>BSBM01000687.1:7995000-10395000 GCA_027924585.1 Larix kaempferi | reverse complement strand
GGCTACCATAAATACGAAATATCCTGGGGGGACAGTCGTCAGGCTAGTCAAAATGCATGGGCAGGGTAGCAAATCCCGAATTCCAAAAGGACCCCCATACACGAATCGACTTTGGTTTATGTTCAAAAGGAAAGTGAGGGGATATCCTCAACAATTCCAGTCTCCCACGGCCTCATGCTTAACTCTGGTTTGAGTAGAGCATCCCAGGGTTATTTGATATATATGGGTTTACCTAAATGAAAGTTGTACTACGATTGTTGCGTAATGAAGCCAGTTGTGAGCGATTTAAGGTGATTTAAGCTCGTAACTCTAGCCTAAGCTAGTTGATGTCGTGTATACCTAGAAAGAAAATGTTTTTAATTGATTTTATTAAAAAATCTTTTTAAGGCAACTTTTTACTCAACGGGGTAGTGCATTGTGTGGAAATGGTTTGAGAAAGTAAAGTACAAAAGAAATAAATTTCAAAGCAACAAAAGACTCTTTTTCTTTTTCTGTTTATGCTCTTTCCAAAATGAAAACTAAGCAAACCTAAAACAAATCTCTTTTTTCTTTTATTTTCAAATTCAAAACAAAGTAAACTATGCTACTTCGAAATGATCATAAGCCTTGCTACTTTAAACTACCAAACTAATTTTTTTTCTTTTTCTGATATATGTAAAAGAAAAAGAACTTGAAAATGGAAGCAAAACCTAAAAGAGAAATGTAAGTAAGGAAAAGCAACTCTAAGATTCACAACAATCAACTTGTTGTCTTGACAAAGACTTGTCCTACAAAGTTTTTAAAGGGAAAAAACCTTGGGCTTGGAAGACAAAGTGGAAAGAAAAGAAGGATAAGAGATGCTTTAAAATGGAAAGGCAAACTTCAAAGGTTGCTCCAAAGAATCAAGAACCCTAAAAAAGCACTAAGCCAATCAAATGGTAGGAAAGCAAACCAAATATGGCCTTACAACCATAAAGACTCGAATGGAAGCAAACTAAAGGACTTCAACTTACTTGGACTAAGACCGACAAAGCAATCAAGAAGTGTCTAGACTCAAAAAGCTTTTGAAAACATCCTAAGGACTCCAACTTGGGGTCAAACTTTAAATCAAAGGCCAAGACACCGTTAAAGTATGCTTAGTGTTGCCACAAACAACAAATGTTACAAAACAAAGGTTTGTATACCTGCAACAAGCATCTAGGGTATAGGAGTGAAACTATGTCCAACAAGGAACAAAGCATGGTCTTCAAAAAGAGCCACAAACAAACAAGACACCTCAAAGGTACTCAAGCAAGCAAAATATGCCCTAAGGGACTTAGGAGATGCAAACAAGACTCAACAAGGGAAGAAAGACCTCAAGGATTAGTTAAGAAAGCAAGGCAAGAGACTGGAAATCAAACCAAACAAGTGGAAATCAAATCCCAAAAGCAAACAGAGACTTACAGGAAAAACTCTACTGTGCAGTATACAAACCTGCGTACACTGCGAGGTGTATCCTACTGTGCAGTAGGGAAAGCAGCATTTTGCAGCAGGTGTACTCTACTGTGCAATAGGTAAAGCGGCATTTTTCAGCAGGTGTACGCTACTGTGTGCAAGGAATACTAGCGTTTATGCCAAAGAAGGCTTAAAAAAAGCTTTAAAAATTCAAACTGAGATGAGTCAAGGGATGGAAACATGCTACAGTAACCTACCAAGCCTCTCAAAGGACCAAAAAGATCAAAAAGTACTGGAAGGAAAGTTAAATGAGTCTCCTAGAACAAAAAACAACCGGTCCCCCAGCGGAGTCGCCAGTCTGTTGTTTGGGAATTCTACCCTATAGCGAGGTGAGGGACACTACCAACTTTTGGGGTGATAGGTAAATACATTAATCATATCACCTAGGCTTCTACAAAAGGAAAGAGATCAAGGTTCTTGAAGGCATACCTTATTAACGAAGTTCGATCCTAGCTTTCACTTGCTCCTTCGATCGATCCTCCACTTGATCTTCTGTCCGATGAAGCTGCAATACAAAGATACCTTCCTCAGCATATCTTGGATGATATAACAATGATGAAATTGAAATACAATTTAGACATCAAATACAATCAAGCATTTAATCCAAACAAATATCCAATCCATTAGACATTTTATTGGGACAGGAAGGGTATTTCCACCTTTATTGTCAAAAGCAAATAATCAGTACAATTATACCTAATCATTCAGAGTGCTTGTGCAACCGGATCCTGGGATCCTACTCTTCACACCAACTTGGAATTCCTCCAGCATAACAACCCTTAATGCATAGTTTCTCCTCCCCTCTCTCATCTATCCCCCTTGTATTTATGGGACAAGGTAGGCAGTTTGGATCGAGAGGTAGTTTGATTGGGAGGTTGGGGAAGTTGCAAAACCAACTTCAACTAATCCCAATTCGTCAAATTAATATATTTTTATTACTTTTTAAGGTGTACACTGGTTTTCTTAAGTGGAGTAGCATTCAATATGCAACTTTCCTGCTTTACAACCAGCATTTGCAAGAGTTTTTGAGTTGTACGCAAGTCTACTGAAGCAAAGTAGAGTATTTCAGCAGGTAAACGCTAGTCTATTGAAGTAGAGTAGAGTATTTCAGTAAGTGAGCACTACTATCATGCTTATAGGGTAGCGTTTTTCTCAAAAAGTAGGTAGAATGAGTGTTTTGTCAGCTGCAAAAGGGTAAGTCTAGTCCATACATCATCTAGGGAAATCATGCTCTTCAATCCAAGTTGTCATTTTGTGTGATCGACAACTAAAGGTGACCACAGACAGAGAAGTGTAGATTTGACCTATAACAATCATGCAGTAATGCAGTCATGCATTTGCATGCAGCCCAGTCATCAGTGAGGTGTCACCGAGCACATAGTCCCTAGTTTTCTAGCCTCGAGAGCTTCTTTCCATTCAGTTCTTACCCTCCTAGTCAGTGATGCACCCTATTTTTCACCTACCACATGTGAAAGGCACCCTCTCTCACCTACCACCAGTGACACTTCAATTAGTTGGATGTCTTTTTTATATATTTATTTGTATTACGAGAGATTTTGCTTCCTACGAAGAGGAGAATTATTGGATAAATGATTGTGACACAGCCTTTGGATAAATGTGTCTTGCTATGTCTCTTAGTATGCGCTACCTCATTAATACTGTCGAACATCCAAGAGATCTTTGGACCAATTTGGGCAGAGGATTTGGAAAGCAGAAATAATAGGATCATGCTAGCCATTTGGAGAACAATCCCAGTGATACCTCCTCAAGTTTTCTCTGTAATGATGTCTCACCCTCAACCATATCTCATGACCAATTTGTTCAAGATGAAAAAGAAATTGCAGATTCAACACTCATGTTCTCAATGTCTTCTATTTCGAATTCTGAGCAATATAAGCCAGCTCATACTCTAGAATCTGAAGAGGTCCTTAAATCCTCTCTTTCACATGAGTTTTTTGGTGTGCAAAATGATGATCTATTTAATGTTTTGGAGGTTAAATCAGTTTTTGGAGGTGATGCATTCGCCCTCCTTGATCACATGCTTCTTATGCACTTCTGTTCGATCATTGGCACATGTTCTCAAAGTTTCATTGAAGATGAAGGCCACTACCATTCGCTTGGGTTCAAGTCTCAAGCACATTTTTGTGATTTTGGTTTTGATCTCACCCATGTTGGTTCAAAGGAGATCAAAAGAAACCATCTACCAATTCTTGGAGCTGATTTAGCTTCCACTGATCAAAAGTTCAAATTCAAAAAGCCTCCATGGGATAGAATTTCGATTGAGAAGAGAAGATATTTAGATCCAAAGAGTACTGAGTGCATCCTCATTGTATATGCTGAAGAATAAAAAAGCTACAAAATCATGGATATCGGATCCAAAAATATATTCATTGAGCGAAGTGTCAAATTTGAAGAACTGCTTCAAAATCTTAAACTAGTTGAGGAAGAAATTGTTGAATTGTTGCCTCTACAAGAAGAAGATGATGAAATTTTGTGTTCTTATATTTCTGATATTTTATTAGAAATTAGTGAACATGAAATATCAGGTTCATATTCAGATCTAGATAAGCCCCCTCAGTTTCCAAAGTGGGCAAAAAAGACTCTCATTTATGCTGGTTCTAACATTGGAAATCCTGCCGATCCAAGAAGAACTCGAGCAAACTTTCAAAGAGAAGGTATGGCTCTTTCATATTCTGATCCTTTACTGTATGAATTTTTTTTTTGATGATAGTTTCATATCCTAAATCATACTATCATTCCCATCGAGATCCAAGATGGAGAACCGCCATGGATTCTATCTGCCTAGTTTTGGCAATTTCCGCATCTAAGCGCTGGGAAGTGCACCATATGGATGTGAAGAGTGATTTTCTTCATGGAGATCTAAAAGAAGAGATTTACATGAAGAAACATTAAGGTTACATATCAGATCCAACATTAGTGTGCAGACTAAAGAAATCATTGTATGGTTTAAAACAGGCCCCAAGAGCTTGGTATGCAAAGATGGATTCCTTCCTTCTGTTACAGAATTTTGCAAGCTGAAAATCAGATCCAAATGTGTATCTATAGCAGAATGAAGGTAATTTGTTGATCATTTTCCTTTATATTGATGACCTTTTAATAACTGGAAGCAATCTTGCTTCGATCGGCAACACAAAAACTGCTTTAAATCTAGCTTTTGACATGAGTGATTTGGGCTTGTTGAAACAAATTCCTTGGGTTATAGATTGCTCAAAATTTTGATGGGATCACCATAGATCAGAAAAATTATGTTTTAGACTTACTAAAAAAATTTAATATGTCATATTTTAAGGTATCACCATTCCCATTCCTCTTGGGAATAAGACTTGAGGATGGTGATTCCACACCATTGGTGGATTCGACACTTTATCGACAGTTGATTGGAAGCATTCTATACGTGAAACACTCTAGGCCTGATATTTATTATGCTGTGAGTGCCATGTCAAGATATATGCAGCAGCCCCATGAAATTCATTGGAGGGAATCCAAGAGAATATTTCACTATGTGTAGGGTACTAGACACTTTGGCATACACTATGCTGCAGATTCTGAGCTAGATTTAGTGGGATTCACTGATTCATATTGGGTGGGTGATAGCATTGATCGAAAGTCCACTTCCGGATATGTTTTCATGTTTGGCATAGGGCCTATTTGTTGGTCAAGCAAAAAGCAGGTTTCCATTTCCTTATCTTCAACAGAGGTAGAGTACCGAGGAGCGGTCAATGCCTCCATTCATGCAGTTTGGTTGCAGGGTATTCTAGCAGAGCTTGATATTGGTAGCACCTAGGATCTTGCTTCAAGCCATACAAGGCTTTCTTGAGTCTGCACACATATGACTCCCTGTCATGTATCTCAAAACCAAGTGGCTGCTCCACATACACTTCCTCCTCCACTACACCATTCAAGAAAGTTGTCTTGACATCCATCTGGTGTATCTTCCATTTCATCATTGCAGCCAGAGCAAGTACTGATATGGCCACAGGAGAAAAGGTCTCTTCATAGTCAATCCCTTCTTTCTGGGAGAAGCCACGAGCTACAAATCTTGCTTTATATTTCTCTATGCTGCCATCCACAGCATGCTTGATCTTGTAGATCCATTTGGAAGTCACAACAGACTTCCCTTCAGGTCTTGGGACTACATCTCAAAGATCATTCTTCATGATCGATTGGTATTCCTTGACCATGGCATCCTTCCATTCTTTCTTTTCCGTTGCCTTTTCATAACTGGAAGGTTCTTTGTTCATAATATCATATAGTAAAGCAACATAGCTGGTGTGTGATCTAGTTCTCTTCTTTGCTCTGTGTTCTTCTTCTGGAATGCCATATATTTTTGTGTCTTGGATGAGCTCTCTAGCCCATGCAGGATTCCTCTTATGAGAGTTATTCTCACGGTGTGTATCTACAGGTATTTGTGGATCTTCAACTTCACAATATGCTTCTCGAATTGATTCAGTCATGGTGGTGTCTTGAAATCTGTTTTCCTTTGGTTCTTCATGATCTTCAACAGGTGTCTTTCTTGATTTTATGAAGGATGATTTTTCATCAAATGTTACATCCCTGCTGACATCAATCTTCTTGAACCATGGAAAGTATATTTTGTAAGCCTTCGATCTTTCATTGTAACCCACAAAGATACCCTTCTTTCCTAAAGGATCTATCTTTGTCCTCTTTTCCTTTGGAACATGGGTGTACTGGACAACCAAATATTTTGAGATGTCTGACTTCAGGTTTCTTACCAGAGAATACCTCTTCGGGTGTCTTGCTGTCCAATATTTTGTGAGGTGTTCTGTTCTGCACATATATAGTTTTCCTAGCTGCTTCTTCCCATAGATGCATAGGAAGATCCTGCTCATGTAGCATTGCTCGTGCTACTTCCATCATTGTTCTATTCTTCCTTTCTGCAACTCCATTCTATTGTGGATTGTAGGGAGCAATCAACTCCCTCTTAATCCCTGAATCATTGCATAACTTCTTGAAATCACCTGAAGTGAATTCTTCACCATTCTCTAATCTGAATGTCTTTATTTTCTTATCAGTTTGATTTTCCATCAAGGCTTTGAATTCCTTGAACTTATCAAACACTTCATCTTTGTTCTTCAAGAAATAAACCCAAGTCTTCCTAGAGAAGTCATCAATGAAAGAGACATAGTAAACATACCCACTTAGAGAATTGGATGACATCGGACTGCATACTACGGAGTGGATAATTTCAAAGATTCCTTTTGATTTGCTTTCACTGCTTGGAAATTCCTTCTTTATGTTCTATCCTTTTGCACAACCTTTGCAAACACCTTCATGCTTGGTCTTGATTTCAGGAAGACCCTCTATTGCTTGACTTGCAATTGGTAGTGCCCTATAGTGCACATGTGCAAGCCTTCTATGCCAATGTTCACTTGGCTCCATAGATTCATGTACCATGGCATGTTCAGGTTGTCCCTTTAATTTATACAATCCTCCCTCTTGCTCTCCAATCACTACTGCATCATCTATAGTTTTACCCTTTGGCCACATTAGGACTTGGCCATCTACAAATGCAACCCTCATGACTTTGACATCCAATGCAGATATGGAGAGTAGGTTCTTCTTGAGCCTAGGTACATATAGAACATCTTTCATCTTCAAAGACTTCCCAGAGTTTAGGTTGTAGGAGGCTTCACCACTTCCTTTGATAGGATATTGATAATCATCCCCAAGTTTAACCTTATGGGATGATTCATGTTAAGATAGATTTATAAAAGATTATTTAAACCCAATCATGTGTTTGGAAGCCCCACTATCAATGAGCCAATCATTACATCCATGAGAGATGGTACCTGTGAGAGTAGAGATTAGAACATATTCATCTTCACTAGATGCGTCATCACTTTCTGTTCTAGCCTTCTTCTTGGGAGGTTCAACATCCTCAACCGCATGAAAATGATATCTCTTCTTGTTGCCTTTCTTCTTTTTGTTGAATTTGTTGTCCCTTTTTTTCTTGCGACAATCTGCAACAAAGTGTCCCTTCTCATTACATGTGAAGCATCTCATATCTTTCCTATTCTTTTGGTGGGTGTGAGAGGATTTCTTGTAATGAGAGTGCTCCTTCTTAGGCTTGCTTCTTTTGGTGTGAGTTGTGAGAGATTGATCTTCACTTCCCATATTTTCTTCTCGGGCTACAAGCCTAGCCTCTTCTTGTGAACATTCCTCCCACAATCTACTGAAGGAGATCAACTTCCTTCTTGCACAAATTCCTTAAATAAAAGAATCCCATGACCTAGGAAGGCCATTCAGAGTGGTCATGACAATTTCACCATTCTCCACCATTTCATCCACAGCTTCAAGTTGTTCCTTGATCTGAGAGACCTTGGAGAAATAGGATTGAATGGTCTCTCCATTCTGAAGCTTTACCCCTTTCAATTGATTCTGCAGAGTCATCTTCCGATTTATGTTCTTCCCTTCAAACAACTTGGTCAAACAGTCAAACATTGACTTGGGTGTCTTTAGAGATGACACATGTGGGATGAGATGGTCTTTAATAGAGTCAGCAATGATCCTCTTTGCCTTGACCAAGTTCTTCTTATGTAAGGCCTTAGCCTCTTCTTCCTCTGGGATAGGGACCTCTTCCCTTATGTAAGTATCCAATTCATTTTCTTCCAGAATTTAACCCAATCCTATACTTCCATGATCGAAAGTTATAAGCCCCTTCAAGCTTATCCTCAAGCTTGGTGTGATGAGACATCTTTAGAGAGTACTTCAAATGGAAATAAAAAAGTTTTAGGTCTTACCACTTGATTTGGTAAAAACTGGATCTGGTCCCGGATTAGGGTTTGTCAGAGAAACCCTAAAAATGCAAACTTTGAATTTCAAACTTTTGAAAGGATAGAAAGATGTGCCTAGATGAGCTAATCAGCCTAGTATATTCATATTTTGAGATCTGCAAAGTTTCACCCTTCAGAAATGTCTTTTAGTCTTCCCGGATTCACTAGGGAGGACCTTAAATTAGGGTTTGAATTTCCCGGAGCTTCACCCAACCAAAAATATCAATCCAAAGCTCTAAACTTTGATTTGTCCAAGGAGCTTCTAGCTATGTCTTCAAATTTCAGAAATTCCTATTTTTGTGGAAACCCTAACTTTTAGGGCCAAAACTGAAAGTGCTCTGAATTGAATTATGATTGGACAGAAAGATTCTCCTTGATGAGTAGAGTTAATATACCTTACTGATTTTCCAAAATCTGTGGAGAGAAACCCAATAAACAAGAAACCCTAGTTTCTGCCACTACACAATGTCTTCTTCTCAGGTTAGCTTTGATACCATGTTAATTTTTTGAGAATTAGTTCAATATACTCTAGGATCTTTACTGAAAGAATAACATGTATAGCATATCAAGTATAACAATGCATATCAATCACACCAAGCAATCATGTGAGACAATAGACACAAAGAGTTTCACTGGGGAAAACCATAAAGGTGAAAAACCCCACAACTTCCTCAGAGATAGAAAAAGCAATGATAGAACCAAAGTACAAGAGATAGACTTCTCCTAGCAGCTGATCCTCCTCCTCACATGTGCGCCACTTTCTGAGTGATGGAAGTGTGAGTAAGTGAATGAATCAAATAGAGATCTCCCGATCTCTATTTATACTTGTCCTGTCCTGCCCAATAAACCAATGGGGCTGACTTGTCTAACTTAGCCTAATAACCCATGGTTAACTTAATCAGGGCTGACCCCACACATGGTGGTCTAATAACCCATCGACAAGTTACGACACTTCCGTATAGAGGAATAATAACATATCTATAGGAGTACAATATACATAGATAAAATACATGGGTGAAATACATTCCGAAGTTACATATACATCAACAACAAAGATACCTTCCTTAGCGTATCTTGACTGATATAACAATGATGAAATTGAAATACAATTTAGACATCAAATACAATCAAGCATTCAATCCAAACAAATATGCAATCCATTAGACATTTAAGTGTAGTAGCGTTCAATATGCAAATTTCCTTCTTTACAACCAGCATTTGCAAGAGTTTTTGAGCTGTACGCTAGTCTACTGAAGCAAAGTGGAGTATTTCAGCAGGTAAACGCTAGTCTATTGAAGTAGAGTAGAGTATTTCAGTAAGTGAACGCTACTATCATGCTTATAGGGTAGCATTTTTCTCAAAAAGTAGGTAGAATGAGTGTTTTGTCAGCTGCAAAGGGGTAAGTCTAGTCCATACATCATCTATGGAAATCATGCTCTTCAATCCAAGTTGTCATTTTGTGTGATCAACAACTAAAGGTGATCGCGGATAGAGAAGTGTAGATTTGACCTATAACAATCATGCAGTCATGCAGTCATGCATTTGCATGTAGCCTAGTGATCAGTGAGGTGTCACCCAGCACCTAGTCCCTAGTTTGCTAGCCCCGGGAGCTTCTTTCCATTTAGTTCTAACCCTCCTAGTCAGTGATGCACCCTATTTTTCACCTACCACATGTGAAAGGAACCCTCTCTCACCTACCACCAGCGACACTTCAATTAGTTGCTTGATTTGTGGATATTTCCTTGATTTAAGGACTGATTGACTAGTTAACTAACTGAAACACTCTGTTGGAACTCCAGTGAGACTAGATTTCCATTTCTGACTCCAGTTAGTTCCTCATGTGCCATCCTTGGATTCTCCTTCACTCCATTAGTGCTCAATGCGCCAGTTACACCTACCTACATTCAGTTTGACACCTGGTTGACCGTTACTTGTGCATTGATGACACCACTGATCTAATGATGAGGAATCCTACTGGAGCCAAGCTATTCCATGCAGTCTATTCGAATGACCTCCTTGGTTAATTTGAATCATTCAGTCATTGTGATTGCACAATGTATTGTATTCTACTTCTGAGTTCAATAGAGCACTGCTGCAAGTCTTTTTGCACAGTTTTGACATATTATTTTGCATGCATCTCTTGTAATGGTTTCTCTTGTTCCATAGATCTGTTGTGTTGAATTTGATATGGTATCAGAGCCATGGTAGGGACAAGACAACTATTCTGCACTGCATGCATATTCTGCACTAGTGATTCTGCACTGCATGCATATTCTGCAATTGCATCTATTTTCCAATTCTACACCAGAAGCCGAGAGTTTCCACATAATTCCTGGATATTGATTCTTGACTCTTCAAGCTTGCTTGATAGTCTATGTCGAGTGTGATACAACTTGAAAAGTGCAGGATGTCAAACTAATGGTTCTTGTTTGTTTGTGACTGCAGGTTTCTCTCAAAGATTACAACTTCCTCGATGGATCTGAAAGCAATTACTCCTCTCTCTCCATTCAACTATGATGAGTGGAAACCAAAGATGATAGCATATTTGAAGAGACAATGTCTTTTTTATATATTTATTTGTATTACAAGATATTTTACTTCCTAGGAAGAGGAGAATTATTGGCTAAATGATTGTGACAGAGCCTTTGGATAAATGTGTCTTGCTATGTCTCCTAGTATGCGCTACCTCATTAATACTGTCGAACATCCAAGAGATCTTTGGACCAATTTGGGCAAAGGATTTGGAAAGCAAAAATAATAGGATCATGCTAGCCATTTGGAGAACAATCCCAGTGATATCTCCTCAAGTTTTCTCTGTAATGATGTCTCATCCTCAACCATATCTCATGACCAATTTGTTCAAGATGAAGAAGAAACTGCAGATTCAACACTCATGTTCTCAATGTCTTCTATTTTGAATTCTGAGCAAGATAAGCCAGCTCATACTCTAGAATCTGAAGAGGTGCTTAAATCCTCTCTTTCACATGAGTTTGTTGGTGTGCGGAATGATGATCTATTTAACGTTTTGGAGGTTAAATCAGTTTTTGGAGGTGATGCATTCACCCTCCTTGATCACATGCTTCCTATGCACTTTTATTCGATCATTGGCACATGTTCTCAAAGTTTCATTGAAGATGAAGGACACTACCATTCACTTGGGTTCAAGTCTCAAGCACATTTTGGTGATTTTGGTTTTGATCTCAGCCATGTTGGTTCAAAGCAGATCAAAAGAAACCATCTACCAATTCTTGGAGCTGATTTAGCTTCCACTGATCAAAAGTTCAAATTCAAAAAGCCTCCATGGGATAGAATTTCGACTGAGAAGAGAATATATTTAGATCCACAGAGTACTGAGTGCATCCTCATTGGATATGCTGAAGAATAAAAAGGCTAAAAACTCATGGATATCAGATCCAAAAATATATTCATTGAGCAAAGTGTCAAATTCGAAGAACTGCTTCAAAATCTTAAACTAGTCGAGGAAGAAACTATTGAATTGTCGCCTCTACAAGAAGAAGATGGTGAAATTTTGTGTTCTTATATTTCTGATATTTTATTAGAAATTAATGAGCATGAAATATCAGTTTCATATTCAGATCTAGATGAGCCCCCTCAATTTCCAAAGTGGGCAGAAAAGACTCTCAATTCTGCTGGTTCTAACATTGGAAATCCTGCCGATCCAAGAAGAACTCGAGCAGACTTTCAAAGAGAAGGTATGACTCTTTCATATTCTGATCCTTTACTGTCTGAATTTTTTTTTTTATGATAGTTTCAGATCCTAAAACATACTATCATGCCCATCGAGATCCGAGATGGAGAACCGCCATGGATTCTATCCGCCTAGTTTTGGCAATTTCCGCATCTAAGCACTGGGAAGTGCACCATATGGATGTGAAGAGTGAATTTCTTCATGGAGATCTGAAAGAAGAGATTTAAATGAAGCAACATGAAGGTTACATATCAGATCTGACATTAGTGTGCATACTGAAGAAATCATTGTATGGTTTAAAACAGGCCCCAAGAGCTTGGTATGCAAAGATGGATTCCTTCCTTCTGTCACAGAATTTTGCAAGGTGAAAATCAGATCCAAATGTGTACCTATAGCAGCATGAAGGTAATTTTTTGATCATTTTCCTTTATATTGATGACCTTTTAATAACTTGAAGCAATCTTGCTTCGATCGGCAACACAAAAACTGCTTTAAATTTAGCTTTTGACATGAGTGATTTGGGCTTGTTGAAGCAAATTCCTTTGGTTATAGATTGCTTAAAATTTTGATGGGATCACCATATCTCAGAAAAAATATGTTTCAGACCTGCTAAGCAAATTTAATGTGTCATATTGTAAGGTATCACCATTCTCATTCATATTGGGAATAAGACTTGAGGATGGTGATTCTACACCATTGGTGGATTCGACACTTTATCGACAGTTGATTGGAAGTATTCTATACTTGAAACACTCTAGGCCTGATATTTATTATTCCGTGAGTGCCATGTCAAGATATATGCAGCAGCCCCATGAAATTCATTGGAGGGAAGCCAAGAGAATCTTTCACTATGTGCAGGGTACTAGACACTTTGTCATACACTATGTTGTAGATTCCGAGCTAGATTTAGTGGGATTCACTTATTCATATTGGGCGGGTGATAGCATTAATAGAAAGTCCACTTCCGGATATGTTTTCATGTTTGGTACAGGGCCTATTTGTTGGTCAAGCAAAAAGCAGGTTGCCATTTCCTTATCTTCAGCAGAGGCAGAGTACCGAGGAGTGGTCAATGACTCCATTCATGCAGTTTGGTTGCAGGGTATTCTAGCAGAGTTTGATATTGGTAGCACCACTTCGACTGTCATATTTTGTGACAATCAAATGTTATCAAGATCTTGATGGATCCAGTTCAGAGACAGAGGACCAAGTATATCGATATCCACATGCACTACATATGAGAGCTTGTGCATGACAGAACCATTGTTTTGCAATATTGCCCTATAAAAGAGCAAATTGCAGACATCTTCACCAAGAGCTTCACTCAGAAGAAGTTCTCTTACCTCTGTTGACTGTTGGGGGTGAGTTCTACTATGGTGGAGACAGATTAGATCCTTCAGTGTTCATCTTGAGGGGGGTATTTCTTCCCACTGGGTTTTCCCTCTTTCCTCACTTAGATTTTCTCTAGCATTTTTGGATTATTTTATGTATTGGGGTGACCTTTGGTCTCAGTAACCAGGGCCCTATCTCTTGTTTTTTACCTCATAGTATAGCTTGTGGGGGGGTGTTAGGATATTCTCACCATCTATTTTTATGTTTGCATGCATCATGCAGGCATGCATTTGCATGCATCCCAGTCATCAGTGAGGTGTCTCCCAGCTCCTAGTCCCTAGTTTGCTAGCCCCACAAGCTTATTTATGCTCAATTCCATCCCTCCTAGTCCATGATGCGCCCTTGTTTTCATCTCTTGAGACAAACTGCGCCCTCTCTCACCTACCACCTGAAAATTCATGTGAGAAGTGAAATCTGATCGGGGGATCCATTGACATGAACCTTGGGGTGAATTTGAGAATGTGAGACACCCAGAAATTCATAAGAGAACCCTGATTCGGAAGCCCGAAAATCCAGTTGCGGGACAAGCCATTCAACTGCAACGTTGAAGAAGATCCAAAATCGAATCGTAGTGGGAGAGAGACCAGAGGGTTTAAACTTCATGGTGGATCCAGTGAGGGCTCATTTATCCATGGTTTAGCATTTGGGACCATCCATACCTTCCCAGGTCAGCACTGAGGGAAGGGGCACCCGAGGGACTGTGCAGCAGAGAAGGGGACCTTACTTAGGCTGAGAGTGGAAGTGATGGGGTTACCTGGACTATCTGAAGCCAACTAGATATGTTTTTAGCTCTATGTTGAGATCATTGACCTAGAAACCTCCTTCCCTGTCTCCCCACTTACTTGATAGAGCTAGTTGGGTGTTGGTTGAACCTGAATGATTATGAAACTGTGGCTTTGAGTGAACCTGGTAGTTTCTCCTTAGTGGATACATAGCCATAGCTCGGGGGTGGTCTCTGAGTGTTGAAAGAATACAAGTTGGGCAGAGACCTATGGTTGGGTTGGAACATTGCAGTCCATAGCCAGTTGCTTGGTGATTTCATCTTAAAGATAAGTGTGCTCTATGGTTCAAATTATACCCATTTTACATATTAACATGTTTTTTGTTTATGTCAGAATGCATAGATTGATCTAGCTAAGTAATAGAACTGAATGCATGTGCATTATGTAGTATATTCCTATTATGAAATGCTGGTAGATGAATTCTGGGTGTGTGTCAGTATGGTTTAATTATGTTGTGTGTGTTATCTTACCATGCTTCTGCATATCAGCATTCTTATTTTGTAATGCCATGAATTGTTAATTTATGAACAGGGTTAAGTCTTATGAAGGCCTAGAAATCCCATACTGCTAGTCATGGATTTGGGGGAGAAATAGACACCCCCTGTTGTGTTCATGTTCCCTCTGTGAGTCAGATGAAGGGAGGAAAAAAGGTAGAGTGGATCAGGGACCTTTACAGAGAGGTAAAGGAGTCTTGATGAGGTTTTGGGAAACACTTTGGTTGGAAGAATGGAAAAATCAAAGTGCTCAAGTGTGGCATAGGATGATGTAGTTTCATAGGGCTCAAAGAGAGATTTCCAACGATACCAAGTTTTTTAAAAATGGAATTAGGATGAGGAAGTTATCAGCCTGAAAAGTTGGCAGTAACAGGGGTATTTGGCCTTCTTCTGACTTTCCGAACCCGAAGTGGGAATTGCATATTTTGGAAGTCGGAGATGTGATTTCTCGGCGTGGTGCATTGGGGTTCTAACTTCTGGCTCCCACAAGCTGGATTGCAGAGTGAGGAAGTTGGAGGATTAATTTTTTGGGAGTTGGGAATTTGGAGTTCCGACTTCCGACTCCCGCAAGCCAGATTGCGGAGTGCGTAAGTCGGAGGAGTAATTTTCCTGGAGTTGGGAATTTGGAGTTACGACTTCAAAATCCCGCAAGCCGGATTGCGGAGTGTGGAGGTCAGAGGATTAATTTTCCTAGAGTTGGGAATTTGGGGTTTCAACTTCCGACTCCTGCAAGCTAGATTGTGGAGTGCAGAATTCGGAGGAGTAATTTTCCCAGAATTGGGAATTTGGGGTTCTGACTTCCAACTCCTGCAAGTTGGATTGCAGAGTGTGGAAATCGAAGGATTAATTTTCCCGGAGTTGTGAATTTGGGTTTTTTGAATTCCAAATCCTACATCGCGGATTGAAGAAGTTGCAGGCGTGATTCTACGAAGATGGGATTTTGGGGGTTCTGAATTCCGACTCCCGCATTGTGGATCGCGGATTGCGGAATTCATAGGCATAAATATTCGAAGCCGTGAATTTGTGTTCCGACTTTCTGAATCCCGCGTTGTGGATTGCGGATTGATTTCTTCAAAATTGTGCATTGGGGTGTTGAATTTCTGAACCCGAATTGCATCTTGTGGATCACGGATTGCAAACTGAATTTGTTGTGGATGTGTGAAAGTGCATAGTTTGATAATAAAAAAATTAGCAGGTTTTTTCTAAGGTTATCCCCCATCACCTCTAAAGGGAATAGAGGTGGTCGGGGACGTTACAAATTATGTTAGATGTGTGACATCTACCAGTGAATGGGAAACCCATAAAGGAGGGATGAAATTCCCTTGATTCCCTAAGTAAAATTACCTCTGTTTGATAAGTGGGTAGTGGATTTTGTTGGGCCAATTAATCCACCTGTAAAGAGGTCAGGAGAAAGATACATCATTATCGTGACATATTACTTTACCATATGGGAAGAAGCAAAACCTGTGAATGATTTTCGTGAACAGATAACTACGTAGTTTCTATTTGAGAATGTTATGACAAGGTTTGGATGTCCAAGAATCCTAATGAGTGATCAGGGGACCCATTTAATGAATAAGAAAATTGTTTCTTTGATAGAGTAGTTCCATATTTATCATCAGAAGAGCAACCCCTATCACCCTCAAGCAAATGGCACAGTCGAAGCATTCAACAAGATTCTAGAGAATGCACTAACAAAGATTTGCAACATGAATAGAGATGACTGGGAATTAAGGAACTTGCGATACTATGGGCGTAGAGGAAAACGTGCAAGAAGCTGACATGATAGACACTATTTAGGCTAGTGTATGTGAAATAGGAATTCATGCCTATGGAATTGATTGTTTTGATTCTACGCGTTGCCGCACTGATAGAGATTGCAGATAGTGGTGCAGTGGAATGAAAACTGCCAAAACTAATGGAGTTAAAAGAATACCGGTTTGTCGCAAGCTTTCATCAGGAGTTCCATAAAGCATGCAATAAATTCTGGCAGGATAGACATATCAAGCATAATCAATTCACGATAGGAGACCTAGTTTTGTTGTACGAAAACAAGTTCATGAAGCACCCAGTTAAGTTAAGAATACATTGGTTGGGTCCTTATATCATAAAATTTGTCACTGAGGCATGGGTCTTTCAACTTGAGAAACTAAATGGGGAACCCCTAGAAGGATTTGTTAATGGAATTTGAGTGCAAATGCATAGGTACAATCGTCCTTATGCACAGTAGTTAGAATAAGTGTGAAAAAAAAAAATTGTTGCAAAGAGATAATTTGTGTTATAGAGAGAGAATTTGTATTGTAGAGAGAGAAATTGTGTTGTAAAGAAAGAATTTGTGTTGCAGAGAAAGAAGGAAGAATTTTGTAGAGGAAGAGAAGGAATATTGTCGTAGAGAGAGGAGGAAGAAAAAGAGGTGTAGAAGGGAAGCTAGGACAAGAGCATTACAAACAAGCATGATGGTAAAACCGGGGGGTGACCCGACACAATAAATGCAGAAGATCACTGGTAGAATTTGGATAGGTTAGAAAATCCCAAGTAAATATAAACTAAATCTAGGAGAGGGTGCACGGATCTAGGCCAACATTGAATGCAGTAATGGGCACGAAGATAGACAAGATAGCTAGAAGAGGAGATTAAAATCAAGGGTGAAGCGATGAGTGAAGGGAATAATTCCTTACACACTTGGATCCAAATTGAGTTAATCAAATCCAATTAATAGAGTGAAGTTGCAGCTTTTGAAGTATAGAAGGATGGCACCAAAGGTAGCAGCATCAGTTCAAAGAAATCCATGCACCAAGTACCCATCAGTGGTGATAGAAGAAGATTTTCTAAGAGATGGTGCATCAAGATCAGGAGCAGGAAAAGGGGCATTAGGATTCACACCAACAATCTTTCCAAGAGCATATGCACCTCCAAGAAAAATGACTACAAAATTGGTATAATTTCCGAAGGCGACGAAGTATACCTTGGAAACACCTGCGATTCCGAAGGAGGTGCCAGTATGGAGAAATCTATTAGGGACCATGAAAATATTGAAGTATGTGGACCATGACATTACCAACATAGAGCACTTTCCAGACCTCACCCCAGTAAAATATTTGAACAAAAAGACCAGTCTGGGTTCACCAACTATTATATTAGATCCACAACAATGGGAAACACGGTTGAATCATGTACGCATATTGAATTTGCTGGAGATTCCACACTTTATCCATAGTGCAGAGATTAATAACTATGTACAAGTATTGTTGATATGCATACACAGAGGATTCCTGTGGTTGAACAAGGAAATGTACATTGACAACAAGCTCATTACGAATATAATAGAGCTACCAACAACAGGGGAGGACCCAACATAGTTGATCAAGAATAAGAAGAAGGACAAAGTGATAGCTGAGAAGATTAAATATAAGTATGGTACGCACAAAGAACAATGAGGGATCAATGTGTAAAGTATCACTAATGATACAGTGAGGTTCATGATGCAATTATTGGCTTGCAAGATACTTAGAAAAAGTCATGAGGACCAGGTCACAATAGGGATTATAGCAGTGACAAAGAAGTGCGCAGTAGGACTACAACTAAATTGGGAAACATTCTTAGTGAATAAGTTTTTGGAGGTTTGCATATAAGCACAAGAAAACACTAAACCATTCCATTATTCATGGTTATTGATCTTAATTTCATTGGTTGCATGGAAGGATCTAGAGGATTCATAGTTCATGGATACCACACATAAGCCATGTCTGGAAGCCAAATATGCTAATTTATAGCATACCACCAACAAGAGGAGAAATATTGATAAAAATGTGATGTTCTTTGTCTATAACGACACCATCGGGTATATCATTAAGAAAATACCGTGCATTCAACCACAAGTGTCATAAATGTATAGAGTAATTGCACACTTTAAGGCATAGATGCATCACATGTATATTCAAGAAAGAAGGGATCCAAAAGCGAGATGGTTACCAAAACTATGTAGGCTAACGGAGAAAGATGTTAGCACAATTGTGAATGATTAGGAGGAAGAATGTAGATTCCCAGTCTTAGAGGAGGAACAACAAAAACAAGATGAAAAGAAAGATGAAGAGACATATGAAGAAACAAGAGATGAGCATGGCAAAGAGAAATATGAGGAACAAGAAGAGAAACAAGAAAAATAAGCGAAAAAAAGGAATGGTGCAGTTGATACCGTGCAAGAGATTGCACCACGGGTAGGTGAAAAGAGGAAGGAGTAGACCGAGGCAAGTCCCTTGAAGCAAAAGAAGAAGAGGAAAGTGACAAAAGAGCCAATTGTTCACTCACTAATGGAGGACTAATTGGACAATATTGGTGAACAAGTCAAGGAGGAAGTATAGGAAGAATTAGAGAAAGTGTCGTAGAAATAGGAGGAAATGCAGACAAGTATGCAGGAGTAGTTATCTGCATTGCATAAGGTTTTGGAAGCAACAAAAATAACAAGTAGATTAGAGGAAGAGCATACTATGAGTATGGGCTTGGGAAAACAATTTCTTGACCATCAGCAACATCGACCGCGTAAATAAGTATGAAGATAAAATAGGGATATTTGGAGTTCCCTACAACCGAAATGAAAAATAATGTAGTAACGATAAATTCATTGTTGAGCTAGTTTTATCACAGATTCCAACAAAAGTGTTGCACACTTTTAAGATAGTTGTGATGCAAGAGATCTAGTTGCAGGAAGTCATGACATAAGTTGAATGGACCACATAATACACATCTAAAGAAGCACTATAGGAATAAGATAGTAAGATATGCAAAGAGAAAGAGGACATTCTGGAAGAGATGACATACAACGCAATCCCGGAAAGTCAACTGGAAGTAGACATTCTAGTATAAGAGAAGATGACAAAGATAAGTGAATCAATTCAAGGATTCCATGCAAATATCATAGAATTGGAAGCAAGGATAGCAGTAAGTACTCCACTAGAGGAAATACAATAAAGGGAGAAAACAACTAGTGTAGAAGGAACAAGCATTAGAAATCGGGAAGAAAAGTGTATATAGATGTATGAAGAAAGCACAAACATTTGGACATAGCTCATTGAGAATATAGAAGTGAAATACATAAAGTAGAAAGTGCAGACAAGTGCATAGAACTTAAAGGACACAATGGGAACTCTGTCAATAGTTGATCATTTCACCGCATTGGAGGAACATAGAAAGCAGATGTTGGAAGTCACTAAGCTATGAACTCAACAACAAGACATTGCACAAAATTTGGATCCACTATAGTAGGAGGCATACTGAGTGATCAAGGAACTTGCTTCAATGTAAGCAGGTGTGAAGTAGACGATTGAAGTCATGGAGGAGATGTTGAAGTCCCCTATGACATCGCAGATAATAAAAGGAATCACACGCAAAGGAATAGGTTGAAACTGCAAAGGAAACACTCTAGAAGCTAAGGGAGACATTGTAAGCAACACAACAAAAATCCTGAAGTGACGTGAGTTAGATAACACGTGTGGCAATCAGTAGAATAAGCAATAACCAATATTTTGAAATGATATCATATTGACATCAAATCTAGGAAGGTCGAATAGGTGGCTAAAGAAAATCATGACAAAGAGGATCGAGGTACTTGGTAAATCATTATAAAAGAAGCACTAGACCAAAGGTAGAGCAGTTTAGTTTTCCTTTTTATTTTTGGTGATATGCTACGTAGTAGGGTATATATTGTCAATATGTACAAAAGAAGGGTAAGCAAGTGGTGCAGAGTAAAGAAACAAGACTAACGTTATAGGAAGTAGAGTCACCATAAGCTGAGAGATGAGGTAGCTGTTATGTAGAGATCTATGGTGCCTCCAAAAGGAGGAATGACAATATAGAGAAACCTAATGAGTAGAGTTGAGTGATGGTTGGAAATATGCTCATATGAATGATCACAACGACACATCCAAAGGAGTTGGCATTTGGTTCGAAAGGTGTTATGTAGTAGTAGGAATACTACTGAGCCAAAGAATATTGATCAAAGAAGTATGCGTAGTAGCTAAAGTTGCTCGGGACGAGCAACATGTGAGTGTTGGGGACTAGGGTTGTTGGAGCAGATTTTTGGACCTATATTGGAAGTTATGCACCAGAATTGGATCGCTCGAAAACTCAGCGAATGGACCAAAGTGCACAAAAGGTGGAAGTTAGTTAGTAGTAGTTAGATAGTTGTGTCCACTTTGTAATAGGATTAGCGGTTTTTGTGATGCTTAAATATGTAAGGGATTTTTCGGTTAAGGGTTGTTCTTTAGTTTTTATTGAATGGAAGTTCTTGGATTAGTTTTGAATTTTTGTTTGATCTTCAACAACTATTGTCGCTGTTGTCGTAGTTTTTGTTTTGCTGTGTAATGTTGGGAAGTTTTGAGTCTATAACAGAGATCTATTGTGTGTTGTGCAAGTTATGTAAGACTGTTCTAGAAACTAATAATGAAGTGAACCTGTTTTGAATCATGTTGGTTATGTGCTCAATGTGATGAATGATATGTTTATTGCACACACTTTTCTAAATGAGTTATCATTCAGTATGAGTAATTTAACTATTTCTGCATAATAGATGAATGAATGTTAGATCTGTAACATGACTGCTTATATCCCTTCAACATTATGGAATATTGGTTCTTGTATTCCCCCCAGATACCTTAGGTGAGACTTCATATTCTTGCAAGTGATGCTAAAATGTAATGTACCCCAACCATCATTCGGGCACACTAACTCAAAAGACTCAAAAATAGGCCAAAGAGGGTTAAGTTAAAGGGTGAAGGAGGCTTGGGGCACACTTGGGATGGTTACTGACCTCTATTTTTAGGTTTTATAATTTTATGCAAACTTATGAAGGTTTTTTTAGACTTCAGAAAGTTTGGGAATGTTTGGAGTGAGTTTGGGAGATTGGGAAAGCACAGGGAGATGATTTCCAAACAACCCAAACTGGTACTTAAGAGATCCAATTTTCTGCAAAACCACTTGGGATGGATTCTACAGAGTCTTAGGTTTCTGTATCAATTTTCATAATGTGAATTGGAACTTTAGATAATAATTTATTGCCACAACAATGGAAGCTAGGCGAATTTAGCTATAGAAAGAGCAAGGGTGAGAAAGATGGCAATGAAGGGTATGGTTTTATGATGGTGGGACAGAAGTTCTGTAATACATGGATGTAGGTGGTATGAAAAAATATACAGAGATGAAAATTATAGTACTTTGTCTTGTGTGGCATTAGTGAGCGATATATTGTTTAGCACATTGACCATTGGCACATTCAGGAGTGCATCACGCCTAGGAAGCCTCTGTTGGTTATAACAAAGGTTGGAAGGTGTCAATCCAAGGAATTATGTGGAACCTCCTCTACTCTTGGTGTTCCATTTGGTGTTACTAAAAATCATAGGAATGAATGGAAGCAAGTTTGGGAAGCAATATTGAAGAATTGGCAATTTTGGCTTAGTGAGGAAGCTAATTTCCAAGGGCTTCCAAATGGAGTATGACCTCTACTAATTTATTTGAGGGTATGGGAAGGACCAAAAAGGTGTTGGATAACCATATATAAATTTAGTTGAAAAATAGATGTGAATTGGTCATTCAGTTGGTTTAATTGCATAGATATGTCAAAATATATGCACATTGGAGACACTAGGCAAAATAGAAACATAGTGTAGGAACAACTAGAGATTTTTATTGATCATATCAGTAGTATGGAGCATGTACATCAGAATGAATTCTAAGATAAGAAAATAAAATCATAGAGAATACAAAGAGGAGAATAAATACTAATGATCAATAGGCTCAATTCCCTGTAGAAACATTGATCCACTATAGAAGCCTTAAATACACCCGCATGAAATTAAAAAAAAAAAGAGAGAAAATTTGTGATATTGGCCCATGAATGCAAGCATATGGAGGTAGCTTGAGTATGGAAGCTCAATATCACAAGAAGCATCTCATATGACCACCAGAGAGATGTAGAAGACCAACATAAATTGTGATCATGTAGCACAATCAAACCCAACATGAGTACTGGATCAATACAACACCATGAGAAGAGGAGGATGCTCAACTCCACTTCACCAATTGGATAAAATACAACTAGATATTGAGAGACAGAATGGCAACATCATCCAAGTGCTGAAAACTGGAGCATCACCCAAGTCTAGGTAGCACTAAGCTTCCCATCAAAATCAACAATATCCAAATGCATGAATTTTACCTTCACCTTTTCCTCCTTTAATAAGACAAAAATTGGTTAGTTTTCTATACTAGAGGTAATACAATGGACCAATGAAAACCAATAGCAAAATTAGTTTTCCCACTTAATCAATACTAGTGGAAAATACCATGAGCATCCCAAAACCATCAACCATGTAGCAAGTGGTTTCCAACTTCCTTCCTTAATGCACTAGTCTCCTTGGGGAAATGTGAACATGGTTATTTTCCACTTATCTTGGGTCATAAATGTTCATTAGGTGGTATTAAGCACTCCCCAACTCATTCCCGATATTTAAGGAACCTTACCAAGTCAAAGGTGTAATTTATTTACTTTCTTATCCTTCCTAAGAATTAGGATCCAAATTTTTCCACTTTTCTCCACCATCATTATTCCATCCTAACCAAATTCCTTATCCATTTCTTGAGTGCCCTTTGACCCAATTTAATGATTAATTTCCCACTTAAATTCATAATTACAATTTGACTTGGGAAAATATTAAATATTATTTTTGCTCCATAATTCGAAATGGGGATTATTTGTGGCTTAATTATCCTTTTAATAATTATTTTTGGACCTCGGGATAATTTACTTAGTCAATTTTAATTATTTTAGCCACCATGTTATTTTTTATGATTTTTTCCTAGGTGACCTTGGCCAATTTTCCATAGATCAAAATTGGGGACATGACAATACTCCCCTCCTAAGATTGTGTGAAGAACCTGCAATAATTAATTAATGCAAATACACGAGATATCAGAAATAACAGAACTCAGAATCACTTTTATATTTATCACGGGCCACTTCGAGGGGGCAACCTCCTTTGAGCAAGCTCAATACAATTAACTTCACGGTGCCTTCAATGACCTCAACACACACTTATATAATAAGTCTATGCCCAATACTATGAGTCAAAACCATGGGACATATAATACTATGGGATGACTTACAAAGCATATGCGTCCAATACTATGGGTCAATACTATGGGCTAATATAAACTACGGATCAACAAATACTATGGGACGACTTACAAAGGATATGCATCAAACAACAATATACTAACATAGTAAAGAGAAGGGTTGACATAGCTTCCTAACATCCCCTCTCCCTTGGAAAAAGCTTTGTCCTCAAAGCTTTGGCTGGAGAAAGTGCTGCAGAATCTGAAGGAGTGGTTCCCCGGTAGCATCCTCGAGTTGCATTTCGGGCCACTGACGCCTTTGGAGTGTCAAGGAGGATTGCTTGGAAGACTATAGATGAAGAAGAACCCTATCAGCTGCGTGGAAAATGTGCTCAGAACGGTGCTGATCGGCTTGTTGTTTCAGGCGAATTCTGGCCATGTGAAGATTGTCCTGCAGAATGAGAAGAATCTAATCGTGGTTTTGAAGAACCGAGTCAATTTCTTGAACTGGGGAGCTGCTAAGGGTGTATGGAAGAAGAACTGGCGGTGATTTTCCATAGAATGCTTCATATGGTGTCCTTTGAGATGTGGTATTGTACCACAACAGCGCTGCTACGAAATCCATAGAAATAGTTGGCCAAAGTTGTGTAGGGATGGGCAAGGGTTTGAGCAATCCCGAAAGGAATGTCGTTTCACCCTTGTTGACTTGGAAAGTATCATCGTCAACCACCATTTGTTGAATTGTCATTTTTAGTCCCTGCCAAAAGAAGTTACATTATTCCCGGTCATACATTTTGCAGAACCCAGAGTGCCCTGTTGATGAAGAAGCATGGAGTTCATAGAAGAGATAGCCCTGTTGAACATATTGCAACCAATTTGGCACAAGCAGAGAAAGAGCTGTAAGAGAAACTGGGTCATCAATTGTGCGAGAAGGAGCATCTTCCACCATATTGTCCTTACCCTTCTTGTAAGTGATCACATAGGGATAACCCATGAGTTGGATAACCCATTTCAGGTGTGTTGGGGAGGAGACCCATTGGTCCAAAAAAATTTCCAGACTCTGGAGATCAGTCTTGATGCAGAAATAATTCCCTAATAGGTATGGCTGGCACTTCTGTACTGCATGCAAAATAGCCATCATTTCCTGTTGAGAGGTAGATTTGGCTAAATTCTTACCGGAAAGGTCTCTTGAAGGAAGCAAGCGCATTGGTTCAGCAAAGATACCTGCATATCTATCCAAGGAAGTGGTGGAGACTGTTGATGGGTGCATCTGAAAGGAATTGAGCTGAGCGATGACACCATGTGAATTCTTCTTAAGGATTTTTTCCAGGCGATGTGAACTGATGATGCAGAGAGACCCTGGTTGTAATCCCATAAATTTGTGTTGTGCCCCATTGACTTTAAACTACATCCAAAGTTCAGCAAAATCCCATAAGATGGGGCCAAGTGTGCGTAACCATTAAATGCCCAAAACCACATCACATCCGCCTAAGGACAAGGCAAACATGTCAGAGCGTAGGTTATAATATTCCATAGAGATACGCACATTGTGACACTTCCCCTTGCAAGGTAAGGTGCCCCCATTGGCAACCATGACTTCAAAGTTGGAGCAAGGATGGACAAAACCATCAGCCTGTTTGGCAATCCGAGGGTCAATGAAGTTATGAGTGCTACGAGAATTAATGAGTATGGTAAGAGGGAGCTTCTTGAAGTATCCCCTGACCCACATTGTTTGTGGGGTGGTGACACCGGTTACAGCATGGAAAGAGATCTCAGGTGGGTCGTCCTGAGATAGGGTGTCAACAAGCGGGTATTGAATGTCAACCTGATCATCTACTGTATCTGTAGCTTCTTCACCAAGTTCTAAGGCAAGCGAAGAATCCACATCCAAGAGATAGAGCTTTTGTTGAACACATCTATGTCCCTGAGTGAATTTCTCATCACAATTATAGCAAAGCCCTTTTTCTCGGCGTGCCTGCATTTCTATTTCAGACAAATGCTTGATAGGAGATGGTTGAGGAGAAGGCGTGATGGAAGGTCATTGGGAACCCATATTTCTGAAGGGAACAAAGGTGGGTTTGGAGCGTTGTTGAGCTGCGATCTTGTCCTCGGCCAGCTTAGCCAACCCTAGGACTTCCATCATTGTGTTGGGACAAAACATTTTGACCTCTGAGCGGATTTCATCCTTGAGACCATTGATAAAATAACTCCTGGAGAATTCATCCGACAATCCTTCTGTGTGATTGGCCAATTTCTCAAATTTTGTCTGATACTCTCTCACTGTGCCAATTTGGTGAAGTTTAGTGAGTGCTCCTGTGAAATCATCAAAATCACTAAGACCAAATCGTGGCAAAATGAGTTGGCAAAAATCTGTCCAGTTTGGCTCGGGATGAGCTTTGATGTACCAACGGTACCATTGAAGGGCTTCATGTTCCAAATGAAAGGATGCAAGTGGAACTTTATGGGCATCAGAAGTATTATGCAGACTGAAATATTGTTCTACTCGATATATCCATCCAATCGAATCAGTACCATTGAAGTGAGGAAAATCAAGCTTCGGCCCATGAAAATTGCTGGAAGAAGAGAACCTGGTGGTTGCAAAAGATTCTGGCTGTCTGGTATTATTCATGGTTGAATGCTGAAGATGGAGGCTGAGAAATTTTTCATCCAGATCTTGGAGTTTGGTTTGGATGGCTGTAAGTGCTTCCTCCATGGTGTGTGCTCCTGCACAGGTGACAACCATAACCAGTTTTTTTTTTTTTTTTTTTTTGGTGGAATGGGTAGAAAAACACAAACAGAAGCTGATTTAGTAAAGGGAAATTTGGATTGGGGAAACAATCTGATGGGTAATTGGGGTTTGACTAGATTTTGGACACTGTCGAAAGGACAAGAAGGCAAAAATGGGGATTTCAGAAGCGGGGTGATAGAATGAGAAAATTTGGCAAAGAGGGACAAAGAAGCAGAATGCAGAAAGGAACTCTGTGGTAAAATTTGAAGGTGATTGGGTGAAATCTGAGGAAGTTGTTTTTTTTTTTTTGTTTATCAGAAATGGATCAGCAACAATGACGTAGAAGGGATCCGCAATAGATGGATCTGCAACGGCGCGGAAGGGATCAAAAACGGCTGTATCTGAAACAACGACTGGATCTGGAACGAATTTCAGAATAGAGCTGAAACGACTGGATCTGGAGCGGAAGTGATCGGTAACAATTCAACTGAAAATAGATATGGACCCCAGGTATGTACGGCTTCCTAATAGTTCAAGTGTTTCACTTGGCCACCAATGCTGTCTGAAGGCTTGCGTATTGGGGCAGTACCCCTCACTCCATGGCTCAGGTAAAACTGATAACCGCTTTGCCACAAACGACAGCTCTTGGTTTACCTCACAGGTGGGAACTAGTCAATCAAGTAGGAGTCGTTTCCCTTTTCGCTGGCAGGTCCTCTCAATGGGCCAGGTACTTTGGGGTTCCTGTGGTACTCCTCATAATGAGTTTTAGGGCTTATTCCCAAGTACTTCCCACAGTTAAGCGGATAGGGATTATTCCCAAATCCAAAGCTGCAACAGATGCAAAAAAAAAAAAATTGGCAGAAATTCCACCCAACGAGCCCAAGAAAGTGCTCTGATACCAGATGTGAAGAACCTGCAATAATTAATTAATGCAAATACACGAGATATCAAAAATAACAGAACTCAGAATCACTTTTATATTGATCACGGGCCACTTCGAGGGGGCAACCTCCTTTGAGCAAGCTCAATACAATTAACTTCATGGTGCCTTCAATGACCTCAACACACTTATATACTAAGTCTATGCCCAATACTATGAGTCAAAACCATGGGACATATAATACTACGGGACAACTTACAAAGCATATGCATCCAATACTATGGGTCAATACTATGGGCTAATATAAACTACGGATCAACAAATACTACGGGACGACTTACAAAGCATATGTGTCCAACAACAATATACTAACATAGTAAAGAGAAGGGTTGACATAGCTTCCTAATAGATTGCTTTTCCTCAATCAAGTTGGAGTGAAGTAAATCATCCCAATCAATATCATGAATACTTGCCTCAATAATGTAGCCACATTGAATCTCATCATGGGTGTATGACAAACAACTGCATGGAAGTGAACATGTACATGCAACCAATGCACGCTCCTGCAAACCAACTGGAAATCCCAAACCACACCTTGATATAAATCATGTATTCTCCCAAAGAATATCTCCGTATGATACTTCCATCCAACCTTGTACTTAGTGTGAAAAATAAGCACAAATGATACTAGGATCCCAAATGATCCACAAAAACACAAAATGCAAGATACATCCTCTAATGCACCATGCAAGAAAACCACAAGTACATCCAATTAAATGTTCCCCACATAGGAAACTAGAACATGATACAATGTAGATGAAATCATGTGAAGAAACTTTGACTTGCTCCATCAAGCCAACATGCAAATAGCTTCTCGAAAGAAAAGCAATTCCAGGGTCCCATTGCTTGCATTTCATTCTTATCAGTGAGAATACCATCCAACAAAACTCCTCAAGAAAAAGTATGCTTGGATCCCACTGCCTCCACTGCAAGTATCCATGTGGAAGTGTCAAAGGTGGAAGCTTGACATCCCAAGGAATGCTAGGATCCCAGTGTCTAGAATATATCCACCCAAACATCATCAGAGCTATGTAGAGGCTAGCACCATTAAGGGTACTAGGAAGGTTAGAAAGAACATCATGAAGAATGAATAGATCATGCAAACTGAATGGAAGTATGTTATCCTCCAAGCTATGCCGAAACATAGAGAGACTATCCATCTTGAAATATGCATCCTCAAGGTAGGGCTGAATCAAAAGGAGGCCATCCATCATGAAATACATCTCAAAAGGGTGAGGCCGAACCTCATCAAGTATCTCCAAACTCATAGTAAGGTTCCTATGTGCCCAATGCACACAAGAATCAAAGATGAAATCAATAAAGCTCAAGTGACAAGGGTCAAAATACCATGTCCAATCATAAGAAAGGTAGCCCTCATCCAACAAATAAGGATTCCCATGCCACTCAAATAAATATCCAAGAATGCAAGCAGGAAATACAAACAGGTGTCTCCTCATACAACAAGGGAATGGAAGGAAAATCCAATCACCTGATCCAAGTAGAAATCAAAGTGCTTCCCCATGTAGACTCATCCAATGGCTCAACTCTCAACCATTAATCCAAGGGTGAAAACCTCCATCATATGATCCACTCAATGAAGATAAGTGGAAATCCAATGCACCTCTATACATGGAGGATTTAAAGATTGGCATATGATGCCTCAACTAATACTGGGAAGGAGATGGTGCAATCAAATCAACTGGAGCAAATGTAGCAGCCTCTTGCTCCTCCTCAGGCACCAAAAAGAATAAACATTTCACCCAATGCTCACCCTAAAATGTGTAGTATGAGGAAGGTTGAACCAACTCTCTACAAAAAGTATCCACCAAAGATGTGGATGTATCAACTCCATCAAGGGCTGGTACAACACTAAGGAGCCCTTTTGACTCTTCAATGGAGAGAGGAATCACTCCATGAGAGAGATTAGTTTTGCTCTGGAAAGTGACATGTGATTGGAACTCATCATATGCATCCCCAAATGAATCAAGCACATGCATGTCATCATGCACCTCATGAACCACCATCTCATGAGGTTCCTCCATAGAAATATGAATGCGATCAACCAAAAGAGAATGGTTGACTGGGATGTAGGAGGGAATATGTGATATCTGCAACTCTTGGTGAAGTTTCTCTATCTTTTTCTGAGACTCTAAGAGGGAACTTTGAATGCATGTTAAAGAATATTGGGTGGCCATCAACTCATCCTTGAGCTTGTATATCTCCTCTTCCTCATTCAAGGAGGATCCATACAACACCTCTACAAACTCAAACAAATCATCTATGTTAGAAATAATTTGAAGAAAGTTTCTTCGGATGATGGAAAATTATTTCTGAGTCTTCTCCATGGCTTCAAGAGAATTTTGATCTTCCAATGAAGCAAGTCTCCAACAATGATTTTACATATAAGAATGTGTGTCATGGAGAAGGTGTAAGGCATCTTTGATCTTCTTTTTGCTCATCCTGAATGAACTTACAATACAAGAAGGTTGGTAGCAAACCTCCTCATCATAAAACAATGTGTCAACCTCATGAAGCTCATGTGGTGATGGTGAGATTGATCCAGGTACCTATTCTTCCACTGCAATATCTTCATCTTCTTCAAGCACAGGGAAACTTGTGCTTGTAGTAGTATCCTCAATAGAAATATCTATGTCACCAACATTGAGGGATATAAATACATTAGTAGATGTCTCCATGCAATATTGATACCCATCAATAGGAACCAGATCAACACTTAGTCACCCATCAGTAGGCACCTCACCATGATACTCATCAATGGGTATCGCATCATATCATCCATCAGTAGATGCTCCTCCAAATATTGGGCACTCATTAGTAAGTACCTTATCTTGAAACACATAAATAAGTGTCTCGTAAGTGCTTGAGAAACCATTAGTAGTTGATCCATGATCCAGATTCATAATAGGAGTTGCCTCTACATGATCGTCAACAAGAACACAGGTGGTGGGTTCTTCTTATTCATTTCTACAATCCTCATCATTAAGGATTGGATCTCCAACTTTTTTAAAGTCACCTTGGAGTGAATTACGCTCCTCCTCATGGAACTCTTCTTTTGCTTGACCACTTGAAGAACTAAGTGGCTCATGGTCCTCTTCAATGATTGAGAATGGATTTAGGGGCTCGTCCTCATCCTCCTTATGCTTGCTAGCACCAAAATACCTTTGGATCTGTTCTAGCAATAGCATAGGCTTCACCTATTTGCACACCTCATCAACCATATGCGAAGCCTTATCTTTTTTGTCTCTATTCTAGGGGTCTTTGAATAGACGTACAATATGAAGTTCACAATACTCTTTGGTGGATATGAGGTTCCAAATCTCTTCACTCAATATCTAATAATCAGAGAGATACTGAGAGGATTCTTTTGGCCTTACTTGCTCCATTTTAGACCTTGAAGAGTAAGGAATAATGTATTCTCCATACATATGGCTATAAGAGTAATCGTCATTTATTCTTTCAAATGTGATATGATTGGAGACACTTGTAGAAGGTACCTCCTGGGAATTTTCTTCCTCATACTACCTGCAATACTCTTCGTACTGCTCATCATAGTCATCATCGTCCTCATACAGCTCATATGAATCATCATCATATTAGGAAATGGCTGTAATTTTCTTCTTCAATGGATAATCCAATGCACGGGTGCAAGAACCATGCTCTAATACCATTGTAATGTATCCCAACCGGAATTCAGGCACACTAACTCAAAAGACTCAAAACTAGGCCAAAGAGAGTTAGGTTCAAGGGTGAAGGAATATTGGGGCACACTTGGGATGGTTATTAACATTTGTTTTTAAGGTTTTGTAGGTTTATGCATACACATGTAGGTTTGTGCGTACTTCATAAATTTTGGGAAGGTTTTGAGTGAGTTGGGGATATCAAGAAAGCATAGGGAGATGATTTCAAAATGGATCAAAATTGTACTTAAGAGATACAATTTTCTATAAAAACCACTTGGTATGTATTCTACAGAGTCTCAGGTTTCTACAGAAGCTTTCAGAATGTGAATTGGACCTTTGAAGAAGAAGTTATAGCCAAAATAGTGGAAGCCAGTCGGATTTGGCTAAGGAAAGAGCAAGGATGAGAAAGCTAGTAATGAAGGGTATGATTTTATGAAGGTAGGAAGAATATATGCAGTACATGGTTGTAGCTGGTCTACAAGAATATACAAATATGAAAAGTACAGTATTTTATCATGTGTGGCATTAGTGAGCGGTAGATTGTCTGGCACATTGACCATTGGCACATTCAAGAGTGCATCATGTCTAGGAAGATTCTGTTGGTTATACCAATGGCTTCAAGGTGTCAAAAAAATGACTTATTTAGAACTTCCTATGCTCCTGGTGTTCAATGGGGTGCCACTAATAATCATAGGAATGAGTGGAATCATTTTGGGAAGCAAGATTGAAGAATTAGATTTTTGGCATAGTAAGGAAGCTAGTTTCCAAGGGCTTCCAAATGGAGTACTGAATTTACTAATTTATTCGAGGGTATGGGAATGACCAAAAACGTGTTGGAATATAACTTCATATTGACAAATAGAATCAAATTGGTTAGTTAATTGAGCTAATTCCCTATATATGTCAAAACATATGCACTTTGGAGATAGTAGGCAAAAGAGATACACAATGTAGGAACAACTAGAGCATTTTATTGATATAATCAGCAGTATGTACCATGTACATCAGAATGGCTGCTAATATCAGAAATTATAGCAGCATAGAGGATACAGAGAGGAGAAGAAAGACTAATGCTCAATAGGCTCAATCCCTTGTAGAAACACTAATCCACTGTAGAAGCCCCAAATACACCTTCATGAAATAAATAAAAAAGAGAAAATGTGTGATAATGGCCTAGGAACACAGGAATATGGAGGTAGTTTCAGTATGGAAGCTCAATATCACAAGAAGCAGTTGATATGACCACTAGAGAGATGTAGAAGACTAGCATAAATTGTGATCATGTAGCACAATCAAACCTAGCATTAGTATTGGATCATTACAACACCATGAGAAGATCGGGATGCTCAAATCCACTACACCAATTAGAGAAAATCCAATTATCTCCTGAGATACAGAAGGGGCACATCACCCAATAGTTAACAAGGGGAGCATCACCCAAGTTTAGGTAGCACTAAGCTTCCCATCAAAATAAAAAATATCCAAATGCATACTTTTTCCCTTCACCTTTTCCTCCTTTAATACGACAAAAATTGATTAGTTTCCCATACTAGAGAGTAATACCATGGGCCAATGGAAACCAATAGAAAAATTAGTTTTCCCACTTAGTCAATACTAGTGTCAAATACCATGGGCATCCCAAAACCATCAACCATGTAGCAAGTGGTTTCCAACTTCCTTCCTCACTGCACTAGTCTCCTTGGAAAAATTTGAATAGGTTTATTTCCCACTTATCTTGGGTCATAAATGTCCATTAAGTGGTCTTAAGTGCTCCCCAACTCATTCCCTACATTTAAGGAACCTTACCAAGTCAGAAGTGGAATTTATTTACTTTCTTATCCTTTCCTAACAATTAGGATCCAAGTTTGTACACTTTTCTCCACCATCATTATTCCATCCTAACCAAATTCCTTATCCATTCCTTGTGCGCCCTTTGACCCAATTTAATAATTAATTGCCCACTTAAATTCATAATTACAATTTGACTTAAGAAAATATTAAATATTTTTTTTCTCCATAATTCGAATTGGGAATTATTTGTGGCTTAATTATCCTTTTAATAGAAATTTTTGGACCTTATGATAATTTACTTAGTCAATTTTAATTATTTTAGCCACCATGTTAATTTTTTATGAATTTTTCCTAGGTGACCTTGGTCAATTTTCCATAGGCCAAAATTGGGGACATGACACAAAAGGGATGGTGTCTTGTGTTTTGGTCATTAATTTTTGTTGAACTCTGGTCTTCCTGCTATACGACAATATGCTATCATATCAGGCACATCTTCGAGGGGTGGCATGGTATCACCCACTTCTGGTTCAAGTGGAGCATCAATGGTATTATCCTCTGAGGCAACATGGGAGGTTACCTCAATATGAAATAACTTATGTTCTTTGAATTTTTTCCCTCTAAAATATTTTTCATCACAATTATATCAAAGGCGTAGTTGTTGGAATTCATCCATGGAATCCGAGTCAACTTTTGGATTCGTAAAGGTGGTGTGTAACAATTACTAAAATTAGGATCCATGGGATACCTTATGGGGGTGGAAAAGGAATGTCATTTGGGTTGGGCATTGATCACCATTTCAGCCTCACGATCTTGATCACAGAATCCCAACAAAGTGGAAGGATGTTGCATAAGGACATGGGTTTAATTACTTGTTTAATACCACTAACAAATCATTCCTAGAAAAAATAATTAGAGAGACCTTCAGTGCAGATGGCCAATTACTCAATTGTTTTAATATAGTCTAGAATAGTGCCAATTTGGCATAATTTGGATAATTTTCCTAAGGAGAGAGTCTCACGATGAAAACACTCATGAAGGATGTTCACAAATTGGCTCCAAGGGATGCAATGGCAATAGCTCTAGCTCTAGATCTAGCTCTATATAGAGATAGACAAGGGAGTTTCATGCGTTATAGATATCGTATATACATGCAAGGTCCAATAGTAGTACTTGACCCAATATCATAGGGTGATAACTAAGGAGGCACAACCATGCCCTTAGCTGTACTACTTGAATACCTAGGTACATGAGGGTATCTTCTAGAGTGTTGTGCTCGATGCCACTATAGCAGTAAGACAACCAATGGAAGGTTTCAAGTGACCTGGTAGGACTTCCGATATACCCAAGGGCATATAAAGTGATTCCATGTGTAGGTGTTGTCTAATGCAGTACTACTCCAAGGCATACCAACAAAATTTATAGTGGTGTCCAACAATTGCACCAACAGAGGGTACAAAATGACTAAGCTGTAATATTAATCACTATGTGCAGTGTTCCCCAGTTGTAGTTTTACTCATTGAATGATAGATCTATGTGGTTATTTAAAGACGCCATAACAATTCTCTAGCCTAAAATAGATTCTATAAAATATTGGAAGAGAATTGGCTCAGGAAGGTGGCTCTAATACCACTTGTGGTTTTCTTTATCCCTATAACCTAAAACAACACAATATATACAAAGGTTAAGATTAAATAAACCAGAAATTATAGAGCAAAACAAGAAACAATAAACAATAGAGAGAAAAAGATGGCAATCAATGAACCTTGTATTATGAGAAAAACTTCAGGGAGCAATGTTCGCATGCCTCTTTAGGTAGGTAAATGTCTCACTTGAGAAAACCTCCATTACAATAATACTTAAACAAAATATACATTGCCTTGGAGATATTTAAGTAGGCTTCCTAGATCCAAACCCTAACTACTTGACATGGTCAAATAATTAATAAGTACCAACTTTCTAGTGGGTCATAATTAATAGAAGACCCTTTTTACATTTATTGTTGACTACTAGTTACTATTCCTTATTCCCAAGAGATGGTTGTATACAGTGCATAACTAACTACTATTACGGAGGGTTAGGGTAGGACCCTAACATCTTGGGTGAAGGGTTAGGTTAATGAGCTTAATGAATCAATGTACCTATAACCCTAAAGGTACTACTAGGTCACTCAACCCTTACAACCATTAGAAAACATATTAGTTTCATTGTACGTACTTCAAAGAAATGAAAATTGTAAGGAAAACTATTGAAAAGAAGCATATGAAGTAAATAAACATAGATGATTTTAAATAATGAAAAGGGATCTCAAAATTGTTCTAAATTAATGTAAAATAATTATTGATATGTTTTACTATAGAATTTTTCCTATGAAATATAGATAGAATATAGAAAGGAAATGGTGACAAGGGTTCTCAATCCTCTCCTTGAATGGTCTCTATCCAATAAAACTCTTGGATCCCTTGTAGATAATTAATACAATAAAAAACTATCTTTTTCATTTATAAAATGCCAAGAAACATAAGGTAGAAAATTGCCTTCCTAATACAATTGAAATTACGAACAATACTAGAGACGAATCACAATACTAAAAGGAGACTAACTATCCTTTCAATTGATGTTGTTATTTATTCTTGAAAATGAGACCACCCTAATCCTTCCAATCAATCCATTGAATGATTAAATGTGTTTCATAATTTCCTATAAATCTGCATGTTGTTTTATGGGACCTATTTTCCTCTTAGACAATTTGGATTTCCTAATCAACTAGGATTCAAATTGCTTGAGGTCATTAATTCTACCTCCAAGTGTTATCAAACTATGAATGTGGTGAAGGGACAAATTGATCCCTTGAAATTCTTAGTAGTCATCAAGTTATTCTAGAGTCATAAATGAGGAGGAATATCAATCTTTGTCTTAGTAGATCAATTCCCTATACTTTTATCCTTTTAGGTTTTGGAGATCACATTAGTATACACATAAAATAAATGACCAAATCATTAAAAAAACTCAAGATCAACTTATCCACATTCATACTTGGTGATTAATAAAAATAGATAAAAATAGATAAACATGTGTCAGAATGTCCTCAATTATCATTAAAAATCATGAATATTGTTTGACATCAAGGTCTTGTCTTAGGGAAAACAACATCAAATGTATGCATAGGATGGGCCATAAAATGGACAATTTGAAGACCAATTAGTATCCCTTAGCTATAAATTTTCCATGTCCATGTGCAATAAAACAACTAGAAAACTAATATATGCCATGCTTAATATTCATACTTAGAATACTCTCCCTATGTATTGTTTTTGTAAAATCATATGATACAATTTGGGTGGTTGAATCCTTGTTGTGATATCCTTCTCTTAGCTTAATCTCACTCCACCTTTTTCTCTCTTCTTATTTGTTGCCACATTCCCCGACCTCCCTGGTGGCCTTCAAAGGCCATGGGAGACCCTCCAGTACATTTTTTTCTTCTTTCTTCCAATTTTACACACAGTTGCAATGGTCATCGATCTGCAATCCGCATTCTGCAATATGCAATCTGCATTGTAGGATTCGAAATGCGGAATCCAAAAAATAATCCTTCCGACAATTTCTCTTTTCGTGTTCCGCAATCTGCATTACAGAATGAGGGAATGCGGAAGCCCAAATTCAATCCTCCATAAAATTTCTCCTTCCGCATTCTGCAATTTGCATTGCAGAATGCGGGAATGCAGAAGTCCAATTCCAATTCCCATATATTTTCCCCCTTCCTCATTCTGCAATTCTGCATTATGGAACTCAAAAATGAGGAAGTCCAAATCCAACGTTATTTTCCAACGTTCGCAATCCGCAATCCGCATTGCAGATGCGGAACTACGGAATCATCTCCTCTACTCCTACAAACTTTATAGGGGCATAACTCCTTCATCCTTAATCCAAATTGGGCAGTACTAGTACTGTTGGAAATCTCTTGGAGAGCTCTATACAATGGTACAAATTCCCACTCCATCTGAGCACTCTAACCATGCCAATTTTCCAACTAATTTTCTGTTCATAATCCCACCTAAGTGTCTTTGTCCTTCTACCAGGGATTCTGCCTCCTTCCTGCCATGAATTATCCCTTCACTTGACCCACATAGGGGGTCTGAAACACATCAAGGACTATCCCCTCCCTTATCCAAGACTAGGTGAAGTCAATCCATCCCCTTTAATGATGAATACAATGCATAAACAACATATATTATAAAACTGATCTAGTTACCTATCACAGCATGCAGGGTTAGAAACACATATCATTCTTGTAAATGATAAATCATTCAATCAGGCATTCAACCTCATACCTGGTTTTATACCTATCCTCCTAATGAGAAATTTCATGAAATCATCCATTCATTAATATAGAGCATGACAAGCATAACCATACATAAGGTGCATGAAACTAGGTCTAACCAATACATCTATCCCCTGTAATATTTATAATGCATTAAACTTGTGCCAATGAATGAAGTACTCCACATGAACTCAGTATTCTACTCAGGATTATACACAGTCTATATACACAGGGGATTCACTCAATAAACCACTATCATAGCACGTTCGTTCGTGGCATATGAAACAATATCCCTAATTTCACTAAATATTGGAAAATACCTTCCAAAATCGCTTTTTTTAAACCCCCTCCCAATATGCCTTCCCAATTTTAAAAAACCCCTATTTTCACTAGATATTGTATGTATCAATTTTTTCATTAACATTTTTTATACCCCTTTATATTTCTACCTAGTATATTGATATGATACCCCGCTTATGACCCCACATGTAGTCTACAATGCACCTTTCTTCTTCGATGTATATTGTGGATGCACATTAATTCACCCACAATGCAATTAATCAACCACATATCATTATGATTTGCAACATCTAATGGTCTAATGAAGAGATAGGAGATCACTTCTTGTATGTCACTAGAGCCAATGCACATAGTACAACATTTAGATTGCATGTTGCAATTCTCCAATCGCTGACTAAGCCTGTTGTGGGCTAGGTATCCAATCCCCCAGGGCTTGTAACAAGCTCTAGGAGGCTGACTAAACCTCCCAAGGTTTGTAATAGGCATGAGTGGTTGGGTATTTAATCCCCTAAGGCCTATCGAGGGCCTATAATTGGCCCTGGAGGCTTAGAGCCTCCCAAGGGTATTGGTAACAACTAGCTGAGTGCTATTGGTAACAATTGGCTATCAATGACCACTGTCTCTCGACTATGATTGACTGGAAACCCAATTCACCACGAAACCCCCTGGCCTCAAGCATGCCTCAAGACCCGATTTCCCTGCGTATAGGTAAAATCGAGCCTTGCCTCAACACGATTTCGCATCCGATCGTGATCCTGCCATCTCCATTTGGCGGATATTTGTCATCCCGCCCATATAAAAAAGACCCCAAAGTATTTTTGTATTGTTACATTAAATAAAAAAACCCTTTTCCCCTTAATATATAAGCAATATAATTTTTAGGTTTTCATGAATATTTAATACCGCAATATGAATGAATGTGGTATTATATTGCCTTCTAGTGAAGCCCCTATATCTATATATTGATCCAATTCCTACAAAATTCATTCAACAACTTGAGCATCAACACATAATCATAATGCATGAAACATCATATTTTATACCACAGAAACACTTATCTTTTAATCTTGAAGCTGCTCCAAGCAACTGGCTAAGTGAGGAAAAATTTCCACCCAACCTTGGGTCTTTTTCCATCCTATACTCTTACAACTGAGAGACCACCCCCTAGCTGCACTGGGTATCCACTAAGGAGGGTTAACTAGGCTCTCTAATGGTCAAGGTCCACTCCAATGCTAAGCCAACCTACAATTGGGTTTATCAAGCATACAAGGAAACATGGAGGATGGTTCTAAGCCAGTGATCTCAACCACGGAGCTACAAACATCTCAACACATAGCATATATGGCACCCAAATCATCTACCTCACCATACAAAAGGAAGGCCCTATTCTATGTTTCACAATCCCTCAAGGCCCCGTCCCTTGTAGTGCTATTCAAGGTGGTCATAGAAAGGTCCTACTGCTAGTTCTATGATATTAAAACCTTCACTGGGTTTATCAAGCATTCCAACCCTAAATATGACCTTCTATCTATGTTAAATGAGTTGGGATCTTCACAGGGTTGCAGATTCGGCTCTGTCCTGAAACTTGACTCTCTGCGAACCAATTCCAGTCTTCCCATGGGTTCCTCAAGCTGCTAACGCTCTGTAATTATCCTTAGGGTTTGATTTCAAATATTTTATCAACAGATAATGCATTCACGTAGGGTTTTTATGGCATTCGACTCTGCAATTTTGGCTCACACAAAAATTGTGTTTTCCTTCTCTGTTTCACGGTTGGGCTCGACATTTCATGATGAGTACAAAGTTCTGGTTCAGTATGGAGAATCCAAACAGGGTCCTTGGGTTCCTAGGCGATTGAATGCTTCCAGGAAGAATAGGCAAAACCCCCCTTTCGGATCTCAAGTTCATTTTTATTCCCCATCCCCTTCTTGCAGTGACCTTCTTTCCCTACCTTCTGTAACTGAATTCCATGTCAGTATGGGGAATCAAATCATTTTCTCCTATACAAGTGGTATCATGGGTTCCCATCCCATAACCCCCACACCTCTCCCTAGTGGATACCATATCCCCTTCTCATTATCTGTCTCACTTAGAAATTTTTCTGGGTATTTCATCGCAATATTACATATTTACATCAACTACAATATCTCATGGCTTAGTAGCACATGAATAGTTCAAATGTCAAATACTTGCCTATGAAAACAAACCTTAAGCATCCACTAGTGGGGCCTTGGCCTTGAGCTCTGCACTATGGAAAACACACACTGCATATACACAATATTTATATTGAAGCTAATAAATACTAAGGCAAGGTATGGGTATTACAACTCCCCCCCCCCTTAGAACAACACCATCCTCGGCGTTCTCAAAACTGAACAAAAATGGGAATGCCTCTCTCATGGCATCCTCCAGCTCCCATGTAGCCTCCTCTAGACTAAGGTGCCTCCATTGCACCTTTACATGTCTAATGGATCGATTCTAGAGAAATGTAATATTCCCATCGAGAATGCACATAGGCTCCACTTGGAACTCTCCCTCAGGTTCCACCTATATCACATTCCAATCAATGATTTGATTAGGATCATGTACATATTTCTTGAGTAAAGATACATGGAAAACATTATGAGCTCTCATGTTAGCAGGAAATGCAATCCTATATGAAACTGGTCCTATCCTATCAAGGACTTCAAATGGTCCACAATATATGGATGCCAACTTGGCACAACTTCCCAACTTCATGGAACTCTTCCTTGGTCTCACTCTCAAGTAAACATGATCCCCAATATGGAATTCTTTGTGCACTCTCTTCAAATCTGCATAACTCTTCTGCCTTTCCCGAGATGCCTTCAAATTCTGCATGATCTTGAGAACTTCTTGCTCCATCTCTTCAATCATTTATGGTCCAAGCACTACCCTGTTCACTGGGCTATCTTAACTCACTCGAGTTATGGATCCTCTTCCATACAAGACTTCTAAAGGGCTCATTTTCAATGATGCTTGATATCCATTGTTGTAGGAAAATTCTACCAAGTGTAGGTAGTCTTACCACTTGGATGGATTATCCATCACATACATCCTTAACATGTCTTCAATATTTTGATTTACTCTCTCAGACTGACCATCTGTTTGAGGATGATAGGCTATATTAAAATTCAATTTAGTTCCCAATTCCTGAAACAATCCTTTCCAAAATTTGGAAGTGAATTTTGTATCCCGACCTGAAATTATGGCCTTGGGAAATCCATGTAACCTGAATATCTCTTTCATGAAGATATTAGCAATATCATTTGTCTTGTGAGTAGACTGAACTAGGATAAAGTGAGCTAATTTTGATAGCTTTTACACCACAACCATAATGGAATCATGCTTCCTTATAGTCATGGGAAGAACTGTTATAAAATCCATAGAGATCACTTCCCACTTCCACTCTAGAATGGGAAATGGTTGCAATAAGCCTACTGGATGTTGGTGCTCTTCCTTGACCTGCTGACACTTTTGACACCTAGCAATATACTCTACTATGTCCTTCTTCGTTCCATGCAAAAATTACTGCTTCCTTGCTGCTGTTATAGTTTTCTGATATCCTGGGTGGCCAGAATATGGCTTTTGGTGTATCTCACACAACACAAGCTCTTTCAATTATGCAAAATTTGGAATGTACAGTGTGGTATCTTGATACATAAGAACATCATCTTCTCCAATCTGATATCCTATGGACTTTTCATCCACATTAACTTGCTGCAACTTCTCTTTGATTTGGAGGTAAGCTTCATCATTAGCTTGAACTTCAAGGATCATTGCCTTCAAATCTGATTTACAAACACTCATTGTTGCAATATGAAATTTTCTGCTGAGTGCATCAACAACCTTATTCTATTTACCATTGACATGCTTAATCTCCAAATAAAAATCACAAAGAAACTCCATCCATATAGTTTGTCTAGCATTCAGATTTGGCTAGTCAAATAGATATTTTAAACTCATGTGATCAGTCCTGAGTTCAAATATTCTCCCCAAAAGGTAGTGTCTCCATTTCTTGAGAGCATGCACTATGGCTACTAGCTCTAATTCATGTGTGGCATAGTTCCTTTCATGCTCTTTCAAATTCCTTGACTCATAGCCAATTAAAAACCCTTCTTGCATGAGGACTCCATCCAACCCTTCAATGCAAGCATTTGTGCACACCACAAAGTCTTTATTTGGATCTACAATATTTAGCAAAGGAGCACTGGTAAGTAATTCTTTTAACTACTGAAATCTTCTTTCACATTTTTCAGACCATATAAATTTGACTAACTTCCTCTGCAATGATGTAATTCGGTGAGCTATCTTGGAGAAGCATTCAATGAACCTTTTGTAGTAACCTACAAGACACATTGAGGATCTAACATCTTCAACATTCTTTGGAGTAGGCCAATCTATTATGGCCTCAATATTCTATGGATCTAATGCAATACCTTCTGTTGATATAATATGACCCAAATATTGTACATTTTGTTGATAGAAGTCACATTTACTTAGCTTTGCATACAGTTGGTGTTCTCTAAGGAATTGCAACACCATTCTTAAATGCTCATTATGTTGTTCTTCATTTTTTGAATACACAAGTATGTCATACAATAACACAATCACAAACTTATCCAAATATTTGTTGAATACACTATTCATGAGACACATGAAAGTAGTAGGTGCATTGGTAAGACCAAATGGAACCACAGTGAACTCATAGTGGCCATATCTAGTTCTGAAAGCTATTTTTTGAATGTCTTCATCCCTTATCCTCACTTGATGGTATCTAGACCTCAATTCAATATTGGAAAATACCTTAGATTTCTTCATCCAATCAAACAAGTCATCAATTCTTGGCAATTGATACTTGTTCTTGATTGTTACCTTGTTTAGCTTCATGTAGTCTATACATAGTCTCAAAGTTCCATCCTTTTCTTTAACAAATAACACAGGTGCACCCCAAGGAGATACACTTAGTCTGATATATTCTTTGTCCATTAATCCTTGTATTTTCATATTCAATTCTATCAATTCATGTGTGCTCATTCTATAAGGAGATTTGGAACTTGGTGCTTCCCCTAGAACAAGATTAATGGAGAAATCAATGTCTCTCTTGGGTGTAAATCCTGGAAATTCATCTAGGAATACATTATGGAATTCCTGTAACAATTGAAAGTCTTCTAACTTTGGTCCTTTATCTTCTGTTGAATCTGACATATGCACATCATATAATTGGAATCCCTTCTCATAGAACTTTCTCAAATGTAAGGCTGAAATCTGCCTTACTCAAACTTGCTTTGGACTTACTTTCACCAACCTTGGCCTTCCTTCATCATCGATGCACTCAAGCACATTCTTATAGCATTCAATATTGGTTCTATGTATTACCAACCAGTCCATACCTATCAAATCATCATAAGATCCTAATGGTAGGACATTCAAGTTCACCTTGGTGAGAAGTCCATTCAGCTCTATGGGGCACTCCACCACTACTTCACTCACCTTTCTCTTAGTTCCAGTGGCTAATTTAACTAATCAAGAATTACTATGTTTCACTTTACTAAGAGAAAAACTTTCAACCACCTTAGGAGACACATAACTATGAGTAGATCCTGGGTCAATTAAAACAGAAATAGTTTGATTAACAATCTTACCTTCAAATTCTACCACTTCTGATTGGTGGTCTGCTTGGTGATCATCCAGTGCTGCATAGATTCTAGGTGTTTCTCTGGCCATATATTCTGTTGTGGTTGCTTCTCCTAGGTTGTGCAAGCTTTGGGTATTCTCCCTTTGATTTGGACAATCTCTAAGCATGTGGTTGTCTCCACATCCCCAACACTGAAGTGGCCCTTTTGATGTTATCTCTACTGCTACAACTGGTGTGAATCCACTTCTTGCTTGTTGTCCCTATGGGAAGCTTCTGTACTGATTTCTGAATGGTGGATTGAAGCCACTTTTCCTTGATTCAAACTTTCCTTTGGGATTTCCTTTCCATGTTGGTTGAGTTTCTAACTTTCCTTTATTTTGCTCATAACATTACATGGCCATTCTAATGGCTTCATCCAAACTTGGTGGATGGAAAAAAATCAATCCTATCTCTAAAATTCTATGGTAGGCTTCCAAGGAAACATTGAATCTTCACTCTTACCTCCTTGATGTAGTCTACATACCTCAACAATTCCAAGAATTTATGAACATGCTCCTACATGGAATTATGCCCCAACCTGAGTTCATTGAAATCCTTTCTCTTGTTGTCATAATACCTAGCTGATAGGTATTTTTCCTTGAAGTATCTTTTAAACCACTCCCAATTGATCCTTCTTTCATTGGTTCTCTTCACTTTCATGAGATGTTCCCACAAAATGGAAGCTCTTTCATTCAGATTGTAAATGGAAACCCTGGATTTCTCACTTTCTGAATAATCATGCATTTTGAAGTACTTTTTTCATTCCAAGTAGCCATGCCTCTGCCTCTTGGCCTATCTTGCTTTCTCCATCAAAGGTAGGTGGTATTTCCTTCCTAAATTATCCTTATGGGATCCCTTTGGACTTCCTTCTTCTCTCAGTCTTGTTGTAAGTGTGCCTTGGACTCCTTTGAGAGTCTCTGGAGTGTCCTGACCTACTTGAAAGAGATCCTAGAGAGGGTGTCTTGTTCCTTCTGCTCACAGAACCCCTTCTATGGCTTGGAGTCCTCTTCCTAGAATGACCTCTAGAGTGACTATTTGCATTCCTTCCTTCTCTTCCTATATTACTTGGATTGGACCCCAGATTTACTCTCTGATGCATATCAGTAAGGCTCTGCAGAATGGTTGCATTGAGCTGGTGCTACTCTTCCCGAACCTTTATCATCCTCTCATTAAAACTGACCATTGTCTCAACCAAGTTCTGGGGAGTTACTTTCTCCCTTCTTTCCTTAGACGTTGTTTCAGTGTGTTGTTCTTGCACATTTTCCACTAGCACATCTTCTTCAGGCTTGTAGGGATCTTGTGCATCATTAACGGTCACCATTCTTTCTCTCCTACACATTGTTCTAGATATTTATTCCTACATATAGAAAGAAGCCCTCTTAGGTTAAAGCAGGATAAACTAACTCTAATCTAAGACAAAAAGTAAAACAAATGTTATCTGGAATCCTAGATCAAACAAGTATTTCAAGATTTCAGTATTGAAGAATATGAGAGAAGATGACTGACCTTTTACTCTGATGTTTGTCCTGCTTGTAGTCCATATCTCGAAGTCCTCGCGATGAACCTTTTAAGATCAGACAAGATACAAGCATTTACAATTCTCCAAGTACCTTGAATTACAAGTTAGGATCTAAATCTAGCTAGATACAAATCATGTAATTGAAACATAATCAACATACACAGATTGGGAAACAAGACAAGTTATCTTTATTGGAAACTTGATATGTTGGGATATTCCTATACTCCATCCTAGTCCTAACAACATTCTCCATTTTTGCATTTTCAGTCATGCATGCATTTGCATGCAGTCATGATTTTGCATGCATGCATGCAATTACATGCATCCTATTCATTAGTCCCAACATGTAGCCCTCAGTTAGCTAGCCTCGGGAGCTTCTTTCTGATCAGTTTTAGCCCTTCTAGTGCTTAGTGTGCCCTGCATGCAATTGCATGCATCCCAGGTGCCCTCTCTCACCTACCACTCAGTTGCACTTCAGTTAGTTGAGTTAGCTTTAGATCATTCCCTGATTTAAGGCTAGATTGACTCTCAACTGACTGTATCACTTCAATGGACCTCCAGTGAGACTAGACTTCCTATTCTGACTCTAGTTATCCCCTCATGCGCCCTACACTGAGCCTCCTTCATTTAGTTAGTGCTTCCATGTGCTAATTACACCTACCACACTCAGTTAGACTCAATTTGACACCTGGTTGACAATTACTTGTGCATTGATGACTCCACTGATGATGATCAGGACTCCTAGTTGTGCTTTGATGACACTGCATTGCTATGATGATCACTCCATGAAGGCTAACTCGAATTGCCACCTTGGCATTCGAATCCTCTCACCATTGTATTATTTATTTATCCATATTGTGATTAATGAATTAGTGTGTGATTTTTTTTGCTCCTTTACACTACATTGACCACTCTTCTTCTATTTTCCTGCTTAATATTAATCTTTCTTGTGAGGTATACATCAGCTCTTAGATCTGCTGCGAGTATTTTCACATGGTATCAGAGCATGTTGATAGTATAGTCTATCTCCATTCCTGAGAGTTTTTTGTAGGTTATTATCTATATTTCGAGTGCAGCAGTTGCAACAGTTTCTATACTTTTGCAACAGTAGTAGTTGTAGACATTTTCTATTGTTTTTTGCAAGTCTTCTAAAACAGCTTCCATGAATTCGGAAGAAATTACTCTTCTTTCTCCATTCAACTATGATGAATGGAAACCACTGATGATAGCACATTTGAAGAGACATGGTCTCTTTGATTATTGTTTTGAAAGAGAGTTTGAATCCTCTGAAGAAGAGAATGACTAGTTAAATGAAGGTGATAGAGCCTTTGCATCCATGATGTTTGCTATGTCTCGATGCATGGTACAGCACTTCTTTTCTGTTGAATCTCCAAAAGAGCTATAGGCCCATCTAGATGAAAGATTTGGCAAACAGAATGAAGGCATTTGTCCAAACCATTTCAAGAGCAATCCCATTGTTGCATTCTCCCTCCTTGACGATATCTTTGATCATGAATCAGTATCAAATATATCTCATATTGAAGTTGTCCACAAAGAAGAAGAACTTGCAGATTCTACACTCATGCTCCAAATTTCTTCTATCTCGATTTATGTTCCAACTCACACTCTAGAAACTGTAGAGGTTCTTAAATCCTGTCTTGCACAAGAGTCCTTAGTCTGTTGGTTTGCATCACAATCTGTTGAATGTTTCAGAGGTCAAATTAGCAATTGGAGGTAATGCATTCGCTCTCCTTGATCACTCACCTCTTATGTACTACTATATGATCATTTGTACATGCTCTCATAATTTTATTGAAGATGTAGGGCATTGCTATTCGCTTGGGATAATTTCTCATGCATTTTATGGTTTTGATCTCACCTCTATTGGTTCAAAGGAGATCTCAAGAAACCATTCATTAAGTCTTGGAGCTGATTTAAAATCCAAGAAATCACTACTTGGGATAATTCCTCATGCATATCATGGTTTTGATCTCACCTCCAATGGTTCAAAGGAGATCTCAAGAAACCATTCTTCAAGTCTTGGATCTGATTTGGATTCAAAGCATTCACTATCATGTGATGGTTCTTTTGGGTGTTGAAATATTGTAACTTCTAAGAATATTATATTTGTGCTTTGTTATTCTGGAGATGTTCCATTCCTCCATGGAGACCCTATTGTATATCCAGAGATGTTTATTCCTTCAAGAGAGTATGGTAACTAGGGTTATTAGATCTCCCATGTGAGGTCAGCCCTGAGTTAGCTATTTAGGGGTTATTAGACTCTCTTAGAAGAGGTCGACTCCATTAGGGTGAAAAGTCAGTTAGAACACAAGTATAAATAGAGGAGGTGTGTTCCTCATTTATACCATTTTCATTCACTCACTTGTGACTGGCGCATAGGAGAGAGATAGGTTTGAATAGGAGGATAAGGAGCTCTTGTTGAGGACTACATCTTTGTATTGGTTGATTATCTATATTGAGGAAAGCTTTGCTGGGTTTTCTACCCCATGAGGGTTTCCCAGGGTAAATCTTTGTCTATCTTGTGATTGTGTTTCTTTTGTTAAAATTCAATATGCTAAGACAGAAAATAGCAGCATTACATTCCATTTCACAATAATAGCATATACAGGATCACTAAAGAAACAACAAGCACAACATAAACACAAGAGACAGAGATTTATCCTGGGAAACCCTCATGGGGTAGAAAACCCAGCAAAGCTTCCTCAATATAGATGACCAGCAATATACAAAGATGAAACCCTGAGACATGATCTCCTCCTCCACAATAGCAGACCTCTCCTCTACAAGTGCGCTATCCTCAAGTGTGTGAGTGTGTCAAATGAGGAACACACCTCCTCTATTTATACACTACTCTGATATGTATTTTACACAAGTACATGTAGGATCGTATTTAACCATTAGGTTAAATACCCCATTATAACTGACTGGGCCGACCCCCACATGGTGGGTCTAATAACCCTAGTTACCACACCCAACTCGGAGGAATAAACATCTCCGGATTTATAGTATAATCACATCGGAGGTATGGAACATCTCCGGAATAAATAATATACAAATATAATATTCTTTGAAGTTACAATATTTCAACACTCCCCCTTAACGAGAAGGATATTATAACAGTATCTGCACGAGCAAGGAGTTATCAACATCATACATGATACATCTATAAATCATTGGAAGCTTTCTCAATATCATTAGTAACTCAAGCAGTTACTGGAACATCTTCAATACTGGAACATCGACATCTTCAGTATTTTGTCTTTATCTTCTGCAGCACTTGAATAGATACAACAATATCATCATCTGGATCCTCACGATACATGATCATCAGCATCATCATCTCACGATCATCAGCATCATCATCACACGATCATCAGCATCGTCATCACACGATCATCAGCATCGTCATCTCACGATCATCAACATCGTCATCACACGATCATCAGCATCGTCATCACACGATCATCAGCATCGTCATCTCACGATCATCAGCATCGTCATCACACAATCATCAGCATCGTCATCACACGATCATCAGCATCGTCATCACATGATCATCAGCATCGTCATCACACGATCATCAGCATCGTCATCACATGATCATCAGCATCGTCATCACACGATCATCAGCATCGTCATCTCACGATCATCAACATCGTCATCACACGATCATCAGCATCGTCATCTCATGATCATCAGCATCGTCATCACACAATCATCAACATCCTCATCACACGATCATCAGCATCGTCATCACATGATCATCAGCATCGTCATCACACGATCAGCAGCATCGTCATCACACGATCATCAGCATCGTCATCACACGATCAACAGCATCGTCATCACATGATCAGCAGTATCAAGTATTCATGCCAATACAAGTGATCATATCAACAATACGAGTATCCTACCGATACAAATAGCCACATCATCAATACAAGTATCCTACCGATACAAGTAATCACATCATCAATACAAGTATCCTACCGATACAGGTAACCACATCATCAATACAAGTATCCTACCGATACAAGTAACCACATCATCAATACAAGTATCCTACCGATACAAGTAACCACATCATCAATACAAGTATCCTTCCGATACAAGTAACCACATCATCAATACAAGTATCCTACCGATACAAGTAACCACATCATCAATACAAGTATCCTACCGATACAAGTAACCACATCATCAATACAAGTATCCTACCGATACAAGTAACAACATCATCAATACAAGTATCCTACCGATACAAGTAACCACATAAAAAAAAAAATCACTTTCTCGGAGACCATACGTCTACAGATCAATTCAGGGACCTAAGTCCGGGGATGATACAATCCCCACTTCTCGGAGACCATACGTCTACGGATCAATTCAGGGACCGCAGTCCGGGGATGATACAATCCCCACTTCTCGGAGACCATACGTCTACGGATCAATTCAGGGACAGCAGTCCGGGGATGATACAATCCCCACTTCTCGGAGACCTCTCATCTACGGATCAATTCAGGGACCGCAGTCCAGGGATGATACAATCCCCACTTCTCGGAGACCTCACGTCTACGGATCAATTCAGGGACCGCAGTCCGGGGATGATACAATCCCCACTTCTCGGAGACCTCACATCTACGGATCAATTCAGGGACCGCAGTCCGGGGATGATACAATCCCCACTTCTCGGAGACCTCTCGTCTACGGATCATTTCAGGGACCGCAGTCCGGGGATGATACAATCCCCACTTCTCGGAGACCTCACGTCTACGGATCAATTCAGGGACCGCAGTCCGGGGATGATACAATCCCCACTTCTCGGAGACCTCACGTCTACGGCTCTCTTTAGGACTGAAAGTCCAGGGATGATCCAATCCCCTCAACTGTCCACTAAGGACTTCATTCTCAAAGACCTCACGTCTACGGCTCTCTTTAGGACTGAAAGTCCAGGGATGATCCAATCCCCTCAACTGTCCACTAAGGACTTCATTCTTGGATACCTCACGTCTACGGCTCTCTTTAGGACTGAAAATCCAGGGATGATCCAATCCCCTCAACTGTCCACTAAGGACTTCATTCTCGGAGACCTCACGTCTACGGATCTCTTTAGGACTAAAAGTCCAGGGATGATCCAATCCCCTCAACTGTCCACTAAGGACTTCATTCTCGGAGACCTCACGTCTACGGCTCTCTTTAGGACTGAAAGTCCAGGGATGATCCAATCCCCTCAACTGTCCACTAAGGACTTCATTCTCGGAGACCTCACGTCTACGGCTCTCTTTAGGACTGAAAGTCCAGGGATGATCCAATCCCCTACCTGTCCACTAAGGACTTCATTTTCGGAGACCATACATCTACGGATCTATTCAGGGACCGAAGTCCAGGGATGATACAATCCCTACCTGTCCACTAAGGAATTCATTTTCGGAGACCATACGTCTATGGATCTATTCAGGGATCGAAGTCCAGGGATGATACAATCCCTACCTGTCCACTAAGGACTTCATTTTCGGAGACCATACATCTACCGATCTATTCAGGGACCGAAGTCCAGGGATGATACAATCCCTACCTGTCCACTAAGGACTTCATTTTCGGATACCATACGTCTACAGCTCACTTTAGAACATGTGTTCAAGGATGATACAATCCCCACATGTATTCTCATCAATACATCTATCATCAAAAGCATGTATTCTTACTAATACATATAACATCAAAAGCATGTATAAGTAAAACTAAGTATTCTAAGTATACGAGTCCTAAATCTAAATATTTCTAAGTATCTAGGTGTAGAGAACAGGTTACCTCATCATCGACCTTGTTGTTCGATGAGACAATCTCATCATCAGTGACTATACTACTCCCCCTTTCGAGGAGAGTCCTTTTGAGCTACACCAAGCTTGGTTAGTATGTTGGTAACTTCTTCACTCGAGGTAGAGGTTTGGTTAGTACATCGGTAACCTGTTACGAATTCAAACTTTATAGTTCCTTTCTGTGTCATATCTTGTTAGATCCCTATGATATTTGACTTATCATGGAACACTGGATTCTATGTCATCTTGATACAACTCTATTTGTCACATAGGATCACAGTTGGTTCTATCTCTAAGTCAAACAATCCTGAAGCCAAACTTCTTCACAACTAGCAGAGCAAACAGCCATATATTTTGCTTGTGCTGAGAGCCACACTAGACTGCTTCCAGCTAAACCACGAGATCATGGCTAATCCTAGACAATAACATCCTCTTGATGTGTTCTTCTTGTCTGATACACTTTCTACCCAATCAGCATCTAAGTAGCCATCTGAAGTCATGATCTCCAAGATAGCACAGATCAAAGTCTATCGTATCCTTTAGGTGCCTCATCACATGCTTTGCAACTATCAGGTGAAAACATCTAGTTTCCACTAGATACTGACTCAAGGTATTCACAACAAAGCATATATCTAATCTAGTATATGTTAGAAACATCAATGACCTAATAATTTGACTATACAGAGTTATATCCACTAACTCTGATGAGTTATCCCCTAACAGCTTCAAGTTGGAATCCATAAGAGTGGCCATTCCAACACCTCAAGTCATATTTCTCATCATACTTTCCCTGGTTGAGAAATATTCCTTCTGAGCCTTTCCATACTTCCAGACCTAGGAAGTAAAGCGTCAATTTGAGATCTTTCATTTTCATTTCTTCATTGAATGATCTTCTGCATATCTATCTGTGCCATCTCTCGTTAGATGGGTCTACTAATATGAGCCTTAATATCATTCGAACTCTGTGGTGAGTTCCTTCTTGCATCCATGTCATTTGTGTATAGAAATCATATTCAACCTTGTAGCAAAGGTTGAGATCCACATCACCCATGGTGATCATTAAGCTTATCAATTTATTATCGATCCTAGGTACCTATACAGAACCTGATTCACACTTCTTCTTTAATTACACAATACTTGGAGCAAACATCTTGTCGTGATTCTCTTCCCCTTTCTAAGAGAATCTTCTAGCCATGAGCCTTCTATATTTTGTTTGATTTGTAAATCTTCTTGTTTGAACATCCACCACTTGTACGGTGTCCATCATTCTTCATGACCTTTCCTACAAATCAAAATTAAGTACATGATTAGTAATACTTCATAATCATCAAATCATATTGACATGATAACCTATTATGCATACAGATATCATTTACATAGTGATGCAACTATTTTGACCAATACTTTGGCACAACACTTTCCCATATCCTGTATGCATACAGTGGCTATCTAGATGCCTTCCATCTCTACCAGAACATACTATCGAGAGTGTGCACAACTCTCAGCATGTCAGCAAAGAGGTTTCATTCTAGACAAGCAACAATGGAATGTTTGTCCAACTTACCAATCATATGCATATTAGTAGTATACTGTTCAATGTTCTATGAATATTTACACTCAGCATGATATATTATAGGAATACAAATATGCATACAACCTATTACAGGCAATATCATTACTATTTCAAATAACAACTCAAATACTTATCTTTTATGTTTGTGTGGCTGCCTCCCGCTTGATCTTCTGTATGTCTTTTGAACTTCTATTCATTCTGTACCACTGTGCATGATCAAGAGTCATCCTCATGATCTCATACACAAACATACACTCATTAGTATATTCTAAATGCTATCAAAACATTATAGTACTAAATAATCTTGAAAATGTATAGTCATGATTATAGTTAATAAACATTAGTATTCAAGATTTCAGGGAAGTCTTCTTTTACTCATGCATATCATCAATCAAGATAAAAGATATAATATGCATAATCCCTTGATTACTAACTTTATGAATAAGCATAACCAATCATTCCAAGTATACTTATATAAGGGATCCTAACACAAGGTAAGATTCATGGGAAACATACCTGGATTAGTATACCTACTTGGTTATGTACAACATACCTAAACAATCTCTTCAATGATTTAGAGATCCTGAGCTAGAACCTGCATGTCTCATAGGTTAAGCATAATATAACAAAGTCATACATACCTCGTAAGTAGAACAAAGATTATGGATGAGTCTTTGTCTTCATGTTTTCATGGTCATGGAGCCTGATTTGTCTTTTGTGATGTACCTGTCGAGATCACTTGTAATCTCCTTATGTAAAGCCTTAGCCTCATCTCCCTCTGAAACAGTAACTCCTTCACTTATGCAGGTGACCAATCCATCTTCTTCTAGGATTAACCCTATCCACTTGATTTGCAAGAACTGGACCTGGAGCTGGATATGGGTTTGTCAGAGAAACCCCAAAAATTCAAACTTTGAATTTCAAACTTACGAAAGGATAGAAATATGCGCCTTGATGAGCTGATCAAACTGATATATTCAAAATTTGAAAACTGCAAAGTTTCACTCCTCAATTTTGCCTTTGAAACTTCCGGATTCACTAGACGTGACCCTGAACTGGGGTTTGGTGAATCCCACTCTTATGCCCAATCAAAATGTTTGATCCAAAGCTCTAAGCTTCTATTTTTCTGAGGAGCTTCCAGCCATGGTCACAGATTTCAAAAATTCCCATTTTTACAGAAGCCCTAATTTTCCACTTTTCTGATCAAAGTCCCGAACTAGGGTTTGATCAAGCCCGGCCTTCTGCCCAACCAAAAAATCTGATCTTGGTCTCTAAATTTCTATTTTGATGAGTAACATTCAGCTGTGGTCTCCGTTTACAAAAATTCCAACTTTCTTCAAAGCCCTAAATTCCGGAAGCCATGAATGAAGGTATTCAAAAATAATTATGTTTTGACAGAAATATGTACCTGATTGTTTCTGGTGTAACTCCAAACTTTTCAATCCACAGGGTCTGAAAAAGCTTTCTGAGATATCCTAACCTGTTATCTTTCCATCCTGACAGGTCTGACCTCAATTGGATTCTCTGAGAGAGAGTTATGTCAAATGTCACAACGTGACCTGTTTTGGGATAAAACAGAAGAGCGAACTTGTACGGCGTGCCACGTGTCACTGTTTGAACTTCGGCCTGTGAAAACATTTTCTGAGGTAGCTCGGTTTGTTATCTTTCCATCCTGATAGGTCTGACCTCAATTGGACTCTCTGAGAGAGAGTTATGCCAAGTGTCGCAACATGACCTGTTTATGGGATAATACAGGAGGGCTAACTTGTACGGAGTGCCACGTGTCACTGGTTCAACTTCGGCCTCTGAAAAAGGTTTCTGAGATATTACAGACTGTGTACTACCTGTCACTTTTTACGAAATTTTATTTGGAGCTTCCTAGCCCAAGATATGACCTTTTTCCCAAGGTCACCTGATTTTGACTCAGATTTGGAAGAGGCAGAAACCCTATATTGTACAGATCATAAATCACAAAGTACAATGAATTAGAGGTTTTCCTTTGGACACAAGGTACCTGGAGATTTAATCTTAGTCCTGTAACAATTTCAGATCTGAAAACTTCTCCAAAACGGATTTATAGCGAAAGTGCTACGATGACTGGTTTTTGCTATGTAAAACCCTAACCTTCAAATTGTCGTAAGTAAAGCAAGTGTCTTTAGTGCCATACCTTGTCTTCCTTCAGGTTAGCTCTGATACCATGTTAAAATTCAATATGCTAAGACAGAAAATAGCAGCATTACATTCCATTTCACAATAATAGCATATACAGGATCACTGAAGAAACAACAAGCACAGCATAAACACAAGAGACAGAGATTTATCCTGGGAAACCCTCATGGGGTAGAAAACCCAGCAAAGCTTCCTCAATATAGATGACCAGCAATATACAAAGATGAAACCCTGAGACATGATCTCCTCCTCCACAATAGCAGACCTCTCCTCCACAAGTGCGCTATCCTCAAGTGTGTGAGTGTGTCAAATGAGGAACACACCTCCTCTATTTATACACTACTCTGATATGTATTTTACACAAGTACATGTAGGCTCATATTTAACCATTAGGTTAAATACCCCATTATAACTGACTGGGCCGACCCCCACATGGTGGGTCTAATAACCCTAGTTACCACACCCAACTCGGAGGAATAAACATCTCCGGATTTATAGTATAATCACATCGGAGGTATGGAACATCTCCGGAATAAATAATATACAAATATAATATTCTTTGAAGTTACAATATTTCAACATCTTTCAGTTATCTTGCTTGTGAAATTAGGCTAAAATTAACATGGTATCAGAGCTAGCCTAAATAAGACATCTTTCACAAGGTGAAAATACCTCTCTCCTCCTCCGGTGAAAATTAGGGTTTCTGCAAAAGTTGGAATTTTTGGATTCTGATTGCATGGCTGAATATCCCTCCTCAAAATCAAAGTTTTGAGCCCTAGATCAAACTTGTTGAGTGGGTAGAACTCTGGGAAAGTCAAACCCTAGTTTGGGTTTTGGACCAGAATTGCAGAAAACCAGTAAACCAAAAAGTGCGCACTTGTGCACCAGTGAACCAGAAAAACTGCAAACCTATGCACTAGTAAACCAGAAAAGTGAAGACCAGAAAACCAAAAATTTTGTTGCAGATCCAGAAGGTGAAAAGTTGAAGTTTCCAAAAGGAGAACACACCAGTATTCTCAATTCAATCAAGCACATCGCTTGGTAAGTGTTCTTCTATCTCTTGAGAAACTTCAATCTCTGTGACCCCCTAGATAAGATGGCTCCAAGAACTAAGCTTGAAGACAAGTTAGAGGGTATAGATAATTTATGGGCATGGAAATATAAGATTGGTCTCATTCTTGAAGAGAATGATCTTGCCCAATATATCAAAGATGAGGTTGCAGAACCTGAGGAAGATGAAGCCACAGCGAAGTATAGGAAGGACTCGATTAGCGAAAAGAGAATCATTGTTGATTCTATCAAGGAGCACTTGATTCCCCAAGTGGAATCCAAGAAGACCCCAAAGGAAATGTATGATGCCCTTTCCAGAATGTATGAGGGGAAAAACATCAATAGGAAGATGAACCTGAGAGCTCAATTGAAGAGCACCAAGATGAATAAAGGAGAATCTATTCAATATTATTTCTCAAGGGTTTCCTAGTTCAAGGAACAACTAGATTCCATTGGAGATACCCTTGATGAAGATGAACTAGTCATGACTGCTCTAAATGGTCTCACTAGATATTGGGAGTCATTCATCCAAACTATGTGTGCCAAAAAAGAAAGTATGAAGTTTGATGTGGTATAGGAGGATTGCATTCAAGAAGAAGCTAGGGTTGACAACAGAGAAGCCTTTCTCAAAGAACATGACCAAGCCTTGGCCACCCACACCAAGAGAAGAAGGAATCAATCCTACTTCAAGAAGGATAGTCACAAGGAGTCTCAACCTCCACAAATATTTCAAAAGAGAAGAGGAACTAATCAAAGAAGAGATTACTCCTCATTCCAATGTTTTACTTGTCACAAAATAGGACACATTGCTAAGGATTGTCCTCTAAAGAAGAAAAAGGGTTTTCACCACAAAATACATCAAGCTCATCTAGCAGAAGATGATAGTGAAGAAGAGGAGGAGGAAAGGCCTCAAAAGAAAAGATCTAAAGTAGAGGAAGAAGAAGTTGCAGAAGAGTATGTTCTATTATCTACACTCTCTGGGGAAGTAACACCTGGATAAGATACATGGCTCATTGATAGTGGTGCTTCAAAGCACATGACAAGTCAAACGAAGACTCTTTCAAAAATTGAAGAGAAGACCTCTTCATAGAAGGTATCCCTTGGAGATGACTATCAATATCCCATCAAGGGAGTTGGTGAAGCAAGTTACAAGCTTGATTCTAGAACCCCATTGAAGATAAAGGAGATCTTATATGTACCGGGTTTGAAGAAGAACTTACTCTCTATCTCAACTTTAGATAAGAAAGGCTATAGGGTTGCAATCATAGATGGAAAAGTACTCATGTGTCCCAAAGAAATATCAATTGAGGATGCAATTATTATTGGTGAAGATGAAGGAAATCTATACAAACTCAAGGGCCATCCAGAAGTTGCCCTTTACATGAAGCCACTAGCCCAAATGATCTATGGCATAGGTGTTAGTTTTTCAAAATTTACTTCAATCTGATCTAGGATCTTAAATGATAGAACAACATGTATACCATATCTACAGCATATCAATCATGGACATAATAATGCAAGCACACAAGAGACAATAGACACACAGAGTTTCACGAGGGAAAACCATAAAGGTGAAAAAACCCACAACTTCCTCAGAGATAGATAGAGCAATGATACAACCCAAGCATAAGAGATAGTCTTCTCCTAGCAGCAGCTTCTCCTCCTCCACAAGTGCGCCACTCTCCAATGAGAGTATAAGTGAGAAAGTGAATGATCAAATAGAGTGCCTCCCGCACTCTATTTATATTTGACTTGACTTGCCTAATAAATTTTACTAGGTCGGCCTTAATGTAACCACATAACATAATTTTGACTGGGCCGACCCTCAATAGGGTGGTCTAATAACCCTTTAACCCACATGACTTATACAGGGCCGACCCCAACAAGGTGGTCTAATAACCCATCAAGTATAAGTTACGACACTTACAATATAAATGACGACACTTCTGTATAGAGGAATAATAACATCTCTATAGGAATACAATATACATATATGAAATACATTCCGAAGTTACAAATACATCAACACTCCCTCTTAACTAGGAAGGTATTTCTCGACACAGGTCTTCTAGCACAAGTCTTCTTCTTTGGATCATCGTCACTGGATCATCGTCATCGAATCATCGTCATCGTCATTGTTGTTGCTATCTCAATCAATCTGTGAAATACTCATCATAGGAAATTCTACAGAGCCAGTCCTTTTTCATACTGGATGTAGGCCCACCACATGTAGGTCTTCATCCTCACTGGCCATACTATGGAATCCTCAGGATTGATTACGTGCATCAACAAAACCTCGAAAGATAATCCCAAGCATTTTACGAGCACACAGCTCAACCTATCGGATCTCCCGGGATCTTTTACATGTGATTGTCACAAAACCTTAAAAGAGTGTCTTTCCAAGAAAGATCTCTAAAGAGCATCTGAGGCCTTTTTCATCTTGTCCAGACCTCCAGGACTTATTACATGTGACCCCTACCACAAAACCTTAAAAGAGTGTCTTGCCAAGCAAGATCTCTAAAGAGCATCTAAGCATTTTTCATCATATCCAGATCTCCAGGACTTATTACATGTGGTCCCCACAAAACCTTAAAAGAGTGTCTTTCCAAGCAAGATCGCTAAAGAGCATCTGGGGCCTTTTTCATCCTATCTAGATCTCTAAAGAGCATCTGAGACCTTTTTCATCCTGTACAGATCTCCGGGACTTATTACATGCTACCCTTGCACAACCTTTCCACAGCCACAAAGTATCAACCTGATACTCACCATATATCGTCCTAATGTACATGATCATCCTAATCATCATCACTGCATCATCTTGATGCATGTCATCTGGATCAACATCCTGAAGCTCGTCATCTATGATCATCCTGATCATACAATGCATCCACCTGATGCATACCAAGTATCTACCTGATACATATCATCATACATGATCCACCTTATCATACAATGTATCCACCTGATACATACACAGATACATAATCCACCTGATCATACAATGTATCCACCTGATATATATCAACATACATGATCTACCTAATCATACAATCGTATCCACCTGATACATATACATATACATGGTCCAAGCATCCAACATGATGCATATACATATACATGATCCAACTGATCATAACAAGCATCCAACATGATGTATATACAGAGCAATAATTGGAGCATCGTCCTGATGCTCATCATCCAGCACTTACATCCACAGCCATGGGAAGGATCCTCCTCTCACCATGCTTGGAATGGCTCCTACAAATGTGTCCATCACTTCTTCCTCGAAGTGTCATCAATATGAAGAACACCAAGCCTCTCTTTGAAGTACTCGAACTTCACTCTGGCTAGTGGCTTCGTCAGCACATCTGCAATTTGTTCATCCATCTCAACATACAGGAGCTTCACTACTCCTCTCTGCACCATATCCCTGATATAGTGATATTTGATCTCAATGTGTTTCAACCTGTCATGGAACACCGGGTTCTCAGACAGCTTCACATAACTCTGGTTGTCACAAAAAATACCAATAGCATCCAACAGGAGATCAAATAACTCAAACAATAGCTTTCTAAGCCATACTATCTCACAACTAGCCGAGCAAGCTACAACATACTCTTCTTCAGCTGTACTCAGTGCTACGCAGGACTACTTCCTGCTAAACCAAGAGATCACACCTGATCCCATACTGAAGCAGCACCCAGATGTGCTCTTCCTATCTGCAGCACTGCCTACCCAATCTGAATCAACATAACCCTGCAGGTTAAACTTTTGATTCACATCATACTTGAGCCCATAATAAACCATACCCTTCAGGTACCTCAGAATATGCTTTACAGCAACCAGGTGAACACCTCTCGGATCCGTCAGGAACTAACTCAATGTGTTCACCGCAAAGCAAATATATGGTCACGTGTTCATCAGGTACATAGAGGACCCAATCATCTGACGATACATAGTGACATCAACCAGCTCAGATGAAGCATCACACAGAAGCTTTAGGTTTGATGCCATAGGTGTGGCCATGGCCTTGCAATCCATCATCCCAAATCTCTTCAGGATCTCTATTGCATACTTCGCTTGTCCAAGGAAGATCCCATCTGCACTCTGCCACACCTCCATGCCTAGAAAATAGTGCATCATCCCAAGTCCTTCATCTCAAACTTGGAATCAAGGTTCCTCTTTGTGTCGGCAATCAATCTATCCTCACCTGTTACAAACAAGTCATCCACATACAAGAGTAATATCACTGGATTTCCTTCCTCAACCTTGTAGTACAGGTTGGAATCTGCTTTACTCTTGGTAAATCCCAAACTGGATAGAAAGCTATCTATCCTACCATAACAAGTCCTAGGAGCTTGCTTCAAGCCATGCAAGGCTTTCTTCAACTTGCACACATATGACTCTCTGTCATGTGTCTCAAAACCAAGTGACTGCACCACATACACTTCCTCCTCGACTACACCATTCAAGAAAGTTGTCTTGACATCCATCTAGTGTATCTTTTATTTCATCACTGCAGCCAGAGCAAGTACTGATTTAATGGAAGTTTATCTGGCTATAGGAGCAAAAGTCTCTTCATAATCAATTCCTCTTTCTGGGAGAAGCCACGAGCTACAACCTCGCTTTGTATTTCTCCATGCTACCATCTGCAGCATGCTTGATCTTATAGATCCACTTGGAAGTCATGACAGACTTCCCTTCTAGTCTGGGACCACATCCCAACCATCATTCTTCATGATCGACGGATCATGGCATTCTTCCATTACTTCATCCCGGATCCTGGGAACTTCAATATCTTCAATAGATAACTTTGTTGTTGAACAAATGTCGTAGTCCTTCTTTTGTAGGTGATGGTATATGATATTTCCTACAAAACAAGTTAAATTGCATGATTAGAAACATCTCATAGTTTTCAGAACAAATTCTTACACATAAAGAAATATGTCATACAGTCATGCAATTATTTTATCCAATGCTTCAATACAACATTTATCCATATCCCATAACTTTCTAGATGCCTTCCAATATCCACCAAAACATTGTTAAGAGTGTGCACAACTCCCAACATGTCAACAAAGAGATTTCATTCTAGATAAGTAGCAATGGAATGTTGTACAGTGCCATAGGACACTTACCCATCACATGCATATTAGTAGTATACTATTCATTAATGCAATTATTCTAATATGCATTATACACACCCTAAGTCTAGGAACATAAGCATATACATCATTGAACAATATTATTTAAACAAACAAGTATGCAAGAAATGACAATTCAAATACTTATCTTTGCTTGGTTGTAGGGTGGACTCCCTCTCAATATTTGCTTCCTTGCAGGAACTACTGGAGTGTGCTCCCTCTTGAACTTTGCTTCCTAGATTACCTGTCCTTGAACTTATATCCATCCTCAATTACTATGCATGCTTACTAGTATCATCATTGTGTTATCCTCGAGATCTCAAACATAATAATTAGTATAATCTCAATACTATCAAAACACAATAATCTTAAACATGTATAGTCATGATCATTTCAAACACAGATAATAAACATTAGTATTCAGGGAATACTTCTTTTACTCATGCATATTGTTATTTGACCAAAGGACTTTTCTGGTTAGTCATATCATCAATCAAGGTAAGAGACATAATATGCATAAACCCTTGATTACTTACATTTCTAACTTCATGAATAATCATTATCAACCATACAACAATATACTTATATAAGAGATCCTAACACAAGGTAGAATTCTAACTTGATATAGGAAAAACATACATGGATCAGCATGCGAGGTAGTTATGTCTAACATACCCGCATAATGTCTTCTTGTTCTCTTCAATGACTTGTGCTAGTAACCTACATATCTCATAGGTTAAGCATTGTAGAACCAAATTATACATACCTCTTAAGTAGATCTTCTATGTGATCCATGACAATGGATGAATCTTTGTCTTCATGTCACCATGGTCATATGTTCTTGAACTAGAACATGATTTGTCTTTCTTGATGTACCTTTCATGTTAGCGGACGACATCAACCTCATACAACACCACAATGCATTAGTACAATCATAAGTGTCAAAACCCTAATCAATGAATATCTACATTCAGAATTTTATTAAGGTGATACAACAAGTCTAAAGTTAATCAAGATTGTACTAACCTTAATGAAGACAAACATACCATAGACTTAATCATGAACAAATCTTGAAACATACCTGGATAAGTCATACCTGTCGAGATTGCTTGTAATCTTCTTATGTAAGGCCTTAGCCTCAACTCCCTCTGAAACATGAACTTCTTCACTTATGCAGGTGACTAATCCATTCTCTTCTAGGATTAACCCAATCCTCTTTGATTTGCAGAAATTGGATTAGGGTTTGTCAAAGAAACCCTAAAACTTCAAACTTTGAATTTCAAAATTCTGAAAGGATAGAAAGATGAGCCTTTCTGAACTGGTCAAGCTGGTATAGTCAGAATTTGAAAACTACAAAGTTTCACCCCTCAAAATTGCCTTTTAGATTTCTGGATTCACTTGGGAGGACCCTGAATTAGGGTTTGAGTTTCCTGGAGCTTCACCCAACCAAATAGTTTGATCCAAAGCTCTAAAATTTGATTTTTCCAAGGCGCTTCCAGTTATGATCACAGATTTCAAAAATTCCCATTTTTGTAGAAGCCCTAATTTTTCACTTTTCTGATCAAAGTCCCGAACTAGGGTTTGATCAAGCCCGGCCTTCTACCCAACCAAAAAATTTGATATTGGTCTCTAAATTTCGATTTTGATGAGTAGCATTCATCCTTGGTCTCCGATTACAAAATTACCAACTTTCTTCGAAACCCTAATTCCTGGAGCCATGAATGAAGGTGCTCAAAATCCAATTCTGTTTTGACAGAAATATGCACCTGATTGTTTCTGGTGTAACTTCGAAATTACGAATCCACAGTGTCTAAAACTTTTACCTTTGGTATCCCGACCTGTCATCTTTCCAACCCCATAGTTCTGACCTCAATTGGATTCTCTAAGATAGATTTATGCCAAGTGTCACAACGTGACCTGTTTATGGGATAAAACATGAGAGCGAACTTGTACGAAGTGCCACATGTCACTGGTTCACTTTCGGCCTCTTAAGCTTCGGCCTGTGAAAGTACAATCCATGCCCTACTTGTCACTTTTTACAAAATTTCATTTGGAGCTTCCTAGCCCAAGTTGTGACCATTTTTCCTAGTTCACCTGTTTATGACTGAGATCTGGAAGAGGCAGAAACCCTATATTGTATAGACCATAAAACACAAAGTGCAACGAATTTGAAGTTTTGATTCATACACAAGGTACATTGGGATCTTATATTTGACCTGTAATTGTTTCAGATCCTGAAACTTCGCCAAAATGGATTTATAGCGAAATTTCTACGATGACTGGTTTTTGCTATATCAAGCCCTAGCTTTGCAAGTGCAACAAGTGTCATAAATGCCATACCATGCCTTCTTTCAGGATATCTCTGATACCATGTTAGTTTTTTAGAATTTAATTCAATCTAATCTAGGATCTTAGCTGAGAGAACAACATGTACAGCATATCAATCATGGACATAATAATGCAAGCACATAAGAGACAATAGACACACAGAGTTTCATTGGGGATAACCATAAAGGTGAAAAACCCCACAACTTCCTCAGAGATAGATAGAGAAATGATACAACCCAACCATAAGAGATAGTCTTCTCCTAGCAGTAGCTTCTCCTCCTCCACAAGTGTGCCACTCTCCAATGAGAGTATAAGTGATAAAGTGAATGATCAAATAGAGTGCCTCCCGCACTCTATTTATACTTGACTTGACTTGCCTAATAACCTTTACTAGGTCAGCCTTAACTTAACCACATAACATAATGCTGATTGGGCCGACCCCCAATAGGGTGGTCTAATAACCCTTTAACCCACATGAATTATACAGGGCTGACCCCAACAAGGTGGTCTAATAACCCATCAAGTATAAGTTACGACACTTACAATATAAATGATGACACTTCCGTATAGAGGAATAATAACATCTCTATAGGAATACAATATACATATATGAAATACATTCCGAAATTACAAATACATCAACAATAGAAGGCTTGCTCACATTAACTACAAAGCACTACCTCATGTGAGCAAGGTAGTTATAGGACTACCAGACTTAAAGATTGATCATGATGGCACATGCAAAAGATGTGCAAAAAGGAAGAATATCAAGAACCCATTTCCAAAGAGTGAAACAAAGACTAAGAGTACCTTGGAATTAATTCATTCAGATGTATGTGGACCAATGCCCTCCACAGCTTTGAGTGGATATGAATACTATCTTACATTTATTGATGACTATTCAAGAAAGACTTGGATATAATTTATAAAAGGAAAGAATGAAGTCTTTGAAAAGTTCAAGGAGTTAAAAGCCTTGATGGAAAATCATTTAGAAAAGAAAATCAAAATACTCAGAATAGATAATGGTGGAGAATATACTTCAAAGGACTTTGAAAACTTTTGTAAAGAAGCTGGAATCAAGAGGGAACTAACCACTCCCTACAATCCTCAACAAAATGGTGTTGCGGAGAGAACGAATAGAACCATCATGGAAGCTGTAAAGACAATGATACATGATCAAGACCTACCTATGTATCTATAGGTTGAAGCAGCTAGGACAGCAGTCTATGTGCAGAATAGACTATCTCATAGTGCTCTTGATTTCAATACCCCAAAAGAAGTGTTCACAAGAAAGAGACCTGAGGTAAGTCACCTCAAGATATATGGATGCCCAGTATACATTCACATTCCAAAATAAAAGAGGGCCAAGCTGGATCCTTCTGGGAAGAAGGGAATTTTTGTTGGATATTTTGAAGCATCCAAATCATTCAAAATTTACATTCTAGGTTTCCATCATATGGAAATAAGTAGGGATGTAACATTTGATGAAGAAGCAGCTCTCAAGAGATCTAGGAAGTGCCAGTATGAATAAGTATATGAAGAAGATGCATGTTCCAGAACTACATAGGCTGTACCCAACCCTGCAGATGTAACACCTGAAGACCATGATATGTTAGAACCACAAGAACCCCTATCACAAACATATCAAGAAAGAGAAGGCCAGCATGGGAAAGAGATATTATACTAAGAGAAAAAAAGTATGGAGCTCCTAAAGGCTCCACTAGAGTGAGCAAGAAACCAAAGTCATTTTCCAATTATATGGCTTTGATGTGTGATCCGGTAGATCAAGAACCCACTAGTTATGAAGAAGCATCTCATAAGAAAGAGTGGGTAGAGGCAATGACTAAGGAGTACCATTCAATAATGAAGAATGATGTTTGGGATATAGATCCCAAACCAAAAGAAAAAAGTGTGGTATCCTCCAAATGGATATACAAAATAAAGCATGCTACAAATGGTAGCATTGAAAAATATAAGGCAAGGTTTGTGGCCAGAGGATTCTCTCAGAAAGTGGGAATTGACTATGAAGAGACATTTGCACCAATTGCAAGGTACACTTCCATTAGAACCATCATGGCACTTGTATCCATGATGAATTGGGAATTACACCAGATGGATGTAAAGACAACTTTCCTAAATGGTGTGATTGAGAAAGAAGTGTACATAGAACAACCACAAGGATTTGAGGTGGAAGATGGAAGAACCCATGTGTGCAAACTGAAGAAGGATTTGTATGGGTTGAAGCAAGCTCCCAGAGCTTGGTATGGAAGAATTGACAGTTTCTTGACAAGCTTGGGCTTTACCAAAAGTAAAGTTGATCCTAATCTTTATCTCAAGGTTATGGATGATGAACCTGTCATATTTTTTCTATATGTGGATGATCTATTTTTGACTGGAAATTAGAAACAAATTATCGAGTGCAAGAAGAATCTCTCTTCAGAGTTTGAGATGAAATATCTCGGATTGATGCACTACTTCCTAGGTCTGGAAGTATGGCAAGGCCCAAAAGGAATCTTTCTCAACCAGGGTAAGTATGATGTGGAAATCTTGAAAAGATTCGATATGTTGGAATGCAAAGCCATGGCCACTCCCATGGATTCCAACTTGAAGTTGTTAGCTAATAACTCTTCAGAGTTAGTGGATGTGACTCTGTATAGATAGATTATTGGGTCATTAATGTATCTGATGAATACCAGGCCAGATATATGCTTTGCGGTCAACACCTTAAGTTAGTGTCTAGTGGAACCTAGACGAGTTCACCTGATAGCTGCAAAGCATGTGATGAGGTACCTAAAGGGTTCGATAGATTTTGGTCTATGTTATCATGGAGATCATGACTTCAGATTGTATGGCTACACAAATGTTGATTGGGCAGGAAGTGTATCAGACATGAAGAGTACATCGAGTGGATTTTATTGTCTAGGATCTGCCATGATCTTGTGGTTTAGCAGGAAGCAGTCAAGTGTAGCTTTCAACACAGCTGAAGCAGAACATATAGCTACTTGCTCTGCTAGTTGTGAAGCAGTATGGCTTTGGAAGTTGTTATCAGGATTGTTTGACTTAGAGATGGACCCCACTGTGATCCTGTGTGACAACCAAAGTTGTATCAAGATGACAGAGAATCCAGTATTCCATGATAATTCAAAGCACATAGAGATCCAGTATTTCTATATATGGGATATGGTACAGAAACAAGCTATCAAGCTCGAGTATGTGAGCATTGACAAACAAGTTGTTGATATATTCACCAAACCTCTGTCTCAAGTAAAGTTTGAATATTTCTGAGACAAGCTTGGCATTGTTCAGAAGGACCCTCCTCGAAAGGGGGATTGATATGGTCGATGATGATATTTGGATAATGGTATCGATGATGAGATTGCCTATATTGACGGTAAGGTCAATAATGAGGATACCTGTATTGATGAGGATATTGTATCAATGATATGGATACTTGTATCAATGATGAGGATACATGTATCGATGATGAGGTTACCTGTTCCAACGATGGGGTTGATGATGAGGTTACCTGTTCCGATGATGAGGTCGATGTAGTGGTACTTATACTTTCTCTAGGAGGACTATTGGGATTGCATCGTCCCTGGACTTATGTCCTAAAGTGATAGGGATTGATCATCCTGTAAGTGGAAAAGGATTGCATCATCCTTGGAATCATGTCCTAAAGTGATAGGGATTGATCATCTTGTAAGTGGATCAGGATTGCATCATCCTTGGACTCATGTCCTAAAGTGATAGGGATTGATCATCCCGTAAGTGGATTAGGATTGCATCGTCCTTGGACTCATGTCCTAAAGTGATAAGGACTAATCATCATGTAAGCTGATTTGGGATTGCATCATCCCTAGACATGGTGTGATGTCTTAAAGTGATAAGGATTAATCATCTTGTAAGTTGATTTGGGATCGCATCGTCCCTAGACATGGTAAGGTGTATTAAAGTGATAAGGATTAATCATCCTGTAAGTTGATTCACTATTGCATCATCCATAGACATGGTGAGGTGTCTTGAAGTGATAAGGATTAATCATCCTATAAGTTGATTCGAGATTGCATCTTCCCTAGACATGGTGAGGTGTCTAAAAGAGATAAGGATTGATCATCTTATAAGTTGATCTGGATTGCATCGTCCATAGACATGAGAGATGTCTTAAATTGAGAGGGATTGATCATCCCTTAAGTGGATCAGGATTGTATCATCCTTGGACCTATGTCCTAAAGTGAGAGGGATTGATCATCCTGTAATAGGATCTTGTACATTGCAGAGTATGCTACTATGTTGATGATGTTGATCGAGAGGATATAGATGTTGATCGTGATGGTCTAGATGATGATGTTGCTGATCGTGATGGTCTAGATGACGATGCTATTGATCATGAGGGTCTAGATGATGATGCTATTGGTCGTGATGGTCGAGATGATGATGTTGTTGATCGTGATGGTCTAGATGATGATGGTGTTGATCATGATGGTCTAGATGACAATGTTGTTGATCATGATGATCTAGATGATGATGATGTTGATCGGTAGATCCAGACGATGAGGTTGTTGATCGAGCGATCCATATGATGATGATGTTGTAGCTGATCAAGTGCTGCAGAAGATGAAGACTCAATACTAACGATGTTGATGTTCCAGTATTGATTATGTTCCAGTAACTGAATGAGTTACTGATGATGATGTATAAAGAAAGCTTCCAATGTTTTATAGTTGTATCATGTATCATGTAGTCGATGACTCCTTGCTCCTGCAGATGTTGTTATAATATCCTTCTCATTAAGGGGGAGTGTTGAAATATTGTAACTTCTAAGAATATTATATTTGTACTTTATTATTTCGGAGATGTTCCATTACTTCGCGGAGACCCTATTGTATATCCGTAGATGTTTATTCCTTCGAGAGAGAGTGGTAACTAGGGTTATTAGATCTCCCATGTGAGATCGGCCCTGAGTTCATTGTTTAGGGGTTATTAGACTCTCTTAGGAGAGGTCGGTCCCATTAGGGTGAAAATTCAATTAGAACACAAGTATAAATAAAGGAGGTGTGTTCCTCATTTATACCATTTTCATTCACTCACTTGTGATTGGCACATAGGAGAGAGAGAGGTCTACATAGGAGGAGAAGGAGCTCTTGTTGAGGACTACATCTTTGTATTGGTTGATTATCTATATTGAGGAAAGCTTTGCTGGGTTTTCTACCCCATGAGGGTTTCCCAGGGTAAATATTTGTCTATCTTGTGATTGTGTTTCTTTCAGTGATCTTTCTTGTGAAATTAGGCTAAACTTAACATTGGGCATAATCTCACCTATGATGGTTCAAAGGAGAATACAAAAGACTATCTTCACATTCATAGATTTGATCCTACCTCGGCTGATTCGAATCACAGGTTCCAGGATCATCTTCATACTTTTGGATTTGTTCTCATCACATTAGATCTGAAGAGCAAGTACAAGCACATGATTTTGAGCATGAACCACTTCTTCCTAAGAAGAATATACCTCCAGACATATGACCAAGCATCACACCTGGTTGAGTTTGGAGCATTTATTTTTGGTGTGCCTTACAGTCTATTTTGAGGGGGGCTATTTTTCCCATGAGGTTTTCCCCATTTCCTCGGTTTATTGACTGTTATTATTATTCATTGTATTGGGTGACCTTTGGTCTCAGTTACCAGGGCCCAGGATGGATTAAGGAGGGGTGTTGGAATATTCCTATACTCCATCCTAGTCCTAACAGCATTCTCCATTTTTGCATTTTTAGTCATGCATGCAGTCATGATTTTGCATGCATGCATGCAATTGCATGCATCCCAGTCATCAGTCCCAGCACCTAGGCCTCATTTAGCTAGCCCCGGGAGCTTCTTTCTAATCAGTTTTAGCCCTCCAAGTGCTTAGTGTGCCAAGCATGCAATTGCATGCATCCCAGGTGTCCTGTCTCACCTACCACTTAGTTGCACTTCAGTTAGTTGAGTTATCTTTAGATCTTTCCTTGATTTAAGGCTAGATTGACTCTCAACTGACTGTATCACTCCGATGGACCTCCAGTGAGACTAGACTGCCTATTATGACTCCAGTTAGCTCCTCATGCACCCTCCACTGAGCCTCCTTCATTCAGTTAGTGCTTCCATGTGCCAATTACACCTACTACACTCAGTTAGACTCAGTTTGACACCAGGTTGACAGCTACTTGTGCATTGATGACTCCACTGATGATGATCAGGACTCCTAGTTGTGCTTTGATGGCACTGCATTGATATGATGATCACTCCATGAAGGGTAATTCAAATTTCCACCTTGGCATTCGAATCCTCTCACCATTGTATTATTTATTTTTCTATATTGTGATTAATGAATTAGTGTGTGATGTTATTATGCCTATCTGAGTTCTACTGTATCATAATTATGTTGCTCTTTTACACTGCATTGTTCACTCTTCTTCTATTTTCTTGCTTAATCTTTCTTGTGAGGTATACATCATCTCTTAGATCTATTGTGAGTATTTTCACATGTTAATGCTTACAATGGTTGCTTGATGTCCAAGCCAAGTTTTAGCTCCAAGTTGCTCCTCTAGCTATCTCTGCAAAAGTCTCAAGGTCATAGGTTGGATGCCCCAAAAGTCCTCCCCTTGGCTCATGGAAGGCCTCTCCTTTATAGTGTTGCTAACCATAAGGAGAGTAAGGTGGATCTAATGAGTGTTTAGTGGATCAGACAAACTAAACAGGGAGAGGGGGTTGGGATCGAATCAGGACTGATAATCCCAAGAAAATGTCTCGAAGGATGAGATCCCTGATCCATGGAAAAAGGCTAAAACGAGATTTTTTCACTGCCAAGTCTGAGCATAACGTGATAATAATCTATATTATCGCTCCCCAGGGTCTGAGCATAGCACAAAAACCCTAATTTTCTCTACCCAGTAGATGTGCAAAGTGTGAAAATCTATGCAGATAGGGTTAGCTGTTGTGACACGTGCCAGGTAAGGTCATGTCTTCAACATTCTGTCAATGGATTTTGCTCCTAGGTGTCCAGATAAGACCAAGGAGGGAGACAAAAATGTATGATGGTCATTAGGGAGAATCGTCTCCAGGTCATATGGTACAAAGATGTGACACTAGGGCTCAATGTGTAACTTTGAGGTATAACACACATGGCCTTGCTATACAATTCAACTATAACCTGTTGCAATCACTATGCATGATATAAATGTTTATTAGACGGCGTAGGTATGCATAGAACTTGAAACATCCACACAATCTGGAAATCGTTCATTGAACAGTTAATAAATAAGAATTCTTTTAGGTTAACACAGTGCCTTGAGCGCTTCTCTACGTGTCATTTATTCCACGGTTTGGCCCAAGTATCCCTAGTGCTATAAATGAAGCTCTGATACCACTTTGTCATGTTCCATGACCTCCCTAGTTCCCTTCAAAGGCCATGGGAGACCCTCTGGTACATTGTTTTCTTCTTTGTCTTCCAATTTTACACACAGCCACAATGGCCATCGATCTGTAATCCGCATTCTGCAATCCATAATCCCCATTGCGGGATTCAGAATGCAGAATCCCCAAAATAATCCTTCTGACAAATTCTCTTTTTGCGTTCCTCAATCCGCATTGCGGAATGTGGGAATGCGGAATCCTAGATTCAATCCTCCAAAAAATTTGTCCTTCTGCATTCCTCAATCCGCATTGAGGAATGCAGGAATGCGGAAGTCCAATTCCAATTCCTGTATATTTTCCCCCTTCCGCATTCCGCATTGCAGAACTCAGAAATGTGGAAGTACAAATCCAATGTTATTTTCCAACGTCTGCAATCCGCATTGTGGATGCGGAACTGTGGAAGCACCTCCTCTGCTCTTGCAAACTTTCTAGGGACATAACTCCTTCATCCTTAAGCCAAATTGGGAAATACCGGTACCATTGGAAATCTCTTGGAGAGCTCTATCCAATGGTTCAAATCCCCACTCCATCTGAGCACTCTAACCATGCCAATTTTCCAACTGAGTTTATGTTCATAATCCCACCTAAGTGTCTCTGTCCTTCTACCAGGGATTCTGCCTCCTTCCTGCCATTACTTCTCCCCTCACTTGACCCACAGAGGGGGTATGAAACACATCAGGGACTATCCCCTCCCTTCTCCAAGACTAGGTGAAGTCAAGCCATCCCCTTTAATGATGAATACAATGCATAAACAACATATATAATAAAATTGCGCTAGTTACCTATCACATCCTGCAGGGTTAGCAACACATATCATTCTTGTAAATTATAAAGCATTCAATCATGCATTCAACCCCATACCCAAGTTTATACCTATCATCCTAATAAGCAAGTTCATTAAATCATCCATTCATTAATCTAGGGCATGACAAGCATAACATTACACAAGGTGCATGAAACTACGTCTAACCAATACATCTATATCCTGCAATATTTATAATGCATTAAACTCATGCAAATGAATGAAGTACTCCACATGAACTCAACCTTCTACTCAAGATTATACATAGTCTATCTATTGATCCAATTCCTACAACATTCATTCAACAACTTGAGGATCAACAAATAAGCATAATACATGAAAAATCATAGTTTATTCCACATAAACACCTATCTTTGAATCTTGAAGCTGCCCCAAGCAACTGGATAAGTGAGGACAAATTTCCACCCAACCTTAGGTGTCTGTCCAGCCTATATTATTTCAGTTGAGATACCACCCCCGAGTTGGGATGGGTATCCTCTAAGGAGGGCTAACTAGGCTCTCTAATGATCAAGGTCCAATCCAATGCTAAGCCAACCTACAGTTGGGTTTATCAAGCATATAAGGCAACAAGGAGGATGGTGTTAAGATAGTGAGCTCAACCATAGAGCTACAGACATATCGACACTCAACATATATGGCACCCACATTATCTACCTCACCCAACACAAGGAAGTCTCTCTTCTTTGTTGCATAGTCCCTCAAGGCCCCTTCCCTTCTAGTTCTCTTTAGGGTGGGAATAGAAAGGTCCAACTGCTATTTCTATGAGATTACAGCCTTCACTGGTTTTATCAAGCATTCCAACCCTAAATCTGACCTTATATCTCTGTTAAACAAGTTGGTCTCTTCACAGGGTTATGGATTCGGCTCTGTCCCACAAATTGACGCTTTATACACCGATTCCAGTCTCCCCACGCATTCCTCAAGTTGTTAACGCTATGTAATTCTCCTTAGGTTTTTCTTTCAAATATTTTATCAACAAATAATGCATTCATGTAGGGTTTCTATGGAATTCAGCTCTGCCATTTCGGATCACACATAAATCACGTTTTCCTTATATGTTCCATGGTTGGGGTCGGAATTTTTTGATGAGTATGGAGTTCTCGTTCACCATGGCATCTCCAAACATGGTGCTCATTTTCCTAGGTGATCAAATGCTTCAAGGGTGAATAGGAAGAGCCCCCCTTTCGGATTTCCGGGTCATTTTTATTCCCCATCCCCTTCTTGCACCGACCTTCTTTACCCACCTCAGTAACTGAATTCCATGTCAGTATGGGCAATCAAATCAGTTTCTCTTTTACAAGTGGCAGCATGGGTTCCCATCCCATAACCCCCTCACCTCTTCCTAGTGGATACCATATCCCCTTCTCATTAGTTGTCTCACTTAGCCAATTTTCTGGGTATTTCATTGCAATATTACATATTTACATCAACTACAATATCTCATGGCTTAGTAGCACATGAATAGTTCAAATGTCAAATACTTTCCTATGCAAACAAACCTTAAGCATCCACTAGTGGGTCCTTGGCCTTGAGCTCCACACTAGGGAAAACACACATTGCATATACACAATATTTACATTGAAGCCAATAAATACTAAGGAAAGGTAGGGGTATTACATTTTTCAACCACTCATGTGTACTTCCAAGAGGGAATTGGGTGGAGTAATGGATACTTGAAACTTATCCCTATCCATTTGATCTTCATCCTTTTAATAGTTTCAATATATAGTTGTGTTATGAAGAAATAAACTTTTAGGTTAGATGGAAACTGAGACTCTATATTACTTATGATAAGTGGCAGTTCCTCCCATTTTTTTTGGTAGAGTTGTAGCACCTTATGTCTTGAGATATTTACCATGGCATCGTCATGGAAAATTTCCCACTTTTTCTTCTCCTCAAGTATTTGAACTAAATATATACCATAAGTGAGGTTTGCATGGTTTATAAGTACCTCTTCAGGATTGGTGGATTAAAACCTCTCCCAAAGGGTGGTGTTGTGATATTTCTCTTATATTTATATTCCTTAGTATCCCTTCTCTATTCATTTTAAGCCTATGAGAAAAATCCATAAGTTGGTCATCCCTCACATAAGGATTGGGGTATCATATGTATGGATGATGAATAACAAAGTTGTCGAGGTAGAATTTACGTAGTTGATTTTTCTCTCCTTCATTTCATTGCTACTATTATTCTGTAATTCTTTTTGAGTTTTGAATTCATAGAGGCATTTGAAAAATTTTCCCAATTGAAACCTAAGCCATTGCTATTTGAGGAACAATGTGTAGGTTGCTTTTGGAGGCCTACAAGACATCATGCACTCTACAATGTTTATATCCTTATGGACAACTACTGATGAGGAGGAGGAGGAGGAGGAGGACTACGATGATGATGATGATAGTCATTAACATATGTTCATACCAACTTTGGTCTATCGGACCTTACAAAGGAAAGAATTCTTTTGGTTTTCTTTAGCATTTTATTTCTATGCACAAAAAGATTTAAGAGAAGCATGCCTAAATAACCATAGTTATGGTGAGTTAAAAGGTTAGAAAGGTCACTATTGTCGCAAATGTTTTGAAATTACGCTCTAACTCAGCATAAATGCAGGACATTCTATGAGAAAGTGATTTTCATTTTCAATCCTCTTTTTGCCACAAAGATGTTCACTATGTCTTCAACCTTTCTCATTTATCTCTCCAATGCTATCTTTAGTCCCTCATTCTCAATTTATAGTTATCTCTTAACATCCAAGTGTTGCACCCTAGGGATTTATAACTTTTATGGCAAGTCTACAATATGCTTCCTTCTATGTTTGTGATTTATAGGTTGTTTCTATCCTCTACAATTGTTTTCCACTTAGGGTATCTACCCTAGATTATTCTAGATTATCCATGCGGTATTTGATGTTACCCTCATTATTATCAATATGATTCTTCAAAATAATTTTTTGGGATGGAAGGCATATATTCCTCTATGACTATGGAAGGGGTTTGTTGAACAATGGCAATTGTTCTTTACATTTGGGATCTAATCCTCGTCGTTGTGACTTGGATATTTTTTCCTTTGATGTGATACCTATACTGAATTTGAGGGGACTATTATGAGGCATTCCCATATGAACTAAGGTAATAAGAATATCCATGTCTTCCTAGTAGGAACCTCTTTTTATGCTACTTTTGTGTTTATTTTCTTATGTGTTCTAATGGGCATGTTTTACTCTTTGTATATTTGTAGATAAAGGGTGGTTAATTATGCCCCTCCACCACTGGGATAGGGGGATATAGGGGAATCACAGTAAAAATAGATTTTTTGGGGGGTACATTTTTTGTCCATTTTGAGTTGTTTTTGGCCATTGTAAACTAAGTCTAGTTAAGGAATTGGGGTTTTAATCTAATATAGTTTAATGGATTTTGGTTTTGGATTTATAATATTGTATTAAAAAAAATACATTAAGATAGAGAGTGGAGAAATTGTTAGGAATTATGGTGTTCTTGTAATACCCCCATTTTGACCCTTGGAATTATATGCTTGATATATATTAATTGTAACTATGAGGTGTATGATTCCTAGCATGGAGATCAAGTCCAAGGCCCTGCTAGTGAATGCTCAACCTATAAAGGAAAATATTTTATATTTTGTGGACATTTGCTAGTCATCCATGGAAAAATATAAAACCATGTAAATATTTATAATGCAAATAAAATGTCTTAGAGATGGCTATGGAAGCAACAAAAATTAGGGGGGGTTGTGTTTATCCACTAGGGAGAGGAGAGGGGTTGTGGGATCAAATCCTTTGTTTCCAAGTGTCATATTGAGAACCCATGTGCCATTAATGATAAGAAACTACCCAAGTGAATTTCCTTACTGATCCTTATTTTTGTTGTAAGAAGAATGCTAAGAAACCAGCTCATGAATTTAATGGAGCATGGGAACAACCCAAAAATTTGTATGACTAAGTATGGGCTCAGTTTTTGGTACTGAGAAGTCAATTTCCATCATGGGAATTCATTACCATTCATTCCTATTTCATTGTTGGAAAACCAAAATGCAATTCTTAGCAAGCTATGGATTCCCAATAACAAAAATAACAAAAATTGTAACCTGAGAAAAAACTATGTTTTAGAGTGTAAAAAATGCCCGAAAATTCATGTGGGTTGTGAAATCTAGTGGGGAAACCATATATATCAACCCTGGGGTGAATTTGGGAGTGTGAAAATCCCAAAAATCCATTGGAGAACCCATATTTGGAAGTCTTGAAATTGAATTTCGTGGCTGCAAATTAGTGTGGCCATAAAGTAGAGAATCCAAAAGACAGTTGAATTCTAAGAGGGATTAGAAGATAGAATTGCTTGATAAACCCAATGTAGGACAAATATATAAAGGTTTAGCAGTTTGGACCTTTCTCTTCCAACCATGACTATCATTGGAGGGAAGGGGCGCCTGAGGGACTGTGTAGCAGAGAAGGGGACCTTCCTTGTGTTAGGTGTGGTAGGTATTGTGGGTGTGAAGGATGGCTTAATCCAATTGAGGTGCTTGAAGCTCTATGGTTGAGCTCATTGGCTTAACATTCTCCTATCCTATCTCTCTACATGGTTGATAAACCCATTTTTGTGTTGGCTTAGCATGAGTGTATGCTCCTATGGCTGTGAGTGATCCTATGTAGTTCCTTCTTAGTGGATACATAGCTCATCTCAGGGGTGGCCTCTTAGCAAAGGGATTAAGTGTTGGATAGAGTGCCTACAGTTGGGTTGAGCATTGCTCTTCCATAGCCAGTTGCTTGGAAAATTTCAATTAAAAGATAAATGTTTACTTGTTAATTTACTATTGTGTTGAATGTGCATGAGTTGTTATTATTATTATTATTATTCTTGTGATGAGTAAGCTGGTATATGCATAAGGAATACTTTTAGGGGTGAAATTTCACCAATTGGCTATTTTTGGGGCCTTTTTTCAAAAAATAAATTCGCTATTTGTTTATTTTTAGTCTCTAGTATCGCCTATATTTACATCAAATATGTATTTTTATCATAATATTTGCCAAAATTTACAAGTTTCAGTAGTAAATTATATGTTTCATATTTAATATTCACCTACCAATCTATATTTATGTTTTTTTCAATCCAAAATAATCGCCTATAATACTATACTTAAGTATACTTTTATAATCCTTAAAAAATACCTTGATATGCATGTTGTGTGTGTGGAATGAATTTATTTCCCACTTTGTATTTTATTATGCATCTGCACACACATTTAAATGATTATGAAATTTGTAGTATGGCCATGGGGGAGAAATTTATAATCCCATAATTCGTTCATGTCCCCTCCATTGGTCGGATTGATGAGTGGGGACGTGACATATTAGTATCAGAGCAAATAGTTGCAACACTGAAGTTGTTTATGCAAGAATCCACACTCACAAGCAGAACACCCAAGTTGCATAGGAAGTGATGATAACGTTTTGGTAAAACTAATGTGTTAAATTCATGATCGGTGATTCCATAGAGCCCATGATTCCAATATGTTTCTACGAGCAGGAATGGTAGACTGGTTTTAAGAAAATTTCAATTCCACGGAATGAATTTTCGCCCTATTATGTAACAAGAACATTTCGTAAATGGAAGAAATTTAGAATTTTGTTTTAATTATGAAAATGAAAAAAATGGGGAAATTTGAGGTGGACCTCGACCCATTCCATGGGGGAAAGAGGGGTATGACGTTGACCATCCATGTCAGAACGACATGTGGGTGGATGAAATCCACAATTCATGAGCACAATAGAGTATAGATTCATGGCATTCATTAGGATTTGGTTGTTGATGGTCGGGGCACATCCACGGGGCATACCATGAAGAGAAGTTGTGGGGAACCCGAGAGAAAGGTCCACGGACACAGTGAGAAAGAGTCCACGAAAGTTTGTGGAGAGGAGTTCATGGTAGTACTGTGGAGAAAGGTCCATGGGTGAGGCGGTTATTGGTCGGTGGTCGTCATATGTCAATCATCGACATGCATATATAGGGTCTCCAAATTGTGTCTCAAGGAATATACTGCAGAGAAAGGCTTGCAAGTGCAGCGGAGTATAGGTTCACGACAATCATCGATCATCGGTAGTCAAATGTTGCTCGTTGGTCCACGGTCGTCGACCATCAACGGAAATCCATGGGGGTGCAAAATTATCTCCCAAGAAAAATTCCACAAGGAATTGGTGATGCCACTTCAGAGTTCCATTGCGAGGTTTTCTGAGATATAATTATGAGAAATACCGATAGGAAAATTCCGATCCTATGATGGGGATTCATAAAAAAAAAAGAAATTGAGCTTGAAAATTGTTTTGGCCATAACAGGAGTATTTTAACTCATAATTTGATGAGACCTGCGACGTTCAGGTTCCATGGATGATGGTCACATAAGTGATAGTGAGAGGTCCAATCCCATCCTACACCAATTTGACATAAATTTCAAATTAGTGACTTTCAAATATTAGTGTCCAAAGACTAGATGAGGACTTTGTTCAGGTCGAAATTGCTATGGTGCATTCATAGACCATGCATGCAGGTAACTCTAGAATCTTGGAGACAAATTCAAAAAGTTGTGAAGTCGGGGTTCGAAAGAAGGCCAAAATACACTATTCTGGAGGACTTTTTAGGGATTTTGGAAAGCTTGTAGGAGGTAAAAGTGACCCTAGATGTTGGAAGAAGAATTTTTTTTTAACTCGACATTTTACCTACTAATTAAAATGAAAAAAAATTGTTAGACAAATTTTTTCCAGAAATTCTTAATTTGGGAGATAGCCATTTTTGGTAAAAATTCTAATTCTGGGAAAAAGTGTAGAGGATAAAGTAGTCAAACCCAGAATTTTATAGAGGTTAACTGGAGCACCAGAACAGAGATCTAAAATTTACTGAGTGATCCTTATTATATGTGATAACAATTCCCGATATAAATTTTGTTCTATTTCTTGCTAGATTTTGTTCAGTGGGTGGCTAAAGTTGGCCTCCAAAGCTAATTGCACCTGTTAAAACAGTGCAGAATTGGGAAAAAATAACATTTTTGGGAGGATATAACTTTCATGTCCGATATCAGAATGAAGCATGAAGATAGGATTTGGAAATATTATCCATAGGGGAATAAAGGTTCACATTCATAATCTGAATGAGGAATTTAGTTGTGTCATAGATTAGAACAAAACGTCCCTATAACCTTAATTTGACAAAATTTGTCAATAATGGGTAGTTTCTGGAATGCATAAACATGAAAAAAAAAATGATGACACAAGAAGCTTGTGAATTATTCCATGAGACTAATTCTATTAAAGAACAACATTTTTAGGTGTCATTTCCTATATTACAAATATGTCTAATAAATATCTCTATGATTCACAGTGCTTGCAGATGACAATATTTGTATAGTTGTAGTAGATGGTAGTAATTAGAAGTGGAAAAGTATCCAAAAGAAAATGGTAGCCATGAATGGTTTCTGGGATCCTTATGAACATGATGAGGATGTCCTAGGAAAAAATATGCAAGAGGGAAATGTTGAGACAGAATCCAATGGGAGGAGAGAGAAAATCACTCCCCAAAATTTGGTTGAAACAGTGATAAATTTCAATGAGAGGTTGATCAAAGATCAATAAGAACAAAACCAAATTAATGCTTCAATCCTTCAAAGCCTTATTGATATTCATCAGAGGGATCATCTTGGATTTAATCATCAAGAAATAAGAAGTGTAGAAAGTATCCCTAGAAGTCACACTAGAAAGAGGACTCCAAGTCCAAGAAATGGCTCTTTGAGAAGAGCACATAAGGTATCTTTATCAAGATCTTCTTCTAGCAGGTCATGTGATTCTCAAGGTTCTCGAAGTATCCCAAAGCATACTTCTAGCATATTTGAAAGAAGAAGCAATTTTAGAAGGATTCCTCAAGCATAATTTAGAAAGGCAAGGTCACCAATATTTGACGGAGAAACTAAGACAAGTCGGGAATTAGAATAATGGCTTCTTGGAATGAAGAAATATTTTAGAATCCATGATTACTCAGGAAATGAAAAGGTCGTAATTTCTTTTTACAATCTCAATGGTTGAGCCTCAATTTGGTGGTAGCATATCATGCAAGTAAAATGAATCAAAGAAAGAAGGATCAGCTAGGAGCAATTTAAAAGGTATTTAAAGGAAACATACATATCTGGTAGGTATTATGATAATAAGAGGAAGGAGTTCAATGAACTAACATTGGGACAAAATTCAAGGAAATAGCATGTCCATAATTTTTTGGAATTGTTGAGGTATCTATATTACATCAAAGATGAGAGGATAAAAATTCAAATATTCCTTTGAATTCTACCCCAAAATTACAGAGACAAGATTGAATTTGTTAATTCACCAACTCTTGATGAAACCATTAGAATGGAAATGCATTGTTATGATCAAATCAAAGGAAAATCATAAGTTTATCCAACATGGAAAGGAAATCCAAAGGGAATATTTGACCAAAGGAGAAGTGGATTCAAGCCTCCACCATTAGAAATCATCCAAGAAATTTCCAACAAGGTCAGCAAGCAAAAAGTGGAATCAAGCTAGCAGTAGAAACAAAAAAAGGACCAAAAAGACAGCTTCAATGTTAAGGATGTAGATAAAACCACATGCTTAAATACTATCCAACTAGAAGAGAGAACCCTCGAGGCTTGCATAACTTAGAAGAAGTAGTTACAGTAGAGGATATGGAAAGGGAAAAATTATCCTTGAATTTATGCAACGTTGGACAACCATTAGGTAGACCATCAATCAACAATAGTGGAAGTTGAAGGTAAGAATGCTATGTTATTGATCTAGGATCCAGGATCTAGGATCCAGGTAAGAATTTTTGTTTTATTGATCCAGGATCTACTCATAGCTATGTTACTCCAAAAGTGGTTGAAAGTTGTTCTCTTATCAAAATGAAGAATAATAATTCTTGGCTAGTTCAATTATCCATAGGAACAAAATGAAAAGTGAGTGAAGTTGTGATTGAGTTCCCCATAGATTTGAAGGGAATCCTCACAAAAGTAAGTTTGAATGTCCTACCATTAGGATCATAAGATACTCTTATTGGTATGGATTGGTTGGAAAAGAATAGAGCTAAAGTAAACTGCTATGAAAAGGTCATTGAATGCATTGATAAACAAGGAATTCCAAGACCAATGAAAGGAATTCCCAAGCAAGTTTTAGTAAAGCATATTTTAGTTGTGCAGTTAGGAAAGTTTTAAAAGAAAGTTTGTAACCTATATGCAATTGATATATTGGATTCATTAGAGGAAAAAGGCCCAAAGATAAAGTATTACCAGCTATTGCAAGAGTTCAAAGATGTGTTTCCGGATGAAGTGCCAGGACTGCCACCAAAAAGGGACATCGATTTTAAAATCAATCTTGTTCCAGGAGCAGCCCCAATTTCCAAAGATCCTTATAGAATGAGCACATTGGAATTGGTAGAGTTAAAAACACAGCTACAAGAATTAAAGGACAAGGATTATATCAGACCAAGCGTGTCTCCTTGGGGAGCATCGGTGTTATTTGTTAAGAAGAAAGATGGGAATTTAATGCTTTGTATTGATTACAAGTAGCTAAATAAAGTAACAGTCAATAATAAGTACCTATTTCCCAAGATTGATGATTTGTTTGATCAAATGAAGCGAGCCAAAGTGTTTTCAAAGATTGACTTGAGATCTAGTTATCATCGAGTGAGAATAAAAGAAGAACACATTCACAAGACAACTTTTCAGAAAATATATGGCCATTATGAGTTCACGGTGTTGCCATTTGGGCTCACTAATGCAGCCGCCGCATTCATGTGTCTCATGAGTAGTGTCTTCAACAAGTATTTGGATAAGTTTGAGTTAGTGTTCTTGGATGAAATTCTTGTTTATTCAAAGAATGAAGAAGAGCATGAGGAACACCTGAGAATCATATTGCAAATTCTTAGAGAGCACAAATTGTATGCAATGTTAAGCAAGTGTGAATTCTATTAAAGAAAGGTACAATATTTGGGTTATGTTATGTAATATCCCTCTTACTATCCCTATCAAATTTGTAAATGTATGTTGTAAACTATGTATGAGGCCCTGGTGAGGAGCTCAAGGCCAAGGCCCCACCAGTGGACTTTGAAAATATCATTATTATTTCCTTGGTTGTAAGTCACAAATCGTAACTCATAATGACGCAACTGAAACAGTGGGTAACCGAATCCACTAGGAGAGAGGTCGACTAACTAGGACACCCTGAGAATCAATGCCATAGATGACGAATTTCATCTTGGTGCTGATAATCACTTAGTAATTACTCACTTGATGAGACTAATGTCTTAAGTCTCGTTTTAAATTATGCTAGTCCTATGTTATAGCTTTTATTGTGAGAATTACTACTCACTACAAAGACCCTATGGCCTTACTAAGTAACTATTATTTAATCCCAACTAAGCCTTAGAATTTTAAGTATTATTAGTTTTCTAAATGGTATATTTAGCAAACTACTAACCTAAGGTTAAGGTTAGACTAAGTCACCGAGAAGATGTCAGGATCAACACTTAATACTTGTGGAAAGGTAAATAAGATGATTATATATAGAGAGAGATATACGGAAGTATGCATAAATCATTAATGCTTTATTTAAGTGATTAAGAGATCTATATATATATGATACATTATAAAGTTTAAACTTATAAAGTATGTATAAATTTTTAAAGAAAAACTTTGGGAGGATACTTATTTCATATATATATATATATGACCAGTATGGCGGAATGGTATTTTAGATCCAGTGGTTTAGAAGTATGCGTCCAGTTCCTGGTTTGTAATTGTAATATAATCGAACTGACCCCTTAGGAAGCCACTTGTCCAAAGTAAGGCGACGGCTGGAAACAGATGTTGGGACATCTGTCCATTTTTCTTGTCTTGTGCGTTGTTGGCAGATATTATGGGCGATCTCTCCGAGGATAGTCGGGGATACAAGAAGCGTCCTCTGCTCTTGAGAAAGCGGGGGGTAACTGGTTATGATGTGAAGATTATAGGCTGTAAGCATTTTTTAAAATTCTGTGAAAATCGTGACTGGGAAGGGACGGCTAAGAAAGCTCGATCCCATGGAAGGTTTATTTTATGCATTATATGTGTTCACTGCAATATATATGGATGGTTGCTTTTCTACATTATATGCGTTCGCTGCACTATATATGGATGGTTGCTTTTCTGCATTATATGCGTTCGCTGCAATATACATAGAGAGATTTAGTGTATAAATCGTGGTAGAAGGCATTATGTAGATTTAATTTTACTGCGTAGATCTGAGGAAAACCTCCTCTGGGATCCCTTCTGAATGGTTTACTGTACTTTCTGTGTTTGGCGATTACGTTTCACACCCTCTCTAATTACTGACAGGGTAAAAGTCTGGACGATCTTGGAGAAGATCGATCCATCCCCTATTTCTTTTGTGATGTATTTTTTTTGTGGACGGTTCTTATTTCCATTGCCATGACAGTAGTGTGGATACCATTACCGCATATCCCCACTTCCTTCTAAACCGCATAGGTGTAATGATAGAAGGAGGGATAGCTCTCCATAGGGAAAAACTTAATGCCAGGATTCTGCCGGAGACTTCGGAGTGAATTGTCGGTAGCATCTTCGATATCTTCTGCTTTCTTTGTTAATACTTAATCAAGAGATCTTAATCTCTATCTTTGAACGCATATGCAACATTTCTTTTCCGATCTCCCTATTAGATCTTTTTATTTGGGTGAAATGCATTAGGGGCATTCCAAGATCTTATCTCTGTGGTTTGAACAGGTATTTCTTTGGGGTTCTTAATTTCTGTGTCACGGGAAGGAGATCGCATCTGGATCTATGCCTTTCCTTTTGTAGGATGGAGATTGTAGTTAGGATCTCTGCTTATTCAATAGGATGGGTAAAATCATACAAAATACCTGCACAATTATGTTGGATCGAGATCGTCTGGGTCTCCGCATTTTTAAAAGTATTATACAGTAGGGAAATCGTAAATCTTGAAAAGTTTAGAAACGTAGAAAATAAAGTGACCTCTGTTTTACATAAAGGAGAAATATGGAGTATTGGTTAAAAGATATACGCCTTGACGGAATTGAAGGGACTTTTCCGGCCGAATACTAAGATCATGGTTAGATTGATCATGCAGAAGCGATTTTGACCTTGCCTTTTGCTGATTTGAAGTAGCGATTAGATCTCTTCTGAAACTGTGGTAGATTTTTTTTTACTTGATCTCTGTTTTGCTTCAGGATCTATATGGTTGAACGAAATTATAATTCTCTGCTTTATGATGGATGAAAACGAAAGTCTGCTATCTGAAATCGTAGATCCATGGGTATAGTTTGTAGTGCAGTTGTAGCGCTCTATGGATTGAAATCGTATTTCATTTCTTTACTTATGCAGTATGAAAATGAAAGTCCGCCAACTGAAATATCCCTCTCCAAATTGGTGAACCATGTTACATAAGTGACGGGATCTCAGCTTCCATAGAGCTATAATCGTTGTCTGTATCTTTTGTTGTTAAAGTATTGAAGTTGTTTCTCTTAAAAACTATTCTGGAAAAGCATGTAAGCTTGTTTGTGTAGGGTTACTGTTATTTATATTTATTCTATTCAACAGAGATACGTGGGATTGCATTAATCTCTAGAATGAATCAGGTGTAAAACATAAGTCCCGGTAAGAATATTAAGTGGAATTTTTTCTGCGTTTTACTAATGTTTAAGATCAGATTTGAAAGATATATGTACATATATATATGAGTGTAAACCCCTTAAATGATAGGGTTATCTTAATTGAATAGAAATCTGGATGGATTAGAAAGGTTAAATAACTACCCTTGTATTACTTTGATAATAGGAGATATCCTTTTATTTCTTCCTTGCGAAATAGGGTATGACTATTCTGAATTGTTGGGAAATGCTCCTTAGGAAAGCTTGAAATGTGAATGGTAACATCGGAGTTGCGGAATGTAATCTCTCCGTATTGAAAAATAATATATATGTCTATGACATCTTTTGGTGCACGTAGCCCCGATATGGGTGAACCGCGTATGGGCGTTTGGGTCTTCATTTTCATGTGTATCTTATGCATGTTATTCTACTGGTTAAATTGTGATATATTATGGTAAATTTAATAACATTCAAATTTGAGTTAATATAAGTATATGAAATGAAGCCCTTGACTTTGGCAGTATCGGTTAGCTTGAAGAAAACTTCTATGGATGAATAGGATGATTAGTGTATTGTTTTCCAACGAATGTGATGATTAGTGTATTGTTTTCCATTTATGTATGAGTGTCCTAAGTGGTATAGAAGAATTTTAAATAGTTGTTATTTAACATTGTGAATGAATGTACAGGTGTTGGCTAAAGACCTATGCATAAGTAAGTAAGATTTATCAGAGCAATGATGTTAGGAATGATTGTGCATGTGCACTGTTTATATGGATAATTAATCGACATTATGTTTAAGAGTAAATAGTGTATCTCATCTCCTATCGTTGTGAAGACTTTGTAAATTTTTCAAAGTTCACTAGAAATATTTGATTTGGTTTTACGGGTATGTTACATGTTATTTCCGAAGAAGGAATTGCACTGGATCCAAAAAATATTGAAGCCATGATGAATTGGTCTATTCCAAATAATTCCACTGATGTTAGTCTTTTATGGGCCTTACAAGATATTATAGAAGGTTCAATGAGGGATTCTCCAAAATTTATCATCCAATTACATCGCTACAAAGAAAGAATGTAAAATTTGTATGGTCTGAAAAATGTGAAGAAAGCTTTCATCGATTGAAGATGCTACTTACTAGTGGCCCTGTTTTTAAGATTGCAAATCCAAATAAATATTTTGTAGTATGCACAGATGCTTGCATTGAAGGATTAAGTGGAGCTCTTATGCAAGAAGGCTTTGTGATTTTCTATGAGTCCAAGAAATTAAAAGTGCATGAAAAAAATTATGCAAATCATAATTTAGAACTAGCAGCCATAGTACATGACCTCAATATGTGGAGGCATTATTTTCTTGGAAGAATATTTGAGCTTAGAACATATCACATGAGCTTACAGTATTTATTTGATCAACCAAGCTTAAATTCTAGGAAATCTAGATGGATGGAATTTTGTGTGAGTTCGATTTTGAAATCAAACATGTAAAAGGAAAAGAGAACAAAGTTATAAACGGCCTTAGCAGAAAACTTCATGTTGTTAGTTTTTCAGCATTTAATTCAATCTGATCTAGGATCTTAACTGAGAGAACAACATGTATAGCATATCAAACACAAGAGACAAGAGACACAAAGCATTTCACCAGGGAAAACCAAGAAGGTGAAAAACCCCGCAACTTCCTCAGAGATAGAATGAGCATCAATACAAAGATCACAAAGATCAAACCCCACAACAAGAAATATTCTCCTAGCAGTTGCTCCTCCTCCACTTGTGCACACTCCTCTCTCTCACTAATGCGAAGTGAGTGAGTGTGTGTAAATTCTAGGAAATCTAGATGGATGGAATTTTGTGTGAGTTCGATTTTGAAATCAAACATGTAAAAGGAAAAGAGAACAAAGTTATAAACGGCCTTAGCAGAAAACTTCATGTTGTTAGTTTTTCAGCATTTAATTCAATCTGATCTAGGATCTTAACTGAGAGAACAACATGTATAGCATATCAAACACAAGAGACAAGAGACACAAAGCATTTCACCAGGGAAAACCAAGAAGGTGAAAAACCCCGCAACTTCCTCAGAGATAGAATGAGCATCAATACAAAGATCACAAAGATCAAACCCCACAACAAGAAATATTCTCCTAGCAGTTGCTCCTCCTCCACTTGTGCACACTCCTCTCTCTCACTAATGCGAAGTGAGTGAGTGTGTGAATGTGTCAAATGAGAGAGTCACACTCTCTATTTATACTTTTACTTTCACTTGACCTTTACTCAACTAGGTCGGCCCCAACTTAACCACTTAGCATAATGTTGACTGGGTCGACTCCACTAGGGTGGTCTAATAACCTTTTAACCCACATGAATCATATAGGGTCGACCCCACCAAGGTGTTCTAATAACCCATCAAGTATAAGTCATGACACTTGCAAGTACAAATGACAACACTTCCAATCGGAGGAATCCTACATCTCCGTTGCGGATACAATAAAGTACAAATGTAATACATACAATATACAAGTGAATATCTTCTGAAGTTACAAATACATCAACACTCCCTCTTAACTAGGAAGGTATTCTCTTTACATAGGTCATCAATACATATAGGCACAGGTCTTCAATTCTGGAGCTGGATCATCGTCACTGGATCATGGAGCATCATCGTCACTGCAGTTGTACTCGTCATCTCGATCACTGGGCTATCTTTCAATTATTCTCGTCATAGCAAGTTCTACAGAGCCATCCCTTTTTCATGTTGGATGTAGGCCTAGCCTCCTGTAGGTCTTCATCATCTCTGTGAGCTTCCTGATAGAGGTGGAACCTCTGTACTGATTACGTGCATCTGTAAAACCTGACAAGAGCATCCCAGGATCCTTTATGTGCCTAAGCACGATCGGCAAGATCTCCCAGGACTAATTACATGCAACCCTTTCACAAAACCTTTAAAGAGCATCCCAGGAACGTTTATGTGCCTAGCACGACCGACAAGATCTCTAAAGAGCATCCTAGGACTTTTACGAGCTTTTTCCTCAACCTCTCAGATCTCCAGGACTGATTACATATGAACTTCACAAAACCTTAAAAGAGCATCCCAAGAACGTTTATGTGCCTAGCATGACCGACAAGATCTCTAAAGAGAATCCCAGGAATTTTACTTGCCTAGCACAACCTATCGAATCTCCAAGACTGATTACATGTGAACAGGAAAAACCTTAAAAGAGAATCCCAAGAACGTTTATGTGCCTAGCACGACCGACAAGTTCTCTAAAGAGCATCCCAGGACTTTTACGTGCCTAGCACAACCTATTAGATCTCCAGGATTGATTACATGTGAACAAGAAAAACCTTAAAAGAGCATCCCATGAGCGTTTATGTTCCTAGCACGACCGACAAGATCTCTAAAGAGCATCCTAGGACTTTTACGTTCCTAACACAACCTATCAGATCTCCAAGACTGATTATGTGCCTCCCTTGCAAAACCTCGAAAGAGCATTTCAAGACTGATTACAAGCTTACTGCTCAACCTATCGGATCTCCCACAGAGCTATTACATTCTACTTGCACAACCTGCCACATATCTATGGCCTCGAAGTATCATCCTAATACACATGATCCACCTGATCATTCTCGCACTAATCATCAACCTGATGTTTCATGATCAAACTGATCATCATCCTGATGCACATCATCATTGCATGATCATCCTGATCATCATCCTGATGCACATCATCATTGCATGATCATCCTGATCATCATCATAGCATCGTCCTAATGCATATCATCATCGCATGATCATCGTCACAACATTGTCCTGATGCATATCATCATCGCATGATCATCCTGATCATCATCATAGCATCGTCCCGATGCATATCATCTAGAGCATCTTCCTGATGCTCATCACACATGATCATCTTGATCATCATACATAACAGTAACTAGAGCATAGTTATGATGCTCATCACACAGGGCTTACATCCACAACCATGGGAAGGATCCTCCTATGACCATGCTTGGAATGGCTCCTTCAAATGTGTCCCATCACTTCTTTCTCGAAGTATCTTCTATCTAAAGAACACCAAGCCTCTCTTTGAAGTACTCGAACTTCACTCTGGCTAGTGGTCTGGTCAACACATCTGCAATCTGCTCATCTGTCGCAACATACTGGAGCTTCACTGCTCCTCTCTACACCATATCCCTAATATAGTGATATTTGATCTCGATGTGCTTCGACCTATCATGGAACACCGGGTTCTCTGACAACTTCACACAACTCTGGTTGTCACAATAGATATGGGTAGCATCCAATTGGAGATCAAATAAATCAGACAGTAGCTTTCTTAGCCATACTACCTCACAACTAGCTGAACAAGCTACAACATACTCTGCTTCAGCTATACTCAGTGCTACCAGGATTGCTTTCTGCTAAACCAAGAGATCACACCTGATCCCATACTGAAGCAGCACCCCGAAGTGCTCTTCCTATCTGCAACGCTACCTGCCCAATCTTAATCAACATAACCCTCCAGGATAAACTTTTGATTCGCATCATACTTGATCCCATAATCAATTGTACCCTTCAGGTACCTAAGAATATGCTTTACAGCAATCAGGTGAACATGTCTAGGATCTGTCAGAAACTGGCTCAAGGTGTTCACCACAAAGCAAACATCTAGTCTCGTGTTCATCAGGTACATCAAGAACCCAATCATATGACGATACACCGTGACATCAACCGACTTTAATAAAGCATCACTCAATAGATTCAGGTTCAATGCCATAGGTGTGGCCATGTCCTTGCAGTCCATCATCCCGAACCACTTCAGGATATCTACTACATACTTCCCTTGTCCAAGGAAGATTCCATCTGCACTCTGCCACACCTCCATACCTATAAAGTCCTTCATCTCGAACTCGACAGCAATCTTCCTCTTTGTGTCGGCAATCAATCTATCCTCACGTGTCACAAACAGGTCATCCACATATAATAGAAGTATCACTGGATTGCCCTCCTCAACCTTGTAGTAAAGGTTGGAATCTGCTTTACTCTTGGTAAATCCCAAACTGGACAGGAAGCTATCTATCCTGTCGTACCATGTCATAGGTGCTTGCTTTAAGCCATACAAGGCTTTCTTCAATCTGCACACATATGACTCCATGTCATGTGTCTCAAAACCGAGTGGCTTCTCCACATACACTTCCTCTTCGACTACACCATTCAAGAAAGTTGTCTTGACATCCATCTGGTGTATCTTCCACTTCATTACTGCAGCCATAGCAAGTACTATTCTGATGGAAGTGTATCTAGATACAGGTGCAAAAGTCTCTTCATAATCTATCCCTTCTTTCTAGGAGAAGCCACGAGCCACAAACCTTGCCTTGTATTTCTCTATGCTAGCATCTGCAGCATGCTTCATCTTGTAGATCTACTTGGAAGTCACAACTGACTTCCCTTCTGGTCTTGGGACCACATCCCAAAAATCATTCTTCACGATTGACTGCTACTCCTCGATCATGGCATCCTTCCATTACTATATCCCAGATCCTGGGAACTTCAGATTCTTCAATATCTTCAATAGGTAGTTTTTCTTGAACTTCGTTGTTGGAACAAATGTTGTTGTTGACTCTTCGTTGCTTGTTCTTCGAAACAAGTATCTCTTGTAGGTGATGGTACACGGTCTTTCCTACAAGTTCAATTGCATGATTAGAAACATCTCATAGTTTTTCAGAACAAATTCTTACATATAAAGACATCTGTCATACAATCATGCAATTATCTTAGCCAATGCTTCAATACAACATCTATCCTTATCCTGTAACTTTCTAGATGCCTTCCATCTCTACCAGAACATTGTTAAGAGTGTGCACAACTCCCAACATGTCAACAAAGAGGTTTCATTCTAGATAAGTAGCAATGGAATCTTGTACAGTACCATAGGCCACTTACCCATTACTATATTAGTAGTATCTTGTTCATTAATGCAACTTTTCTGAAATGCATAATGTATATCCTAAATCTAGGAACATAAGTATGTACATGAACAAAATCATATATACAAGAAATGACAATTTAAATACTTATCTTTGTTTGCTTGTTGGGTGGAATCCCTCTCAATCTTTGCTTCCTTGCAGGAACTACTAGAGTGAGCTCCCTCTCGATCTTTGCTTCCTAGATTATCTGTCTTTGAACTTATATCCATCCTGGACCACTATGCATGCTAAAGTGTGCACTAGTGTCATCCTCAAGATCTCATACATAATCATACATGCATTAGTATAATCTCAATACTATCAAAACATTGTGATTCTAAATAATAATCTTAACCATGTATGGTTATGGTCATTTCATACACAAGCGCTAGTATTCAAGGTTTCAGGGAGGTCTTCTTTTACTCATGCATATTTTTATTTGACCATAGGACTCTTCTAGTTTGTCATATCATTAATCAAACTAAGAAGCATAATATGCATAAACCAATGATTGCCCAAACTTATAACTTCATGAATTATCAATCATACCAAGTATACTTATATAAGATCCTAACACAGGGTAGGATTCTAACTCGATATACGAAAACATACATGGATTATCATTCTTGTCTAACATACCCAAACAATGTCTTCTTTGTTCTCTTAGAGACCTTGTGCTAGCAACCTGCATATCTCATATGTTAATAATTGTAGAACCAAGTTATACATACCTCATAAGTAGATCGTCTATGTGATCCATGACTATGGATGAGTCTTTGTCTTCATGTCACCATGGTCATATTTTCTTGATCTAGAACTTGATTTGTCTTTCTTGATGTACCCTTCATGTTAGTGGACAACATCATCCTCATACAACACCACAGTGTATTAGTACAATCATAAGTATCATACCCCTAATCAATGAATGTATTCTATCATTCACATGAATTCATACTTTTACTAGGGTGATAAGACAAGTCTAAAATTAATCAAGATTGTACTAACCTCATTAACATGAAGACAAACATGTCATAAACTTAATCATGAATAGATTTCAAAACATACATGTATCTCTTCAAGTCATACCTATTGGGATTGCTTGTAGTCTTCTTTTGTAAGGCCTTATCCTGATCTCCCTCTGGAACTGGAACTTTTTCACTTATTTAGGTGTCCAATTCATTCTCTTCTAGGATTAACCCAATCCACTTTGATTTGTTGAAGCTGGATCTGGAGTTGGCTAGGGTTTGACAGAGAAACCCTAAAAATACAAACTTTGAATTTCAAACTTCTGATTGGATGAAAAGATGCACCTGGCTGAGCTGATCAAGCTGGTATACTTCAATTTTGAAATCTCCAAAATTTGACCCCTCAAAATTGCCTTTGAAACTTTCGGATCTGCAATTTCTGGTTTTCTAGTCAAAATCCCAAACTAGGGTTTGATAATGCCCAGGGTTCTACCCATCCAAAAAGTTTGATCTTGTGTTCTAAACTTTGATTTTTCTGAGGAGCATCCAGCCATGGTCTCAAATTCCAAAAATTCCAACTTTTGCAAAAACCCTAATTTTCCACCTTTCCGATCAAAATCCCGAACTAGGGTTTGATGATGCCCGGGGTTCTTCCCAACCAATTTTTTTTATCTTGGTCTCTAAAATTTGATTTCCTTGAGGAGCATTCAGCCGTGGTCTTGGATTCCAATAATTCAAACTTTCTCCGAAACCCTAATTTCCCGCAGCAGTGACAAACCAAAAATGAGAGTGCTCAGAATCCAATTTTGTTTTGGACATAAATATATGCCATATTTTTTATGATGTATATCTGAAATTTTGGATCCTCGGGGTCTGAAAATTAGGCCTGTGATAGACTGACCTGTCATCTTTCTAATCCCATAGATCTAAGCTCAAATGGATTCTCTGAGAGAGAGATATGCCAAGTGTCGCAACATGACCTGTTTATGGGATGAAACACTATAGCGAACTTGTACAGCATGACACGTGTCACTTTTTCAACTTCGGCCTCTGAACCGAGGGATGTGAAACTACAATCTGTTCCCTAATTTTCATGTTTTACGGAATTCCATTTGGAGCTTCCTACCCCGAGATATTACCTTTTTTCCTAGGTCACCTGTTTAGGACTGCATTCTAGAAGAGGCAGAAACCCTAATTTGTACGGATCATATCTCACAAATTCCAACGAATCTGAGGCTTTCCTTAGGACACAAGGTACATGGATATTTCATCTTCAACCTGTGGAAGTTTCAGATCATGAACCTTTTCCAAAATGGATTTATAGCGAAAGTGCCACGATGACTGGTTTTTACTATACCAAGCCCTAACTTCCGATTTGTCGCAAGTGCAACAAGTGTCATAAATGCCATACCATGTCTTCCTTCAGGCTAGCTTTGATACTATGTTAGTTTTTCAGCATTTAATTCAATCTGATATAGGATCTTAACTGAGAGAACAACATGTACAGCATATCAAACACAAGAGACAAGAGACACAAAGCATTTCACCGGGGAAAACCAAGAAGGTGAAAAACCCCTCAACTTCCTCAGAGATAGAATGAGCATCAATACAAAGATCACAAAGATCAAACCCCACAACAAGAGATATTCTCCTAGCAACTTCTCCTCCTCCACTTGTGCGCACTCCTCCTCTCTCTCATTAATGCGAAGTGAGTGAGTGTGTGAATGTGTCAAATGAGAGAGTCACACTCTCTATTTATACTTTTACTTTCACTTGACCTTTACTCAACTAGGTCGACCCCAACTTAACCACTTAACATAATGTTGACTGGGTCAACCTCACTAGGGTGGTCTAAAAAACCTTTAACCAACATGACTCATACAGGGCCGACCCCACCAAGGTGGTCTAATAACCCATCAAGTATAAGATACGACACTTACAATATAACTTGTGACACTTGCAAGTACAAATGACGACACTTCCAATCGGAGGAATAATACATATTCATTGGGAATACAATAAAGTACAAATGTAATACATACAATATACAAGTGAATATCTTCCGAAGTTACAAATACATCAACACATGTAACATCCTTAACTATGTGCAAATCAGATTTAAGAACAAGAATTCTTGAAGCTCAAAATAAAGATGAGGCTTACCTTCAAGTAAAAGAGAAATTGTAGTAGGGAAATTTAGATGAAAAGTGTGAAGGATATCAACTTCGAGAAGACGATATTCTTGTTTATAAATGAAGATTGTATATTCCAAGTTATGTATATTTAAAGAAGATGGTAATGGATGAAATTCATCAAATTGCATACTTCGAAAATCCAGGATATCAAAAGACAATAATAGCAGCAAGGAAACAATACTTCATCCATGGGATGAAAGAGGATATAGCTTAATACATTTCCCATTGTCAAAAGTTCCACCAATTCAAGGAAGAGCATTAACACCCAGTAGTACTATTGCAGCCTTTTCCCATTCCATAATGGAAGTGGAATGTAATATCTATGGATTTTATAACAAGTTTTCCAATGAAAACAAGATAATGATTCAATCATGGTTGTGGTAGACAAGTTATCAAAGGCGTCTCATTTGATCCCATTCAAGTCCAGTCATAAAACAAGTGACATAGCTAATATCTTCATGAAGGAGATATTCAGATTGAACGGGTTACCCAAAGCAATAGTCTCAGATCGAGATGCAAAGTTCACATCTAATTTTGGAAAGGTTTATTTTAGGAATTGTGAACTCAATTGAATTTTAGTACAGTGTATCGTCCTCAAACAAAGGGCCAAACCAAGAGGGTGAATCAATTTCTTGAAGATATGTTGAGGATGTATGTAATGGATAAGGCATCCAAGTGGGAGGACTACCTACACTTGGTAGAATTTGCATACAATAATTGAAATAAAGCATCATTGGGAATGAGATCATTTGAGGAATTGTATGGAAAAGGATGCAAAACTCCAGTGATTTGGGATAGTCCAATAAATAGAGTAGTGCTTGAGACAAAAATGCTCAAGGAAATGGAATAGGAAATTATTTAGACCAGGCATAATTTAAACGCATACCAAGATAGGAAAAATAGATACACCGATTTAAAAAGGAAGCACAAGGAATTTAAAGTTGGGGATCATGTCTATTTGAGAGTAAAGACAAAGAAAATATCTCTAACTTTGGGAAGTTGTGCCAAGTTGGCACCAAAATATTATGCGCCATTCGAACTCCTTGATAGGATAGGGCCAATTGCCTATAGGATTGCATTACCTGCTAACATGAGAGATCATAATTTTTTCATGTTTCTTTTCTTAAAAAGTATGCAAATGATCCTAGTCACGCAATTAATTGGAAACCGAGGGAGAGTTCCAGGTGGAACCTATGCGAATCCTTGACAAGAAGGTAACATTGCTCTAGAACCGATCCATCGGACATGTAAAGGTGCAATGGAAGCACCTTGGTTGCGATGAGGCTACATGGGAGCTAGAGGATTCCATGATAGAGGCATACCCATTTTTGTTCAGTTTGAGAACACCAAGGACTATGTTATTCTAAGGGGGAGGGGAATGTAATACCCACATTTTGACCCTTGGAATTATTGGCTTGATATGTAAATATTGTAAATATGCAGTGTATGATTCCTAGCATGGATCTCAAGGCCAAGGCCCTGCTAGTGAATGATTGTCTTATAAAGACAAATATTTTATATTTTGTGGACATGTGCTAGTAGTAGTCAGTTATGGAAAAATGTAAAACCATGTAAATATTTATAATGCAAATAAAATGTTTGAGAGATAGCTAGATGAGAACTATGTTTGGGTTGAGATTTCTATGGTGCAATCATATACTATAAACAAGGCTAACTTTGGAAGCTTGGAGTAAAATTCCAAAAGGTGTGAAGATGGGGTGCAAAAGAAGGCCAAAATCCACTATTTCAAAGCACTTTTTGAGGATTTTGGAAAGCTTGCAGGAGGTAAGAGTTACCCTAGATGTTGGAAATAGAATTTTTTTTGAACTCGATGTTTCACCTACTAATTAAAATGAACAAATTTAGTTAGACAAAGTTTTTCCAAAAATGCTTAATTTGGAAGATAGCTAGTTTTGGTAAAAATTCCAAGTCTTGGAAAAGTGCAAAAGGTAAAAGTAGTCAAACATAAAATTTTATAGAGGTTAACTGGAGCACCAGAACATGGATCTGAAAGTTGTTGAGAAATCATTGTTATATGTGATAACAATTCTCAATAGTAAAGTATTTCTATTTCATGCTACATTTTCTTCTACAGGTGGTTGAAATTGGCCTCCGAAGCTAATTGCAGCTATAAAAATAGTGCAGAATTGGGCGAAATTAGAATTTTTTGGAGGATGTAACTTTCATGTCTGAGATTAGAACTAAGCATGAAGATAGGTGTTGGAAATATTATCCATAGGGGAATAGAGTTGCACAGTCATAATCTGAATGAGGAATTTCGTTGTCGTAGACATCAGAACAAAAAGTCCTTATAACCTTAATTTGACAAAATTTGTCAATAGAGGGTAGTTTCCAAAATGCATAAAAATATCAAAAAAAATGATGACTCAATTATAGTCCTTGGAGTTGACAATATAATAAATATATCTATAATGTAAAGTGATTGCAATTGACAATATTTGAACAATTGTAGTAGAGGGAAACAAGTAGAAGGTAACAAGTCTCCAAAAGCAAATGGTAACCATGACATGGTTCCAAGGACCCCTGTGAACATAATGAGGATGTCCTAGGATACAATATGCAAGAAGGAAATGTTGAGACAAAATACAATGGGAGGAGAGAGCAAATCACTCCCCAAAATTTGGTTGAAATAATGAAAAGTTTCAATGAGAGATTGATCAAGGTTCAAGAAGAAAAAAACCAAATTAATGTCGCCATCCTTCATAGTCTCACTATATTTAGTAGAGGGATCATCTTGGATCTAATCCAAGCAATGTTGGTCAAGAAAGAAGAAGTGCAGAAAGTTGTTCTAGAAGTTACACTAGCAAGAGGACTCCAAGTCGAATAAATGGTTCTTTGAGCAGAGCACATAAAGCATCTTTGTCAAGATCTTCTTCTAGTAGGTCATGTGATTCTCAAGTTTCTCGAATCTTGAAGTAGCCAAAATCATACTTCCAGTAGATTTGAAAGAAGAAGGAATTTTAAAAGGAGTCCTTAAGTAGAATCTAGAAAGGTAAGGACACCCACATTTGATGGAGAAAGTAAGATAGGTCAGGAAGCAGAAGCATGGCTTCTTCAAATGAAAAAATATTTTAGAATCCATGATTACTCAGGAAATTAAAAGGACAAAATTTATATCTACAATCTCAATGGTTGAGCCTCAATTTGGTGGGAGCATCTCATGCAAGTAAATGAATCAAAGAAAGAGGGATCAACTGGGAGCGATTTAAAAAGTATTTGAAGGAAAAATACCTATCTTCCAGGTATTATGATAATAAGAGGAAGGATTTAAATGAACTAAAATTGAGATAGATGTCTTCCTAAGAATGTCTGATACACACCAATAGGCTAGCATATTAGGCACATCTTTGAGGGGAGGCATGGTATCATCCCCTTCTGGTGCAAGTGGAGCATCCATGGTGTTATCCTCTGAGGCATCATGGGGGGTTACCTCAATATGAAATAACTTATGCTCTTTGAATTTATTCCTTATGGAATATTTGTCATCACAATTATATCAAAGGCCTAGTTGTTGGCATTCATGCATGGCATATGTGTCAAATTGTGGATTCATAAGGGTGGTGTGGAAGAAATACTGAAATTACGATGCATGGAAGATCTTATGGGGGTGAGAAAGGAGTGGCAATTGGGTTGGGCATTGATCACCAGTTTAGCTTCACGAGCTTGACCATAGGATTCCAACCAAATGGAAGGTTGTTGCATAAGGACATGGGCACAAATTACCTCTTTAAGACCACTGAAAAAGAATTCCTGGAAAAACGAATTAGAGAGACCTTCATTGCAAATGGCCAATTACTCAATTGTTGTAATATAGTCTAGAATAGTGCCAATCTAGCATAATTTGGACAAGTTTCCCAACTTAGGAGAGAGTGTCATGATCAAAATGCTCATGAAGGATGTTCACAAATTGGATCCAAGGGACATAATGGCGATATATGTAGCTCTATATCTATATATATATATATATATATATATATATAGTGATATAGAGGGGAGTGTCATGTGCTATAGCTCTCTTATATACATGCAGGGTCCAACAATAGTACTTGACCCAATCTCTTAGGGTGCTAACTAAGGAGGCACAACCATGCCCTTAGTCGTACTACCCTTCTACCCAGGTACCTGAAGGTATCTTCCAGAGTGTTGTGCTCGATGCCACTATATCAATAATAAAACCAATCGATCGTTTTAGGTGACCTAGAAGGACTTCCGATATAACCAAGGGTACATGGAAGTGATTCCATGTGTAGGTGTTGTCTAATGTGGTACTACTCAAAGGGGTACCAACAAACATTATAGTGGAATCCAACAATTGCACCAACTGAGGGTACAAAATGACTAATTACTAATATTATTCACTATGTGTAGTGTTCCCCAGTTGTAGGTTTACCCATTGAATGATAAATCTATGTGGTTATTTAAATATGCCAAAAAAAGTCTCTAGCCTAAAACAATTTATATAAAATATTGGAAGCGCATTGGCTGAGGAAGGTGGCTCTAATACAACTTGTGGTGTTCTTTATCACTATAGCCTAAAACAACACATAATATATAGAGTTTAAGATGAAATAAACCATAAATTATAGATAAAAACAAGAAGCATTAGACAATAGAAAGAAAATATGGCGATAAATGAACCTTGTATTATGAGAAAAAATTTAGGGAGCAATGTTCACATGCCTCTTTAGGTGAGGTGACGTCTCACATGAGCAAAGATCCATTAAAATAATACTTGACAAAAACATTAGTAGCCTTGTATCTCTTTAAATAGGCTTCCTAGATCCAATCCCTAACTCCTTGACATGGTCAAATAATTAATAAGTATCAACTTTCTAGTGGGTCTTAATTAATAGAATACCATTTTTTACATTGATTGTTGACTACTAGTTACTTGACCTTATTCCCAAGAGATGGTTATATACAATGCATACCTAACTACTAAAGTAAGGAGGGTTAGGGTAGGAACCTAACATCTTGGGTGAAGAGTTAGGTTAATGAGCTTAATGAATCAATGTACCTATAACACTAAAGCTACTACTAGATCACTCAATCCTTACAACCATTAGTAATCATATTAGTTTCATTGTACATACTTTAAAGTGATGAAAATTGTAAGGCAAACTACTGAAAAGAAGGATATGATGTAAGGAAACATAGGTGCTTCTCAATAATGAAAATGGATCTCAAAATTGTTCTAAATTAATGTAAAATAACTACTGATATGTTTTACCATAGAATAATGTGTATGAAATAGAAATAAAATATAGAAAGGAAATGGTGACAAGGGTTCTCAATCCTCTCCTTGAATGAGCGCTATCCAATAAATATATTGGATCCCTTGTAGAGAAGTAATACTAAAAAATATAGTAAAAATATATCTTTTACATTTTATAAAATGCCATGAAACATAAGGTAGAAAATTGCCTTCCTTAAATACAATTCAAATTACGAACAATATTATAGACAAATGACAAACTAAAGGGAGACTAACTATCCTATCAATTGATGTTGTTATTTATACTTGAAAATAATACCACCCTAATCCTTCTAATTAATCCCTTGAATGATTAAATTTGTTCAATAATTTCATATAAATATGCAAGTTGTTTTATGGGACCTATTTCCCTCTTAGACAATTTGGATTGCCTAATCAACTAGGATTCAAATTGCTTGACGTCATTAATTCTACCTCCAAACGTGATCAACTTATGAATTTGGTGAAGGGACAAATTGATTCCATGAAATTCTTAGTAGTCATCAAGTTGTTCTAGAGTCATAAATGAGGGGGAATGTCAAGCTTTGTCTCGGTAGATCAATTCCCTATACTTTTATCCTTTAGAGATCGCAATGGTATTGACATAAAATATATGAATAAATCATTAAAAAACACTCAAGATAAATTTCTTCACATTCATACTTGGTAATTAATAAAAATAGATAAACATGTGTCACAATGTCCTCAATGATCATTAAAAATCATGAATGTTTGACATCAGGATCTTGGCTTAGGGAAAACTACATCAAATGTATGCATAGGATGGGCCATAAAATGGAAAATTTGAAGGCTAATCATTATCCCTTAGCTATAAATTTTCCATGTGCATGTGCATGTGCAATAAAACAACTAAAAAACTAATCTATGCCATGCTTAATATTCCTACTTAGAATACTCTCCCTCTATATTGTTTGTCTAAAATCATAGGCTACAATCTTGGTGGTTGCATCCTTCTTGTGATATCCGTCTCTTAGCTCAATATCACTCCACCTTTTTCTCTCTTCTTCTTTGTCAACCACTCATGTGGACTACCAAGAGTGGACTACCAAGATGGAATGGAGTGGATTGATGGATACTTTAAACTTATCCCTATCCATTTGATCTTCATCATTTTAATAGTTTAAGTATATAGTCATGTTATGAAGAAATAAACTTTTAGGTTAGATGGAGAGTGAGGATCTATCTTATTTATGGTAAGTAGTAGTTCCTCCCATTTGTTTTGGTAGAGTTGTACAACCTTATATATTGATATCTTTACAATTGCATCGTCATGGAAAATTTCCCTCCTTTTATTCTCCTCAAGTATTTGAACTAAATATATATCATGATTGAGGTTTGCATGGTTTCTAAGTACCGCTTCAGGATTGGTGGATTAAACCCTTTCCCAAAGGGTGTTGATGTGATATTCCTTTTATATTTATATTCCTTAGTATCCCTTCTCTATTCATTTTGAACATGTGAGAAGAATGCATGAGTTGGTAATCCCTCACATAAGGATTCAAGGATCGTATGTAGGGATGATGCATAAACAAGTTGTGGAGGTAGAATTTACGTAGTTGATTTTTATCTCCTTCATTGCATTGTTAGTATTATTCTGTAATTATTTTTGAGCTTTTAATTCATGAAGGAGGGATTTGAAATTTTTTCCCAATTATAACTTAATCCATTTTTATTTGAAGAACAATGCGTAAGTTGCTTTTGGAGGAATACAAGACATTGTGCCCTCTACAATTTCTATAGCCTTATGGACAACTACTAATCATGATGATGATGATGATGATGATGATAGTCATTAACGACCGTTCATACCAACTTTGGTCTATCAAACCTTAAAAGGGAAAGAAGCCTTTTGGTTTTCTTTAGAATTTTATTTTTATGCACAAAAAGATTTAAGAGAAGCATGCCTAAATCACCATAGTTATGATGAGTTAAAAGGTTAGGAAGATCATTATTGAAGCAAATGTTTTGAAATTACACTCTAATGCAAATGTATGCATGACATTCTATGAGAAAGCGATTTTCATTTTCAACCCTCTTTGTGTCACAAAGATGTTAACTATGTCTTCAACCTCTCTTATTTATCTCTCCAATGATATCTTTAGTCCCTCACTCTCAATTTTTAGATGTCTCTTATCATCCAATTGTTGCACCATGGGGATTCAGAACTTTTATGGAAAGTGTAAAATATGTTACCTTTTGTGTGTGTGATTTATAGTTCCTTTATATCCTATACAATCATTTTCCCCTTAGGGTATCTACCCTAGATTCTTCTAGTCGATCAATGAGGTATTTGATGTTAGCCTCATTATTATCAATATGAGTCATCTCATGAGGTATTCAAATTTTTTGGTAGGGATGGAAGGCACATATTCCTCTATGACTATTGAAGGGATTTGTTGAGCAATGGCAATTATTCTTGCCATTTTGGATCCGGTCCTTGTCGTTGCGACTTGGATTTTTTTTTCCCTTTATGGGATACCTATATTGATTATGAGGGGACTATTATGAGGTGTTCCCATATGAACTAAGGTAATAAGAATATCCATGTCTTTCACCTTTGTGCTAGTAAGCACCTCTTTTTATGCTTCTTATGTGTTTATTTTCTTGTGTTTTAATGGGCATGTTTTACTATTTGTAGAGTCATAGAGAAAGGGGTGTTTAAGGGGATTAACTATTCCCCCCTTGAGGATAGGGGAATCACACTAAAAATATATTTTTGGGGGTCCATTTTTTTTCCATTTTGAGTTGTTTTCAGCCAGCGTTTTTTTGGCCAATTGTAAACTAAGTCTAGTTAAGGAATTGGGGTCGTAATCTAATCTAGGTTAATGGATGATGGTGGTGGTGGTGGTGATGATGATGGAAATGATTATGATAAAAACGATGATAATGATGATTAAGATGACAATGAGAATTATGAAAACGACGATGATGATGATGATGTTTCAATCTTTCTCTACTACTACTACTTCTATTTGGTGGTCATTCAACCCTTCTCTACATATTCCACAAAACAATAGCATGTTGAGTGTGAGTAAAGTGATTTATGAAAGTAAAGGGTTAACATGAATTTATAGCCACTATAAGGAATTTAAAAATCACTGTGATGAGGTTGATGGTGGAATTGACAATGTCAATGCTGATGATGATGATGTGATTATATTATGATGAAGAAGATGATGGCAATGATGATGATGATCATGAAGACTATTATGATGATGACAATGGCTATGATGATAACGATCATGAAGATGATGATGAAAATGAAAATATTCATGATTAAGATGGCATTGATAATGACAAAAAACAACAACAACGATGATGATGATGATGATGATGATGAAAACGACCATGATGATGATCATCATAATTTTCATCGTTTCCATCATCATCATTGTTATTACACACACACACACACACGCGCGCGCGCGCGCGCGCGCACACACACACACAACAACAACAACAACAATTTAAAAACAATCACAATTAAGAGTTTGAAAAAATAAACTATCAAAAATAAAATAAAAAGAAGGATAGCCTTATGCACGTTGATTTGCATTGAGAAGTCGACCAACCGGCCTCCACATGTGCCCATTTTCTATTTTGTATACCAACCCATGCCCACCCATTTGGTAGTGAGTAAACTAGCATCCCACATTCCCACCCATTTGGTAGTGAGTAAACTAATACCCCACATGCCCACCCATTTTGTAGTGAATAGACTAGCCCTCCACATGCCCATTTGGCATTCATGAGACCAGTCTACACCCATCTTGTGCATAGGATTTCATGAGCCCACACTTTCACATAATTGTTTTATGAGAATAGACTATGTGCATCAGGGAGATATTGGGGAGAAAGGGACATCAGATATTGGGAAGGAAAGAGGCTAGAAGAAGAGAGCCTGAGCTGAAGGAGAGAGATCAATTTACTAACCCTTATAACACATATAAAACATGAATCCTATAACCATTAAAAATTTAATGGTTAGTATTTATAATTACTTTAACCTAAAATCCAATGATTATAACCCTTAATACCTAACCATCTTAACTGCATATATTTTTTGGCCCCATTAACTATAACATTTAAATCCTAGAATATATAACTTAAATAATCAGTAAAATCTTAATGCAATAACGCCTAATCAATATTTTCTAACCCTATTAACCCATAAATTACCCAAGACCTAGAAAAACTATCACCAATAGCCAATAATGCATATATCTTTTCACATTGATATACCCTAACCCCGAAAATACTCATAAAATAACAACATAGCACTATAAATATCTACATACTACATGAAACTGTATAACATAAGAGAATTAAATCTATTTGATAATCCTGCTCCATCACAGATAGTCTAATTATAGTAGATGTATTTGTTTGAATTAATTCCCTAGGGACAATTTTGCAAAGACATCATAGCATTGTTCTTGTAGAATTTAGATACAAAATGAAAAACCGATATCCTTCAACACCTTAATTTTCACAATGACTACTCTCGTGGCTAATAGGGAAGAAAGACATTGAAAGTGAGCTTTGCAATGCTTTGAACTACAAGGGAAAAATAGATTTTGTAGATAAAAATTAGATATTCCATCACTGCTATATTTATTTTATGAGTTTATATGCTTTTAAAAAATATTTACTAAGGATTATTTTAAAATGTATCATTGTTTATATTTTTATCTAGATGACAAATATTTGTTATTTTGAAAATAATCATAATTCAACGCTCTTATGTTTTCTAGGATATTTTGTGTTGTTTAATTGGCATTGAGGTTAATGATCACCTTTTTTCCAGTATATAAAATCATTATTATCATTTAGTTTTAAAGAGTAAATGATTTAAACACATCAATATTATCCTAATAAATTCAATAAATTCCCCCACAGGGATCACAAAAGAATTTAGTAACTAGGTAGGACCTTGGGGTTAGGCATCCAAATAATGCCCCTTGGTTGTTTCTCATTATGAAACATAGTAACTTGTCTAAATGGGGACTTTAAAAAATCCTCCACCATCAAGTGTTCAGTAGTACCAAGGGAATGGGGCATCATGCAAGATAAGGTCAAAGCCAAGGTGAGGTTGCTTCTATTCTCCTAGGGCAGCTCCCACCACCTTCATTTGGAGGAAACATCTCACCATTTGTAGGACAACATCTTGCCCACACTTAACAGAGGTAACTTAATGGCCAAATTTTAGGGCATCTACTTTATAGGTGACTACCATGGGAAGCAAAGATACCTGCATTAGATTTTTTTGGTTGTTCATACCACTCCTAGTGCCCCTCATTATAACTAATCCTTTCACACCTTCACTAGCTATCTCATGTGGATTGGAGACCATTTGGGTCGATATCGCTTGGAAGGCCCATTTCTATTTGAATGGATGGTTAATAGGTTATTAGGGATTTCCAAGTGTGTAGATTTGGAAGACAAATATTTAGCATCTCATTGTTAGTGAAATCATCCTACACATGCAACCACAATTGTATATGTTTCATTTTGCACTTAACTTGGTTCTATGATTTGATATTCTTAAATAAATGTACTTTCATCTTATATCAGCATCAAGCACTTCCCCTCTTCCTAATCACCCACCTTGACTATGTAATACCCCCATTTTTACCCTTATAATATTTTGGGCTATAATGTAAATATTGTATGCATATTATGTATGGCTCCTAGCTTGGAGCTCAAGGCCAAGGCCCCGCTAGTGAACACTCAACCTTGAAGAGGCAATTATTGGATATTATGTTGCCCATGTGCTAGAGAACCATGGGAATTGTAAATATGCATTTTAATATAAATGCCCACAACTAGCTATGCAATGCAACAAGAGATGGGGGCATGATGTTACAAGGAATTGGGAGAGAAAATATTCAAACCCTTGAGCCAATCAAATCAAGCCAAGTGTCAATGAGAACCCATGAACCCTCAACTACCCATGTTGACTTTTGTGCCCAATCATTCATTTCTCCCAAGAGTTGGTTGAGGTAGTTAATGCCTTGGGGAATGGAGAGGTATGGCTATCCAAATTCGAGTATGGGAAAGCCACCCTTCCTAGAATTTCGTGTTTGGATTCTTGGGCAAGAAAGGAGCCACGAAATTGCCCCCAAGCCATTATTCACCCATGAGTTTTTCTCTCCCACGATTTTTGAGCTACCTGGGCATTTTCCTCCATGGATTTCCTATGTTTTCCTTCATTTTCGTAGTTGGGAAGGGCATTTTTGTTGTGGCTAATAGTGGGGAAGAAGGGGAAACGATTTGGGGTTTTATTAAGGCCATTTTGTCCCACTGAATGCTCATACATTTGTGGGAGAAATCATTTTTCTTCCCTGGGGTTGATTCCCTCTTCCCACAATCCGTTTTGGGTGTGCCACGATTTTGGAAAAAACCGATAGACCCTATTATGAGAATCCCGTTGTTGAAATGTGTATCCATGCCCAGTTTTGAGTTGTTGTGTGTAAAAGCATGTTGGGGCTAAGATGGGTATCCATTGCTTTGGGCTGTGCTGAACTTGAAAGTCCCCTTTTCCTTGTAGATATCATGCCCATCTCGGTGGTGGTCTCTGAGTGTTGAAATACTACAGGTTGGGAAGAGACCTATGGTTGGGTGGAACATTGCATCGACATAGCTAGTTGTTTGGGACAACATTGCAGTGAGATAAGTATATTCTCTTATATGTATTTACTTCTACACTATTTTAATTAAAGGATGGTTGTTCTTGATATGGTTGATGCATGTGAAATGTATGTGGATGATGTTTTATTCTGTTGTACATGTTTGCCGAATTGTTGGGCAACCGTTTATATTTATATGAATCATGAATGTTGAAATGGGCTAAGTTTTATAAAATCCCAGATTTGGGTATCATATTCCCTTCCTTGCGTTAATAGATGGGAGGGGGTGTGACAGACTAATTTGAGGAAACCTCCTCTTCCTCCCATCTTTCTCACCCTAGACTTCTTAGATCTATTGAAATTCCCTTATCTCTTGGCCCTAATATTGTGAATACCCATTTTTCAATTCTTGCAAGATACTTGGATTACAACATCCTCCTTAACCAACCTTGATTGGATGCAATGATGATCATTCCCGGTACTTTTATGAGAGAACTATTATTATTTCTCGAAGGCGAGAGATATTCCAATTATAGGGACTCCACCCTTTATCTTGTTTTCCAAAGGCTTCTTCAAAGGTCCACCTCTTAATCACTTCTATTTATTCTCCTAGATTTTACAAGGCCTCCTCCTCATATCTTCACCCTAAAGTCCATTTTCCTATGTCAAACTCGTTTTCTCGCTTGTCTTACAAAGGCTTCTTCAAAGGTCTACCTCTTAATCACTTCTATCTATTCTCCTACATTTTATAAGGCCTCTTCCTCATCTCTTCACCTTGAAGTCCAGTTGCTTAGTTCAAACTCCTTTTCTAGCCTTGCTCATCTTTCCTCCTTCAATGAATGAGAATCCCTAAGGGAATTCTATGTGGATCCATGACTTCATCACCTCCACATTCACCCCAATTGGCTCAAGGAGACCTCCTCTTCGTCTCTTATATAATTCCCTAACCTTCCAAACACTGAACATCAATTTTTCTCCGGTATCATGAGATAAGTGTATTAACTATGAAACATTTCTTTTCTTTTAATAAGAATTCACCATGCCAAATGAACCCCCATACCAAATAGGACTTTTGTGGGGCCAACTTTTGCATCCTATGGTGAACATTTACAATCTCCTACTTTTATTTTGTTATTTTCTCCCATCCTTCCTTATTTTATTTTATTTATGTTGTATTTGTTGTTATGCTTACCAATAGTATTGGTCCCTCAGGTATAATTAGTTGGAAACATGCTTCCAATTATTTTTTTATTTTTCACAAACTATACTTGAAATGTTTGAAGAACTTAGAAGAAGAATACTCTTCTTCTCTTTCCATTCTCTCAATGTCTAAAGTTGGTCGCATATCAAGGTATTTCCTTATTGGTTCCATCATATAAGTTATAAAGTTGGATATCCTCCACTCCTTATGTTTAAATTCTTTCATCAATGAACCCAAAATGATTTTTGGTGCTACAAACAATGATATATTTTCCTTTGGGTATATTTTGTAAAAAACATTGAATAAAGCTAATCATAAGGAAGGACTCCATGTTCATGGTGTATGTGCCAAAATTTAGCCACCAAGTTACTTATCTATAAATTTATTTTGCAAGAAGTTAAATCCTATAATATTTCTATCATGTTTCTATACTATGAGTAGAAATAAAAAGGGGCATTACAATGCCATGGAAAAAATGGATACCTAGGATATTTAGTAAAATAGGGGTTTTTTAATTGGAAATGTGTATTGGGGGGGTGGGTGTCAACAAAAGGATTTTATGAATGATTTTCCAATATCTAGGGATATTAGAAGTATTCTTTAGTATACCATGAATGAACGTGCTATTTCACAAGTTCACTTAGTCTATACCCTTTGTCTTGATCTAAGAGCCCCATTTATGCTAATTTGTTCTTTGATATTGTGCATGCTCATTGATGTTAATTGTAACTTTCCTTGTCTGAATCATATGATTGAAACCTAACTATTGTTATTTGATGTTAATTTCAAATACAACCAAATAGATATTGTTATATATTGATTCATATAGTGATGGTTTTTATGAAAAACAAGGAGAAGAGGAAACATCAAGCAATATGTCAATAACAACTAGAGGTAGTAATATCAAAATAAAAATTAAAAAACTTATAGATTTGTTTCTTGTTGAAGGAGGGTCATGCTATTGTGCCAATGAGACCAACAGAGAAAAGGTAGTGTCATGTAAATAGAGAGATTATGTGAAGAGATGGTAACCAAACCCACTTCCTAAGGTAAACATTCATTTTTGTATCGATGGGGGAACATGTTGAATTGCTCCATCTATTTTACATGGGTTGGGATATTTTCAATGGATGTTGTACATGTTCCATACAATTGTAAACTTGAATTTATGGATTATGTTGGCCCAACATATGATTATAAATGTTGGTTATGGATAACCCAATATTTACCGAGTATGTGGATATATGGAGTTTGTTCAAATTATAACAACATGAAAGGAAACAATAAACATAAAGGATATCCTCTCTCTCTCTCTCTCTCTCTCTCTCTCTCTCTCTCTCTCTCTCTCTCTCTCTCTCTCTTATATATATATATATATTGATGAAAGGCACAAATCTTCGGGAAATGTTGTTGGGTTTATAACTAGTTCATGTCCTAGAAGCACAAACAAGCTACCCAATTGTATGTTTGAGGAGAGTAAAGGAATAGAGTTGTGGTTTATGAAATAAAATTAATAGTTGTTGGGAATGAGTTGTTGATAAAGTATAATTTGAATAAACTTAATGAATTATGTAACTGTGATTTACCACTTATATTGATTATTTACCGAAGAACATATATATTGTAGATTGAAAACCCTATTTTCTATATTGAACAAAATTTGTCTTAAAATGTAGTTTACGGAATGATAATGAATGGAATTGAAAACTTTATCCTTGTTGGGATATATGCATATTTCATCTAGTTAACATATATTTGTTTATGTTGCATGCTTATTGAGGGAAAGGAATTTACCATGATTAGGTCAAATAATATATGACCATTCATATGTTAATTATTATCAATATTGTGTATTGATGTCTCAATCCAATGATCATTGTTGTTTATCATTGTTATGTGTTTTGATTATTTGTAGGCTCCCACATCATCACCTCATCCAAATTGAGACTTCTTTAATGCTCGGCAACCCCCTTGTTCCCATAAGAAAATAGGTTGATGGCTATGATATTGAACTTAAGGATTTGATGGTTGTCGAAGTCACTACATAAACCAAAAAAAGAATTTAATTCTTGATTTGAAGAATCCAAAATTTCAACATATGTATTTTTGAAAGTGTATTCCACCAATTGTTTTAGTGAATATGACAAATTGTTTTTAATGAATCCAAGTTCTTGACATAGAGTTATTTTTTTATAGTCCTTGAGACAAGAAGTCTGTAATGTTGGGAGTAGAAGACTTGCAGTTTTTTCTAGAGCCTCTAATCTCGTTGTGCTTTCTATGGATGCCTCTACTCCGGGTATCACTGTTAGTGCCCCTAATTCTACACCTAGTGTTGGTGTCGAGGCATCTACGTACCTAGATAGTACTACTCATAGATATACTCTTGTGCCTTATTCACTCGATATTGATATGAATCTGAGGATGTCAGGCATAGTCATCAAGAGCACTGGGAAATTATGAGTTTCTTATAGATGGACCATGAACTAGTCCTAGTGAAGGGATTAAAACTCTATGGTAATTATGTCTAATCCATCAACATATTTTCATTCATACAATGAAAATCCTTGCAACCAAGTGTTGGAGAACCACAAAGGTAGATATAATAATATAACGTACAATGAACTTATGACTTATATGTTCTTAACCATAGTGATTAAATCACATTAACATGTACTTCACAATTTTTGTAAGCTCAAAGACACTATAAAGACCACACATGAAAAATTTGAGATTGGACATCACAAACTGGTCCTAAGGGGCTATGTTAAAGTAAAAGGGAGATATATAAATACTAAGATTTAAAAACTATTGTTATTGGTTTTTCAACTATAAATTAAAAGCTTTCATTACTAAAATGTTTTATGTTATGGTATGTAGTCCGCAGACTTTGGCGTCATGCCCACCACCAACAATCTAAAAGTTGTTTTGTCCAAATGTTATAAATCTCGGGTTGAAATGAAAAAGGGCAGTAAATATAACACGTCTTTTATCGGAGAGGAGGTATATGAGTTCAATACATTTTGAATATTTAATTATAAAGTACAAGTTTCAGATTTGTTTGTTCTATAATAACTACAAATGTTATTGCCAACTATACATGAAGATTTAAGTATTCCTCAGGAGCCATTTTTAGAGACCGAAAGTGTTGATCATCTAGATGTTAATGCTACTACACCAAGTACAATGAATGAGGTTATTAGAAAATTATATTTTGGGGGTTTATGTATAATATGAATGGGGTGATTTATAAATGGCTTGCTTTAATTGTAGTTGACATGGATCCTCCTCGGCTACCTACATGGAGATGTATATTGTGTTTTGATCAAGAACCAATACCAAAATCAGTAGTTCAAGAATAGAATGAAGAAGACATCAAAATTGTGGACCTTCTAAAAAATAAAAAAACCTAGAAGGAAGTAGTGTAGTAGAGATTAAACATTTTGTATGAGAATCAAATTTTAGTGTACACTAATGTACTATTTGTTGCGAGAGGACCTTGATTCATACAGCCTAATATTTTTATTCATTAAATGTTGATCTTTGTATTTGTGTAACTCTATTTTAAATTTATATATTTTTACTTAACCAAGTCAAATTTTGTGGAGATCTGATTGAGCAATCATGTTTTATATGCAGTGTTCTATTCACTCTATTTTACAAGTTCATTTAAAATCATTAGAAATATTTTGTTAGCATTCAAATGTACTACATGAAGTGTTAGATTGCAATATTATCATTTATTGGGTATTGTTTATAAAAGTTTAATGCACATTGATTTGATCAGATTTCTATACTAAAGAGCCCTTTGTATAAAATTGGTTTCTTATTGGGTTCTCAAGTTCTATTGATACTTATGTGGTATAGTCATAGATATAGTTGGGTTGGGTGTTTTTATTATAGGTAGTATTTGAAAAACATTTTTCTAAACATTATCAATTGATTGTATATATTAGCAAACATTCATATATAATGACAACATATTTTAATGATAAAATTGATTATTATAAACTATTTGTTGCTATAATTTTTTGTTTGCTATCATTTATGTATAAATCTTATATGTCTTGTGATATTATTTTCTATGATATTATTGATTTTTTATTCTTGTTCTTAAAGTTAATATAATTGTAAATGAGTGCTTACCACACTAAATCTTCATGATGAAGACGGAATCATTGGGTGCAGGTCTCTTAGAGTAAGAATTTTGTGTTAGTAGTGAAGAAAAGTGTATGTGGCCATATGATATTGTATGGATTCATGGCCATAATGTGAGGCAAATGAAAATTGTTAGTTCTGAGAACATATGGCCACACACATTGTTCTTCATAGCTTACACAAATACAAATTTTCAAGGAATTCTCACTATCTTATGTATGAGAAAATCATTTTGTAATAAGCATTTTTGTTTGCTTTTTTTGTCTCACCAATCAATGCCAATTCGTAATTAGTAAGCTAACTATTTGAGGATGTATCACATTGTAGCTTCTTTATTTTTTTTCCTTTCATTGTATATACAACCACATGATTTATGCACACACATTCACACCATAAGTGAATATCCTTTGTTCATGTCACAAAGTGAATATTATTTTCATTTTTCTACTGTATATGCATGAATATTATATGTTGTATGATGCTATGGTAGTTTCAATTATTTTTAGTATATAGATTGGGTATGGGTAATTGAGAGTGATGGAGGGGGGGTGGAGTGGCTAGATAATATTCCACCTTCACGTAGTTGACCATGTTTAGTAGACAATAAATTATGCTAAAAAATAAGAGAAGCTCATATAGGTATTCCCATTTATTCTTTTTTGAGACTCATACATGTTAATGTGCATATTTATTTATCATGCAGTCATGTAAACCTATTATTCTATCGTTATTTTTGCAGGGCTTCATGTGCAACAAAAATGAAACTAACGACTAGAAATAAATCCAATGACTTTGGTTATTTATATTTTGATAGTTATATACAAAATTTTATTATATATACTAAATAATCTTATAATGCTGCAGTTTTCACCTAGAACAACAATTCTATATAAGTACAATGACTATCACTGAGATGGGCTTCATTTTTTTTAGGTATAGTTAATGAGAAGACATGAAGGAGAAATAAAAAACAATGAAGATCACTTTAGTCTTTTCATAGTTATTTTATGTGGACTTAGCCTCTGTTTGATACATTTGTACAATTTTTTTTCCTAAACGAAATCATAGAGACATGTCGGTAGTACTCATTTTTTCCATTTTAGTTAGTGTGCTTCACATTATTGCCAGTGATATTTATTTAGAGGTCTCTAAGTACCTAAGGAATACTCACACATTAGCTAATTAGAGGATCAAATTATCATGTATAAGTCTCTTAGTTAAGGACTACTCACACTTAGATCATCTCAAGATTGCTTTAATCTAACGATTATGTTTTTTTTTTTTCCGTGTGACTAGGTATGGAGAGAAAAATACATTGATAATCCTAGGGTTATTGTACACTTTCCTTAATTTCAAGATGATGTTTTTGACAATGTTACTAGGTATGGATAAAAAATACGCAATGGGTCATGGAATGATAGAATAAAGCATATAAAAAGGTTTTTTTTTGCAAGGCTTAAGTGGTGCTAGCATTTGTGAGTAAGAATTATGAGTCTTCCTTTGTCAAAATGTTTCCCTCCAATCCTTTTTTACCATGAGAAAGTTATAAAATACTACATTGATACTATCAATTGTAATAATAGGGACTATTTACTACAAATCAATATCGTTTTTTCTAGACCATTTGAGTCTTCATCTTTTCATTCCCATCTTTGTAATCTTCTTCCATTCACACTTGGGGATGATTGGAAGAAAACTCCAAAAACAAGGATAGCATCCACCGCACTTTTGATTAAAACTAACCAATCACCATAAACAACCTTTTGAAACACCATCCAAATATCATTTCTTTAATCGAACCCTACTTTCAAAAATAAAAGAACAAAATTGAATTAGAACTTTAAACCTGTTATCTCCAAGTAAGCAAGTGTTGATCAAACTCGTATTCCTCTTATTCCCATTTTTTTTTTACATCCCTCATATCCTTAATCCTTTGAGATACATTAACATCTTAAATACTTCATTGATAACATTGCAGTTTGTTTTGGTGTTTCCTTCCACTAATCTTCAATTTTTAGTTTATATATTGTAGTACTTATGGCTCATCTATATTCTTTTCATTTAGAAAAATACTTGGTGTTTCTTCTCTCAAAGAAAACCAAGTTTTCCTTGAGCGTAGCCTTATTCTTTAATGAATGGAAAATTCTTTTGTTGGAGTATAGAAACAATAATGCAAAGATAAATAGTGGGTTGGTCATGGATTTCCATGGTTGTTTTAATTTTATTTGGGTGTAACCTGGTTTCCCAAAACCTTAGATTAAAAATATGGGACTGTGTTTGCTCGAAGAAATAATTTACTTAAGAAATGTTTCATTTGGATAAAGGGACTAAATTGTCTCCTCTTATTATATTTGACAACTTGAAAAATTATCCATGTTGGCATTCCCACCCCATTCGTAATTTTTCCAGGTAGTCTAGAAGTCCAATAGAACATCAAAGTGTGTGAAATGGGTTCCCAAGTGGAGGGAATATGTCCTCACACAATATATATCAAAAGTATTTTTGTACTCAAACTTCCACCATTCAAAAACCATACCCTCTGCCACTCCCCTACTCATCATTGTTACCATAGAAGATAACTTGTTATCCACCACCCATTTAAACTTCATAAAATACAAGGAGAAAATTTCACAAGATGGCATATTCTCAAGTCCGATCAACCCACTGGCCATAAAGAAGGGCAAGAAAAATTTGGAAGTTCTCATTATTAATTTTTCAATTGTAATTTAATAGTGTTAAAATAATTTGATTGTAAAATTTAGGTTCCTCTACAAAAATGGAAATGAAGGTGGAGATTTCATCCTATGATAGTTAGATGACACCTTGTGACTTGTGGGAAACATCAAATGTATGTCTCTTATGATACATACAATTAATAGATAAGGATTGATGAATGTACATTAAGCAACATTCACATGTCCAATGAATGGTGCTTAATGGATGTACAATTTATTTTAAACGTCTAATGGGCGTTCATGAAGCGGCATTCAAATGTCCAATGAGCGACACTTAATGGAAATACAATTAATATTAAATCTCTAGTGAATGTCCATTAAGGACATTCTTCGCTAGACGTTTTGTACGTCGCTTAAGCAATGTGACTTGTATGTTCTACACACCACTTAAGCGACACTACTTCCACATCTTGCATGTCTCCTAAGAGATGTTCACTCCACATGATCGAGGTCTCTTAAGAGACATTCATTCCACGTGCTAGGTGTCACTTAAGCAATGTTTCTTTCATGTTATTTATGTTTAAAACACGACTCTTAAGCTTCTCTTAAGTGATGCATGTTTGGCATTACCAACGTCAAAAAGGCGACATCATACCAACGACATCCAAATGATATTTATTAGTTTGTATGTCATCATTTCTATGACACAAAAGAGCATCACACAAGTGTCGAACTTGGGCCAAAATGTAGTAGTGATGGGTGAGGGAAAGTCAATCTAATGTTATGGATGGGTTCATGAACATGGTCAAACCTGCACTTATCAACATCATAGTTACATATGTAGTAGGGCATTTCTTTCTTAGAGCTATTGATTGTTTGGAAATCACAAATATGCAGCATTTTGATTTGAGATTCTTCAAAATTTTATATAGGAGGTTGGGTTTGCCAATGTCATGTAAGTTGTGACAGATGCGGTAGAAATGTCCAGATCAACTAAGTTGCTACTTAAGAAATACATGCATATTTTTTGGATCCCTTGCATGCATTCACTAACAATGCATTAAAAGATATTAGAGAAATTCAATAGGTATCTGTTGATGTTTAAGATGGAATGCTTGTGCAACAACACTTCAAATTATGCCTATCTAGTGCAGAATAGGAGGAAATGATCACCCTATATTTAAAGCTAATTTAGACAAGACAATGACTAAACGAAATAAAAACATTCGTTTTTAATTAAAAGTATGATTTGAAAACAAATATGAAATCTTTAATCAATTTAAACATTGTTCCAAAAATATTTATTTGTTTTAATTTTTTTATATTATTTGATTTGTTATTAACGTTCTTGGTTTTATGTTATAAAATAAAATAAAAATAAAACCTAAACCCTGAACATAAAACATAAGAAAAGATAACATAAAACAAACTAAGTTAGGGTTATTTACAATTAAATAAAAGATAGAAACAAAATTTTAAAGACATAAGCCTTTGTATTAGTATTTACACATGGTATTCGTTTGTTTGTTTTGTTTATATAAAGAAATAATAATAAAATATTAAATAACTAAATGATGAATTCATATATTAATTAAGCTTATTAAGCAAATAACTACTTTAGATTATTTACATTAATTTAAATAAAGAATTTTTTGTAAAATCAAAGAATTTAAAAAGGAATGTAAAGTCAAAGGAATTTAAATAATCCCTATCTTTCTGCTCTAACGTCTTCTTGGAGTAGTCTTTCATCCTCACCAAACAACTATGCTTTCACTTGCTTCAGTACTCGACCTTGTTCTTATGGCGTATTCATGTTTTGGACAACAATTGTAAAATAAAAATAGAGTTTGAACTTAATCTTGTGCAAGTTTTTTTTTCCCAAAAGAAAAAGAGTCTCTTGCTATTCATTCGTGAATCAAAGAAACTACACATTTGTCTCTTGTCATAAAGACAATTACATTCATAATTGGATCCTCATGCAATTGCCAACTGCTGGCCAATATACCATATAAGGTGAATTCCATAACTTTCTCCAAAATAGAAACTAACTACAGTAATAAAAACTATACTAAAACTTGAACAGATGATCCGGCTACATTGTTTACTACCCATTCACATGGGCCAATACATATTCAGATTTCCCAAAAAATAGTTCAATGGAGCTCCAATGTCAGTTGACTTTGTCTCAAAAACTATAGTAAAAAAAAAAAACTAAAAACATAAAGGATAGCATCAATCAGTATATGGTAAACAACTTCTCCTCTACAAGCTGATCATGATTGTATTGCCGCATAATAGCACTACTCGCCTCCAACACAAGACCCTTCTTTGAGAGTTGATCTACCAAATGATTGAAGACCCTGCTCACATGACAGAAAGATGTATATGTAAAGCATGATAAAAGATTCATAATCTTCGTTTTCCATGCTAAGAGAGCAGGGACCTATAACCCGTGTTTCAATAATGCCCATTCAATAATAGGACTGGAATCCCCAAACAATTCTAATCTATTGATCCCCAGGGAATGTGCCAGGAAGAGTATGTCCCACAATGCAATAAGCTCCAATCTAGTATTATTCCCCATTCCACAGCCAAAATGTAATTCCACCCATTGGTCCCCATCCATTTTTATGTAGCATCCAGCACCACATCGCCCCATCTGTGCTACCCCATTGAAGAATCCCACAGGATTATTGGATCCAATCACCAGAGCATTCGAAAATCCAACCTTCAAAGGCATAGTCTTCCACACCATACCAAACATAAAACATTTGATGAAAGCCACCGAATTTATAAAAGAGTATGACTTATGATCAAAGAGGATTGAATTTCGAAGTCTCCAGACTCCCCAAATAAAACTGACGGGAAATGTCATTCTCGATTTATAAATACCATACCGGCCTTCCAAGCATTCTGATAGAGTGTTCCCGCACCACGGTAGCTGTTGAGCAAATACCAAAGAGACCTCCTCCCATAATTGGAGAGTATATGAACATAACGCAAAGAGATGATCGCAGGTCTCCTCTACACTAAGGAACAAATAACATACTGAAGGCCCATATCCCTCGTGTAACCTGTATCGATCCCTAGTGTAAATATTGTAACTTAATGCTAGCCATAGAAAAAGTTTTATCTTACCAGGGATCTCCCATCGCCATATTAAAGAGCTCGACCAGGCTTTTGTCAATATCACGACCTCAGAATCCATCAAACTATATGCCTGTGTCGAGCCATCCCCATTCCTGTAATCCCAACAAAGGGAGTCCAGCTTGTTTGAGAGGCTGATAACAGCATGCCGCAGTCCAGTAACATATTTATCCCAGTTAATAGCCACATTTCCACCCAGACATAAATCCAAGGCACACAGCCAATCACCCTCACTTAATGTGCTAGTTTGTGTCTTTCTAATCTGGTTTAAAAACTGTAACCCCATACTTCTTACTACCAATCATGTATCCACCAATAAACAAGAGCCCGGATGACCAAGAATATCCCAACCAATACGGATCTGATATTCGTTGCCCACCTGCCAGTAAAGATAGCATTGAATATATGGAAGCATAGCCACCAATACAGCCCAGATGACCGATGAATTTCTTTTCAGAAATTTTCCAGAATGTAACCAACCAGTAATCGAGTCAGGATTAATATATTTGTCCCTAATCAATAAACCCCACAATCCCCCATCAGTCATACCCTGCCAAAGTGACTTCAGGTGTAATTCCTTATGGACCCAGAACAAATTTTGAATACCCTACCCTCCATCAGTCTTGGGTTTGGAAATGATCTCCCACAACACTAAATGGCATCCCTGATATAGTGAATGGCCCTTCCAAAGAAAATTGAATAAAAGTTTCTGAATCATATGTAGAATATACATAGGAACATGGGCTAGACTAAACCAATAAATTGGCATATTTGCCAAAACAAAGTTTAGAAGTACCAGTCTACCACCCAAAGATAGCTTCCTATTTTTCCAGCAAAGAATCATGCTCTCCACCTTTTGAACAATCCACAGCCAATCATTAACCAAATAAGCATTTGGTTTCAAAAAGTAACCCATATATGTCAAACCCTGATTAAGATCATAGATATCGAGAGGATAAATAGTATTCAAAGTATTTCTTAAATCATCCTACAAATTTAAAGCATATAGACATGATTTCGCATAGTTGATCTACATCCCAGACATCGTGCAGAAGGTGTCCAAAATGTATTTGAAGTGTAACCACTCCTGTTCTTTTCCAAGCCCAAAGATGGGAATATCATCGACAAATAACAAGTGTGTTATAATCAAATGTGGAGAGACACGAATACCAGTGATCAAACCCTCATGTCTAGCCTGATGAATGAGTCTACTGAGTCCATCAATGACAAGAATGAACAAGAGAGGATATAATGGACATCCCTGGCGGAGTCCTCGAGTAGCTTGAAAGAAAGAAGTAGGACAGCCATTGACAAGAATGGCAAAATTGGTAGACTTAATGCAACCCATTATCCACTAAGTGATCCAGAAATCCAAACCTGCATTTAAGAGGAGTAATTTTAGAAATGACCAATCAACAAGGTCATAATCCTTTATCAGGTCTAACATTAAATCCAAAGCATCCATATTCTTGATCTTAATCGTGTGCAACACCTCCTGTGCCGTCCCTACTGCATCAAAGATCAATCTTTTGTTTAAAAACCCAAACCGTTCAACAGAAATACCACCAAATAAGGCCCCTTTTATCCTTTGTGCAATTGTTTTTTATATCAATTTATATATCAGATTGCAAAGCGATATGGGGCGAAAATCCCGGAAAGATAAGGGATTTGAGATCTTTGGGATCAAAGAAATGAAAGTGGCATTCACATAACTAGTTACTTTTCCTGTAACTCGAGCGTCTTCCACCAATCGAACTAATTTTGGGCCCATAATATCAAAGAATTGTATGAAAAATTCACATGTCCAGTTATCCGGCCCTGGACTCTTATCCCTTTCTATATCCTTCAAGATATTCTCAATCTCCTGGATGGTTACCGGAGCATATATCACCGCACAATCCAAATCCAAGAACATGAGATGCATAACCTGAAGTATCTTCAATTTCTCCCTCAAATTAATAGTGCAAGGTTTTCTATAAATATCAGAGAATATCTAACAGCCTCATCAGCAATCCCAAGCACATCCGAAATAAAGTTTCCCAAAGAGTCTTTAATACCCCAGATGGCCTTCTTTTTTCTCCTACCATCTGCAAATGCATGAAAGTATTTTGTATTTTGATCCCCACTAGATTGTGAGAATCAGATCACATCCAAGAACTATTCAAGAAATTACACTCTCTCATATGAAAAATCTCACACAACTAGTCAAAAGCACAAAAATTATGCACAAGAGTAGATTTCTGTATTAACTTCTCATGAATAGAATTACATCAGCCAACATATGAATGTAATAGGCTCTTATTAAATAACATTACATCAGAAAATATAATGGCTAAAAATGCCAAACAAAGCTCCTAATCATCAGACTTGCTAAAAATGCCCATCCCGCCTAGGTGGCAAGATGACTTTCCAAATCAGCCCAAAAGCTCACAAATTGCTAAATTAGTGAGCTAAAGGTGAAATATAGGTAAAAAAAATGTCAAATACGAATTTTGGGTGGAAATAGCATTAAGGAAAGTTTTTGGTGTAAAAAACACTTTCCTAGGTTGACTAGCTTTTCCCTATGGGGGAAAAAGCAGTAAAAAACAACAATTTCTTCACAAGTGCGCCTTTCTTCCTTAAACTCATCCAGAAATATTTAGGAAGGCACCCAAGTGGCCTAGGTAGCTTATAGATCACACCTTGGATGTATTCTTATCCTTTTATGTTTCCTTGTGGCCCACACAAGGCAATTTCCTAGTCTATTACATAGAATTAACCATAAAAGATTAATTAATGCATCTAATGTAAATAATGACATGGTAGGAAGACTTAAATATTCCAACACCCCCTCTTAAGTATGACTTAAATGATCTAAATATTAGAAAATAAAATACTAAGGGCCCAGTAACAAGACTTGGTCACCTGTACAAAATACTACCGGTCCACAAAACAAGGATAGAAGGAAAACCTCATGGGAAAAACCTTCCCTCAAAACATGGACATATAAAACTTGAAAGGTTGCTCATCAACCCTTCACTCCACCACATGTTCGACCATCCCAAGCAGTGATCTAAGATAGCTGAATGTCTTCTCTGTGAAAGCCTTGGTGAAGATATCTGCAGTTTGCTCACCTGTGGGGCAATACTACAAATCTATGATCTGATCATGCACTAGGCCTCTGATGTAGTGCATATGAATATCTATGTGATTAGTCCTATGCCTCTGTACTGGATCACATGAAACTCTAATGGCACTCTAGTTGTCACAATAAATGACAGTAGGAGTACTGAAAGAAATCTCAAACTCAGACAAATTCCCCTGCAACCAGACACACTGTGTAGCAGCATTCACTGCTCCTCTGTACTCTGCCTCCGCTGAAGATAGTACTATGGCATTCTGTTTCTTGTTGGACCAGCAAACAGGGCCACCTGCAAGCATGAATATAAATCCTGATGTGGATTTCCTGTCAAGGCTATCACCAGCCCAATCCGAATCTATGAAACCCAAGAGATCTAAGCTCAAATCTGCCACATAGTGAATCCCATCACTCTTTGTGCCCTACACATAATGAAGGATTCTTTTTGCAGCCCTCCAATGTAACTCATGTGGCTGATCCATATATCTAGATGCTACACTCACAACATATGCAAGATTTGGTCGAGTGTGAGTCAAGTAGAGCAAGCTTCCAATCAACTATCTGTATAGAGTACTGTCAAAAAGCGGTGTAGATTCTGCTTCTTCCATTTTAACTCCAGAAAGGAATGGAGTCTTAGAAGGCTTGCAATCAGCCATCTTAAACTTCTTTAATAGATCAGAAGCATACTTTGACTGACATACCTTGGTTCCTTCTTTTGTTTGAGAAATCTCAAGCCCCCAAAATTGCTTAAGAATTCCCAAGTCACTCATGGAGAATGCTTGGTGCATTGCGGTCTTTTGTGATGCTATTTGTTCAGTGCTATCACTTGTGATCAGCAAATCATCAACATATAGCACTATTAACATAATAAAACCATCAGCAAACTTCATATAGACATTTGGGTCATATTTACACCGAACATAGGATTGTGACAGCAAAAAACTGTCCATCTTTGCATACCAAGCCCTGGGGGCTTGCTTGAGTCCATACAAAGATTTTTTCAACCTGCAAACAAGGTTTGGATTTGATGTGTACCCCTGTGGCTGCTGCATATATATTTCTTCTTCAAGCTCCCCACGGAGGAAAGCACTTTTCACATCCATGTGAAGTACTTCCCACCGCTTCGAAGCTGCCACTGCCAAAACTAGTCTAATGGAGTCTTTCTGAGCTACCGGTGCAAATGTTTCATTATAATCAAGTCCTTGGACCTAAGAATGCCCCTTTTCTACCAGCCTTGCTTTGTACTTAATGGATGTACCATCCGCTGCACATTTAGTCTTATAAATCCATTTGCATCTTACCAACTTTGTGCCTGTGGGGAGCTTGACTAGCTCCCAAGTTTCATTCTTCTGCAATGACTGAAACTCCTCATCCGTAGCAATCTACCATCTAGGATCATGTGAGGCATCCTCATATGTTTGTGGATCATAATCTATCATCATATAGCACTTCTCAGAAAGATAAGGATCATTCACATTGAGAGCAGTATCAAACTGTGATCTAGTCCTTCTTTGGTCCTGAGGGTTGCCTACTAGTTCACCTGCTACTTGCAAAGTTTTTGCATCCCACTTAGGCCTTGTAGGTGAGTTAGCATCTAAAATAAATTGATCCTCATCATCAGAAATATCAGAATAAAAAATATCAAGAACATCACTTACTTCTTCTTCAGTTGGTGGTGAAGATGAATCTCCAATTTATGCGCTATGAGAGGGCTCTTCCTCAAACTACACACTTCTTTCGATGAATGCTTTATGAGTGGTCATGTTCAGTAGATTATAAGCTTTGGAGTCCTCTGAATATCCAACAAACAAACATGGTTGGATTTGGGGCTGCATAGCCCTCCTCTTCTCAATCGGAATCCTAGCCCAAGCCTTTGAGCCAAAAATCCTGAAATGAGAGATGTCAGGTTTGTGACCTGTCCAAGCCTCGAAAGGAGTGATACCTTTGAGAGATTTGTGTGGAACTCTATTCTGAATATAGGTGACACAATTTATTGCTTCAGCCCATAGCTTAGGAGACAAATCTTTTGCCTCAAGCATGCATGTGGCCATCTCCTTAAGAGATCTATTCTTCCTCTCAGCAACCCCATTTTGCTAAGGTGTATATGGAATTGTATGTTGCATCTGTATGCCCGATGAAGCACAAAATTGCTGAAACTCTGATTTCACATACTCACCACCATTATCAGATCTTAACACTTTTATATGCATACCAGACTGATTCTCAACTGAGGCTTTGAATAACTTGAATAACCCAAAAACTTCTGATTTAAGCTTGATGAAATAAATCCAACAATACCTGCTGAAATCATCTATGAATGTGAGAATATATTTTGTTGAATTCAATGACTCATGAGGAAATGGACCTGATATATCAATGTGTATAAGTTCCAATGGTGCAGTGGTTCTCTCAATGGTATATCTCCCATACTTGTGCTCTAGATGTTTTCCTAGGATGCAAGATTGACAGACACCTTTGGAAAATTTGATGTTGGGCAGCCCTATAACCATCTCTTTCTCATGAAGTTGGGAAAGGTATTTGTAATTAAGGTGGCCAAATATTTCATGCCATAGCTTGCTGGACTCATTGGCATGGGTTAATAGAGCAGAAGGTGAGGAGTTTGGCACAAAATGAGAAAACTTGTAAATTCTAGAACAGTGATCAGCAGTACCAAATGCAATAATTTTTCCTGTTGAAATTTCTGCTATCTCAACATCATTGGGGGTAAAGGCTTCTCTCTTGGACAGCCCTGTATGGGTCATCTGATGGACTGACAGTAGGTTTGCAGCAAGTCCAGGGACATATAAAACATTATTAAATGACCCAAACTCGAGATCTATGTTACCTTTGCCTTTGCTAGAAGTTTCAGAATTGTCTCCCAATACAATATTCGGACCACTAGAAGAGTCAAGTGAAGTAAAATACTTACTTGCAGACACCATGTGTCTTGAAGCACCGGAATTAATGATGAATGATGAATATTGGGAAGTGTTGGCCATCAATGCATGAACTCTCTCTTTGTCATTGGAATTTGATCCTCCATCCTTCCTCCTTGCACTCTTTGGGAGAGGGATATTGGCTTTCTCCAATAGTTGAGTTAATTGGTCGATGGTCTTCTTCATGCAAGAGCTTTCAGGATGACTGAAAGCCCTTGCTGCAATAATTGCACTTTGTCCTCTCATTCTTTTTGTTCAAATTCTTCTTGAAGTTTGATGGCTCTCCATTAAAATTCTGCTTGTCTTTCCGCTCACCGGTGGGCTTCTTGAAGTTTCCTTTCTTCTTGCCTTTCGAATTCCCTGAGTCTCCAACATTTAGACAGTGGTCTTTGGATGGATTTTTAATGGCTCCCATTAAGACCAGCTTGTCTTGTTCTTGTGTTAATGACTCCATGAATTCTGAAAGTGATGGGCTCTTCCAATTTTTAATTGCTTCCGGGTGGAATGGAAGGTGGAAACAAAAATTGAATAGTCGGGGCCAAGCTTGGAGAGAATGGCCAAAACTAATTTCCCATCTTCCTTGTCTATTCCGCATTGCTTCAACTGCAATACAAGAGACTTGAATTTGGAGAAGAAGTCTTGTAGGTTATCAAAATTTTGTGGACTCAAAGTGACTAGCTCATTATCCAATTGGTGGCCTCTCAATTCATCGGTTTTACCGAACAGTTCTTGAAGTTTCAGCCATACTTCATTGGGTGAAGTGAGGCCATCAAGATGAAATAAGAGTTCTCTGGATGTAGTGAGACATAACAGCCCATAGGCTTCATCCCTTTGATTATTCCATTTAGATTTCTCCACTGCTGAGGTTGGCTCAACTTCTGTTGCCATGGTCACCCTGTAGAGCCCTTTGCTCCTCAGTAGAATCTCCATCTATGCTTTCCAATCAAGTAATTGAAAGGAGTGAGGATGATTTGATGTGTATGATCCATTGCTGCAACTGATATAAACTTATGGAATGATTTCAGAACACTTCTGGATTCCAAAATGCGCCCTGCAGAGAATAGAATTCACCCGATGAATTGATCAATGCGCCCTTCCTGAGACTGTTGGATCTTGCAAGACAATAAATAGATGAAAGGAATAGCTTGATGGCTCTGATACCATGTGAAAATCAGATCACATCCAAGAACTATTCAAGAAATTACACTCTCTCATATGAAAAATCTCACACAACTAGTCAAAAGCACAAAAATTATGCACAAGAGTAGATTTCTGTATTAACTTCTCATGAATAGAATTACATCAGCCAAAATATGAATGTAATAGGCTGTTATTAAATAACATTACAGCAGAAAATCGAATGGCTAAATATGCCAAACAAAGCTCCTAATCATCAGACTTGCTAAAAATGCCCATCCCCCCTAGGTGGCAAGATGACTTTCCAAATCCGCCCAAAAGCTCATGAATTGCTAAATTAGTGAGATGAAGGTGAAATATAGGTAAAAAAATGCCAAATATGAATTTTGGGTGGAAATAGCATTAAGTAAAGTTTTTGGTGTAAAAAACGCTTTCCTAGGTTGACTAGCTTTTCCCTATGGGGGAAAAAGCAGTAAAAAACAGTAGTTTCTTCACAAGTGCGCCTTTCTTCCTTAAACGCATCCAGAAATATTTAGGAAGGTGCCCAAGTGGCCTAGGTATCTTGTATATCACACCTTGGATGTATTCTTATCCTCTTATGTTTCCGTGTGTCCCACACAAGGCAATTTCCTAGTCTATTACATAGAATTAACCATAAAAGATTAATTAATGCATCTAATGTAAATAATGACATGGTAGAAAGACTTAAATATTCCAACATAGATAACCAAAGTGCCCGGCTTTTCAGACGCCACATGGCCTCCTCCGTAGTAAGAAGAGAAGCCTTTTGCTTTTCCAGTGCACAAATCTCAGCCATAATTAAAGGATTAGTAGTCTCCACAAATGGACAAGCCATCAATGAAGTAATAGCTGATTCTACAGCCCTCAGATCCAAACTCAATAGTGCCTTCTTTTCCCGGATCCATGGTGCCACCTTTGATTTTAGAAGACGCGAAAAGCCTAGAAGTATATTCATAGCCGAGGTATCCGATTCCCTCATAACATAACCCCATAATTGTCGAACCATTCCAATGAAAAAGTCATCAAGAGACCACAAATGAGAGTATTTGAAAGGGAAGTTTGTAGGGAGTTCATCCCTACCAAACCGGAGCAAAACAAGTGAATGATCTGAAATATGAGTAGACTCCACCCAGGATGTGCAATGCGTAAATGTACGAAGAAGTTCCTCATGAACCAAAAAATGATCCAGATGCTTTGCCACAGCCACATCACCATTTCTCCCATTTCGCTAGGTGGGCACCATAGGACAAGGTCAGATATCTGTAAGACCATAAGTATTAAAGAGGTTACAAAACCAGGAATTTAGTTGTGGTTGAGCCCAAATACCCCAAGAATCGTGAGTACCCAAAGTGAGATTCATATCCCCCACTAAAATCAGGTCTGAAAGGCCCAATAATCCAAAATTAGCAAGTCCCGTCCAATAGAGTTTTTTCTCCACTTGTGGGCCATAACAGTTGTAGACATTTAAAGTGCCAGTTATAACCCTACTCCTACCAGAGAGTAAGATGTCCCCTCCCAAGATAAAGGGTTTAAACAAAAAAAGAGTGGGGTTCTAAGCAGAGAGAAGCCCGCCTAATCTCCCAATAGCCCCAACAGTGCACACATGCCAGGAGGGAAAAAAAGGAGGAGATGAAATCATGTGCTATGGTATCATCACAAAGAGTTTCTTATAAAAGAATAAGGTCCGGTCTAGTAACAACAAGCAAACAACATAAGGCGTTGAGTTTGGGAGCGCCTCCAACCCCACGAATATTCAAGGTCAAAATAATCATTAAGTAAACCTTGGGTTGGCCCCCACTGCTCTAAGTGGCCTAAAAACTGAAGGTGACACAAAAGTTCTATCATCACAAGACTACAATGAGTCTTCAACCGTAAAAAGAGTATTCACCAAACCCCCACAAGTTTCCCATGCCAGCTCCTTCTGACGTCTCCCCCCATCTTTTTTCCTAATGGTCACATTTGGGAGAGGGGGAACTTAGACTCGAAAACCAAATTACCCTCACAGAAGATTGGTATAGGTGCCGAAAATATACCCTAACTCCCACATTCAGGCCCATCAACAGAAAAAAACTGTTTGAGGGGATGGTGGCAGAGATTGTAAAATGGATGATTCGGCACAAAGAAGCTGTGAATCATATAGAGAGGACAACAATGTTGGTTCATCCAAAGAACAATCCCCAACAATGGTTTTCCCCAGCAAGCCCAGGTCCGGAGTTGGTAGCGGTGACACAGAGGCAAGCAAAGTAGCCGAAAGCATTTAATCCTTCCCCCACCCTTCCAACCTATTTAACTCATCCCAAGTGCAAGATGATATTCCACATGGTGAGGATATGGGCTCGTGTGAGCTCCTCACTTTAATCTGGCAAAAGATGAAAAGAAACTATCTTTCAATTTTTCATCAAACTTTTCCTCCATTACCTATATTTGGAATTAACACATGATTTATATATGTGTTGCTTTGAACATCATTTTGATGCATCGTGCATGAAATATGGGCTCTCGTTAATGGCTTTATCTTTAGACTTAAAAGCTTAGAGCCTTGGCTTAGCTTGAGGAGATGAATGGAAAAAAAAATTATATAATATTTTATATAATATATAATATAATTTTAATATAATAAATGTATTTAAAGAATTTCATAAAATGTATAAATGGTGGTGAGTGATGGCTGAAGGAAAAATAGGAGAGAAAAAGCACAAGTCAAATTAATAAAGCTCTTCAATAAAATTGTAACTTTGTCGAAAATAAGTCCAAAGCAAACATCTTGTAGCTTGTCATTTTGTGCCATCATGAAATTAAACTTCAAACCATTAACTTCACATCACTTAACCATCCTTATATTAAAATCTCAAAGACTCTCTAATGGTGGAAACCCCAGACAATCTTAAGCTAGCTAGAGACATAAGCTAGTTTTTTTCGGATCTAGCAATTGGAGACGGTGACTCGTTAGGCATTGTATGTTATGGAGGAAACTTTTTATATGTAAGAGAGCCTGGAAACTATTTGTCAATTAAGTATTGTTGGTGACGAAAATTGTCATCAATAGTACCCACCTTGGTAACAACTGAAAGAGATGTGAAAATGTTTATATGCAACAACTGTCGGTAAAAATATATAATAATATTTACGACATTAAATTATAGATCGGGATTTGTAAACTTAGAGGTGTTGGTACTATATGTGTAGGGAGCCTAATCTAAACCTGGAAAACAAAACAAGCAACTTGAAAATGAATTCAATTGGCAAAAAAAAAAACTAACACCTTAGGATGAAGCCCATTCTGAGAAAACCATATCTCACAAGTTAGATTTTTAATCTTTCGTTGATGATTATCTATAAATTAAAGTGCAAGAATCAAACTAAACACAACTAAAATAAAGGTATGAATAACTAAAACAATCTAAAGCAACCAATTATCCCAAAATTCAAAGTTCATAACCAAGCAAAGATATGAATTCCTAAAACTAAGTATTCCTAACTCATAATCTATTCCTCACATACATTAAGCCACATAAATAAATGCAAAATTATAAAATACCAAATATAAAACAAAATACAAAATATGCAAAGCACCAAATATATATTACAAAACACAAGAGAAAATATTCAAAATATAAAACATATGATAATGTACTAAACAAAATATTCACAAAAATATAAAATAACCCTTTGAATTTTTGAAAACAATGCAAATAATTAATAATTCAATAACATTAATATGACAAAAGTATTAAACACATTTTCATAATATAAAGTAGTTTAAAATTTAAAATAATTAAATTGAATTTGGATGAAAAAGCAACAATCTTCCTTCCAACTACCCAAACTATAACAAATGGACCTGCAGTCGTTACTTTGTAACCTCCATAAAAACCAAATAAATTTGTTAAATACCATGAAGTGGAAATTAATTTTATATGTCATGAAAACCAATGTCATATTAGTTAGTAAGTTTACAAATTTAGTGAAAACTATGACATAGAAAGGTAATAATAGTCAATGAAATATTGAAATGCTTGAAGTGGCATATATATGGTGGTTTTTTATTAAATAATTTGCAACCAACGTAATATTCCATTTGTTTTAGAGTGGTAAATTAAAATGAGTGATAAGATTTCCATGTTGGCACAACTAAATAATTAATTAATGACCATGGTTTCAAAACCACACCATATTCCATTTCTTATGTTTTAATTTATATGGGATTGAAACATCATTACGTTAAATACTTATAAAAATAATTTAATTTTAAATTTAAACAAATTCTTTTTTTTTTAAGATTAATATATGTAATTTCAATAATAATAATAATCATTTCAAAAAAAAAATTATTTTGCTTATTCATTTAAATTTAAAATAATGTTCAAAGCTCGTCATTAACTCAAGGTTTTAATTTGCATGTGCAGATATTATGGGACCAGCAAGAGCCAGAAGATGAAGGTAAGTCATGTCAGTGAATCGATTCATCATAAAAATCAAGCTTAATGTGGAACTCAGTATTGGAATTAATGTTGAATGCAAATTCTTAGGTGCCAAAATGCTTAGCATTTGCGCAATATTTGGTATTCTTTCAGAGAACAAAAGTTTCTAACCTGAGGATCGATTTATCAATGTCAAGATTGTATTTAATACATCAAAAATAATGATTTAGACATCTTTTACGTTTATGAGTTATAATCAATAAAATATTGTAAAAGATAATTGTTTTAAAGATAGATGTACTAAATTGCAGGTGAATGAGCTATGAATAAAGTTATGAAAAGCATAATTTTTAGATCCCATCAACAACCACACCTTCTTGGCCATGTACGGGACTCACTTGAGGAAGGAATTCCTCAAGCCCACATATGCTAGATATGCTAGTTGTTTTCTCTTATTGGAGAGAATGTTGGAGGTACAATCAACATTGCAGGGCATGGTTGTGACTCAGGATTGGAGTGGGTTAACATAATCCAAAAAAAAAGGAGGGAAGAAGATCAGGCTTCAAATATTGGATAAAGATTAATATGAAGTTTATTGTAGTTAGTTGATGTCATTTCACCCTATAGTTGAGACCATTCTCTATAGCAATATAGATGTTTCTAGTCTTGGAGAAATCTATGAGACTTTTGGTAACATGTTTGGTCAAGTAAAGGTAATCGTCTATGAAGAAGACTTCCCCTTAGACGTCTATATGAACCAAATTTAACATTTTATTCAACATAAGTGGGATTGAATGAACCCAACTTTGCACAAGGAAACATATGTACTTAACCCAAAATGGCATATGGAAAGGCACAGTAGAATTCCTCCCATTGATGGCCCGAATATCAAGAATGGAATTTGAGTTGCCATTGCAAAGGAGGGGAGATCAGTTCAGACATAGTGGAGTCAGTGTGCATGTCTTAGTTGTCCCTTTAACAAGCCTAATGTAAAGGAATCTCATAGAGACTTAGGCCAGGATAACCCAATAGGTTAGTGGAGGATACATGGGGATCAAATACTCTAGATATTCAACATCTTATTATTCACTACTTGTCTCAAATCGCTAGCTCCTTTGCAATAGAGAGGAATCGGTCCATATATAGATTCATCCACTCTACAAAGAGGAATAGACTTACCTATGCAGAGAGCAAAGATGCTAGTTGTAGTGCATAATTCCCTATGTCTTGTACATATGAAGACACCAAAGTATAAAAAGGGGACCAACAAAATGATGGAAAGTGGATCCAAAGGAGAATGCATAAATAGATGGGAACGATGGACAGGATGAGGTGCAACATGGTTTGGCTAGTGTGCCAATGGTCCATTATTAATGATCAATTTCGACTCTAGATAGTGATGAGTGAGTCTTTGACTCTTTACTATTTTTGAGTAATTTTAAATATGTTTTTCACTATATACTATTTACTTAGTACTATTTAAAATATGAATCAATGCATTTTGTTTTATTATAAATTTGAAATTTGAAATTTTGATGTGCAATGTGTCATTGATTCAATGAAAAACATGATAAGATCGAATGCAATGGTGATTGATTAATTATGTTTGCATCATCTATAGATTTGAATTTCTATTATACAATGATGAATTTCTATTATTGTAATCACAATGTAAGGTGTTTTTCCTACAGAGGCAAGTCTCTAGCCATTGTTGCTCGATTTGGTGTCCCTCTGGCCAACCATCATCCTCCATGTGTCCACTTCCTTGTCCAAGCTACAAGGCATTTTTTTGCTTTCCATGCATCCACCCATTCAGATTTTCTCTATTGGTTTTCACATGGGTTTTTCTCCAAGGTGCAGGTTTTCAGCCTACACAATGTGGGTTTACCTCCTTTATTTGATGGTTTTTGTCCAAGCCGTAGGTTTTTTACCTATTCTCAACATTTTCTATGCAAAATTTTGTTTGAAAATGCATTTTCCCACTCCCTTTTCTTGCATTAATCCACATTACATACCTATTAGTCTCCCCTCCCAAGTGTCATCCTTGGAAACCTCTTGATTTGACCATAAGACATACCTCATTAATTTTCAATAGAGGTTCAGTTGGCCTTTGACCCCTTCTACATATCTTCCCTCTTCTACGATCTATGTTTGTGTATGAATCGTGGGGATTCCATGGTTTCTTTGAATTTCCAGGGAGTTGGGACCCAACATAGCAGCGAGACTCTATATGTGGAAACCTCCTACACCAGCTACCATGACAAAAACTATTTCACATGGGCAAAGTTGTTTGACACTAAGGTGAAGGCTACTAGAGTGGTGTTCGACGCTAGGGAGGATTTACACTCCTGCCAATTGGTAATGGAGCTATTAATGGATGTTTTTGGACATCTTAAGTTAATCCAACGACCTTCCCTCCGCATACTTGTCAATATATTGTATGTTTCAAAGCATAGAATGTATATGTAGGACTGCTTCTGACTTTACGTGATTTCAAGGAACAAGTTTTCTTCAAAGAGGGTGACTTACAAGTTAGAGACTTATCTTCATCATGTTTGCTTCTTTTCATAATATGTTCACTTGTTTTCATACAACAATATACTACATTAAGAACATAGAAAATATAACTCCTCTACTCATGGTGAAAATTTCACACTGTTGTGTCGAATAGAAACTAGTTTTAAATTTTGTTTACAATGCATCATTTATTTACTGTGATCGAAACCTGCTGGACACTAATGGATAAATAAAAAAATAATGGATAGTCCCTGGTTACATTACTAATGGATATATTAAAAAATTTATACAAAGAACTCTTTATTGGGTGATGACCAAACTGAGAAACTTCAAATTGTATAAAATGTGAACTAGACACTTGTAGTACATACTTGCAATATTTTGGCATAATGATCATATTAAATGCAATGGTAGTTTTGAGCACAAAGGATATGCTTGAAGATGATTTTTTTATTTCCCGATGTTGATTTTAAAGGATATGTTTGAAGATGATTTTTTTATGTCCCAAGTTTGACTTTCCATTTGAAGAGTCCGTACCCAATGTTAAATGAGAGCCTAGAGTCTAAATTTTGATTTATCAAAATATATTTTCTAAAGGTGGTTAAATATTTCCTTGGTTACGTTCCCCTTATATGCAAGAATTTTCCCATCTTAAGCTATGGTCCTAAGAAGGGTGATTTCGTATTTTTCTTCAACAAGGTTGAGAACACTTGAAAAGGTACCTTTAGAGTGCATAGCTTCAAACGATACCTTACAATTATCAACTCCTACATTAAAAGATATTTTCTAGCCAAGTTTCAGGCATATGTGTCTTACTTCATAAATAAGTTTCAGAGGTCATAAGTGACCCCAATTCCTTTCAAAATATCTTGGATTCTATTCAAATTAATAGTGCTTTTACTTGTAATACGTATAGTCGGTATTTCAAATTAACATATTTGAAGTAGGGATAAAACCAAAAAAATAGCAGCATGGACAAGTATTAGTGACTATCTACTCTTATATTGACTACATGGTTTACCAACATAAGTGAACAACTCTTTATGTTCTATGGTTTAGTGACAGTCTTTATTTTATAGATCAAAATTGTTGAACTAATATGCATTTTTATATTGGTAAGACCTATGAAGTTACAACAACATTATCTTAGCATTTGGGAATTATATTGGAGTAGAGCCCCACAAATTTTGAGCAGCTAAATTGTTGCATCGAGCAATTTATATTACATATTATCTAAATATGAATATGCTTTTCCATAGGCTTTTTTATATACATATACATCGTGCAAAACACCCATCCAGGAAATTAAAAGAAAATGGGAGTCCTACAAGGTTGAAGAAATATGATTCCTCTAAGTTTAGTGCAACTTTTGTCTGAAGAAATCAGATTGTTGTATCTTTATTTGCCATTGTCTATCCCTAAAACATGCAACTCAACTTGGATGCAATTATTTTTAACATTTTATTTTCATTGACTTAATGCATGATATATGTGCAAAACTTGAATTCTTTATAGTGACACACACCTTTATATAGAACAAGAAGTTGTTTAAAATTTTCTATATATATAGCAGTTTGAATGTGAAATTTGCTTTGAACTACATCTCTTGACTCAAAAGTTGAACTCTTTGGAGATAGACATTCTTGTTATTCTTCTCACTTTAAGACAATTATTTTCTAAATATATTGGATTGGTCTACTTTTATCTTATGATGGTTCTATTTCTTCTCAACAGAAAATTGTTTGACCTAGAACATGATATCATTCTCTGAAAATTATGAGGTTCACCGGGGATAGATAACTTGAAACACTTGATCCATTTGAGGGATTGGTTGTGCAATAGCAACAAATATCTTGGACAATTTATGAGTTGTTGGTATAAGAATATAGGTTGTGGATTCTTCTTGGGATATTGACTAATTGCTCCTATATGTATGAATGCTCATGTATCTCATACATTGTGTTTCATTAAAGGTATGCATGCAAGTGTTGTACTATGTCTTCTATGTTGTTTAGGAATTTTTTTAATTGTTTTTTATGAATAATGTCTTCAAATATCCTTTAATACTCTTATATATTAAAAAAAAATTGCAGTTAGGCATTAGGCATTCAATGGTAATATATGAGGAATGCTTTGTAAGAGATATCTTACATTATATTTTCTTTTCTTTATTGAACTTTGCTATTAAGTTTTTTTGTGTGCCAATTATTTTACTAGGTTCTTGATTTTGACTTATGATTAGTGTTGGATTGTTGACCCTGTACATGGGTATGTATGATTTCAAGGAACCTGTGCTCCATTTCTACAAAGTTTTCTTTCGGGAGGGTGATTGACAAGTTAGAGGCTTAACTTAATCTTGTCAAATTGTTTGCTTTCATAATATGTTTGCTTCTATTCATAGTATGTTGGCTTGTTTTCATAAAACAACATGAGTTTATATTCTTAAGATTTTTGTTCCATTTCAAGGAGTTTAACTTTTCATATCTTGCATTTAGTTACTCCAACTTTTTTACTGTATTAGTTTTACAAGTTCCTTTCAAAATGGATTTTTTAGTTGCATTTTTCTTTTGTTGATACATGAAATATCCATGCCCTCATCATTTATAATTTGGATGATGGTTATTGCTATGTGTTTTTCCTATGAAATTTAAACCTAGGTTGAGACTTCTCCCATCGTGGTTCATGTAGTAGCACTACTTGGTGAATATTTTCCTTGATCATCCTTTCTACTACTTTGTTTCCTTTTACCTTTTCCTTTGCATTAGTTGTGAGGCGCCCAAAGCCATTTGAAGTTCGTTTCCATTTTATTTAATGATCATAGTTTGTATTTCAAAATCAAAGCAAATATCCTTATTGTCCCCTTCATTTCTATTAATTTTCATTTTATTGGGAGGTGGTCTCCAAACCCAGTCTTGTTACAAGGGTTGATGCCCCTTGGAGTGGGTACACACACCCTATCTACATTTTCCAAAATGTTTACATGGGATATAAAAGCAATTTTGGGTTTGGATATAACATGCATTTTTTTAACTTTTGTTAAACAACAATTTGAGAAATTTCATATAAATCAAGTCACATTCCTAGTATACAAGATATGTCAAAAGAATGGAAATTTTAGAAAAGTTTTAGTGTTTTAAATTTGGTAGTGTCACAATTTTATAATGGTGAAGTGGTTAATTTTAAATTGTTTGATTTAATAATATGTATACTTCTTTTCATACCATGTTGCCTTGTTTTCATAAAACAATATAATTTTATGTTATTAAAATATTTATGCCATCCCAAGGAGTGTACCATTTTCTATCTTCCATTTAGTTATTCCAATTTTTTCACTATATCAATTTTACAACTTCCTTTTAAGATGGATTTTTTTTCAAATCCTTAGAATCTACATTTTGCTTTTGTCTTCCTTGTAAGATGGAATTTTTTTCAAATCCTTAGAATCTACATTTTGCTTTTGTCTATATATGAAATATACTTACCCTCATCTTTTACACATTTGGTGGATGGTTCTTGCTATGTATTTTTCATATGAACTTAAACCATGGGTTGAGCCTTTTCCCATATATATGAAATATACTTACCCTCGTCTTTTACACATTTGTTCGATGGTTCTTGCTATGTATTCTTCATATGAACTTAAACCATGGGTTGAGCCTTTTCCCATCGTGATACATATAGTAGATATACTTTGTAAAATATTGTCTCTCAACCATCCTTTCTACTCCTTCATTTCCAATGGCCTTTTCACTTGCATCAAATGTGAGGCGTTTGGATTTATTTGAAGATCATTTAAATTTTATTTAATAACCATAGTTTTCCTTTTAAAATCAAACCAAATATATTTATGTCCCCCCTTCTTTCTATTACTTTTCATTTTATTGGGATGTGGTCTCCAACCTCGAATCTTGTTACAAGGGTTGATTCCCCTTGGAGTGGGTGCACACACCCTAGCTACATCAGTGAAAATGTTTACTTCGGATGTAAAAACAATTTTGAGTTTGGATATAACATGCCTTCTTTTCCTTTTGTTAAACAATAGTTCAAGATATTGCAAATAATTTAGGTCACCTTGCTAGCCTACAAGATATGTCAAAAGCATGAAACGTTTAGGAGAGTTTTGTTGTTTTAAATTTGGTAGTGTGGTGTAGCACAGTTACTTTTATGGTGTCTATGTGATTAATTGTATTATGTGATAATAAAAATTAAAAAAATAAAAATAAAAATGGTTACATGGTTGATATGAAGAGAAAATACCATCATATTAGTTTAGGCTTAAGTACTACAAAATCTCAATTACTATAACTACAGACACAAGTGGTGGCATTAGCCTCATGCTAGGGGGAATTTCATGCATACTTCATGGTTGGAACTACCATAGAGATAAATGGTCTGTGTATGATAAATTAGGCATTTATAATTTTGAAATTATAATGGAGAAGAGAGCCAAGGATACCATTGGCACTACTATTGAAGTAAAGAAAATTAAATTCAATCCCTGATTTCATGAAGAAATATAAAATTAATCAACAAAAAATAGTTAGAACTATAACATGATACCATTTTCTTAAAATCCAGAACTCTGCTAGGGAAAAATAAATTGCAAAAGTTGCTCCATTTGAGAGATTGGTTGCACAGTAGCAACAAAAAGATTGGACAATTTTATGAGTTGTTCAGAAAAGGGAAGGTCCTGTAAATTCTTCTTACAATATTAATTAATTGCTCCCATTTTTTTTGAAATCTCATCCATCTCATTCATTGTGCTTCATTAAAGGTATGCATGTTCCAATTGTTGTACCGACCTTGTATGGTGTCTAAGAAGTATTTTAGTTTTTTTTATGGATAATGTCTTCGAATATATCTGTTAATACTCTTACATAAAATAAATAGTAAATAAAAAAGCATTAAGCTATAGAATTTAATGGTAACATATCAAGAATACTTTGTAATTGATCTTTTACAATGATTTTCCTTCTCTTTATTGAAATTTCCTATGTTGTGTTATTTGTCAATCGTGTCAAGGCTTATTTAAATAAGATGGGGTGGTGGTTGGGGAATGAATTTCGATATCTACAATTAAAGAAAGTTTATTCCAAATACTTTCACATCTTTAGTTTCTAAGTTGCTTGTAAAATAATTAGTTGTGAGTGTGTCTTAGCGTAGTTGTCACTATGTCTCATATTTCCCACGTTTACCAAATAGTTATCCATTGTACCTTGACTTAGTTAAATATGATGGGGTTTTGGTTGGGAATTCAACCTATGTATCTACAATTAAAGAACATTTGATTTATAACTTGCAGTGAAGTGTAGTTTATATGGATGTAGTGTTTCATTCATCTCATGCATTATGTTGTATTAAAGTTCCCCATATTGTCTCAAACAACTACCTATATTCACTTCATGTGGTCTTTGGAATTTCCCCTTGACAAGATGCTCAAGTTATATATTTGTTGTGTCACATCGAAATCACCTAATCTAAAACAATCCCGTTTTCTTCCTTCGGCAAGGTTGACCTTCCATAATAACCTTCACTTATCCTACATCTCTGTAGAAGGAATCAAACTAGCACGAGATGGAACAAACCTTGATAAAAAATTCTATAGCTTCGCTACTAAATGGTTCCCTCCAGTTGCATCCATTTCTTCATATTGTTTCGCTTTTACCTGTTGGTTCTTCAAGGCAAACAGTTTCATGATTTTGTGTGTCTTTCTCCAATGGGGTCCACCAACACTAAACCTTTTTCCATCCAACTTCAAATCCCTTGTGGTGTCTAGTGACTTGTAGGAAGGCTCTGCCATCAAACTCTATGGTTGTGTATGCAATTTTATTCACAATTCCATGTATGTTCCATTATGATATTTTATATTTTTTCCCTTTACTTGTTCTTCTCCCCCCGCTCTACATTTTTTTCTCTCCTTTCCTTTCACTAATTCCCTTCTTTTAAGAAAGACTCTTAAAGTGACCAATCTTGAGTTCTCCGTCACAAGCTTGACTTAATGGGGAACCTGGCCTCTCTTCATCTGCCAACAAAAATTAGATTGCAGCTCGGATCCTCAAGTAGTTAGACCCATTTTCCCTAACAACAAGTAGATCTACTTGCCTCACCTTCATTGACATATCCAACACCAATATTTTCACTTGCTACAATTCCATTCAAATCACTTAAATCCAACCACAAAAATTTGTCCATATAAGGTCATTTAGTTGGTAAGATAAACATCCATGAATACAACAACTAAAGAGGCTCGGGTAAAGTGTTCGACTTTGACCTTCTTCACCATTGTGGAGAAGACCTTCACATATCTCCCTTCAATGAATTAGCAACCTCCTTGTATGCCTAGATTGAAATTGGTAAGGTGTACATACTCTAATGGCACATTCAAAGCAACTCGGATGAAACATGTGGATTGTCTATAATGTTTCGAAGTCTCCATCTAAATTACTCAGGAAAACTAGGTGGAGTATGGCCACACATGAGCATGTGGAGGTCATGCCATTTGGTGTCTTCTACACTAAGGGTAAAAAAAGGTTGGGTTTCCAACATGCATGATCATATTAGATATTTCATCTCTACTTTTGTTCAAAAGAGAGTGTGTGCTATGAAGAGAAGAGTTGAAGTGCATCACTTGTTCAACTATACAAGCATTTATAAATTGGTGCAATCGCTGGACAAGGCCAAATATAGTTGTGGGGAGAACATCTTCAAGATTGCATTTAACAAATACAGAAGCAATTGCTTGACTTCGATGGCACATCATAAGTTTGTACAAGTAGTAAAGGAAGTGAGGATGTTGGCCGAACCTATTATCATGGTACCACATCGAGTGTCAAGCATAGTTTTTCATGCCAACTTCTTGAATCCACGGTTGTTTTAGGATGCCAACCCCAATAGGAAACAAGGTTGGGAATTCCATAGAGAGGATCTCCTCAGTTTTGTACTCATTGACTGGGGAAAGGCCAATGGGGGGCTAGTCAATGGAAGGTGCTGCGCTACAAGATTATGTGGCGGTGTATTGCCTAATTTCTTCAACCTGTGTCCATGAATTTGAGACTATGACAATGAAGGAGGAGGTTTGAACATTTTTCAGGGCATGCAAGCAAGTATATGCATCTACATCTGTTGGAGGGAAAATGTGGATGTTTGGGATAGGGATTATCACATGGAGAAGAAAGCAGGGGGGCATCTGTGGGATGAAGAGTAAAAGAAGCTAGTGCAAATGGACTAAGATGGAAATCCTTGTAATATAGTTCATTGGACATTTTGTATTCCAAGGAAGAAAGAACATTTGAGTGACTAACAAGAAATTCATACAGCTTGTTTGCATCTTTTCCTTTATGAACACCAAGGATGTCTAATTCTGGAAGGAGTCATGGAAGCAAGACAGCTATGGTTGATATGTATTCAGGAAAACTAATAGTATGGCCTTAGTACTTGTATTTTCCACCATATGCATGGGTAACCTGAAGGATTGGTTTGACACCATAAATTAGCATCTCCTCAACTTGGGTTAGTCTTGCAAGGACAAATGCCTAGATACCAGGGTCCATGTTGTTTGATAAGGAAAAATAATGGTCATTATGTTCTTTATTACAATGAAAAAATGTATATCTATCATGCAAGAGCTTTGTTTTCATGCCTAGATATAATTCCCTACAGATCGAACATGAAAGCGTTGAAGGTTGTCCAACCTTGTACAAAAGAAACATCGAGCATCATTGTGGTGGGGATAGGTGGATTTTTTGGAGCGGTAGTTGTAACAGAGGTGGGGAAGGTTCGAGGGAAACTTGTTGGATGGGGAGATGCAGGTGAAGGTGAAACACAATAAAACATAAAAGGGTTAGTTAAGGAGGTTGCTTGACCATTGACCATAATTTCTCGGCCTTGATAAATTAGGTGTTTTTCATGTTGATTTTTTCCTTCTTTCAGATGTAAATAACTCTTCTCCTCACATTTCTTTGGTCCTTTCCACTATAGGGTTGAATATAGAAAATGTCAACCTAGCCTTGGATGTATCATTGATGTAAGGGAGGTATGCTATATATATATATAATTTGAACAATACATGAATGTATATCAAAATAAACAAAATGTTTATGTATACAACTATATTTGTTTTACTTGGGGAATCAACCATTGAGGCGGGGCTCGCACTCACATGAAACATGGTCGATTCCCTTCTACTACAACTATATGCCTAGGTGCACCCACATAGCCCCCCCACCCAACTTGTGTAATGAGCTAGTTGAGGCTTGAACCTGTGATGTTGCAAGGAGTTCCTTAATAGTACACTCTATCGCTAGTTGGTATACACCCTCGAGGGCATGCATACAACTATGTTTATGTGCATAGAGAAGTAGATTTTATTTAAACGACTAAAAGAACAAACTGAAAAGAGACCAATTGAAAGAATGTATATGTGTGTGGGGGGGGTAAGATAAAAGAAAGTAGCAAAGTACATAAAATAATAAGGTGAAATTACATTATATACATGTACAATCCCACACAAAATTAAGTTATGGAGACCTTGGGAAAAGAAAGAAAGCCATAATCCACAAGCTGAAGAAGACATGTATGGTAGGGAACAAAAGGGAGAATGTTGGAAAGAATAGAACACCACAGGTGGAAAAAGGTGGATGTAATATATGAATATAGAATGTAGAAGGAAGGTTGCAAAAAATGTGAAGAAGGTGATGCAAAGGGGTTCTATGTAGAGAGGCCATAAAATATGTTACAAGGTAGAGGTCAAATCCTATGTGCAATTGGATTTTTGTGAGAACTAATTTTTTTTATTTCTTTGAGGAATAGAATCAATGCTACGTTGTAAAGAGCCTACTTTTAGTTGATGATGACTAATTTCAAATTTTCAACGTCATTGAACTTCTCTGCCTTCATGGACAATGTGAACATGAATTGGTGTGAAGTAAGTCTTAGAGAGATTTTTGCAAGGAAAATTGGTTCAATGGAGAGAAGGCACAATTATTTAGCAGAGACCCCAAGGATTTGGGTTGCAGTATCATCGAAAGTTGTAACGGTGTCCAATTTCCCAATGTGATCTTGTAGTTCAAGTTTCAATACGTACTTGTAATCACACTCCGGGAATAGACCATTGCATATATTACAATGTCACATGTTGTTTGATTTCCTCAAAATTTTCTTCAGGCATTGTATTCCATCAACAAAGAGGGGCATGCAAGGAAGTGGAAGTCATCCAAATTAATTTTGGCAATAAAAGCATGTAAAGGCATCCACTTTTCCTTCTCAAAGTGAGGTATGTTGTGAAACTATGTTATTGACTGTATTGTTTTCTTTTTATGGGTTCAGTTGTTAGAGGCATATACTTTATGCTGAAGGATGGTGAAGTTGCACATAATCCATTACCATGAAAAAAATCTTTTAGCTGGAGGGTTTCTTCAATACCTGGGTCTATATAAGTGTTGGAAACCTAATCCTAGAGGATTATGGTTCCACTATCAATTTGTAAATATTGTAAATATTTTCAGTATGAGAAGAAAAAGAGTATCCTTGGACTCCAACAGATCTCTTGGAAGCTAGATCCCAAGAGACAAACCTATTGTATAAAATAAGGATTTGGATCATGAATAAAGAATTTAGGAGTTATTCCCTGATAGTGATATCAAAGAACCTATCCATAACTCTTTTGGTTGGTTCATTCTCCCCTCTCATGAATGCTCAGTCATGACATTTTCAGTATTTCAAAGACGTTGCTTTCCATTTCTCTACCCTCTGCATCCATCTGCAAGGTTCCTCGTAGTGGACGTTACAAAAAACCTAATGAGCTACCTCTCCTTCGGTGTATGGGATTTCTCCCTCTCTTTTCAACATTCATAAACCCTAATCTAATTTATGTGTTGAGCTTGTTAGTTCTACATTCAGAAAACAACTATATCCCATTTAGTTATCTGGTGCGGTGAGTGTGGAGACCTGTCTCTAATATCTGCAGTGACTTGGACACCAGTCTTTCCTTGAATGAAACCTATGTTCTCTCCCTAGAATGAGAACCCCTGAGTCAATACATGCACCATAGATTCATGTTCTTTCATAATGAGGTCTTTAAAAAAAAATTTCATACAAAATACTATTGGTGCAAGTTTTCCCCTAACCATCTTTTGTGTTTTCATCTTCTTGTATTTAATACTTCCAATTATTTACTCACTTGTCTATTCATCTTCTCTATAGGTATGAATGGGAGCACAAAGATTCTTCTAATATACATGGTTTTCTTTGGTTGGAAAATGTACTCGATATGGAAATCCTTGACTGGAAAAGTGTTCCTATAATTGATGCAGCAAAAACTTAATTTGACAATTTCTTGACTACATGGAACCCCAAACCCACCCACATTCACACACTCACAATATTCCACCAAGCAACTTAGCAGGATCCTTGAACACCTAGAATATCCTCGATACTTGAAACTAACGGATTTGAAGACTAAGAAGGCCTTATAATTAGCATTCAATGCCACACAAAAATGTAATCAGGCTTCTTTCCTTCAAAAAAAAGGGCGACCCTGAGATGTCATTATGGATTCCCCTTGGAGTTGCATGGTATATATTCTATGTTCATTGATGCAAATGGGAAAAACTTACATCGTTACTAGAAATGATGAAATCTTAAACATCCACAGCCTTGGCATGCTATCAATATTGAGAGCTAATGTTGAATACCAACATGTGCTCTCTTGACACCCTATCTTCAACTACATTTCAAAGTATGCATCAAAATCAGAGGTGGATTCTAAAAGACACCACGACATGATTTCAAGGATTTCACATGTTTCCCCTTCATAAGAGGTAGTCTTACTTTCCATTAGGAAACTCCTTGCAGAAACAATTGTTGACAAGGACATTGATGCACAAGAGACGTGTCATATTTTGCAGAAAATTCCCTCACACTCTGTTGGCGTTCCTTTGTTTCCTTGAACGTTTCATGAATTGTTTTCAAGCGTGTCTAAACTAACCTCCCTACCATCCCTCCACCAACCACCTTCATTTCCGCATACACGCAAATACCTCTTTCACTTGAGAGATTGACCCTTTTGAAGATGAAAATTCTTGGACCTACTCTACTCATAGGAATCATTGTCAATAGAAACCCAAAAATACTTCAAAGATCTTTCATGCCCTAACTCTATTCTTTGATATCCCTCCACTTTATTCCCCTAATTACATCACTTTCTATTAGAGTGAACTCAACCTATACAATCCTTTATGCACCTTCCCATCTAGCATTAGCTCCATAGAATTGGAAATTGCTTATGCCTAGGAACAACTCCATTGCACGTTAACCGCATACCTAAATCCCCCCCCCAAAAAAACAACTCATATGATCCACTCTTTGATGACCCCCATGGTCGTTGCCTCAATTAACTTGATGAATGAGAACTCCTCTCTCAACTCCATCCTGGAAACAACATCCAGCTTGATGACCTTGACATGCTTGGCCTCTGTGACTTTGATGCCAACTACAATTGGGCCCATACAGATATACCATCACACTTGCAAGACACAACCACTTCATTAATTGACCTTAGTTTCTCATCCACCCAAGTAAATGAACACGCCTCTTTAACTTCCACTTCTTCTAACTCTGTTTCTCTCACATAGTGCACAACCTTCCAAATTTTTATGGTCCACTACACACAACCCACAAACAAAATTCCTTTGAAAATGGTCATCCAAGGTACAATGGGAACATGGAAGTCTTACTTGATTAGCTTCTTGCAAGATGCACTCCTAGTAGTGTTTGGTAACAATGATTCACCCCTACTCGTATTGGCCCCAATTGGCATTGCAAACCCATTTATTCACTTTATCCATTATGTTCTAATTGATTAGATGAGTTTCATTGGAACAAAAATGTTGGCCAACATTGAGGGCTACCTTCATGAGGCATTCCCTTCCCATTGTACCTACCTTTTTGGAAACTACTCTATGCTCCTTCTAAGCGACTTTGGACAAATAACCCCTATGAAATACATCCCTATGTATGCATGAGCATCCCAACAAAACACACTTTGACGTAGCTTTGAAACATTTGTGATACTTTCCACTATATTTCGACAACAAGGTAGCAACCTTGATCAAGCCGCTTTTCATCATATCCTTCTCAACCTCAGGAATGCACACCAACTCTTGAATATTGGCATCTTCTAATGTCAAGGAAGGACTCTTCGCTCTCATGTGAGGAGAACCAATCACTTGAAAATTTGACCCACTTGTTCTTAGCAAACAACTCTGTTACATTTCACAACAAACAAATGATGAAAAACCTCAACATTGCAGTCACACAATGTTGCGCATAGCTAAGGAAGTATAAATAGGTCTTGGGAAAGAAGGTGAGAAACTTGAAATGATATTTCTTCTCTGTGACTTGGCCAACAAGTTATTCTTACAACCAACTTATGGGTGGAAGCAAGCCTTGTTAATGGATCTTTTGGACAAGTTGTTGCAATTCCCTATGGAAACAAGACTACTCCACCTAGCCTACCTTTGTTTGTTGTTATCCATTTTATCCATTACTAGGGCCTACCATTGTATGCTTCCAACCTAAAGTATGCGCCAATCCTCCCTATAACAAGGGGGTCTCGTAGTAGATGCCACTGTGCATGGCTTGGCGTTTGACAATCCATAAAGCATAACGCATGACCTTATAGAAGGAAGCAATTAGCATTAGCACCATTGATAAGAACGGCCTTACACTCACTACAATTTCTACAGTAAAGGCTCTATCTGACATCCTCATATCTCTAACTATTCTCCTTCACAATATATTCAAGGATGCAAGACAATTCTTCCTTGAAACATAGAAAGCAAGAGGAGAGCTTCCTTGCCTCAAAATATATGGTCCCACAAATCGATTGACCAATCCATTGTTGCTTTTCCATATATGCCTACAACCAACATCTCTTCCAACACCCATGTTTTTACTTACAAAAAATAAAAACACACTTCCTTGCACATTTTTATTCCTTTTTTTCCAAGCAAGTTCAAATTCTGAGTATATTGCATGGATATATTTCACTTTAAAATATTTTTTCTTCTTTTTTGCACCAAATTCTCACCTTACATTACTATGTTTTCCTACCTTGCAAAATAGCATTTTTGTAACATGAATTGCTTGCATATGCAAAAAAAAGACCTTATCTACTCAATGGAATATATTTGGCATTTCTTTTATTTCATATATGGATTTCACTTATAAAGATTGTAATACTTTGTAGTGCCCCACTTTTACTTCACACGTGGATTATTGTGCAATACTATTATTTGAGGGCATTCGGTTTCAAATGACCTGGTTCTGTGTTGATTTAGACCTTTTAATATTATGCTATGTTATTTTTTGAGGGCATTCAATGATGAATGACATGGCTATGTGTGGAAACTAGTACCTTGATGAATAAATTGAATGTTTTAAAGTTATCTTGGATGAATGAGATGAATGATGATGATCAAATGTTTATGTTGTCATAAAATTATGAAATGATGATTGAATGAATGCATTTATGTCTATGTGTATCATGTACTTATGACAGGTTGTCAAGTGTGACAAGAAAAGATAGGTACATGCGACGCAAGGTTGCGTTGATACCACGTAGACTCCAAATTGAGTTAGGTATCCACGACAGGCAATGTTAACCTAATGTAAATTGATATACCATCCTAGATCCAAATCCTAGGATCTATCAAGTGTCGAGAGGGATCAAATCTCCTGAGGTGCAAACCTCTTCTCAGGTATTTCACTGAAGGAGAGGTTTGCACCTCGGGAGATTTGATCCCTCTCTGCGCTTGATAGAGACTAGGATTTGGATCTAGGTTGGTTTCAGTCGTGGGCGGTGACACAAAACTGGAGTTTGATCAACATTGTAAGGAACAGGTTAAGTTGAAAACACAGATACATTTACGAGGATTATCATAATGTAAGTAATAAGTATTAAGGATTGAGTAAGCTGTTAAACTGGAAAATAGAGACAATTCGCCTATCTTTTTTATTCGATTCTCTTTTTGTTGATCTGCGTTTTGTTTTGTTTATTCTTCTCCTTCTTCTTCCGTCATTTCGTACATTTTGATTTATTTGTTGTTCTGCAAACTGATTTTTTTGTTCTTCCAATTGCTTCAACTTTCTCTCTCGATACGCTCTTTCTCGATCAATGTTTTGTTTTCTTTGTTCTTCTCATTCTTCTGCTGTCAATTCGCCTAAATTTTTTTTTCAATTCTCTTTTTGTTGATCTGCGTTTTGTTTTGTTCATTCCTCTCCTTCTTCTGTCGTCATTTCTTCATTTCGTACATTTTGATTTATTTGTTGTTCTGCAACTTGATTTCTTTGTTCTTCCAACTACTTCAACTTTTTCTCTCGATACACTCTTTGTCGATCAACATTTTGTTTTCTTTGTTCCTCTCGTTCTTCTGCTGTCAAATCGTCTAACTTTCTTTTTCAATATTCTTTTTGTCGATCTGCGTTTCGTTTTCTTCATTCTTCTAGTTCTTATGCTCGCATTTCGTCCAACTTCCTTTTTCGAAATTATTTTTGTTATTCTGCTTTTCGTTTAAAGTCTTCTTCTCGTTCTTTTGTTGTCACTAAAATCAATGCGTCCATATACTGAAGTCTATGCATCCACAAAATAACATCTACACTGAAAAATATGCAATAAAAACCCTATACACTAAAATCTATGCATCCATACACTGAAATCAATGCGTCCATAGAATAACGTTTACACTGAAAAATATGCAATAAAAAGACCCAATACACTGAAATCTATGCAAGTATAAAACTCACTTTACATGATAATGAAATTCAATTTATTTACAAAATTCTATATTTAAAAAAAGAAGTAGGTGATCTGGGAGGATTGAACATTGAACCTCATGCACATTATCCCAACACCCTTACCACTTTACCACATGTAGTTCTTATTATACATAGTAAAGAACTTATATACTTATATGTAAATATTAATATATATTTTAATTTAAATTAAATGTTAATTTAATTTTAAATATAATTTCATGTAGTTTAAATAATAAAATAATTAACTTTCCTTGTAAATACAAATAGTGTTTGAAATAAAAAAAATTATAACAACTTAAGAGTTGTTGAATTTGAATGGTTAAAATGTTAATTCTTGGTTTTTAAGTAAAATTTGCATTTTAAATCTAATTATTATTTATATAATTTGGTTAAAATTGTTAGGTTAATGTATATGACTACGTCTTTAATTAAAAAATAGAGAAAGTAGATACCTAATGATTATGACCGAAATGTGTAAGTCTATATTTCTCACCCTTATATATATATATATATATATATATATAGTAAGTCTATATTTCTCACTCACATATATATAATATTAAAAAATGTACTTTCAAATATTTAAAAAATAATAATAAGATTCAACTTATCGAAAACTAAAACTAAAGGTTCAATTAATAATTAAAATTCTTTCCAATTTGTTATATTATTTAAATAAAATGTCATGTATTCTATATGTATTTCTTAAAAAAAAATCATTTGAAATTTATGGATTTCAATTAAAAACAACAAAAGTTAGGCAAATTAAAAAAGTAATAGTGAATATTATAGCGATCATCATGTGAATATTGTTTCTTAAGAAAATAATCATTTGAAGCTTATGGATTTCAATTAAAAAATGTGAAGCTAATATTCATTAATATTCATTTGAAACTTACGGATTTCAATTAAAAATAGCAAAAGTTAGGCGAATTAAAAAATGTAAAGCTAATATTCATTTGAAACTTATGGATTTCAATTAAAAACAGCAGAAGTTAGGCAAATTAAAAAAGTAATAGTGAATATTATATTGATCATCACGTGAATATTATTTCTTAAAAAAATAATCATTTGAAACTTATGGATTTCAATTAAAAAATGTAAAGCTAATATTCACGTAAAACTAATATTCATTTGAAACTTGTGGATTTCAATTAAAAGCAGCAGAAGTTAGGCAAATTATAAAATGTAAAGCTAATATTCACGTAAAGATAATATTCATTTGAAACTTATGCGAATTAAAAAAGTAATAGTGAATATTATAGCGATTTCTTAAAAAAAAAAAAAATTGAAACTTATGTATTTCAATTAAAAAATGTAAAACTAATATTCACATAAAACTAATATTCATTTGAAACTTATAGATTTCAATTAAAAACAACATAAGCTAGGCGAATTAAAAAATGTAAAGTTAATATTCACGTAAAGCTAATATTCATTTGAAACTTATGGATTTCAATTAAAAACAGCAGAAGTTAGGCGAATTTAAAAAGTAATAGTGAATATTATAGCGATCATCACGTGAATATTATTTCTTAAAAAAATTATCATTTGAAACTTATGGATTTCAATTAAAAAACATAAAGCTAATATTCACCTAAAACTAATATTCATTTGAAACTTATGGATTTCAATTAAAAATAGCAGAAGTTAGGCGAATTAAAAAATGTAAAGCTAATATTCATTTGAAACTTATGGATTTCAATTAAAAGCAGGAGAAGATAGGCGAATTAAAAAAGTTATAGTGAATATCACTATTAATTCGCCTAATTTTTGGTGTATTATATAGCGAGTGTATTTCAAACGAAACACATTACATTATTAGGCACATTATTAGGCCGACATAATATTTACTACTTTTTACTTTAATATTACAAAAGTTACATTATTAATTTTTACTTTAATTACTTCAATATTGTTGTAAATTACTTTTTATGTTGTTTTTTTGTTTATATAGCCATCGATTTCTTGACCATGTTATTCTAAATGGCTGACCAAGTATATTTATTATTCTGAAAATTAATTTGTTACATGAGGGACTTTACTTTTATTATAATGGCCGACAAAATATTAATTAGTTTATCACATTATCACTTTTTACTATTCGATGTAACGCTACATCATACCATTACAAGATCTCCCTCATATTATCACTTTTTACTATTAAATGTAATGCTACATCACACATGTAACGCTATCATACACGTTACAAGATCTCCATCATATTATCACTTTTTACTATTAGATGTAACGCTACATCACACATGTAACGCTACACATACACGTTACAAGATCTCCCTCATACTAGGTTGTAGAGCGCCTCTCAGAGCAATTATGTTTTCACATAGAATAATTTGATGTGCATGGTGTTTTCACATGTAGGCATCGAATCATGATTGTCAATTGGTCCACATCAGGTAATGGGGATGAATGGGAAGAAAGGAAATAAGACTAGTGATTACTCCATGTGACGAATTGAAAAGCAAGAGAGGATTTTTCTCATCAGATGCATGTTGTCGTGAGGGTAGGCCATGGATTTGATTTCTCACGAGGAATTAACTAGTGGCACGCAATAAGGACTCGGCCTTATTCTTCAGGAACCATGAGTCTCTCAGCAAGGTCGGTCGAATTGAGTTAACGTGGTCTCAACCATCGCACCAATCCCCACCACGGAAGAGGGATATTTTAAGGGCATGCAAAAAGCATGGAACCCTTGATATGCCTATCGTAATGCAACACAGCAATAAAAAAATTAAAAATACTAAGGGACAAGAATGTGTATTTTAAAAAGATATGGAAAAGGATTTTAAAGAAATTATGGGCAAATAGCAATGTCATAATTTATTAATTGTAATTAGAAATTAACTTGTGCATAAAGAAAAGAGAGGAATTGAATTATTTCAAGATTTAGTAAACACTGAGCACCGACACAAAAATAGGATAAATTGAGAAATCAAGGGAATCGTCTAAGAGGAAATATAGGAGATTAAGTGAGGGTAAATATCAATAAATAATTAGAAAAATATGAATTAGTGAGCAAAGTGACACTTGGTGGGGGGATATTAAAAGAAAGGTAAAATAATAATTCATAATTATGCATGTGTGGGGCACATGGAAAGATTAAAAAATATATAAAGAGAAGGAGCGAGCATGAGGTTCACATCTATTTTTCCCTAGTTTTAGATGGCATAAACAATGTCAGTTTCACACAGTGACTGTTGAGAGTTTGGTTCGTCATTGTATGAATGGGGTTGGGATCCCTTTAGTGAAATCTACATACCTTAACTATGCTAGGCAATTTCTTACATTCAGCCCCATTGCGGCTCGAGGGTCCAAGGGGAAGAAGACTACTCGTCGGGAGTGGTAAGGTGGTTTACGATGGACATTTAACATTTGGAAATCGAAGCGTGGACTTGTGGAGGAACTTCGATAGCCTTCAACACTCTGAAAAAAGAAGTTACGGGTAGTACAATGTTTATTTAATGTTTACTCTCTATTACTCATGGTAGAATATCGTGGTTAAATGGTCATTTTCGTGGTTGTCTCCATCTTGGATCTGCAAAGAGGCTGTTGTTATTTGAATTGCTATTTACTTAATAGACTTAAAATCGTATGTCTTTTTCAATGTAGATTAGGTATTTTAGATCATTAAAGGAAGTTACTACTATCTAGAGTTGTTTTTAATTATTGTGATAGTATCATTTTTAAAAAGGGGTTCACTGTGTTTCTCCTTCAATTTTAAAAAGTAGTCAAGTTTGTGTAAATCCTTCAAGCAAGCATTTTAAAGAAGTTTGGTGATGAATCATTTTTATTGAACATAGTTTCCTTTGAATTCTCTTAGATTTGGTAACCCGAAGTGTTTAAAAAAACCACTGTAAATCATTTTTACTAATTAATATTTCCATTCGAATATTTTACTATGTGGAATCTTCCATCAAATTGTTTTTAATAAGTAATGTTTACAGTGTGAAATCCTTATTTAGATCATCTTTAATTAAAGTTTGTTGTTACTTATTTAAGCGGTTTCCAATAGGTAGCACTTGTTGGGCAGATTAATTGTCTAATTAAATAAATAGCTTGTTGGAAAGCAACACCCTTTGGACCAATTTGATTATTAATTCGATTTGTTCTTTCATGAACCTTTGAATGTCCTATATCAATACTCATAAATTTATATTTTAGGAGTGCCTTTAGAATCTTTGATTCTAAAGGCACTCCCAATAAGGTTAGAATCTTGATTAGGCATAAGGATTGGAAATGCTATTGGTTATCATTGGATTGACTATCTCTATCATACTTCACATTTCAGTTTGATTGTTAGAGGTTTAAATGACTAAACTGAAACTTGGAATTTTTGCAGCTCCTAAATTTTATCGATTAGATCAACGATATAAACTTTGGATATGCAAAGTATTACATTCATTATTTCTGACATTTGATCTATTGGTAATATCTTGCATTGTTCCATTGTTTTAATCTATCTACATGTTTTAGTTCGGTCAAAGAATTGAATCATCTCAAGGCATGATTATGATTGTGGTTATATTCAATTTTCATTTCATATTATTATAATTTTAACCATGATTTTGTGATAATCATTCATTCACTCCTTTTTTATTTTTTTATTATTAATTTGTATTGGGGAGGATTGATGTGATTATAATCATTAAATTAACACCTCGAGGTAAGATTACTACCATTCGTTTTACCATATTGATCAAACTAAGAACAAGGTATGTCAATCTTAGTATTGGCATTAATGTGAAAGGATTAATGGTTTGATGTTTTCATGAGAAGGCGCTACCATATGTTGGTTGATGGTGACACAAATGTCATCTATGATTATTGCCCACTTGTCACCCTCCTAAACGCAATCATAGCATTTAGTGTCATCTGTAAATTCCAAGACTTCGCGCATGTTCAAAGGTATCATTACCCAGCATCCCTCGCACATGCTTGATTTTCTCTTGTACCTGGGTAACATGGGGTCGGTTATAACCTTGACAGTTCGGCGAGCTTCAGAGGTAAGTCCCTTTCATTTCCCTATTCCAATTTTCGACCTTTCTGTAACTTGGATGACCACCTTTGCTCTTATGGCTCCCGTTTCACGATTTGAGCTCATTGGGGATGAGTATTTGGATGCTTTCCCAGAATGCGAAGAGCCGGTTAAGGAAGTAGGTTGGTTGGGGTTTTTACACAAGTTTTCAGGATTCAACATGATCATTTCTCGGGTGTTCGCTTCCTCATTTGATGGTTCAGTAGCACGAATTGGGGATATTGAACTCCAATTAACAGAGGAGTTTGTCTCTCAGGAAATAAGGTTGCCATTAACTGGCGATGGTTCAAAGGAAAACACATGAAAATCCAAGAGTGGAAAGGGTTCCTAATAAAAGCTAATCAGCAGGTGGAATCTAAGTTTGGATTTCCTTCACAAATGTTGAAGAAGAAATGGCGGTCATTGCTTGTATTGATGTATTTGTAACTTCGGAAGATATTCTTCTATGTATTACATTTGTACTTTATTGTATATCCAATAGAGATGTTAAATTCCTCTGATTGGAAGTGTCATCATTTGTATTTGCAAGTGTCGCAAGTTACATAGTAAGTGTCGTCATTTGTATTGATGGGTTATTAGACCACCAGTGTGGGGTCGGCCCTAGTTAGGTCATGTGGCTGGGTTATTAGACCTCATTGGGAAGTCGGCCCTAATTGGTTTATTGGCAGGTCAAGTCAAGTATAAATAGAGGGTGTGCCTCTCTCATTCTATTCACTCACTTCTCAAGCTCGCATAGCTAAGTGAGAAAGTGGTGCACATGTGGAGGAGGAGGAGTATCTGCTAGAGACATCTTATTGGGTTTGATCCTTGTGATCTTGTATTGGGGCTTATTCTATCTCTGAGGAAGTTGCGGGGTTTTTCACCTTCTTGGTTTTCCCCGGTGAAACTCTATGTCTCTTGTGTGCTTGTTATTGTGTCTATGATTGATATGTTGTACATGTTATTCTCTTCGAGATCCTGAATGATAATGGAATGAAATTATCAAAAAATTAACATGGTATCAGAGCTGACCTAAGAAGAAGGCAATATGCAGCTACGGAAGCTAGGGCTTCTTAATTTTTGGGTTTCTCTCCATAGATCATCAAAGACAGGAGGCTAGATTGACTCTCCTAGCAAGGGTGCATCTTTCTGTAGAGACAGAATTCAATTCTAAGCATTTTCAGTTTTTGACCTAAAAATTAGGGTTTCTGCAAAAATTGAAATTTCTGAAATCTGAGACCACGGCTGGAAGATCCTCTGAAAAATCGAAGTTTAGAGATTTGGATCGAACTTTTTGGTTGGGTGAAGCTCCAAGAAAATCAAACCTAAATTTAGGGTCCTGTCCAGTGAATCCAGAAGTTTCAAAAGCAATTTTGAGGAGTGAAACTTTGCAGAATTCATAATCTAAGTATACCAGCTTGACCAGCTCAACAAGGCGCATCTTTTTATCCTTTCATAAATTTGAAATTCAAATTTTGAATTTTTAGGGTTTCTTTGAAAAACCCTAATCCAGCTCCAGATCCAGTTTTCAGCAAATCAAGTGGTAAGACCTAATAACTTTTCTATTTCCATTTGAAGTACTCTTTAAGATGTCTCACCACACCAAACTTGAGGATAAGCTTAAAGGAGCTGAGAACTTCCGAGCCTGGAAGTATAGGATTGGGTTAATCCTAGAAGAGAATGAGTTGGACCCTTACATAAGTGAAGAGGTTCCTGCCCCAGAGGAAGAAGAGGCTAAAGCCTTACACAAGAAGAACTTGATCAAGGCTAAGAGAATCATTATTGATTCTATCAAAGGCCATCTTATACCTCATGTGTCTTTCCTAAAGACACCTAAGGAGATGTTTGACTCCTTGACCAAGTTGTTTGAAGGAAAGAACATAAATCGGAAGATGAATCTGCCAAACCAATTGAAAGGGGTAAAGCTTCAAAATGGAGAGACCATTCAATCCTACTTTTCTAAGGTCTCTCAAATCAAGGAACAACTTGAAGCTATGGATGAAGTAGTAGAGAATGGAGAAATTGTAATGACCACATTGAATGGCCTACCTAGGTCATGGGACTCCTTCATCCAAGGAATCTGTGTAAGAAGGAAATTGATCTCTTTCAGTAGACTGTGGGAGGAATGTTCACAAGAAGAAGCTAGGCTTGTGGCCAGAGAAGAAAAGATTGGAAATGAAGATCAATCTCTCACAGTACACACCAAGAAAAGAAAGTCCAAGAGGGAGCAATCTTATCACAAGAAAACTCCACACCATCATCATAGAGATAAGAAAGATCTAAGATGTTTTACATGTAATGAGAAGGGACCCTTTTCCTCAGAGTGTTCTATGAACAAAAAGAACAACAACAACAAATTCAACATGAAGAAGAAGAGCAACAAGAAGAGATATCATGCTCGTGCTGCTGAGGATGATGAACCTCCCAAAAAGAAGACTAGAGCTGAAAGTGGTGACTCATCAAGTGAAGATGAATATGTTCTAATCTCTGCTCTCACAGGTACTATCTCTCATGGATATGATGATTGGCTTATTGATAGTGGGGCTTCCAAACACATGACTAGGTTTAAAGAATCCTTTGTATATCTATCTGAACATGAGTCACCTCATAAGGTGAAACTCAAGGGGATGAGAGTTGCATTTATAAATGGCCAAGTACTCATGTGGCCAAAGGGTAAGACAATAGATGATGCAGTGGTGATTGGAGAGAAAGAGGGAGGATTGTACAAATTGAAGGGACAACCTGAACATGCCATGGTACATGAATCCATGGAGCCAAGTGAACTTTGGCATAGAAGGCTTGCACACATGCACTATCAATTGCAAGCAAAGCAGTAGAACGTCTTCCTGAAATCCAGTCAAGGTATGAAGATGTCTGCAAAGGATGTGCAAAAGGAAAGAGCACAAAGAAGGCATTTAGAAGCAAATAAGGAAAAAGGAATTATCCACTCCGATGTCATCCAGTTCTCTGAGTGGGTATGCATACTATGGTTCTTTCATTGATGATTTCTCTAGGAAGACTTGGATTTATTTCTTGAAGAAAAAAGATGAAGTATTCAACAAATTCAAGGAATTCAAAGCCTTGATAGAAATCCACACTGAGAAGAAGATCAAGACCTTCAGATCTGACAATGGTGAAGATTCACTTCAGCAAACTTCAAGAAGCTATGCAATTATTCATGGATTAAGAGGGAGTTGACCACTCCTTACAATCCACATCAGAATGGAGTTGCAGAAGAAGCAAAGATCGAGAGGGAGTCCACCCAACAAACAAACAAAGATAAGTATTTGAATTGTCAATTCTTGTATATCTGATTGTTTAAATAATATTGTTCAATGATGTATATACTTATGTTCCTAGACTTAGGTTGTGTATTGTGCATTGCATTAATGAACAATATACTACTAATATGCATGTAATGGGTAAATGGACTATGTCACTGTACAACATTCCATTACTACTTATCTAGAATGAAACCTCTTTGTTGACATGCTGGGAGTAGTGCACACTCTTAACAATGTTATGGTAGAGATGGATGGCATCTAGAAAGTTACCGTATGAATACGGGATATGGATGAATGTTGTATTGAAGCATTAGCTAAGATAATTGCATGACAGTATGACATATGTATTTATGTGTAAGAATTTATTCTGAAAAAACTATGAGAAGTTTCTAATCATGCAATTGAATTTGACTTGTAGGAAAGATCGTGTACAATCACCTACAAAAGAAGGACAACAACATTTGTTCCAGCAACGAAGTTCAAGAAAAACTATCTATTGAAGATATTGAAGAATCTGGAGTTCCCAGGATCTGGGATGCAGTAATGGAAGAATGCCATGATCAAGGAATACCAGTTGATCATGAAGAAAGATGTTTGGGATGTGGTCCCAAGACCAGATGGGAAGTCTATTGTGACTTCCAAGTGGATATATAAGATCAAGCATGTTGCAGATGGCAGCATAGAGAAATACAAGGCGAGGTTTGTAGCTCGTGGCTTCTCCCATAAAAAGGGAATAGACTATGAAGACTTTTGCTCCTGTAGCAAGATACACTTCCATCATAGCAGTACTTGCTCTAGATGCAATGATGAAGTGGAAGATACACCAGATGGATGTCAAAACAGCTTTCTTGAATGGTGTAGTCAAGGAGGAAGTGTATGTGGAGCAGCCACTTGGTTTTGAGACACATGACAGGGATTCATATGTGTGCAGATTGAAGAAAGCCTTGTATGGATTGAAGCAAGCTCCTAGGACTTGGTATGCTAGGATAGACAACTTTCTATCCAGTTTGGGCTTTACCAAGAGTAAAGCAGATTCCAACCTTTACTACAAGGTTGAGGAAGGCAATCCAGTGATACTACTTTTGTATGTGGATGACCTGTTTGTTATAGGTGAGGATAGATTGATTGCCGATACGAAGAGGAATCTTGCTTCCAAGTTCGAGATGAAGGACTTGGGGATGATGCATTACTTTCTAGGCATGGAGGTGTGGCAGAGTGCAGATGGAATCTTCCTTGGACAAGGGAAGTATGCAGTAGATATCCTGAAGCGGTTTGGGATGATGGACTGCAAATCCATGGCCACACTTATGGCATCAAACCTGAAGCTTCTATGTGATGCTTCTTCTGAGCCGGTTGATGCCACGATGTATCGTCAGATGATTGGGTCCTTGGTGTACCTGACAAACACGAGACCAAATATTTGCTTTGCGGTGAACACATTGAGCCAGTTCCTGACAGATCCCAAAGGTGTTCACTTGGTTGCTGTAAACCATATTCTGAGGTACCTGAAGGGTACAATTTATTATAAGCTCAAGTATGATGCAAATCAAAAGTTTAACCTAGAGGGTTATGTTGATTCATATTGGGCAGGCAGTGCTGTAGATAGGAAGAGCACTTCTGGGTGCTGCTTCAGTATGGGATTAGGTGTGATCTCTTGGTTTAGCAGGAAGCAGTCCTGCGTAGCACTAAGTACAACCGAAGCAGAGTATGTCGCAACTTGTTCGGCTAGTTGTGAGGTAGTATGGCTTAGAAAGCTATTGTCTGAGTTATTTGATCTCCCATTGGATGCTGCCTGTATCTTTTGTGACAACCAAAGTTGTGTGAAGTTGTCTGAGAACCCGGTGTTCCATTACAAGTCAAATCACATGGAGATGAAATATCACTATATCAGGGATATGGTGCAGAGAGGAGCAGTGAAGCTCCTGTATGTTGCGATGGATGAGAAAGTTGCAGATGTGTTGACGAAACCACTAGCCAAAGTGAAGTTTGAGTACTTCAGAGAAAGGCTTGGTGTTCTTCAGATTGAAGACACTTCGAGGAAGAAGTGATGTGACACATTTACAGGAGCCATTCCAAGCATGGTGATAGGAGGATCCTTCCATGGCTTTGGATGTAAGCGTTGTGTGATGAGCATCAGGATGATGCTCTAGTTCTTGCTTTGTATATGCATCAGTTGGATGCTTTGTATGATTAGTTGGATCATGTATTTGTATATGCATCAATTGGATGCTTTGTATGATCAATTGGATCATGTATTTGTATATGCATCAGGACGATGCAGTGACGATGATCAGGATGATCATGTGTGATGGGTATTAGGATGATACTCTGGATGATATGCATCAAGACGATGCAGTGACGATGATCAGGATGATCATGTGTGATGGGTATCAGGATGATACTCTGGATGATAAGCATCAGATGATGTTATGATGATGATCAGGATGATCATGTACATCAGGATGATGTATGGTGAGTATCAGGTTGATACTCTATGGCCGTGGACAGGTTGTGCATATGAGGACATGTAATCTTGCCCTGGGAGATCTTACCAGTCGTGTTGCGGCACATAAAGGATCCTGGGATACTCTTTTGAGGTTTTGTCCTATGGCATATAATAGCGCCCTGGGAGATCCAATAGGTTGAGCAGTACACTCGTAATCAGTCATGGGATGCTCTTTCGAGGTTTTTCCATGACCACATGTAAGTAGACCTCGGAGATCTTGTCAGTCATGCTTCGGCACATAAAGGATCCTGGGATACTCTTTCGAGGCTTTCTGGTGACCACATGTAAGTAGACTTGGGAGATCTTGCCATTCGTGCTTCGACACATAAAGGATCCTGGGATACTCTTTCGAGGCTTTGTGGTGGGGGTCACGTGTAAGTTGACCTGGGAGATCTTGTCGGTCGTGCTTCGGCACATAAAGGATCCTAGGATACTCTTTTGAGGCATTGTGATGCACGTAATAAGTCTCGAGGATTCCATAGTATGGCCAGTGTTGATGAAGACCTAGAGGTGGTGGGCCTACATCCAGCATGAAAAAGGGTTGGCTCTGTAGAACTTCCTATGACGAGAAGAATTATGAGATAGCTCAGTGATCAAGATGTCGAGTACAGCAGCAGTGATGATGATGATGATCCATGATCCAGTTATGATGATCCAACTCCAGAATTGAAGACTTGCGCCAATATGTATTGATGACCTTTGTTCAGAATACCTTCCTAGTTAAGAGGGAGTGTTGATGTATTTGTAACTTGGGAAGATATTCTTCTATGTATTACATTTGTACTTTATTGTATATCCAATAGAGATGTTAAATTCCTTTGATTGGAAGTGTCGTCATTTGTATTTGCAAGTGTCACAAGTTACATTGTAAGTGTCGTCATTTGTATTGATGGGTTATTAGACCACCAGTGTGGGGTCGGCCCTAATTAGGTCATGTGGTTGGTTTATTAGACCTCATTGGGAGGTCGGCCCTGATTGGTTTATTGGCAGTTCAAGTCAAGTATAAATAGAGGGTGTGCCTCTCTCATTCTATTCATTCACTTCTCAAGCTCGCATAGCTAAGTGAGAATGCGGTGCACTTGTGGAGGAGGAGGAGTATCTGCTAGAGACATCTTATTGGTTTTGATCCTCGTGATCTTGTATTGGGGCTTATTCTATCTCTGAGGAAGTTGCGAGGTTTTTCACCTTCTTGGTTTTCCCCGTTGAAACTCTATATCTCCTGTGTGCTTGTTATTGTGTCTATGATTGATATGTTGTAGATATGTTGTACATGTTATTCTCTTAGAGATCTTGAATGATAATGGAATGAAATTATCAAAAAATTAACATGGTATCAGAGCTGACCTAAGAAGAAGGCACTATGCAGTTGCAGAAGCTAGGGCTTCTTAATTTTTGGGTTTCTTAATGGCCTCGGCATAGTCCAAAACCCGATGCAAGTGCGGAGGGTTTGCTTTCGAGAAACTTGACCTCAAAACCAATTCTAAAGGTGAAGAAATGGGTTTTGCTAAAACCCTAGGTGAGGGTAAACCTGAAGTAGAACTCGATCCAAACCATCAGGCAGTACTTGAAATCCCTCAAGTTGAAATAAACGAACCCTTGATCATTAATTATAACCTATATAAGGACCCCCTTTGTCTAATTCCAACCTATAGTCACCCGCAAGATGAAGACGAGACTAGCAAGGCCATGAGTGATAGGGCAACTCGTCGGAATACAAGCACCATGACCGCAAGTCTCTTTGCATAAAGGAATTTGATTTATGAGGATGCCCATGTCGTCGAGCTTAGTGATTCATCAGCATCTCAGCAAAACCATGATATCATGGATCAGGTTGACCCTAAATTCCTGTATGATTCTACTTCTGAGACGAGGGCAAGAAATGCTCAGCAATCTCATCCTCCCCCTCAGTCAAACCAGGAGGTTGATCAGAAGCCTATAAAAGTTGTGGAGACGGTTAATGAATTGAATGATAAATCTATGGAAGAATTCGTCTCTACGTCCGAATTCCATTGAATATCCTCACTAGAAATTGATGTTAAAGAATCCCAGTTAATCAATACCTTTTCCACTGAATAAATCGCTCGTCTGAAAGGTGAATTGGTAACCTGGATTGAAAAATGGAATTACATGAAAGAGAAGAAGAATAGGTACAAAGCTCTCTGAAACAATTTGTTGTTAAAGAACCAGAAATTAGTCAAACAAACTAGGGTTAGTAACATTAGAGATTTGAAACTCAAAGCTAAGTTGATTGAAGCAAGGAGAAATACGCCCGTTCAAGTGTCTTTTGAACAATCCAGAAAATCCCGACGCTCTGCATTTTCGAATTTTACTTTTTGATGATTAAATGTTTTGTCAGTTTATAGGGTTTTAAAGAATCGTCGGTTACAGGTAAGAGATTAGATTTTGAATCCTGTCTTTTTAATACAAAGTGTTGATATGAGGATACATTATTTTTATTTATTTTATCACTTTAGTTATTAATTTTGGCTTTGAATATTGACAGGTGTTGTTTTTGGTTATCCATGGAGAAAATTTTTGTCACCCTCAGGTTCTAGACGTGTTTGTTGGATCTTGTTCGATGCCTACTGCAGTGGATGTGGAATGATTTGCATGCTCGTGCTAGTTGTTCGTTCTATTCTTAAACGAGGCAGTCCCTGGAATATCTTATTTGATTAGCATCTTTATCCAAGTAGCGTGTTGTTGGCTTTGTTCAGTAAGTTTGCTACATGTTCATACTTTCTCTTTTCGAACCTAAATCAATGGTTACTCCATGCAAACGAGGATTCATGATTCAGTTTTGAGTACCTGTTGATGAAGAGAGACACCAAGATATGCCAAATTTTATCGTGCATTCTAAGAATGATCCACGTAGTCCTAGATGGATAGGGTGGTCTTAATGGTAGATGCTTTAAGGATTTCTATATAATGAAATGTAAGACAATGTAATAGGGGTTCGAATTCTAGACAACAGAGGAAGATTATATTGAAATAGTATACTTCAATACATTTTGGCTTTGATTTGTGTTTTTTGAACTTATTCCGGAAACCAAACCTATTGTAGATATTGGAGACTCTGATCAAGTTTTTGATATATTTGATGGTGTATCTATTTCTTGTTCCTTCTCTATGCTCACTCATTACTTACATATATATATACTTTTTTGTTGTATATGGAGTTATCTTTTATGAATTTGAATTAATATGTCGATTTTGAGTTTATGAGCAATTTGTTCAAAAGTTGAAAATAATAGGTTGTTTTCTTGTTATTTCATGTTTTGCATAAGTTGATATTTTATTATTCCTAACTTATATGTTTGCCTTGTTCAATATGCAAGCTAAGGTGTAATCATATGTTACCATATATTCAGAGTTTCATGGTAATTAGCATTACTTGGTTTTTTGTTTGAAATCATATTTATAATCATTTTACAGAAGGTTTCCTCTTTGCAAAATGATTATAGTTTTACTTTAATGTTGGGGATTTGTCTACCATGTTGAAGTGTTAACTTTATTTTTAATTTCAGACTTTAAATCATATTATTACTTGGTGCTCCTGTGTAGGATAGGAAAATAGATATTAGGTTACCTTAGCTTAGATTTAGGAGTTACTAAATTTTACATTTTTTAATTAGGATAGTCCATAGAGCTAGGTAGTCATTTAGTTTATCTTTCTAGTTAACTAGCATTTGAGTTAGGAAACTTGATTCTCATACATCCTCAAGAGACTCTCTAATTGGACAGAAAACCACAAAGGTATCAGGGCCTCGATCCTGTGAGAAACAGTTACTTTAAACATACATAGGATTTCATTAAGTCTTTTATGTGGGTTGTTTCTCCATAAGTTGGCCAAGGACAGTTTTCCTGGCCAACAAATGGCACTAGAAGGAGGGCCTCAACTAAAAGTTTAATGGCTTATCAACCACATAATATTCCTACAACCAATCAGTCTACCTCTCCTCTCATAAACTTTGAAGCAGTATCTACCCCAATCTCTACTTCACAAATCGAATCCACAACAACACCCCTTGTGAATACGGTTATGGTCGCTATAAGACGTAACACTAGTCTCCCACCAGTTACACTGGAAGATATAAATGAATCTTTAGAGGAATCACGACGTATTTTGACTAGAGGCTATTCTCGCCAGACATGAGTTCCCCCAATCGACTTTGGTCTACCAAATAGGCCCCACCACCAAACTCAAGAAACTGTCGATCTGATTGGTGAAGAACCTCTTCAACCCCCGAGAAGATCCCCTGAATATCATCTTAGAAATATTCTCAGAGGATTGACCAGCGCAAACACCTCATGACAAATTTCGACCTTAGGTGGATCTGACCAATCGCCCTCACCTCCTGAGTCACCGCCTAATAGATATAGTGATCACAACAATGAATCTTCATCAGATTCATAATCTAATCAAGACATGGGTGATTGTGACGGAGGGGACCTAAATGATAACAGACCATGGTTACGACATGGTGTTGTTGTTGTACCCGTACTGCAACATAACCTTCCCAAACATCCTGACAAGCTCCTACCTAAATTTGACCCAGACAATAAGGAGCATGCTGAGAATCACATTGACAAATTCATCTTGGTTGTTCCGACCATGAATGTCCAACATGAGGATGTTGTGTGTCACCTATTTCCTTTGACTTTCGAGGGAAAGGCCGCAGTTTGGTATTTTTCTTTGACCCAGGGATCTATAACTAGCTAGGCTGATTTCAGTTAGGCATTCTTAAACAAATTTGGCGAAGGTAAAACTCATGTTGTGTTAGCGTTAGAATTGGCTAGAATCAAAATGGAAAACAAGGAGCAAATAAAAGATTTCAACCAATGGTTCCTCACTCTTATGAATAGGATACCAGTAGCCTCTCAACCTCTGGAGGATATCATCATTGAGAACTATGCTTCTGCTTTACCTAAATCCCTCGGTATGTTCATTAAGCAAGCTGGTACAACTATGTTAGTTGAAACCTTTGACGAAGCAATAAAGGTCGAAAAGAATTCTACGACATTTGAACCAGAAAACAATGGCAAGATTGATAACCCCTTGCATAAAATAAATGAAACCACGTCAAGAGTTAGTACTGAAAAAAAATATGCTCCTGCTTTCGATGTCGAAAAATTACAACAAGCAATCAGGGCTCTTACAAATGAAATGGTAATGTTGAAACGAAATAATGGAGAAGGCACCTAAAATAGGGGAAACTTTAAAACTCTGTATCGACCATATACATCACCTAAAACAAGACAAAATACTTCTCCTGACGTCTCAACTAATGAGGAAATATTTAATACGATTAGGGTTGTCTATTCCATACTTGAAATCCCACTTGATCAAGAGTTAGAAGAAAATCAGGAACCTCAGCAGCCTGGAACTAAAGATGAAAATTTTGAAGATCCCCTCCCATTTAACTGTCATTTATGGGATAGTTCAATCAAAGATGATAAATGTCATAATCATTCTATCTTCGTAAATCAACACACCCACAATACCAGGAGTAAGGGACCTGCCAACCCCCAGCCATCACCAGCTCCCAGGAGCAGTTCTTTACCCACAAATCTATTGATGTATATGTAACTTCGGAATGTATTTGATCTATGTATTTTATTGTACTCCTATAGAGATGTATTATTCCTCTATACGGAAGTGTCATCATTTGTATTGACAAGTGTCGCAAGTGTCATAACTTGCCGATGGGTTATTAGACCACCATGTGTGGGGTTGGACCTGATTAAGTTAACCTGGGGTTATTAGGCTGAGTTAGACAAGTCGGCCTCATAGGTTTATTAGGCTGCTCATAACAAGTATAAATAGAGAGCGGGATCTCTCTATTTGATCACTTCACTTACTCACTTATCCATCACTCGGAAAGTGGTGCACATGTGAGGAGGAGGATCAGATGCTAGGAGGAGTCTATCTCTATGTACTTGGGTTATACTTTGGTTGTGCTATTGCTCTATCTATCTCTGGGGAAGTTGTGGGGTTTTTCACCTTAGGGTTTTCCCCACGGAAACTCTGTGTGTCTATTGTCTCTTATGATTGCATCTTGTGATGATTGATATGCTTGCTATGATTGATATGCATTGATATACTGTACATGTTATTCTCTCAGTAAAGATACTAGAGTATTGTGAATTAATGCTCGAAAATCAACATGGCATCAGAGCTAACCTAAGAAGAAGACACTATGCAGTTGCGGAAGCTAGGGCTTCTTGTTTTTGGGTTTCTCTCCACAGATTTTGGAAAAGCAATATGATATATTGACTCTCCTCAGTAAGGTGAATCTTTCTGTCCAATCAGAATTCAGTTCTGAGCATTTTCAGTTTTGGCCCTAAAAATTAGGGTTTCCACAAAAATAGGAATTTCTGAAATCTGAAGACATAGAAGGAAGCTCCTTGGAAAAATCAAAGTTTAGATCTTTGGATCGAGATTTTTGGCTAGGTAAATCTCCGGGAAACTCAAAACCTAATTCAGGGTCCTCCCTAGTGAACCCGGGAAGACTAAAAGGCATTTCTGAAGGGTGAAGCTTTTCATATCTCAAATTCTAAATACTCCAGGTTGATCAGCTCATCAAGGCGCATCTTTCTATCCTTTCAGAAAGTTGAAATTCACATTTTGAATTTTTAGGGTTTCTCTGACAAACCCTAATCCAAGACCAGATCCAGTTTTCAACAAATCAAGTGGTAAGACCTAAATATTTTCTATTTCCATTTGAAGTACTCTTTAAGATGTCTCACCACACCAAGCTTGAGGATAAGCTTGAAGGGGCTGATAAATTCCGAGCCTGGAAGTATAGGATTGGGTTAATCCTGGAAGAAAATGAATTAGATACTTACATAAGGGAAGAGGTCCCTGTCCTAGAGGGAGAAGAGGCTAAATCCATCCACAAGAAGAACTTGGTCAAGGCAAAGAGAATCATTGCTGATTCTATCAAGGACCATCTCATCCCCCATGTGTCATCTTTGAAGACACCCAAAGAGATGTTTGATTCCCTATCCAAGCTATTTGAAGGGAAGAACATAAATCGGAAGATGACTCTACGGAACCAATTGAAAGGGGTAAAGCTTTAGAATGGAGAATCCATTCAATCTTCTTTTTCTAGGGTCTCTCAGATCAAGGAACAACTAGAAGCAGTGGATGAAATGGTGGAGAATGGTGAAGTTGTCATGACCACTCTGAATGGCCTACCCAGGTCATGGGATTCCTTTATCCAAGGAATCTGTGCAAGAAAGAAGTTGGTATCCTTCAGTAGACTGCGGGAAGAATGCTCACAAGAAGAAGCAATGCTTGTGGCATGAGAAGAAAAGATGGGGAATGAAGATCAAGCTCTCATAGCTCACACCAAGGGAAGCAAGTTTAAGAGGGAGAAATCTCATAACAAGAAACATTCTCATCCTCATCACAAGAAGAAAGATTTAGCTCATGTTCGATGTTACGAATGTAATGAAATGGGACACTTTGCTTCAAATTGTACCAAGAAGAAGAAAGACAACAACTTCAACAAGAAGAAGAAGAAAAGAAGATATCATGCTCATGCTGCTGAGGATGATGAACCTCCCAGGAAGAAAGCTAGAGCAGAAAGTGATGATGATGACTCATCAAGCGAAGAAGAGTATGTTCTAATCTCTGCTCTCACAGGTACTATTTCTCATGGTTGTAATGATTGGTTAATTGACAGTGGGGCTTCTAAACACATGATTGGGTTTAAAGAATCTTTTGTAAATCTGTCTGAACATGAATCACCCCATAAAGTGAAACTTGGGGATGATTATCAATACCCTATCAAAGGAAGTGGGGGAGCCTCCTACAACCTAGAATCTGGAAAGTCCTTGAAGATGAAAGATGTGTTATTTGTACCTGGGATCAAGAAGAACCTACTCTCCATTGATGTCTCTTTCATTGATGACTTCTCCAGGAAGACTTGGGTTTATTTCTTGAACAACAAAGATGAAGTGTTTGACAAGTTCAAGGAATTCAAAGCCTTGATGGAAAATCAAACTGATAAGAAAATAAAGACATTCAGATCGGACAATGGTGGAGAATTCACTTTAGGTGACTTCAAGAAGTTATGCAGTGATTCAGGGATTAAGAGGGAGTTGACTGCTCCTTACAATCCACAACAGAATGGAGTTGCAGAAAGAAAGAATAGAACAATCATGAAAGCAGCACGGGCAATGCTGCATGACCAAGATCTACCTATGCATCTATGGGCAGAAGCAGCTAGGACAACTATATATGTGCAGAATAGAACACCCCACAAGATATTGGACAACAAGACACCAAAAGAGGTCTTCTCTGGTAATAAACCTAAAGTCATCCATCTCAGAATATTTGGCTGTCCAATATACACACATGTCCCAAAGGAAAAGAGAACCAAGCTAGATCCTTCAGGAAAGAAGGGTATCTTTGTGGGTTACATCGAAAGCTCGAAGGCTTACAGAATATACTTTCCAGGGTTCAAGAAGATTGATGTCAGTGGGGATGTGACATTTGATGAAAACTCAGCATTCATTAATCCAAGGAAGACACCTGTTGAAGATCATGAAGAACCAAAGGAAACCAGATTTCAAGACACTACCATGACTGAAGCAATTCCAGAAGCAGATCGTGAAGTTGAAAATCCACAAATACCTGTAGATCCACCTCGTGAGAAGGACTCTCACAAGAGGAAACCTGCATGGGCTAGAGAGCTCATTCAAGATGCAGAAAGGTATGGCATTCCAGAAGAAGAACACAGAGCAAAGAAGAGGACTAGATCACATACTGGCTATGTTGCTTTACTCTGTAATATCATGAACAAAGAACCTTCCAGTTATGAAGAAGCAGCGAAAAAGAAAGAATGGAAGGATGCCATGATCGAAGAATACCAATCAATAATGAAGAATGATGTTTGGGATGTAGTCCCAAGACCTGAAGGGAAGTCTGTTGTGACTTCCAAATGGATCTACAAGATCAAGCATGTTGCAGATGGCAGCATAGAGAAATACAAAGCAAGATTCGTAGCTCGTGGCTTCTCTTAGAAAGAGGGAATAGACTATGAAGATACTTTTGCTCCTATAGCCAGGTACACTTCCATCAGATCAGTACTTGCCCTGGCTACAGTGATGAAATGGAAGATACACCAGATAGATGTCAAGACAGCTTTCTTGAATGGTGTAGTCGAGGAAGAAGTGTATGTGGAGCAACCACTTGGTTTTGAGACACATGACAGGGAGTCATATGTGTGCAAACTAAAGAAAGCCTTGTATGGCTTGAAGCAAGCTCCCAAGAATTGGTATGGTAGGATGGATGGTTTCCTATCCAGTTTGGGCTTTACCAAGAGTAAAGTAGATTCCAACCTTTATCACAAGGTTGAGGAAGGCAATCCAGTGATGCTACTTTTGTATGTGGATGATATGTTTGTAACAGGTAATGATAGTCTGATTGCCGATACCAAGAGGAAGCTTGCAGTCGAGTTCAAGATGAAGGACTTGGGGATGATGCACTATTTTCTAGGCATGGAGGTGTGGCAGAGAGCAGATGGTATCTTCCTTGGACAAGGGAAGTATGCATTAGAGACCCTGAAGAGGTTCGGGATGATGGACTGCAATGCCATGGACACACCTATGGCATCGAACCTGAAGCTTCTGTGTGATGCTTCATCTGATCCGGTTGATGTCACTATGTATCGTCAGATGATTGGGTCCTTGATGTACTTGACGAACACTAGACCAGATATTTGCTTTGCGATGAACACATTGAGCCAGTTCCTTACGGATCCTAGAGGTGTTCACCTGGTTGCTGTAAAGCATATTCTGAGGTACCTGAAGGGTACAATTGACTATGGGCTCAAGTATGATGCGAATCAAAAGTTTAACCTGCAGGGTTATGTTGATTCAGATTGGGCAGGCAGTGCTGCAGATAGGAAGAGCACATCTAGGTGTTGCTTCAGTATGGGATCAGGTGTGATCTCTTGGTTTAGCAGGAAGCAATCCTGCATAGCATTGAGTACAGCCGAAGCAGAGTATGTTGCAGCATGTTCGGCTACTTGTGAGGCAGTATGGCTCCGGAAGCTACTGTCTAAGTTATTTGATATCCCATTGGAGGATACTGGTATCTTTTGTGACAACCAGAGTTGTGTGAAGCTGTCTGAGAACCCGGTGTTCCACGACAGGTCGAAGCACATCGAGATCAAATATCACTATATCAAGGATATGGTGCAGAGAGGAGTAGTGAAGCTCCTGTATATTGCAATGGATGAGCAGGTAGCAGATGTGTTGACGAAACCACTAGCCAGAGTGAAGTTCGAGTACTTCAGAGAGAGGCTTGGTGTTCTTTAGATCGATGACACTTCGAGGAAGAAGTGATGGACACATCTGCTGGAGCCATTCCAAGCATGGTGAGAGGAGGATCCTTCACATGGCTATGGATGTAAGCGTTGGATTATGAGTATCGGGACGATGCTCCAATTACTGCTCTATATATGCATCCTATTGGATGCTGGATATGATCAGTTGGATCATTTATATGTATATGTATGTACGCATCATGTTGGATGCTGGATATGATAAGTTGGATCATTTATATGTATATGTATGTACGCATCATGTTGGATGCTTTGATCAGGGTGATCATGTATTTGTATATGCATCATGTTGGATGCTTTGATCAGTGTGATCATGTATTTGTATATGCATCATGTTGGATGCTTGATATGATCAGTTGGATCATAGATTTGTATCAGGTGGATACTTGTATGATCAGGTAGATCATGTATTTATATATGTATTAGGTGGATACTTGTATGATCAGGTAGATCATGTACTTATGTATGTATCAGGTGGATGCATTATGTATGTATCAGGTGGATGCATTATGTATATTAGGTGGATGCATTATATGATCAGGTAGATCATGTATGATGATATGTATCAGGTAGATACTTTGTATGCATCATATCGATATATTGTTTGATCAGGATGATCACAGATGACAAGCTTTAGGATGTTGCTCCAGATGATATGCATCAGGTTGATGCTATGATGATGATCAGGATGATCACAGATGACGAGCTTCAGGATGTTTCTCCAGATGATATGCATCAGGTTGATGCTATGATGATGATCAGGATGATCACAGATGATGAGCTTCAGGATGTTTCTCCAGATGATATGCATCGGGTTGATGCTATGATGATGATCAGTTTGATCATGTGATGATGTACATCAGGATGATGTATAGTGAGTATCGGTTTGATACTCTGTGGCCGTGGACAGGTTTTGCAGGTAGCATAGAAAATATCCTTTAAAAATCGGACAGGTAGAGCGGTGTGCTCGTAACATCCTGGGTTGCTCTATTGAGATCCGGATAAATAGAGCGGTGTGCTCGTAACATCCTAAGATGCTCTGAGTAGGTTTTGCTATAGTTTCGCATAGAAAAGATCCTTTAAAATCCGGACAGGTAGAGCGGTGTGCTCGTAACATCCTGGGATGCTCTATTGAGATCCAAACAGGTAGAGCGGTTTGCTTGTAACATCCTGGGATACTCTAAGTAGGTTTTGCGAAAGTTCACATAGAAAAGATCCTTTAAAATCCGGACAGGTAGAGCGATGTGCTCGTAACAGCCTGGGATGCTCTATCGAGATCCAGATAGGTAGAGTGGTTTGCTCGTAACATCCTGGGATGCTCTGAGTAGGTTTTGTGAAGGTCAACATGTAAAGGATCCTGGGAGATCCGATAGGTTGAGCAGTGTGCTCGTAATCAGTCCTGGGATGCTCTTTCGAGGTTTTGTTGAGGCACGTAATCAGTCCTGAGTATTCTACAGTATGGCCAATGATAATGAAGACCTACAGGTGGTGGGCCTACATCCAGTATGAAAAAGGATTGGCTCAGTAGAACTTCCTATGACGAGTAGATCAGAGATTGATTGAGATAGCAGCAACATTGATGATGATGATGATTCGAGGACGATGATTCACTGATGATGATCCAGAGAAGAAGACTTGTGTTAGTAGATCTGTGTCGAGAAATACCTTCCTAGTTAAGAGGGAGTGTTGATGTATATGCAACTTCGGAATGTATTTCATCTATGTATTTTATTGTACTCCTATAGAGATGTATTATTCCTCTATACGGAAGTGTTGTCATTTGTATTGACAAGTGTCACAAGTGTCGTAACTTGTCGATGGGTTATTAGACCACCATGTGTGGGGTCAACCCTGATTAAGTTAACCTGGGGTTATTAGGCTGAGTTAGACAAGTCGGCCCCATAGGTTTATTAGGCTACTCAGAACAAGTATAAATAGAGAGTGGGATCTCTCTATTTGATCACTTCACTTACTCACTTATCCATCACTCGGAAAGTGGCACACATGTGAGGAGGAGGATCAGCTACTAGGAGGAGTCTATCTCTGTGTACTTGGGTTGTACTTTGGTTGTGCTATTGCTCTATCTATCTCTGAGGAAGTTGTGGGGTTTTTCATCTTAGGGTTTTCCCCACGGAAACTCTGTGTGTCTATTGTCTCTTATGATTGCATCTTGTGATGATTGATATGCTTGCTATGATTGATATGCATTGATATATTGTACATGTTATTCTCTCAGTAAAGATCCTAGAGTATTGTGAATTAATGCTCGAAAATTAAAAAAAATTAGCATCCTGTAATTCAAGATATGGATCTCCAATATGACATTATAGATGATCTTAAGAAACAAAGAGAAAACATCAGTATGTTTGACTTATTAAATATTTTCCATATGTTAGGAGGTTCAATTCTCTCAAATTTGGCAACTCCACCGAATACCAATATCAAAAAAAATCAAACCTCTATACCAATAGTAAATAAATTCGATCCTTCAACCAGTAAAGTGGCTGCAGGTTTCAATGACAACATTAAAACAGTTGTTGATAGGGATACACTGATAGGTAAGAATTCCAAATCTACATCTCCCCCTTTCCTACTGACATTCAAAATATTCAATCAGAATGTCCATAATTGTATGGTCGATTCCAGAGCATCGTCAAATGTCATGCCTTACTCAGTATGTAAGAAATTAAATGCTGAGCTCACACCTTGTGAAACTCAGATTAGCCAACTTGACCGATCTAAGGTAAAGATTGTAGGAGAGTTGAAAGGAGTAATGATTAGGATGGCTACTAATCCACAAATTTTTCAGGTCATAGGTATAGTGGTGGAAGATATACCTGATGTTTACGGGTTGTTTCTAAGTCGGGACTGGTCTCAAGCTTTAAAGGGCTATTTTTCAACCGATTGGTCCCATTTGTGGTTGCCCAAGAACGGGTGGCCAAATCAGCTTAAGGTTGACAGAGAAAGGTACATGAAGCATACGGTGACCGAGATAGATTCCCCCAATGAACCGGTCATATTTAGTGATTCCATTTTAGGGAACTCTGGGTATGACTCAGATTTAGGGACTTTTCATGCACATAAATCAGCATTTGTTGATTCTGTAAATAAATCAGAAATTTTGCATTGTGATTTTCAGGAAGCTTCTCCCAACTTAGCTAATGTTGTAAATATTGTAAATAATGTAGATAATGTAGCTAATAGAGCTTGGCATTTGTACTTCAATGGTTCATGATCTAAGGAAGGTGCAGGAGTGGGTTGTATGCTCCTTGATCCTATAGGAAACAAGCATCTGTTATCTTGTAGACTTGAATTTCTCTGCACCAATAACATGGCAGAGTATGAATCTCTCATCCAAGGGATCAAGAAGGCGCTGGATTTAAATGTCAAGGTATTGGCCATGTTTGGTGATTTTGAAATCACAGTTTGACAAGTTCGCAATTCCAATCATTGTGTATCTAATCATTTGCGAAGTTATCAGAAAGAGGTATGGAATTTGATTTCAACATTTGACGCTTTTAACATCGAGTCTATTTCTCGTTTTCAGAATTAGGAAGTTGAACTATTGGCAAATGTGGCCTCATGGCTCATTCCATCAGAAAATTTCTCCCCTGACATTTTTTTATGTTGAATTATTATTTAGACCATCAATTCCCCACAACATCACTAATTGGTGCATTTTTTATGACAATTCGTAGATTATTAATTTCTTAACAGGAGAAGATGTCTTCAAGGAGTTAGCAATTGACGATATTACACATGACGAATATCTGCGCAATTTCTCTATGATTCATCTGCATCACTCAATTGAAAAAACTTTTGAATTGGTAAATTTGATCCCTGCATAAGTTCTTAGACTATAGAAGTTTTATGACCTACATGATAAATTCAAAGGAGTGCCTAATTGTAAGACAAACAGTTCTAGCATGTGCTATGAAACTATAATCTAGGCACAGAAGCAAATCCTCAGAACATAAATTTAGGGACAGATTGCACTCAAACTGAAAATCCGGCGTTTGTGAAATTGTTTAATGAATTCAAAGATGCCTTTGTGTGGACATACGACGACCTGAAGACTTTCGATCCACAAATTATACAACACATAAATCCTATGAAGCCCCAATCAAAGCCATTCCAATAAAAACTAAGGAAAATGCACCCTAGGTTAGAACCGGAAGTAAAAAAGGAGTTGAACAAACTACTTGCTGCCAAGATTATATTTCCTGTATGCCATACACAGTGGGTGGCAAACCTTGTTCCCTTTAGGAAAAAAAATGGAGATATTAGGTTATGTGTATATTTTTGAAACCTGAACCGATCGTTGGAAAAGAAAAACTATCTAGTACCTCCCATGGAATAGATTCTCCAGAAAGTATCAGCTGCTCAGATGTTGTCTTTACTAGAACGTTTTTCTGGGTACAACCAAGTCCTGGTTTCTCCTGCAGATCAGTTGAAAACCACTTTTAGAACCCCTTGGGGGACCTCTTACAAGAAGATGCCCTTTGGACTGATAAACGTTGGAGATACATTCCAAAGGGCAATGGATATTGATTTCAGAGGTCTGATCAACCATTGTGTCATTGTCTATTTAGATGACGTTATTGTGTTCTCAAAAAATAGATCTGATCATATCTTACATCTGCACAAAGTGCTTGAACGTTGCAGAAGATTCGGTATTTCCCTCAATCCTAAGAAAACGATCTTTGTAGTTACAGAGGGAATTTTACTAGGGTTTGTAGTATCAAAGGAAGGAATCATGATTGACCCTCAACAAACTGAATCCATTTCCAAGATTCCTTTCCCTCCCACCAAGAAATCAATGCAATCCTTTATGGTAAAGATAAACTTTGTAAGAAGATTTGTCTCGATCTTTTCCGAAATAGTTCGTCCACTCCAGAATATGATAAAGAAAGACATCAACTTTTCATGGGGAGATAAAGAGAGAGAGTCGTTTATCAGAATTAGAGAAGCCATAGTTGAAGCTCCCACACTCCTAAGTCCTGATTTTAAGAAGGACTTCATTCTCTATAACTTTGCCTCTGACATATCTTATGCAGTTATCCTTACCTAGAAGAATCAACAAGATCACAAAGTACCCATCTCTTTCATGAGATCAAATTTAAAAGGGGCCGAATTGAACTACCATGAAGTGGATAAGCATGCTTTTGTTGTGTTCAAAGCAGTGAAACATTTATGGCCTATCTCTTGAAATAAAAAACCAAGGTCATTGTTCCATTTTACGTTGTAAGAAATCTACTAGTTCAAAAAGATTTAGGGGAAAAAAGAGCACATTGGATGGCGGCTTTGTAGGAGTATGACCTAGGTATTAAACCCTCTCAAGTTGTACGAGGATTATGGTTATGTAAACTAGCAGCTGAATCAGCACATCTGCCTGCTAGTCAGGATGATTTATCCTTAGATTATTCGTTGTTACAAAAGGAAGTCTGTTTTATCCCAGATCCTATCAAATCTTAGTATACTGATATTCGCACTTATCTTGAAACAGGCAGTGCTCGAGACTATTTAGAGACAAAGAAAAAGAGAGTTGTTAGGTTAAAATCAGCACCCTACCAATTGGTAAATAATGTACTTTTCAGGAAAAATGCAGATGGTGTTTTGCTTCGTTGTTTAGAAAAAGAGGAATCTGATTCAGTCTTTAAAAAACTACATGATGGTCCTGCTAGTGGTCACTTCGGTGGAGACACCACTGCTCATAAGGTTTTGAGAGCAGGTTATTTTTGGCCAACATTATTCCAAGATGCTTATTCCTTCGTAAGAAAATGTCAAGACTGTCAGATGGCATCTGGTAGGGTTAAGAGGCCAGCTTTTCCTTTACAATCTGTGGTTGTCGATAGACCTTTTTAGCAGTGGGGACTTGACATAGTAGGACCAATCAATCCTCCCTCCTCTCTTCAGCATAAATACATCATAACCGCCACTGATTATTTTACTCGATGATCTAAAGCTGCCCCACTGCAGGTAGTGAATACAAATCTGGTACTAAATTTCCTTGAAACTTATATAATTACTAGATCTAGATTGCCAGAGTCTCTAGTCTTTGACAATGAATCCTATTAATCTTCTAGAGAATTGACTGAATTTTCCTTCGAAAAGGGAATTAGGATCAGGTATTCAGCAAGTTATCATCCACAGGGTAATGGTTTTGTTGAATCAACGAATAAAAACTTGCTGAAAATTATGAAAAGATCAATAGCTGAACATCATAAATATTGGCACATTATTCTATATCAGGCACTATGGGCTGATAGGGTTACTCCGAAAGCATCTGTTGGTAACTCTCCTTTATTTTTGGTGTATGGCACCGAGGCTATCCTTCCTCCAAATTTATTTTTTCCCTCATTATAGCTTGCACAATTTGTACAAGATACAGAATGCTCTGCCATTGAAAAAAGAATCAATATGCTATTGAAATTGGAAGAAGATAGGGAGAGCGCTAAATGACACTTCTCAAAGCATCAACAAATTGTTAAATCCTCGTTTGACCACGGGTCATCCTCGAACAGAGAATTTCAGGTAGACAATTTAGTATTGAAATGGGACAAAGTGCATGAGGAGTCAGGTTCCATGTTCTCAATATAGTAGCCTCATTACTAAATACAAACTCTTATAACTCCAAACAAGGCATTGTAGCCAAACTCTAAATACTTGTGCCAAGATCGAACAAAGAACAATCTTTATCGACAAAAAAATGCACACTAATATGCAATACATATCGACTTCGTAATTTTTTTTTGCAAATTGATATATTACACCCACCTAATTGACATGCTCTAATACTTCACGATGAAACAACTATGTTGTGTTTTACATTTGGGTTAAAAAACAAGATACACTATAACAAAATAATATATATAGACATATAACATGAAAAAAACTAAAAAAAACACAACTCATCCATGTTTGTTTTCATCTCTGAAACAATTCGTATTCTTTTTGTTCTCTTTCTTTTATCTACCTTGATGCATAATAAATGTACTTTTATTGGTGTTAACCTATGTAGAAATGAAAGCAGTAAAGATGATATCAAAAATTGTCATTTTCCTTCTTTATTTTCTCCATAAATACAATGCAATGCTACCCATTCAACACATGTTTTCCATACATTAAGTTGAATTGCATAGTAGCATTTACAATCTCTTTTGTTTCCCACTTATTTCTAAGGAAGACGCCTCTTTCAACATGCTTCAATGCTTGGCAACAAAATTTGTAGCAAGCAATTTCCATAGTGGCTCTACGCTGAGTTTGAAATGTATTTATCCCATATCATTGTCTAACACAAAAAATAACCTACTAGCATTGTTCTTTTACACATAATTTCCCAATGTATTATGATAAGGAAGTGTTATTATTCATTCTATTATTTGGTTTCAAATGTTCACCACAAGACACCAGTACTGATTTAACTATTACTTTACACACTCTTTTATCCAACTGTATTTCGTTTTGGTATTACATTGGCCTAAAATGCCCTCATATTCCTCTTTGGATGTTATTGCATCATTCCCCCTTATTGCAAGAAGACCAACAAGAGGCATGTGGATATGTTCTGGCATGATCCCAACCTTGTACATCTTAGAGTTATGGACAATTGATTTCATGTACGAAAACAATTTTTCATTTTCTTTAGTCTCGCATAGATATGCATGCTTTGGGAATTACCCAAAGTGATCATTTAACAACATAGCGAGCACCTTCAACATGCTTCCACCTACCAAACTCCATGGTACCAACAAGTATATCCTTTACCTTTCTCTCATCTTTCTATTCTCCTTTAATGACTACTCCACGTTTCAATACATGTTGCCAAACTACTCACTTTCCTCCACAAAGCATTCTTCTCATCAATCTTATTTCTATCTACAATGTTTATGCTTCTACTACATGCACTTATGTTGCTTTGAAATAATAGGACATCCTCATGCGTTCCCACAACATGCATGCTTATCCACCTGAGGTATGTTTCCTGATATTCCTTACACTGACTATGCAGCGATGTGTGCCACCTTACTTAGCTATTTACAACATTCATTTTTTTCCCTTCTTTCTCCTCTCCTCCTGTGTTGTTCCAAACTGTCTAACATCTATAAGATTTCATTGTATGCCACATAGTAGCAACAACATTACTTGTTGGATTTATGGACTATTGTAATTGTTTAATGTGTGTTGCAAGTGCATTTTTGTATTCAGCGGGAGTGTTTGCAAGAAAATTTTAATGGCTCTTATGTCTGATTGATCTATTTGCAAAGCCGCATGTTATTTATCAATTTGTACCATAAACCTGAAGGTTTCAACATTGTTGAGCAATTTCATTTGAAATTTAATTTAATCTTTATCTTTTAAATTTTGGTAGGTGAAAGCTACATTCCCAAAGAGGTATTGTGTATGACTTTTGCGTTACCTAAGTCTACTTGTAGTCTTATAGGTATTAACTTTCTTTCTCAAAACCAATCATGTCAGTTTCATGTTTTCATTGTATTTGCAAGATACTATTTGCAATACTTCATATTTTCTAGAGTTTATGCACATTTTTTACTACCTTTTGTAGTCACTATGCAATCACCGCGAGAAGTCGCTCCTATGCAATGCAAAGACAAATTCCTTGTGCATTTTCCATTCCTTGTAATATGGTACATGAATCTATCTAGTAAGTTATTTAAATTGTCTAGCTTCTATATTTCATTTATAGATAACTAATATAGAGGTTTCCTCTTTGTATTTTTGTTGCATAGTTGTTTGGATTTGTGAATTGTATTGCCTGAAAACTTGTTATAGAGATTCAAACCATTTGTAATAGAAGACTTTCATTGTTTTCTCATCTAACAAATAAAACATCTATAGTGTAAAATTTTCCTAAAACGAATTTCCAATTTATACGTTTTCTTAGTGCTTCCTTTAAAGTTTAAACTCAATAGAATCATGACAACTGGTCTAAACAGGTTGGGCATCACAAGTGGCCACCCTCTGTGAATGAAGCGACCCTCGGGGAGAAAACCATTAAATAGTAAATTCAAGCACTTCTTTTAAATTAAGCTACAATCACTTGGGGGTTATTATTTTATCAAAGTCGTCATAGATTTGCAAATGGCCCCAACTTCTTACTTCTAAATTGAACCCTTGGAGTTGCTTGACATATAGTTGTATTCACCACATTGACTAGATAATGTATTACACTGTCAATCCTTTTGCATGGTTTAGGTAATCTCATTTAAAGTGGATAACATAATGCTAGACCTTGAGCCTTCAATGCATCTTTTCCTCACCCAACACGACCATCTTCCATTGGAAGTGGAGTGTTGGTTGTGGAGCCTAATCTCCAGATTCAGAGATATTATTATTCAGCCGTGTCCGTACCCCATGTTTGGTTATGATCTCGGCACCACCCTAGGGGGGGTCCGGGGGGCCAGCGGGCCCCTGTCGGGGGTTCGGGGACAGCGCCCTCAAGAAAGGGGGTTTGGGGGCGTAGCCCCTAAGGAAAATTTTTGGGGTTGTTTTCGCCACCAATTTTCGGGCCCTTGGTTTTGGGTAACCCGTGGTATTTTTCCATTGTATTTCCCTTATAAAAGAAAGACATTGTAATACGGCTAGGGTTGATGTATTAGGTATTATGCATTGTAAAGATCTCTGAGATCGGAAGAAAGACTGTGAGAGAGTGTGAAGAGGAAGTGCAGCGGCTGTGTTGCAGGTTGTATCCCTTCACTTTGCTGGACGGAATAATAATAAGGACTGGCAACTTCAATGTGGACGTAGCCCAAATTGGGGTGAACCACGATATATCTGTGTCTATTTTGTAATGTGTGTGTGATTATATTTGCATTTCTATTTATTGTTATTGCTCTACGATCCTGTTTTTCTAACAGTGGAGTTCAATTTTTGAATCGAGATTTGTCCTCAAGATTGTTCCATGATAAAGAAAGCATGCAGCCTTTGTTGGATTCCCTTCTAGCACACAACTATCGAGGCCAAGTCATTTGCTTTATTCATTCCTATGTTGTATCATTGTGTCTGATAGTTTACTTCCAAATTATTTTATGCAAACTACATCTAAATGAAATAGAAAAGAAGTTTGGCCTAGCTCTTCCAAAGATATAAAATATGAATAAATTAAAAATTCATGAGGCTACCTCATCTCTCATTCACACTTATGTTTGTTATGTATAGAAAATGTTATATTTAATTGTTTCAAACTTAGTTCAAATCAAACTAAAACAAAAGAAACCTGATCATGAAGATGATTATCTTCCTGCACTACATTGCCGGTTTTTAAACATGTTTATTCTACTTATACATGGATTTTACTGACAATAACCTGACTTTTTATATTACTTCTATTATAAATATGGCATCATAGTAAATATATGGATATCCCATTAAATGTGAGTTAATCAAGGTTGGATAAAGATAATTCAAAATATATTACCTACAACCTACATACATAGTAGAGTAACTTCTGAGATTTTCAATTGTCATGGGAACTGTTTGTTTTGGTTTGGTTAGAAAAGAATTTCTCTCGGGTTTTGTGCTCTTTTAAATTTATCATGTGCCATTTTAACTTGCAGAACCTAATGTTGAATGAGAGGATATAGAGATTGCCCAAGCTACATTCAACCTTGGTAAAGGTAGAGGAACATCTTAAAAGGTTCCCCAATAATACACCTATACAAACATTGAACATGTTAGAATATTGAGAATATGCATAAACATACAACAATATGTTTGCTAACATGCAAAGCAAGAATCTACAAGTCTATCCTTCTATCCATACAAGCAACAATAATCAAAGTAAGAAACTAAAGACGAGAGAAAATAAACAATACATCAGACATACATGGTAAAACCCCAAAATGGAGAAACATCGAAAGGTATTGTCTTCTTATTCTTAAGAAATATTCAATCTTACACTTGAGCTCCAACACACATATGCTCTCACAGCTTTACACTAGCATTACAATGCAATACACAACATATGCCCAAAGGTTATCCTTCACCTCTATTATATATCTAGATGTATGGAAGAATAACATCCCAAAATACATGTGGGATAAATGATTTCCCACCTCCTTATATAATGAATGGTAATATGAGCATATTACTCCATGATGCATGTCGTATAACTCCTTTTACACAAGACTGGAGTTATTTATGCCTTCTTTTGCTAGATGAGACATCTTACAACATCGTACTAGACATCATTACACATGTAATATTAAAATTACATATTCCAACATAACACAAGTAATTTACAAGACTTTATCTATGACAAATATGTTCTTTCTTCTATTCAAGATATCACGCCAAGAAAAAGAGTGATGTTGTAGGACTCCTTTGAGCATTAATTGAGGTCAACATGTGCTTCCATTTATAAGTGTGAATACCTCTTTTTGCAATTTTCCTGGTGTCTACTTGATTGATACCCGTCTATGAAAATATGGATTTCAAAATGAATGAATATATTGGAAAGAAAATTTGAAGTTTATTAATATAGGGAAAAAAACAAATGCCAATGCCTTTGTAAGGTGTTTGATTCTTTCTTAACTCTGATGTGGAGAGATTATAAGAAATGTGATTAGAAAAGGATCGTGAGACAATGTAGAACATGTCTTGGATATAATTCATTTTCTCTTGGAAATCTTGCATACACCTGATCCATCAAATTTACAAATGTTTCTAGCAAGGATTTGTAAGATCTTTAATGTTGGATTCTTTCACCTCATGGTTATTTTGGCCAAGCAAATGTTTTAGGAAACCAAACATTGGTGGACAAGTACATATATTTTTTTGTAATTGCAATAACATTCCATGAGACCATTCTCCATTATTTGATGTTATTTTGAACTTGTCCTTTAATTTTTCTTTTCTTCTTAAGAATGAAGTTGAAAATAGTTACCATTATATCCATTTAAATAGTCAAACCTTCGAGGTAAAAAGACTTGCACAATATTACTTAAAATCCATTTAGTTGTTTTTGTCCTAAAAATTATTCAAAAAATTTGTACTTTCATGTTCCTATTTGGTCATGCCTTGCGTATATACTCACTCAAGTTCATGCCTTGAAATGTTGTTGAGAATAAAACAAGGATTGGACATCACACCTGGGATTATTGTGGTAAAGTGTTGTTTTGTCGCTAATGCTATTGCTAGTGCATTTAAATTACTAGTGACGTAATTTGATTAAGTTATTTAACGTGACATAATTAAACTCTAGCAATTGATGAATCATTTGCTTTTGTATTATGTAATCCCATCATGTGTAAATTGGATTTCTTTGGTTAATACACACATGTAGACTCAAACACCTTGTCACACCTACATGTCAGTGGATATGGTACCTCTTCCTCTATGTATGTGTTTGTGTTTAGGTTGAAATGTGGTCTTACTTCTAGTTTCCTAAGTTCTTATAATGCATTTTAGCAAAACAAACAAGCATAGTCTTCAATTTTTTTCCAAACTCTATTCAAATGTTGTCATTTAATCCTTGTAATGTATAAGCATTATTTTTTTGGTTTGCGGAACAACATTGCAGGTGATAACATTGAAAAGTCAAGCAAGTTCAAGTCTAAGGTAAACGATCACGAAGAAAGTGGATAAGCATTTGAATCTCTGTTGCTTACATCATTATTTTTAATAGTTGGATTATTCATTTATATGTTTATATTATATGCCTGATATTAACTTGGTTGTTTTTTATTTGAATCTATGTTGCTTACATCATTAATTTTAATATATGGAATATTGATTTATGTTTATATTATTTTCCTAATACTAACTTTGTTGTTTTTTATTTACTTCAAGATGTAAATATATCAAAGAGCACTCTTAAGATGGCCTTGAATCAATGATGGAATTAAAGTTGGAAGAATTTGTAACATGACTAATTAGCTACTAGTAGAGTATTTTGTTATATCCTACCTTTTTTTCTAAGGAGCATAGATTAAGGAGATTTGATCACCGTAAGTGTATGTCTTGGGTACTTCAATATATGCAATTATTCATAAACATCTTATTTACTACTTTGATCATACCATTAATGTTTTTAAAACATGGATCAAGTAATCATACATAAAATGTTTTATTTTATATCTTTATGTTCACATTTATCTTGTATTTAATGTAGTCATTTTGATCATTTTGTTGTGCTTTTGGTATGCCTGTGATGAACATCTAACAATATTATTTATTAGATCATATAGGCACCATGTTTTATAAATATGCTATGGTGAGCTAATGGGAGATTCAGTTATGATCTATGCCATGGTAGCACTTGGTTTGTCATTTGGTCTTGGCAGTGCTTGCTTTGCTTGAATCACTGTGAACTAGGTTTCAGGTGCAAGTGCGGTGCCTTATTGAAGGATGGCATTTCTCATAATATATGGATTCCTTAACAAAGAAAAAAAAACTTGATTGCTTATTGCTACTTCCTAGAAATTCAAATTTTGAACAAGGAAGAACCAACTTTAGAGTTACTTAGTTGTGAAGGGAAACTAAATTTGCTTTGTTTCTCTTTTACTTAAATGAAGAACATTTTGCTAAGTGCATTTAGGTTTGAAATGTCCTTCCCTAGTTTACTTTTCGTTATTCCCCTTTCTGTGTTCCTTTGCACCTCATGGGGCAGTTGCTAGTTTGTAATTCTCTTATAGTTTTAGAGATGGGGCCCTCTACGCTAAGGGTCTTGACATCCCCCAATCCCACATGGCATTCCCTACAATTTGGAGGGTGTCTCCACATGTCCCCAGAGTGTGTTTCCCTAAAAAGATCGTTTACTCGCTCTAGCTTCCAAGCATTTGCACAAGATTTTTCATATACAACGCTTCTTGAGAATTGCCACAAAAAACATACTACTCTCAATCTTTTAATTGTATTTTGTATGCACTCTATTTCATAATGTAATATAAATTAAACATCTTTAATATATTATTGTTCACAATATTTGTTGAAAGATTCACTTCATACTTAACTCTATTTTAAAGTCATATTTCACCTCAATTCGCATTGAACCAAGGAATTCCTTCATGTCTATGTCCATTGAGGCACTCCAATCATTATATTTTTCAAGAACAGAGTTGCCACGGACAATAAACCTCTACATTATGGATAAAGTCAAAACCATTAAAAATACATGTTAGCTCTACTTTTATCCAAAGGAAACGTTTGAGTTCAATCAATGTAGGTTTATAAACAAGAACGTGGCTAAATGTCCAGCGGAAGTTGCAATAAGGATACTTGAACCTAGAGATGGTAAAGCTTGAAAAAACATTTTAGGTTGATTCCAATGAAAATATGAAAACATTAAAAATGATATTAATGTCAAAAACACTTATGAAAGAACATGATGAAATGTCAATAACTAATATGTTAGTTATGGGTGAAAATTCAAATTGGACCATTGAAGTTGATTGCATGCTGATAACAAATAGACCCATATGAAAAGAATTGCAGTCCATGATATTGAATGATATGGAAAACCAAAGGCAAAGACAAACACAAGAGAAAGTACCCATTAAAAGAAATTCAAAGTAAAAATGCATGCTGATATTGAATGAAATGGAAAACCAAATACAAAGACAGACAAAAGAGAGAGCAACCATTAAAAGAAATTCAAAGTAAAATGCATGCTGATAACTAAGAGGCCCATAGGAATAGAATTGTAGTCCATGATATTCAATGAAATGCAAAACCAAGGGCAAAGACAAAACACGAGAAAGTAACCTTTAAAAGATATTCAAAGTAAAATAAGGGAACAATCTAATTTAAGGGAGCTATAAAATGAAACCACGAACAAATGGATTTAAATGTCAGATGGTGACAGAAACTAAGATTGCTTTAATTTATATGATTATTGAGCTTCTAGATAATAAAAAATATGACAACTTGAAAGTCACTTAAAGTTTCACTCCTTTAGAGAATACTGCAAGTCCGCGATTAGTTATAATTGGTCTAGTTCAAACTAGCTCAATGTTTTCCATTTCCAGTCTAGAGTGTGCTCCACACAATTCTAATCTGGTTGTTGAAACATTCCCGAGAATGGCTCACATACAATTCAAACTCACATGCGTTTTTTTTAATGATAAAAGGTTTGAAATCCACTGTAGAATATACTGACTAAAAAATTGGAATACATATATACAAGCCGAACTTCTTTTAGGCTGACTAACGTTACAGCATAGTTGGAAATGTATAATACTAGAGAGAACAATGTAAAGAAAACAAGTTATAGCTTAGACCATATCTGAGCCATCATGGCGATAAAAGACAGGTTAAAACTCATGCTCATCATTTCGGCTGCAAATAACATCCAATCGAGTCCGCAGACAACAAAGAAAACAATGTCTAGATTCACAAGAAAAAGGGAAAATGCAGATACAATGCCAAACATAGCCCAAGATGCAAGGTTAAGGGCCCATAAGTTTAAAAGTTTGGCATTTCACCTAGCATAGTATTAGGGACCAAATGTGGAAGCAAAGTGTACATGAGCTATGCCTACTTATGCAAAGGCCAGTGCATTTTATCAACAGCACACTAGAGACAGTTCTCTGTAATCAAAACCTTATGTATATATGCAGCTCCTCTAGCTTTTACAACAATTAGGATGTAATAAACCATTAAGGGTAGGTGTCCCTATGAAGGGACATCTTGGCCTTAGGTTGAGACATGACTTTTGTACTAGGTGATGGCAGCTAGCCTAGGGTTTATAGTGACAACTAACTGGATTTGAATCTGGACCTTACTCAGATAATCCTGGCTAGTTACAGATTCCCATAGATATAATTACGGATTCCCCTAGATATTCATAATATCATATAGCCAAAAAGAGTTATTTTGTACTTATGCCATGGAGAATCATAGATATAATTACGGATTCCCCTAGATATTCATATAACCAAAAAGAGTTATTTTGTACTTATGCCATGGAGAATCAAAACATATGAAACCCAAATAATAAAATGTTTGACATTAACCATGTCATATTTAACAATAGGCATTAAGAATCTAAGAGACCGGGGAGGTCACAGGTTCAATTCCTGTGGGGGGTAGGGCTGCACATATTGACCCGTCATAGTGAAGCTGAAATGGTAGGCATCCCCTTGATGTGAAGTCTCGACCCAAGCTGACCTATGAATTATTGGTATATGTGGCTTGCGGGTTGTTGCATATACTCTTGGGAGGTTGCTAAGTTCCCATGGTTAAAAAAAGAATCTAAGAGAATATTAGCAGAAAAAAAATTACAATTCTGATTTAAATTGGTTGTTTTATTCTACCATTGCTGGAAGTAGCTACACAAATAAGGGCAATCTAAATTCATGGAAAATACATTTCTATTTTTAAACAACCACTTTTAAAATGAAACTGGAAAGGACACTAAAAGTAGTTTATGTGCACATTGCAATTAGGCAAAAGCGCAAGATTGAATCTGTGGCACAGGTGTATATTGCTATCCATTCTCTTATAATGTTACAATTGGGTAGGCATCTAGATTGTCCTTATTCCTGGATTCTCTTTTAACATTTGAAAAAGTTCCAAATCTTATACAAATTTATAAATTTGGAAAAGAGTCAACAATGAATTGAATAAAAGTTTTCAAATATGAGATATCATTATCGAAACCCCAAAGGTGTACAAAGCAGTGCAGATATAAATTAAATCAAAAAATATGGAACAATACACCCACCGATTGCAAGCACCATGCCACTTTGGCATGCATGGCATTAACGTGACTGTGTCTCAAGGAGTACATTTGTTGCTGCACTAATATCATTATCCGCCTGGGCGAGTGCTTCAATTGCAAGATTTCTATCAAATCCCATTGCGACCAATGTGGAAACAGCTTCTTCAGATGGATCTACAGTCACAGGAAGAAGTGGAGTTGCAGCAGCAAACTCATCCTAGAAACAGTGTATATGACACCATGTATTAGTCGAGTCTGACCATCATTTTCCAGTTATTACTAAATGCTCAGTCCAAAGAACAAGTGATATGCACTAGTATGACAGAACCAAGGGTCTCTTCACAAGATCGGAAGATATCATAGAGTTGGGAACTTATATTCCCATGATGAATTAAATGCAGTAGTGTTAGTAGTGTTATATACACACCCTTCTATATGCATTGTATAAACTTGTTTACTTCTTGACCAAAATAGCTATAGCAGAAATAAGACAATACAGAACGGAAGTCAACTATCACAATGTTAATTTAAGAGAATGCCAAATTCTATCTGCCCACTTCAACAGTCATTAAATTAAGGGTTTGACAAATTACCACACATAAAATAAAAAATTATATTTATCAGCATCCAGCTAACAAGCCCATGTGTAAAAAATTATATTTATCAGCATCCAGCTAACAAGCCCATGTGCAGTAAAAACCTCTTTAACAAAATGGCATCTACCAGTTCAGAAAATTCAACATAGCACTGACCTCAAATTCTGTGTCATACGACGTAACAGCCTCCCTTGTAACATTCTCTCTGGAAGAAGTGCTAAATAGCCTCATTAACATAGTTGGCAAGGAAAAGCGAGAAACAGCAGAAGCTATTTGTTCAGGAAACTGCATAAAATAAAGCTTACTATGCTTAAAGAAATATAACTGGATTAAAACATGCAAAACTTTTCTCAAATTGAAAAACCAGATTCTTATGCTTAAAGAAATATCAATTTGGCCACTTTCAGAGATTGAAAGGCAATGTAAAAAAACGTAAGATAATTCCCCACAACTACTGACAATCGAATTCTCTTTAGTTTCAGATAAATCATTAAACTTGCATATACTCCATATTTTATGCAACTCTCATCAAATTTCATTGTAAAGAAAGAAGCCATAGCGGATTGCATTTCTAACTATTTAACAAAAAGGCCATCAACCAGTACAGGCAAACCTACACATGAACAGCCTAAAACTATCCAACAAATAGCACACCAGACAGTACATTTGTTATAACCCACCTTGGGGTTATTAAGTGTTCCAAGGAGTAGAGGTCACCAAACCTCGCAATAAAAGATGATTTACTTATATGCATCCATATTATTGAAATAACTAAAGAGGTGTCCCAATGCAAGCTAGGAGTCACGACAACCGAGGCACTCTTCACTTTAGATCAAGATGAATCAAGACCAAGGGGGAGACCCTATAGCCAATCAAAGGTGATTGGACCAAAGCAAAGGTTTCTAGGGAAGTGTGAAAGTCAAGTTACGGAAACCAATGCAAGGTTAGGTGGACCTAGAAGTTTAAGTATGATTGAAAGAGGCTTTAAGGGGTGACTTATGTTTCAACCAATGAATGATTTAGGCCACATAATGAGATCAAATGACAAGATCTAGTACCATGAAATACACAAGTGGGGCCCACTTCCTTGAGATATGGAAATGGTTCAAATGGGACCCACAACGTGAAGTTAAGGGTGCAAATGGTACCAAGGGGTATGCAAAGATTAGATCTATGGATCTAAAATGAAATTAGAGATACCCACATATGGGATCTAGCAATTGACACAAATCCCAAGAAGTGCGATTTGCCTTAGGTGGACTAGTGCCTTGAAATGGATGGGCAAATGGAGTCAAAAGGGTATCAAAATGTAGATCAGGACACCTAAGATGCAAACCAAGGAGGCTCTTCAAGATCAAGTGAATGTGATGGTTAGATCTTACTAGATCTAATGTTTCACTAGGTGAACCAAGTGGACAACAATCCCCAAAATGAGGAATGCTACCCCCAAGGCAGAACTTCACAAAGTGAGACACTAGATGTAGGTTTCAAGGTATGGTCTTTTCAAATCCAATGGGATCTCAACCACCCACGTCCTAGAAGTGGGCAAACTCAAACCCCCAAGAAGTGCGACTTTGCCCAAGGAGGGCTAAATGCATGGGATGGTGTGTCAAATCAAGTCCAAATGCCACCAAAGTTTAGATCCAAGTAGTTTAGGTAAGTATCAATGTGGATCTTGAAAATCAAGGGCATCCAATGGCTAGATCTCCATAGATCTGAGATTGAAAGTGCATCACCAAATTGACCCAAGTGGGCACAACCCTCAAAAATGAGGACTGGGGCCCACAAGGCAAAAATCAAAGAAGTGACACACTAGGGGTAGGTTATCAAGTGTGAGGATCATGAATCAAGTGGGATCTCACCTACCCATGTCTTGGAACCAACCAAACTAGCTTCTCCCAAGGGGTGTGAATTGCCTTCAAGAGGGCTAGGTGCCTTAGAAAGTGTGTCAAATGGAACCCAATCACCACCAAACTATAGATCTGGATTGTTGTGGATACTATAGAGGTGGGTTTTCAATATCTTTCCAAAAGCTAGGCTAGATCCAAGTAGATCTAAGAAAAACAAAAAAGAGGGTTTTGATTTTAATGCAGTTTTTGACCAATGGGGTGGATAGCAAGCGAAATCAATATGTACCTTGTAGATCTAACCTCAAAAGCTTGCGGCCTCTTAGCATATGGAGAATTCTTGCCCTAGTTACAATTCCAAGCTTGATCCAAGTGTCTTCAACCAAAAACGTCCAAGCCCTAGGAGGAAATATGTCTCATGAAAACCTGCAAATCAAACTACATCAAGTTAGATTTGATCCACAAATCCATAAGATCTAAGCATGTCATATCAAGAAAGTAATCAATGGACAAAGCACAATTGAAAAACTCCCTCTCTATGAAGACGTCTTGCTCATGGGAGATGTGAGCAACCCCTACAATCTTCCCACAAAGCAAATCGTTGAGCTAGCTTGAAGCAATTCGGCCTCCCTCTCTTGATGTCGATTTTACCTGAAAAGCAAACAATGTCTAGAAGCAAAAGATCCAAGAACACATGCAAGAGCGACCCAATCAAAGCCAAGAAGTACATCTCCAAAATATTCTTTTCATTCCAAGTTTTCCAGAGCCCAAAGGTGAGCTATACAATAGGGGGTCTCCTCCTTATATGGGATAATAAAGACCAAAACCCTAGATCTCAAAACCACTTTACAAAAGATGAGTGGTTGAGATTAAAAGATCTCAATACATAATCAATGGCTAAAATGAGCCTAATAATATAATCACATGGATCACTCAAAATAATGATGACGTCATAGCTAAAAGTGTGAGATTTTCAATTATTAGGAACTAGATTCATAAGACAATTTCACCATGGAATATTTTAGACAATGAGAGAAGAAGAATAGAGAGAATAAATTATGGAAAACACTCTGTATCTTATTCATTTATATGATAACAATATATAATACATCCTCCATGGAGAAAATCGAATTGCTTTGAAGCAATATGGAAAGAGAAAAAAGAAAGGCTTAGAAAAGACAAAAAGCCCCCTAGGTGGCAAAAGCAGTTTCCAAAACTGTTCTAGAGGCTCACGAATTTGGCAAGTATGGTATGGCAGCTCATGAGTGAGGTAAATGGAATGTAATGATGGCTTTAGAAGGTTAGATATGATGTGGAAGTCGAATTGGTCAAGTGGCAAAAGATTCCAAGTAAACTAGCTTTATCTTTTCCACTAGAAAGCAGAAAAAACAAGACAAAGCTAACTAAAACTGGATAGTGTCTTTCTAATTCAGGAATGGAATAAAATCAGACAGAATCCAAGGAAATCTTATCCAGAATCTATCCAAATTCGTTTTTGTGAATGAGGATAGCATGTGGTCCACTTAAAGACAAAACTGGCCTATTCTACCTAGTCAAAACTCAGGAAATTAATCATAAATGATTAATTAATTTTATCCCAAGTCTAGAATGACATAGTGGGTTTTTTAAATGTTCCAACACCCCCCCTTAAGCCTGACTTTATGTGATGGAAATCACAAAAATATCAGAAATATAGGGCCCAAGCAACAAGGCTTATGGTCACCCTAATACAAAAATAACTAGTCCATGTGAGCCGAGGAAACAGGGAAAACCTCATGGGAACAAAACCCTCCCTAAAAAATGGACATACTTAATGTCTTCATACGATCATGTTGCTCATTTGAATGAGCTGAATGATCTGAATGAGCTGAATGGGTTGCTTCCGAGTAACTGACTTGATGAAGAGATTGTGGATGTCATGATCATGCATCAATGCATCGATGTTGTGTAGGCAAGAACCATGTGTTGAAGCTCTATGAAGTTCATCTTCTGATGATGGAGGAGCATCAAATGAATTTTTCTTGCTGTTGTAACATACATAATCAAATCTGAAAACATAATCAATGATGGAAAGAAGATCTATGCATACTCCTTCCCAAGGAGAAACAATGAACTCAACAGGATCAATTTCTTTTGTAGCTGCAATGTGGTGTACTAGTTCTTGTACTTTCTTTTCAAACTGATGTAGAACCTTTCTGATATTTAAAATGAGATCATGCAGCTCTGAAATATCAGAATGTAAGTCATATGGAGCAGCAACCAATAAAGATGTGGAGTCTCCATGATCGAACATAATTTCAGTAGAAAAAATTTGAGAAACTAGATCACCCGAACAGCTGAGCGAGCCTGGAGAGTGTGAGGACATGACTTTTGAACCATGAGTGATGGGGTCATGTCCAGATGTGTGGAATATCAGTCCAAATAATGCCAAAACAATGGCTGTCCAACCAATGAAAGATATGCAAGACAAAAGTGCAACAGAGGCAAGTGACACAGTGTAGGAAAACATAGAATTGTGTAGTTTCTTAACTGGAGAACTTGGGGTTTGTAGGGTCTTTTGTGCATCCAAAGGTTGGGAATATGATGTGGGATATATAATGACCTACATATCAGACTGTAAATCATCTTCTAAATCAGAATCTAAAAGATTTGAATGATGGTGGAAAGACCTTTCAGAAGGCAAGTCAGAAGCTAGTAAAAAATGACTAGTTTTGAGAGTAGACTTGGATGAACTGACTGAAGATTGTTCCAAGGAAGAGGTGGAGGTTTCTGATTCTGATATATCAGAATGTGAATCAATGTCAGAGACATCATAATTATATTTCACTCTATCACTCAAAGCATAAACATTATTACCTTTGGGAGAGGCTTGGAGACAGAGTTCTTGTTCTACAGCAACCTTGCCTTGTTCTTTCTTTGCAAAGTCAGGAACATCTATGTTATGCTCTTCGAGCATCTTGGCCATGATGTCTAATTTCTTCTTGAAGCAAGATTTCTCAGGATGAATACCTTTCCAGCAATAAGAACACTTGGGCTTCTCCTTCTTCATCTTCTTGGATTTGGAATCTCCATCAGAATCCTCTTCATCTGACAATATCTTCTATTTGGATTTGTCATTCTTGAAACTCTTTGCTCCATGAGCAACAAGTGCAAAGTCTTTGGAGGGTGATTGATCCCTCATTTGGACCAGCTTGTCCTTTTCTTGAGTGAGTGAATCCATGAATGTATCCAAGGTTGGCATCTTCCACTTGGGAACTGCAAGTCTTGTAGAATGAAAAGTAGACACAAATACTGAGTATTCAGAGCTCAGTTTTGACAGAATGGTAAGGATTAATTGCTCATCCTTCTTCTCTATACCACATTGCTTGAGTTGAAGCACTAGGTTCTTGAATTTTGATATGAACTCCTCCATAGAATTGAAATTACTTGGACTAAGAGAGATCAGCTCAATCTCCAACAAATGACCTCTGAGCTTGTCTTGTTTTCCAAAGAGAGACTCTAGCTTTGTCCACACTTCATTTGGAGTTGATAGAGAATCGATATGGAATAGAAGATCTGTAGATATAGAGAGACAAAGTAACCCATAAGCTTCATCAAGCCTATTGAACCATTTGGATTTTAATGCAACAGCTCCTGGCTCAGTTTCAAGCCCCATAGTGACTCTATACAATCCTTTGCTCCGAAGCTGGATGATCATATGCACCTTCCAGTCAAAGAAATTGAAGGGAGTGAGAGTCACAACTTTGGCTTGATTTTTCTCCATACTGATGCGCTCCTGGTAATGGTAATACCTGCAAAAAACACTCTTGGAAATTGTTTTGAATCAAGCTAGCTCTGATACCATGTGAGATTTTCAATTACTAGGAACTAGATTCATAAGACAATTTCACCATGGAATATTTTAGACAATGAGAGAAGAAGAATAGAGAGAATAAATTATGGAAAACACTCTATATCTTATTCATTTATATGATAACAATATATAATACATCCTCCATGGATAAAATCGAATTGCTTTGAAGCAATATGGAAAGAGAAAAAAGAAAGGCTTAGAAAAGACAAAAAAACCCCTAGGTGGCAAAAGCAGTTTCCAAAACTGTTCTAGAGGCTCACGAATTTGGAAATTATGGTATGGCAGCTCATGAGTGAGGTAAATGGAATGTAATGATGGCTTAAGAAAGTTAGATATGATGTGGAGGTCAAATTGGTCAAGTGGCAAAAGATTCCAAGTAAACTAGCTTTATCTTTTTCACTAGAAAGCAGAAAAAACAGGACAAAGCTAACTAAAACTGGATAGTGTCTTTTTAATTCAGGAATGGAATAAAATCAGACAGAATCCAAGGAATCTTATCCAGAATCTATCCAAATTCGTTTTTGTGAATGAGGATAGCATGTGGTCCACTAAAAGACAAAACTAGCCTATTCTACCTAGTCAAAACTCAGGAAATTAATCATAAATGATTAATTAATTTTATCCTAAGTCTAGAATGACATAGTGGGTTTTTTAAATGTTCCTGCAAAAAGGTACAAAGTGACGATGACGTCAACCACTAGAGGGGGCAAAAGTACATGGGCCCACCTCATATGACTAGGACATCACACATGAAGCACATTGTGGGGCTAGGAGGCATCAATCCTTGCTAGCTCATCCCCATGGCACAATAAAATAATATAATATGTCCAAAATAAATATAAATGATCAAATCTATCCTCAAAATCTGTGACAGACATGCAGTAAAAGGCATCCTGTGGCCTCTGTGGACCCACCCAAGTGATGAAAACTGGCTGGAAGATAGTGGGTTCACCCTGGAAGACCTCTGTGAAAACCAAGTGCCAAAACCTTGCCTCAATTGCCCAAATCGAATTCCTCAATGACCCTTTTATCCCATTTTTGGACTGCCTCGATAACTGTCAAAGTGCTGAAACTGCCTCCTAGGGCACCTGCGCTGTCAAACTGAGCCCACCGGGCTCTCTAGAAGGGGGGGTAAATGGTACTATCAAGTGGTTGGACCATCCCCTTCTCATACAGCGCCCTAGGTGAACTGGCCTTTCATGGCCCATGCTGCTCAGGCTGGGAAATCAGCCCCAAATCTGGTCAACAAGTGGAAAACTGCATCTATCACTGTCAGAAGTGCCCAGAATTGAATGATAAGTATCTCATCGGATCCAGAAGACCCAAATCTACTAAGAATGTGTACTCATACACCATGGGTTGCCCTGATGGGCTAGCTGTAGGGTCCACCATATATGGACAGTGTATAATTTGATGATCTGAAGTAATAATAAACCTGTTGAACTACATCAATCATCACCTGAATCATATGTCCATCATATAGCATCATCATCAAGAGTATGTGGGACCATCAATTATCATCCATAAGCATGCATGGCCCACATCAACACGGATCCCAAAAAATGACCATAGTCGAACTGGGTTTGACTAGGTCCATATACAACCAATCATATCAATAGACTAAGACATGTTCCTCTAATCACACTCACAGCTTAACTTAAAGTATAACATCATTTAGTGGCATTAAGCATATTTGTTCATTCCGTTGTTATTTGTATTCACTTGCACAATAGCTTAAATGACAAACCCACCCATTGGACATGGTCTAACTACTAGCTAAGGATGAAGGCTAGGAACAAGGTTGGGCAAAGGGGGTGACTTGTCTAGACTCAACTAAAAGACACTTTGGACTGGGAGAAAGGGGGAGCTACAAACTCTGTGCTGGACAAAATAAACATGGGGAATGGCTGTGCCTCACAAATGGGTAAGTTGTTTAGAGAGTGCTTATTCAACTTAGGCATCATGTCTACATCAAGTTGATCCAAGTTCATTAGGATCATTCAATTTCATTTCAAGGCCTTTTTGGCCTACATAACCCTTCGGATCTCAGGTGTGTTGATAAGCACAACTAATTGCAGCTTGCATCCAGGGCATGTTTGTATACATATATAAGGTCAGCAATTGTTTAGACATAGCATTTAAGAACCATTGCTTTTTGGACCTTTCTTATACTCTTTGAGGAGTATTTTTAGCAGTTCATCGCTCTTGCCCTTTTTAGTTTCCATGGGCAAATTTATATAAGTTTCCATAAGTAGTACATGAGCTTTCAGTTTTAGCCAACAACATCTCAAGTGACTAGGGGGAGTTCGAGCCAGTGCCAAACATCGGGACAACCGACCAGAATGATTTAGGCCTACAATCCAACTTACCAAAGGCAAGTTTTGTCACCAACTCAGAGCCGAGACACTAAACATAGAGGGATGTGGTCCAAACACAAAGGTAGTAAAAAGGGAAGTCCTCAATATCAGAAAGCCAAGTAAGACAAGTCAAGGGTTAAGGCCAAATAAGGAAAGTCATGGATGGATGGAGTCAAATGATGGTGGAGCCTAAGCTAGCAGACAAATGGTGTCAAGGAAGACCATATCTATGCAAGGTAGTGAACCAATGAGTTTTGTCAAACAACCTAAATGTGCAAGTAAAATGTTCATTTTATAATTCATCATTAAGATAGTTCATTTCAAGTTTTACAACATTTGCCACATCATGAATGATATACCAAGCTGAAGCTATGAACATGACTAAAACAACAAGATAATAATCCATTGTCAATGATTAGACATCCATAGGTCATACAATATCATCATAAGAATAATCATCATAAACCATCTGAAACGCTGCTACAATACATCTCTGGGCACTGAACTGAAACTGTATGGGATAAAGGGTCACATCGGTCATCAAATTTGAACTCTCAAGGCTTAGCCTTGACACAAGGTATAACATAAGTCTGAATAATATACTGCTCTGATCATGAGTGATCTCAGAATAATAACTCATCATAGCCAAGCTCTGAATAATTGAAGCTCTGGAATGTGCAGATATCTGCTAAGCAAGAATAGTAGCCCTGCTACTATGGTGTGATAACAGTTCCATTACAAGTCGAAGCACATTGAGATCAAGTACCACTATATCAGGGATATGGTGTAGAGAGGAGCAGTAAAGCTCCAATATGTAACGACAGACGAGGAGATAGCCGAAGTGTTGACCAAGCCGTTAGCAAGAGTGAAGTTTGAGTACTTCAGAGAGAAGCTTGGTATTCTCCAGATCGAGGTTCCTCCTAAGAGGAAGTGATGAGACCAGAAGAAGCAGATGCACTAGAGCCATTCCCGCATGATGGTAGGTTTGTCCTCTCATGTTGGTAGATGTAAGGGCTGAGCCATTCTCGCATGGTGGTAGGTTTGTCCTCCCATGTTGGTATATGTAAGGGCTGAGTCATTCTCGCATGGTGGTAGGTTTGTCCTCGCATGTTAGTAGATGTAAGGGTTGGGTTTCGCATGGTGGTAGGTTTGTCCTCCAATGTTGGTAGACGAGGTTCTCGTATGGTGGTAGGTTTGTCCTCCCATATTGGACACGTTGTGAGGTCCACCGGTCATAAGACACTGTGTGCGCCTAGGCAGGATCTCGCATGGTGGCAGGTTTGTCCTCCCATGGCTGACTGTTGTGGGATATGTGATGTGCATCTGGGTTGTGATCCATGCGATGATGAGATGAACTAGATACGATGAGGCGATACTAGGAAACGCAGGTGATTGTTGTGGCAATGTAATGACTGGTCCTGGGCTGTACCTACTTGATGACTTGCTCGCAGAGATGATGAAGACCTACATGAGGGCTAGGCCTACATCCAGCATGAGAAAGGGTTCGCTCTATAGAACTTCCTATGATGAGTAGATTCGAGAGATGTCACCAATCAATGATCGATATGATGAGGATTGCAGCAACAGTGATGATGATGATCCAATGTTGATGATGATGTTCCAGCATTGATGATGATCCAGCGATGATGACGTTATCCAAACTTGTGTCCAAAGGGGTTGATGACTGTGGCAAGAGAATACCTCCCTAGTTAAGAGGGCGTGTTGTTGTAATTGTAACTTCAAAAGATATTCCCTTGTATTTTATATTGTTTTTAATTATTGTATTTTATTTGTACCTCCGACGGAGATGTTTTCCCTTTGGTCGGAGATGTCATTATTACTTTTGGTCATGTAAAGTCATTGAGGTAAAACCTCCATTGTAAGTCGGGACGATAGATCCCCTAGAGTCAAATGTATTAGGGTTATTGAGTCTTCCTAGAGAAGTAGGCTGGTCAAGTTTAGCTGGGGCCGACCTAGCTAGTGAAAAGTAAAGTATAAATAGAGAGTTGGGCTCTCTCATTTGGACACACTCACTCACTCAAGTTTTCATTAGTGAGAGAGAGAAGACAAGTTTGCATAGGAGAAAGAGAGAGAGTTGCAGAAAATCTATCTCTGAGGAAGTTGCGGGGTTTTCTCCTTTATGGTTTCCCCGAGGAAAATCTTTGTGTCTCTTGTGTTATGTTGTGCTTGTTATTCTTTCAATTAAGATCCTAGATAATATTGATTAAAAGTAGAAAATCTAACAGTTACATGCCTCGGCACCAAAGGAAAAATGGCAAACCTTGGTCATGTAACATAGATCTAGCAGCACTAACAATAGCCCTGTTTTTGCTCTTAGCAACCCCATTCTGTTGAGGTGTATAGAGCGTTGTTAATTGTCTCTGGATGCCCCCCTGGATGCAAAACTCATTGAACTCTTTGGAGGTATATTCACCTCCATTATCTGATCTGACAATCTTGATCTTCCTTTCTGTCTGATTTTCCACAAGTGCTTTGAATTCTTGATACTTCTGGAAAACTTCTTTTCATTCTTTGCTTTTTAGAAAAAAAATCCAAGTCTTCCTAGAGTAGTCATCAATGAAGGATACATAGTACTTGTATCCCTTTAAAGATGTGGTGGACATCGGACCACAAAGGTCGGAATGAATCAAATCAAGTGCTCCTGTAGATCTATTGTCACTCTTGGGAAAAACTGTCTTGACGTAGTTCCTGAGAGCACACCCTTTACACACATCATTGTGCTCGGTGCTAAACTCGGGCACTCCTGCCACAATCTCCCTCGGGATCTTCAGAGCAGGATGATGTAGATGAGCCATCCTCTTGTGCCAAAGCTCACAGGGATCACAATCATCATCCTGGCTGCTATGACTCAGGGATACATCGTACTTGTATCCCTTTAAAGATGTGGTGGACATCGGACCACAAAGGTCGAAATGAATCAAATCAAGTGCTCCTGTAGATCTGTTGTCACTCTTGGGAAAAACTATCTTGATGTAGTTCCCAAGAGCACACCCTTTGCACACATCATTGTGCTCGGTGCTAAACTCAGGCACTCCTGCCACAATCTCCCTCGGGATCTTCAGAGCAGGATGATGTAGATGAGCCATCCTCTTGTGCCAAAGCTCACAAGGATCACAATCATCATCCTAGGTGCTATGACTCAGGGCATGATGAAGCTGAAAGTTGAGCCTGTAAAGTTTTTCGCTACGGACTCCAATCCTCACAGCAGAGGTATCGTTGGATCCCTTGGGATGAACTAGAACATTTCCATCTCTGAACATCACCCACAATCCTCGATCTTCAATAGTAGAAACAGAGATCAAGTTTTTCTTTAGACTCGAGACATATAGAACATCACAAACTCTCATAGACTCTCATGATTCTCTCGGGAAGGAGACTGTCCCTTGACCTACTGGTTTGACAGTAGAATTGTCTCCAAGTACAATCTCAAGATCTAGCCCATCCTCGACAAAATCTGTAAAGTACCCACGAACACCTGTCATATTGCTTGAGGCTCCGCTGTCTATATACCATACACTAGAAGTAGAAGCACATAAAGATTGGCATGTGTTAACAGCCAACTCTTTGTCAATCTCGTCAGTAGAATGCTTATCTACATCTGTTGAAGAGCATGAGGTGCAAACAACCTAATCATCCCTCATACTTGTAGTCATGGTCTTCTGATCTCTAAAACTGTCCTGAAAGCACAGATCAGCTATCCAACTGAGATCACCAAACAGATCTGGTGTACAGCTTGCAAATCAAAGTGTGATTGTTCTCCCTGACCCTTACCAGGGCTCTGATACCATGTTAATTTATCCAAAGCTCACTACTCCCTCTGGATGCCCTCAGATCTCAAGCGGTTTGAGTCTCTATAAATCAAAAATACAATAATGACTAAAGATACAAACATTGTAGATCTCTTAACACTTCCACAATGAAAAACATGGCAATCACACAACTCAGTATTGACCCTGGAAACCCCAAACGGGGAAAACCAACTATCTGTGGGGATTTCTTCTATCTCGAGCCCAGAGCAAAGAAAGCAGAATACAAGTACGTACAAAATACCTTAGAAGGAACAACCGAAACTGACAAGGTCAAAACCCTAGATCTGCATGCAACAAACCGATGCATTCACAGAGGAAATGTGCCCTAACTGTCAACTAGATCTGGATCTATCTGCAGGTAACTCTGTCAGTACTGTCTCTCTCACAGCACTGCTCTGATCTGCTCGGCCAAAGAAGAAGGCCAACTGCTAGATCTGATGAATGCACCCCTCCTCTGCATGGAAAAGTGCGCCCTCCCTCCAGAAGTCAAATGCTCATATGGAATCAGATCTCAACAGATATGAGCTCTGATCATCACAGTCCTTCCTCAATCACTGAAACAAGGATACTCTGAAAGTCTCCGCTGCTCAATCGATCCACTGGAAGCAAAACAAGCTTCTCTCTCCTCAGAGAATGCGCCCTCCTCTCTTAGGAATGTCGCCCACCTCTCAAACAAATCTAACTCTGATCGGTTTGCTCGGGATATACTGTTAGTGACCTCCTGCCTTCTTATAATATCTCACTGGCAAATTAGGTTTACCAAAAAACTAAAGTGAGTGCATGCAAAATTCACTTTTGCATGCAAAAGTTTTCATGCCCTCCAGAGAACAACTTCCCTGGTTAACTTTTCAACAATACATGGATTCTTTTTTTCCCTCTTTTTTATGTTTTCCAAAAAATCTGAGGAGCACTTTTATAATTATTCAGTTGGCCTCAGAACGGCACTTAGGCTCCATATGATATTGTTGCCTACAGTAAGTCTTCACAGTTGTGAGTGTGGCAACAGGCTGTAGCTGTGAGCCTGTTAAATATATTCTTTTAAATATATATGCATGGAAGGTTAAATATACATTTTTTCATTAAAATTATAAAAAAAATTATATTTTTGAATAATCCGGTTCATTGAAATCAAACTGCTCCAGTTCATTACTGGTTCCGGTTCCGGTCCGAGTTGACTCTCTGTTCCAAGTTTTAAAACATTGCTATGCATGTTGGCTTAAGATTAACACATGTAAAAGGGTTTTAAGGGTTACACTAATGTTAGACTTAGATGGGTAAACTTATTTTCATTGAGTTATTAGATAAAGTGTGTTTGTAACTTGTATCTTGTGTATTATTGTCATATTAGGTGAACATTTGCCTAAGTTCTGATAATGGTTAACTTTATTACACTAGACAGATCCTATTTACACACATGTTATGACTTTATCGTTGTGTTTGATGATTATTAAGCACATTTGGATGGAATGCTACACTTGAGATGATATTCATGTCATGTCTCTTAGCACAGATGAGGGGGACATCACTCTCCTAGACACATTGATAGCTATGTATGTAACATGTGGGAGGGTTGGGAGAATCCTAGACCCCTCCCCCCATGTGTGAGGCTTCCCTTGCATATTTTGGGCATTTGAGGTGACATTTGGAGCTTTCTGGAGCTTTCTAGAGGGCCGAATTGACATTTTGATGGAGCTGTCCCCTTCCTGGGCACTTTTGGATGAATCTTTGAGATTTTTGAGGGAAGCATTCCACCGTTTGGGCCTAGGGACAGTGGGTAGCCCCTCTTAGTTCCCCTTGGGTTAGCATTGTTCTTTCCGGCTTTAAATTTCACATGCTAACTTGGGAGGTAACACTTAGAAAATGGAATATAGCTTAAAACAACAGGAAAGCCCAAATAATTCTGAGGTACTCTCAATCGATCTATCGATAAATTAAAAAAAAAACATCATGATTCTTAATGCCATACAAAGCAATTGAATTAGAGAAAGAACATCCAAAACAGTAAGCAGAAATCTCTAACTATCTATTGCCATAATTATCAACCAAAACAGCAAGAACCAATCATCAGTATCTAATAATTCGAATTCAATTGGTTTGAGCAAAGACATATAGGACTCTGACAAATAGTGAGAACTTCACACCTTGATTCTGCGAATCCCAAAGACATTCAGTCGATAAGACAAGCCAGCGATAATGCCACAAAGACCTGGTGTAAATGATCTTTTCCATGATGACATAAGTAGCTACATCACCAACAATTAAATAAAACGTCTTTCAATATGATGCAGAATCAGCAGAAAAAATACGATGCAGAATCAGTGGAAAAAATATGATACATCATATTTGAACAGAGTATTGCCTGCAACAAATAAACACATTATAGAATAAGAGGTTTCAACTTTTAACCTGAAGACCAGCAAGGTAGACAAATGATTTGTCAGAGAATTGAATACCAAAAATGCGAAACCATGTTGAAACTGGTATATCGAAGTAGAAAGGTATAAATGAAGAAAATATCAAGCCATAAGGTCCAGGTGTTAGCCCAATCGAAATAGGATCTGCAAAGCCACAGTAACAAAAAGTTAAAAAGTCGAAACTGAATAATAGAAGCATATTCTGTACTTATTTGTGAGAAATTCTTACTTCAGATATATAAGCTATAATAAGAAAGGTGTTACTGGTCTTCTAAGCATTTATGTCAGAAAGGCATCTTGGATTCTGAAGATCAGAGGCAGTGCAAAGATAAGCAGCATGATGTTAGGCAGATGTAGCAATTAAAGTACTTCGTATTAAAAAAAACTGAAGAGAAGATATTTTCCATAAATCACCATAAATAACTCAAGTATTGCTCACCTCGAGAGAGCAACAGTGCAAGAATAAAACATTGAATATCCTTTGCATCAAGTAAGGAATTATTTTCAATAGCTGTGTATTTGCATTGACTCTATTAAGTTATCAACTTCATCTATAGAATTTTAGCTGTGATCAGTTCTGTTTCCTGTATAATTGAACTGTGGTGTAATCTTCTGCATATACTCTGCAGAATGAGTATACTTTATCAAACTTATACTGTATGTTCCAAAAGCCGCAATGTTTGAAAAATTGAAATCGGACTCGGAATCGGTCGAGGGTCAACTCGGAATCGGAATTAGAATCGGTAATGAATCGGTCATAAATCGGCCAATTTGAATTTAATGAATCAGTTTACTCAAAAATACAAAAAATATTTAAATTTTAAAGAAAAACAACATTTTCAAGATTTTAGGACTGTTGTTATGACCCAGACTTCTTGTTTGAAGTCCAAAGAGCACCTATACTTGTTGTTTAGGGCTACTTTCATCCACAGTACTGCCCACAATTTATTTTTAGCCTTTAAGGTGATTTTCATGACTTTTAACTGCTGCAAAGGTCATAACAGGCACATGTTTGCTTCAAAATTGTTGTACGAGGGTTTGAACAGCTTCAACCTAAGTTGCATGAAACGGGGAAACGAGGACGAAACGGAGAAACTTCGAAACAGGGGAAACGTGACCCCCCAAAATTGTGGAAATGAGGAAATGCAATATATATTAAATTAATAAATTAGCAAAGACATTTACAAAAATGAATGTGAAATATAAATCATCAATCATACATGTCAACGAATCATTGCCTATATTGGGATCCTATTCATCAATAGCACCCTATGCCTCCCTCCTCTAGGCTCTAGCCCTTGCCTCTAACTCAAATTTCAAAGTTGATCCTCCAAGGACATTTGTCAACGACTCAACACACTACAATTTTGATGAAACTTCCTAATCCAATCGCTAAAATAACGTAGAAAAAGCTTTTGATGCTTGATAAGTGATTTTGCATGAGTGAAGAGTACATTTTTATTAAGGTTATGACAGAGGAATTCAACAATCAACACCACCAACATCAAGGTACATATAGGGGTTGATGTGCTTGATTAAATGCCAATTTCATACCCTCATACATGATAGAATCTGGTGGAAACCTTGCAATCCTAAAATCCTGAAAACTATTAAGTCCGCTGAATTTTGAATGGGATCTAAAAGTCTACTTTTTGCATATGAAGTCCGATGAGGTTGGAACCACTCTCAAACATCCTGAAACAATTAATGGTAATGTAAAAAATTTAAGTAAAAGGATGGAAAATAAAAGATAAGGAGAATGTCACTTTTACCATTAATATCACCAATTACTACAGCACCATGGGGATATAGGTTAAAAATTAAAAAAAAAAAAAAACATTTTTTAATGGCCCACGGGCCCACACCAAAAAACCGGCCGATTTTTTGTCAAAAAACGGTGGACCGGACCGGTTCGATACTGAACCGGTCGATTTGATACCGAATCGGTCGGTTTGGTACCGAATCGGCCGGTTCGGTACCGAACCGGTCCTCCAATCCGATTTGGAGACCGGTTTGAACCGGTCTAGCCTTAAATCAGTGAATCGACCGATTCTGATTCCGGTTTCACCGATTTTTAAAACTATGCCAAAAGGTGAAAAAATTTGGTTATGTTTCACTTGGGGCTCATTTACTGTTGAACTCTCAGAGAAATAGGGATCAGTAAGGACAAGTTAACATGCCCAAAATGATCAAGAATTCAATAAGTGCCATAGAACAGGTTTAAGGCTAATGTTAGCACTTAGCAATGTGGTGTAAGAAATTCAGGTTATAACCTTGGAAACCACAGACAAATACTTAACAAGATGTACTCAATTTGGTTCATTAGGCAGTCACGAGAATTATGGTTGAATTTTGAATGATCCTAGTGTTAATAAACATATAAAGGGCACTAGGTAAAGGCCTAAGAAGACCAACATTGTATCTTATACAGGACAAAGAGACGTTACATATTGTAAAAGGACGGTTAGGTCGGCAGACTCTAAAGATCTGCTAGAAGCTATGCTGGAAAATTATGAATCCAAGATGAGAAAGAATCATTCAAATTCCATGAAAAAGGAAAAAACCATAGAAAGCTGTCATTAAAGGTTGGAAATCTTTTCTTAATTTTCTTTCACCTTTGTTAACATTGTTGGTATTATTTTTAAAATTAGATAGTATCCCTTTCTTTGTTTTGGGTATCTAAAGAAAAGTCTGAAGCTGAAAGAATAAGCATTCAAGTACACCAAATGAAAGAAGGATAGGAAGGTTACACAATTGAAAAGGGTCGCAAACCAGAGATCTAACAACAAGGGCAAGTGAACAAGGTACAAGTAGGAAAAGAAAGGACGATGGGCAACAAGCTACAAAAGTGATTGTTTTAGTTGCAGAAGATTAGCAGAGAATAGTGGACCAAACTTGAAAAAGTGATATGTTAGAATAAATCATTAGGATTTCGGAGTCCAATAGAATGACCAACTACTGCAAGGGAAGGAAAAGACGTGATATACAGAATCCCGGAACATTCATATCAGTGTTGCGGGGAAGCACCCTCCCCCCCCCCACTCGCCCTCGCTCGGGAAGCTCAATTCGGGCCAAAGCTATGCTGAAGTGCCCAGAGAGCGCGCTTCCATTTCACTTCAAGTGAGAGTGTTTTGGAGAGCGCGCTTCGGTGCCAATGTTAGCACTCCCTGCCTCTGTACGGAAGCAATGAGGAAGCAATCGCTTCCTCAACGCTTCCGTACGCTTTACGTATGCTTCCCAGGATAATAAAAAATGATTCCCATCGCTTCTCTCAGCCCTCCCCGTCAACCCTTGGAAAAGGCAAGGAGAAAGGGGGGTGGGGTCCACGTTTGGATTACTGGAGCAAAGGAAAAGGGATTTGGGGGATAAATCCCTCTTCTCCACTCTCATTTTCACTTTGCTTTGCTTGAGAAGAGAAGAGAAGAGGAGAAGGTTTCCATCAAGTTTGGGTTCTTCTTGGAGATTGAAGAAGGTGGTTGTTATCACATATATAGTAGTCGGGCTACCATATTCTATTTTTCAAATTCCAGTACACTTTTCAGCCAGTTCCCTTACACATGAGATGTCGAGATGAGCATCTATGATGGATCACTTATTGATTATGGACAACAGTTTATTCCCATGCCATGACTGAGTCTCAGGATACTCATATTTGAGGATTAATGTAGCCATTTACAGAGCAGTTGGTATTGCCCAGATTTGTAGCAGCAGGTTCTCAGTGGACAGATGAGGTTTCAGATTATGTACATTCAGGTATATGACTCAGCAGGTATATTCTTGTGTTATGTTTATATCGCTTTTATACTCATTCCTGTGACATGTCTTAGCATTTAGTATCATGATCTGGCGATCATATAGATATTTGGATCTATTTGTATTGATATTATGTATACGTGTCCCTACTCAGACTTAGAATTTCTTGATCCATACTCATTGGTTTTCCTCCTTAGGGAGAATAGGGGTGATCATTCCCACCATTCTTTTGCTTGCTAGTGTTGGTCTCATTATTCACTCTCTCCACCCATCCATTACCTTCCAGTTATGTTATTACCCTGACTTACTACTTGACTAGTGGCATGGAGGACCTTCCCCCACTTTAGCCTCTTTGTTGGATGAGCTTCCCCTTGTTTATTGTGTCTCGGCTCTGAGTTACCTAGGTCGTGTTGTCTAAACCTGAAACAGATAGTCCTGCCATCAATACAATGTATTTGGAAATGAAACGTATATCTTATGAAAAGCCCATTCATGTAACAAGTGTTTTTGAACACATGTGAATGCAAGGCACGCCTAATGAAATTGGCTTTGAAATGAAATGTGAAATGTGAAATGTGAAATGTGAAATGTGAAATGTGAAATGAAAAGCCCATGTAACAAGTGTTTTTGAACACACGTGGAGCATAAAGCCTAATCCATGTAGCAAGTGTTTTTGAACACACGTGGATCAAGGCTATGGAAACGTAAAGGCCCAAAAAGCAATGGTTCTTCAAAGCTATATCTAAATGATTGCTGGCCTTACTTGTATTTGATATGGATTGTGAGCATTTGTCAAGGTGAATAAGCACCTCTGAAAGTAACTTACCCATTTGTGAGACAAGGCCATTCCCTGTGTTTCTGCTTGTCCAGCATATGCTAGAGTATGTATCCCCTTTCCATTTCCAAAGTGTCGCAGTGTCAAGTTAGTAGTAATCCCTTAGCTTAGCCTTTTGATTTTTAGCCTTCACCCTTCACTAGCAAATTGGTCACAACTATGAAGTGAGTATGGTCTTGAAAGTCTAGTCTGAGTCTTAATTAATATTGAAAACTCTTTATATTTTGGTTTTAGATCGCGAAAGAAATGATTGCTACTTGTTATAATTGTTACTTGAATGAGTTGTAGAGCATGTTTTAACCTTTAACACTCGCGCATTTTGATGTCAGCCTCGGTCATATTTTTGGTCATGTTGACTTGGTCAAACCTAGTTTAACCAAGATCAACTACAAGACATGAGGTGGATAGACCTCGGATGATGCAGATACATGATATGTGGTCTATTACAAGTCACTAGATGGTTCTATGCAGTGGTTACAGGTTTATGATGATGATTTGTGGTTTTCAGCATTTACAGATTATTATTATTTTATCTGTCTGGGCATACTGGATATTTTATATGATCATGTAGAGATCCATTGGGCTCTCTGAGTCCATTGAGACAATTGGTTTTCAGTTCCGGGCAGTTATAGCAATGATTTCCTTCAGTTTTCCTTTCCGGTGCAGTTTTGCCATGATAAATGGCCTGTCAGAGCAGAGAGATGTTTTGATTGGTTCACCTAGGGCGCTGTATGAGGAGTGGGTGGTCCAGCCACTTGTTTTTACCATTATACCCCCCTCCCAGAGATCCTGGTGGGCTCAGTTGGACAGCGCAGGTACTCCAGGTGGCAGTTTGGGCAAGTTCACATTTCCCGAGGCAAATTAAAAATGGTGAAAATGGCCACTGAAGAATTCGATTTGGGCTACTGAGGCAAGGAAATGGCATGGGATGAGTTTTGATGAGTGTAATGTCTTCCACACCTTCCACAACAGTTTCAGCTTTCAATGGGGCCCACACCCCCATCTCTCCGGCACATTTGATGATTTTCTAGAGCCTTTGGAGGCTCATGACTTTCCCAGAGAGGCACGATTTGGTGCTTAGCTTGATCGTTTGATGTTATTGTGCCATGGGGACTGACTAGGGAGGATAGATATTGCTCCCTAGACCCACCATGAGATTTATCATATGTTATTTTATCACTTTGAGTGGGACCCCCTCTTTTAGGGCGATTTTGTCCATTGATGTATTATGTTTTATTATTGATCCATGTACTTTATGTTGAGCTCATCTCAACCATTGATTAGATCATGTTGATCTTTTAATCTTAGCCATCCATTCAAAAGGTGGTTAGGGTTTTGGTATCTCTCCATCCTATTTAAAGGAGAGAGCTTCTCATTGTAAAGGGTCTTTGACTCTTGGAATCTTGATAATAGAAAAACTTCTTGTGGAAATTCTTGGGTCTCCTTTGCATCTGGTGTTCTTCGATGGTGATTAAAAAGTCTATTGCATCCTAGCATTTGAGTATTTGTGGTGATATCTATATTTTCGTGGAACTTTTGTCTTGTCTACATGAGGGCGACTTCACTAGGGCGTTTTTGCAGGGCTTCCTCAACTCGCTTGTTTGGCATCGCTTGTATCAGGGGGTTATCATTAGTATCATTGTGATCTATGGTTTCATCTTGTTATTTCTTTTGTAGCATTTGTCCATTTCTCTTTATGCATCAAATCTGATATTGTTGACATTTGTTGTGCAGGAGGGAGGACGCATTGGCTCCTTGGGAAAAATCGATTTGCATAGAATACTCATCCAAATCTCCTCAAATTGATCGGGAAGGCATACATCATCATCATCAAGGCATCTACAAGGTTATCCAGGTAAGATCCACAGGTTTGTTCTTCTCTCTTGGTTCCAATCCATTGGCATATTTATTTTACTGTCAAAACCCTCATTAAAATCCTTCAAAAAATTCTACTGATCAACCCCTTGATCAATTGGCAAACTTTTTCTGGGTATTGTGGATCGGGTAAATCCCAAGGTGGGTTATCAAGGGTGTCACCCTTGGGGACTCCATTGGCCCATTTTCCTAGGCACTAGCCTTCTCCCTACCAAAGTTACAAATATCGGCCGCGAAATCGCGAGTTGCCGATAAATCGCGACATTTTCGCAGCGGCGATTTTTTAAGAGAAAATCGGGCACCAATATCGGGCCGATTTCCGGACGAAATATCGCCGATTTTTCAGCAAAAAAGCGCCGTCGACTCGCGGTTTTCTAACAGGGTGAAAAAAAGTTCATTTTTTAACATTTTATGCCCGCATTTAGGGCTCATTTACTCATTTGGTCGCTCGCTACAGAGGTCAAGAGGAGAGCCGGCAATTAGGGTGAAGCTGAAGGTAAGTAGATCTGCAAATGCTACGTTTTTTTTTCATTTAAAATTCTGAACGCCTCCACCGTGTGCCTCTCTCCGCGCCCGGCTTCCACAGTCCTCGCCCAACCCACTCCACGGCATCTCTCCGCGAGTCTGCGGCTTCCACATACGATGCCCTCCTCTGTCTGCTTGTCATTGCCTGCTTTATCCTCTTCTGTCAATTATAAATTTATAACGGCCATGCTATTGCTGCCCTCGACAGCGGGGAGGACGCTGTGAGAGGCATTATACACTTGACATTATACTCAGATCTTATCCTTAAAGCTACAAACGCACATCCTATTAAACAACAAATAAAATAATTCTTAAATTTCTCCTGTTCGAATCCAATGCGGTGATTGATGCTACAGATCACGAAAATGAAAAGTAAAACTGTAAAACGCAGAAAAACGATTTATCTCATATTTGGTCTTCCTGGTGGCCATCTGACGTACTTGAGACTCTTTAATTCATATGGTTTTTAGAAAGGTAATGTTTGGCTGACAAATCCTTAGATTGATTTTATTTGCTTTATTAATGGGTTTTCTTTTGGTGGTATATATGACCAGTATCTTAATGAGACCAACTGGAATTGGCGATTAATGAAAGTTGAGAGTGTTGAAGTCATAAAATTAACAATCATAAAATCTTAACCATGAAAATCGATTCAGAAACCCGTTATACGTAAGATTTACGATCTCTGATGCTGGAGATTACAAATTTTGGTGGCCTGATTTTTTGTCCTCATATTTTAAATTTTTTTGTGCACTGTTGTAAATTTGTAATAACCAATTACACACGGGCCACGGCTGACCCATCACTTCCCAGTTCCCAGCCCACTGCAAATTCGCAAACCCCTGCACGGTGCACATTCCAGAATGCACACTCCAGGCTTCCACGAATCCAGTCTGCAGCATATTAAATTATTAAAAATTTAAAAACAGATTGTAATTTTCCTGTAAATTATTAAAAAAACATATTGCAGCATGTTATTTTTTTACTGTTTTGTTATTTAAATTTTAACTTATTTGTTATTTGCAATTTTGCAGCGTGCTAATTTTTTTTTTTTGTTGCCCTAGGTTTACTTGAAGTTGAAACTTCATTTCTTCCATATACAAGATGTCGAAATTGGATGCATTTTGGGAATTTGGCACAGCGATTGATCCAGAAAATCAACAAACGCTCACTTGCAATTTATGTGGGAAAAGAATGGCGAGAGGGATAAGCAGGCTAAAATATCACATTGCACAAATATCGGGGCATGATGTGACTCCTTGTACCGCAGCAAACGAGGATCACATTGACAAGGCCAAAAAAGCAATTGAGGAAACTAAGCAAAAGAAACAATTCAAGGAGGCCGTGAGACATCAAATTGCCTCAAGATCCGGGTCCGGATGTGGAGTGGGGGCTAGTGGGACGAGTCCGGAAACCTTCTCCACGCAACAGTCCACAATGCCTTCACCTTCGACTGCATCAACAATGGGTGCCTTTGTGTCGAGATGCTCAGCTGGTGGACAACCTTCTGTAAAGTCCATGCTGAAATTAAAGGAGAAAAAAGATGCAGATACACTTGTGGGTCGCTGCTTGCTATGGAGTGATATTCCATTTAACTTTGCCAATAACCCATTTTATATGTGCATGTTTGAGGCAGCTGCTGTTGTTGGGCCGGGGTATAAGCCCCCCACTTATGAGGAGTTGAGAGGGCCCATCCTCCAGAATGAAAAGGCCGAATGCACTTACAGATTGGAGGATCTTCGAAAATCATGGGAGTTAACAGGATGCACAGTGATGTCAGACGGTTGGACTAATATGAAGGGTAGGACCCTTCTCAACTTTTTGGTTCACTGTCCAAGGGGCACTATGTTTTTGAAATCTGTGGATGCATCTGCACATGTCAAAGATGCGGGTTTACTATGTCGCTTGTTGGATGACTTCATCCAAGAGGTTGGCCCGCAGCATGTTGTCCAAGTCATAACGGACAACGCTGCGAACTATGTGTCTGCTGGTAGGATGCTTATGGACATGTATCCTTCACTATTCTGGACTCCTTGTGCGGCCCATTGCCTTGATTTGATGTTAGAGGATTTAGCCAAGATTGATTGGATCAAGGATACCATTGATTCAGCACGGGGCATCACAAAATTCATATACAATCATGCAGCGGTGCTTAGCTTGATGAGAACTTTCACAGGTGACAGAGAGTTGGTGCGTCCTGCCATCACACGCTTTGCCACTAGCTTTATTTCTCTCCAGTCCCTCTTGGATTCTATGTGGGACTTGCAGCAGATGTTCCTTTCACCTGAGTGGCGTGCTTTATCATTTAGCACTAGACCAGAGGGGCAAGCCATATGCAGGCTAGTGAATTTCCATCAGACCTTTTGGGATGACGTGAGGGAGGTTTGTGCCGTCACTGAACCTTTGGTGAGGGTTCTCCGCTTGGTTGATGGAGATAAGCCTGCAATGGGCTACCTGTATGAGGCCATGGATAGGGCCAAAGAGGCCATTCGTGCCTATTACGAGGACAAGGGAGATCGGGGGCAGGAGAGACAACAGATTATATGGGGGATGATTGATGCACGATGGAACAACACACTCCATCGCCCCATTCATGCTGCAAGATTATACCTCAACCCTGCGTTTGGTTACTCCTGTGGCTTCAGATTTGATGGAGAGGTTATGGCTGGATTCTACGAGTGTGTCCATAGGATGGTGCCGTCTGCAGATGATCGTGCAGAGCTTTCCCAAGAGTTGGAAGTGTATAAGAGAGCCGCAGGATTACTTGGGTTTCATTTGACAGTACATGACAGGACCAACCTGATGCCAAGTAAGCTTCACCTTGTTTCAAATTTTCGTTTTCTTTTTCTAATTCTTTTTTTAAATTAAATTGTTTTTTCTTATGTTTCTTTAATTCGTTGTAGATACCTGGTGGGAAAACTATGGTGGTTGTGTACCTATTCTACAGAAGCTTGCCATTCGAGTGCTCAGCCAGACTTGTAGCTCTTCCGGTTGCGAGCGCAACTGGAGTGTATTTGAAAAAGTACACTCCAAAAAGCGCAACAGGTTAGAGAATTTTCAAATTCATTAGAAAATATAAATTATTCAATTCTAGTTTATAATTTTATCATTTATCATTATGCCCCTTTGCCTTCTAATTTATGCATTACAAATTGAAATTATTAACTTTATAATTTAATGTCTAATTCTATGATCCTCCTGCAGGTTGGATACTCCGCGCCTTAATGATTTGGTCTACGTCCACTACAATCTCAGGTTGTGGGTGAAGCAATTTCAGAGAAAAGTTGATGCAAAGGCCATTTCATTAGATCAGATCGACACCATTGCAGCTTGGAGGTCGGAGTGTGAGGAGCCTGCTATGGAGGTAGCCCCTGATTGGCTAGCGGATGATCATGATCATGATGATGTTGCAGAGGCTCCATATGAGGGTGATCCAGTTCCAGAGGAGTTTCACACTGAGTCTGGGAGTGTGCCACAGTTAGATCCAGAGCCACAGGCAGGGTTAGAGGGAGATAGACCCGATAGTAGCACTGCTACTAGTAGAGGAGTAGCTGTAGGGCTACCTCCTCGAGCTCCTTCTTCTTCTTCAGGGCACCAGTTTCAGCCACCTTCAGGTTCTAGAGGACATCATGATCCTTTTGCAGGGTCTTCTAGTTCTTCTAGAGGACGTCAGATACCAGTACGAGGCCGACAATCCTCGAGGGCACCTCGTCCTAGAGGAAGGGCAAGGGTTGTTTCCACAGCGATTACCTTTTCCCGTAAAAGGGGTAGAGGGAATCCATAGTTTATTTAATTTATTTCACTGTAGATGACTCATGAGTCATGATGATGATCATGAGATACATTTGTTATAAGTTATAACTTATATTTTTGATGATTCAGACATTCAGTATTCACTATTCAGGAGTAGGACGAGGACATGATCCATTTTGATGTGTGATGTATCTCTAGACATCTTATATATCTTATATATCAGTTTTCTTTCCATATTCATGTGGCAATGTGTTTATTTGATGTTATTGTTGCTTTAGATGTTTAAAAAATTGAAAAAAAATGAATATTTTTGTGTTTTTTAAGTTTGCCGATTTTTGCCGATGTTCTGCCGAGATATCCCGAGACGATGTTTCCTGGACCCTGCCGATTTCCGCGCCACGCCGATATTTGTAACTTTGCTCCCTACCCTCACAACTTTCCTGGGTTGCCTGTTTTGCATGTGGGTTGATCTTCTTTTGAGTGCTTGCATACTTTGATACTGTCACATCCCTCTTTCAAGCATAGCTAGAAAGCCCTAATTGTCATATCTACATTTTGGGACACTTTCCCTATTTTAAGGGTCACGTTTCCCAAGGCAGTAAAATTTGACCATTTTAACACTAGCTTTGAATCCTGGAATCATACCTCATCTCTGAATCACTGTGCTTAAGATCCATCCATCAAGTCATATCATCTCTAAGCCTCCATAGTGTCTCGGTCTCCTTAAATCTAGGGTTCCATACCTGTCACTTTACGTACCTCACCTTGTCTGATTTGATGTAGTGATTGGGTTGATCTCTCCTATCGAGAGTAGATCTGGGTCTCCCCCTTGCTATCTTGGCTTTGGTAGCAAAAGCGAAGAGTGCCTTTGGTTGGCGTGACAGCCATCCATTTGGGAACTAAGGCTCTCTTGGTTCACCACTTTGGTTGTCTATCCCCTCTACCATCCTTACGGATCCACTATTAGGGGCAACTACAAGATTGGTGATAACAGTTGTCACAGCCATTACCACTTGGAGAGCCAAAGAGGTAGGCTTTAAACCCTTTCTTGTTGATTTTCTTTGTGTTTGAACTTTGAACTTTGAACTTTGATCTATATGTTGAATGCCCGGAATCTAGCTTCTCGAATGTAGATGTTCCTCTCCTACTCTTTCCCATGCTTCCTCCCTCATTATATTGCAGGAAACAGGTTAAATCTCTAGTTCCACTTCCAACGAACATGATGATGGGTATATGGTTTATTTTGTTGGTTCCATTTGTTTTTTTGATGATGGTGATTTGAAACCGGAGAAGGAATGAGGGAGAGGATGAAAAAGTGGATAGTATCACATACCGTGGGGAGGAGGAGGAGGAGGTGGAGCAGGCTGAGGGAAACCGAAAGAAAACCAAAGAGGACCCACCACCCTTGTGGAAATATATCACCAATCAAAGGGAAAGTTCTACAGCAGAAATTTCAAATTGACTTCAAAGAGGAAAACTATCAAGGAAGGCATCAAAAAACACATGATCTAGAGTAGAACATAAGCACCTAAACTACGCTTCCAATTGAGAACAACCACATAAATGATAGAGAGCCTATTATTTATCAACTCAAAGCCATTAACAATTTGAAGATCCATCCATCACACCAAGCATAAAAATAGGAAGCCTTCAAAGGAGCGCTAGCCTCAACCATCCATAAAAATCAAGAGATAATTCATTAAATCTAGTGGGATATCTCCCCCAATCCAAGCATGGCATACAATAAGAGAAAGAATTGCTAACAAGTAGAATGCTTCATACATTAGGGCATATGATGATGAAACAGGGCACCTCAAACATATAGCATTCTAGGAAAGGAGCAAATGGATGATGAACAATCTACCATATGCCTCAAACCCTTCACATATGCTGGGCACACACCTATTGCTGGAATGTACTGTGGTGCTGCACCACTGCAAAACGATTTCCTGGACTTTCCATGCTGCAAGCTACAAGTTCTGCACCCAGGTGATTCAGAACATATCCCAAACTGCATCAACTCTCCAATGTCCAACTGCTTCAGACATCCATATTTAGTTTTCAGACTTCAAAGCAACTATAGAAAACAGATTTCTTGCCACCGGTTTCCTGCTGTTTAAAACTTTAAACTACAGATTTCTGGGTGATTATATGATAAAGTAATTTTCCAAAATCTGCCTAGAACAGTCCTATACTACCACTGCCCATATGAAATGAACAGAATTCGTTTCTCAATTATAAACATAGTTCAGCTATGGAACATCCATTAAAAAGGACAATAGGTCAATATCCACAAAGGACGAGTATATGTAATAAACTGTACATAAGAAAAATATAAGATGATACAATGCCATGGGACATTGAGCTCAAATAAGCAATGACTGGTCACCATGGTTGAATAGGCATGCCTTTTCATTAGGTCATGTCACTTCATTAATTATTATTATTATAATAATTATTATTAAGTGATACGTATTTATCTTTATTTATGTCTATTGCATTGCCTTCCCCTTAAAAATGCTGTCCTCAAAGCATACAAAAGTCATTTTTTCACTCTGGCTTGTAATGACTTCTCAAGATGAAGTGATCTTCTAAGCACCGCATAGAATTGTCGAATTGTAAGAGGGTTTGACCATCTTCTAAGCACCGCATAGATGTAATGTTCCCTTTTTTATTATAGTGGAATTTACTGAGGATTGATGCCATATACCCCTTCAGAGGATCTTTAGCATGATTATTAGATCACCAGTAGATAGACAGGGGCCACCAGAGCCAAAGGCCACCTGCATGCATGACATCTAAGCATTATTTTAATGATGCATGCACCTGATTGAGTCTCCATGCACCTGCATGCAAGTCAACTGCGAATTAGAAGATAAAGTGACCTAGTTAGGTCAAAAGTTAGGTTTTTGGCAGTTGAGTGTTATAAAAGAAAGGTAAAGTGAATGGAGAAGACACATTATTGATTATTGATTTGTGATCTCGATTTGGAGAAGCTCAGCAAGCTAAGTTGGGGTTGAGGCTTGTACTCAGCTAACTGGTGTATTTCGGCAATGAAAGCTATCTGCCCTAGTTCATCATCAGGTTGGATCATCCAGGTTCAGCATTGTTCTTCATCAGGTATTATCATCATTCAGTATTCAGCAGAGTTATCTTTTATATTATTTCGTGGGCTTGCCCTCCCTTGCTTGGGCGCATTCCCCAGGTGGTCTTCTATTCGTTTTCCAGTATTCAGTGGGCAGAAGTGTTGCATGCAGCTTCTATTCTTCTCAGAGCACCATTATTACCCTTTTCCTGGAAGGGGGACTTCCCAGCTGAACTATTGAGGGAGTTATCAGCAGTTGGCACTATTAAAGGACGTTTTGCATGTTGAAGGCGAATTGCTTTGGAGAGACATTCACGTTTTGGGCTAGGAAGTCAACATATCTTATGCATGCAGCTTCTATCATCACCGGAAGGGCACTATAACCCTATCACCATTTATTTGGGTCTTCTTCAGCGGCACATTTATTATTGAGGAGCTTTAAGACATTGGAGGAGGACGTCCTACCCTCAGAAACACGACTTGCCTTCTCTCTTTACTGGTGCCACCTTATTCATGCATGCGGGGTTCATCAACATCGACATTAGCAGATCTACATACGGGTATGTGCATGCATTAATTTCTCCTACTTTATAGCATTTCCGTATTTTCTAGGGCATAGATTTGCATGAAACTGCATGCATGCAGAGATCAGGGTTTACTTTCATATTCTATTGAGATATAAGCCTACTAGCCATCTACAGTACAAGAAAAAGAGAAAATAGCAGTTTGGGATATTACAGTGGTATCAGAGCATGTTCCTCGCCAGCTGTGGGATCATGCATTTATTAACGGATAGATGAATACAGAGTTTCAGATTGAGAAGAGTAAAAGAAAAGAAACAATGGCAGGAAATGATAGAATAGCTTTCAGTAGCCTCACATCCGCTCTGATGGAACTAACTAATGGACAAAAAGAAATGATCAGTGCCTTTAAGCAAATGACAGAGGAAACTGGGCCCACCCCTCATAGTCCTATATCTCCCAACAGTGATAGGGTATCCACAAGCAACAGTGGGGGACAAGTACATACCAATCTACAGAGACACCCACATATCCACAATAGGTCCCCCCGACCTACCCTACCACAGTTCTTAGATAGCCCAACCACAGTGTCCATAGTACATGCAGAGCCAGATGAGACAATGGGGGCATATTTGAGAGAATACAGAGCATTGGGAGATGACTTCCAATCAGCCATGACCTTCACTGACTTTTGCCACTTTAAAAGTAAGAGCAGACCTAGAGCATACAATAGGCCTTTCAGACAGACATATGACCATGATATACAGGTTGATAGTAAATTTGATATGGAGTTGGCAATATATGAGGAGGATAGTACATGTGATGCAGTTATCAAATCATCCATCGTCGAGGATTCATCATTCCCCATTAGTAGCAGTACTTGTGAGGATCAGGGGGTGTTAGCACATAGCTGTGAGAGGGATATGATATGGAGTGATTTGACTGTACAGGATGAGGTAGAGGAGTTCACCTATGAGCCTATGGTTACTAGAGATTCCTTGAACAGCACTCAGATAGCTCTTCAGGAATCGGATATGCATATAGATGAGTTGGAGTGGACACACTCTTCACCATCTACTGCAAGAGTCGAGACATCCATGATAGACGAGATCCATGAGGAGAGACATGATTGGGGGATGGTTGATTCTATACATACAGGGCAGTATGGAAGTTACGAGTCATTTACTGTGGAGGAGCCATTAATGGTTCTGGTTGTAGTTATAAATGTGTTGACTGGAGACACACTCCAGTATAGCACAGGTGTGTGGGATCCAGGCTCAGGTGACACTAGTATAGTGAGTGCACAGGAGGATACCGCAGCACACACAGGATATAGGGCAGCTGTAAAACATGAGGAGCACTCAGAGTTGCAGATGACTAAGGAGAGATCTAACACAGATAGTTTGGATCAGGCAGGGGATCATGAGCCATCTCTGTTAGAGAGAGATTTAGCCATGACACTGACACCAGGAGAGCAGCATGTGATGATCCGGCATGAGGAGCACTCAGAGCTGCAGTTGACTGAGCAGATATCTGACACAGAGAGTTGGGATAAGGCAGGGGATAATGAACCATCTCTGTTAGAGAGAGGTTTATCCATGACAGATATAGTTGAGCACATTCCCTGTGGATCATCCAATAGGGAAGATTATACATACAGAGGTTGTACGGGCAGATATAGAGATACATTGGATCACAGACTTCATTGATAGCAGTGGAGTACTGGCTACAGTAGCACATACAGAGTACTCGATGGCCTAGGAGAGTACAGGAGTATACATCAGTCTAGAGGAGTACATAAGGGCACACGATGAGATCCCATGGAGTTTTGGGGTGTTACCTCTTGGGAGACCACCTGACAAAGAGCACGAGCATGCCCTTACACCGAGAGTCCCCAGGATTGATGAGGGGAAAGACATGCTTCATCGAGTAGGAGAACCCTTGATAGCCTATCTTGGTCAGGGGTATCATTCGATGAGGATCAGAGAGCATGATGATCATAGGCCTACTTCTAGACCTAGTTTTGAGGTTGTGGTCATGGTCGTGGGATTGACCAACACACTAGTTACTTCCCAGTCGCATCTGCAGGAGCAGAGCTATTTATTGCTATTACACAACCAGACTTGGGAGTTTCACCTGAGACAGTTAGATGAGGTGAGTAGCATCTTGGCCACAAGAGTGATCCTTCCATTAGACCATGGAATTGGTACACTCAATACACGGGGGAGATTAGACTGGTTCATAGGATTTGCAGTTGAGAGAGTAGGGAATGACATCATCTCCTATAGAGATTGCCCATGTACTGACCTTGAGACATCTGAGGGCTATCCGAGATTTGCAGTTGGTGGATTATTGTTGGTATCTGCATGAGTACGAGGCACTGTAGTAGACGGAGCTATTCTCTAGAGAGAGGCTTAGACTCCATGGATTAGTGGAGGACATAGACAATGAGGGGGTTAACAGATGTATAGATGCAGTTTTGCGGGAGCTGATTACATTAGCAGGAGCAGAGTCAGTTATTAGCACTTGGTATCTACCAGAGGATTACAGGGAGACCTTGATTACTATCAGCATGATGCGGCAACAGTTCGTTGGAGTTGGGTTTGGCGGACCCCCTAGTTGGTGGTGGGATCCATGTATTCATCTACACGATGGATTGTTTCATATGGTAGAGATGATCGACAGAGTTGTGAGGATGCTCAATCCGCCATATTTATGGGATGATAGAGCAGGAGAGATTGAGACTTCTTTATGGCAGGGCCGACTTTCTTTCCTAGTATTCAGGATTGAGATTGATAGTGGAGCCACAATGGAGGAGATGGCCAGCTTTCACTTTCATATATTTATTGGTTGGCTACTTAGGGATGGATGCATGACAGAGTAGTCTTCTGAGGAGTTTGTGCAGCTTATGATTGCTTGGTTCTTCAGGGGCAGTCAAATGTATTCTGAGGTTAGCACTAGGTGGATCGACACTCGGGGTATAGAGTGCTTCACATCACCAGTGGGGGACTCAGATGACTTCACCTTTTTTAGACAGACTCGAGGTAGGTGTGCATGGAGATACGAGATGGATCTTATGTCAGGTCAACAGGGTACGTCAAAACTTGCATTGATGCAGCCTTCGACAGATCATGAGCAGCCATGGGGAAGCCTATTGTTAGATTGCATCACAAGTATACCGAGGCTGCAGAGGGCCGAGTATATATGTGCAGAGACTCACCTGTTATCAGAATTCTTGCAGATTCCAATGATTTCCTCGGAGTATGGGGCAACACGAGTGATAGAGCTATCTATTGAGGAGATGATTAAAGTTCATGAGCAGCCTAGAGTCGTTATCAGTGACCGGAGCAGATTTCCTTCGTCGATACTCGAGGCCAGGTATGACGGCAGAGTGGCAGACTTCACCTGGTTGCCTATACACTACACTGTTCATAGTGAGGTGGACAGCTCTTACAGATATTTCTACTGAAAGTTACAGGAGAGGTGGATGGTGATAGAGCATGACAGACAGCTGATGATGATCAGAACAGCTCAACGACTACATGATGGTCTCCTTTTCTGGGTAGTGGGGAACCCTGAGATTGCAGTAGGGGACGTTAGAGCAGCTAGCATGAGGATGAGAGTCGACTATCACTTTCAGGAGGTTTCATATCATGGTACCTCGCAGGATCATACCTTGAGTAGAAGGTACTATAGATCTCCTAGGATGATTTGGGACCCTGGGATGCAGTTGGTTCAGTTCATTTGATTATGGAACTGAGTTGGTATTGCTTGAGGACAAGCAATCTTGGCAAGGGAGGACTATAATGTTCCCTTTTTTATTATAGTGGAATTTACTGAGGATTGATGCCATATACACCTTCAAAGGATCTTTAGCATGATTATTAGATCACCAGTAGATAGACAAGGGCCACCAGAACCAAAGGCCACCTGCATGCATGACATCTAAGCATTATTTCATGATGCATGCACCTGATTGAGTCTCCATGCACCTGCATGCAAGTCAACTGTGAATTAGAAGATAAAGTGACCTAGTTAGGTCAGAAGTTAGGTTTTTGGCAGTTGAGTGTTATAAAAGAAAGGTAAAGTGAATGGAGAAGACACATTATTGATTATTGATTTGTGATCTCGATTTGGAGAAGCTCAACGAGCTAAGTTGGGGTTGAGGCTTGTACTCAGCTAACTGGTGTATTTTGGTAGTGAAAGCTATCTTCCCTAGTTCATCATCAGGTTGGATCATCCAGGTTCAACATTGTTCTTCATCAGGTATTATCATCATTCAGTATTCAGCAGAGTTATCTTTTATATTATTTAGTGGGCTTTCCCTCCCTTGCTTGGGCGCATTCCCCAGGTGGTCTTCTATTCGTTTTCCCGTATTCAGTGGGCAAAAGTTTTGCATGCGGCTTCTATTCTTCTCAGAGCACCATTATAACCCTTTTCTTGGAAGGAGGACTTCCCAGCTGAACTATTGAGGGAGTTATCAGCAGTTGGCACTATTGGAGGACATTTTGCATGCTGAGGGCGAATTGCTTTGGAGAGACATTCACGTTTTGGGCTAGGAAGTCAACATATCTTATGCATGCAGCTTCTATCATCACCGGAAGGGCACTATAACCCTATCACCCTTTATTTGGGTCTTCTTCAGCGACACATTTATTATTGAGGAGTTTTCAGACATTGGAGGAGGACGTCCTACCCTCAGAAACACAACTTGCATTCTCTCTTTACTGGTGCCACCTTATTCATGCATGCGGGGTTCATCACCATCGACATTGGCAGATCTACATACAGATATGTGCATGCATTAATTTCTCCTACTTTATAGCATTTTCGTATTTTCTAGGGCATAGATCTGCATGCAACTGCATGCATGCAGAGATCAGGGTTTACTTTCATATTCTATTGAGATATAAGCCTACTAGCCATCTACAGTACAAGAAAAAGAGAAAATAGCAGTTTGGGATATTACAATAGAATTGCTGAATTGTAAGAGGGTTTGACCATCTTCTAAGCACCAAATAGAATTGTTGAATTGTAAGAGGGTTTGAACACCCTAATTCAATCTTCTATGGAACTGAACATTTATAGGATTCTTGGAGAAAAACTATTGCATTGCGACTTCCAAGATGACTTCTACTTTGAGACTGAACTCTATTGGTATGAGTATCCTTTGAAACATAGGTCAACTGCTTTTGTTGAAGTTGATATGCTGACTGGTTAAGGAATCAACTCTTATAATTAGGATGTTGAAAAGGTATCCTTGTATCTGGTCATGGTGTCATATTATCAAAACTCCAATCATTGGATACGTCTAATGATTTATTGTTTGGTAAGATTTTGATTGGAGCTGTATTGGTTGCCTTCTCCAACGTCTCAATTTTTACACATTATGACTTCATTATTTCAACAAGATCGGTCATTGTTTCTTTATCGATTAAGGATTCTTTGCTGATAGATTTCTCTAACTTATTCTGTAACAACTTCTTGTCATTATTTAGCTTATTGATTTGGGTAAGTAAACTTCGATTATGAACCTTTAAGCATAAAAGCTCTTCATTGTTCTCTGAATTTTCGACTTTGTCCTTAAGGTCGTGGTTTTCTAACTGCTCCTCTTTAAATCTTTTGATTTTCTCAAGCAACCTCTGATTAAGGTTCCTTAATTTGGAAGCTTCTTCATCTTTTTCTGATAACGGATTCTCGAGATCTTAAATCTTTTGCTCCACCTTTTAAATACATAGTTCAATTATGGAATATCCATTAAAAAGGACAATAGGTCAATATCCATAAAGGACGAGTATATGTAATAAACTGTATATTGAATAAGAAAAATATGAGATGATACAATGCCATGGAACAATGTGCTTAAATAAGCATTGACTAGTCACCATGATTGAATAGAGATGCATTTTCATTGGGTCATGTCACTTCATTAATTCATTAATTATTATTGTTATTATTATTAATTGATACTTATTTATATTTATTTATGTCTATTACACAATAATTGCTGCTGACACAAAGCCTCAAATCTTTGCACATATAGCCATTTTATTCATAGAATTAGATCTTTAAAACTGAGCTCTTGTTATATGTTAGCTCTGTGCAAAAGCTAAACAATATCCCTGCAATCCTGAAAACAAAGGACAGCACCATAATTGCTGCTGACACAAAGCCTCAAATCTTTGCACATATAGCCATTTTATTCATAGAATTAGATCTTTAAAACTGAGCTCTTGTTATATGTTAGCTCTGTGCAAAAGTTAAACAATATCCCTGCAATCCTGAAGACAAAGGACAGCACCTTGGAGTCTGACTATGCACGTTGATCTGGGGCTAGTGGCTTCTACAGGTCTGCAGAAAACTCCCTTTATTGGCTGTCAAGTGATCACTGGAAAAATTATATGCTCTGATCTGCTTGTCATCCTGCTGTCATCCTGCTGAAAAGTCATCTTTCAAATGATATATATCTTTCTTTACCATCTGGGTATAAAGATCCAGGTGTTCAAATATGTCCGGACAACCTTCCCAACAACAATTTTCTCTAGCTTCGCAGTATCCATCTGAATTCTTATTAGTGCTTTGGGTCGGTCTCCCTTCTGAACCAATGAGGCTGCCATGCCGTCTTTTGCAATTTGTAAGCCTGTCTCTGTTTTTGTTCAAGTCATAGCTCTTCAGCATTTGGTAGTTCACTTTCTCCACATTCAAGATAGCATCATTATATATAGTTTTCAAATCAAACAGTTACATTTTTATCCTAGAGGCACTGCCCTTGATAATAATGTCCTACCTGCGCCCAGATATCATCTTTCAGGCTGGAACAATGCCTGCTGTTCATGATGAGATTGGACAGAAATTTGATTGAAAACATCTACCACTACAGGACAATGGCCTACTGCTGGAAATGACCTTCTGGTCTTCTGCAAGTATTTATATGCTTTTGCTCCTTGTGCTGAAAACAGCCTCTGGAAATCCCAAAGTGCATGCCCCCTTTTTATAGATTACTGTAGCTTCCATTAGGCCAAACATCAAGCATAGGACTGCTGCAAAATCTCATGTAAAAAGATGTCAAATCAAGTCAAGCATGAGAAGATGCCACACAGAAGGACCATGTCATCATCAAAGCATAAATTAGCATCACCATATCCATCATGCAATCCCATCAATAGTCATCCATAGAAGAATATACCAAAGCCTCATGAATAAGCCACAGCCCGTAGCTACAATCATATCATGAATGTCACATGCTGAGGTATAATCAAAACATCTAGGGCATCAAATCTCCAAGAAAACATCACCCCCAACTGAAGATTGTGATAAAAATCACAAGTGGACATCCCTGCTAAATGGGGGGTAGCATGCCCCACACATCATTTGAGAGAGCCAAAAGACTCTAAAGAGCCCCATTCATTCTCTTATGTGGGTTTTCACTTACAAGGTGCAACCTCTGAAACCGGATTCGCTCTAAATGGGCTACGTGTCCCGTGGGGTCGTGTCGGACACGTACACGATGGGAAATTGTGTTCGACACGACTTTTGATCGTGTCCGACACGACTTTTGATCGTGTCCGAAATCGGGACACGATTTCCCATCATGTCCCCGACTGTGCGACTCGTGTCCCGATTCCAGGACACGTTTCCGCAGAAAAGGCCGCCCAGGGTGAGTTTAAAAACAAATTTCATTTCTTTTTGGTCCATATGTTATTCAACTTTCTTTTGACTGATAAAGAAATGACATAATCAGTTTGAGACATTCACTAGATCTTATTTTTCAGGTCTAATACACAGCCATGGCTCTTATACAGTTAAGAAGGAGAAAACAGTCCCTCTTACATCCGTTCTTATCCTCTGAAAGAGCATTGTCCCATAAGAAGGAAAAGAGAAACAAGAATTACTGTATGGAATCCATATCCAACTTTCTTTGGTTGTAGAGCATAGCCATAAGAAAAAAAATTCTTTTCAGGCATGGCATCAGTGCACTTGCAAATTACCTAAACTCGTACAGGTCAATCTAGGCTCAAAAGCAAATCGTCCGATGATTAGCATAATATGAATCAAAATAGCTAGCATTCCGAGGATATTTTGCATTAAAAAATTGCTTTGAAACTTATCCTGAAGTGTTCATCTTATGAATTTATTCTGCAATCTCCACCCTCAGTTTAGCAATTCAAAAATTGGGCGATTGGAAAAGAAAGTGCATTACAAACTATTTTGCTCAAGTTACTGGATGTTGTACTCATCCCGTGAACTCTAATTCTTCGGACCTCATTTGTGAAGGAAAGAGCTTAACTCAGAGAACCACTTAGCTTAGATGATATCCTTGACATCTTGAATAGCCTTGCATGGTCTTAGGGGAATTTCAATTTGTTCAGAGATAATATTATTATCTCTGAAGAGGTAAGAATATTAGTGCTTTCCAAATATGCAGTTATTTTATGGGTGTTCATAGCTCATTTCCAGGAGTATATTCACTAAAGCTTTCCTAAATATCTCACACATATTCTCTTGTACTTATCAGTTATCCTCTTACCTAACATTTCCTGTACCATGGATCTGTATCTTCTGGTTTCAGGGAAATTTATTCATTATCATTACTGTTTTTAAATGTGTAATCATTAATGTGTTTTGATTCTAATTTCTATTGAATATTTGTAAATGTTCTAGTTTCTAAAAAAAAATTGGATCTATATGTCTATATTTTTTAATTTTAATATATTTTTAAAAATATATATATATGTATATAAAACGTGTCCTTCGTCTCCTGATTCTGGGGGTCACCATGTCCGTGTTGAACACTCGTATTTTCGTGTCCTTCGTGTCCCGTGTTCTCGTGTTGGGTGACTTAGGGTGCAACCAATGATCAAGTCTTTGAAGTTTCCATTCTTTGAAGCAGCGATCAAGCGTTTCAATTGTCTAGCAGACTCCAAGGTAACTTCATTTACAATCCTCTAAGTGTTTTCCATTTGGAAGTTGGAAAAGGTATTGCCCATTGCTGTGTATGCTTGTTAGCATACACAGGAAACTTGTGTATACTAACAAGCACACATAGCAAAGCTATAATAGGCAATTGTTGTGTATGCTAACAAGCATACACAACAAAACCTCTCATGACTCATGACCTAAGTTGCCAAGAAACTTGGGTAGAGGGAGGGGTGCGGCGGTGGGGATGCCAATTTTTGAAACAGGGGACTTGGGTACGTCGAGGGTACTATATATATATATATATATATATCAAATTTAAATCATTTTCATTGTACATATATGTTCATGTGCATCCATATGAATCAAAACCATTATACACAAATATGCAAACTTTATCGTGTATATAGAAAGGGTGCATACAACTAAAAAAACATCAAGTGCAATCCATATCTGGCCCAAAATACATAAACAAAGAGGCTAAATGGCCTATAGAGTCCAAAAAAATTCATGCTACAACAAATAATTACATATTAAAATCCTTTCCTATATTGGGATCCTATTCATCAACCCTGTGCCCCCTCCTCTAGGCTCTAGACCTTGCCACTACCTTGAATCTCGAAGTTGGTCCTCGAAGGACATTAGTCAACACCCTACAGCTTTGATGAAACTTCCCAATCCAAGTGTTAAAATAAGGTAGAAAAAGCTTCCCATGCTTAATAAGTGATTTTGTTCAAGTGAAGGGTACATTTTTGTTAAGGTCATGACAGAGGAGTTCGACAATAAGCACCACCAACATCAAGGTACATAGAGAGGTTGGTGTGCTTGATTAAATGGCAATGCCATACCCTATACATGATAGAATCCAATGGAAACGTTGCAATCCTAAAATCCTAAAAACGGTTAAGTCTGTTGATTTCTAAATGGGATCAAAAATTCTACTTTTTGCACATGAAGTCCAATGAGGTTGGAATCACTCTCAAACATCCAGAAACAATTAATGGTAATGTTCAAAATTTAAGTAAAAGAATAGAAAATGAAAGATAAGGAGAAAGTCACTTTTACTTGACATTTAAGTATTTAATATTACCATTTAATATTACTAACTTGAATGTCACTTCTACAAAACTGGTTGAGCTCGTACCAAACTGGTCCCTAGGCGTCCCCAAAATAGGGGTACCCCGTACAAAACTAGTCCCTGGGCGTCCCCAAGCACCCCCAAAACAAGGGTACCCCATACAAAACTGGTCCCTAGGCATCCCCAAGCGCCCCCAAAACAGGGGTACCCCGTACAAAACTGGTCCCTGGGCGTCCCCAAAATAGGGGTACCCCGTCCCCTCTGCAATCAACGTCCCCTGAATCTGTGACAAACATCTCGGGTACTTCGGCCAGGTTTCGAGTATGGTAGGGTACATGGGTAGGGGGTATCCGATACGTGGGAACGGGTATCCGGTACAGGTATGCGTACCCTACCCCCGGGTACGAGTACCAATGCTACTTAGCTCATGACTCATGATAATTAAATAAATAATAATTAATTGATTATAATGCATTTTGAATTTATAAATTATAAATGAAACAATGATAATTCAAACCCCTAAAGGCTCATAAAAACAGAGAATTTCTCAATGTGCTACCAGGCTTTTCATTGTTTTACAGTTTACTAAATACCAGCAATGGCCTCATGTCAATCAGTTCAGTGTAGGCATGGAGTTCATGGTGGGAAGAGTGGTGTTGGGGGAGCAAGCAATGATCGTCAACGAAATGAACAACAAGTACAACCAACATACCCTATTGATTCTCCCTTGTGGAAGTATAACCAAGATTGGAAAGAAGGAGAACAACAGTGGTGGCAATTACTTGTGGAATTGCAGCAAGTGAAAAAGAAATTTTACAAGTTCATGCAAGAGGGTTAAGACCCATTTTCTTGGGTTTGAAGGTGATAATGGAGTTCATCATTACAAAAGCATCAACTGAAAGGATGTGGATAGATTTCAAGGAGAGCAAGATGCTACAGATTTATCCAAGACAAAGATGAAGAGTTGCAGGCATCAACCATTCTCAAAAAAGGATAAATGAAGTTCCCTTAATTGTTGAAGAAGCCCACAAGAGACAAAACCTTGGAACCTTGGCCAAAATGTTTGACATGGGAGGGAGAGATAAAATGGATAGCAAGGTTGCAAGAGCCATATTTACATGTGGAATACCCTTCAATGTAGTGTGGCCTTCTCATTGGCAAGACATGCTTAGGGCAGTTAATGAGGCTCCTAGGGGTTACAAGGGACCAAACTTTGACAATGTGCACACTACCCTTCTATAAACAAAATAAATTGATTGTGGAGAACGTGTTGAAACCGTTCGTTCCAGTTGGAGTAGCAATGGTGTCTCTATTATATCTGATGGTTGGACTGATATGACCTATGTCACAAGGTTTGGGTTCAACGACCTTTAAGTTCGATTTAGGTTTGAATTTTTCGATGAGGTTCAGCATTGGGTTCGCCAGTATACATATTTTCATATTTTATAAAATTAACCTATCCAATATAATTTTATATTCTATAAATAATAAATACAATTTAATATATATATATATATATAAATTTACTATTTACTATATACATGTTAAAACATTTAATATTTAATAATATAACTTATTTGTAATTAAAGTTAATGTATCATAATAAAAAACAAGTAATATTTACTATACGGGATGATAACCTAAGCATTTGACATATACATCATACATTATAACTTTATTGATATATTAATTTAGATTCATTCGATAACTTTAAAAAAAATTAAACTTAGTATTGGATTATTCGTGGGTCGTCGAGCACACAGCGTGGGCACTGGTGTTTCTCAAAGACCTATCGGAAGACCTGTCCACACCAGGATAAACAGAGCGAAGCACAGCGATAACTCACTGGCAGACGTTTTCGTACTTGTGGCCCGTGGGATAACTATCGGAATACCTGTTGTCACACGACATAAACAAAGCTAAGCATAGCGATTCGTTTATGAAAATTACTCGCCGCCGCGGTGTAATGTCCTCTTCTGCTTAAGCATAGAGGACCATCCCACTAACCTATCTAATTCCCATAGGTTCGAGCGGCTACCGACATTCAGAGAATTGATTAAGGATTGATACCATTCAGAGCAAAGGAAGATCTTAATCATGGTTATTAGATCATCAGTAGATAAAAGAGGGCCACAAGAACTAGGGGCCACCTGCATGCATTACATGCGAGCCATATTTCATGATGCATGCACAGAAACACCTTTATTTAGCCTTCATGCACAAAGAAAGCAATGCATGCAAGTAAACTGAGAATTAGAAGAGAAAAGCGACCTAGGCATGCAAACGTTAGGGCATGCACTGTCAAAGTTAAAAAAGAAAGATAAAGTGAATGATTAGGTCTACTTATTTGATTATTGATTTGAGAATTCAACTTAGAGAGCTCAGAGAGCCAATTTAGGGTTGAGGGCGCACCACTCAACCATCAAGTGCATTTCGGCAGTGAAATCTATCTGCCCTAAGTCACTATCAGGGTTGGATCTTATAGGTTCAACATTACTACTATCATCATACAGTATTCTTCAGCATTATTTAGGGTTCTAACCACATTCGAGATCAAGAGGACTTGCCCTTTCTGCATGGGCGACTTGGACAAAGCAAGGCATCTTCACATCTCAGTACACAATCACCTTTTGGTCTGCATGCAGCTTCCATCCTTCCGAGAGCATCATCATTATCCTTGTTACTGAATATAGGCTTCTCTTTCGACTTCTAGAGCAAGTTATCATCAAAACTATTATCAGAAGGGCGCCTTCCTATTGCATGGGCGACTTTCCTGGAGGAGGACTCACGCTTTATGCTTTAGAGTTGATGCATGGCTTGCATGCAACTTCTACATTGATCAGAGGGGGATTCCAACCCTAGTGCACACTTTCCAGAGCTATCTCTCATCATTATAGCACTTATCACTCCATTCAAAGACTGAAGAGGAAGCATTTATTACAAGGGCGCATTATTGGAGAAGGATCATCTCATATCTCAGTTGATTCTTCATGCATGGCTTGCATGCTTAGCTCACATTGATCTACATCCACTGGTCAAACTATTGGTACGTACATGCATCATTTCTACCCCTATTTTATAGCATATCTGAATATTTGGGTTATTTAGGGTTTTGGCAAACCCATGCACTTGCATGCATGATCATGCAATCATAGAACAATACATGCATTCATATTTTACTATAGTATTGAGTTACAAGACTTCAGACAAGCAAGAAACTACATCAAAAAGACTATAAAAGACAACAAAATATCAGTTGGAATATTACACATGGCCTACCAACAGATTCCTTTATAAATTCTCCAATACAAACGTTGTTGTCAAGACGAAAACCTAGAACTGTACATCGATGTTGTCAAGACAAAAACCTAGAACTGTACCATTAGAAGTGCAAATTTCATGACTGAACCCAACCCAAACCTCAACATATTTGGTTTTTTTCTTGAGGTTCGCCGAATTTCGAACTTCAAGGTTCAAATTCAGCGAACCATGTGGCATAGGATATGACCAACGAGCCATTGGTAAATACTAAACATTAATGTAATGTCTCCTTTAGGGCCATACTTCTTGAGGGCAATAGATGCATTAGGGGCAAAGAAGAACACTAAATTGATTGCTGAAATTTTTTCAAAAGCAATTGAAATAGTAGGCCCTTCAAATGTTGTACAAATCATTACAAATAATGCACGTTCATGCAAAGCAGCTGGGGCAATTATTAAGGGACTATATGACCAAATTTTTTGGACACCCTGTGTGGTGTTTAGTTTAAATCTTGCTTTTAAATCCATTGTTGTTGAAGTTGAATGGACAAAAAAAATATGTGAAAAAGCAAGAAAAGTTCAGATTTTTATCACTAACCACCAACATGCACAAGCTATGTATAAGGAATTTGCTAGACACCAGCTTCTAAAGGTTGGAGTAACCAGATTTGCATCACATTATATAATGATCAGGAGGGCTACTAGACATGGGGGAAGCTTTGTTCCTCATGGTTGTTAATCCACAATGACAAACATGGAAACAAAGCAACATTGAAAAAGCACTGCAGGTTAGAGGTACCATTCTTGATGAGGCTTGGTGGGTTCAAGCTGAGAATTTTGTTTCCATAATGGAGCCACTTCTTGACTTGTTGAAACCTTGTGATTCAGATGTGCCTCTGTTGGGTGACATCTATGAGGGAACTGACCGTATGTTATATAGAATTCAGCTACTTCTTGAAGAGAAGAGCGCTCTTTTTTTGGCACCATAAAAGACATAATCATTAAGAGATGGAACATATACAATACCCCTCTACATGCTTTAACCTATGCCTTAAATCCAAAGTACTATGATGAGGCATACTTGACTAAATTTGGGGGTAGGAGGAAGGCACCAAACAAAGACAGTGAGGTGGCCAATGGTTTAACAACAATAATTTCAAAGATTTGCTTTCAGCTGATGGAGCTTGCTGATCTAAAGAACCAATTTGCTTCATTCATCATAGGTAGTGGTGCATTTGGAAATGTAAATGCACTATCTGACAAAGGAACTATGATGACTATTGCATGGTGGGGATATTATGGTGCCCAAACTCCAGAGTGACAAACCCTTGAATCTAGAGTTCTTACATAGATTTGTAGCTCTTTGACAGCAGAGAGAAATTGGAGCATTTATGGGTTCACACATTCAGTCAAGAGAAACATACTTCAATCAGCAAAGGCAGAAGATCTTGTGCACATTCACTCAAATCTTTGCCTCATTTCCCAATCGAAATCCATATTATAATGGGGGTCCTTCAAAGCTATGGGATTTTTCAATCGAAAGCCATATTATAATGAGGGTCCTTCAAACCTATGGGATGTGAATCCTAAGAATGTTACAACCTAGATACCCATGACAGCTTGACATCTAAACTCTCTTTGGCTAGTTCTTCTGTAGATCATTTTCGTGTTGGGTATTTAGATGAGGCATCCATGCCTAGATCTAGCTCTACTGTGGCAGGTTCTTCTACCTCTGTTGTTGGTGGGCAAAATGGTAGCTGTATTGCATCTTCTACCCATGCTGCTTCATATCATCAGTCTGGGGAATCAGGTGTCGTTCCATTGGAGGATATCGAGGGTAATGACTATCTATCATACTAGTCTATCTCACTCTAGATTTTTCATTTTATTTCAGACTTGTGGAGCTTTCCAGATAAGCCCAGTTTTTGTCTTTAGTCTTGAGTCTTGAGTCTTTAATATTTATCATCGAAATGTTGACATATTGATAAAATGAATTTATGATAATTGAATCAGAATTTCAATTTGACTAGAAAGTATGGATTTCATGAAATTAAAATCTGAAATTTGCCTTGTGGGTTTCATTTATCATTTGAAATTTCAATGTTACATTGTTTCAAATCATAAACTTTAAATTTACATTATTCAAAATTTGGCATTTGTTGGTGTAGGAAATCATAAATGAATCAATGATAAATCTGAAATTTTGAAATTCAATTTGATTTTAACCATGAAAATTACATGTATCGTGTATGAATACATAAATCATGAATCATGATTCATGATTCATTGATTCTAGAATCTTTGATGTTATGACATGTTATCACCAATCTTGTAGTTGCCCCCACAGATGGATCCAAGGTGGATGGTAGAGGGGACAAGCAACTAAAGTGGTGAACCAAGAGAGCCCTAGTTCCCAAAAGGATGGTTGTCACACCAACCAAGGCACTCTTCACTTTAGCTATCAAAGCCAAGATAGCAAGGTGGAGACCCAGATCTACTCCCAATAGGAGAGATTAACCCAATCACCAAATCAAATCAATCAAATGAAGTACGTAGGGTAATAGGTATGGAACCCTAGAATTAAGAAAGTAGGACCATTGTGGAGGCTTAGGAAAGGTGTGATATGATAATGAAAGATAACACACAGTGATTCTAGGATTAAGTATGATTCCAGGATTCAAAGCTAGTTTCAAATGGTCAAAATCAACTACCTTGGGAAACGTGACCCTTAAAACAGGGAAAGTGTCCCAAATTAGAGATCTGACAGTTAGGGCTTTCTAGCTATGCTTGATAGATGGATATGAGAATATCTAAGTGTGCAAGCAACCAGGCAAAGATCAAACCACAAGCAAATCTAACAACCCAGGAAAGTCGTGAGGGCTTGGAGAAGGATCAGTGCCTTGGAAATTGGGCCAAATGGAGTCGGATGTCCACCAAAATACAGATCAGGGTTGTCAAGATGCAAAGCAAGGTGGGTTTTGAAGATCAAGGTCATCCAATGGCTAGATCTCAATAGATCTGAGATTCAAAATGCATCACCAAGTGACCCAAGTGGGGCACAACCCTCAATATGAGGAATGGGGCCCACAAGGTGAAGCACTAGGGGTAGGTTATCAGGTGAGGAGAGTTCAAATCAAGTGGGATCTCACCTACCTAGATCTTGGAACCCAGCAAACCCTCTCTCTCAGGAAGTGCGACCTCCCTTGGAGAGGCTAATGTGCCTTGGGAAAGGGGTCAAATGGAAGCCAATCCACACCAAACTATAGATCCGAATTGCCGTGGATGCTATAGAGGTGGGTTTTCAGTATCTTACCCAAAAGCTTGCTAGATCCAAGTAGATCTGAAAAAATGTAAAATGAGGGTTTTAATGATTTAGACAAATGGATAGATCATGGAATGAGAAATTTATCTTGAGATCATACTTGAGTGATGGATGAGGTTGCCATGTTTTTGAGGAATGTTCTCGCAAAGATCAAATGGGAGATCTTCAATTTCTCTTGGGAGATCTTCAATTTCTCTTGCCTTGAAGTGATGCCCTAGTCCACACGTGCGCCCTCCTCTACCTGTCAAACCAAGGAAAGTCGATTCAATTAGAATGATCAAGCATGGAGGAAATACAAGTAGAAGCGAATGATAACATGAAGTAGAAGGTACAAAGACAGTAATACTCCCTGTTACCGACGAAGAAACCCAAAGAAGAAGCAGGGAGAGTCTTCCCCTACCAATGCGTCCTCCTTGAACCAATTCGACCTCCACCTGTAGATGAAAAATACATGAACAAAAGTATAGCAAGATAATCTCCAATAACCCAGTGCAAAGGAAGAACAAACGAACGAACTCCAAAAAGCATTCACCACAACACAACAAGTAGATGCAATAGTATTTTTCTATTCCAATAATCTAGAGCCAAAAGTCCCTTTACAATGAGGAGCTCTCTCCTTTAAATAGGATGGAGAGACACCAAAACCCTAACCACCTTTTGAATGGATGTCTAAGATTAAAAGATCAAAGTGATCTAATCAATGGTTGAGATGAGCTCAACAATAAAGTACATGGATCAATATAACAATATAACATATCAATGGACCAAATCGCCCTAGGAGAGGGGGTTCCACCAAATCTCAATGATAAAATATAAGATCTAGCTCATGGTGGGTCCAAGGGGTAATTTCTAACACCCTTGGTCAATCCCCATGGCACAATATCAATAAAATAATGCTCTAAGCACCAAATCGTGCCTCTCTGGGAAAGTCGTGAGCCTTATGAGGCTCCAGAAATCAATATAAAATGCCGGATATGATGGGTGTGGGTCCCACTAGAAGCTGAAACTGCTGGAGAAGGTGTGGAAGACATCCCACTCATCATCACAAGTCATCCCATGCCAATCCCTTGCCTCGGTAGCCCAAATCGAATCCCTCAGTAGCCATTTTCACCATTTTTAATCTGCCTTGGGAAGTGCGAAACTGCCCAAACTGCCTCCTGGAGTGCCTGCGCTGTCAAGGTGAGCCCACTAGGCTTTCTGGGAGGGGGGTAATATGGGAATATCAAGTGGCTAGACCATCCCCTCCATGCAAAACGCCCTAGGTGAACCTATCAAATCTCATCACTGCTCTGACAGGGCCTCTGATAGGCCAAAACTGCACTAGGATAGCCAACTGAGGCTAAAAATCCCTGTAACTGCCAGGAACTGAAAACAAACTGTCTCATTGGACTCAGAGAACCCAAATCTATCCAAGATGTGTACTCATACACCATATAGATCTCTACATGATCAAAAATAAATATCCATCATATCCGACAGACCAAATAATAATAATCTGTAAAAGTGTTGAAAAGCACAAACCATCATCATAAGCCTGAAACCACTGCATAGAACCACCTGGTGACCTGACCAGACCATATATCATATCTCTGTATCGTCTGAGGTCTGCCACCTCATGTGTTGTGGTTGACTTTTGGTCAAACTGAGTTTGACCAAGTCAACATGACCAATAATATAACTCAGGCTATCATCAAAATGTTGAAAGGTGTCAAAGGTTAAAGCATGCTCTACAATTTATTCAAGTAACAATTATAACACGAAGTAATCATTTCACTGGCGATCTAAAACCAAATATATGAAGTCATTAATTATTATTATTACTCAAACCAGACCTTCAAGACCATACTCACTTCATAGTTGTGATCAATTTGCTAGTGAAGGGTGAAGGCTAAAAATAAAAAGGCTAGGCTAAGGGGTGACTACTGACTTGACATTGTGACACTTTGGAAATGGAAAGGGGATACACACTCTAACATATGCTAGACAAGCAGTAACACAGGGGATAACAGTGTCTCACAGATGGGTAAGTTGTTCAAAGAGTGCTTATTCAACTTAGGCACCATGTCTACTTTTATAAAAGATGATCCAGTTTCATTAGGATCCATTAATTTCATTTCATGGCCTTTTTGGCCTACATAACCCTTCGGATCTCAGGTGTGTTGATAAGCACAACTAATTGCAACTTGCATCCAGGGCATGTTTGATACATATACATAAGGTAAGCAATCTTTTAGATATAGAGTTTAAGAACCATTGCTTTTTAGACCTTTCTTATACTCTTCAAGGAGTATTTTTAGCTTTTCATTGCTCTTGCCCTTTACTCACGTGTGTTGATAAACACATTCTAGAGTTTACAATTTCCTGGGCGAATTTACATAAGTTTCCATAAGTAGTACATGAGTTTTCAGTTTTAGCCAACACATCTTAAGCAACTAGGAAGACTTCGTACCAGTGCCAAACATCGGGACAACCGACCAGAATGATTTAGGACTACAATCCAACTCACCATAGGTAAGTTCTGTCACCAACTCAGAGCCGAGATACAATAAATAGGGAAGCTTATCAAACACAAAGGCTAAAGTGGGGGAAGGTCCTCCATGCCACTAGTCAAGTAGTAAGTCAGGGTAATGAACTAACTGGGAGGTAATGGATGGATGAAGACAGTGAATAATGAAACCAACACTAGCAAGCCAAAGTATGGTGGGAATGATCACCTCTATTCTCCCTAGGGAGGGTAAAACCAATGAGTATGGGTAGTGAACTTCTAAGTCTGAGTGGGGACAAATATATATATAAAAGTGCAATCAGGTCCACATATCTATATGATCACCAGATCATGATACTAAATGTTAAGACATGCTACAAGAATGAATATAAAAGCAATATAACCATAACACCATAATATACCTGCTGAGTCATATACCTGAATGCACAATATCTGAACCATCATCTATCCTTTGAAACTACTGTTGTAACTCTGGGCAATACTGACTGCTCTATATAAATGGCTAAATGGCTACATCGGTCATCTCTCTGAGTGTCCTGAAACTCAGTCATGGCATGGGGAACAAAACTGCTGTCCATATAATAATCATGATCCATAATAGATGCTCAACTCAGCATCTCAATGTAAGGGAACTGGCTGAAAAGAGTACTGGAATCAGAAAAATAATGTACGGTAGCCCGGCTACTATAAATGTGATAACATGACCTATGAACGTATCTAATATTCATATCACTATGATCATTGATATTATGAATCATTTGACAATGAGCATTGAGAATCCATGATGAATCATTTCAATATGAGATTTCATTTTTTTGTTTTAAATTTCATTATAAAATTAAAAATTTAAATATATATTTATAAAAAAAAAATTGGGTTAGGGTCCCAAATCCCCCATTCCTAATTTCAGGGTTAGTGTCAAACCCACACCGAATTCTTCAGCCAATTCTGATCTCACCCACTGTCCATGTAACTTTGTTTTTGGGGACCACTGGAGCCACAAGTTAAGATTAGCAAACATTTCTCCAACAGGAAGACTAATGCACAGAGACTGTTCACTAGTTTGGACCAGATACCAAACTATTTAATGTAACTTATGCAAATCCAGATTCCACCCCATCTGCATTCCGGGAGTTGATACAAATACATAATTGCAGCATGAGCATGTAATTGCAAAAGGCTGACTGGTTTCTGACCAGATTGAACTTTGCTATCGAAGCTCTCTAATAAGAGTACAAAGACCTCAAACATACGGTGAAGTTTTAGAGACAACCCTTGAAATGTAAGTGAAGCTGATTGGACTCAATAAGATACAATGGCACAAACCAAGGGCTAACAAACCAAGTAAACGAACAGTGGCAACACATAAAGATGCTCGCAGTTGTGCCAAAACCACTGAGGCCAGCCGCCAAATGCATACCAACAAAATCCAGGGAGTTGAGATGTATCAGCAGCTCAACACGAGCAATACAGAGGGCATAATAATGGCAAAAACAAGAAACACAATAATCATGATTGATAGCGATAGCATCTGGAGCTTTGCAACTAGCAAAGACTCTTTAGGCATGCTGGATGGGTATGGGGGTAAGCAGTTGACCGGTTAGGGGTTTAATCAACAGAAGCACCTATGGGACTTCCAAAACAAAGAGTAAATTGAGCACAAAGATAAAGATAGAAGTAAAGGGCTACTAGGGAGTGATAAAGCCATTGCTTTGAATAGTTGTGAAGCCATTACTATAGAAGAAAAGAACAACATTGGATTAATTGCCCCTCCCTTAGAATTGGAGAGACTGTAAGTGGAGTGATTATGCACCTTTATCAAGATATAATGCAAGAGACTTGTATACGATGATGCTCCCCAAACCTTGCATTGAAGAAAAACTTAATAAAAGATGGATCTCAAAGATGATGAATATAAATGGCTTATAAGGGTGCAAGCTATTTGAGATGTAAGGGTTTCTTTTAAAATGAGGCTTCTTGCTTAGTTCACTCAGCATGACACTCCTAACTAAAGGAAGGCTTCATCAAAACAGCTTCACAGATAGGAAACACAGTTGTTTTCGGAAACCAGAGGATATTGGGCATTTCTCTTTGAGGTCACCATTCGCTAAGAAAGTATGGAGCTGGATGCAAAGCCTTTTTGCAGGTATGCTCTCTAACTCTACCAGCAGACTATTTTTCTCATTGATCCTTTGTGCTACCACGAGTCTGCCTGGACTCCCTATCAGGTAGTCAGGATGGTCACTCTCCACTAACTATGGCAAAAGAAATGTGTTGGGATGTTCAAAGATGTTCACAAAGAATGGTTTACCAAAAGTGATAAGTTCTTGATTTTGGATTCAACAGCCACATATAATATTCAGCTCTTTTGATAGCCTTAAGAAAAGATTGTGCAAAGCTGGATGTAGGAGCTAAATCTCATGCACTTACTCTACTTGCATGGGTAGGTAGAGGGAAATCTATTCTAAATTTTAATATAATGTTGGATTTCTATGTACTTTTAAAGAGATGGCAATTGCATCCTTTCCAATTAAGAGCATGGAAACTCTACCTTAATTTGGCTTCTTCTAGTTTTGGCCATTCGTAGATTTCTCATTTTTAATGCAAAGCTCATTGATCAACTTCAATATTGTATCTCTAACACCATAGTAGCCAGGAAATTACTGATTGGTAAAGGACGAAATATAACTTGGAGACAATTTTGTCCACTTTGAGCTTATATTGTAAAATTGTACCAGAATTTTTCACCATAGAATCTTCTAGGTATCTTTAGAATCTTAGTTGATTTGAGCAGGAATGTCCTAGATGTTCCTAAAGCTACAAATAGATAATTTGCATATCAAAGGACCATGAATATTCAATAATTATTCATTAGCCTCAGTTCACTCTGATTATAAGCTGAGGTTGAGATTGTGTTGTAAATGTTGAGATATGTAATCAATATTTGTAGCAACATATGTAAATAAAAGGGTGAGGGCTATTTGATATTTCGATGTGCTGTTGTTCTAAGGTTTATTGTTGAATATGTGTTCAATGTGTTTATGTTATGGAATAGGTTCAAACTTCAAACTAATGATATTATACTCTTGATGTTGTATTGTTTATCTGTGACAGTTTATGTTTAGCTATATTTCCTGTGTTTAAGTACAACATCAGATTATACAACAATGACTTCCCTTCTTATGTTATTTCCTGCTTTATAGACAGCTTGGCATGTTTAAAAGTTTCAGAATCTGGGTTTGAGATTTTGTAAGTTAATCATCAGTGTTTGGAATGCCAGTGCTTTCAAAAGTGATTTCAAGAACAAATTAATAAAGTTTAGCCAATTTGCTGTCACGATTTCTCCTTTTGAGAGTCTTGACATAACTCGATGCCTTCTCTCTTTTAAGTTTTGATTCTTCTTTTACAACCTGCAATAAGTTCTGCTCACTTGTGGATATATGATGAACAACACTGATGGCATACAAAAAATCCTGAGTTACACAATGCAAACCACAGTACAAATTTCATTAAGGCTTAACTGGTGGCTAGTATAAGTCAGTGAAATCACAAGGATTGAAAGATGCACTGAAACAAAATATGCTAAATCAAGAAAGCCTCTGCTACAACACGAAAAGAAAAACTTACCTTTGAATACTACCAAAGAAATCAGTTCAAATAAAGTTGTGAATATGACTGAAAATAAGACAAACACCTGCATTAAAATTCCTGATATCAGGGAGATAACCATAGAATTTTCCAAGTACTCAAAAGCCCAAATTTACTGGCCTTGCGTATTGAACAAATGTCAGAGTGGTAACTTAAGAGAGTAGTTTGTATTTCGATCACTAAAAAAATGTAAACTTTAAATGCAGATTTAAGAAACAGTAAAAGCAGACAGCAGAGAAAAAGACCAGGATAAAAAGTAAAACATGGTATCCAAATCAAGATCACTGCAACTAAGAACTAAGAAATACTAAAAACATGCATGGTAAAGAAAGGTAAAAAGTTGAAAAGGAAAAGCATCATATCAGTCTATGTAAGGCTATTATAACTGCATGCAAATAAATAGCATCCTCTTTAATAGAAATAAGGTAGAGTGCACTGCAATGAGTTAATAATAGTCATCTAGACTAGAATCTTAGGCCACCTTCACTAATTTGTGGAACCATGTTGGTGTAGGACGTATGGAGTTCAGTGGGGCATTGTGGGCCATTGCTCAAGATTAAGGGACGAAGTAAATCTTGTGTTGTAATTATCACAGAAATCAAACACAAAAAGAAACCAAGACTAACTCAGAAGAGTTAGCCATAATGTATTGCATAAATGAGAAAGCGAAAACTTTCTTATAAAGGGTTACAATGAGGTCAAGTCAATCCACTTTATGAATGTGAGATAGATTGAGAAACACAATAAAGTGCAATAAAGCATAAAAGCACAAAATAACATAAAGTCTGAAGTGACTTTATTAATGCCTAAATCTAATATCAAATTGACCATTATAAACTAAGTTTTACTTTAACAGCTTCCCTTAATGGTCAATTTACTAACTACACCAAGTTTATCCCAAAATTTTACATGCTTTTCAAGACCCAAAGATGGGTGAAAATGTCTGCAGTTTGGTCCTCTATGGGACAGTTCTGCGGTGTTATGGCGTAAGGGGGGCATATATAGGATTAAAGGAAAGAAAATTATGCAACAACTAGCTATCAAGGATTAAGACCAAAAAGAATCAATTTTGGATGGATGGATCATCATCAATGGCAACAAGAAAGCAAGAATATAAAGAAATCCTATTACTTGGTTTAATCACATGTAAATCCCTTAATTGCAAAGCTTTGAGGACAAAGCTTTTTGAAGGGGGTACTATGTTGACCCCAAGGGGAGAATATATGACGTTAAATGCATATGTAATGGAATAAATGTATATGTAATAATGGTCAGTCTAATTAAGGGCCCACATGTGCAATAAGTGAATAGGTATATAAAGAGGTCATGTAGTCATTTATCCCACCAAAAGCCATTAGCCATAAGCCTTAAGTCAGAAGCCACAAGCCAAGTCCACCAACAACTAGAACACATAACTACTCAGGGAAGAGAAACTAGATAGAAGAGCCATTCAGGAAAGGACATTCAGGTCAGGGAGGTTGAGCCATTCAACATAGGCCTAGAACTAAGCCTCAGGAAGGGGCTATATATAGACAGTCTGCTGGGAGGGATTAGAGCCGGAGAGAGGGGCTATTTACAGTTAACAATCAGGTGTTACACAGAGGTGCTACCCAGGGATGCTACATAATATATGCTACACAGAGGTGCTACGATGAGGTGCAGTGAATGAAGAATTGCTACGAACTAAAAATTATGCACATAAATAAACTCTTTCTCATGCTACTAAAAGGCATCCAATTTAGTAATTAAAGCTAGGCCATTCCATTCCTTACTACATTAATTTGTTAAACATTCATAACACACAAATTTGTCATATTCAGAAACAATAGTAAACTAACAAGTAAAGACTTATGTTTTTAATTAAGTTTCCCAAGCAATTGGCTATGGAGGAGCAACATTCCACCCAACCATAGGCACTCTATCCAGCACTTTATATCTCTGTTGAGAGGCCACCCTCGAGTTGGGCTATGTATCCACTAAGGAGAAACTACACAGGCTCAGTCACAGCCACACACAGTCAACCCTCATGCTAAGCCAGCATAACAACTAGGTTTGTCAAGCATGTAGAGAGACAAGGAAGGAGATCGCTAAGCCAATGAGCTCATCCAGAGAGCTATAGGCATCTCAATCAGTCTCAGCCAGCCTTGGCACCCACATTACCTACCACACCCAACACAAGGAAGGTCCCCTTCTCTGCGACACAGTCCCTCAGGTGCCCCCTTCCCTCCCGTGCTATTTAGGGTGGGCATAGAAAGGTCCAAGTTGCTAAACCTTTAAATATTTATTGCCTTCATTGGGTTTATCAATCACTTCAAACCTTTGGTCTCTCTCTACCCTCAATTTTATCTTGAAATCTTTAATTTCTGGCCACACTATTTTTCAGCCACGAATTTCAATTTCGAGGATCCCAACTTTGGTTTATCCCATGGATTTTGGGGTCTTTAACACTCTCAAATCCTCCCCAAGGTTTATATTTATGGATCCCCCACTGGATTTCACAACCCAAATGAATTTTTGGGCATTTTGGACATTCTAAAACATGGTTGTTGGGAAAGTCATAGCTTCCTGAGAATTGGCCTCCGATTGCCCAACAATGGAATGTGATGAAGGAAAATGAAATCCTGGGAAGGAAATTGACCTCTGGTAAAAATGAATGAGCCCATACTCATCCATATTAATTTATGGTTCAGCCCATGCTCCATTAAATTCCTGAGTTGATTTTTCAGCTCTTTTCTTACAACAACATTAAAGATAAGCAAGGAAGTCCACTTGGGTGGTTGCTTACCATTTATGACACATGGGTTCTTAAGATGACACTTGGAACAAAGGATTTAATCCCCCACCCCTCTCCTCTCCCTAGTGGCTAAACATAGCCCCTCATTTTAGTTGCCTCCATAGCCATCCCTTACATTGTTTTTACATTTTTCCATGGTTGATTGACACATGTCTTGGGGTATTTGGAGGAGGTTCTCCTAATCTTTAAGGATTTAATGTATAATTCATCTCTCTTATCCATTTTGAAGTTGTGCTCCACATTTACATTTGCTATACATGGTATGTACTCTAATTTATTATGCTATTCTAATGCTTTGGTTCATAACATGCATCTCAACAGTTCCATCTTCTACAAGTTCTCTCATGAAGTGACAATGTATCTCAATATGCTTGGTACGCTCCTAGAAGACTAGAATCTTGGCTCGTTTTGATTGTCGCATAGTAGGGATGACGGATCTGTCTGCTACATCTTCATATTTCAAAGCATCCTCCTAAGCAAAACTACCTCACATGCTCCTTTCATTGATATTCAATATTTGCTTTTGTCAATGAAAGGGATATTGCCTACTACTTCTTGTCGGTCCATGTGACTGCACCTGCGCCAAGGCTAAATACATATCTAGAGGTTTATTTTTTGTCATCCACACACCTACCCAATCTATATATCCACACAACCTAGGATCTTTGGTTCTATTGTATAGAATGCCAAAGTCAAGCGCCCCTTTCACATATCTCAACACCTTCTTCGTTGCAATCCAATGCTCTGCTTTTGGCGTTGTCGTGAATCTAGAAATGAAGCTCACAGCATAACACAAGTCAGGCCTAATGGTTGTCAAATACATCAAACTTCCCATTAATTGCCTATAGACTTACTCATTAAATACCTTAGAGTCGGTCTTGGCTAAAAGTTTCATCCCTTTCTCCATAGTTGTAGACGAGATCTTGTAATATGTCATTCTAAACCTATCAGGCAAACTCTTGGCATATTTTGTTTGTGAGACAAAAATGTTGTTATCTGTTTTCCAAACTTCTACACCCAAATAATAATGTAGGAGGCCTAGATCAATCATATCAAAAGCTTTACTCTTATTGGATTTTATATGTTCAATCATACTTTCCTCACTACTTGTAATAATGATGTCATCTACATAACTGATCGATAGGATGATATCATTACCAATGCTTTTGACATATATGTTGGCATCTGAAGGACTCCATTGCAACCTATGTTCATCCAAGTACCTATCAATCTTAATGTACCATGCCTTGGGTGCCTGCTTCAGTCCATATAGCGCCTTCTTTAGTCTACAAACCTATGTTGCAAGAAACACCTAGGTAATAGGCGTACCCGTTCTGGAAACTTCCCAAAACACTGAAACCGGTACAAAAGTCCGTCGAAACACCTACGGCCTGTATGGGTGGTGTTTCAGTGTCAATTCTTCCTTTTGTAGGCCCGTACAAGCGGCCAAGAGGGCCTCGAGGCCCTCAAATGGGCTCAAAAATTGGTTTTTTTTCCATTTTGAAAACATACATTGTTGTATATGTAATCAATGATATAGACATGGTTTTCCTTCTAAAATGTCATTTATGTGTGTCATTACTTTTTTCTTGCAAGATAATGTGTTTTTAAATATATATATGGCGTTTCCCCCAACATTTCCATTTTTGGAGGGTCGCGTTTCTTGACGTCCCCGTTTCGAAAACTTCCAGATGTTTCCCTGTTTCATGCAACTTAGCTACAAACAAAATGCTCCTTCCCTAAAACTTGAAACACCTTTGGTTGATACATATAGACCACTTCCTCCAAATCTATGTTGAGAGAGGCGCTCTTCAAGTCCATCTAATGGACCTTCCAGCCATATTGTGTTGCCATGCCTCAAACTAGTCAGATGGTGCTCATCTTTGATGTAGGAGCAAAGGTCTCCTCATAATCAATGCCCTCTCACTAAGACAACCCTTTTGCTACCAACAATGCCTTGTACTTGTCAAGCGTGCCATCTTCCTTGGACTGGACCTTGTACACCATTTGCAGCCAATGAGCTCCTCCCTGGTAGAAGAGTTGTGAGATCCTCACATCAATTTTTTATCAAATGTTCATGTTCAGTTGTCATGGCCTTCTCTCATTCAAGTCTCCCTTTTGTTTCTTTGAACACCTATGGTTCATGTTGTTGATTAGGTTGTCATTGATGCCAACAATGTCTGGTCATTGATGCCAACAGTTAAGTCTTGGTGCCCCTTGTGGAGCCTCTGAGGGTTAGTATTTGATTTGTGGTTGTCTGTGTCAGAGGAGACCTTTTGACTTTGTCCAAGCCCAAGCTTGAAGCCCTTGGAGGCCTTGGGACAATGCCAAAAGCCCTGGCTACCCATTAACTTGGTTGAGTACCCCTAAGTTGGATCTTGGACCCACACTTAATGGTTCTTTAAAAGATCAACAGCCCACACATTTGTGGTAATGAAGCCCTTAAACACTTGGGCCCTCATATTGTCCATAAACCCATATTGATACCCTTGGTTATCAAAGACTTGTTGAGAATCCCTAATATAAATTGAAGATTCCCTCATGTGAAAGCCCTTAAATGTATGATGAAGGCCGTGCATGATTGTGTAGCCCTCCTACAACCCACAAATTGGTCATATGCCCATAAATTTGGTTATACTTATCCTTAACATGTTGATGGTTGGGAAGCCCTCCAAGATGGTGATGTGGCACCTCCTCAAGACAGCCCTAAGTCCAAAGCCCTTAAAATATGTAAAACAACCTCAAAGGTGTTGGTAAATCAAATATATAAGTGAAAATAAAATATATAAAATCATTTTTTAAAATTATGATAACATGGCAAACAAGTCGGCCCAGTCACTTAATAAAAAAATTAAATAAAATTAAAATTGGAAAGTCGGCCCATAAATTAAATTAAAAATTATATATTGCAAGGTCGGCTCCATATTTTTTTATGAAAAACAACTATAAATAACCCGTCAAACTTCTCATTTTTGATGTAGAAAGGCGCACTTGCCTTCATTTCTGTACTGTTGGTTTCTGTCGTCTCTCTGTTAATGCTTGCCTTCAGAAATATATATATATATATATATATCAGATTTGAAGTGGACGGAGAAATGATATATTGTGAAGTTTGGGCACCATAGAGAAAAACGAAGGGGACATATCAGTCTGAAGATCACAACCTTGGAAGAAGCCGCTACAGTTGAGGAGGGCGCATCCTTAACTTATTTTATGAGTTATCTGTTGGAACTCGTGCTGCTACAGGAGTGACTTCATCTCTGTCCAAGTTCATTAGTTATTTGTCAGGGATCTACTTGATAAAAAAGGTTGGAACGGCTGACTGTAGGTGAAATCGACCAGAAGGAAGAGTATTCTTAGCATGCTACAGGCTACCATCTACTGAAGGGCTGTTGGATAAAGTCTGAATTGTTATATTGCATTAAACCAATAATCTACAGCACTGTACACTTTCTTTCTTGCGTTGGAATAAGGATATTGAGACTTAATTTTAGTGAGATAGCTGGTGCTTTCGAGAGATTCAGAGCAAAATGGGTCAAGATAAGGACAGCTTCAGTCAACTCTGATCTTTTATCTCTGATCCAAGAAGAACAGTTCGTGGGGATTATGCTGGCAATTTTTTTCTTTCTCTTATCATTGTGAGGTCTGGTGCATCTGGTGGAAGGCAGCAACGAGGGTTTGAACAAGATTTCACCAACCATCTAGAACAAGACAGGGCTCTGAGGAAATTCGGTGGTGATACAGAAGACTGATTTTTGGCAGCAGCTAATTTTAGGTTTTGACAAGGTCTGAAATTCAGTTTGCTTGATCTCCTTTGAAGCATCCAAAAGTGCAGCAGTAAGTGTCTGAAGCACATCTAAGCTCGGGTTTGTCCATGGAGCAGCAGTAACCACAGAAACATGTTAAGGCAGTTGCTAACAAACACGACCACGAACTGATCCACGATTTTACTGTGTATCACAGAGCTACAAATATATTGAGGTGTGCTTTAGGGCCTTGAAGACTAGCCAGCGGAAGGTATTTGTGAAGATCAACTCTTAAACGTCCATCACCCTCTTCACAAGGTTGTACACTGAGCTTATTATTGTTGGTAGCTGGAAGTTCTGAGTATGTAGATGAGCTTCCTGATGAGCTGTGAAAGTAACGAAGGTTGAAGATGTTTCCACCAGAGAATATCAGGTCTGTGCATGCATAAACTGTGAAGAAACAAGCACCAAGTTGACATCTGAAGACAGATTGTGTTTTTTTTTTGGGAAGAACTTCTAAGAGCAGATATTGGATAGCAGAAGTGATTTGGATGATATAACTACATACAGTCCTGAAACAATATCTTGACATGAGTTACATTTTATAGAGCAGAATCTCTTGGTGAATTGATCATTTATTGGCATAAATTAGCAGACCTCTTGATGATGACCAGACACACGGTGATATAATTCAGTGTACAGCCCAGATCCTTTGAATGGACAACCTAGGTAAGTGAAAGGTGAAGGTATGTATGTGTGCCTTAAGAAGTTTTTATTTGCACAGTCCAGTACAATGGTGTGTGTGAACAAGTGTTGACAGTCTGTTAGCAATTTTTAAAAGGATGACAGCTTGATGAGTGTGACAGCCTTGGCATGTCAGTGGCAGTAATATGTTATGACAGTAACTAGTGACATACTGTGATAGCCTTAAGAGACAAGTGCTTAGAGCAGATCCTTGAAGTCCTAATATGAGTAGAAAAGACCCCTTGACATCTTGGCATGAGCAGTGTATAAGCAGACTCTTTGGATGACTTGACTGATAACAGCAGTAGTGAATGTGTTCTCTCAAAAAACATGTTGACATCTTGAACAGCAGTGATGAGGAGGTGACAAGTTGATGGCAGCAGCAGTTCATAGAACAGACCTTGATGATTCAGCAGTGTATTGAGGAGCTGTGATTGTTGGTTGATATGCACAGATGTTTGAGCAGAGATTGAGACTATTGCAGCAGTGTTGAGCAGCAGAGAGTATAGGGTTTGACAGGTCCACAGGTTCAGCAATCCTTCTTTTCAGGGTGGTAGGGTGGTGCTAGGGCTCACAATTTTGTGAGCTGAGCTGTTGTAGCAGCTCGTCAGTTGCAGCTGACAAAGCCTAGGGGTTGTAGCCCCTTCCAGTTGTAGCTGGAAAAGTTGTATTAAATTTGTAACCCCAGTTGTCGCTGGGTCAAATTTTATCATAAAAGGCTTCCGTGGTTTTACCCCCAGGACTTGGGTTTCCACGTAAAAAAAAATCTTGTATACTGTGCATCTTGTTTTTTATTATGATTGTTGATGATATGCTGCTATGATTGGTGATTAGCAACTTGCTCTCCATTAAAATTTTAATGATTGGCAAATACTGATTCACCCCCCTCTCAGTATTTCAACAATTGGTATCAGAGCGGGTTCCTTCAAGAACAGTCTAATCACTGGAAGGAAATTATGGGCAAGTTTGCCAAGCACAGTAAAAATGGAATACCCATGTTTGATGGGACTGGCTATACCTTTTGGAGTATACGAATGAAATCTTTTCTGCTAGCTCAAGGAGTATAGGTATGGCAAATAGTTGAAAATGGATATAAAGTACCAACACCCCCACCAACAGATCCAGATGACTTAGTTCCTTATGATACAAATTCGAAAGCCACGAACCATATTTCAAGTGCATTGGATGAATCGGTCTTCATCAAAGTCATGCACTGTACTTCTGCTAAGGAAATGTGGGACAAACTCAAGACCATCTATGAAGGGGACAAAAAGGTCAAAGAAGCCAAACTCCAAACCTACAGAGGACAATTCGAACATCTAAAGATGAAGGATGACGAGAATATTGCAACCTATTTTCTTCGAATTGATGAACTTGTAAATACTATCAGAGGCCTGGGTGAAAGGGTTGAAGAATCAGTTGTTGTTCAAAAGATACTAAGAACGCTTCCCAACAGATTCAATCCTAAAATCTCAGCCTTGGAAGAAAGGACTGACTTGGATACTATGACAGTAGACCAGCTACATGGGACACTTGTGGCTTATGAAATGAGATTAGAAGATGAAGACTCACCTAGAAAAGAAGTAGCCTTTAAAGTTTCCTCCAAGCAAGCAATGAAAGACAAACAAGCCAAGAAGGACAATTCAGAAATAAAATCCAAATCAAAGACAGCATACCACTTCAACTGCAGTGATGATTTAGATGATGAGGAGATAGCAAACTTCGTAAGAAAGCTCAAAAGAGGCACAGGTAAGTACAAAGGTAAGTTACCTCTTAAGTGTTTTTCATGTGGTAAAATAGGTCACTTTGCTTCAAAATGTCCCTATGCAAAAGACTCTGATAGTGATGACAGTTTCAAGAAACATAAGAAATACAGGAACTTCAAAGGAAAGAAAAATGGAAGGTTTGCAAAGAAGAAAAGTCTCTACTCTAAAAGAAACACCAGCTCATCAGATGAAGATTCTGACAATGACTCAGATAGTGATAGTGATTCAGACAGCGGCAGTGATAACGAATCAAAAAGGGTACTCTTCATGGCTGTTGATTCAAAAGACTCAGATGAGATCACTGAAAACAAAGAAGAATCTGATTCAAAAGGTGAAGTAGACCTGGAGGAAGAATTGATAAGTGCTTTGAAAGAGCTAAGTAGAGAAAGGAAAAAGAATAAACTATTTAAAGAGGAGATACAGGAGTTACGAGAAAGACCTCAGATATCTGAAGAAGCAGATCAACTCATTCAAAGTCTAACTATTCAATTAGAAGAAGCCAAAAGAATTCAAGACAATCTCAGAAAACAACTAGAAGAAAGTATGAATGAAGGTGAGAGACTAATGGGGGAGATAGTGACTCTAAGAACTCAACTACAAAAGAAAAATGTGAGTCAAGGCTATGACAACAGTTCCAAGATACTTGATCAGATCATCAATAATCAAAAGCCATACCTCGACAGAACAGGTCTTGGTTATAAGAAGCATAATGATGAAGGTTCAAGTTCCAAGACAGCTGAGGATAAACCAGAAGTTATCAAAGACTCCGTCATCCAGGAAGTACCCATATATCAGCCAAAACAACAACCAGAACAGGCTCCAGTTGAAAATCAACATGTTAATTTGACAGCACCTCTAAGAAGACCATTTCAACCTAGACAACCAACCTCAGAATGGACTCCAGTTGAAAATTGAAGTTTCAGATGGGAAACACCTCCAAGAAGACCATTTGTTCCCAGGTATGAATATTCATTTTATGGTTATTGTTTTTCTTGCGGAATATTTGGGCATAAAGCGATGAATTGTATAAAAGGAAGATATGCAGAAAACAGAAACAGGTATGAAAATTCTAGATGGCAATGAAACAACAACAACAGTTTTTCTCCTTTGGATTCTGAAGTCGAATGCCAGAAATGCAACAACTTTGGGCATACAACCAGGAATTGCAGAATGACAATCCCTCCTACAGGCATTAAACAAGTATCAACCAATCAAACAGGTGACCAACAAAAGGTATGGATCAGACAGAAGAACAATCTGAATATTCATGAATGTGGGATAGCTCTTCAAGCTCAAGCTCAAACTGGTAGCAACAAATGGTATGTTGACAGTGGTTGTTCTAGGCATATGACAGGTAACAAAGGTGCTTTCATGTTTCTTGAAAAAGATAAAGGATCTGTCTCTTTTGGAAATAACAAATCAGCAAAAGTTGTTGGAAAAGGTACGGTAAATCTTGGCGGCAAAGATACAGTAGCAGAAAATGTGTTGTTTGTTGACAGTATGAAGCATAATCTGTTGAGTGTCAGCCAGATGTGTGATCAGGGACATGAACTTACATTCAACTCAAAGTCCTGCAAAATAAGAAAAGAAGGATCAAGAAAGTTAGTGGCTACTGCTACCAGGACTCCAAACAACATATATGTTCTAGACGAGATCAAGGAAGAAAAATGTCACCTAGCAAAAGAAGATGAGAATTGGTTATGGCATAGAAGAATGGGACACGTTCATTTTGATAATCTGGTCAAGATCAGCAAGAAGCTAGCCGTGAGGAACATGCCACAGATTACAAAGCCTTCTGATACTATCTGCAAGCACTGTCAACATGGGAAACTTACGAAAGCCAATTTCAAGACAAAAGAATACTCTTCTACAAAACCCTTAGAGCTTGTCCACACTGATCTATGTGGGCCAACCAAGAATAAAGGATTGGATGGTGAAGAATATTTCATGCTGCTCATTGATGACTACTCCAGGATGACATGGGTATGCCTTCTTAACAGGAAATCGAAAGCCTTTGAATGCTTCAAGATCTTTAAAGAACAGGTTGAAAATGAAACAGGTAAACGAATCAAGTGTCTCAGATCCGATAATGGCAGAGAATTCACATCAAATGAATTCTATCAGTACTGTGAAGAAAATGGTATAAAAAGACAATTTTCTGTTGCCAGAACACCTCAGCAGAATGGAGTAGCAGAAAGGAAGAACAGATCAGTGTTAGAAATGGCCAGAACTATGTTGAATGAAGCTAAACTAAGCGAAAAATTTTGGGCTCAAGCAGTACATACAGCAGTCCACATTATGAACAGAGGACTGCTCAGAAGCAACACTGATAAAACTCGTTATGAGCTATAGACAGGAAGAACAGCTAATGTTCAACACTTTAGAGTGTTCGAAAGCAAGTGCTACATCAGAAGAGATGATCAGAAGATTAGAAAATTCGAATCTCGTGCAGACGAAGGAATATTTGTTGGGTACTCCTCCACAAGAAAGGCCTACAAGTGTTACAACCTGAGATTAGGTAAGATAGTGGAAAGCATCAATGTAAAGATTGATGAATCGAGCTTACCAAAATGTCAGGAAGACTCAAAAGACCATGAAGAAGAAGACGATGATGATGAAGTAGAAGAAGAAGAAGAAGAAGAAGAAGAACAGAGAAAAATTCAGCCAAAAGTTACACAGGATCAACAGCAAGAACAACAAAACTCTCCTAAGAACTGGTATCAAAAGAATCATCCACAAGAATTGATTATTGGTGACAAAAATGCCGACATAGAAACCAGAAAAGATCGAAGACAAGTCCAAAGACCAGAACAAGTATATTTCTCACTACTATCTACAGTTGAGCCGAGTAACTTTGCTGAAGCTAGTGCAGATGAACATTGGGTCAAAGCCATGGGAGAAGAACTTGATCAAATCGAAAAAAATGAAACATGGGAACTTGTTCCTAGACCGAAGGACAAAAATGTGATTGGCACAAAATGGATTTTCAGAAATAAGCTGAATGAAGATGGACAGGTGATCAGAAACAAGGCAAGATTGGTTTGCAAAGGATATGCTCAAATCGAAGGGATAGATTTTGAAGAAACATTTGCTCCAGTAGCCAGAATGGAAGCTATAAGAATGATATTGGCCCATGCTTGTGCTAAAAACATCAAAGTATATCAAATGGATGTCAAATCAGCCTTTTTGAATGGCAAACTAGAAGAAGAAGTCTACATTGAACAGCCAGAAGGATTCCAACTATCAACAAACAAGGACTATGTGTGCAGATTAAAAAGAGCCCTATATGGGTTAAAGCAAGCTCCTAGAGCTTGGTACTCTAGATTGGACAGTTACTTGCAGAAACAAGGTTTCAAAAGGGGAACTGTAGACAGCAATATGTATATTAAGATTGATCATAACAGCATGATTATTGTTGAAGTGTATGTTGATGATATTATCTTTGGTAGTGATGATGATACTCTGAGCCAACAATTTGCCAAGGTTATGCAAAACGAATTTGAGATGTCACTACTTGGTGAACTGACCTTCTTCTTGGGACTTCAGATATCACAATGTGAAGAAGGCATCTTCATCTCTCAGACTAAGTACATTAAAGAAATGTTGAAGAGGTTCAAGATGGAAGATTGTAAGCCTGTGAGCACTCCTATGACTACTAGCTACAAGTTAAGCAAAGACGATGAATCAAATGCAGTGGATCAAAAACATTACAGGTCAATGATTGGAAGCCTACTATATGTGACAGCTTCAAGACCAGATGTGATGCAAGCTGTTGGACAGGTTGCAAGATTTCAAGCAGCTCCGAAGGAAACTCATGTTATTGCAGTCAAAAGAATCTTCAGATATCTTAAAGGAACTATGGACTTTGGATTATGGTATTCAAAAGGAAATGAGTTGGACTTATTAGCTTACTCAAACGCGGATTGGGCAGGATGTGTGGATGACAGAAGAAGCACAAGTGGTGCAGCATTTTTCTTAGGAAACTGTTTGGTATCATGGTCTAGCAAAAAGCAATCCTCAGTATCCTTGTCAATAGCAGAAGCAGAATATATAGCAGCAGCAGCATGCTGTACTCAAATCCTTTGGATGAAACAGAACCTGCAAGACCTACAAGTAACATATGATGAGCCTATTCCAATTCTATGTGACAACACAAGTGCCATCAGCATCTCCAAGAATCCGGTCATGCACTCCAAGACAAAGCACATCCCTATCAAATATCATTTTCTTCGTGAACAGGTCACAGAAAAGCACATCAAGTTGGAATATATTGAGACAAAGGAACAAATAGCAGATATATTCACCAAGCCACTTCCTAAAGGGACATTTGAGTACCTCCGAGAAAAATTGGGGGTCATTCCTTCTTTCCACTAAATTGATTCTTCACACAGAAGTGCCTGGTGTTTGGAAGAGCATGTTCTGAGGGGGAGTGTTACTTCAAGGTAGTACCCTTTGCCATTGATGCCAAAGGGGGAGAGAAGTTGTGGATAAGGGGAGCCTATTCTCAGGGGGAGCCTGAGTGTTGTCATCAATGACAAAGGGGGAGATTGTTGATTAGGTTGTCATTGATGCCAACAATGTCTGGTCATTGATGCCAACAGTTAAGTCTTGGTGCCCCTTGTGGAGCCTCTGAGGGTTAGTATTTGATTTGTGGTTGTCTGTGTCAGAGGAGACCTTTTGACTTTGTCCAAGCCCAAGCTTGAAGCCCTTGGAGGCCTTGGGACAATGCCAAAAGCCCTGGCTACCCATTAACTTGGTTGAGTACCCCTAAGTTGGATCTTGGACCCACACTTAATGAATCTTTAAAAGATCAGCAGCCCACACATTTGTGGTAATGAAGCCCTTAAACACTTGGGCCCTCATATTGTCCATAAACCCATATTGATACCCTTGGTTATCAAAGACTTGTTGAGAATCCCTAATATATATTGAAGATTCCCTCATGTGAAAGCCCTTAAATGTATGATGAAGGCCGTGCATGATTGTGTAGCCCTCCTACAACCCTCAAAATTGGTCATATGCCCATAAATTTGGTTATACTTATCCTTCACATGTTGATGGTTGGGAAGCCCTCCAAGATGGTGATGTGGCACCTCCTCAAGACAGCCCTAAGTCCAAAGCCCTTAAAATATGTAAAACAACCTCAAAGGTGTTGGTAAATCAAATATATAAGTGAAAATAAAATATATAAAATCATTTTTTAAAATTATGATAACATGGCAAACAAGTCAGTCCAGTCACTTAATAAAAAAATTAAATAAAATTAAAATTGGAAAGTCGGCCCATAAATTAAATTAAAAATTATATATTGCAAGGTCGGCTCCATATTTTTTTATGAAAAACAACTATAAATAACCCGTCAAACTTGTCATTTTTGATGTATGGAATTTCGGTGGGGCTCTGTGGTAGAAAGGCGCACTTGCTTTCATTTCCGTACTATTGGTTTCTGTCGTCTCTCTATTAATGCTTGCCTTCGGAAATATATATATATATATATAAGATTTGAAATGGACGGAGAAATGATATATTGTGAAGTTTGGGCACCATAGAGAAAAACGAAGGGGACATATCAGTCTGAAGATCACAACCTTGGAAGAAGCCGCTACAGTTGAGGAGGGCGCTTCCTTAACTTATGTTATCAGTTATCTGTTGGAACTCGTTCTGCTACAGGAGTGACTTCATCTCTGTCCAAGTTCATTAGTTATTTGTCAGGGATCTACTTGTTAAAAGAGGTTGGAACGGCTGACTGTAGGTGAAATCGACCAGAAGGAAGAGTATTCTCAGCATGCTACAGGCTACCATCTACTGAAGGGCTGTTGGATAAAGTCTGAATTGTTATATTGCATTAAACCAATAATCTACAGCACTGTACACTTTCTTTCTTGTGTTGCAATAAGGATATTGAGACTTAATTTTAGTGAGATAGCTGATGCCTTCGAGAGATTCAGAGCAAAATGGGTCAAGATAAGGACAGCTTCAGTCAACTCTGATCTTTTATCTCTAATCCAAGAAGAACATTTCGTGGGGATTATGCTGGCAATTTTTTTCTTTCTCTTATCATTGTGAGGTCTGGTGCATCTGGTGGAAGGCAGCAACGAGGGTTTGAACAAGATTTCACCAACCATCTGGAACAAGACAGGGCTCTGAGGAAATTCGGTGGTGATACAGAAGACTGATTTTTGGCAACAGCTAATTTTAGGTTTTGACAAGGTCTGAAATTCAGTTTGCTTGATCTCCTTTGAAGCATCCAAAAGTGCAGCAGTAAGTGTCTGAAGCACATCTAAGCTCGGGTTTGTCCATGGAGCAGCAGTAACCACAGAAACATGTTAAGGCAGCTGCTAACAAACACGACCACGAACTGATCCACGATTTTACTGTGTATCACAGAGCTACAAATATATTGAGGTTTGCTTTAGGGCCTTGAAGACTAGCCAGCCGAAGGTATTTGTGAAGATCAACTCTTAAACGTCCATCACCCTCTTCACAAGGTTGTACACTGAGCTTATTATTGTTGGTAGCTGGAAGTTCTGAGTATGTAGATGAGCTTCCTGATGAGCTGTGGAAGTAACGAAGGTTGAAGATGTTTCCACCAGAGAATATCAGGTCTATGCATGCATAAACTGTGAAGAAACAAGCACCAAGTTGACATCTAAAGACAGATTGTGTTTTTTTTTGGGAAGAACTTCTAAGAGCAGATATTGGATAGCAGAAGTGATTTGGATGATATAACTACATACAGTCCTGAAACAATATCTTGACATGAGTTACATTTTATAGAGCAGAATCTCTTGGTGAATTGATCATTTATTGGCATAAATTAGCAGAACTCTTGATGATGACCAGACACACGGTGATATAATTCAGTGTACAGCCCAGATCCTTTGAATGGACAACCCAAGTAAGTGAAAGGTGAAGGTATGTATGTGTGCCTTAAGAAGTTTTTATTTGCACAGTCCAGTACAATGGTGTGTGTGAACAAGTGTTGACAGTCTGTTAGCAATTTTTAAAAGGATGACAGCTTGATGAGTGTGACAGCCTTGGCATGTCAGTGGCAGTAATATGTTATGACAGTAACTAGTGACATACTATGATAGCCTTAAGAGACAGGTGCTTAAAGCAGATCCTTGAAGTCCTAATATGAGCAGAAAAGGCCCCTTGACATCTTGGCATGAGCAGTGTATAAGCAGACTCTTTGGATGACTTGACTGATAACAGCAGTAGTGAATGTGTTCTCTCAAAAAACATGTTGACATCTTGAACAGCAGTGATGAGGAGGTGACAAGTTGATGGCAGCAGCAGTTCATAGAACAGACCTTGATGATTCAGCAGTGTATTGAGGAGCTGTGATTGTTGGTTGATATGCACAGATGTTTGAGCAGAGATTGAGACTATTGCAGCAGTGTTGAGCAGCAAAGAGTACTGGGTTTGACAGGTCCACAGGTTCAGCAATCCTTCTTTTCAGGGTGGTAGGGTGGTGCTAGGGCTCACAATTTTGTGAGCTGAGCTGTTGTAGCAGCTCGTCAGTTGCAGCTGACGAAGCCTAGGGGTTGTAGCTGGAAAAGTTGTATTAAATTTGTAACCCCAGTTGTCGCTGGGTCAAATTTTATCATAAAAGGATTCCATGGTTTTATCCCCAGGACTTGGGTTTCCACGTAAGAAAAAATCTTGTGTACTGTGCATCTTGTTTTTTATTATGATTGTTGATGATATGCTGCTATGATTGGTGATTAGCAACTTGCTCTCAATTAAAATTTTAATGATTGGCAAATACTGATTCACCCCCCTCTCAGTATTTCAACACATGTTATCACACAACTTGTAGTTGTCCCTAAAGGTATCCCATCCGGGATGGTAGAGGAGATGGAAAACTAAAGAGGTGACCCAAGAGATGCCATGGTTCCCAATGCAAGCTGGGAGTCACGACAACCGAGGCACACTACAACAACCGAGGCACACTACACTTTAGATCAAGATGAATCAAGACCAAGGGGGAGACCCTATAGCCAATCAAATATGATTGGACCAAAGCAAAGGTTCCTAGGGATATGTGAAAGAGAAGTTACGGAAACCAATGCAAGGTTAGGTGGACCTAGAAGTTTAAGTATGGTTGAAAGAGGCATAAGGGATGACTAGTGTTTCAACCAATGAATGATTTAGGCCACATAATGAGATCAAATGACAAGATCTAGTACCATGAAATACACAAGTGGGACCCACTTCCTTGGGATATGGAAATGGTTCAAATGGGACCCACAAGGTCAAGTTAAGGGTGCAAATGGTACCAAGGGGTGTGCAAAGGGTAGATCTATGGATCTAAGATGAAATTAGAGATACCCACATATGGGATATAGCACTTGACACTAATCCCAAGAAGTGCGATTTTCCTTAGGTGGACTAGTGCCTTGATATGGATGGGCAAATGGAGTCAAAAAGATGTCAAAATGTAGATCGGGGCACTGAAGATGCAAACCAAGGGTACTACTCAAGATCAAGTGAATGTGATGGCTAGATCTTACTATATCTAATGTTTCACTAAGTGACCCAAGTGGACAACAACCCCCAAAATGAGGAATGATACCCCCAAGGCAAAAATCCACAAAGTGAAACACTAGATGTAGGTTTCAAGGTATGCTCTTTTTAAATCAAGTGGGATCTCAAACACCCAAGTCCTTGAAGTAGGACAACTCAAACCCCTAGGAAGTGCGACTTTGCCCAAGGAGGGCTAAATGCATGGGAAAGAGTGTCAAATCAAGTCCAAAAGCCACCAAACTTTAGATCGGGGTAGTTTAGTCAATTATCAATGTGGATCTTGAAAATCAAAGGGATCCAATGGCTAGATCTCCATAGATCTGAGATTGAAAATGCATCACCAAATTGACCCAAGTGGGGCACAACCCTCAAAATGAGGAATGGGGCCCACAAGGTGAAAATCAATGAAGTGAAGCACTAGGGGTAGGTTATCAAGTATGAGAATCATGAATAAAGTGGGATCTCACCTACCCATGTACTAGATCTAGCTTAACTCAACCACCCAAGGAGGGCGACTTTACCCAAGGAAGGTCAAATGCTTTGAAAAATGTGTCAAATGTAGCCCAATCCACACCAAACTATAGATCTGAATCGTCGTGGATACTATAGAGGTGGGTTTTCAATTTCTTTTCAAAATCCAAGCTAGATCCAAGTAGATCTAAGAAAAAGTGAAAAATGAGGGTTTTAATCAATTAGGGTTTTATGATCTAGAATTCATGGATAAGCCAAGGAAGAAGAAGTCCATACCTTTGGAGCATACCTGGATGAAGAGATGAATGCTAGTTGAGATGAGGATTACTTTTGCCAAAGATCAAATGAAGAATTTTGAAGCCCTCTTGCCAAATCGATTTTCTCCAAGCCACATGTGTGTCCCTCTAACCTATCAAAACCAAGGAGAAAAGCATCAATCAATTTTAACATGTTGAAGGTAGATACAAGCAAGAAAGAGATAAGCAAAGAATAGTTGGTACAAAGACAAAACCACGCCCTGTTTAACCAAAACGTCCTCCTCCAAGCTTGAAGGGTAGGCCTCCCCACCAATTCGCACTTGTCCAAAAACTCCTTCTCAACCTGTAAAAAAGTATGGCAAAATATGCAAGATAGCTACAAGAGATCCTCTAGTGCAATGGACAAAAGCATTTACAATCAAAGCAACCAACATCCACTCCAAGATCCAAGCATGTACTCCAAAAGATAGAAATTTTATTCCAAGAGCCAAAAGCCAAATTCTCTAGATGATTTTACAATGAGGGGGTCTCCTCCTTATATAGGATAATAAAGACCAAAACCCTAGATCTCAAAACCACTTTTAGAAATGAGTGGTTGAGATTAAAAGATCTCAATACATAATCAATGGCTAAGATGAATCATAACAACATAACACATGGATCACTCAAAATAGTGATGACGTCATAGCTAGAAAGTACTCATGGAGATTGATGTCATCCTCTAGAGGGGGAAAAAGTGCATGGACCCACCTCATATGACTAGGGCATGACACATGAAGCACATGGTGGGGCTAGGAGGCATCAATCCTTGCTAGCTCATCCCCATGGCACAATAAAATAATATAATATGTCCAAAATAAATACAAATGATCAAATCTGTCCTCAAAATCTGTGAAGGACATGCAGTAAAAGGCCTCCTGTGGCCTCTGTGGACCCCACTGACTGATGAAAACTGGCTGGAAGATAAGGGGTTCACCCTGGAAGACCTCTGTGAAGACCAAGTGCCAAAACCTTGCCACAATTGCCCAAATCGATTTCCTCAGTGACCCTTCTATTCCATTTTTAACCTGCCTCGGTAACTGTGAAAGTGCTGAAACTGCCTCTTAGGGCACCTGCGCTGTCAAACTGAGCCCACTAGGCTCTCCAGAAGGGGGGGGTAAATGGTATTATCAAGTGGCTGGACCACCCCCTCCTCATACAGCGCCCTAGGTGAACTGGCCTCTCAAGGCCCCTGCTGGTCAGGCTGGGAAATCAAGCCCAAATCTGGTCAACAAGTGAAAAACTGCATCTATCACTGTCAGAAGTGCCTGGAACTGAAATCTAAGTGTCTCATCGGATCAAGAAGACCCAAATCTACTAAGAATGTGTACTCATACACCATGGGTTTACCTGATGGGCTAACTATAGGGTCCCCCATATATGGACAGTGCATAATCTGATGATATGAAGTAATAATAAAACCTGCTGAACTGCATCAATCACCATCTGAATCATATGTCCATCATATAGTATCATCGTCAAGAGTATGTAGGTCCATCTATCATCATCAATAAGTGCATGGCCCACATCATCACAGATCCCAAGAAATGACCATAATGTTTACAAAATAGGCCAACCGCCAAAATAAACATGAAAATGAAATACAAACTACAAAGTACTATGAATCTACTAAGCTTTCCGCTTGCCACGAGTAACTTACAATTTCTTTTCTCGTGTTCTAGGTGGAATAGGTGCTGGTGGAAGTGATTGTGGAACATGAGAAGAAGATGAATGGCCCCCGCGGGCTGAAATTGGACGTTGTGAAGCTAAAGGCAGAACTCCTACATCCGGAAAGCTGATTCTACTTGGGGGTGGCATCTCTGTATGGGTAGTCTGAATTGGATCATCATGATCACCCAATAGTTCAGCCTCCAAGCGCTCTAATGCTATGGCTCCATCCTCCACATTAGCCTGCTCTGGATTGTTGTCCCAAGTCAAAAATGTTCTATCATTCTTGGCCACCTCACAATAATGGGACAACAACCTCAAGTTGTAGTGCACATAAACCAAGCTTTCTGCGCAATCTACATTCAGACTGTTTCTCTTTACACTGTGGATGAAGTTGTAGGTGCTCCAACACCTCTCTACAGAAGAGCTATTAACAACCTTTGATAGCACCCTCAGTGCCAATTTATGCAAATATGTGGCTCCAGAGCCATGCATGTTCCACCAATGGATAGGACCCAATCTGTCTCGATCTTTGGTTGCAAACAGGGAACCAAAGCATCCATGCTCACTTATGTATATGCTCAATTCACTCCGTACTTGAGCACACTCTTCCTCATCAGGGACCAACTTCGCTAATGCTTGCATATACCCAACAGCAACCTCTGGATCTGTGTGGGGTTTTTTCCTGACTCCATCCCCAGGTGCAGGTTGGGCCAACCAAATTGGAGAATAGTATTTTGGGGTGAGGACATATGCAAGGGCATGGAGTGGAACATTTAGATTATCCCACCTTTTGACCACATGTTTATGAATATGGTCATACAAGACTGCATCTCTTTGCTAAAGAATGTCTTTGATTTGACCAAGCATGCTATCCATCTGCTCATATAACTCCCTAATCACCGACTGATCTGTATCTGCAAAACGAATCATGTTATAAACTGGCTTGGTGAACTACAGAACATGCCTAACCTGTGACCAAAAATGACCTTCAAGAACGGTGTCCTCCACCTCCTGAAAGTCACTTCTATCTGATGCACTTGCAACTTTGTCTTTCAATTCCTGCCATGAATCACTTGAGACCATACTAGCCAATGCCTCTCTTACCTTCAAAAGCCTCCTAAAGGTGAGGTAGTAGCTAGAAAATCTAGTCTTTGCAATCTTCAATAGCTCTAACTTAGAGTGATTGCGAAAAATGTGGTGGGCCATGCTATGATTGGTAATAAATTTGATCATTTTCTTACCTCTCTTGTACAAGGCACCAATCCATCGGTAATTATTGTCCTTCATCTTAACAATATCACGCATCAAAAGGTTCAATGTGTGAACCAAACACCCTAACCAAAATATGTTGGGATACTTATCCATAATGATTGCTCCTGCTGCCTTACAATTAGCAACATTATCAGTGATGACTTGAATGACATTGTATGGCCCAATCTCCTGAATGGTTTTAAGTAAAGGTTGTGCAATATTAATAGCGGTCTTGTAGCAATCTGAGTAGTCATGGGCTGAAAGGAAGACCGCACCGCTAGCAGAAACGCCAAGAATATTTATCAACGGCTTGCCTTTAACATTTGTCCACCCATCAGATACAATGGATACCCCATAGTTGGACCAATCATTTGTGAACTTTCCAAGAGCACTATTGATTTTGGCTCTTTCCCTGTCAAGTCCCACGGTTCTAGATTTGTCATACCCAGGGCTTCTGTATCCTTGAGGGCCACCATTGATGGCTTGTACCATTTCATGCCAATAGGGTGAGCGAAGAACATTGAATGGCACACCACATGCATAGAGAAACCTATAAACTTTTGAATCCACATCATCTCTACAACCTTGGTCAAGGAAATCGGATAATGTTCTTCGTATAGGCGAGACTCCATGGGGAGATGAGGCTCCTGATCGAGCCGATGATGATCTAGCTCCACTACCAAACATTCTCTGTGGGGATTCAGAATCAACCCTTGATCTCTTGGAGTTGTTTTGAGCGGCCTCTTCTTTCATCCTGTATTTGCTTCTCTCTTTAGCTCCCACTTTGTCACAAGTTTTGACTCCATGAGACTTACCTACATCGCATGGCATAACCCCACACAAATGCTTTCTCACCCAGGTATATGAACCTATGTATGTTTTCCCACAATGAGGGCATGCAAACTTTGTGGTTCCACCCCCTCTCCCTCCCCCTTGTCTTGTCACATACTTCCACAAAGGTGTTGTGTCTTTTTGTTTTTGCCCCACATCACCCTCATCCTCATCATCATCACCCTCTTCCCCTTCCTCCTCTTCTCCTTGGTATGCATCACTCTCTACCTCTTCCCCCTCATCACTACCACCACCACATCTACTTCCCAACACCATCATAATGGGAAGAAGCGGAATGAAAAACCAAAACCACATACCCATCATGTTTCTTGATTCAAGATGAGAGTCACTTGTTCCCTGCAATAGAATGATGGAGAAGAAGCAATTGGAAAGAGTAGGAGAAGAGAACATTGCAAGTTTTCCATTTTTTAACATAGTGAAAAAAAATTGCAAAACCAAACAACGATGAGTTTTTAGAGCCTACCTTTTAGCTCTTCAATGGTGGTTGAATGTCTCTATGGAAGCTTCAATCTCCCTTGCAAGCTCTCCCCTTCAATCACCCACTCAATGCTCAAAGCTCTCAAACAACTAGCAAACTCACTCCAAGCTCAAACTCTTCCCAATCAAGCAAATGAGTAATGGAATGAGTCCAGATGGACTCATTCACCCTTTATTGGCCCAAAGTGACCTATCCCACCAAAAAAAATCAAAAAATCAAAAAACAAATTCAAAAATCCACCCTGTCCGTGGACTCGATCTCGGAATCGATTTAGGGTTCAATTTTAATGCCCGAGTTCGATTCGGGATCGACCCGGAATCGACCCGGAAGCTACGATTCCGAATCGAATTGCAAAATGGCAGGGATCATTTTTTTTTTTTACCAATTCGCGAATTGCCAAATCGATTCCAGACGGAATCGATGAGGAATCGCGATTCCAGAATCGATTCCTCATCGATTCCATCCAGAGCGCGATTTGGGATCGATTCGAGGGGGGGGGGGGTCGATTCCCAGCATCGTAGGGTCCATATACAACCAAGGATAAATCATATCAATAGACTAAGACATGTTCCTCTAATCATACTCACAGCTTAACTTAAAGTATAACATCATTTAGTGGCATTAATCAGGTTAGCATATTCCGTTGTTATTTATATTCACTTGCACAATAGCTTAAATGACAAACTCACCCATTGGACAAGGTCTAACTGCTAGCTAAGGATGAAGGCTAGGAACAACGATGGGCAAAGGGGGTTACTTGTCTAAACTCAACTAAAAGACACTTTGGACTGGGAGAAAGGGGAAGCTACAAACTCTGTGCTGGACAAATAAAACACGGGGAATGGTTGTGCCTCACAAATGGGTAAGTTGTTTAGAGAGTGCTTATTCAACTTAGGCATCATGTCTACTTTTATAAAAGATGATCCAATTTCATTAGGATCCATTGATTTCATTTCATGGCCTTTTTGGCCTACATAACCATTCGGATCTCAGGTGTGTTGATAAGCACAACTAATTGCAGCTTGCATCCAGGGCATGTTTATACATATATAAGGTCAGCAATCATTTAGATATAGAATTTAAGAACCATTGTTTTTTTGGACCTTTCTTATACTCTTCGAGGAGTATTTTTAGCAGTTCATCGCTCTTGCCCTTTTTAGTTTCCATGGGTGAATTTACATAAGTTTCCATAAGTAGCACATGAGCTTTTAGTTTTAGCCAGCAACATCTCAAGTGACTAGGGGGGGGTTCATGCCAGTGCCAAACATCGGGACAACCAACCGGAATGATTTAGGCCTACAATCCAACTTACCAAAGGGAAGTTTTGTCACCAACTCAGAGCCGAGACACTAAACAAACAGGGATGCGATCCAAACACAGAGGTAGTAAAAAGGGAAGTCCTCAATATCAGAAAGTCAAGTAAGACAAGTGAAGGGTTAAAGCCAAGTTAGGAAAGTCATGGATGGATGGAGCCAAGTGAAAGTGGAGCCTAAGCTAGCAGACCATTGGTGTCAAGAAAGACCATATCTATGCAAGGTAGTAAACCAGTGAGTTTTGTCAAACAACCTAAATGTGCAAGTAAAATGTCCATTTTATAATTTATTAGTTTATAAAGTTTGCCACATCATGAATCATATACCAAGCTAATGCTGTGAACATGACCAAAGCAACAAGATAATAATCCATAGTCAATGATCAAAAATCCATAGGTCATACAACATCATCATAAGAATAATCATCATATATCATCTGAAACACTGCTGCAATACATCTCTAGGCACTGAACTAAAACTGTATGGAATAAATGGTCACATCAGTCATCAAATCTGAACTCTCAAGTCTCAGCCTTGACACAAGGTCTAACAGAAGTCTAAATAATACACTGCTCTGACCATGAGTGATCTCAAAATATAAAGTCATCATAGCCAAGCTCTGAATAATCTAAGCTCTGGAATGTGCAGATATCTGCTAAGCAAGAATAGTAGCCCTCCTACTATGGTGTGATAACAGTTCATATCAGTGTTATCGGAACCAGACCGGAACCGGCAAAACCGACCGGTTTACAAAGGTGATCTGTCCTGTCATGGACCAAAACCGGCTGAGCCGGATTTTTTGCCGAACGGGGTATGGAACCGGTCCGGTCCGTACATTGTCGTACAGCCACGGACAGGGGACCCACAGAACCCAAATTATTTTTTAAAAACACAAAGGATGAAGAGGATGAGGATGAGGACGAGGATGAAGAGGATCAGGATGAAGGGGATCCCACTCCTGTAGAGGATGAAGAGGATGAGGATGACGATGAGGAGCCTGGAGGAGGAGGATGAGGAGTAGTAGACTCTAGTAGCTAGTAGGGTAGTGCCATATGATCAGTCTATGGTTATTTATTAGTACTATGGTTTCAACTTTCTTTTTGTATTGTAGGGGCCATTTAGAGCCTCTTTGTTGATGTACTTTGGTTCAGAACCTCAGAGATGTATTGCACTAGGTGCTATTTTGGTTATTTGCACCCATACTTGCTATATATATGAGAAACTTTGCATATTTTTGTATTAATGGTTTGGATTCATATGTATGCACATGAATATATATGTTTTTTTACAAAATATGAATATTTTATGTATTTTTTAGTCGATCGATTTTTTCCCTTTTTTTTTTCAGTTCCGGTCCAGTTCACATTTTGGGCTTCGTCAGTTCGATGAACGGTATGGTTCCGATAACATTGGTTCATACTCTCTAAATATTGGCCATAAGAGCAAAGTTAACCGTGTTTGTTTTTGATTGCTCTTACCTCTATATGGTCGTCCCTCAATCATTTATGCTACCATTTGGGTCTTTTCTTGGGAACCTCTTTATCCAAGTCAATACTGTCACTATAACTTGGGCTACATGTATCTGTGTCATTTGAATGTTGATTCGGGCTATTTGCATCAAAAATTACCAACCTTAGTCTAGGAGACTCCTCAAAATGTTCAAAAACTTCGCCCCTTTCAACTGGATCTACTTGAAGCTTAACACTTGAATCTTGAGCAATAATGGGTGGCTCCGCGATAATTTTGAACTCTGAAGAAGATTGGAAAGGTCCAACTTCCTCATCAACTACAACATCTCTACTAAAGCTCAATTTGTTGGTTTCGACATCAATCAACTTGTAAGTTTTATCACTATCTTTGTAACTTGTAATCATCAATTTCTTGCTCTTAGGTTCTAACTTGGTTCTCTTCTCATCTGGAATGCAGGCATAGGCAATAGAATCAAAAACCTTAAGATTACTAACTCTAAGCTTCAAACCATTCTTCCTCTGCAGTCTTCTACTTCACCACCATCGTTGGAAATCTATTCATTAGATATATTGTTGTGAACATTGCCTCAACCCAAAACCTATTTGGAACGGACCAGTTTTGCATCATACATCTGGTCATTTCCGTGATTGTGCGACCATTCTTGTAAATTTTAATCCAGACATCACTACTCCCTCTGGATAGCCCTGAGATCTCAAGCAGTTTGAGTCAATGTATATCAATAATGCTATAATGAAATAAGACTCAACAACTATAGATCTCTTTACAACATAAACACTGAAATGCTCAAATGCTCAAATCAATCACACATAACACTGCATATACCCTAGAAACCCCAAATGGGGAAAACCAGCAATCTTGTGGGGCTTTCTTCTATCTCGAGCCCAAAGCAAATATGAAAGAAGTAAATACAACAATGTTACCTCAGATGTAAACACTCAATTCTAAACGGGTCAATACCCTAGATCTGCATGCATCAGTTGATGCATGCACTAAGGAAATATGCCCTAGCTGTCAATCTGGATCTGAGTCAGTCTACAAGTGGCTCTGACTGCACTGCCTCTCTCAACCCTCTGCTCTAATCTACTCTGCTCTCGAAGAAGGCCAACTGCTCAATTGGTGAATGTGCCCTTCCTTTGCATGGAAAAGTGTGTCCTCCCCTCTGGATGTCAAATGCTCATACTGGATCAGATCTGAGCTCTGATCATCACAGACCTTCCTCAAACACTAAGCCAAGGCTATCCTAAAAGTCTCAGACACTCAATCGACAGATTGGACTCTGAATGAGCTCCTCTCTCCTTAGGTAATGCGTCCCTCTCCCTCTCTGGAAGTCGTCCTCCACAATCTCTGCAAAATCCACTCAAGTGAACTATCTCAGTCCACAGATCTGGATACCAAGTGCCTCTAGAGCAAGTGGTCTCTGATCAAGCTCAGATCTAACCACTCTCCCTCCTACAGAATGTTAATTTTTCATCAAGTTAGGGTTATACGCAGAAGAATAACAATTCAATATACTTTAATGCAAAAAATACATTTAATAAACATTTACAACCATTGACTATGAAATAGTGCAGTAGTAAACTCTAACATAACATAATTTTCATCTCTTTCAACTTCATACTTTTAGCACTATCAGGTCGGTCACTGTGTTAAGGTGATTTTAACACTACCAGTTAGATCACTGTGCTGAATTAATCTTCAGTAACAGGTAATGTAAATAAACAAATTGATCACATAATAATTAAAGAGATAAAGTTGACGATACGAATGAAGGAAGAGCAACAAATCAACTGCAAGACAAGAATCGGATCTCAGGAAGTCAACGGATCTCATTCAGCAAGCAAAGTGATCTTGTCACAAGGAGCAGAAAACGGACTTCACAAAATCACGACTAGGGAAGCAGTAAAGGATAGATCTAAAAAAGTAAACTCGAGCAGATGTACGGCCAACAGCAGACAAACCTTTAACAAATCAGAGCTAAGATGTAATCATTCATCTTAATAAAATGAGAAACAAAAATCTCAATATATAGGAACTTAAGAATTAATTTAATCCTTTAAATTAGGGCTCCATAGATTTAGGGAAGAATCAAAGATAAAAAGAATAAAACATAAAAATAATAAAAGATAAAAAAAATATAAAAATAAAAACATAAAATATAATTAAAGTGTCTTAAGTGGTTGTCAACCCATAAAATATAAAAGTGGGTAACTTAGGTGGGTACTAGGGTACAAAGACCAATAAGGTGGTACAAGTCAAACCATACAAGGATGGGTACATGACCCAAAACCCTAGTACCAAGGGGTGTACCACAAAGGTGGGCACACAACCCAAATACACAAAAACATCAAAACAACTCAAAGTGGGTAAACAACACAAAGTACCACAAGACCAAGAACAATAAGGTGTAAGGACCAAAAGTAAATCAACCAGGGTGGAGAAGGTGCAACCAATCATCTCTCTCTCAAATGTACAAATGTTCCATATAACCTAAAAGTTTATCATCACTGTATAAGAAAGGGTTCACACGGATGATGTGATCATACGGTCCTCTAAACTGCTCCTAAGGTCAAATGTCAATGGCTTCATCAAGGGGTGGCCAATCCCTTGAGAAGACCATCTAAGTCAACCATCTCGAAGACCTAGGAGAAGAGGACATCACACATCATAATCTTGGTAACTGACCAAGAGCCTCCATTCTCAAGGAATGGCTCTCAGCCCAATGCTAAGCTTTCAATCCCAGACTGAATGTTGATCAACCATCGATAGGATCTACTTGGTCCTTGACCAAGAATCTGCCTGGTTCTAGACCAGGATGTCTCTGTCTCAACCTGCAGGATTTGCTTGGTCCTCGTGACCAAGAAACTGTCTAGTCCTAGACCAAAATACCCTAGAGATAAATAGGGGCCCTAGACACATGCTAGGGACTTTGCCATGGCATCAATCTGCTTGGTCCTCGACCAAGAACCCCAGGAGACAGTTGGGGGCCCTAGAGTACCTTCTAGGGTCTTACTCATTACTCTGCCTGGTTAACTTGACCAGGAACCCTAGTTAACTGACTAGGGTACCATTCTCTCTGAGAATGGGTCTTGCAGCTGCACTAAAAATTAACACTCCCTCTCAGCAAGAGAGGCATTCTCAACAACACTAAGCTTGTCAAAGACAGAGGCTTAGTCAACACAACTGACAACTGCACCATGTCCTTGTCATGGTGAAACAACCTGTCATAGAATACAGGATTTTATGAGAGCTTCAAAGAGCTTTGAATGTCAGCAAACACCTTGATCTTATAGATCTATTTGGAAGTTACACCTGACTTCCCTTGTTGTCTGAGAATCACTTTCCACGTATCATTATCCAATTTCAACTGGAAAGCATCGTTCCAAACCTGAAGTTTGGCTAACTCCACATTAGTGGTTAAACTTGAATCAGTGACATGGCTCCCACTGGAGCAACCTTGGAACCCCACAATAGGCTCCTTAGTGAGATCAACTGGAGGCTTCTTGGCCTTCTCCCTCTATTTCTCTAAACGAGAAGTCTCGTGGACTTCTATATCTTAGTCACTGTAAGACTCCCTCTTGATCTCTGGAACTTAATAGGGGTTATTCATTAGAGCGTTAACAACATGTCCTGAGACCTTGTTTGTAAAGGTCCCTCTCGCGGACACCAATCTCAATAGCTGAGCTCATATTTCCACCTCTAGTCCATACTAGAGCCTTTCCTTCTGAGAAAGCAACAGAGAACCCCTTGTCTTCTAAAATTGCCACTGAAAAAACTTTCCTCTTTAAATCAGGAACATATAAAATTTCCTCAACATGAATTAACGTACCTGAATCAAGCTTTAAGGCAGTTGAACCAACTCCTTTTATTTCAAAGGTACTTCTGTTTCCCATCTCCACTTTATCATTGAACTTCTTGGCCTTGTAACCCACAAGAGCCTTTTTGTATCTAGTCATGTGCTTGGTGGCCCCACTGTCGATCCACCATGAGTCTGATGAGTTGGAGATGGAACCTGAGAGTGTTGAAATCAAGTAGTACTCTCTTTTATCTTTTTCTTTGGTCTCAGACTCTCAGTTTCATATTTCTTTTGTTGAGGCTCTTCTTCTTCTGTAGCAGTTGAAGCATGATGCTTTCCTTTATGCCAATTCTTGTTAAGAGGATTTCTACAAACGTTTGCATAATGACCAAGCTTGTTACATTTAAAACACCTTACTTTTGACGTATAAGAGTGCTTACCTTGGGGTCTCTTACCTTTGTTCTGGTGCTGAGGGAAACTTCTTTCTTTCCTTGTCTTGGCAGTAAGAGCATGATTATTTTCAGTTGGAGGCCCAGATCTACTCTGGATTTTGCCTTCTTCTTCTAGGCAATCATGCCACAACCTATCAAAGCTTGGTTTTGTTTCTCTTCCATTCACTGCTGAAAGAAATGTCTCCCAAGATGTAGGAAGAGCATCTATTGTTGTTTGCACAAGATCATCATCATCTACTTCAACTCCAATTGCCATGAGTTGATCTTTTAACTGAGCAATCTTTGGGAAGAAAGAGGCAACTTTTTCTTTGTCCTCCATCTTCAATGAATGAAGTTGCTTCTTCAACACCCTCTTCTGAGTAGGGGCCTTCTTATAAAGATTAGCTAGGGCATCAAAGCTTTCCTTGGTTGTCCTTAGAGGAGCTATTATAGGAATCGAATTATCTTTGACTGAGTCAAAGATCACCATCTTTGCTTTAGCTTGCTTCTTCTTAAATGTTGTTCTTCCTTGAGCTGTTGTGGGTTCTTCCACAACCCTAGTGACCAATTCATCCAAGTCACTCTCCTCCAAAATATTTAATACCCTAGCCTTCCATGCATTAAAGTTTGAGGCTCCTTCAAGCCTATCTTTTTCCTTTACTGAGTTAGAAGCCATCTCAAACCCTTACAGTCAACTTGCCAAGTACACCCGTAAACCTGTAGTCAAGTTGATTTGGGCACAAACCCTTACCTTAGGATCTATATAGATTCTGTTAGCCTACAAAACAGAGTTAGCTACAAGACCTCAGCTCTAATCCCGTGTTAATTTTTCATCAAGTTAGGGTTATATGCAGAAGAATAACAATTCAATATACTATAATGCAAGAAATACATTTAATAAACATTTACAACCATTGAATATGCAATAGTGCAGTAGTAAACTCTAACATAACATAATTTTCATCTCTTTCAACTTCACACTTTTAGCACTATCAGGTCGGTCACTGTGATAAGGTAATTTTAACACTACCAATTAGATCATTTTGCTGAATTAATCTTCAATAACATGTAATGTAAATAAACAAATTGATCACATAATAATTAAAGAGATAAAGTTGAAGATACTTACCTGGGTGTGAAACCCTTCCTATAAGAATACTCAGAAGAGTTACTTTCAGTAAAAGACTATGCCTCGGAGAGGCCATTCAATTCTGGGAACTAGCAAACCCTACAAGAGGGTAGTACAAACCAGAAAGAGAGAGATGGGAGGGTTGTAGTACAGTTGAACAAAGTAGGTCAAAGACAATCAGAAAAACACAGTGAAAGTCACAATAAAGACACAGAATAAATTATGTCCAATAGATGTAAGTAGAAGGGGTCTAAACACAAAAATATCAGCACAAAGAACAGACCCTAAGTAAGTCTTAATACAGAAGGGTTAGACCACAAACAGGATCTACAAACTTAGCACATAGAATGGCAATAGTATGAGTCTGAAATAACACAGAGATCTGATATATAAGGGCCACAGTAACCCTCGGCACATAAATCAAACACCACAACAGGCAGAAGTGATCCCCACACCTCACGGCCTCCAGAGAGCAGCCAGGATCTGACTGCAAGGCATCACGGCCTTCTCAAACCAATAACCAGCAGGTAGATGGAGGTCACGGTTGTCTCAATCAAGGCAGATCAGGTCCCTCAACAAACAAATCAGACAACAAACAGCAAAATGGAGTAGATCTATAGCAACTCAGGTTCAGCAGTGGTCTCAACAGTCTTCACGGCTCAGTCAAGGATGACAACAGCAAACCCTTAGCAGTAGATTAGGAATGAAGGAACAACAGCAAATCAGCTGCAAGACAAGAATCGGATCACAGGAAGTCAACGGATGTCATTAAGCAAGCAGAGTGATCTTGTCACAAGGAGCAGAAAACAGACTTCCACAAAATCACGACGAGGGCAGCAGTAAAGGATAGATCTAAAAAAATAAACTCCAGCAGATGTACGGCCAGCAGTAGACAAACCTTTAACAAATCAGAGCTAAGATGTAATCATTCATCTTAATAAAATGAGAAACAAAATCTCAATATATAGGAACTTAAGAATTAATTTAATCCTTTAAATTAGGGCTCCATAGATTTAGGGAAGAATCAAAAGATAAAAAGATAAAAATAAAAATAAAAATAATAAAACATAAAAATAATAAAATATAAAAAATAAAAATAAAAACATAAAACATAAAATATAATTAAAGTGTCTTAAGTGGTTGTCAACACATAAAATATAAAAGTGGGTAACTTAGGTGGGTACTAGGGTACAAAGACCAATAAGATGGTACAAGTCAAACCATACAACAAGGATGGGTACATGACCCAAAACCCTAGTACCAAGGGGTGTACCACAAAGGTGGGCACACAACCCAAATACCCAAAAACATCAAAACAACTCAAAGTGGGTAAACAACACAAAGTACCACAAGACCAAGAACAATAAGGTGTAAGGACCAAAAGTAAATCAACCAGGGTGGAGAAGGTGCAACCAATCATCTCTCTCTCAAATGTACAAATGTTCCATATAACCTGAAAGTTCATCATCACCGTATAAGGAAGGGTTCACACAGATGATGTGATCATGTGGTCCTCTAAACTGCTCCTAAGGTCAAATGTATGTGGCTTCATCAAGGGGTGGCCAGTCCCTTGAGAAGACCATCTAACTCAACCATCTCAAAGACCTAGGAGAAGAGGACATCACACATCATAATCTTGGTAACTGACCAAGTGCCTCCATTCTCAAGGAATGGCTCTCAGACCAAGGCTGAGCTTTCAGTCCCAGACTGAGTCATGTTGATCAACCTCTGGTCCATGACCAGGTCCTTCATTCTCCCAGAGAATGGTCCTCAGCCAAGCTGAGCTTTCAGTCCCAGACTGAATGTTGATCAACCATCTGCAAGATCTACTTGGTCCTTGACCAAGAATCTGCCTGGTTCTAGACCAAGATGTCTCTGTCTCAACCTGAAGGATCTGCTTGGTCCTCATGACCAAGAAACTGTCTGGTCCCAGACTAGAATACCCTAGAGACAAATAGGGGCCCTAGCCACATGCTAGGGACTTTGCCATGGCATCAATCTGCTTGGTCCTCAACCAAGAACCCCAGGAGACAGTTAGGGGCCCTAAGGTACCTTCTAGGGTCTTACTCATTACTCTGTCTGGTTAACTTGACCAGGAACCCTAGTTAACTGACTAGGGTACAATTCTCTTTGAGAATGGGTCTTGCAGCTGCACTAAAAATTAACACAGAAGCTCCTCTCTCTCTCAAAAATTCACCCTGCATGCACTAATGCGCCCTTCTCACTCTTGATCTATCACTCTCTAATAAGTCAACTGAGCAACCTCATCCGGGGACCCCCTGCCTCTATAAATAATCTCATCGATCAATTAGGTTTACCAAAAACCTAATATCGGTGCATGCAAAAAGTCACTTTTGCATGCATCTTTTAATCACTGACAAGTCATGCAAATCTCATGCATGCAAGGGGAAAAACACCTCGAAGGTCCGCATGCAGCCACCAATGGACTCATGCCACTAAGTAAAGTGTATCTCACCCTCTACTCCATACTGATGCCTATACTGTTGATGTACCTCCATGCAAGGCATCTGAACCATGGAGGACAACCCGAGATACCATAAAAACTAACAATTTTGTTTTGGAATATAAGGTGTAGTGTATTGTCTTTTGATTCCCATGTTTACTACAAAAAAAATGAATTCTTTGGAGCAGAATTCTCCACCATTATTAGACCTAAAAGTCGTTATATCACAATCAGACTCTTTTTTTACTAATGCTTGAAAGTTTTGAAATTCATTAAACACTCCATATTTTTAATTTTGAAAAGTACACCCACATCTTCCTACTATAGACATGAACAAATAGAAGAAAATACCTAGCACTAAAGACTGATGTCATGTTCATTGGTCCACAAATGTCTTCATGAACCATCTAAAAGGCTCAATTCACTCTCCAAACTTGCCCTTGAAATGGCGTTTTGTGTTGCTTCCCTTCCTAGTAAGCTCCGCACACACCCTAAATCTTCTATTGAATGTCAAAAATTCCATCTACTAGATTCTCTCGAGCCAACTGAGAGAGGTAGGTTAAGTTGAAGTGTCCATAGTCCATGACGTTGATGTCAAAATGTAGTTATGTTTGAAACACTCTTGGTTGCCAATCCCTGCTCCTTGACCTATCTAGTGTCAATCAGTTTGAATAGCCCATGATCCTCCACACCAAGAGCAATGGTCTTCGGAGTTTCTTTGTCAACTATATAGCATTTGTGATCACTAAAGTTGACAAATAGCTGGCGACAGTACCTCATAATCTGACTAACCAATAGCAGATTAAGATCCATACCTAGCATAGTGTCCACATTGTTAATTTTCTTAGAGCTTATAAACTGACTGCAACTTCCAACAAAATAAATAACTCAGATTGTATGCAAATAAAACTCAGTTGCATGCAAGCACGGAATCCAATAAAATTCTTAGATCTGATTTTATGAACAGCAATACATAAGCTCAATAACTCCGATAACATGCACAGCGGAACAAAAAACCAATCACACCATAAACACAAATTTTTACCCTGGAAACCCAATCAGGAAAAACCAGCAAAATGGAGATTTCTTGGTAATCATGCCAGAAAAGAAAAGGAAATTATTACAGCAAAAATTCCACAAATAAAGTGAACCTTGTGCCTGGGCCAATCCCACGTAGAAAAACAAGTACAATTAATGTGCCTTGGGAAGTGCACCTCAACCCACACATGTACCCCCAACTCTAGCAGTTGTACGGCCTACTGTATTTGCTATCTAGGAATGCATGCACCCTCTCTCTGCTGCTAAAAAATCTACTGAAGTCAACCCTCAAAGCTGGATCGAAATCTGTGCCCTCCTCTCTTTCTTGACGACTAGAGAAGTGCGCCCTCTCTCTTGGAATTCATGCCCTAGTTCTTTGTTCTTGGTTGCTCAAGAATATCTACTACAGTGTAGTCTAAATATTCTACGTTTTCAATTGTTTTCGAGCATATTTTCTACGTCTTATTTGTTCAAAGTCCAGTTGGAAATCTTTAAAAAATCCTAGAATCAAGTATATTAACTATGGAAAGTGCATAATTTGGGTGCCATGGGGTATTCAAGGGTGTTGAATCTATTTATGAATTCAAAAACCCAATTTAAACACTTCCAAATTTGGATTTTACCAAAAAAAGATTACTGAATTCCGACCAAAACCCACCGTAAAGTCCAAAACATAGAATAAATAGATTGCTCCTATATGCTACCTCTTAGTCAATCTCTGAATGAATGAATGTGTCAATCGATCATGTTTTTTACCCTCTGCCTGTCTTTTATAATCCTCCGGTGACTTTAGGGTTCCAAAACCCTAATTCCATCTTGGAATATTTTTCCAAAGTCACTTTAGAAAAATAAAGTCAAATTAATTAATTGACTTTTCACCAAAAATAATAAAGTCACTTTTCTGGAAAAGTGAAAAAGGTAAAGTTTGGACATCTCATGCATGCTTCCAACACTGAAACCATGCAGAGCACTTGTCCTTAGTTACTCCAAAATCAACACACATTAAGGAAAATAAGCATGTTCCCAAAATTTGCACATTTTCTTTGCCGACAACTGTGTATTCTTCCCCACCACTGAAAATTACTGAATCCTTAGATGAACTAGCAGTGTACTTCATGAACTAGTCCTATCTATTGGTGAAATGGCATGATGCACCTGAGTCAATGTACCAAGTAGATGACCTATGGTTATTTATTGGCTTCTTGGCCATGAATGCTTAAAAGGATAACTCCTCTTCTATATGTTATGCAACATGGGCCTTCTACTGAGGCCCTCCCTGGTTAATTTTTTGTTTAGCCAACATCTTTCTCTAGAACTACTTCATATGGCCTGCCTTGCCACAGTAGTGACAAATTATGTTCTTTTGATTCCTTGTGGCATCTTCTCTACTACCCTAACCTTTCTTCTTTTCCCATTTACCTTTGCCCTTAAAATTAGTAGCAAAGGCCTATTATGAACCCTTTGTCTCACTGTTGCTACCAAACTATTTCTTCCATCTATCTTGCTGTAAGAGCTTATTGCAAAGATCATCAAACTTCAGGCCAACACCCGTAGAGGTGATGTTTAGAGTCTCAATAAACTGCACATAGGCATGTGGTAAGATTTTCAACATGAATACCACCATATCTTCTTCTTCCATCTTGCGGTGAAGGGCATCCAATTGTTCTTGGATATCCTTGATCTTGAGTAAGTGCTCATGTAATGAGGCACTCTCATCCATTGCAATTGACAACATGTTCTTCAGCAAGAAGATTTTGCCCTTGTCTGAAGTCTCATGCAAATCTCTCAAATGCTTCCAAATTGGTGTGAAATTCTTCCTTGTTTCAACCTCAGGAAGCATAGCAACTATCATAGACAACTTAAGAAGCATTACTGCTTCTCTCTCACTCATCAAACTTGTCCTAGTCTCCACCCACAATTGTGTGGTGAGTATCTTCACCTAGGACAATATTAGCCAAGCACTTGTGGGGTGAGTATCTTCACCTAGGACAATATTAGCCAACATACGTCACTTCCTCATATTGTAGTCCTTGTCAAAGAATCTCTAGCTAGCTTCCAACATGTTGTTGGGTAAAGAGGCCATAAATATAAGTCACAAATGCAGGAAAATATACTGGAAAAGAGTAAAACGCTGAAAAATACCTACAAGAACCCCTAGATATTAACTCTAAACCACTGTAGAAGCCATGTATCGCTCATAAACACGCAGAAATCTGCTCCCTAACAACCCAAAAACATGCATATTTTGAAAATCTACTCAACGACAGCCCTGGAAACCACAGATCTGCTCTCAGTTGTTTTAAAAATCAGCTAACTCGGACTCGCACTCGACCGAGTTGATCGAGCTGACCATCCACTGAGCTGACTCAACCTTCAAATCAGATCGGGTGACCGGTTCGGTACCGAATTGGCCAAGTTGGTGTCCAACTCGACCGGTTCAGTACCGAACTGGTCAACTCGACCAAGTCCCAACCCAAACCGACCGAGTTGACTGTAAAAAAAGTCCATTCTGTCAAGTTACTCAGTGGTATTAGGTAATACTAAATGGTAATATTAAATTCTTAAAGTAAAAGTGACATTCTCCTTATCTTTCATCTTCTATCCTTTTACTTAAATTTTTAACATTACCATTAATTGTTTCAAGATGTTTCACAGTGATTCCAACCTCATCAAACTTCATATGCAAAAATTAGAATTTTAGATCCCATTTAGAATTCAATAGACTTAATAGTTTTCAGGATTTCAAAGTTTGCACCAAATTCTATCATGTAAGTGGGTATGGGATTGGCATTTAATCGAGCACATCAACCCCTCTATGTACCTTGATGTTGGTGGTATTGATTGTTGAACTCCTCTATCATGACCTTAATAAAAATGTACGCGTCCCCGTTTCAGAAACTCATCCCTGTTCCCCTGTTTCGTGCAACTTAGAATCTAACCCTAACCCTAAAGCTACACGGTGAACCCTAACATTGTGCTTCTACGCGTTCAACTAGTACTATTACCACTACTGCAGTTGTAGATGATGTTGAGGAGTCTGAGCTTGAGCCAGATGACGATGCCATTGCTAGTCTTGATTCTGGTTCTACTTCTAGTTCTAGCAGTGGTGATGAGTTTGATGATTGATCATGTTGATCAATGACATGTATGATCATTGATGTATCATGTATGATGTAGTGGCATCATAGCATGTTGTTTTTTGGACTCTGCAGGCCATTTAGGACTCATTGATTATGTATTTTGTTCCAGATATGATTGCACAGTACACTTTGTGCCATTTTGATATATTCACCCTTACATGGTATATACATGAGCAAACTTTGGATATTTTGTCTCTAATGCTTTGGAATCATGGATTAGAATTTTTAAAATATTGTTTTTCTTTAAAATTTAAATATTTTATGTATTTTTTAGTAAACCGAGTCATTAAATTGAAATCGGCCGAGTCATTACCGATTCATTACCGATTCCTAGTCCGAGTCCAAGTTGAGCCTTGACCAAGTCCAAGTTCGATTCTGAGTTTTAAAACATTGCTCTCAAACAGCTTAAAAAAATAGATCCATTAAAAAACAGCACCAAAACAATTAATTTCTCTTCAGATCTACTGAAAAACAATAAATTAGCTGTTGAAAATTCCAGATCTGCGATCTGGTTAACAGTACAGGCAAAAACAACTTAAATCTGATTCATACAGTCAAATTCCAAAACTGATGAATCTGTACAGTGTACTGCTAAGTTGTACAGCTCACTAATGGCTCAGGTCTGTACAGCTGCATTTTGGTGGTTGTTAATTAGTTTCATTATCATACCTATACAGCTCAATCCATACCTACATGACTCAATTTCCATATAGTCCAAACTCCGTACAAAATTTGTGGTGTTTCATTCAAATCCAACTACAAAATGGTGATTGATTTGTCCTTGGCGGTGAAAACCTTTTGGGCCTCGACCCCTCAATGTGCTATGCTAGTGATCCCTCGATCCATATTTGCTGACAACAATCCTTAGGTCTTCACGTTCTCATAGATTCCGTGGTTCTAGTTGAGCTCTGATACCATATCATGAAAATCAAACAAACAAAGAAACCAAGACTAACTCAGAAGAGTTATCCATATAGTATTGCATAAATGAGAACGTGAAGGCTTTCTTATAAAGGATTACAATGGGGTCGAGTCAATCCACTTTATGAATGTGGGATAGACCAAGAAACACAATAAAGTGAAATAAAGCATAAAAGCACAAAATAGCATAAACTATAAAGTAACTTTATTAATGCCTAAGTTATCTAATCGGCCATTATAAACTAAGTTTTACTTTAACAATAATGACTTCTCTCCATGGCCCCCTGCTCAACCCAAGGGAGGGTGTTGGAATTATTGATCTAATCTATAGATTCCATACATGTGGACACAGTGTGATCATGTGTATCATTAGTGTACTAGTAATCATGAATAAGGCCATACTTTAATCTTTGATTGCATCACGAGGTGTGGTTAAGGCCAACCTGGTCAACTTTGATATGTACACTCAATAACCCTCTTGCGGAGGGCATTCAACTTATGTGAGCCTGTGACCAGTCTTAGGAGGACACCCTACTTGAGTTGTGTATAAATACACAACTCTAACCTCATTTGTAAACCATATTTTTTATCATTGAGATAAGGCTGTCTACTCAAGTGTTTAAGCCTACAAGCACTCTAGATCTTTGGCATTCTCTTGTGGTTGGCATAATTTCTTTTTAATGTGCATCTGTGCATCTCATGTGTAGCACAGTCATGCTTGGGCATCTCTCTCTCTATAGCACATTTTTGGTTCAGCCCTAGTGCAGTTCTTCAGTGTTGGTTTTCTCTTTTTACTGCAGATTTTTGGGTTGGCATTTTTGGTTCCATTTGATACCCTCTTTCCATTGTAATCTCAACATGGTATCAAAGCAAATGTGAACCTTCCCTGCTCACTCCACTGCTGTTTTAAAGGTTTCTTCTGGACTGCTCACGCTGTTGTGATCAGATTTTTGCATCCAGAAGATAGCCAAATCAGAGGAATATTAGGGTTGTTTTTACTTTTTCATAGTGTTTTGCTGACTAGAAAATACATTTTTAAGGGCTGTTAGAGCCTGTTTTATGCACTAAATACAAAGATCTTATCCACTGATTTGAGTGCCCAGCATCAAGGTTTACTTGCAAATTTATTTCAGCATTTTTTCATTAACTGTTATGAAGCTATGGGCTGGTAACATCATTTTTTTGTGACTGCAGAAAGAGGGTTTCCAACCTGATATTTCAGCAACAGTTTGGAGACTTTTGGCTAGTGGCATCACTTTTTTGTGACTATGGAACTAGGGTTTCCAGACTTGATTTTTCAGTGACACTTTGGAAACTTTGTACTAGTGGCATCACTTTTCTTGTGACTATGGAACTAGGGCTTCCAGATTTGATTTCTCAGCAACAGTTTGGGGACTTCTGGCTGGTGACATCATTTTTATGTGACTATGGAACTAGGGTATTTAGATCTGATTATTCAACAACAGTTTCTGGAGTTTTTTACTAGTAGCATTGCCCTAAGGGCTGCAGAACTAAGGTTTCCATATCTAATTTTTTTACAAGTGATCCAAAGATTTTTGGTTAGAGACATTGCCCTAAAGGCTACGGATCTAGGGTTTCTTGGGTCAACTCTTGTTTGGGGTTTCCTACAGCTTGCTTCTAGTGTTTTAACCCACCTTCAGATTTTTGCATCCAGAAGATAGCCAAATCAGAGGAATATTAGGGTTGTTTTTACTTTTTCATGGTGTTTTGTTGACTAGAAAATACATTTTTAAGGGCTGTTAGAGCCTGTCTTATGCACTAAATACAAAGATCTTGTCCACTGATTTGAGTGCCCAGCATCAAGGTTTACTTGCAAATTTATTTCAGCATTTTTTCATTTACTGTTATGAAGCTATGGGCTGGTATGGGCTGGTAACATCATTTTTTTGTGACTGCAGAAAGAGGGTTTCCAACCTGATATTTCAGCAACAGTTTGGAGATTTTTGGCTAGCGGCATCACTTTTTTGTGGATATGGAACTAGGGTTTCCAGACTTTATTTTTCAGTGACAATTTGGAAACTTTGTACTAGTGGCATCACTTTTCTTGTGACTATGGAACTAGGGCTTCCAGATTTGATTTCTCAGCAACAGTTTGGGGACTTCTGGCTGGTGACATCATTTTTATGTGACTATGGAACTAGGGTATTTAGATCTGATTATTCAACAACAGTTTCTGGAGTTTTTTACTAGTAGCATTTCCCTAAGGGCTGCAGAACTAAGGTTTCCATATCTAATTTTTTTACAAGTGATCCAAAGATTTTTGGTTAGAGACATTGGCCTAAAGGCTACGGATCTAGGGTTTCTTGGGTCAACTCTTGTTTGGGGTTTCCTACAGCTTGCTTCTAGTGTTCTAACCCACCTTCAGATTTTTGCATCCAGAGGATAGACAAATCAGAGGAATATTAGGGTTGTTTTTACTTTTTCATGGTGTTTTGCTGACTAGAAAATACACTTTTAAGGGCTGTTAGAGCCTGTTTTATGCACTAAATACAAAGATCTTGTCCACTGATTTGAGTGCCCAGCATCAAGGTTTACTTGCAAATTTATTTCAGCATTTTTTCATCAATTTATTTCAGCATTTTTTTATCACTGGGTGGAAGACACAGATGTTCCTGGGCTGTATCCACTGGGTGGAAGACGCAGATGTTCCTGGGCTGTATCCACTGGGTGGAAGACGCAGGTTGCCTGGTGGACATGATATATGCACCTGGGCTTCTCTCCACATTATATGCTGAGATGATCCGGATACCAATGAGATGATAGTAGGAGACGCAGGTGATTGCTCTGAAAATGTAATATGTGGTCCTGGGCTGTACCTACTTGATGGCATGCTCGTATACATGATGAAGTCCTAGATGAGAGCGAGGCCTACATCCAGCATGAAAAAGGGCTGGCTCTGTAGAACTTCTCATGACGTGTAGATTCGAGAGATGTTACTAGTCAATGATCAACAAGATGAGAATTGTTGCAGCAGTGATGATGATGATGATCTAGCGATGATGATGTTGTCCAGAGATTGTGTCCAGCTGTGATGATGAATGTTGTTGAAATATTGTAACTTTGAAGAATATTCTATTGTATTTTATTATTGTGATTTATTCGGAGATGTTTTATTCCTCCGTCAAGATGTTATTATTGTATTTGGTCATCATAGAGTCACGAGGTAAAACCTACCTTGTAAGTTGGGTCGATAGAACCCTCCAAAAAGCAATATTATATTGTTTTGAGTCTTCCTAGGTAAGTCGGCCAGTTAAGTTTGTTGGGGCCGACCTAGTTAGTGAAAAAGTCAAGTGGAAGATAAAGTATAAATAGAAGTGATGTACTCTTCATTTGGACACACACACACTTGTGTAATTCACATAGGGGAGAGAGAGAGAGATATTTGCAAGGAGAAGGAGCACTTGTTTGGGGTTTTGTCTTTGTACTTTTGATCATCTATATTGAGGAAGTTTTGCTAGGTTTTCTTCCCCTAGAGGGCTTCCCAGGATAAATCTGTGTTTATCTTGTGATTGTGTTTCTTTCAGTGATCCTGTATATGCTATTGTTGGGAAATTGAATTGAATACTAATGTTATCTATCTTAGCATATTGAATCTTAACACGGTATCAGAGCTAACCTGAATAGGACAGCTTTCACAAGGTGAAACTCTCTCTCTTCTCCCTTGCGACACTTGTTTCACTTGCGACAATTTGAAAGATAGGACTTTGTATAGCAAAAACTAGTCATCGTGGAACTCTCCATAAATCTGTTTTTGCGAAGGTTTAGGATCTAAAACTTCTACAGGACGCAGATCAGACATAGATGTACATTGTGTCGAAAAATCAGCCCCAAATTCGTTGTACTTTGTGAGATATGATACGTACAAGTTAGGGTTTTTGCCTCTTCCATTATGCATCCCTAAACAGGTGATCTAGTGTAATGTTCCCTTTTTTATTATAGTGGAATTTACTGAGGATTGATGCCATATACACCTTCAGAGGATCTTTAGCATGATTATTAGATCACCAGTAGATAGACAGGGGCCACCAGAGCCAAAGGCCACCTGCATGCATGACATCTGAGCATTATTTCATCATGCATGCACCTGATTGAGTCTCCATGCACCTGCATGCAAGTCAACTGCGAATTAGAAGATAAAGTGACCTAGTTAGGTCAGAAGTTAGGTTTTTGGCAGTTGAGTGTTATAAAAGAAAGGTAAAGTGAATGGAGAAGACACATTATTGATTATTGATTTGTGATCTCAATTTGGAGAAGCTCAGCGAGCTAAGTTGGGGTTGAGGCTTGTACTCAGCTAACTGGTGTATTTCGGCAGTGAAAGCTATATGCCCTAGTTCATCATCAGGTTGGATCATCCAGGTTCAGCATTGTTCTTCATCAGGTATTATCATCATTCAGTATTCAGCAGAGTTATCTTTTATATTATTTCGTGGGCTTGCCCTCCCTTACTTGGGCACATTCCCCAGGTGGTCTTCTATTCGTTTTCCAATATTCAGTGGGCAGAAGTGTTGCATGCGGCTTCTATTCTTCTCAGAGCACCATTATTACCCTTTTCCTGGAAGGGGGACTTCCCAGCTGAACTATTGAGGGAGTTATCAGCAGTTGGCACTACTGGAGGACGTTTTGCATGCTGAGGGCGAATTGCTTTGGAGAGACATTCACGTTTTGGGCTAGGAAGCCAACATATCTTATGCATGCAGCTTCTATCATCACCGGAAGGGCACTATAACCCTATCACCATTTATTTGGGTCTTCTTCAGCGGCACATTTATTATTGAGGAGCTTTAAGACATTGGAGGAGGACGTCCTACCCTCAGAAACACAACTTGCCTTCTCTCTTTACTGGTGCCACCTTATTCATGCATGCGGGGTTCATCACCATCGACATTAGCAGATCTACATACGGGTGTGTGCATGCATTAATTTCTCCTACTTTATAGCATTTCCGTATTTTTTAGGGAATAGATCTACATGCAACTGCATGCATGCAGAGATCAAGGCTTACTTTCATATTCTATTGAGATATAAGCCTACTAGCCATCTACAGTACAAGAAAAAGAGAAAATAGCAGTTTGGGATATTACAGTGGTATCAGAGCATGTTCATCGCCAGCTGTGGGATCATGCATTTATTAACAGATAGATGAATACAGAGTTTCAGATTGAGAAGACTAAAACAAAAGAAACAACGACAGGAAATAATAGAATAGCTTTCAGTAGCCCAATATCCGCTCTGAAGGAACTAACTAATGGACAAAAAGAAATGATGAGTGCCTTTAAGCAAATGACAGAGGAAACTGGGCCCACCCCTCATAGTCCTATATCTCCCAACAGTGATAGGGTATCCACAAGCAATAGTGGGGGGCAAGTACATACCAATCTGCAGAGACACCCACATATCCACAATAGGTCCCCCCGACCTACCCTACCACAGTTCTTAGATAGCCCAACCACAGTGTCCATAGTACATGCAGAGCCAGATGAGACAATGGGGGCATATTTGAGAGAATACAGAGCATTGGGAGATGACTTCCAATCAGCCATGACCTTCACTGACTTTTGCCACTTTAAAAGTAAGAGCAGACCTAGAGCATACAATAGGCCTTTCAGACAGACATATGACCATGATATATAGGTTGATAGTAAATTTGATATGGAGTTGGCAATATATGAGGAGGATAGTACATGTGATGCAGTTATCAGATCATCCATCGTCAAGGATTCATCATTCCCCATTAGCAGCAGTACTTGTGAGGAGCAGGGGGTGTTAGCACATAGCTGTGAGAGGGATACGATATGGAGTGATTTGACTGTACAGGACGAGGTAGAGGAGTTCACCTATGAGCCTATGGTTACTAGAGATTCCTTGAACAGCACTCAGATAGCTCTTCGAGAAGCGGATATGCATATAGATGAGTTGGAGTGGACACACTCTTCACCATCTACTGCAAGAGTCGAGACATCCATGATAGACGAGATCCATGAGGAGAGACATGATTGGGGGATAGTTGATTCTATACATACAGGGCAGTATGGAAGTTACGAGTCTTACTGTGGAGGAGCCATTAATGGTTCCAATTGTAGTTATAAATGTGTTGACTGGAGACACACTCTAGTATAGCACAGGTGTGTGGGATCCAGGCTCAGGTGACACTAGTAGAGTGAGTGCACAAGAGGATACCGTAGAACACACAGGATATAGGGCAGCTGTAAAACATGAGGAGCACTCAGAGTTGCAGATGACTGAGGAGAGATCCGACACAGATAGTTTGGATCGGGCAGGGGATCATGAGCCATCTCTGTTAGAGAGAGATTTAGCCATGACACTGACACCAGGAGAGCAGCATGTGATGATCCGGCATGAGGAGCACTCAGAGCTGCAGTTGACTGAGGAGATATCTGACACAAAGAGTTGGGATCAGGCAGGCGATCATGAACCATCTCTGTTAGAGAGAGGTTTATCCATGACAAATATAGTTGAGCACATTCCCTGTGGATCATCCAACAGGGAAGATTATACATACAGAGTTTGTATGGGCAGATGTCTGGCAGATATAGAGATACATTGGATCACAGACTTCATTGATAGCAGTGGAGTACTGGCTACAGTAGCACATATAGGGTACTCGATGGCTCAAGAGAGTACAGGAGTATACATCAGTCTAGAGGAGTACGTAGGGGCACACGATGAGATCCCATGGAGTTTTGGGGTGTTACCTCCTGGGAGACCACCTGACAAAGAGCACGAGCATGCCCTTACACCGAGAGTCCCCAGGATTGATGAGGGGAAAGACACGCTTCATCGAGTAGGAGAACCCTTGATAGCCTATCTTGGTCAGGGGTATCATCCAATGAGGATCAGAGAGCATGATGCTCATAGGCTTACTTCTAGACCTAGTTTTGAGGTTGTGGTCATGGTCGTGGGATTTACCAACACACTAGTTACTTCCCAGTCGCATCTACAGGAGCAGAGCTATTTATTGCTATTACACAACCAGACTTGGGAGTTTCACCTGAGATAGTTAGATGAGGTGAATAGCATCTTGGCCACAAGAGTGATCCTTCCATTAGACCATGGAATTGGTACACTCAATACACAGGGGAGATTAGACTGGTTCACAGGATTTGCAGTTGAGAGAGTAGGGAATGACATCATCTCCTATAGAGATTGCCCATGTACTGACCCTGAGACATCACGGACAGAGTGGATCATGAGGGCTATCCGAGATTTGCAGTTGGTGGATTATTGTTGGTATCTGCATGAGTACGAGGCACTGCAGCAGACGGAGCTATTCTCTAGAGAGAGGCTTAGACTCCATGGATTAGTGGAGGACATAGACAGTGAGGGGGATAACAGATGTATAGATGCAGTTTTGCAGGAGCTGATTCCATTAGCAGGAGCAGAGTCAATTACTAGCATTTGGTATCTACCAGAGGATTACAGGGAGACCTTGATGACTATCTGCATGATGCGGCAGTAGTTCGTTGGAGTTGGGTTTGGCGGACCCCCTAGTTGGTGGTGGGATCTAGGTATTCATCTACATGATGGATTGTTTCATATGGTAGAGATGATCGACAGAGTTGTGAGGATGATCAGTCCGCCATATTTATGGGATGACAGAGCAGGAGAGATTGAGACTTCTTTATGGCAGGGCCGACTTTCTTTCCTAGTATTCAGGATTGAGATTGATAGTGGAGCCACAACGGAGGAGATGGCCAGCTTTCACTTTCAGATATTTATTGGTTGGCTACTTAGAGATGGATGCATGACAGAGCAGTCTTCCAAGGAGTTTGTGCAGCTTATGATTGCTTGGTTCTTCAGGGGCAGTCAGATGTATTATGAGGTTAGCACTAGGCGGACCGACACTCAGGATAGAGAGTGCTTCACATCACCAGTGGTGGACTCAGATGACTTCACCTTTTTTAGACAAACTCGAGGTAGGTGTGCATGGAGATACGAGATGGATCTTATGTCAGGTCAACAGGGTACGTCAGAACTTGCATTGATGCAGCCTTCGACAGATCATGAGCAGCCATGGGGAAGCCTATTGTTAGATTGCATCACAGGTATACCGAGGATGCAGAGGGCCGAGTATATATGTGCAGAGACTCACCTGTTATCAAAATTCTTGCAGATTCCAATGATTTCCTCGGAGTATGGGCAACACGAGTGATAGAGCTATCTATTGAGGAGATGATTAAAGTTCATGAGCAGCCCAGAGTCGTTATCAGTGACCGGAGCAGATTTCCTTTGTCGATACTCAAGGTCAGGTATGAGGGCAGAGTGGCAGACTTCACCTGGTTGCCTATACACTACACTGTTCATAGTGAGGTGGACAGCTCTTACAGATCTTTCTACTTGGAGTTACAGGAGAGGTGGATGGTGATAGAGCATGAAAGACACCTGATGATGATCAGAACAGCTCAACGACTACATGATGGTCTCTTTTTCTAGGTAGTGGAGAACCCCGAGATTGCAGTAGGGGACAGTACAGCAGTTAGCATGAGGATGAGAGCCGACTATCACTTTCAGGAGGTTTCATATCATGGTACCTCACAGGATCATACCTTGAGTAGAAGGTACTACAGATCTCCTAGGATGATTTGGGACCCTGGGATTCAGTTGGTTCAGTTCAATTGATTATGGAACTGAGTTGGTATTGCTTGAGGACAAGCAATCTTGGCAAGGGAGGACTGTAATGTTCCCTTTTTTATTATAGTGGAATTTACTGAGGATTGATGCCATACACACTTTCAGAGGATCTTTAGCATGATTATTAGATCACTTGTAGATAGACAGGGGCCACCAAAGCCAAAGGCCACCTGCATGCATGACATCTGAGCATTATTTCATGATGCATGCACCTGATTGAGTCTCCATGCACCTGCATGCAAGTCAACTGTGAATTAGAAGATAAAGTGACCTAGTTAGGTCAGAAGTTAGGTTTTTGGCAGTTGAGTGTTATAAAAGAAAGGTAAAGTGAATGGAGAAGACACATTATTGATTATTGATTTGTGATCTCGATTTGGAGAAGCTCAGCGAGCTAAGTTGGGGTTGAGGCTTGTACTCAGCTAACTGGTGTATTTCGGCAGTGAAAGCTATATGCCCTAGTTCATCATCAGGTTGGATCATCCCAGTTCAGCATTGTTCTTCATCAGGTATTATCATCATTCAATATTCAGCAGAGTTATCTTTTATATTATTTCGTGGGCTTTCCCTCCCTTGCTTGGGCGCATTCCCCAAGTGGTCTTCTATTCATTTTCCAGTATTCAGTGGGCAAAAGTGTTGCATGCGGCTTCTATTCTTCTCAAAGCACCATTATTACCCTTTTCCTGGAAGGGGGACTTCCCAGCTGAACTATTGAGGGAGTTGTCAACAGTTGGCACTATTGGAGGATGTTTTGCATGCTGAGGGCGAATTGCTTTGGAGAGACATTCACATTTTGGGCTAGGAAGCCAACATATCTTATGCATGCAGCTTCTATCATCACCGGAAGGGCACTATAACCCTATCACCATTTATTTGGGTCTTCTTCAGCGGCACATTTATTATTGAGGAGCTTTAAGACATTGGAGGAGGACGTCCTGCCCTCAAAAACACTACTTGCCTTCTCTCTTTACTGGTGCCACCTTATTCATGCATGCGGGGTTCATCACCATCGACATTAGCAGATCTACATACGGGTATGTGCATGCATTAATTTCTCCTACTTTATAGCATTTCCGTATTTTCTAGGGCATAGATCCGTATGCAACTGCATGCATGCAGAGATCAGGGTTTACTTTCATATTCTATTGAGATATAAGCCTACTAGCCATCTACAGTACAAGAAAAAGAGAAAATAGCAGTTTGGGATATTACACCTAGGAAAAAAGGTCTTATCTCGGGCTAGGAAGCTCCAAATCGAATTCCGTAAAACGTGACAGTTAGGGCACGAACTGTAGTTTCACAGGTCTGAATCTCAGCTGCCGAAGTTGAAACAGTGACACGTGGCACGTCGTTCAAGTTTGCTATGTTGTTTCATCCCATAAACAGGTCATGTTGGAAAACTTAGCATGTCTCTCTCATGGAGAATCCAATGAAGCTAAAATCTGTGGGGTTGGAAAGATGACAAGTCAGGCTACCACATGCCGAAGTTTCAGACCCTGAGGATCCGAAATTTCAGAGATACACCAGAAACAATATAGCACATCTGAAATGGCTCAGCGAAGGAAATCAGAGAAGAGGAGGAAGAAGTTCTCACTTAGGGTTTTCAGTTTTTTTTTGGTATGGCAAGACCTGATACAATGTTGGAGACACCTGATGCAACATTGGAAACTTTGAAAATGGATTTGGAATCCCTTCATCATAGATATTAATCTTCCATCAAAATGTTGCGGGAGGAAGGAGATTGAAAATTAGGGTTTCTGGGTTCTACAAGTAAGAAGAAACCATAACAACATTGGGAGACTCATAGGGCAGCAATGGAGGTTTAAATGGCACTGGTATTCTATCATCCTACACCATGAATCTATATAAGATGTTTACAAGTGATCTACCTTGGACGATTACGGGTTTACCCTTATAGAGAAGACTACAAGCAATCTCGACAGGTATGACCTCAATCTTTAAGGGTAATTTAAACTTTTGATATGACCAGTGCTTAATAATTGGGTTAATGGAGTCAATAGACAAGATAGGCTTGATATCTCATACACGAATAATGCCAACGATTCAGATAAATTCGATTTCCAACCTGTAAAGAAGTAGGAAGAAGACTTCAATGAAAAATGAAATGAAAATTTTGAAATATGAAGTCTAAATGCTCGATTTGGCTCACAAAAGTTTGATGTCGTGAGTCAAGTTAAACTTGCAAGTGATGAAAGATTTATTGTAAAACCCTTACAATGAGTGTTTGCCAAAACAATTTGCTACAACTCTCAAGATGACCCTCGAAAAACCTAATACAAATTGACAGAAACAAAGTCTTACCTCAAGACTGTTAAGTTTTTACTTGTTTAGCATGATAACTTTAAATCATTTGCAACAATAGGATCATTAAAAGAGAGACAAGCACAACAACATAAAGAACACAATATTTTCCTCGAGGAAACCACAAGGGAGAAAACCCCACAAAACTTCCTCAATATAGAATTCACCAAGACAGTGTAAAAACCCCAAGACAAAACAACTTCTCTTCACCAGCGAACTTCTTCTTTCTCTCTCTTGCGCACTTGTTTGAGTGGGAGAATGGTTCAAATGAGGAATTCGACCTCTCTATTTATATTCTTCTGTTGGGCGACCTTTTACCCTAACTAGGCCGACTTCACCTAACTAACTGGGTCGACTTCACTAAGGGAGACTCAATAATGTATTTAATATGTTTCTTAAGGGTACTATTGACCCAACTTACAAAGGAGGGTTTACAGTGAATCTTTCAATGACTCTTACATGACCAACTACATCAATGACATCTCTCGAAGGAGGAATAATAATATAATAAACAAATACAATTAGAATATCTTCTGAAGTTACATTTCTTTAACACTCCCTCTTAACTAGGAAGGTATTCTACAGACATCAACATCAACAACTGTACAACTGACTGGTGAATCCTCTGTATGTCATAGGAAGTTTTGAAACAACAACATATATCTTGAGCATCATCATCATCAATATGGAACTGCTAGAACATCAGCATCAGCATCATCATCAACACATAACTGTTGGGACATCATCGTCATCATCAGCAAGGAATTGTTGGGACATCAACATCATCATCGCCATCATTAGCACGTGAATGTTGGAACAACATCAGCAGCAGCATATGAATGTTGGAACAACATCAATGTACATTTGGAACTGCTCTATAATGGGCACTCTGGTAGATCAAACAGGCCTTGTCTGACTTGCTAATCCTTTCAGACCAAACAAGCCTAGTCAGACATACCAATCTACCTAGGGACCAAACAGGCCTTATATGACTTGCTAATCCTTTCAGACCAAACAAGCCTAATCAGGCATACCAATCCCCCTAGGATCAAACAGGCCTTGCCAGGCTGACATACCAATCCCTTTTGGGATCAAACAATCCTTGTCAGACTACCAATCCTAGACTCAGTTGCCACACCATAGCTCCAGGAAACCACATCATCATCATCACTCCCTCTTTCGAGGGAGATCCTTTTGGACCACAACAAGCTTGTCTCGAAAGTATTCAAACTTTATTCGAGACAGAGGCTTAGTCAACATATCAGCAACTTCTTCCTCTGTAGAAACATACTTGAGCTTTACAGCTCCCTTCTGCACCATATCCCGGATGTAGTGATACTTGATTTCGATATGCTTTGATTTATCATGGAACACCGAGTTTTCTGACATCTTGATACAACTCTGATTATTCAAGAGAGGGAGTCATTCCTCCTCAAGATGGTAAAAATGCCAAGTTTCACTCACCACTTACTAGGGCGTTCTCCAAGAAAACTTTAATCAACCATATAATATAAAATACTCAAAGGAAGAGGTGCGTCGTTGAAAGTGTGCAAGAAAGTGGCTATGGGACCAAATTGACTAAAGCCAATAATATAAAATATGACTATGAAGGTTGCACCCCAGAGATATGTGTAATGGTAGTTATGCCTCCCTTAGATCTAGGGCCTCCACAGATAAAATAATCCTCCAACAAAAGTGCATCCTAGATAAATGTGCTAGGTAGTTACATCATGAATAAATGTACCAAGATGCCAACTAAGGGAGTCACCACTTGTTTAATGAGTCAACAACCTTGAGATGCTAAAACAATGCCAAAGATAGCAAAGTTAGTCAATGCTCTTTCTCCAATGCAACAACCACCTCCTCAAACAACGGATCTCTTAGGAACATGTGCAAAGAAGGTCCACTTAATTGGAACGACCTAGGAAAATGTGCATCAAGGGGATGTTCTCCTAATAAAATAATCAAAACCAAGTGTCATAAGTAGAAACTATGTGCAAAAACCATCAATTGATTTCTAGAACCATGGGCACAAAGGTGAAGCAACCTATTAAAGTGAGCAAGGTGGTTATGCCTCCTCTACAAATGCATTTAATCATCTTCAATCAACTATCAAGGATACCAAGGCAAGTACTCCAAAGTGAAGTGCTCCTCAAGAATAGATCTCAAGCATGCAATGCCAAAAACACCCTCCAAGGCATGCAACCTAGGGATATGTGCCCTAGAGCGAAGGCACACTATCTCAAGGAGTATTACATCAAGCAATAAGTAAGAATAGTAAATATGTTATGTAAGCGAGGGAAAACATGTAAGCACACCAAGACACCAATGCAGCATGCAATGCCAAAAACACCCTCCAAGGCATGCAACCTAGGGATATGTGCCCTAAAGCGAAGGCACACTATCTCAAGGAGTATTACATCAAGCAATAAGTAAGAATACGTTATGGAAGCGAGGGAAAACATGTAAGCACACCAAGACACCAATGCACAACATTAAGGATCAATCAATTTACCAATATTACCTAGGAAAACCCTTAGTTGATGGGAAATCTTTCCATGAATATTGTAGGGGTTAATCAAGAGTACATTGAGCTAACCCAAAACCCCATGAAGGCACCCCACACTCTACCAAACTCCCCATGTTCAAGATGCAAGCATCCAAAAACTAAGATGATGATGCCAACAAAAGATGACAATCCAAAAGCAAATATGCATCAAGCACCAATACCTTGGCTCTAAAGCCAAAATTCTCCAAATGCAACCTGCTTAAGCAGTGTCTTCAACCTGAAAGAATCCTCATGATATATGAGGGGTAACATGTAGGATTCATGGATGACAAGAAGCCTACAACAGATTATGTGTTCAATCTTGGAACAAAAGCAATTTCTTGTATCAGCAAGAAACAACATGCAGTTTCACATTCCTCTAGAGAATCATAATACATTGTTTCAATAAAAGGGGCATGTGAAGCAGTTTGGATTAGAAGAGTCATTGCAAATTTGCAAGTTGATTGGAATGAACCTACTCTATTTTTTCTATGACAACCAAGGAGTTCGCAAGCTAGCAAAGAACCCCATCTTCATAAGCACATAAAACATGGTGACATACATTGTATTACACTCAACAACTAGCAGAAGATGGAGTAGTTGAACTAAAATATTGCCAAACTCATGACTAGACCACAAACATTCAGACCAAGTCTTTTCGTCCAGATAAATTTGTCAAATTTAAAGACAAACTAGGTGAATTTTCTGGAATGACCATTAAGGAAGGATATTAAAGTTTTAATAATCATCTAGACTATAATCTTAGGAATAATAACAAAGTCACTTTGAGTTAGTTTAACTTATGCTTAGTGTTGTATTAATGACTTAGCATACATTTAAGTCATTTTAGGTTCACGTCATTCCTTTGCTATAAAGAGAGGGTTATTGTCACAGATTTAGGAATCTTGCCCAAAAAAATTATTTTTCTCATTTCTGTCCATGCAACACTGCCTTGTCTCGACCACATGGGCTTGACCAACCTATACCTACTGCAACCAGACTATGCCTCTTCCCCTAAGGCCTGCCCATAACTTCACCTTGTACTACAATATGTTAGATGTGCAACTTACTTTTACTTAACCAAGTTATCCAACAATAGGCACACGTCCAACTGCATCCTTAAAAACATCCCAACATAAACCCTTACATAAATGAGTATATAACAGGATAGGAACTTCTAAATCAGCTATGAAGGCTATGAAGACTTACATACAAATCATAATGACTAACGGTACATGCTGAAAAAAGTTGGGATTTAATTTGGTTTAAAAAGGCTCATATAAAAGTGGATAACACCAAGAAAATAGTCAATAAAGCTTTCCCCTCTTTTTCCCTTTCATCTACCCCCTTGTGCTCTCAGATTACTCTCCTTCACCAAGAAAATAGTTAATACAGGTAGGACTTTTACATTCCAGCCCTCCACATAAAAAGGGATGTATCGATTTTTAACAACATTATAACCCCATGTTTCGTTATAATGTAACCAAATAATATGCAAAAATCTTCGATGCATACTTACAACAATTGGAAAACTATAAAAGCTTTCAGATCAAAGCTCACAAGAGTTTCTTTAAAAAAATCAAACTCTGGAAACTACTTATTATGGTTAGCAGTACATGCCACAGACCAAAGGGTAAACATGTTTCCTCTGATGCCATTTTTGAATATTCCTTCATTATTTGTTTATAAATTAGCACCAGAGCTCATTATGGAATGCCACACAGCCACCTATCTAACCATTTTATTTCGATTATCCCTTGCAAATGTTTTTTGAGTAACTATGCTCAACATGAAAGGAACATCTAATTACATAACAAAAGGGTTAATAATTTCTAATGAAATGAGGACATGGTCATGAACCCTTACATAAATGAGTATATGACAGGATGGGGACTTCTAAATGAGCTATGAAGACTTTCACGTACAAATCATAATGACTCGCATTACACGCCAAAAAAAGTTGGGATTTCTTTTGGTTTAAAAAGGCTCAAATAAAATAGTGGATAACACCAAGAAAATAGATAGATTAAAATAAAGCTTTCCCCTCTTTTTCCCTTTCATCTTCCCCCTTGTGCCCTCAGATTACTCTTCTCTTCCCACACCCCCACCCTCGCCCTCTCCCCCTCCCCTCGGCCTATTTTCCCTCACCTGCACCAAAATACAATGCACCTGATCACATCAACATGTCCAAACAAGAACATAAACATCCACACCATCTAATTGCCTCGTACCTTTCAATTTCTCTTATGTTTCTGAATTTTTAAGGAAAATATCATATCAGTTACTCACCGAATATTTGTTTGATCCAATTTGTCTCTCAAATACCCTGAAAAAATACAAGAGGCAAAGCCCAAACATCAACTCTGGGGTTGATGAAAACACAAATGCAGACGTGACCAGCCTCCAAAGGTGAAGCTTCCTCACAATTCCCTGGTTACATGTAAGAAACAAGGATGATGTTAGTTATTCATTCATAATTATGCTATTAAGATAGTAAGTATAGGAATCAACCCGAGCAACAAACATCAAACAGAATAAACTATCACATCAAATACAAAACTTCACTATAGCACATACAATAAAAGAATAAATAAAATTAAAAACTCCAAAGAAAGATTCATGGGTGAAAATATGCAAATTTGGCCCAATTGTCACTCGTGAGAAGAAAAGCATTGTGTTTAGTGTTTGAACTTTTGAAGCATAGGGTAAACTTAATCCAAAGAATTCAAGCCTGGAGATGATTGCTGCTCGCCTTTAGAGAGGAATCACCCAAGAACACTAGCGCACAACACTTGAGAGAACCCTTGAACAATAGATCACGCCATGAAAGAGAGCACAATGTTGAATATGGTGTCCATAGGCTAAAGGAATATTTCTATGTAAATATCATATCTATAGTATTTCTATTTGTGTAAATCCGGTATCTCTCTTGTTATCTCTATATATAGCAGTGTTTATATCTGTTTGTATCTATATTTGCCTAAGATATAGTATTAATATTATTATTTGTTACAACTTACAAGTATTATATTTTTTTTAAGTTAACATACGATGATGTAATCATTCGCATGTGACATCTCTATCATACTAGGTTGTAGATGCACCTCACTACTCTTGATGCAATAAGAAAGCTATAGCTCAAGATGATCTTAGACATGAGTCATGAGTGTGTATTTATACACAACTCAAGAGGTGGGGCACCCTCCCCAAGAACACAATAATAATGATTATGAAGTGAGGTCAGCCATGACCATATCAATGTTTTATAACTCGGACTCCAACTCGAAATTGGTCGAGGGTCAACTCATACTCGGCTCTGGCCTGGACAAGTTTGACTTTGAATTTTATGACTCAATTAAAATATACATAAAATATTAATATTTTCATAAAAAAAAATATTTTTTTAAATATTCCAAACCATTAGAGACAAAATATGCAAAGTTTGCTCATGTATATATCATGTAACTTCATAACGGTGAATAAATTAAAATCAAACCAAGCGCAATACATGTGACACAAAATAAATAATCAACAAGGCTCTAAATGGCCTCTAGAATCCAAAACAGAACATGCTACAAGGTACTAGACTACTACATATCACCAATCAACATGAATAGTCATCAAACCTATCACGACTGTTGGAAATGGGATCCTTGGCATGAGCTATAGGACCATCCTCTAGCATGTCTATTTTTTAGCAAGTCTATATTTTGCAGGTGGCATGTAGCCAAAGAGGGGGTGACATTTGGCATCTTTTGATAGCTTACACATTTAGCATCTTTTGATGGTTTAGACTCTACAGGACTTGTCTTTGGTTCGGTGCAATTCAGTTAACTGGAATTCTAAAAACTACTAATTCTGTCAAATTTTAGATGAGATGTGAAACTCTACTTTTATCATACGAGGCCTAATGAGGCTGGAACCCCTCTCAAACATCTTGAAACAATTAATGATAATATAAAAAATTTAAATAAAAGGCTAGAAAGGAAAATATAAAGAAAATGGGAAATTTTGCTTTGAGAATTTTATATTATCATTCCATATTAGCTTGTCACTGTGTCAAGCAAGTTGTTTTTTACCCCAAATGTTCGATTTTTATAGATATAGCAGTATAATTTTCACATAATCAAGCACAAGAACACAAGAGACACAATAGTTTACCATGGGAAAACCCAAACTCAGGAAAAATCCAGCAAACTTTTCTTACTCAGAGATTCAATACATAATACAAGTACTTCAGACATGAAAGTGATCTATATCAAGAGAGATCACAAATAGAGAAGATACAAAAGAAAGAGGCCCAAAAATCAATCTTCTACAACCTTGCAGTCTTCTTCTCTCCCTTTTGCACACTTGACTAGCAGTCTTGAGTGAATTGGTTGCTTGTCCAAATGAGGAAGGCGTCACTTGTATTTATACTGGTTTTGTGCTAACCTTTTTCCACTCTGGGCCGACTTGCCTTCCTAAACTAGGCCGACTTCACTTTTTGTATAATAAAATACATTTTATTTTATTTATTTCTTTTGTAAGTCGACTTTAGCTAGTGAGAATACCTCATGTAGCTACAACAACACTCCCTCTTAGCTAGAGAGGTATCATCACGTTGGAACACATCTGAGCATCATCTGATCGTCACGGCTTGTCTCGTACATCTCATCATCATAAGAAAGGTCTATTTACGTCCCATGTGGCTACAACCAACATGACATCCTCTACAACTCAATCCATCGAGAAGTGTCATAAAGAACAACCAACTCCCTCTCTATCCCTCTCGCAGAGAGTCACGCCATTCTCCCTATCTCAGGGAGAACACTCCCTCTCAATGAGGGAGTTATTCTTCTTGCTCATTCTGCCTAAACACATATTGTCATGACTTGTCTTCAACGAATCATCTCAAGGAAAGGTTGATCACAAGGTTGCTTTAAGTTGATGGTTTCAAGGTCTCTTAGCCAAGTCTCATGGCTAAATCCATGCACTTGCATGAGTGGACATCTAGGGACTAATCTCCCCACCCCATCACAGGATGTCCAGGAGAAGGCACTTCCCCACTCCGAGCATTTTAGGGACTAATCTCTCCACCCCACTTGGTGTCTAAGAGAAGGCACTGCCCCGTTCTGAGTCGTCTTAGGGACTAATCTCACCACCCTACTTGGTGTCTGAGAGAAGGCATTGTCCCACTTGACCCACCCCTAGCCAAATCTCATGGCCAATACTAGGGAAATGCTTGACGCTCAACCTCTAGGAGGATAGTGTGTGCAGCTGAGGACTAATCTTCCCACCACGTCACAGGATGTCCGGAAGAAAGCACTACCCCACTTTGAGTTATTCACCTCTAGCCAAGTCACATGGCTAATACTAAGGGAATGCTCGATGCATCAACACTACTCATCATGCAAGAGCCAATCTCCCCACCCCGTCACAGGGTGTCTGGGAGAAGATACTACCCTGCCACCGAACCATTCACCCCTAACCAATCACATGGCTAATACTGGGGGAATGTCTACCCAATGCTGCAAACATTCGTCTTCAAGAGCATCATATCTCCCTCTGTGATAGAGCGCCCTGCTCCCTCTGCATCTGAGCATCCCACTCCCTTTGCATTCGAGCATCTTGCTCCTAGAAGCCTCTATTATTCATGTAGTCCCCACATCTCAGGTAGCATACTGATGAACTTTAGATAACTTATCTGTTACTGCTAATTGCAACTCCTTATGTCCATCGAAAGGATAAACATCGGTAGTAATGAGAGACTAATCGTCAGTCTTCATATGAGATCTCATGGACCTGTGGGTCATGGGTCCACATATGACTGAATGTACTAGATCCACATAGTCATTGTATCCACTGTAGTTGCTCCCTCTATCACAAAGCCATCCTGATATTTGATCTTGAGAGCCAATTCTGAGCATCCTGCTCCCTCTCAAATATTGAATATCAACGGGATCTTAATCTAGCTAACTACACATCCATCACTTGCTCTTCAGAACAAGTCCCATCGTCCTTCTCTTGTAGGCCATAGCATATGATCTTTCCCTACAAGTAAGATTTTGTCAAATAATCAGCAACATTGCATAATCACGAAAATCAAATTATATTTCAATGCAATGACAATAGTTCACACAGTCATGTAAGCATCTTAGCTAATGCTTCAACACAACATCCATCCATATCCCAAACATATTTGGTGACTATCTATATGCCTTATGTTACCAACTATTTTGTACAATAGTTGAACTTCTATTGAGCCGCCAGTTGTGGAACATGATTCATGTTCATTTCCAGAGTTCAGAGGTTCAGATGTTCCGAACTTAGCCTATTTTGGCTAACTTTTTATTTTTTGTGTTGAAATGACCACGCCCCATGGGGTCTGTAATAAAGTGTGCTAGTATGGGGGTCTTGAGTGGCTCGGTTCCCTAAGACTTGACAGTCAAATAAGGTATTCCAAGGAGTTTTTTCCCTTGTCGATTATGCTTTGCCTTTAGCCGAGTAATAATCGATGAGTTTTTCTCCTACCACCTCCAAAGCTGGAATGCCCGAATTTGGCGGTTAGGGCTTGGGGGGTTATTAGAGCCCAACTGTAAAATATGAACCTACTAGACACTATTGGTATGTCCTATGGTCATTTCCTAGGACCCTAGGTGTGTTAAAACATTGCCCGAAAAAAAATTTAGCAGACGCGCACAACTTTTTTATTTTTTATTTTTTAATTATTAAATTGTTCAATTAATTAAGCCATTGTTCCTATGGATTAATTGAAAATTTTCAATTTGTAATAATTAAGTGGTTTGGGGGTGGATTTTGGCAAATGGAAGCTCATTTTCTAAGCCAGAGTATCCATTTAACCCCTAAACCCACTTATCCTAAGTTTCTGATGATTATTTTGCACTTAATTGAATATTTCCTCAAAATTAATAAAAGAGGGATATTTAATTAAAAATAATCAGAAAATAATAAAATGGAGAAAATCCAAATCTCTCAAGAAAAAACCAAATTGAATAAAGTAAAAGGCTAAATGACATGGCATGGATCAAAGAGGAATATTCCAATCACACCTACTTGATTCCAGTCAGCAATCGGAGCACTGCAGACATCTCTCCATTGGGAATTGTGCCCTCCTCTCTAACTCTCACGAATTAGTGAGTTGGCATTCATTGAATGGTTGGGTGATAGTTGCAAGGTGAAGGGGTGGGTGCCTTACCTAGGTGGAGGCCACCTCACCCCATTCTCACCTTCCAAGAGCCAGTTAAATCCACAATCAAAGGCTTGGAGCTCATGTTTATTGGTGAAACTCGCCTTCTTGGCTCCCTCTCTCATGCTATGCGAATTAGGTCTTTGGCACTCTAGTTTGTGTATAAATAAGAGGTCTCTCATCACCATTCAGGGTGGATAATTTTGCAGAGAACCTCTGGTGAAATAATTTGTCATGTTTATTGCTTTCATGCAATTTTTAATAAAAGAAAGGCTTTGGAGGCTCATGTGGTGTAGTGCTTCGATGCAATTGCTTTGGTGAATGAGGTGATATAATTCCAAAATTTTCTCTTGTTTTGTTAATCTGGTTATTGAATCATGCTTTAGAGGGCTTACATAAGCCCATAAGGATAGACATTTGTAGTCTCAAGTTGTCTATTTACATATTTACTCTTAAAGATCTAAAAGAGCATTGTCTTATTCAGTTGTATCTCATGCTTTCTTGGTTTCAATTAGTAGATAGTACATGATTTAATACCATTTTGCAAGTGTATGAGTTCGTTGTTTGCAAATCACTCCAATCTACAGAGTAGAAGATTGAACTATTTTGCATCTCCTTCTCTTGGAGCCAAGCAAAAATCCAACAAACAATCACTAAGTGAGATCCAAAGTTGCTTCAAAATTCAAGAGCTAAGTGGTTCCATTTCTTATTCACCTCTTTAAAAAATCAATTTTTCAACTCGTTCTACTTGTGGATTCCAAAGTCTATCTTTCTCCAAACTTAGCTCCTTTTTTTGTTTGGTTTTTCGCTCTCCTTTGTCCATTCCTAGTTTCGCCCTTCTTCCTCCTTGCTTACCTTTCCTCTCTCTTACCTCTGTTTTATTCCCTTCCTTTCTCTTCTTTTGCAGCCCTCTCCTACCTTTGTTTCCAGCCCTCTTCTCCTTTGTTTGTTGGCTGCCCTCTACCTCTGTTTGCAGCTGCTTTCCTTCACTTTTTGCAGCCCCTTCACTTCACCTTTTTCAGCCTCTTTTCCTCACTGTTCGCTGCCACCTTTGACTTCAGTTTGCAGCCCCTATATCTCTCTCTTTTGCAGCCACTTTTCATCATTGGCTGCCCTCTCTTTGACTGTCCCAACCTTCCTTTTTGCAGCCCCATTCATACTTTTTCCAGCCCTCTTTTTCTCTTCATTCTACTCCTCTTTTCTACCCCTTTCGGTTGCCTTCTCTTTTGTCTTCATCTTTCTTGCCTTCCTCTCTTTGCCTTCTTTACTTCTCTTCTTTTTGAACTTGTCCCATTTCTTGTTTGTAGATTAGATCTTAACTTAGACTTATCTAGTTTCATTTTAAGTTTAGTTTTAACTTGCATTTAGATTAGTTCATCTTTTCAAGTTTTCTAGCCTAAGTCTTATTTGTTTCTAGTTTGAAATCTCTATTTCATACTTAGATTAAATTTCTCATTTAGATCTTCATTTACTTCTAGTTTCAATTTGTTAATTGCATTAGTTACATTAGTTTGCATTTAGTCTCCTAATTCATACTCAACTTGCATTCAATCATACTTAGTTCATTTACATTTTAAAATCTAGATCTTAGCTTGCATTTTAGTTTGAAATTTGAAGTTTGCATTTAGTTTGAATTTTATTACTAGATCTTAGCTCATTCATTTTTCAAGTCATAGATCTTGATTTATGTTAAATTTGACTAATCTCATAACAAGTGCTTGTCTAGAGCTCTTATTGTTTAGGTGACCAAAGAAGACAGTCCAAGACAAAAAGCACAAAAGCAAGCAAGCAAACAATAAACAAACTCCTTGAAAAGCACTTCCCTCTTCTTCATTCCCCCATCCAATATCGTGCTTTCAAGTGAAAGAAAAAGTCATCAAAATATTGTAATAATTAATAAAGAGCAAGTGGGATAAAGGTTCCCACACCCCACTTCCCCCATTTGGGGGAAGCTTGTATTGTCTCTTGTCCCTTTTTTAGCTTAGCTTAGTTTCAATTTTGCAAGTAGCTTAGATCTTATTGTTAGATTAGATCCCATTTCGATATATTGCTAGATTAGTTCTTCTTGTTTAGTTGATTTTCATCAAGATAGTTTGGCTTTGCTTTAGTATTTTCATTTCATATAAGTTGCCAAGTAAAAAGAAAATAAAATCTCTTGAATCTCACCGTAAGGTGGATCAAGAGTGCTCTCTGTCGGAGAGGTTACTTGCATTTTGTTTGTTTTGTTAACCCCCTTGCTTTCCCAAGTACGTTCTTAGACCTGAAAGAGACTCTTGGGTAGTGTAGATTTTATTTGTTATTTTCATAAGTCTCTTGAATCTCGCCATAAGGCGGATCAAGAGCACTCTCTATCGGAGAGCTTACAATGGTTCTTGTTCAAAACATTTCATAATAAAATTGGAATTTACATTTGCTACACTGTGTATGCTCTACCCACCTGTGGGATACCCAGAAGCAGTTGTAGACTTATTAATTCTCTACATCTAATTCCACTTCAATCTAATAAAATTTATTCCCAAGAAAACCAACGAAAATCTAGCGTTGATCGTCAAATAGTCGAAAGTGGGCAAATTATGCCTGGGGGCGCTGGAACTCCTGGACCGAGACCTTAAGGGCACCTTTAGACTACATCCCTGGTTGGTGTAGTGTTGAACATGCTCTAGAGACTCCGGGCAGCCAACATGTCCTTGTACGGAACCACTTAGATTATTTTCCGGACATATCTCCAATACCGCAAGGTATATCTTGGGGATCCCCTTCCTTTTAATAATCAACTCATCCCAAAATTTACAATAAAATTTACCAAGAACACTTGCAAAACAATTCTCAAGCACACCCAAGACTTGTATTCAGCATCCCAAGCACAACAATTGACTCCATAAGGCACTAGTCCATCAAACTCAATATCTATTTGCTTAGTATCTATCTAGAGCACTGGTTCTATCTGTTTAAGTCATATTATGCTGTGGATGCTTTATATTTAATTTGCTATTATCAAGTGGTTGTGCATCTTCTTAATTTTGCAAGTATATGCTTGGAATTTATAAATTGTTATTGTAAACTCTTAGTAGGGTCTACCCCCCCCCCCCTTGGCTTTGTTAGGAGTTTGTCTAAACGAAAGAGTCGGGATCAGGTGACAACACCTGACTCTTTGCTTGCCCCCAAGGTCACACCTTTCCCACTTGGTGTTAAATTTCATACATTCATAGCGTAAAACATAAATGCATAACCAAGATCACTAGAAGCAAGACAAAGCACAAAACAACAACACAAGGTTTGACCTGGGAAACCCAAATGGGAGAAAACCCAGCAACCTTCGCAGAGAGATGATAATTCCGAGATCAGAGTACAAATAAGAAAAGAGAAAGAATGTGAAAGTGTCTTTCACAAGTAGATGCCCCAAATAAGCTTCCTCCTTCAAGTGATGCAAAATCAGCCTCCTCCAAGTGATGCGCACTTGCTAAGTGTGAGAATGAGATAATGAGGTGCACTAGCCTCCTATTTATACAAGTGCAAACCTGGAAAATTCCCTAACTGGGCCGACTTCACCTGGGGGCAATAAATAATTTAAATTTAATATTTTTATTTGTTTCTTTTGCACCCCAAGGCTTACATTGATTCTTTCATGTGTTTACATAAAGTTCTTCTCCCTTAGAAGGTAGAAACAAGTATAATGAAGGTACAATAAAATATAATGAATAATATCTTCCGAAGTTATACAAAATCCAACACTTGGGAAACAGCTTTCGAAAGATTTCTGCTGCTGGTGTGCACATCGGCGGGCAACACCTTCCATCTCCACTAGAACATACTGTCAGGAGCGTGCATTGCTCCAATATGTTAGCAAAGAGGTTTCATCCTAGACTCATTCCATCTAGGGCTCATGGAATGTTGTGCAGCACTACAGGTTGCTTACTCAACATATACATAACATATACTATAAGAGCCTACTGCTCGTCAATATCAATCATATATAAATGTATAATATGCTACATTAAAACATGCATAACACACTTCCTGATTCTAAAAATACAGATTTGCATACAACTATTATGAACATTCAAATCTGATCTACAAGAGTAATAATGACAAATGATAATCCAAATACAAATACTTATCTTTTATTCTTTTTGTGGGCTCCCTCTTGATCTCTGCCTCCTTGTGGGGATCACTAGAGTCCTTAGATCTTTATCTTCTTTTTTGTCGGAAGCCCATTGAAGAAACTGCAACCTAGATCTTCATACATCACCAATGACGATCTCCTCATCTAGAGATAATGCAATCAATGGTGTACTAAAAGAAACACTCCTTTCGACGGTCATCATCATCTGCATTCCTTGACTTCTTTGTGGAGAATCTTCATGAGCATCATTGTCTGCAATAGAGCCTGAGAGAGTAGTAAGAAGGTAATCTTTTTGGATTTCTTCTTGTTGTTTTAATTTGTCTTGGGCTCCCTCTGGCTCTGGAATATCTCTGAGTTCAACAACCATCTTAACAAACCTGGTGTAGAAACCCTAGTAGAAGAGGGTCAAAAATTGAAACTTGGACATTGAAAAAATTGAATCCACAGGCTAATGCACCCTCCCAAGGCGAGCTGGATAGACCTCCTTTTCTTCTAGATCTGTGGACAGAACAGCTCGTAAATTGAAACCCTAATTTTTGCAATTTCTACAGAAAATTCAAACTTCACCAAAACTTAAATTTCAGATCTGCAATTTCCCGACCCTAAATTTTCGGACAATAAATTTTTGGCCCCTAGATTTTCGGCCCTTGATTTTTGGCACCTAGATTTCCGGCCCCTGATTTTCACACCCTAAATTTCCGGCCCCTTATTTTCAGACCCTAGATTTTTAGAGTAAATATTTGTGCTTTACACGCAGTAGCATAGCATGTGTGTGTAGTTGTAATTGTAACTTCGGAAGATATTCACTTGTATTTTATATTGTTATTATTATTGTATTTTATTTGTACCTCTGACGGATATGTTTTTCTTTTGTTCGGGGATGCCATTATTATGCTTAGTCATGCTAGGTCATTGAGGTAAAAGCATCCATTGAAAGTCGGGGCAATAGTTCCCCAAAAGGTCAAATGTAAATGTATTATTGAGTCTCCTAGAGATGTTGGCCCAATCAGTTTAGTTGAGGCCAACCTAGTTAGGTAAAAGTGTTATCACACCATTGTAGCAGGGCTACTATTCTTGCTTAGCAGATATCTGCACATTTCAAAGCTTGGATTATTCAAAGCTTGGCTATGATGACTTTATATTTTGAGATCACTCATGATCAAAGCAGTGTATTTTATCAGACTTATGTTAGACCTTGTGCCAAGGCTGAGCCTTGAAAGTTCAAATTTGATGACTGATGTGACCCTTTATTCCATACAGTTTCAGTTCAGTGCCCAGAGATGTTATTACAGCAGTGTTTCAGATGATTTATGATGATTATTCTTATGATGATGTTGTATGACCTATGGATTTCTGATCATTGACTATGGATTATTATCTTGTTGTTTTAGTCATGTTCACAGCATTAGCTTGGTATATGATTCATGATGTGGCAAAATTTGTAAAACTTAAAATGGACTATCTTGATGATGAATTATAAAATGGACATATTACTTGCACATTTAGGTTTCCTGACAAAACTCACTGGTTTACTACCTTGCATAGATATGGTCTTTCTTGACATTACCTGTCTGCTAGCTTAGGCTCCATTATCACTTGACTCCATCCATTCATGACCTTCCTATATTGGCTTTACCCTTGACTTGTCTTTCTTGACTTTCTAATATTGAGGACTTCCCTTTTACTACCTCTGTGTTTGGATCGCATCCATGTTTGTTTAGTGTCTCGGCTCTGAGTTGGTGACGGAACTTGCCTTTGGTGAGTTGGATTGTAGGCCTAAATCATTCTGGTCATTTGTCCAAATGTTTGGCACTGGCACGAAGTCCCCTTAGTCACTTGAGATGTCGTTGGCTAAAACTAAAAGCTCATGTACTACTTATGGAAACTTATGTAAATTCGCCCATGGAAACTGTAAACTCTAGAATGTGTTTTTGAACACACGTGAGTAAAGGGCAAGAGCGATGAACTGCTAAAAATACCCCTCGAAGAGTATAAGAAAGGTCCAAAAAGCAATGGTTCTCAAACTCTATATCTAAACGATTGTTGACCTTATATATATATAAACATGCCCTGGATGCAAGCTGCAATTAGTTGTGCTTTTTAGCGCACCTAAGATCCGAAGGGTTATGTAGGCCAAAAAGCCCAAGAAATGAAATTGAATGATCCTAATGAACTTGGATCAACTGGATGTAGACATGATGCCTAAGTTGAATAAGCACTCTCTAAACAACTTACCCATTTGTGAGGCACAGCCCTTCCCCGTGTTATTTGTCCAACACATAGTGTAGCTTCCCCTTTCTCCCAATCCAAAGTGTCTTTTAGTTGAGTTTAGACAAGTCACCCCTTTGCCCAGCCTTGTTCCTAGCCTTCATCTTTAACTAACGGTTAGACCATATCCAATGGGTGAGTTTGTCATTTAAGCTAGTGTGCAAGTAATTATAAATAACAATGGAATATGCTAACATGATTAATGCCACTAATGATGTTTATACTTTAAGTTAAGCTATGAGTATGATTAGAGGATCATGTCTTAGTCTATTGATATGATTTATCCTTGGTTGTATATTGACCTAGTCAAACCCAGTTTGACTATGGTCATTTCTTGGGATCTGTGATGATGTGGGCCATGTATCCTTATTGATGATGATTGATGGTCCCACATACTCTCGACGATGATGCTATATGATAGACATATGATTCAGATGGTGATTGGTGCAGTTCAGCAGGTTTTATTATTACTTCATATCATCAGATTATGCACTGTCCATATATGGTGGACCCTACAGTTAGCCCATCAGGGCAACCCATGGTGTATGAGTACACATTCTTAGTACTTTTTGGTCTTCTGGATCCAATGAGACACTTATCATTCAGTTCCGGGCACTTCTGACAGTGATAGATGCAGTTTTCCACTTGTTGACCAGATTTGGGGTTGTTTTCCCAGCCTGACTAGCAAGGGCCATGAGAGGCCAATTCACCTAGGGTGCTATATGAGGAGGGGGTGGTCCAGCCACTTGATATTACCATTTACCCCCCCTTCTGGAAAGCCTGGTGGGCTCGGTTTGACAGCGCAGGTGCCTTAGGGGGTCGTTTCAGCAGCTTCACAGTTACTAAGCAGGTTAAAAATGGAATAAAAGGGTCACTGAGGAATTCAATTTGGGAAATTGAGGCAAGGTTTTGGCACTTGGTCTTCACAGAGGTCTTCCAGGGTGAACCCCCTATCTTCCAACGAGTTTTCATCAGTCAGTGGGGTCCACAAAGGCCACAAGAGGCCTTTTACTGCATGTCTCTCACAGATTTTGAGGACAGATTTGATCATTTGTATTATTTTGGACATATTATTTTATATTATTGTGCCATGGGGATGAGCTAGCAAGGATTGATGCCTCCTAGCCCCACCATGAGCTTCATGTGTCATGTCCTAGTCATATGAGGTGGGCCCATGTACTTTTGCCCCCTTCAGAGGATGACATCACCCTCACTTTGTGCTTTCTAGCTATGACGTCATCACTATTTTGAGTGATCCATGTGATATATTGTTATGGTTCATCTTAGCCATTGATTATGTATTGAGATCTTTTAATCTCAACCACTCATTTCATAAAGTGGTTTTGAGATCTAGGTTTTGGTCTTTATTATCCTATATAAGGAGGAGACCCCCTATTGTATAGCTCACCTTTGGAGCTCTAGAATATTGGAATAGAACACTTCTTTGTGGAGCATATTTCTCTTGTCTTGTGGATTCTCTTGCATCTTGAATATACAGTATCTCTTCTATGTATCATTGTGGATTTTGGAGCTACACGTTGTTTTCTTGCAGGGAGGTCGAATTGATGGAGAGGAGGACAATTTGAAGAGGGTTATTGTGGGATGGATCCACATATTCTCTCTTCGGTTGATCTTGGTGACAGGGAGTATCATTATTGTATCTTTGTGACATAGTTGATGCTTTCTATTACATCTTTCCATCATTTTCATAACCATCTTACTTGGCTTGTTTCACTTGATCTTGTCTTGTAGGAGGAGGACGATTTGGCATCTTGGAGGACGTTTTGGCTTGGAGCAACAAAATCTCACTCTTGAATATACACATAGGTGAATGCTATCAATTTGCAAGGTGGCCATAAGCAATTGAGGTAAGTTCTACAAGGTATGTGCCTAGATCCATCCATTCTTCTTCATTGGTCAACAAACCCTTAAAATCAAAACCCTTGTTTTTCACTTTTTCTTAGATCTACAAAGATCTAGCTTGGCTTTGGGTATAATAAAAAGAACCCACCTCTATAGTATCCACGGCAATTCGGATCTATAGTTTGGTGGCATTTGGACTTCATTTGACCCTTCCCCCAAGGCACTTAGCCTTCCTTGAGTGAGGTCGCCCTCCTTGGGTAGGTGAGCTAAGCTAGTTCCATCACATGGGTAGGTGAGAACCCACTTGATTCATACTGCTCTCACTTGATAACCTACCCCTAGTGCTTCACTTCATTGATTTTCACCTTATGGGCCCCATTTCTCATTTTGAGGGTTGTGCTCCACTCAGGTCAATTTTGTGATGCATTTTCAATCTTAGATCTATGGAGATCTAGCCATTGGATGCCTTTGATCTTCAAAACCCACTTTGATAATTGCCTAAACTACCCCGATCTATAATTTGGCATACTTTGGACTCCATTTACCCATCCATCTTAAGGCACTAGTCCACCTAAGGCAAATCACACTTCTTGGGATCAGTGTCATGTGCTAGATCCCATATGTGGGTATCTTCAATTTCATCCTAGATCCATAGATCTACTCCTTGCATACCCCTTGGTACCATTTGCACCCCTAATCTCACCTTGTGGGTCCCATTTGAACCATTTCCATATTCTAAGGAAGTGGGCCCCACTTGTGTATTTCATGATACTAGATCTTGTCATTTGATCTCACTATGTGGCCTAAATCATTCATTGGTTGAAACACAAGTCATCCCTTAAGCCTCTTTCAACCATACTTAAACTTCTAGGTCCACCTAACCTTGCATTGGTTTCCGTAACTTGTCTTTCACACTTCCCTAGGAACCTTTGCTTTGGTCCAATCACCTTTGATTGGCTACAGGGTCTCCCCCTTGGTCTTGATTCATCTTGATCTAAAGTGAAGAGTGCCTCAGTTAACGTGACTCCTAGCTTGCATTGGGAACCGCGGCATCTCTTGGGTCACCTCTTTAGTTGTCTATCTCCTCTACCGTCCCGGATGGGATACCTTTAGGGACAACTACAAGTTGTGTGATAACATTTTTGGCGTCGTTGCCGAGGAGGTAGAGGCTTACCTTAGGTGTCTGCGATTATCCATGCATAACTCATATCTTATCGCATCCGGATTAATCTAGATGGTTATCATTTTCATCCTTGATTTAAACATAGCCGTCTCTTTGTCGCTCATCTCTCCCCGCTATTTTAACGACATATCTTTTGGTAGAAGAGATTTACAATCTGCCTAGCAACTCCACTGGTGATCGATCCTTTCATTATCTAGAACCCATGGGGTACATCATTTTGTATTTAGGTTCTTGATTTAAAATTAAAAATAAAAAATAGAATTAAAAAAAAAAAAATCCATCCATGGCTGCTTCTGAGCGGCCTAGGACTTTCGGTCGATTGAAAGTTTTTGACTTCTCAAAAATTGTTGGGTATCCTCATCATATTCCTCATCAAGCCCGTGAAAGGTTGCTTAAGTTCGATGGAAGTTATGATATCTCTGCTAAAAGGCACCTTGAAATTTGTAGGGAATTTATTAAAGATTTATCTATAACCCATGAGGATGTGTGTATGAAACTATTGGCTTCATCTTTCAAAGAAAGAGCTGAGCTCTGGTTCTTGAATTTGAAGCCCAATAGCATTTCCGGGTATGACATGTTTGAACAAAATTTCTTAGAAAGTGCAAACCTACTTTGATCTTCTGAATGGGAGGGACGGATGGGAAATCATATGATAGATATTTGAAATGCTTCCCAATATAATAAGTACTTCCGCACGCACACTCTATCCAGAACAGTATAAGGTGGTGAGATTCAGGATGACAAGGCAATTCTGGTACCTTATCATACTCATCCGAAAGGCTCTTCTGAAAATAATTTTCCATGAAAGTGCATGCCTCGAACTGTTCTAATATACAAAGGTCATCCGATGGCTAAGATATGTATTCAACTGACTTTACCCAAATTAGCCATTCATGGTACTGATTTTCTAGATCATCTCTGTTGATGCTTATGTGTGGTTCTGCCTGCTCATATGAAAAAATGGTATGCTCTTCCTTCATGTTTAAATGCTCAAAATCTTCAAAATCTACACTCCCCTCTCTAGATACATCAAAAATAGGTTCTCCGATGTATGTCCAATAACTATCATCCATATCTTTGTCAAATATGGGGGAGTCTTCATGCATTATGTCATACTCCTGGCTATATGTATCTTCATGCTCATAAGTGGGACTATCAACAAAATTTCCCAAGGGACTTTGTTCATTGTTAACTTCTTTAGACATGGCATAGATAGGGTTTTCGAACAAGGTCCATTCATCATTGTCAATGTCTATGTCATCCATGATGGATTCGTCATCACTTATGTCATCATTTAAGCTATGCCTATCCTCCTCAACTTCATCCTCACTTTGAATAGTTGCTAGAAAGGTAGAGTAAATTGCACAGATCCCAGGATCATCAGTATTATAAGTATTTTGATTATAAGGGTTCTTGGGATTCTCAACATGATACTTCTTTTCTTTCTCATTATGCAATTTAACTACAGAATCCTTAGATGTTGGCACCGTAGCATAAGTCCAATCCATTTGGATCCATCCTCCTAAAGTGGCAACCCACTTCCTAGAAAGCAGCATTCCCCATTTATCTGGAACATCTATAACAAGTATGTCCATGGTTACACGGATATCCGGATATTTAGCCAATTTAACAAGTTGGTTTTCGATCATCCCTTCAACCTTAACAGGTCTGGAATCCATGGCACATACATTCTGGTAAGGCCTAGTGGTTTTCAAGTTAAGCTGCTGCATAACTTTTTTAGTCATTAAATTTGCACCAAATCCTGAATCCAACATACAATTATGTAGAAGAAGGTCACCTATCATCAATGATATATAGAAAGGTGGGTGAGCTTCTTTTCTTGATTCCCTAGTATGCAAGATTACAAGAGGATCCTCGTGAGTATTTCCATAGCTAGTTGAAGGTTGCTCTACATTGTCTAAGAAAGTGACCTTCTTAGGGGTTGGAGGAGCAAGAGGAGTAGGTGGACTAGGGGTAGGAGTACAAGTAGAGATGGGTATTTCAAGTGCTTTCAACAGTTTTTCCTTTTGACCAAGAATTTTATAAAGCTCATTCACAGGTACAGGCACTTTAGTTGTATTGAACCAATTACTCCAATCAAAATTCAATTTACTAGAGTCATTTGATTCAGTTGGAATTATTACCTTTGGTGGCTGTATGGCAGGTGCAGGATTTGCTCTTCTTTGGTAACCAATCCCTTTAAACTTTTGCATATTGTGGACTTGCTCATTGGAAGGTCTTTCTCCAAAGTTCTTAGTCATATTATCCAACTCCTGATTGTACTATTTAGCTTGTTTCCAACTCTCTTTGGGAATGTTGTGGATGTCTCCTACTGCATTTATATATTCAGGCTCACTTGATGTTGGTTCACTAGCACTACCCTCTGGAAATCCATGTTCTTGTACATAGTTTGCAAAGTAACAAGTAAATTCTTCATGAAAATCTTTGCAAGCCCTACAAAATGGTATGTAGTTCTCAGTCATGTTAGCAGCCTCTATTTGATTGGGAGGCCTCTTTTCATTGTTGGGAGCCTTTTTTCGCCAGTTGTTCTTTGGAGGGTAGTTTCTTTGAACTGGTTGAGTTTGTTGAATCTGTTGAACCTGTTGAACATGTGCTCTTTCCATGTTTATGATTTTATTCTGTATTTCCTTCATTTGAGCTACATGTTTCTGTTCAGCCTTTTCCATTCTTTCACACATATCCATCATCTTTTTCCCATACAAATCTTTTATAGGGTCCTTCTCTTTATGCTCAGTTGATTTTAATGGAGTTTGAGCTCTTGAATAACCAGGAAGATTTGACTTACCGAAAGACTGCATGTTTTTATCTATCTTGGTTTCCATTCCTTGTGCTTCTAACAGAGTGGTGGGCTCTTTGTCTCTAAGCTCATACTGCATTTCCACACTTAAGGCTTCAATGTAATAAACCAATATGGTATGTGGAGTTGGTTTGTAATCTGTAGGGATTGCATTGGATAAGTCAGTAAATTTCTTATTGAACTCTTCCATGGTTTCCATCTCACTTCTTTTGATGTTCGTTAAGGAAGCAAGTTGATGTCGAGGTTCTTTTTTCTCACCATACTTGTTGGTGAAGGCATCCTTAAAAGCAGCAAATGTTGCAAAGGAATTGTTTGGCAAGCCGATGAACCAGTCACCAGCATCCCCATCTAAAGATAATGCAAACAACTTCATGTATACATCGCCATGTTTATGGGCAGGATCTCTGACATATCCACTGATACACTTTGAGAAGGTCTTGAGATGATAAGCAGCAGTAATGGCATCAATGCCAGTGAAGGTAGGGAGTTTGTCGATAGCTTTGTCTGGAATGTCATGTGGTTGACCTGCTATCTGAGTAATGTCAAGGGGAGAATAGAAATCACCCATTGTATCGAAAAGACAAATATTATTGTTTTCAAGGTTAGTTTCTATAAAAAGACTATGGATGTATGAAATAGACTGAGATCCAAGCTCTTCAAGGATCCTACGAGAAGTGAGTTTATTCAATCTCCTCCTGTAAACATTTTCAGGCTCGGAGATGAAACTAAGTAAACCTTTAGAATTTCTCCTAGTTGAATACCTTGAGGTGTTTACTAACAGTGGAGTCCCCAGGTGGATTCAAGTCTAATTTCTGAGAGTGATTTGACTAAAAATATACCAAAAAAGGAAAACTAAAAAGGGCAGTGGAGTCGTCAGATAGATATCAGAATCTATCAAAAAGGTAAAACAAACTAAAAAAAACTAAGATCGTCCAGGAACAAAAAGATTTGTCCCCGGCAACGACGCCAAAGATGTTGTCCGTCGAGATGCACACCAGCAACAGAAATCTTTCGAAAGTTGTTCCCTCACTACAAGTGGGGAAAGTGTGGCCTTGGGGGCAAGCAATGAGCCAGGTACTGTCACCTGAATCCCAGCTCCTTCGTTTAGGCTAACTCCTAACGAAGCCAAGGGGGGTAGTCCCTACAAAGAGTTTACTATGGCTCTTATGTTTAATGTGTTTTTGGGTGTTGAGTGATGCGGATGGGTGTTGTTTAGGAGTTTTGAATGAGAGAGATCACAACTTAAGATAAAGACACAAGATAATAAGCAATCCACGTTGCGATATACCAATAGTATAAATAAAGACTTGCGAAAATTAAAAGCATCCACTGATAAATCACTTACAGAAAGGACAAATGGCCCAAATTAATAGTGAAAGTGTAAATAAACCAGTGCCTTGTGGAGTCAATAACTTTTGTAGTGCTTGGGGATGCTGAAATGCAAGTCTCAATAGTAATGTTCGTGAGATCGTTTTGCAGATTATCTTGGTTTATGAAATTTTTAATGATCTTGATTATTAGGCTAAGAACAACAAGGTAAGCAATCAACCGGAAAGGTATACTTTCAGTGGCTTCCCCTCTGATGGTATGACGGACCGTCCAGTTATCAAGGAGTAAGTGTCTGAAGACTTAACTACTCTGACATCTAAGACAACGGTAATTTCCGATCCCACCAGGTTTAGGCACTTTGCCCACTACCTGAGTATTTCTCGAATGATCAACACCGGTTCGTTGGTTGTGGGGAAAAAAAATTATTAAGTTATCACTTTTGAGATTAACAGATCCAACACCTTTCTGAGTACTAGTCCAACCTTTTCAGGTTGGCAGAGCATACTGATGTTGGATAGCAACAAAGAGATAAATTATTAGAGAGGGAAGTGAGTTGGAAAGTTTTAAGATTTATTAGAGCACACAATTCAACTCTCCGACAGAGAGTGCTCTTGACTTTGTCTTATGACAAGGTTCAAGAGACTTAGCTAATCTATATGCCTAATGCAAGGAAAATGCAATACTATTATGCTCTCCGACAGAGAGTGCTCTTGACTTAGGTTATTTCAAGTTCAAGAGACTTTGGTTCTTTGTTAAGATAGAAGCAGTTTGTGAACAAGAACACATGTGATAGCTCAATAAGGTAAAAGATGAAGCAATGATATATTAAAATAAATGAACTACTTGCAAAAAAGAAACTAGTGTTCTACCACAACAAGGACTAATCTAAAGGTGAAGTCAAAATGACTTCTGCACACGGCTCATGAAACTTCCAGCTTAGCCGGTCCTACGTAGTACACAGTGGGGAAAGAGAAGCAGCACGCACTTGGGATAAAATCCCAAGAGGCTTCTCAGGTCAAGACTTGAAATAAAATTTATTCTAAGTACAAAAATGAAAATTAATCTAGAGAATTGAAACAAATCTAACTAAAGTATGCACAAAACACTCTTCCCCAAATGGGGAAGAAGAAACCAAATGTGGGAGGCCTTATTCCACTTAGCCTTTTTATTAAATGAGTTACAAGTGCCTTTGGGAATGAAACCCTTGAAAGGTCTTTTGAGAGAAATGAAACAACTATGAAAACAATATGGAGCTCTTAAGAGCTTTTACAAAAGGAGAGTGTAAGTTTCTTGTTTTGGATCATCCTTATGGTCTTTTTGATGTTTTCTTTGGGTAAAGATCTCCTTGTTTTCAAAGTTCCTCAGCTTTCTTCTTCTTCAAAACACCTACACAAGCTCAAATCCACTCAGCAAGGCACCCATTAGATGTTAACAAAATAAAATAAAAGCTTGAAACTAAATGCAAACTAAACTCTAATCTATATGCCCAATCTTTTTCAATGCAAGATTTAAAACTTTTAAATGAGATCTAATGTGAAATACAACTAACAACCTAGATGCAAGCTAACAAATTAGAGGAAAACTAGATCTAAATAAAACAATGTAAAGTATGAGATCCTAAATGCCTAACTTGCAACTTCAAAAGAAAAATGAACTAGCTACTAACCAATCTAACTATTAACTTTAACCTTTGCTTTGTTTTTGATGATTTTTTAGGGCAGATTTGAAAGTGGACGAGAGGGAGAAGATGAGGGATGGAGAAGGCAGGCAAACAGGGATGAATGGAGCAGCGGACAGTAAGCAAAAGATGGCTGCAAAAGAGGAGAAAAACAATCAACAAAGACGCTGCAAAAAATCAGTGGTAAAGGACAGCCAAAGTTGATGGAAGGAGAGGCAAAAAGGAGAAGGATGAGAGGATGGGAAGGGGCTGCGAAAAGGAAGAAATGGGGCAGCAAACAGCAGGTAAGGGAAGGCTGTAAAAATGAAGGGAAGATGTGAGGAAGAGGTAAGGGAAACTAGGGTCAAAACGAAAGCTAGATGAGGGCTAAAACGAAAGGTAAGGAGGAATGGTGGCTAGAAGGAAAAGACTAGCAAGTCAAATGCAAAAGGGATCAAGGAGAAAAGAGAGAGGGCTTGAAGAAGTAAGCCTTTGGAACCAAGTAACCAGTTTGAAAATATTTTAAAGGATGGAGAGTGTAGCAAGCTTCTCAAGCTCTGTTTGAAGCACTGATTAGACCTTTGGAGTATCTTGAAATGCACAAGTTTGTTAGAAAAATATTTGGTGAAGTGGAGAGAGAGACAACCGAGTTCAAACCTCACTCTATCCTTTGAAGATTTGCACAATACACAACTCATAAAAATATTTGATCAAGTCATAGTATGCTAAACAAGATGGGATAGGAAGATGCATAAGTTTTACCGACTACAGTTTGCACTTCCAAATCACATAATATCTCACATCAATGAACAAATTGTACCATCAAATGTTCATCCTACATTCTTAATAAAGACCTCTAAGCTAAAAAGCGATCAAGCATTTACGATATGAGAAAACATAAGGAACAAAATCACCTTAGATGTGAAGCATTTCTCATCGACAAATAGAGCACACCATGTAGACCTCCAAAGTCTCTTTTATTCCAAAATAGCCAAAGCTATGAGCTCTTACAAAATGGGCAGAGTAATGTTGCACCAAAAATCCATGAAGAATAGAGCTCCAAGAGCCTCTATTTATACAAAATACAAGAGCCATGCTACCTTAATTCGAATTGGCACAAAGGAAGACAATAGCACTAAAGGAGGAAATCGAATTTCAATCAACTCCAAGACTTGGAGTGATAACACACCAATCAACACAAGTTAACAATCAACGGGATGGGGAGGTGGCCTCCACCATCCATTGGGATCATCACCCAACCAATCACCATCTCCCATCAAGGAATGACGTGAATGCAAGAGGTAATGCGTGAGTCTTCAAGAGATTGACATGAGCTTGATGGTGAGATTCGGTTGACTTACAATTAATGCAATGTGTGAGTATAGAGGGAGCCAAGCCATTAGGTGGCCTAGGCGCCTACCATGGCATTCAATGTAATCATACCAATCCACTCAACCCTTGCCACATGACCAAATCGAAATTCCCATGTATTGAGCTCCCACATGAAGGTTGAAATCCGTATGATTCAATTTAATTAAAAAATATGACTTTTGTGGCATGGTTTAACTTTGTAAAGTATTCGTGCTCCTCCAAAAATATTCCATGCCTTTTCCATAGTTCAAAAATCACTTTTTTTTTTTTTTTTTTTGTGCTTTTATCATTTTATGGCCACTAAATGCCAAAATAATGAAAAACTGCTCCTAGAGGCAATGTAATCGCCCGAAACCTTAGAAAAGTTGGCACTAGGGTAAAGAGGACGCTCCGAGCGTCAAAACGAACCTCCCCACGCTCAATTCCGCCTCCGGATGAGGTTTTTATCACTTTTTGAAATTTTTTAATTAAACCATTAAAAAATGGTCTAATTTATGGAAAAATTATTTTTTTCAGAATGGAACGAAACTCCTAGGGGACCTAGTGCATGTTCATACGACTCAATCGAGATGGCTAGCACGTAAAAAATCCTAGACACAAGACTCTAATAACCACCTTAGGTTTTGAGCATCATGGAGAATATTCTAGCTTTGGAGGTTTGAGTGAAAAACTCAGGGATTATACGCCACCGATGAGTAGCGCATAATTCCTAAAGAAAAAACACTCTAGAGTATCCCCCAAATGGCTAAACCTACAGATAGCCGAGTCTTTTATAAAAGGACCCCGTTTAGACCAACTTTTTACATTTTCCCCATGGGGGTATGAACATGCAGTTATTACAAATGGGGCAAAAAATGCGCTAAAAATGACTTCTAAACTTCTGAACACTGATGATGAACAACATGGATCATGTTCAATAAACTGGCGGCTCACAAGAAATTCAGCTATTGTACAAAATAGGTGATAACAGCTAGAAAAGGTGGTTAAAGATCAATTTTATCTTTTCTCCATTTTTGAACATCGAGTGGGTTTGATTTTGATTTTTCGTCTTCTAAGCTTTAATTTGTCCCCACTTGGTTTCTATTTAATCATCAGTCCCAAGGAGATTCAAATTGAATATGTGAAAGAAGTAAATGAGGAGGGTAATTTGTGTGAAAAAGAATTGAGTCGCATCCCTTATATTTTACCTCCATCCATCTCAAAGGCGAGCTTGCATGAATTTTATGATCCTATCAATTCTTGGATGGAGGATGTTTGCATCAATCAGTCTTTCCTTTGGCATGATTTCATTTTGCACCATTCAACTCCTTTTTCAATTTTTAAACAAGTCAGGAAAGTTGTGCTATCAATTTCTTTAATCCTTAATCCAATCCTGACTCGTTTTCTAAGCAAAAATCAAAGAAGAATCATTAACTTGTTCGATGAATGGTTACACTCGATTTATGATTTCACCTAACATTTATGTTGGTTGGTTAGAGTAGGGTAGGTAGGTCTTTGAATAAGCTCATTTGAGCAGTAGGATTTGTGTGAGTTTCTTTTTCTGTGTGTTGAGTATTGCCATTTTTCTTTTCTTTCTGATTGTTTGAGTTTGTCTTCCTACTGAGTTGTTGATTGAGTTGAGCCATGCTCCTTCCTAAGCTTGTCTCACCTCCTGCATGCATTGAAGAGTGGTTAGAATTTTTGAGTGCTTGTTGGCTTTCTGTGCAAGTTGAGTTGAGTGTGCCTACCTGAAAAAGTTTTCTTTTCCTCCTGCACAGTAAAAAGAATAAAATTTATATGCCATGTTAGATTAGAATTTCTTTTACGCATTTTAATTTATGTCTTAGAGTAGATTTTATTTTAAGTTTTATTTTATATATCTCCCATACATGCTTCATGTGGTATTCTAGTGTCTGTGAGCGTAGATATAGGTGCAGAATAAAAGCTGAAAGCAAGGATGATGAGGTGCTAGATTGAAGATTTGATGCAGAGCAGTTCGAGACCAAAGATTCTGAGGTTCTCAAGCGCTCTCTCCCTTAGAGCACTTGTCCCAGCTGGAGCCAGATGTTATCACACCATAGTAGCAGGGCTACTATTCTTGCTGAGCAGATATCTGCACATTCCAGAGCTTTGCTTTTACAGAGATCAACTATGATGAGCTTGTATTTTGAGATCACTCATGATCAGAGCAGTGTATTTTATCAGACTTATGTTAGACCTTGTGCCAAGGCTGAGCCTTGAGAGTTCAGATATGATGACCGATGTGACCCTTTATTCCATACAGTTTCAGTTCAGTGCCTAGTGATGTTATTGCAGCAATGTTTTAGATGGTTTATGATGATTATTATTATGATGTGATATGACCTATGGATCTCTGATTATTGACTATGGACTATTATCTTGTTGTTTTGGTCATCTTCATAGCATTAGCTTGGTATATGATTCAAGATATGGCATTACTATTAAAATTAAAATTGAATATCTTGGTTGATGTTATAATTATTGAATGGATGTATCACTTGCACACTTGGGTTTCTTGACAAAACCCACTGGTTTTATTACCCTCCTACGAGCATAGATATGGTCTTCCTAGACATTCTTGTCTGCTAGCTTAGGCACCACTTTCACTTGACTCCATCCATCCATGACCTTCCTATATTGGCTTTTACCTTTGACTTGTCTTTCTTGACTTTTTGATATTGAGGACTTCCCCATTACTAACTCTATGTTGGACCGCATCCATGTTTGTTTAGTGTCTCGGCTCTGAGTTGATGACAGAACTTGCCTTTAGTGAGTTGGATTGTAGGCCTAAATCATTCTGGTCGATTGTCCCGATGTTTGGAACTGGTAGAAGTCCCCCTAGTCACTTGAGATGTTGTTGGCTAAAACTAAAAGCTCATGTACTACCTATTGGAAATCTTTATAAATTCGCCCATGGAAACTGTAAACTCTAGAATGTGTTTTTAAACACACATGAGTAAAGGGCAAGAGCGATGAACTGCTAAAATACTCCTCGAAGAGTATAAAAAGGTCCAAAAAAACGAAGAGTTTAGGATGGAATGGTATGGACGATTTTAAGTTTTGGAGCTTTGGAGCTATGGCGGCAGGCTAGGGTTTAATGGCGGTTTGGCTAGGGTTTAATGGCGGCAGGCTAAGGCTAAACCTGGCTGGTGGCAGGACTGACGGCGGTCTGCTACTGACTGTCAGTCTGCACGTTTCCCAAGCCACCTTTCTTTGGACTCTTCACCATTTTTAACTCGGTTCCTTTTTATCTAGGTTTTTTTACCATTTCCATTCCCATTTCACTCCACTGTGGTTTTTTTATTGTTTTTAATTTTCAGCATTATGGAACAGGAAGATGAGCTGGATTATAACAGTGATCACCTGGCATTTAGTGACATTTGGGCATCGCCACCTGCCAGGTTTCGTGATGGGCTGAGCGCTTGGTCCTTCGGTGAGGGTGCTAGTCTTCAGTCACCTCTCTTTGGTTTCGGCGAAAATACCTTGGCGTCGGGGTCGGATGTTGGCCTGCAGGGCTGGGATTCTACTGTGGGGATTTTTGAGACGGTTGTGTCACCTGTGAGGAGTGGTTTTCTGGGGACTGATCTTTTGGCTGGAAATGGTTTGGTTTCGGCGCCTGCAAAACATTGTTTTTTCCGACGTTTCCTTCGTTGGGGTTTATTAGTTCTCCGAATTTTTTGATCGATTATGGGGTTGGTCTGGAACAGTCATCTGCTGTTGGTGTGGAGGGGTCGTTTCGTCCGGATCCTTCTGCGTCTGCTGGGAATGGTCCCTTCTCTTTGGCCAGTCAAGGTTTCATTGCATGCGGGCTGGACATAAATGAATTGAGGGGTTTTCCGAGCCCTCAACCTGCTAGGGTTTGGTCTTTGGACTCTCGACTGGACGGGGTGGAGGGAGAAGAGGAGGTCAGTTCCCGGAAAAAACCGCGGCGAAAGTGGTTGAAGAATACTGGCAAGGCGCCCAATTACACTCTGGGGGAAGACATTGGCTTCCAACATATTTTCATGATGGTAAAATCAGCGCTGGTGGGTAGGGTTTACGGGCGTATGGTGGGCTTAAAACTATCATTAATTGGGTGAACAGGTCGTGGTCGGCCCATCTGGGCTATTCTCCGGAGGTTGTGGCTTTGTCGGGCGGATGGTTTGCATTCCATTTCACTCAAGATATTCATGCACTGTGGGTTCTTGGCCGAAACTGGAATGTGGTGAATGTTCCCTTTTTATTGAAGCCGTGGGATCCTATGTTTGATGCTAGCAGGGAGAAGATGGACACTATTCCGTTATGGGTAAGACTACCGGGTTTGCCATTGCATTATTGGTCTGAGGTACATTTCAGGAATATTGGTAACCTGTTGGGTAATTATCTGGATGTTGATTTTTCCTTTCTTGAATATAAGTACCAGAAGGTTGCTCGTATTTTAGTTAGCATCAATGTTCATGAGGGTTTGCCGGATGCTATGGACTTACGTTGGGGCTCCTATATCTTCCCCCAAACGCTGGATTATGAAAATGTTCCATATCGGTGTAGAAGGTGTCATGAATATGGGCATCCGGGTGTGGAATGCCCCCTTCCTCTACGTGTTCGGAATGGTGTGTCCTCTCAAGTGGGGGAAAGAATGGAACAAGCTTTTGAGAGGCCGACCTCTCCATCTCTGGTGACACCTGTGGGAATGGAGATTCCTGCTAGTACCACGGTTCCGGCTATGGAGAATCCTCATTTGGATGGTCCGGATGTCAATGTTGGGGCCTCACATGTGGGCTGCGCTGCACATTCACTACCTTCGGTGGTCTCGGCATGTGCGGTGACTACATTTCACTTCCTCGACAGACCGTTCATAACTCTGGTAATTTTTTTACTTCTCAACCCTCGCCTGTAAATTTCTTTTTGAATAATTTTACACTTCCTGGTATGGAGTGGGTGGAAGGCTTGAAAAATCTTCGTATTTCCTCTAATTTGTTGACCCCGCTTACTCCTGGTGGCTGCTCCACTAGGATGACCGACCCCCTGGTTATTTCCCTTTTGGAGGAGGTTAACCCTCCGGACCCTTTAGCCTTGGCCCCTATTAATCCTCCTTTGGCTTCATCTTCTTCCCCTACTGGTTCCTCAGACTCTGGTTATTTTCTTCATTCTATGGTTAAGAAATCCTCTAGAGGGCTCGGGAAGGTTTAATGTCAAAGCGTCAGTCCTTCATCTCAAAGGCAAAGTCCAGGGCTTGCTCGGACCTCTTAGAAGGGAAACAACAATCCATTGAACGAGCACTTAGAGCAGTGCGGGCCCAGAAGAAAGGGATCACATGAAGATTATGTCTTTCAACGTTCGGGGTCTCGCTGGTCCCTCCAAAAGATCAGCATTACGGCGGGTGATCGAGATTGAACACCCCGACATCTTATTGTTACAAGAAACTATGGATTCTGGTTGTGAGGTTATTACAAAATTGAAGTGTTGGTTTCCGGGCTGGTTGTTTGAACCTTCAGATGCCCGGGGACGGTCGGGAGGTATTGCTATGGGTTGGAAGGAAGGAGTTATCCGGGTGACTAGTACTTGGGGGATGGATTCGGTTCTGGGGATGTCCTTTACCACCCTGGACTTTGCTCAGGAATTTACTGTCTTAAACATCTATGGGCCCTATGTTAATCGCATCCCATTCTGGGATTCTTTGCTCAGTAAAAGCATTGTCAAGGGAAATTTTGTGATTATGGGGGGGAATTTGAATTTTACCTTGGGTCATTCGGAGATTTGGGGTCCACGTGCTCAGGTGGACTCTCTTTCTAATTATTTTATCAGGAAATCGATTGCTGGGAATCTGGTGGATGTGGAACCTGTTTGTCTAAAACCCTCCTGGAGGAACAATAGGGTTGGGGATTGTCGGGTGGCAAAGCGATTGGACCGCTTTTTAGTTACTGAACATCTTATGGAGTCTTTTTTCCATATTCGACAGTGGGTTGGGAGTGGGGGTTCGTCGGATCACTATCCCATTTTGATGGAAATTAATAATGGACCTGTTAAGCCGCCTAGTCCACTTAAGTTTAACAAGAACTGGTTGAATGATCCTACCTTTGTCGACTTGATACAATCAACGTGGATTCCTTTTCAACCGGATGGTCATTTGTTAGCTACTTTTCATTTTGCAGAAAACATTAAGCGATTAAAGGGTTCGATCAAGCAATGGGCTGGGGAGAAGCGGCATAGGGAGAAAAGGGAACTCTTACAGATTGAGGCTGATCTTGCTACCATGGCCATGAGTGATGGGGGTGGCTATCTGTCTCAGGATACAAAAGATGCACTGGTTCGGCTCGAAACTAGAAAAAACACCCTACTATTGGAACAAGAGAAGGCTTGGCGCCTCAAGAGCAGGGCTATATGGTTGGAAAGTGGTGATGAAAACTCCAAATTTTTTCATGCATATGCAAAGGGGAGACGATCTGCCAACACTATTTGGTCTTTGAAGGACCAGCTGAGTACTGAACATAATACTTTTGAGGGTTTGGCGAGGGTTGGGGTCAATCATTTCAAGGATCTTTTTAAGGTGGGGGACAGAGTTAACATTGAGGAAGTTATTCGTGTGGCTCAATTTTTTCCAAGCTTTGTGGAGGATGATGATAACAGGAATTTGATGAAGGAAATCACTGAAGTTGAATTGAAGGAGGTTCTCTCCAGTTTTCAAAAGGACAAAAGCCCGAGGCCAGATGGGTGGACCATCGAATTTTTTTTGGGACTATTTGATATCATTGGGAACGATCTGTTAAAATTGGTAGAAGATACCAGATTGGAGGGAAGGATTCCGGCTTGCATCAACTCTACTTTCATTGCCTTGATCCCTAAATCTAACTCCCCCTCCACTTTAAATGATTTCAGACCTATTTCTTTATGCAATTGTGTTTACAAGATTATCACTAAGGTTATTGCTCAACGTCTCAAGCCTATTCTTTCCAACCATATCTCTGAGGAACAATTCGGGTTTTTGGAAGGTAGGCAGATTCATGAAGCTATAGGGGTGGCACAGGAGGGCCTTCACAGTGTCAAAACCAGGAAGCTGAAAGGTGCAATACTAAAGATTGATCTATCAAAGGCCTATGACAAAGTAAACTGGTTATACTTGAGACTTCTGCTTACCCATCTAGGTTTTAATATACACTTCATTCGGTGGGTAAGGAGCTGTATTACCACGGTCTCCTTTTCAGTCCTTATCAACGGGGCTGCTACGCCCTTTTTTCACTTGGGTCATGGACTTTGGCAGGGGTGTCCCCTTCCTCCACTTCTTTTTCTTTTGGTCGCTGAAGATCTGAGCAGGGCTATTAAGGAGGCTAAAAATGCTGGAAATCTGGCTGGCATTTTGGTTTCATCGGATTTCTACATCACCCATCTACTTTTTGTGGATGATATCCTCAATTTTTGCTCTAGTTCGATCAGGGATGGACATAAACTCAAGGAGTCGCTGGAACTGTTTTCTCGAGCCACAGGGATGGAGATTAATGAGGAGAAATCTACTTTAACCACTAATCTCCTCAGCATTGAAGAATTGAAAGTCTACACTAGATTGTTCCCTTTTTCACATCTCCCTCTTTCGGAGGGACTTAAGTATCTACGCTTTAATTTAAAACCAAATTGCTATGAGAAGCGGGACTGGTACTGGCTCATTGAGAAGATGGAGAAGAGACTTTTCTGTTGGAGCCACAAATGGCTCTCTAGGGCTGGCAGGTTGGTCTTGGTCAAAGTTGTTTTGGAAGCTATTCCGATCTACTAGATGTCTTTAACTTGGATTCCTAAGGGCATTCTGGATAAAGCTAGGAGATTATGCTTTCGGTTCCTTTGGAATGGGAAGGAGGATTCTCATGTGGCTCCTTGGGCTCGTTGGGATTCACTCGCCCTCCCGAAATCCTTAGGGGGGTGGGGTTTGAAGAATATTTTCCTATTTTCTAAGGCTCTGGCGGTGAAGGGAGGTTGGCGATTGATTAAGACCGGAGGCTTGTGGGCGTAGTTTATGTGGCAAAAGTATATAGCACCGGACACTCTTGATTCATGGATCCGCGGGCCAAACAAAAATCATTTGGGGGGTTCCATAATCTAGAAGGCTGTGGTTAAATCCTTTAACCTAATAGAGTGGGATCTTGTATGGGATGTTGGTACAAGTGAGAAGGTTAGGATTGGGCAAGATCCTTGGGTAGGTTGTATTAATCAACACATTCTACCTGTGGCGACCTTGGAGGCTTTACATATGCGTGGTTTATTTTTCTTGTCTCAACTGGCTGATCCTCTCGAACTTGAGATGGGTCGTCATGCATGGCGTCCCGTTAGGTCTTTTGGTTTGGCTGTAAATGAGGAGATGGAACTGGTTCGATATTTTCGGGCACTCAACCTTGACCACATTAGTTTGTTTGAGGAGGATGATGTATTGTGCTAGGATGTTGATACTTCTGGCATTTATACACCTAAAGGGGGTTACCTGAAACTCAGTGCTGATATTTTGCCGGGAGAAACTGTCTGGTGGTGGAAACTCCTGTGGAAACAAAAGTGTCCACATAAGTCTCGCCTTTTTATGTGGTGTGCTCTTCGGAATCGGGTTCCCACTTTGGATTTTCTACAGAAACGCAATAAAATTGGTCCGAGATGGTGTTGTTTGTGTAAAGGATCGGGGGAAACTGTTGCACACCTTTTTATTCTCTGTGGTTTCATCTGAGCGGTCTGGGAAGTTGTTTCTCGGATATTGAAGATCATTTTTCATTAGGTGGGGGATAACATTGAGCAGGCATGGTCTAACTGGTATCATAACCCTTTGTATAGAGGTTACAAGGCATTGCCTCTGCTGGTGATATGGGGGGCTTGGCTGGCCCGGAATCATTATATTTTCAATGATAAGCCTTTCCTTCATACACAAACTGCTATAAACTGTTGTGGTATTTTTTTGTCTATTAAACGGGTTATTCCTCCAAACTCTGTTCGTGATATACAACCACTGTATATTGATCAATCACGGCCCTGGGGTTTCTTCGACGGTGCATGTCAGAATAATTACTGTGGGGGAGGGGCTCTATTATTTCTATCTCCTGCACATTTTTATGAGATGTCTATGGGGTTGGGGGATGGCAGTAATAATTTTGCCGAAATAGTAAGCCTCAAATTACTTGTTATGTTTGCTCAGGAGACGGGGTGTCGAGAACTTACTGTGTTTGGGGATTCTCTTAATGTGGTTCAATGGATTGCTGGAACACATCAATGTTATAGCATCAGGTTGGCCAATATCTTGAGATCTATCAGAGACTTCAGTAGTACATTTGACTCCTTTCATTGTAATCATGTCTATAGGGAAAATAACACAACGGCGGACCGGGCATCGAAAGCGGGGCTCCTGCTGGGGGCTAATCAATAGAAAATCACAGAATTTACCAATGGCTTGGTTTGGGAGTTTTATCATCGACCCTTCATAGACTGATTTCACTATTTGGCTGTGGCTATGGATCTTTTATGGGAATTCTCTTTTTTTTCACTATCTTGGTCATGTTTTGGTACTACATACTAGTGGACAGTCACTTGATTGCCCTTTCTCGGCTGTGCGGGATCTTTTTTTGTACTCTATTTTGGAAAACTGTTGTAAATATGATTTTATTTAGAAACATTGTAACTGGATATCAGAGTTTTATATTACTCTCACTGTGTTACTACACAGCAAAAACACTTATCAGAAGTGATGCTGATCAAATGTTATTTTGTTCTCAAATGATGAAATAGAATTACTGCTTTTTTTTCTGGGGGAAAAAAAAAGGTCCAAAAAGCAATGGTTACTCAAAGTTATAACTATTATTGTTGACCTTATATATATGTATAAACATACCCTGGATGCAAGCTGCAACTAGTTGTGCTTCTTAACACATCTGAAATCCGAAGGGTTGTAGGCCAAAAAGGCCATGAAATGAAATTGAATGATCCTAGTGAACTTGGATCAAGCTTGATGTGGACATGATGCCTAAGTTGAATAAGCACTCTCTAGACAACTTATCCATTTGTGAGGCACAGCCCTTCCCCGTGTTATTTGTCCGACACAAAGTGTAGCTCCCCCTTCCCCCGTCCAAAGTGTCGCCTAGTTGAGTTTGGTCAAGTCATCCCCTTTTCCCAACCTTGTCTTAGCCTTCACCCTTAGCTAGCAGTTAGACCATGTCCAATGGTGAGTTGGTCATTAAAGCTTATGTGCAAGTGAACTATAAACAACACTAAAATATCTACATGTATTAAACTACCATGGAATGATGATGTACTTTAAGCTATGATGTGAATATGATTAAAAGAACGGGTCTTCAATCTATTGATATAATCTTGTCCTTGGTTGTATGTTGACCCGGTCAAACATAGTTTGACCATGGTCATTCTTGGGATCCATGATGATGTGGGCCATATGTGCTTATGGATGATGATTGATGGTCCCACATACTATTGTTGATGATACCATATGGTGGACATGTGATTCAGATGGTGATTAATGTTGTTCAACAGGTTTTATTATTTTTCCATATCATCAGATTATGCACTGTCCAGGTATGGTGGACCCTACAGTTGACCCCTCATGTCAACCCATGGTGTATGAGTACACATTTCTAGTGGATTTGGGTCATCTGGATCCATTGAGACACTTATCATTCAGTTCCGGCACTTTTGACAGAGATAGAGGCAATTATCCACTTGCTGACCAGATTTGGGCATGTTTTCCCAGCCTATCTAGCAGGAGCATGAGAGGCCAGTTCACCTAGGGCGTTGTATGAGGAGGGGGTGGTCCAGCCACTTGATTTTACCATTATACCCCCTTCCAGAGACCCTGGTGGGCTCAGTTTGACAGCGCAGACACTGTGGATGTCAGTTTGGGCAGCTTCACAGTTATCGAGGCAGATTAAAAATGGAATAAAAGGGTCACTAAGGAATTCGATTTGGGCAATTGAGGCAAGGTTTTGGCACTTGGTCTTCACAGAGGTCTTCCAGGGTGAACCCCCCATCTTCCAGTCAGTTGGCATCAGTCAGTGGGTTCCACAGAGGCCACAGGAGGCCATTTACTACATGTCTCTATCAGTTTTGGAGACAGGATTTGATCATTTGTATTATTTTTGGACACATTATTTTATATTATTGTGCCATGGGGATGAGCTAGTAAGGATTGATGCCTCCTAGCCCCACCATGAGCTTCTTAAGTCATGTCCATGTCATATGAGGTGGGCCCATGTATTTTAGCCCCCTCCTAGTGATGACGTCACTCTCCATGAGTCTTTTTGAGATGACGTCACCCTCTCTTTGAGTGATCCATATGATATATTGTAGACTCATCTTAGCCATTGATTATATTTGTTGATCTTTTACCACTCATTTCAAAAAGTGGTTTTGAGATCTAGGGTTTTGGTCTTTATTATCCTATATAAGGAGGAGACCCCCCTCATTGTAAAGCACCTTTGGAGCTCTTGAATATTGGAATAGAATACTTCTTTGTGGAGCATACTTCTCTTGTCTTGTGGATTCTTTTGCACTTTGAATATATAGTATCTCTTCTATGTATCATTGTGGATCTTGGGGCTACACGTTGTTTTCTTGCAGGGAGGTCGAATTGGTGGAGAGGAGGACGATTTGAAGAGGGTTATTGTTGGAGGGATCCACATATTCTCTCTTGGGTTGATCTTGGTGACAGGGAGTATCATTATTGTATCTTTGTGACATAGTTGATGCTTTCTATTACATCTTTCCATCATTTTCATAATTTTCTTACTTGGCTTGTTTCACTTGATCTTGTCTGGTAGGAGGAGGACGATTTGGCTTCGTTGGAGGAGAACATTTTGGCTTGGAGGACTTGGATCTCACTCTTGAATATACACATAGGGGAATGCTATCAATTTGCAAAGTGGCCACAAGCAATTAAGGTAAGTTCTTCAAGGTATGTACCTTGATCCATCCATTCTTCTTCATTGGTCATCAAACCCCTAAAATTCAAAACCCTCATTTTACTTTTACTTAGATCTACTTGGATCTAGCTTGGCTTTTGGAAAGATATTGAAAACCCACCTCTATAGCATCCACGGCAATTCGGATCTATAGTTTGGTGGTGATTGGGTTCCATTTTACACACTTTCCAAGGCACTTAGCCTTCCTTAAGTGAGGTCGCACTCCTTGGGAGGGTGAGTTTGTTATACCTCCATATTTCACAACGTCGCATCTTCACCACAAAAATAGTTGACAACACTTCCCCTACTGCTTAAAACACCCAGAAGAGAAAAATGATGAGTGATCCTTGAAGACAAACCTATTCTGTCAAGAATCAACCCAGCTAAGACTTCATATACCTACACTACCGCGCCTTGCTCCAGCTTAGGTGCGCAGTAGTCCACACTACCGCGCTATGCTCTTTCTATGCCACGCGGTACTACCGTGTTATGCTCTGTTTGAGAGGCGTGGTACTCCCTTTTTAGCCTTTTCGCCATGGCTTGTGGGATCTTGATTTTCAAGAGATTTTTTAGGATTGGTGTCCCTGATTCGATCCTAACTCACTTTCTGTGATTAGTAAGCCTGATCCACTAAACTCTCTCAAGATCCATCCTTCTCTCTTGTTGGTTAACCCTACTACACACTATAAGAGAAAGACATTCCATGAGCAAAAGAGAGGACTCTTGGAGACATCAAACTTATGATCTTGAATCTTTGTGGAGATAGCTAGAGGAGGAAGCACTTGGAGCTGGGAGTTGGCTTGGATATCAAGCAACCATTGTAAGTGACTTCAAGTTGGTAATAGAACATAACTTGTCTTGTTTCCCAAATCACATGTGTTGATTTTGTTTCAATTATATGATTTGTATCTGTTATAGATTTAGATCCTAACTCATATTTCAAGTTGCTAGAGAATCATATATGCTTGTATCTTGGTTTCATTTTGATAGGTTCATTCGCGAGGACTTGGAAATTGGAGCAACCATTAAGACAAGCAATTGGATTGAAGGTCAGTTAGATCTCTTCTATTTCTTCCAGCAGTTTAATCTTGAAATGTCTGTTTGGATCTAGGAATTCAAGGTAGCATTTGTTATTTTTTGTCTTAGTTTAGAGTCAGTTAAAGTCTACTTTAACCTAAGAGAATTTCTACCTATCCGTAGGGAGAAAATTCTACCTTTCTCGTAAATAGTCTAGACGAGCCGAAAAAGGGATAACCCATCACCGAATAGATGACCTTTCAAATACTTTTACAAGTGTGAAAGGGTCAAGATCACTTGGCAATCTTTTCAATTTTAGGGAGTCTGAAAAGAGCTTAACTATGGACTCCAATGGTCTTTTTCGTAATTTTTAATTATTCTGGTCCGAAAAGAGAATAAAATACAACCAGGATAATACTTTCGCATTGTTTAACGAGCATGAGTAAAGCTGACTAAGCTCGACACCATTTACTTAAGTTTGACAAGCACGACACGGGTGTAAAAGTGCTTGGAATCTTTTTCAAGTTTTAATCCAGAGCACGAAAAAGATAAAGTAGGCTCAAAATGAAGGTCAAACAATAAATGAACGCCAATGTGAATATTTTTTGTTTTTAAAGGAGACCCTGTCAACAAATGCTCATGGAACCAGATATTAGTAATGTGAAATGGGTTTTATTTTAACTAGATAAAATAATGAGTAAAAAAAATAAGTGAAAAAGCTATATAAAGGATGGGTAAATATGGAAAGTTACCATTTCACTTGTGCATTTGCCAAAAGAGGAGATTTTACCCATTGAGGAGCAAAAACTTCAAGAGTTCATATCTGGAGATCCGGAGCACTATTTCAACAGCCATCTGCGCCAGGTAAGAGCTTGCAAGAACCTCTTTCATTTCATGTATGAATAACTTGATTTCAGTAGGGAAGAACAAATTTTTGGGCTAGCCCTATTAGGCAATTTTTGCCTTCCTCAATACCGCGCGGGAGCCATATCGAGAATTGTTTTACACTTTTTCGGGATCAAGGGACTAAATTTACAAAAAAGTACACTTTGGAGACTCCTTTAAGTTTTTCAGGCTCTCTAAATGTGAAACACTACCGAGTTTTCCTTCCTTGGAGTCGTTAAAATTTAACATCGAAGGACCCACTTTGGGACGAACCCCTCCTTTTTCAGGTTCGTAAAACATGTGAGATTGGACTCATCTATGAGATGAGCTATACCGAGCATCTGTTATCCTCTTCAAGCTCGAAAAACAACAAAGAGGTACTCGTCTATCATGTCGGGGGAATATGAGAAACAAGTCAAGTTTATTTTGGCAGCTTGTCAGTCGTTACCTTTGAACATGGCATGCGTCTGTCCCTTGTCTATTTTGGGTATATATTTTTCGCTGAGTTATGGTCATCATCCTGAGTCGTCTCTCTGGCCACAAGCCTACTCGTCCGGTGTCTATCCTCTGCTATCAATAATCCCTGCTGCCAAGTCCTGTTACATGCCGTTACATGTTCAAAGGGTTGCATTGTTCAGAGTCATTCATTGTGTCAGACCTCCGCTGTGTCAGTACATGCTCCATTGTTTCATCATCCTATACTATCTTTCATTCTGATTTCGTGTCGATGATGTGGGAATCATTATGGCCCACCTTCGACGAGTCTATTCCCGTCGACGCCAAATCACTATTTGGGAATTGGACTTAGGGATCAACCATTAGTACCTTGGTACCTGCATGCCTCAATGGCAGGTTTCCTCGTGTTCGACAGTAGGTTTACATCATTGACCTCTGATCGAACGATCTCTCGAATGCTCGACATCAACCCATCTATTCGCATTTCGTTGAGATGTACTACAGATACCTTGGGGATCATCGTCATCAATGGTGATTTCCCTCGCATTTGTTAACAGTTCACATCATTGACCGGTAATCAAATGGTTTCTACCATGTTCGACTTCAACACTTTGTAATCACATGGCTAGATTCGTATCATTTGCAATTGGGTAGAAGACCCTGGGCACACCTTTGTAACTTGATTGTGTCCAGGTTGCGATGGAGATGTCCTTTGTATTGTCACACAGATCCACTTTTGTATTGGTCGTGGTTGTGTCATTACTATCTCATGGATCTACGCTTGTTCATAGTAGCCATGGTTTGTCTACAGTCTATATCATCTCAATACTCATGGATCTGCAATGTATTGGTCGACAGCCATGCTTTGAGTCACTTGTTTCCGAGCATGGGGATGCCCGCCTCGGTGGTATATCTAACATTTTGTTTCTGTTTCAACTCCTTGTTGCTCTCCTCGATGCTATCTCCGCACAGTATTTGTAAAGTCTTTCGGCCATCACTCCCTTCTGACCTCACACTTTAGGGGGCATCTGTTATACCTCCATATTTCACAATGTCGCATCTTCACCACAAAAATAGTTGACAACACTTCCCCTACTGCTTAAAACACCCAGAAGAGAAAAATGATGAGTGATCCTTGAAGACAAACCTATTCTGTCAAGAATCAACCCAGCTAAGACTTCATATACCTACACTACCGCGCCTTGCTCCAGCTTCGGTGCGCGGTAGTCCACACTACCGCGCTATGCTCTTTCTATGCCACGCGGTACTACCGCGTTATGCTCTGTTTGAGAGGCGTGGTACTCCCTTTTTAGCCTTTTTGCCATGGCTTGGGGGATCTTGATTTTCGAGAGATTTTTTAGGATTGGTGTCCCTGATTCGATCCTAACTCACTTTCTGTGATTAGTAAGCCTGATCCACTAAACTCTCTCAAGATCCATCCTTCTCTCTTGTTGGTTAACCCTACTACACACTATAAGAGAGAGACATTCCATGAGCAAAAGAGAGGACTCTTGGAGACATCAAACTTATGATCTTGAATCTTTGTGGAGATAGCTAGAGGAGGAAGCACTTGGAGCTGGGAGTTGGCTTGATATCAAGCAACCATTGTAAGTGACTTCAAGTTGGTAATAAAACATAACTTGTCTTGTTTCCCAAATCACATGTGTTGATTTTGTTTCAATTATATGATTTGTATCTGTTATAGATTTAGATCCTAACTCATATTTCAAGTTGCTAGAGAATCGTATATGCTTGTATCTTGGTTTCATTTTGACAGGTTCATTCGCGAGGACTTGGAAATTGGAGCAACCATTAAGACGAGCAATTGGATTGAAGGTCAGTTAGATCTCTTATGTTTCTTCCAGCAGTTTAATCTTGAAATGTCTGTTTGGATCTAGGAATTCAAGGTAGCATTTGTTATTTTTTGTCTTAGTTTAGAGTCAGTTAAAGTCTACTTTAACCTAAGAGAATTTCTACCTATCCGTAGGGAGAAAATTCTACAACAGAGTTTTGCTATTTCCAAGATATGGGTAGGTGAGATCCCACTTGATTTGCACTCCTCTCACTTGATAACCTACCCCTAGTGCTTCACCTCTTTGATTTTTGCCTTGTGGACCCCATTCCTCATTTTGAGGGTTGTGCCCCACTTGGGTCAAAGGTGATGCATTTTCAACCTTAAATCTATGGAAATCTAGCTTACATTGGGGCATGCCATTTAAAACCCACCTCGATAATTGCCTTGACTAATCACCTTGGGTCGATTCGCACTCCTTGAGGATTGTGTCATTTGCTAGATCCCATATGTGGGTGTGTCTAAATCTACCTTGGATCCATACATCCACATCATTAAACACCCCTTAGTTCCATTCTACCCCTAACTTCACCTTGTGGGTCCCATTTGGGTCATTTCCATACTTTAAGGAAGTGGGTCCCACTTGTGTATTTCATGGTACTAGATTTATCTGTTTGATCTCCCTAAGTGGCCTAACTCATTCATTGGTTGAAACACTTGTCACTTCTTAAGCCTCTTCAACCATATCATAATCTCTTGGGTCCACCTAAACTTGCATTGGTTTCCGTAACTTCACTGTCACATCTCCCTATGAGCCATTACTTTGGGCTAATCACCTTCGATTGGCTATAGGGACTCCCCCTTGGTCTTGACTTGTCTAGATCTAAAGTGAAGAGTGCCTCGGTTGTCATGACTCCCAACTTGCATTGGGAACCGTGGCATCTCTTGGGTCACCTCTTTAGTTGTCCATCTCCTCTACCATCCCGAATGGGATACCATTAGGGACAACTACAAGTTGTGTGATAATAAAAAGATCACCCCAAAAGTAAAGTATAAATAGGGAGCTAGGCTCTCTCATTTGGACACACACTCACTCACTCAAGTTCGCATAAGTGAGAGAAAGAAGACAAGTTCGCTAAGGAGAAAGAGAGCGAGCTGCAAAAGACTATCTTGTTTTGGGGTTTTCCATTTTGTGATATTGTATTGGTGACAAATCTATCTTTGAGGAAGTTGCGGGGTTTTCTCCTTTATGGTTTCCCCGAGAAAAAATATTGTGTTTTGCTGTGCTTGTTATTCTTTCAGTTAAAGATCCTAGCTAACATATAATTAAAGTAGAAAAACTAACATGGTATCAGAGCTTACCTGAAAAGAAAGCATTGTGTAGCAACGAGAAACTAGGGCTTTCTAGTTTGAGGTCTTCTCTCCACAATTCATCCGAAAAAGAGAGCTAGGCTAACTCGCCCTAGAAGGGCGCATCTTTCTGTTGAAGCAAAATCGAATTCCAAGAAATTTCAATTTTTGGCTTGTCACTAGTGTCAAGAGAAAACTAGGGCATCAGTTATTCTGAGATTTTGTCCACAGATTTGGGAAAAGGAGTACATTGGACAACTCGCCTTGAGGAGGATCATCTTCATGTCCAATCAGAAGTTCAAGATTCCAACTTTGGAAAATTAGGGTTTCTCTAACAAACCCTAGGCCAACCAGCTCCAGAACCAAGTTGGGCATCTCAAATTGGTAAGATCTAAATCTTTGTTATTTTCATTTGAGGTACTCATTCAATATGTCTCACCATACCAAGCTTGAGGATAAGCTTGAGGGAGCTGATAACTTCCGAGCATGGAAGTATAGGATTGCCCTTGTCCTTGAAGAAAATGACTTGGACAAATATGTTAGTGACGAGGTTCCAGCACCAGAGGGAGATGAGGCTAAGGCTATCCACAAGAAGAACTTGGTTAAGGCCAAGAGAATTATTGCAGACTCCATCAAAGATCATCTTCATCCCACATGTGTCATCCTTGAAGACACCCAAGGAGATGTTCGATGCATTGACAAGACTATTCGAAGGGAAGAACATCAATTGGAAGATGACATTAAGGAACCAACTCAAGAACATAAAGATCCTAAACTCAGAGACCATGCAATCCTATTTCACAAGGGTCTCACAGATCAAGGAGCAACTTGAGGCAGTTGAGGAAAAGGTAGAAGGAGAGATCGTTATGACCACCTTGAATGGTCTCCCAAGATCATGGGACTCATTCATTCAAGGGATATGTGTCAGGAAGAAGTTGATCACATTCAACAGACTATGGGCAAAATGTACACAGGAAGAAGCTTGATTTGTGGCACGGGAAGAGAAGATGGGAGCAAATGATGATCAAGCTCTCACAGTTCACGCTAGAAGAAACCACAACAAGAGGGAGCACCACTATCACAACAAGAGGGAGAACCGTCATCAAAATAAGAGGGAGAACTACAATAGACAAAGAAGACCCAGAAGAGATCTATCCAATATTAGATGTTATACATGTGATGAGAAGGGACACTACTCCAGACATTGTCCTAGAAACACAGGTTCCTCCAAGAAGACAAACAAGAAGAGGCATCACGCTCAAACTGCTGAAGACAATGAACCCGCAAACAAAAAAACAAAAGAAGATTCTTCAAGTGATGAAGAATATGTATTGTAACCAGTTACAAGAGTTCATTCAGAAGGTTCCACCTCATAAGGTGAAGCTAGAGATGACTTTCAGTATTACATGTGGATTCCAGAAAACAAATAAAGATCGATGCTCTATGGAAGCCTCTCATCCATTTCAGCATTAGTTAAGATACAGAAGAAGGGACACACAAACTCTACTCCAGTATAGAGAACAAATGTAGAATACTCCCTCAACATTTCCGATCATAAGTAAGAAAGGCACAGGACCTCAGAATCCGACAATGAAGAAGAACACACTGTGAGAGACTCCAGTAGTTCCTGCAAGGAAGCAAAGATCAAGAGGGAGTCCACCCAACAACCAAACAAAGATAATTATTTGAATTGTCATTTCTTGTATATCTAATTTCTTAAATGATATTGTTCAGTTGTGTACATACTTATGTTCCTAGATTTAGGTTGTGTATTATGCATATTAGGATATTTGCATTAATGAACAGTACACTACTAATATGCATGTGATGGGTGAGTGGCCTATGGTACTGTACAACATTCCATTGCTACTTATCTAGAATGAAACCTTTTTGCTGACATGTTAGGAGTAGTGCACACTCTTAACAATGTTCTAGTAGAGATGGAAGGCATCTAGAAAATTACCGTATGAATATGGGATATGGATGAATGTTGTTGTTATCACACAACTTGTAGTTGTCCCTAGTGGTATCCCATCCGGGATGGTAGAGGAGACCGACAACTAAAGAGGTGACCCAAGAGATGCCACGGTTCCCAATGCAAGCTGGGAGTCACGTCAACCGAGGCACTCTTCACTTTAGATCAAGATGAATCAAGACCTAGGGGGAGACCCTATAACCAATCAGAGATGATTGGACCCAAACAAAGGTTCCTAGGGATAAGTAAAAGACAAGTTACAGAAACCAATGCAAGGTTAGGTGGACCTATAAGTTAAGGTATGGTTGAAGGAGACTTAAGGAGTGACTAGTGTTTCAACCAATGAATGATTTAGGCCACATGATAAGATAAGATAACAAGATCTAGTACCATGAAATACACGTGGGACCCACTTCCTTGGGATATGGAAATGGCTCAAATGGGACCCACAAGGTGGAATTAAAGGGTGCAAATGGTACCAAGGGGTATGTAAGAGATAGATCTAGGGATCTAAGATGAAATTAGGGATACCCACATATGGGATCTAGGACTTAACACAATTCCCAAGGAGTGTGAAATGCCCTAGGTGGACTAGTGCCTTGATGGATGGGTTAATGGAGTCAAAAGAGATGTCAAGTTGTAGATCGGGACACCTAGGATACAAGTCAAGTGGGCTATCTGAGGTGTGATGGGTGGATCTTACTAGATCTAATATTTCACTAAGGGACCCAAGTGGACAACTTTCCCCAAAACAGGGAATGCTACCTCCAAGGCAGAACTTCACTAAGTGAGACACTAGATGTAGGTTTCAAGGTATGCTCTTTCCAAATCCAATGGAATCTCAACCATCCAGTTTCTCAAAGTGGACAAACTCAAACACCCAAGGAGTGCGACTTTGCCCAAGGAGGGCAAAAAGCATGACAAAGTGTATCAAATCTAGTCCAATGGCCACCAAATTATAGATCCAAGTAGTTTAGGCAAGTATCAATGTGGATCTTGAAAATCAAGGGCATCCAATGGCTAGATCTCCATAGATCTGAGATTGAAAATGCATCACCAAATTGACCCAAGTGGGGCACAACCCTCAAAATGAGGAATGGGGCCCACAAGGCAAAAATCAACAAGGTGAAGCACTAGGGGTAGGTTATCAAGTGAGGAGAGTATGAATCAAGTGGGATCTCACCTATCCATGTGGTGGAAATAGCTTAAACCAAACACCCAAGGAGGGAAACTTTACCCAAGAGAGGTTAAGTGCATTAAAAGATGTGTCAAATGAAGCCCAATCCACACCAAACTATAGATCCGAATTGCCGTGGATACTATAGAGGTGGTTTTTTAATATCTTTTCAAAAGGCAAGCTAGATCCAAGTAGATCTAAGAAAAACAAAAAATGAGGGTTTTGATTTTAATGTAATTTTGACCAATGGGATGGATAGCAAGTGAAATCAATACATACCTTGTAGATCTTACCTCAAAAGCTTGCGGCCTCTTAGCATATGGAGAATTCTTGCCCTAGTTACAATTCCAAGCTTGATCCAAGTGTCATCCAAACTCTAGGAGGAAATATGTCTCATGAAAACCTGCAAATCAAACTACATCAAGTTAGATTTAATCTACAAATCCATAAGATCTAAGCATGTCATATCAAGAAAGCAATCAATGGACAAAGCACAATTGAAAAACTCCCTCTCTATGAAGTCGATTTGCCCATGGGGGATGTCAGCAACCCCTACAATCTTCCCACAAAGCAATTCGATGAGCTAGCTTGAGCAATTCGATGAGCTAGCTTGAGCAATTCGGCCTCCCTCTCTTGAAGTCGATTTCACCTGAAAAGCAAACAATGTCTAGAAGCAAGAAATCCAAGAACATATGCAAGAGCAACCCAATCAAAGCCAAGAAGTAGATCTCCAAAATATTCTTTTCATTCCAAGTTTTCCAGAGCCCAAAGGTGAGCTATACAATAGGGGGTCTCCTCCTTATATAGGATAATAAAGACCAAAACCCTATACCACTTCACAATACAACATGAAAATGAGTGGTTGAGATTAAAAGATCTCAATAAATAATCAATGGCTAAGATGAACCATAATAACATAACACATGGATCACTCAAATAATGATGACGTCATAGCTAGAAGGTACTCATGGAGGGTGATGTCATCCACAAGAGGGGGTAAAAGTACAAAAGCCCACCTCATATGACTAGGACATGACACATGGAGCTCATGGTGGGGCTAGGAGGCATCAATCCTTACTAGCTCATCCCCATGGCACAATAAAATAATATAATATGTCCAAAATAAATATAAATGATCAAATATGTCCTCAAAATCTGTGACAAACAAGCAGTAAAAGGCCTCATGTGGCCTCTGTGGACCCACCCAAGTCATGAAAACTGGCTGGAAGATAGTGGGTTCACCCTGGAAGACCTCTGTGAAAACCAAGTGCCAAAACCTTGCCTCAATTGCCCAAATCGAATTCCTTAGTGACCCTTTTATCCCATTTCTGGACTGCCTCAGTAACTGTGAAAGGGATGAAACTGCCTCCTAGGGCACCTGCGCTGTCAAACTGAGCCCACCAAGCTCTCCAGAAGGGGTAATAAATGGTAATAACAAGTGGCTAGACCACCCCCTCCTCATATAGCGCCCTAGGTGAACTGGCCTCTCATGGCCCCTGTTGCTCAAGCTGGGAAATCAGCCCCAAATCTGGTCAACAAGTGTAAAACTGCATCTATCACTGTCAGAAGTGCCCGGAACTGAAAGATAAGTGTCTCATTGGATCCAGAAGACCCAAATCTACTAAGAATGTGTACTCATACACCATGGGTTGCCCTGATGGGCTAGCTATAGGGTCCACCATATATGGACAGTGTATAATCTGATGATCTGAAGTAATAATAAAACCTGTTGAACTACATCAATCATCATCTGAATCATATGTCCATCATATAGCATCATCATCAAGAGTATGTGGGACCATCAATCATCATTCATAAGCATACATGGCCCACATCATCACGAATCCCAAGAAATGACCATAGTCAAACTAGTTTTAACTAGGTCAACATACAACCAAGGATAAATCATATCAATAGACTAAGACATGTTCCTCTAATCATACTCACAACTTAACTTAAAGTATAGCATCCATTCAGTGGCATTAATCATGTTAGCATATTCCTTTGTTATTTATAATTACTTGCACAATAGTTTAAATGACAAACTCACCCATTGGACATGGTCAAACTGCTAGCGAAGGATGAAGGCTAGGAACAAGGTTGGGCAAAGGGGGTGACTTGCCTGAACTCAACTAAAAGATACTTTGGACTGGGAGAAAGGGAAAACTACAAACTCTGTGCTGGACAAAATAACACGGGGGATGGCTGTGCCTCACAAATGGGTAAGTTGTTCAGAGAGTGCTTATTCAACTTAGGCATCATGTCTACATCAAGTCAATCCAAGTTCATTAGGATCATTCAATTTCATTTCATGGCCTTTTTGGCCTCCATAACCTTTCGGATCTCAGGTGTGCTGATAAGCACAACTAATTGCAGCTTGCATCCAGGGCATGTTTACATACACATATAAGGTCAACAATTGTTTAGATATAACATTTAAGAACCATTGCTTTTTGGACCTTTCTTATACTCTTCGAGGAGTATTTTTAGCAGTTCATCGCTCTTGCCCTTTTTAGTTTCCATGAGCAAATTTACATAAGTTTCCATAAGTAGTACATGAGCTTTCAGTTTTAGCCAACAACATCTCAAGTGACTAGGGGGAGTTCGAGCCAGTGCCAAACATCGGGACAACCGACCAGAATGATTTAGGCCTACAATCCAACTTACCAAAGGCAAGTTTTGTCACCAACTCAGAGCCGAGACATTAAACATACAGGGATGCAATCCAAACACAGAGGTAGTAAAAAGGGAAGTCCTCAATATCAGAAAGCCAAGTAAGATAAGTCAAGGGTTAAGGCCAAATAAGGAAAGTCATGGATGGATGGAGTCAAGTGATGGTGGAGCCTAAGCTAGTAGGCTCCACCATAGTACTTCCAGAAGAGAAGCCAGAGGGTCTGGCCATGCCCCTACCTCACAATGAGCTGGCTAAACACCCCTCCTGGTCAAAAAAAAAAAAAAAAAAACACCCTCTCCCTGGGGCACCTCTGCAGATACACTGGTGCTAGTACCATCGTAACAGTGGGGAACCCCATATCTTACCTTTGGATCTTCTTTTTGTCTCAGGGAGTATCATTATTGTATCTTCGTGACATAGTTGATGCTTTCTCTTTCATCTTTTCATCCTTCTAGTCATTCTTTTGCTAGATCGATTCTCATTTAGATCTTTTCTTGCAGGAGGAGGGCACACTTGTCACTTTGCAGGGATAGTGATTTCACTTAGATGGGGTGGATCTCACTCTTGATTGCGTCATTTAGGAAGGATTATCAATTTGCAAGGTAGCCGCAAGCTTTAGAGGTAAGATCTACAAGGTATGTATCTTGTTTCATGCTTTTAACCCATTGGTCACTTCAAGCCCTCATCTTAAAACCCTAGATTTTAGATATGTTAAGATCTGGCGATTGCATGGGCTTAATAATTAAAACCCACCTCAATAATAATTAATGAACCTTGGAGACCAAATTTGGTGGGCATCCAACTCCATTTACCCCCTGATCTAAGGCACTGGGCCTCTCCAAGGGAGGTCGCACTTGTGGGTAGGTGGGCTTTTTCTAGATCTGTGACTTGGGTGTTGCTTGTTCCTCATCAAATCCATAGATCCATTGAGTAGCAACCCTTCTAGTGCCCTTTCATCTTGATTTCACCTTGTGAGCCCCATTTTGACCATTTTCCATATTTTAAGGGTGGGCCCCACTTGGATCTTTCTAATTGGCATTAGATCTATCTAGATCTACTAATCTAAACTCATAAGTGGCTTAATCATTTCTTGGTTGAACATTTGTCCATCCCATAAGCCTCTTCAACCAAGCCCTAACTCCTTGGGTCCACTTATCCATCCTAGATCTAGATCCATTCACTCTTGATCCTCTCCTATTTCACTTTCACATTACCCTAGGAGGTCTTGAGTAGGTTCGCTAGCCTTCATTGGTTAGCTAGGGTCCCCCCCTAGTCTTCCTTAGGCTAGATCTAAAGTGAAGAGTGCCTCGGTTATCGTGACAACCAATTGCATTGGGAACCATGGCATCTCTTGGGTCACCTCTTTAGTTGTCCAATGCCTCTACCATCCTAGATAGGATCACCTTTTGGGACAACTACAAGTTGTGTGATAACAGTACGGCAGGATGGACAACTTCCTGATGAGCTTGGGCTTTACTAAGAGTAAAGCGGATTCCAACCTTTACTTCAAGGTTGAAGTCGGAAGTCCAGTGATACTTCTGTTATATGTAGATGACCTGTTTCTGACTGGTGAGGATGAGCTCATTGCAGATGTGAAGAGGAGGCTTGCCGCAGAGTTCGAGATGAAGGACCTGGGTATGATGCATTATTTCTTAGGCATGGAGGTGTGGTAGAGTGCGAATAGAATCTTCCTTGGACAAGAGAAGTATGGAGTGGAGATTCTAAAGAGGTTCGGAATGATGGACTGCAAGGCTATGGCCACACCCATGGCATCGAACTTGACGCTACTATGTGATGCTTCATCAGAGTCAGTTGATGCCACAATGTACCGTCAGATGATTGGTTCGCTGATGTATTTGACGAACATGAGACCAGACATATGCTTTGCTGTGAACACCCTGAGCCAGTTCCAGACGGATCCGAGACATGTTCACCCGATTGTTGCAAAGCATATATTGAGGTACCTGAAGGATACAGTTGATTATGGGCTCAAGTATGAGGCAGATCATAAGATTAACCTACAGGGTTATGTTGATTCGGATTGGGCAGGCAGTGCCGCAGATAGGAAGAGCACTTCGGGATGTTGCTCCAGTATGGGATCTGGTATGATCTCCTAGTTTAGAAGGAAGTAGTCATGCGGGGCACTGAGTACAGCCGAAGCAGAGTATGTTGCAGCTTGTTCGGCTAGTTGTGTGGCAATATGGCTTAGGAAGCTACTGTCAGATTTGTTTGATCTCCAGTTAGAGGAGACTTGTATTTTCTGTGACAACTAGAGTTGCGTGAAGTTGTCAGAGAACCCGGTGTTCCATGACAAGTCGAAGCACATTGAGATCAAGTACCACTAAATCAGGGATATGGTGCAGAGAAGAGGATTGAAGATCCGGTATGTGGCGACAGACGAGCAGATAGTCGACATGTTGACCAAGCCATTAGCCAGAGTGAAGTTCGAGTACTTCAGAGAGAAGCTTGGTGTTATCCAGATTGAGGTTCCTCCTAAGAGGGAGTGATGAGACCGGAAGACGCAGATGCACTAGTTCTCGCATGGTGGTGTTAAATTTCATACATCCATAGCATAAAACATAAATGCATTACCAAGATCACTAGAAGCAAGACAAAGCACAAAACAACAACACAAAGTTTGACCTGGAAACCCAAATGGGAGAAAACCCAGCAACCTTCGTAGAGACATGATAATTCTGAGATCAGAGTACAAATAAGAAAAGAGAAAGGATGTGAAAGTATCTTTCACAAGTAGATGCCCCAAATAAGCTTCATCCTTCAAGTGATGCGAAATCAGCCTCCTCCAAGTGATGCACACTTGCTAAGTGAGTGAATGAGCTAATGAGGTGCATTAGCCTCTTATTTATACAAGTGCAAAAACCAGAAATTCCCTAACTGGGCCGACTTCACCTGGGGGCAATAAATAATTTATTTTTAATAATTTTCTTTTGTTTATTTGCACCCCAAGGTTTACATTGACTCTTACATGTGATTACATAAATAATTACATTTAGTTCATCTCCCTTAGGAGGTACAATCAAGTACAATTAAATATAATCAATAATATCTTCCGAAGTTGCACAAAATCCAACACTCCCTCTCAACGACGAAGGTATTCTTCAGACTTCATCAGCATCACAATCATCCGGGTTTCATCTTGTACTCTACTATGTCTCCATCATCTCTATGCATACTGAAGGTTGTCCACACAGTCTCAGTGTATCATCTTCACTAGTCCTTCGGTGAGTCTAGGAGAATCACTCAATCCTGGATTTCAGGAGAATCTCTCAATCCTGAATATCTGTGACATCCTCACCAGTCCTTCGCTGAGTCTAGGAGAATCACTCAATCCTGGATCCAGGAGAATCACTCAATCCTGGATATCTGAGATAATCAGCTGTGCCATCTTTGCTATACCATTTGTTACCCGTCTGTCTCATCTGCCGATGGGTTCCTCCCATACCAAGCTGAGATCTCAGACGAGCAAATGGGCACGACCATCTACCGACTGTCCGACTCATCTGCCTATGGGATTTCTCCCATATCTGGTTGAGTACGACGACTGTAGAGGCACCAATGCAATCACACGGCCAACTGCTGACTGTCCTACTCATCTGCCTATGGGATTTCTCCCATATCTGGCTGAGTAACTGGACTACAGAGGCACCAGTGTGAACCCGACCAACTGCTGACTGTCCTACTCATCTGCCTATGGGATTTCTCCCATATCTAGCTGAGTAACTGGACTGCAGAAGGCACCAGGGCAAAGTGTTGAAATATTGTAACTTCAAAGAATATTATATTTGTATATTATTTATTCCGGAGATGTTCCATACCTCCGATGTGATTATACTATAAATCCGGAGATGTTTATTCCTCCAAGTTGGTTGTGGTAACTAGGGTTATTAGACCCACCTAGTGGGGGTCGGCCCTGTATGTGTCATGTGGGTCAAAGGGTTATTAGACCACCCTAGAGGGGTCGGCCCAGTTAGTTGTAGTAGGGTATTTAACCCATTGGTTAAATACGAGCCTACGTGTACCTGTGTAAAATACATGTCAGTGTAGTGTATAAATAGAGGAGGTGTGTTCCTCATTTGACACACTCACACACTTGAGGATAGCGCACTTGTGGAGGAGAGGTCTGCTATTGTGGAGGAGGAGATCATGTCTCAGGGTTTCATCTTTGTATATTGCTGGTCATCTATATTGAGGAAGCTTTGCTGGGTTTTCTACCCCATGAGGGTTTCCCAGGATAAATCTCTGTCTCTTGTGTTTATGCTGTGCTTGTTGTTTCTTCAGTGATCCTGTATATGCTATTATTGTGAAATGGAATGTAATGCTGCTATTTTCTGTATTAGCATATTAAATATTAACATGGTATCAGAGCTAACCTGAAGGAAGACAAGGTATGGCACTAACGACACTTGCTTTACTTACGACAATTTGAAGGTTAGGGTTTTACATAGCAAAAACCAGTCATCGTAGCACTTTCGCTATAAATCCGTTTTGGCGAAGTTTTCGGATCTGAAATTGTTACAGGACGAAGAATAAATCTCCAGGTACCTTGTGTCCAAAGGACAACCTCTAATTCGTTGTACTTTGTGATTTATTATCTGTACAATATAGGGTTTCTGCCTCTTCCAGATCTGAGTCAAAATCAGGTGACCTTGGAAAAAAGGTCATATCTTGGGCTAGGAAGATACAAATGAAATTTCGTAAAAAGTGACAGGTAGTACACAGACTGTACTATCTCAGAAAACGTTTTCAGAGGCCGAAGGTGAACCAGTGACACGTGGCACGCCGTACAAGTTTGCTCTCCTGTTTTATCCCATAAACAGGTCACGTTGCGACACTTGGCATAACTCTCTCTCAGAGAGTCCAATTGAGGTCAGACCTGTCAGGATGGAAAGATAACAGGTCTAGCTATCTCAGAAAAAGTTTTCAGAGGCCGAAGTTCAAACAGTGACACGTGGCATGCCGTACAAGTTCGCTCTCCTGTTTTATCCCATAAACAGGTCACGTTGCGACACTTGGCATAACTCTCTCTCAGAAAATCCAATTGAGGTCAGACCTGTCAGGATGGAAAGATGACAGGTCAGGCTACTGCAGGAAAAAGGTTTCAGACCCTGTGGAGCAAAAATTTCAGAGTTATAGCAGAATCAATCAGGTGCATATTTCTGTCAAAACAGAATTATTTTTGGAGCACCTTTATTCATGGCTTCCGGAATTTAGGGTTTCGGAGAAAGTTAAAATTTTTAGAATCAGAGTCCACGGCTGAATGCTACTCAGGAAAATCGAAACTTAGAGACCAAGATCGAATTTTTTGGTTGGGTAGAAGACCGAGCTTGATCAAACCCTAGTTCAGGATTTTGATCAGAAAGATGGAAAATTAGGGCTTCAGCAAAAGTTGGAATTTTTGAAGTCTGTAACCACGGCTAGAAGCTCCTCAGAAAAATAAGAGTTTAGAGCCTTAGATCGAACCTTTTGATTGGACAGAAGGGTGGGCTTTATCATACCCTAGTTCGGGTTCCTGTCGAGAAGATCCAGAAGTTTCGAAGGCAATTTTGAGGGGTCAAATTTTGGAGATTCCAAAATTGAAGTATGCCAGTTTGATCAGCTCAGCAAGACATATTCTTTCATCCATTCAGAAGTGTGAAAGTCAAAGATTGAATCCTTAGGGTTTCTCTAGCAAACCCTAATCAAGCTCTAGATCAAGTTTCAGGGGGATTTGAGACTAAGGCCCTACATAAGAAGACTACAAGAAGTCTCGACAGGTATGACTTAAGAAGGTTCAGGTATGTCTTGAAATCTGATTCTTGATTAAGTTCATAATGTGTTTGTCTTCATATTATTTGTTAATACAATCTTGATTAATGTTAGACTTATCTTATCACCCTAGTAACAGTATGAATGCATGTGAATGATTGAAGACATTCATTGATTAGGGTTATATGATTGTACTAATGCATTATGGTGTTGTGTGAGGTTGATGTTGTCTGCTAACAAGATTCAGGTACATCACGAAAGACAAATCAAGTTCCACATGAAGACAAAGACTCATCCATAATATTTTTTCTACTTACGAGGTATGTATGACTTTGTTATATTATGCTTAACCTATGAGACATGCAGGTTCTAGCTCAGGATCTCTAAATCATTGAAGAGATTGTTTAGGTATGTTGTACATAACCAAGTAGGTATACTAATCCAGGTATGTTTCCCATGAATCTTACCTTGTGTTAGGATCCCTTATATAAGTATACTTGGAATGATTGGTTATGCTTATTCATAAAGTTAGTAATCAAGGGATTATGCATATTATATCTTTTATCTTGATTGATGATATGCATGAGTAAAAGAAGACTTCCCTGAAATCTTGAATACTAATGTTTATTAACTATAATCATGACTATAAATTTTCAAGATTATTTAGTACTATAATGTTTTGATAGCATTTAGAATATACTAATGAGTGTATGTTTGTGTATGAGATCATGAGGATGACTCTTGAGCATGCACAGTGGTACAGAATGAATAGAAGTTCAAAAGACATACAGAGGATCAAGCGGGAGGCAACCACACAAACATAAAAGATAAGTATTTGAGTTGTTATTTGAAATAGTAATGATATTGCCTATAATAGGTTGTATGCATATTTGTATTCCTAGAATATATAATGCTGAGTGTAAACATTCATAGAGCATTGAACAGTATACTACTAATGTGCATATGATTGGTAAGTTGGACAAACATTCCATTGTTGCTTGTCTAGAATGAAACCTCTTTGCTGACATGCCGAGAGCTGTGCACACTCTCGATAGTATGTTCTGGTAGAGATGGAAGGCATCTAGATAGCCACTGTATGCATACAGGATATGGGAAAGTGTTGTGCCAAAGTATTGGTCAAATTAGTTGCATAACTATGTAAATGATATTTGTATGCATAATAGGTTATCATGTCAATATGATTTGATGATTATGAAGTATTACTAATCCTGTACTTAATTTTGATTTGTAGGAAAGATCATGATGAATGATGAACACTGAACAAGCAATGGATGTTCAACAAGAAGATTTACAAATCAAACAAAATATAGAAGGCTCATGGCTAGAAGATTCTCTTGGAAAGAGGAAGAGAATCATGATGAGATGTTTGCTCCAAGTGGCTAAGATAAGACCATTCTCTTAATGGTGTAATTAAAGAAGAAGTGTGAATCAGGTTCTATATGGGTTCCCAGGATCAATAATCAATTGATGAGCTTAATGATCACCATGGGTGATGTGGATCTCAACCTTTGCTACAAGGTTGAATATGGCTTCTATACACATATGACATGGATGCAAGAAGGAACTCACCACAGAGTTCGAATGATGTTGAGGCTCATATCAGTAGACCCATCTGATGAGAGATGGCACAGATAGATGACTGTAGAAATGAAATTGAAAGATCTCAGATTGATGCATTACTTTCTAGGTCTAAAAGTATGGAAAGTCTCAGAAGGAATCTCTCTCAACCAGAGAAAGTATGCTGAGAAATCTTGAGAAGACTTGATATGTTGGAATGGCCACTCTTATGGATTCCAACTTGAAGCTGTTAGGAGATGACTCATCAGAGTTAGTGGATATAACTCTGTACAGTCAAATTATTGGGTCATTGATGTATCTAACATATACTAGGTTAGATATATGCTTTGTTGTGAACACCTTGAGTCAATATCTAGTGGAAACTAGATGTGTTCACCGGATAGTTGCAAAGTATGTGATGAGGCACATAAAGGATACAATAGACTTTGATCTATGCTATCTTGGAGATCATGACTTCAAGATGACATAGAATCTAGTGTTCCATGATAAGTCAAAGAACATAGGCAGAAAGGAACTATAAAGTTTGAATTTGTAACAGGTTACCGTTGTACTAACCAAACCTCTACGTCAAGTGAAGAAGTTACCAACCAAACCTCTGTCTCGAGTGAAATTTGAATACTTCCGAGACAAGCTTGGTGTAGTTCAAAAGGACCCTCCTCGAAAGGGGGAGTAGTATAGTCACTGCTGATGAGATTGTCTCATCGAACAACAAGGTCGATGATGAGGTAACCTGTTCTCTACACCTAGATACTTAGAATTATTTAGATTTAGGACTCTTATACTTAGAATACTTAGTTTTACTTATACACGCTTTTGATGATAGATGATTTTGATGATGAGATGTATTGATGAGAATACATGTGGGGATTGGATCATCCCTGGACTTTCAGTCCTAAAGAGAGCCGTAGACGTGAGGTCTCCGAGAATGAAGTCCTTAGTGGACAGTTGAGGGGATTGGATCATCCCTGGACTTTCAGTCCTAAAGAGAGCCGTAGACGTGAGGTCTCCGAGAATGAAGTCCTTAGTGGACAGTTGAGGGGATTGGATCATCCCTGGACTTTCAGTCCTAAAGAGAGCCGTAGACGTGAGGTCTCCGAGAATGAAGTCCTGAATGAACAGGCAGGGGATTGCATCGTCCCCGGACTGAGGTCCCAGAATAGAGCCATAGACTGGGTCTCCGATAATGAAGTCCTGAATGAACAGGCAGGGGATTGTATCATCCCCGGACTACGGTCCCTGAATTGATCCGTAGACGTGAGGTCTCCGAGAAGTGGGGATTGTATCATCCCCGGACTTCGGTCCCTGAATTGATCCGTAGACGTGTGGTCTCCGAGAAGTGGGGATTGTATCATCCCCGGACTTCGGTCCCTGAATTGATCCGTAGACGTGTGGTCTCCGAGAAGTGGGGATTGTATCATCCCCGGACTTCGGTCCTTGAATTGATCCGTAGACGTGTGGTCTCCGAGAAGTGGGGATTGTATCATCCCCGGACTTCGGTCCCTGAATTGATCCGTAGACGTGTGGTCTCCGAGAAGTGGGGATTGTATCATCCCCGGACTTCGGTCCCTGAATTGATCCGTAGACGTGTGGTCTCCGAGAAGTGGGGATTGTATCATCCCCGGACTTTGGTCCCTGAATTGATCCGTAGACGAATGGTCTCCGAGAAAGTGTTTTTTTTATTGATGATGTGGTTACTTGTATCGGTAGGATACTTGTATTGATGATGTGGTTACTTGTATCGGTAGGATACTTGTATTGATGATGTGGTTACTTGTATCAGTAGGATACTTGTATTGATGACGTGGTTACTTGTATCGGTAGGATACTTGTATTGATGACGTGGTTACTTGTATCGGTAGGATACTTGTATTGATGATGTGGTTACTTGTATCGGTATGGATACTTGTATTGATGATGTGGTTACTTGTATCGGTAGGATACATGTATTGATGACATGGTTACTTGTATTAGTATGGATACTTGTATTGATGATATGTATACTTGTATTGGCATGAATACTTGTGCTAATGATGTGGATACTTGTATTGTTATGGATACTTGTATTGATGACGATGCTGATGATCGTGTGATGACGATGCTGATAATCGTATGATGACGATGCTGATGATCGTGAGATGACGATGTTGATGATCGTGTGATGACGATGCTGATGATCGTGTGATGATGATGCTGATAATCGTGTGATGACGATGCTGATGATCGTGTGATGACGATGCTCATGATCGTGTGATGACGATGCTGATGATCGTGTGATGATGATGCTGATGATCGTGAGATGACGATGCTAATGATCATGAGATGACGATGCTGATGATCATGAGATGACGATGCTGATGATCGTGTGATGATGATAATCGTGAGGATCCAGATGATGATATTATTGTAGCTGTTCAAGTGCTACAGAAGATAAAGACTCAATACTGAAGATGTCAATGTTCCAGTATTGAAGATGTTCCAGTAACTGCTTGAGTTACTGATGATGTTGAGAAAGCTTCCAATGATTTATAGATGTATCATGTATGATGTTGATGACTCCTTGCTCGTGCAGATACTGTTATAATATCCTTCTCGTTAAGGGGGAGTGTTGAAATATTGTAACTTCAAAGAATATTATATTTGTATATTATTTATTCCGGAGATGTTCCATACCTCCGATGTGATTATACTATAAATCCGGAGATGTTTATTCCTCCAAGTTGGTTGTGGTAACTAGGGTTATTAGACCCACCTAGTGGGGGTCGGCCCTGTATGTGTCATGTGGGTCAAAGGGTTATTAGACCACCCTAGAGGGGTCGGCCCAGTTAGTTGTAGTAGGGTATTTAACCCATTGGTTAAATACGAGCCTACATGTACCTGTGTAAAATACATGTCAGTGTAGTGTATAAATAGAGGAGGTGTGTTCCTCATTTGACACACTCACACACTTGAGGATAGCGCACTTGTGGAGGAGAGGTCTGCTATTGTGGAGGAGGAGATCATGTCTCAGGGTTTCATCTTTGTATATTGCTGGTCATCTATATTGAGGAAGCTTTGCTGGGTTTTCTACCCCATGAGGGTTTCCCAGGATAAATCTCTGTCTCTTGTGTTTATGCTGTGCTTGTTGTTTCTTCAGTGATCCTATATATGCTATTATTGTGAAATGGAATGTAATGCTGCTATTTTCTGTATTAGCATATTAAATATTAACACAAAGCAGGGCAAGCATCTCAATGTCATATTTCCCTCTCATGGAGGGATACGTTCTCCTCGACTCCAAGTCTTCCACGAAATTATTCGAACTTCACCCTAGGAAGAGCCTTGGTGAGAACATCTGCAGTCTGGTCATCTGTCGACACATACTGTAACTCGACCGCACCTTTCTACACCATATCACGAATGAAGTGATATCGAATCTCGATATGCTTCGACCTGTCGTGAAATACAAGATTCACTGACATCTGCACACAGCTCTAGTTATCACAGTGAATCGCGATCGGCTCTGGAATCTGGCCGAACAATCCTGCCAAAAGTTTACGAAGCCAATCTGCTTCTCGAGCTATTGTGCTAGCAGTCTATGTACTCGGCATCTGCAGTACTGAGTGCTACCGAGTTCTGCTTCCTGCTGCACCAGGAAATAAATGCAGAACCCAAACTGAAGTAACATCCAGAAGTACTCTTCTAATTTGCACCACATCCGGCCCAATCTGAGTCTGTAAACCCCTGCAATATCAGGTCACCATCTGAAGCATACTTCAATCCATATCCCATAGTGCCACGTAAGTATCTGAGCACATGTTTTGCAGCAATCCAGTGAATCTGCCGCGGTTCGCACATGAACTGATTGAGAGCATTCACAACAAAACATATATTTGGTCTGGTGTTGGTCAGATACATCAATGACCCAATCAACTAGCGATAAATGGTGGGATCAAACAAATCAGAATCTGAAGTAGAATCGCATCCATCGAAGTAGCCATGGACTTGCAGTCCAACATTCCGAATCTCTTCAATATATCAATGGTGTATTTTCCTTGTCCTAGGAAAATCTCTTTCTACCTCTACCATACTTCTAATCCCAAGAAATAATGCATCAACCCAAGATCTTTCATTTCAAACTCAGAGGCGAGATTCTTCTTACACCATACAATGAGATTTTCATTTCCTGTGAGAAACAAGTCATCAACATATAATACCAAAATCAATGGCTCATCATCTACAGCCTTGTAGTAAAAGTTGGGGTCTGCATCACTCTTGGAAAATCCCAAGCTCACCAGGAATCCATCTATTCGTCCATACCAAGCACGGGGTGCTTGCTTGAGGCCATACAATGCCTTTTTCAGTCTGCATGCATGAGACTCCTTTCCTTGGACAATAAACCCATCTAGTTGTTCGATGTAAACTTCTTCCTCAATAACACCATTGAGAAAGGTTGTCTTCACATCCATCTGATGCAACTTCCAACCCATTGCTGAAGCAATTGCAATAATGGATATGATGGAAGTATATCAGGCCACAGGAGCAAAAGTATCATCATAATCAACTCCCTCTTTCTGAGAGAATCTTCTGGCAACAAGTCTGGCCTTGTATTTCCCATATGCTTCATGCTAAGTCTGTTGTGCCCATCTTGGTCTTTTCCAACCTACCGCAACATTTCTAGGGATATCAACTGGATCGATAGGTTCTCCCTCTTGAGCTAGAGGGAGAGATGATCTCATCTCCTTTGGTTCTATCATTTCATCATCGATCTCCATGTCTGATCCTCTGCCTTTCCGGACAGCTAATTCTTCTTGAAAGGTCACATCCCTACTGACTTCAATCTATCTGGACCCTGGGATGTAGATTCTGTAAGTCTTTGAAGACTCACTGTATCCCACAAAGGTTCCTTTCTTGCCTGAAGGTTCCAACTTGGGCACATGTATAAAGACTGGACATCCAAATATTTGAAGGTGGCTTACTTCTGGTTTCACTTCTGTGAAAGCTTCCTCCGAGGTCATCCTTCTAGGCTGAGAGGCATATTCCAGGAAGCTTCTTGCTGAACATCAACAGGATTGATATGTCCATCGGAACAAGTCTTCTCTTGTAGGCCAAATCACATGGTCTTTTCCCTACAAGTCAAATCCCGACTGATGATCAGTGACATTTTATAATCAAATGAAAAAACAAATAGTTTACACAGGCATCTTAGCTAATACTTTAGCATTTAGCACAACATTCATAAACATGTCTATCAAACACTTTTGGGAAATATCTAGATGTCTGTTATCTCCACTAGAACATGCCATCAAGAGTGTGCACTACCCTAAGCATGTAGGAGGGAGATATCATCTAGATTAACTTCATGAAATGTTGCGTAGCTCATATGCATAATATAACAGGGGTAAACTATATCAACTGCTCAACACATTAGATCTGCATATAATAGTTATAAAAACATATAAGACAAGAAACAGATCTATGTAAGCAAGAAAACAAAATACTTATCTCTTATTGTTTTGGTGTGTGGGATCCCACTGCCTTCTTGTGGGGAACCATAAGAGATCTATGTTCTTGCATTATGGATCTTCTAGAAAAGGAACTCCGAACGATCATCATCCCTTTGCTTCTTGCGATGATGATCCTCTTCTACATCAACAATTGATGCTTCATACTTTCTTTTGTTAGAACTTCGGCACTTATTTGCATAGTGACCATATGCCTTGCACCTGTAGCATTGTATCTGAGACAAATCCCTCTTCTCCTTCTTCTAATCTGGAGGTGGACTTGATCTCCTTTCTTGGTGCTTGTGTTTGTAGAACTTCTTTCCTTTTTCCCTTACCTTTCTTGGTATGAGAAACAAAAAGCTTGGTTCTCTTCAGGTGGAGTGCCATGGAGTCTTTGACGTGCTGCAATCCTTGTCTCTTCCTGAGAGTAATCTGCCCAAAGCTTGTCAAACTTTGGTAGTTTGGATATACCACTTATGCTTTGGATAAAAGACTCCCATGATGGTGGAAGACCATTTAGAGTGTGAAGGACAAGCTCCTTATCATTAATAGGATCTCCACTGGTGTTGAGCTTGTCTCTGAGTTCTGTGATCCTCATAAAGTATGAGGCAATGGATTCTGACTTTGCTTTCTTCAGATTTGAGAGCTGGTTTCTCAAAGTCATGGATACATTTAGGCTAGTGTGTTCAAACCAACTTCATAATGGTCTTGAACATTTTCCTAGCATTCTTCTTTCCTAAGATTTGAGGAACCAAATGGTCTCTCACTGAATCCACAAGAATCCTTCTTGCTTTAGCATCATTCTTCCTCCATCAGGATTTATCCTCTTCGGCTTTTGGTTCAGGGACCTTCTCATTTACATATAGCAAGAGATCATTTTCTTCTAGGAGTAGAAGAACCCTATACTTCCAGGAGATAAAGTTGGAGGCTCCTTCCAAACGATCTTCAACCTTCATCCCAATCATCTTGATTGCAAATCTAGTTCAGAAACCCTAGCAAGAGCTAGGTCAAAAATGAAAGTTAATAATTTGAAAAACTGAACCCACAGATAAATTCGCCTTGCCAAGGAGAGTTGAATAGAGGGTGGGCTAGTCCAAATCTGTGGAGAGAGATGAGTTAAAACCTGAAACCCTAATTCTGTTGCAGCCACAGAGTTAGGCCAAAAATTGAAAGTTCTCGGAATTGAATTTCGTTTTCACCAATAGATGCGCCTTGACAAAAAACGAAATTCCTAGAGCTTCTTTTCTCCAAAATAATGGTTGGAGACTTCACTAGATGAAACCCTAGTTCCGACAGGGTTCTGACAATGCTTCGGCAATGGCTTCTTCTATAATGGCTCTGATACCATGTTAAATTTCATACATTCATAGCATAAAACATAAATGCATTACCAAGATCACTAGAAGCAAGACAAAGCACAAAACAACAACACAGAGTTTGACCTGGGAAACCCAAATGGGAGAAAACCCAGCAACCTTCGCAGAGAGATGATAATTTCAAGATCATAGTACAAATAAGAAAAGAGAAAGAATGTGAAAGTACCTTTCACAAGTAGATGCCCCCAAATAAGCTTCCTCCTTCAAGTGATGTGAAATCAACCTCCTCCATGATGCGCACTTGCTAAGTGAGTGAATGAGCTAATGAGATGCACTAGCCTCTTATTTATATAAGTGCAAAAACCAGAAATTCCCTAACTAGGCTGACTTCACCTGGGGGCAATAAATAATTTATTTTTAATAATTTTCTTTTGTTTATTTGCACCCCAAGGTTTACATTGACTCTTACATGTGATTACATAAATAATTACATCCAGTTCATCTCCCTTAGGAGGTACAATCAAGTACAATAAAAATATAATGAATAATATCTTCCGAAGTTACACAAAATCCAACAGGTGGACGACACAGGTTGTCCATTGGGACGTAATGCACTTGGTATGCCTCGGGCTGTACTCCCTTGCTGGAGAAGATAGAGCCATTCTTGCATGGTGGTAGGCGTAGGTGGTCCTTGGGGCGTAATGCATCTTGGGATGCTCCTGATTGTCCTCCCATGTTGGTAGATGTAAGGGTTGGTTCTCGTATGGTGGTAGGCGTAGGTGGTCCTTGGGTGGTCCTTGGGACGTAATGCATCTAGGATGATCCTGATTGTCCTCTCATACTAGAGACGTTGAGAGGCCCATTGGTCATAAGACACTGTGTGTGCGCTTAGGCAGGATCTCGCATGGTGGTAGGCATAGGTTGTCCTTGGGACGTAACGCACCTGGGGTGCTCCTGATGGTCCTCCCATGCTTGTAGACGCAGGCTGATCGTTGAGGGACATGAGATGTGCATCTGGGTTGTGCTCCGTGTGATGATGAGATGATTTGGATACGATGAGATGATAGTAGGAGACGCAGGTGATTGCAGTGGCAATGTAATGACTGGTCCTGGGCTGTACCTACTTGATGGCTTGCTCGCAGAGATGATGAAGACCTACATGAGGACTAGGCCTACATCCAGCATGAAAAAGGATTGGCTCTATAGAACTTCCTATGATGGATAGATTCGAGAGATGTCACTTGTATTTTATATTGCTACTATTATTGTATTTTATTTGTACCTCCAACGGAGATGTTTTTCCTCCATTTGGGGATGTCATTATTATGCTTGGTCATGCTAGGTCATTGAGGTAAAAGCCTCCAATGTACGTCGGGGTAATAGTTCCCAAAAGGTCAAATGTAAATGTATTATTGAGTCTCCTAGAGAAGTCGGCCCAGTCAGTTTAGTTGAGGCCGACCTAGTTAGGTAAAAGGTCACCCCAAAAGTAAATTATAAATAGAGAGCTAGGCTCTCTCATTGGACACACACTCACTCACTCAAGTTCGCATAAGTGAGAAAGAGGAGACAAGTTCGCTAAGGAGAAAGAGAGAGTTGCAAAAGACTATCTTGTTTTGGGGTTTTCCATTTTGTGATATTGTATAGGTGACAAATCTATCTTTGAGGAAGTTGCGGGGTTTTCTCCTTTATGGTTTCCCCGAGGAAAATTATTGTGTCTATTGTGTTTTGCTGTGCTTGTTATTCTTTCAGTTAAAGATCCTCGCCAACATTGAATGAAAGTAGAAAAACTAATAGTGTGGGCCCATAACCTTGTTATATTTTTAATGATATAGCAGTATAATTTTCATATAATCAAGCACAAGAACACAAGAGACACAATAGTTTACCCTAAGAAAACCCAAACGCAGGAAAAATCCAACAAACCTTTCTTACTCAAAGATTCAGTACATAATACAAGTACTTCAGACATGAAAGTGATCTATATCAATAGAGATCACAAATAGAGAAGATACAAAAGAAAGAGGCCCAAAAATCAATCATCTACAACCCTGCAGTCTTCTTCTCTCCCTTTTGCGCACTTGAGTAGCAGTCTTGAGTGAATTGGTTGCTTGTCCAAATGAGGACGACGTCACTTGTATTTATACTGGTTCTGTGCTGACCTTTTTCCACTCTGGGCCGACTTGCCTTCGCGGGAAAAACCCAACAAACCTTCTTACTCAGAGATTCATTACATAATACAAGTACTTCAGACATGAAACTGTTCTATATCAAGAGAGATCACAAATAGAGAAGATACAAAAGAAAGAGGCCCAAAAATCAATCTTCTACAACCCTGCAATCTTCTTCTCTCCCTTTTGCACACTTGAGTAGTAGTCTTGAGTGAATTGGTTGCTTGACCAAATGAGGACGGCGTCACTTGTATTTATACTAGTTTTGTGATGACCTTTTTCCACTCTGGGCTGACTTGCCTTCTTAAACTGGGCTGACTTCACTTTTTGTATAATAAAATACATTTTATTTTATTTATTTCTTTTGTAGGTCGGCTTTAGCTAGTGAGGATACCTCACGTAGCTACAACAACACCACCATATAGTGCTACGATCTGTAGGAAACAAAGTCGGTTGACTTGGCAATGAAGCAAGTTTAGAGTCTTATGTTTTTAGTTTTAAAAAAATTAAAAATTTGAATTTTATAGCCACCTATGTGCATTGTCTGATCCCATAGTGACTCAACCGAGTCAGTACGAACTCGGCCAAGGAATCAATGTTTGACTCGACTAGTTTAGTACCAAACTCACCACCTAAACTAGTTTAAGGGCCAAGTCGAAGTTGATGGAAATTGTGCAACTTCAGAAGATATTCTTATTATATTTTATTGTACTGATTTGTACCTCCTAAGGGAGACGAATTTGAAGTAATTAATTATGTAAACCCTTGAAAGAATCAATGTAAATCTTGGGGATAAATTACCCAAAAGAAAAGATTAAAATAAACTTTATTTATTGATCACCCAAGTCAAGTCGGCCCACACCATTTGACAAGTCGGCCCTGTTGAGGAAAAAGCCAGTTTGGCACTTGTATAAATAAAAGGAAAGTTCACCTCATTTGTACTCACTCAACCAAGCAAGTTCGCAGCACTTGGAGAGAGATTCGCATCTGTAGCTAGGAGAAGATATTTTGGGGTCTCTACTTGTTAAGTTCTTCCACCTTTTCTCTCCCATCATTGTACTCTGTTCTCATAATTGTTCATCTCTATACGAAGGTTGTTGGGTTTTCTCCCTATTGGGTTTCCCAGGATAAAATCTCGTGTTCTTCGTTTCTGTGCTTTGTCTTTCTTCTAGTGATCCTATTGATCTTATGCAATTGAATTATAATGCTCTAATTGTATGAAAAATCTAACGGAAGTGATCAAGTTTCAACTTGACCAAGTCCGAGTTGACCGAGTATGAAAACATTGTGCCATATGTGAAGATTCTACCATCATTTCAACAAATACAGGTATTGATATCTAAAATTAATAAAAGCTTTTTTCTTTTTGCCATAGGTTCCTTTGGCTTGGCCATATTCAACATTTAACGAGGAAGACATTACACTAGTTGTAGACAACAATGTAGTTGTTATGTTTCCTTGGCTTGGTTGTAAACAACAAGGAAGACCTTAGACTAGTTGTAACCAACAAGTCAGTTGTTATGTTTACTTGGATTGGTTATAGCCAACAAGGAATACTTGAAATAGTTGTAGCTAGCAAGGTAGGTGTTATCTTTCCATGGTTTGGTTGTAGCCAACAACGAAGACCATGGACTAGATGGAACTAGCAAGGTAAGTTATCCCTTCACCAAACAAGGAATACCTAGAACTAGTTGGAGCAAATCAACTAGGTTTTCCCTTGACCAAAGAAGGAAGACCTTGGCTTGGTTTGTAGCCAACACAATAGGACTAGAGCTAGTCAGCTAGGTTCTCCCTTAACTAAAGAAAGAATACCTTGGCTTGGTTTGTAACCAACAACGTAGATCTAGAGCTAGTTAGAGCTAATCAAGCAAGTTGTCCTTTGATCAAATAAGGAAGACCTAGGTTGGGCTTGCAACTACCAAGGTGGTTATTTTGTTCTTTGCCTTGGTTTGCACCCAACATCATAGTTATTTTGTTCTTGGAGCTTGTCAAGGAGACTACTTTGCACCCTTCGTTGGTTATGTTCCTTTGGCTTGCACAGATCTAGATTCGAATGCCATGTTGCTATCCATCTGTCTCTTGGTGCCCCTAATTGATGGGAGCATTGTAAAGTATGAAGCTTTCGGGTGGAGTCTTGTCTAAGAGGAGGCTGGAGAGTATGGGAGCGAAGACTACAAGCCTCATATATAAGGTCATGCATCTATGATCGAGGTACCTAAGAAGCTGGAGAGTGTCTAGGGCCCCATGAACAGGAAATGGAACTATCCATGGATCTCAACCTCCCGAAGATGACACAATTGGTGAATCTTGTCTGATTGATCCGTCTGGTGGTCCACCTCCATCTAGAGTCTATGAGAGCCCACTCTAAACTATCCCAAGGGGATGCGAAGAGAGTGAACCCAATGCCTCACTTTGTAGTGGGGCTAGGTGGTGAGACTATCCCTCATATCCATGAAGTGCTCAATGTAGAAAGCCATCTTAAGACACAAACCGCCCTAAGGGTTTGCCTAGGTGACCTAAATAAACTGTATGTAGATGTCATCTCAAATAATGTTGTTCAGCTCATGTCTAGTCGATAAAAGATGGCTAGGTGCATCAAGGGAGTATCTGAATGTAGGAATATGGTCCATCAAGATACCCACCAACCCCAAAAGATCTAAAACCCCTGCAAACCAACACCATGCACAATCTTGGGGTTTGGTAGAGGCAATGGACTTTGGTGAGCAGTAGGCTAGGTATGGATACCTATCCCGCCGCTTCGCCATGTCGGCGAAACTTTGGATGCAATGTAGAAGTGAAACTAGGATGAAAACTGTCTCAAGCCAAAAAAGTCAATCTTTATATAAAGATTTGTGAGTGAGTATTATTTAGCCACACATTAGATTTATTATTATTATATTTTTAGTTTTGTATAATATTTTATATGAGGCTAACATATGCTAATGTTAGCATTACAAATATGGGATGGACATTACAATCTCTTCAATACAAGGCTATAGAATGCACCTCACTTTTCTTAATGCGATAGCATTCTACTTCATCGATAAAATGAACATATGTGCCAACTTTGAACTTATGATGTCATGTGACTTGCAGTTTGAAGTCCCTGTGGAGTTATCCCAGTGGATATGGTTTTGGATGCTTATGACTCTGCAATCACAATTTCTACAATATTGCATCTGACTCCTTTAGGTCAAACAATGTAATGACCTTTGTCATCTTCATCTGGATTTTCATGTAGAACAACTAATCTCTCTCAGCACTGAGTTTCTTCAACTCGTCCTCATTCCCAAATCAAACAGTGCAGTGACCTTGTAATCTTCATCTGGATTTTATGTAGAACAACCATTCTCTCTCAATGCAGAATTTCTTCCAATTATCCCCAATTGTTGGTGGTTTCTACATGCTCATATACGTAATCTTCTCATTTGGATCACAGCCACATTCCAATTCTTGTCCCTCAATATTGGTGAGAGCATTCTTCGATGCTTTCTTCCGATTTTTAGGATGCAATATCCAGCATTTTGCCTCAGTATGCCCATCTATATCGCAATAACTGCAATGATTCTTACTGTTGTCCTTGGACTGAGTGGTGTTGGAAGTCTTCCTCCTCCTAAGCCTTTGTTTTTTGGTACCTTCCTTTGGGTTTCCCACTTCTCCAAACTCGGCTAGTTTTCTATCCTTAGCCTCAATAAATAAGACATTCTTGACAGCATCATCAAGGTTTTTTACCTCAAGGAGGATTAATTTGTTGAAGAATGCAACTTCGGAAGATATTCTTATTTGGTTTATTTGTATTATTGATATTGTACTTCCTTCGGGAATTATTCATGTTGTATTTATTCATGTAAAAGTCACTGAAAGAGTCAATGTAAACCCTTATAGTTATGTCGGCCTAGAAGAATCCAAAAAAGAATATTTTATTGTGCCCTAGACAAGTTGGTCCTGTTTAAGAGGTCAAGTCAGCCCTGTTAGGGGAAAAAGGTCAAGTCACTTGATTAGTTAGTATAAATAGGAGGCTCGCCCTCCTCATTTGGTCACCTCACTCACTCATCACGTTCGCATGAGTAGAGAGATAGAGTCAAATCTCTTAGGAGAGAAGAGTAGCTGCTACTGAAGACTTCTTTTTTGGGTTATTGCACGAGGATTGACATTGTACTTTCTGACGAATCTATACTGAAGTAGTTTTGTTGGGTTTTCTGCCCCATGAGGGTTTCCCAGGATAAATTGTTGTGTACTATTGTTTATGTTGTGCTTGTCTATCTTTCAATGATCCTTTATGTTATTGCATTTAAAATTCTAGCATGGTATCAGAGCTAGCATGAAAGAAGACATTGTACAGCTGCAACTGCCGGAAGTGAAAACAAGGGTTTCTCTTTCCGAAGGCTTTTCACCATAGTTTGGCTGAAAAAGGAGGTCAAGGCAACTCGCCCTAGGAGGGCGCATTTTTCTGTGGAAGCAGAATTCAGATCGGAGAACTTTCATTTTTGGGTCTACCACTACAGCTCGGGAAAACTAGGGCATCGAGTTTTTAGAAGTTGTGTCCACAGTTTTGGAGAAAAATGACCTTTGCTCAACTCGCCTTAGGGAAGCACATCTTTTCCTCCATTCAGTTTTCCAAGATCCCAAAGTTGAAAAATTAGGGTTTCTCTAACAAACCCTAGGTCATCCTGAAGTCAGATTTCAGAAGACATTGAAGCAAGCACTTGATTGGAGCATCTCAATTGGTAAGTCCTACTATCTCTATTTCCATTTGAGGTCCTCATTTTATCTAGATGACAAACTATACCAAGCCTGAGGATAAGCTTGAAGGAGCAGATAACTTTTGTGCCTGGAAGTATAAAGTGATGCTCATTCTAGAAGAGAATGAGTTGGACAATTATATCAAAGAAGAAGTTGCGGAGCCAGAGGGAGATGAAGACAAAGCCAAGCATAAGAAGAACTTGATTAAGGCCAAGAGGATCATTGCTAACTCCATCAAGGATCACATGATCCCCCACATCTCATCTCTGCAAACTCTAAAAGAGATGTTTGATGCACTAAAGAGATTGTTTGAAGGGAAGAACATTAATAGAAAGATGACCTTGAGAACTCAACTCAAGGGTGTGAAGATGCAGAGCTTAGAAAGCATCCAATATTACTTCACAAGGGTCTCCCAAATCAGAGAGCAACTGGAAGCTATTGGAGACCATGTTGAGAATGCAGAATTGGTAATGACCATCTTGAATGGTATTCCAAGATCATGGGATTCATTTATTCAAGGAATATGTTCTAGAAAGAAACTCACCGGATTCAGTGCACTTTGGGAAACCTGCACTCAGGAAGAAGCAAGGATTGAAGCTAGAGAAGAGAAGTTAGGTGAAGAAGATAATCAAGCCCTAGCAGCTCATACAAAGTGGAGCAAGAAAGGAGATCATTCTCACAAGTCTAAAAGATTCCACAAGAATCAAAGACCTCCGAGAGACTACTCAAACTTCAAATGCTACAACTGTGATGAGATGGGACACATTGCAAGAAATTGTCCCAAGAAAAAAGGCAACGACAAGAAAGGAAATCAGAAGAGGCATCATGCTCATGCTGTGGAGGATGATGAACCAATAAAGAAGAAAGCAAGGGAAGATTCTTCAAGCAATGAAGAATATGTTTTGATTTCAGCACTTACAGATACTATTTCTCATGGAAGCAATGATTGGCTTGTTGACAGTGATGCTTCCAAGCATATGACACGTTTCAAGGATGCCCTCAACAACTTGACAGAAAAGGACTCACCTCACAAGGTGAAACTTGGAGATGATTACCAATATCCCATCAAAAGGGTAGGAGAAGCATCCTGCAAGATAGAATTAGGGAAGCCTATCAAGATGAAAGATGTCCTCTATGTACCATGACTAAAGAAGAATCTACTTTCCATCTCAACCTTAGATGAGAAAGGATTTCGAGTTGCATTTGTTGATGGCCAAGTACTCATGTGGCCTAAAGGTAAAACCTTTGATGATGCAGTAGTAATTGGAGTACAAGAGGGAGGCTTGTACAAATTAAAGGGACAAGCAGAACAAGCCTTGGTTCATGAAACTATGGAACCAAGTGAACTATGGCATAGAAGGTTTGCACATATCAACTACAAGGCATTACCAATCGTGAGCAAGATGGTGACTGGTCTACCCAAGATTCAGACAAAACATGAAGGCATATGCAAAGATGTGCAAAAGGGAAGAATGTGAAGAAACCATTTCCAACCAATGATAGCAAAGCCAAGGAAATCTTGGAGATTATACACTCAGACGTATGTGGACCTATGTCTTCCAACTCACTAAGCGAGTATGCATACTATGTATCTTTTATTGATGATTATTCTCGCAAAACCTGGATCTATTTCTTAAAAACTAAAGATGAAGTATTTAGCAAATTCAAAGAATTCAAAGCCCTTGTAGAAAATCATACTAAAAAGAAAATAAAGACTTTAAGATCAGATAATGGTGGAGAATTTACTTCGGGGGATTTCAAAACCTTATGTAAAGAACAAGGATTAAGAGGGAGATGAGCACTCCCTACAATCCACAATAGAATGGTGTTGCAGAAAGAAAGAATAGGGACGATAATGGAAGCAGTAAAGGCCATGATCCATGATCAGGATCTTCCAATGCACTTATGGGTAGAAGTAGCAAGAACAACAATTTATGTACAGAATAGAACTCCACATCGTGTACTTGAGAACAAGACACTTGAAGAGATGTTTACAGGAGAGAAACCAAAAGTTAGCCATCTCAAAAGATTTGGCTGTCCTGTATACATAATGTTCCAAAGGAGAAAAGAACCAAGTTGGAGCTTTCAAGAAAGAAGGGCATCTTCATCGGATACAGTGACACATCAAAGGCTTACAAAATCTATATACCAGGCTTCAAGAAGATCAAGACCAGCAGAGATGTTACCTTTAATGAAGATACAGCTTTCAGCGGATCGAGGCAGATTCACTCCAACGAAGCACATGAAGAAGAACCTGAAGCTCCCAGAGTTAGAGCCACATTTATGGAAGAGATGATTCCAAAAGAACCTGAAGACCATGATATGACAGGACCATAGAGACCTGTAGATCCACCCCGAGAGGTGAACACTCACAAGAGAAGACCATGTTGGGCACGAGAGATTATTCAAAATGCTGAGAAGTATGGTGCCCTAGAAGGTACTTCCAGAGAAAGTAGGAGACCTCAACCATATTCCAACTATGTAGCCTTGTTGTGTGATATCATTGATGCAGAGTCTTCCAATTATGAAGAGGCAGCCGAAAAGAAAGTATGGAAGGATGCAATGATCGAAGAGTAGCACTCGATCATGAAGAATGATGTATGGGATGTGGTTCTGAGACCAGAAGGGAAGTCTATAGTGTCTTCCAAATGGATCTACAAGATAAAGCATGCAGCAGACGGAAGTGTCAAGAAATACAAGGCAAGATTTGTGGCTCGTGGATTCTCCCAGAAAGAAGGCATAGATTATGAGGAGACATTTGCTCCCGTGGCTAGATACACTTCGATCAGATCTATACTTGTTATAGCCGCAGTGATGAAGTGGAAGGTACATCAAATGGATGTGAAGACTGCCTTCCTGAATGGCGTAGTAGAAGAGGAAGTGTATGTGGAGCAACCACTAGGATTTGAGACACATGACAGGCAGACTCATGTGTGCAGATTAAAGGAGGCCTTGTATGGTTTGAAACAGGCACCCAGGACGTGGTATGGCAATATTGATGGATTTATGACGAGCTTGGGCCTTACCAAGAGTACAGCGGATTCCAACCTTTACTACAAGGTTGAGGACGGGAAACCAGTGATACTATTGTTGTATGTAGATGATCTGTTTCTGACAGGTGATGAAAAGCTCATAGCAGAAACAAAGAGGAATCTTGTTGTAGAGTTTGAGATGAAAGACCTGGGTATGATGCACTATTTCTTGGGTCTTGAGGTGTGGCAAAATCCAGAGGAACTTTTCCTGAGTCAGGGAAAATATGCGGTAGAGATCCTGAAGAGATTCGGGATGATGGATTGCAAGGCCATGGCCACACCTATGGCAGCGAATCTGAATTTGTTGTGTGATACTTCTTCAGAGGTGGTGGATGCCATGGTATATAGGAAGATGATTGGTTTGTTGATGTACTTCATGAACACGAGACCGGATTTATGCTTTGAGGTGAACACACTAAGTCAATATATGGTAGAGCCGAGAAGTGTTCACTTGGTTGCGGCAAAGTATGTGTTGAGGTACCTGAGGGATACGGTTGATTATGGCCTTCAGAAGATTAACCTGCAAGGTTATGTGGATGCAAATTGGGCCGGTAATGTCACAGATAGAAAGAGCACATCATGGTGTTGCTTCAGTTTGGGATCTGGTATGGTCTCATGCTTCAATAGGAAGCAGACGAGTGTGGCACTCAGTATAGCCGAAGCCGAGTATATAGCAACTTGTTCGACAAGCTGCGAGGCAATGTGGCTTCGGAAGTTGCTGACAGGTTTGTTTGATCTCGAGTTAAAGGCGACTTGTGTCTTTTGTGACAACCAGAGCTGTGTGAAGTTGTCTAAGAACCCAGTGTTTCATGACAAGTCGAAGCACATCGAGATCAAGTATCACTATATCTGGGATATGGTGCAGAGAGGAGCAGGGAGGCTCCAATATATAGCAATAGAGGAGCAGATAGCCGATGTGTTGACCAAGCCTCTATTGAGAGTGAAGTTTGCGTACTTTAGGGACAAGCTTGGGGTGGTTCAGATCAAGAGGGAGTGATGAGTAACACAACACGTGTGAGACGCAGGTAGTCATGGGTTATGTGACGTAATTGAGTCTCCTGGGCGTGTCTCCACTTGAGATGTGAGCTGTAGTGGGTAGTCACAAGTTATGTGACGTAATTAAGTCTACTGGACTACACTCAGAGGGTTGTAGCAGGTAGTCACAAGTCATGTGACGTAATTGAGTCTCCTGCACTACACCCCTGAGGTTGCAGTAGGTAGTCATTGTGTGTGACGTAATTGAGTCTCCTGACTGCAGTGCTATGTTGGACAACACACGTGTGCGAAGACGCAGGTTTCGGACCTGGGGTGACCTGGCAGCAAGTAGTCATTGGTTATGTGACGTAATTGAGTCTCCTAGGCTACACTCACAAGGTTGTGTTGTCCCAATGTTGATATGTGACGTGGTAGCAGGTAGTCACGAGTTATGTGACGTAATTGAGTCTCCTAGGCTACACTCACGAGATGATCTGGACACGTGGTGAGGTAACACAGGTGGTTGCGGTATGCAACGTAATGTATGCTCCTGGGCTGGACCCACCAGATGGCTTGCTCGGTTCATGATACAAGGTGAGGTAACGCAGGTGGTCTCTGTGTGCGACGTAATGTACGCTCCTAGGTTGGACCCACTGGATGATTTGATGGTTCAAAACTTCTAGTGATGTATAGATTCGAGAGATGTCAAAAGTCAATGGTCAGAGTAAAAATGTGCAGCAGCTGGGTGATGATGGTAACAGTGATAGAAGAATACCTTCCTTGTTAAGAGGTAATGTTGAAGAATGTAACTTCGGAAGGTATTCTTATTTGGTTTATTTGTATTATTGATATTGTACTTCCTTCGGGAATTATTCATGTTGTATTTTTCCATGTAAAAGTCATTGAAAGAGTCAATGTAAACCCTAATACTTATGTTGGCCTAGAAGAATCCAGAAAATAATATTTTATTGTGTCCTGGACAAGTCGGCCCTGTTAAGGAAAAAGGTCAAGTCACTTGATTAGTATAAATAGGAGACTCGCCCTCCTCATTTGGTCACCTCACTCACTCATCAAGTTCGCATGAGTAGAGAGATAGAGTCGAATCTCTTAGGAGAGAAGAGTAGCTGCTATTGAAGACTTCTTGTTTTGGGTTATTGCACAAGGATTGACATTGTACTTTCTGACGAATCTATACTGAAGCAGTTTTGCTGGGTTTTCTGCCCCACGAGAGTTTCCTAGGATGAATGTTGTGTACTATTGTTTATGTTGTGCTCGTCTATCTTTCAGTGATCCTTTATGTTATTGCATTTAAAATTCTAACATAATTCCCTTCTAACGTAGCCATGCAAACCATCTTGGTATTTCATCAATGCCCAATGATCCTACAGCTTGAGGTATAGCAAAATGGCTTGCTTCTTGAATTTGGTGGTATAGTATTGGACATTCTGTCCTTTGCTTTAGCAGAAATATTGCCATTTAATCAGCTGTTCCTCTTGATAACCAATAATTTAAAATTAACTTTTCAGCAGCATTAACCAAATGAGGTTTCTTTCATTGTTTCAGGGAGTGCATGTCGCTCTCCTACCATATTAATGCATGGCCAGTCATTTTCAGCCTAGCAAAGTATATCTTTTGCTCAACTTTTTATCTTTGGAATCTTGGATACCAAAATATACCTCCATTTGCAAGAACCAGTCGTTGAGCTTTTCAGCATCAACAAGTCCATCATAGGTCGTTATATCAAAAATTAGCTTTGACTTTGAATGGTGCAATATAAACTGAGGAAGAAGAGCTGCCATTAACAGAGGTTTCAGGCTTCTTACCCTTGGTGTCCCCCTGATCAGTATTCTCCTCTTCAGGCTCAGATGCTATTAAACATTTTTCCTTCTTGGCCAGTGTCTTGAAAAGATGGGTCATGATCTCTGTTAGAAGAGCATATTCCACTCCAACCAGGCAAACCTGACTTCTAGTTCATCTTGGTGTTGCACTTTGTGTGGAAACCTTTCCATAATTAGCCGTCTGCTTATTTCCAAGCCTGGTTGAAGTGGTTCTCTGCCTTTTTTTCATATCCACTCCAAGGCATAACCATACAATCTTCCCAATTAAGGATTTTTTTGAATCAGGGTCTGTTGCCTCCCAATTCTATACTTGAACTTGGCTCGGATACCAACTTGATCAGAAATTACAGTGACCAAATTACATTGAGGGAAGGAACACTTCGGACTCGCTGGAAGTTTAACCATTGTATCTATGTAGTATGTACCCATTGAATCTGTACAATATTTCATTCCTCCAATGCCTGAAATGAACCCATTTTAGCAAGAGTAGCAGTGGGGGAAAGAACAAAGGGCTTCCTTCAGGACTACAGTGACAACAAAATTACAGTGTTTTGAAGCTACGGTGCTTGCATTCAATATTTTGCAGAATATCAATGAAATGATAACAGGAACACTGACATACAGTATGAATACAGTGAAACGGAGATTTACATGGAGAACTCAGAAAACCCTCTTGGGGTAGAAAAACTCCACCACCAAAATATACTCTGTTTTTAATATTTATTGAAGAAGATTACAGAATTACAGAGCTCCCTGTCTCATAATCATAGTGGGTACTCTCCCAAGTACATTTGGCTTCTCTGAATTCATACAGATGGCACTGAGTCTCCTCCAGCAATAGGCTGTGAGTGTGAACTCTCTGTTCCATTTCCTGCTGGGAGAATGCTCGCTTTTCTTTCTTCCCTTTGCTTCTCCCTTGGCCAGGAAAGTCGTTGGCCAATTGCCCAATCGTTAGCTAGGCAGTTATGCCAACTTGGCCTTGCATTCCTTATTGACTGGGCTTGTGCTGCTGCACTCCCTTCAGAAATGGCCACGTTGCAAACTACAGCGGCAATAGCTTGCTAGCATCTTTTTGCTATATCAGTTACAGATCACTATGTCTTTTGGTATTTGCAGAAATGGGAGCTATAAATTTATAAAAATTTCCCCTTTTCAAAGAAAAAGAAAATGATCCATTGATTTAAATCTTTGCACTGTAGTCTGTTAAAGAACTCTGTTACAGTTAAACAAAATTCACAAACACTGAACCGATTCTGCTCATTCTTCAAATTCCTTGACATGACACTTCAAATAAAGATGTGGAGGTCGTAAGGTCCACTTTCACAGTGGTTGTTGCAGCTGACTACCTTAAACTAAAACATTTTTGCTAATATAGATAAAATTAGATTTTTTACATAAGTTTAGGAGGCACTTCAAGTACATGCATAAATTAGTCAAATTTGCTTAAATTTATCCTTTGACAGAAACTTCAACAGAGTGCAATGCGAAGCCCCTTCACTGCTAACTCACTTAAATATTATATAACAGCACTTAAGAGCTACCCCTAAACAGATGAAATACCTTTCAACAGAATTATGTTCAGTAAAAGACTGCAACAGTCACCCAGACAAGGTTTAAATGCCTGAAATTTTTCATCAAAATCACTTGGAGCCCACCTTAATAGATATTATTGACAGAATACACGCTGCAAATCAATTAATTAATCCAAAAAATATGAATTTCCCCGTTTACCTTAATCCTTTTACTGTTGGAAAATTCACAAGTAACTTACATAAACAAAATCAACTTCAATTCCATAACCTTGTAAGATCCGCGTAAAATTACCAAAGTTGCAACATAAAACAATGCCATTGAAATTATTGCATGCTATGGAAAATGGGTGTAGCAGAAAAGAACAAATACCTGGTAAGAAAGACCACAGGCCGGTGCCCCATGTTGCATACCAATTATTATGGAAAAAATGGCAGAGGTAATTACTACACCCTTGGTAACAGGAGCATTTTCTGCAAAATGAAGGTCATTTCAGTGGAATGATATATGATAAACGAAGCGCAGTAGATGCGAAATTGATCAAATTATTGAGATGTGCTTACGAAATCCAGAGGGTCCGTTGTTCATTATGTAATTTGAAATTTGCCACCGCACTTGGATTTTGTGACAAGACAAGAAAATGCCCCTATCCCGGCTCTACTGAGACTACTGGGACTTTTCTAAAATGACTCCATACTTATTGCTCTCACCGTGAAGTTGATCTCTACCCGCCTTGCCCACACTATTTCAGATTGTAAGGTTCTTAACTTTTCCTATTTGAAGGTCTCATTTTCCCTTATACAGGTAGTTCGGAATGGGTAGAACATCAAGTGTTTAGTTCCGTTATGTAGGGTAGTTCGAAATGGGTAAAACAACAAGGGTTGAGTCGATGGGAAATGTGTTTAGGTTCCTATGTTTCCTTCGACTATGCCATACCATACCTATGGGCTCTATCGTCATACCACAGATGATACATGCCGACGAAAGTCTTGCGTTCTTTTGGAAGAGACTTATGTTCGAGCTCTATGAAGAATATGTTTAGGCAATAAGATTCTATTGGTATTAAAGAATTTGAAACTAAAATTGAAAGGCAGTCCTAGCTCCATAAGGTTAATAAGGAGTACTTATCATTGTTACATAACATTAAAAGATTTAATTTTGGATAATATAAGTATCAATTTAGTGTGAAGGGATTGGATCCACCGTTGAATAACGAGGAGATTTTCACCAATGGGCAAGGTTCAATTTTTGTGAATGTCATTCTTGGAGCCATGAGGTCACCTTAAGGTAGTGGTCAAACACATGGTTGCACCCAAAGAAATTATATTAAATGACCTTATGACTCATGCACATATAAGTGGATTAAAACCCACCCCCTATTCTTAATGAAAGACGAAAGGGGTTGAATCTATTGGCGAAGGGATAGGAGATTTTTGTCGGTGGACAAGGTTCAATTCCTATGAGTACATATCTTGGAGCCATGTGGTCACCTTGAAGTAGCAGTCAAATGTGTGGTTGCACCAAAAGAGGCTATATCAAAATTATTGCATGACATGTGCACACATAAGTGGATCAAATCTCACCCCTATGTCCTTCAATCTAAACTTAAAAGGGTTGGATCCATTGGTGAGGAGTGAGGATTTTTTCATTGGTACGAAAGGTTCAATTCCCATGAGGGTTGTTCCTAAAGTCATGGAGTCACCTTGAGGTAGTGGTCAAACATGTGGTTGCACCAAGAGGGTTTATATTAAATGATCATGTAACCCTTGCTCGCATAAGTGGATCAAAGCTCGTTCCCATGTCCTTCAAAATATTGGCCCAAAGAGGTTGGATCCATTAGTGAAGAGTGTAGTGAACCTTGATAGATAAAAGATAAAACCCTTTAACTTAACTTCATAAATGCTAAAATTCATCCACATGAGAATAATACTAAGATATAGAAAGAACCCTTAAAATAGGGTAACACCATCAATTTCTCCTTATCGAAATAAACACTCCACAAGCTATGTTTGCTACAAAGAATACATCAGACATCCAAGACATCTCGATACAATGTGTATTTGTACTTTCTCGTGAGTATTCCTCGGGATCTATATCAATTACTCCTTATTAATATTATATTATTTCATCTAACTACATAGTAAGCTTATTCCATGATTATGGCCACATTGCATTCATTATCCCCCATGGGTACCTCCTTTAATACCTCATAGTATCCTCCCTAGATACATTATATTTCATCCCCCTTCACATGGGTGGAATCCATATAATATGATTCACTAAGCAATGTAGTCAATTGGTACCAAGCACAAGCATCCATTCATCCAAGTGAAATGTGGACATGAGGTCCAACTATGGCCTTGCCCTTGATCTTGATGTTGGTTGCTCCTTTGGTTCCATATTGTTGTTGTGCTACTCTGATATCTCCATTCAATGCTTTTTGTCTTCCATGTGCCTCCATATTGGTTGTATTATTTGTTCCATGTTTGTCCATGGTAAGTTTGATGATGCTCGCAACCTTACCTTGATGACTTTTCTTTCTTCAAGTGGTGTGGGTAGCGATATACAACAACCTAAGCTATTGGTTCTTTGGTTTTTAACTCTTCAACATGCGGTTCCTTTGAGTCATATAGCTCCTTAGGTTCTTCTTCCTTTGTATGCCCTTCTTGAGGTTTCTCTTCATGCACTTCTATAAGTTTTTCTTATCATTCAACCTCCAACTCTTCATATAATGTGCTAATAAGTACTACAATCAATCTTCCTCCAATGACTTTTTCTTGTTTAGTATCAAAAATATCATGTGTTGCAAGTTTTTATTTTTGTACCAAAGCTTCAAAAACTTCTTTTGTACATTAACATTAACTCTACCAATTGAGTCCATCCAAGAATATATCTATATCATCCATATCTATGGCATGGAAATCATATTGGAAAACATATTATCCATGGTCACCTTCAAATCTTTAATAATTTGAACATCCTTACCCTTAACCCATATTCTCTATATATGTTGTGTTGGGACTTGTGATCTTTTAGTTAAGTTAAAATTGATGAAAGTATGCTTGCTACCAGGGTTTATACAAATAATGACCTTTTCTTGTTCAATACATCCATGAACCTGTAATAAGCAATTGTTAGAGGAAAATAAACCCCCAGTGTTCTGTGTATCCTTCTTAGTCCCATAAACCCTTAATGATTTATCGTTCTTCATGGCATGAGACCACTTATCTAAAAATACATTTTCATATTGTTCATATGGAAGTTTAAATATCACCTTTGTGTCACCACCATACAACAACATCCTTCTTTGGACCAATGAATATAGCTAATCTCCAAAGAGTATGACAATTCGAATTCATCTCATTTATGTATTCTTCAATACTAGGACCATCATTTTTTCATGTAAAAATCATCTTGCTTGCTATAACCTAAAAATAGAACCAAGGTTTTCGAAAATTAACTTACTTTTCAGCCAAGATCCTTTATGCGGCTAGGGTTTTGAGGTGACAAATTTGCAAGGGTTGTAGCATACTTAATATTGATTGGAAGCATAATATAAAATACATCAAATTAAACCCCTAAAAATCATTTATCATTAGGTGTTGGTTTGGTTCCAATTGAAGCACCCTATCAAAATATATTTTCTTCGTAGTTGATGCAGTGGTTACAAGAAAAATCCTAAAATAACATCGAGAGTAGCGAGGTGCTCTACAACCCAGTATGGGGTAGATATTGTAATGTGTAACGTTATGTAACATGTCATCCCCATAAAAACATAAATAAAAATGCAAATGATGTCGAGATAAACAAAAATAAATAAATTATATTGATTTCATCTTAAACTTAGATATATCTTGATGTGTAAATTTTTTCTTAATGTTTAAAAAATTAAGATAAACAAAGTTTACACCTCAATAAATTGGATCCCTCTTGGTGCATGATAGATCCGAGTTTAAGATGAATCTATGTTGGTTTAAATCGATGATAACTCCACTTCCCGGACTTCAATTTAGACATTTTTTTTAATCGGGTATTTATTAAAAATGAACATAGATATACCAAAGATTTCTTCATAGTCTAAACAAAAAGTTTTAGAAATGGATGGATTTGAATACCAGCATCCTCTTTTTTCCTTCAATAGTTTATAAATAATAATAATAATAATAATAATAAATGAATCAATTTTGAAAAAAACATTAAAATAAATAAATAAATCCTCCATTTTATGTTGGAGAAAGAGCTCTAATACATGTTGAACTTTTGGGAAAAATAAATAGAACACATTTGTTAGTTGTAGTAAATGGAAACAAATATTAAACAAGAGTTGCATGCAGCTTAGTCCTTGCCTTTTAGGTTAAAAGATAAAGAAAATAAGAAGAACAAATTATTGAATAACAATTTATTGTTGAAGGGAAAATTCTTTGACAAAGAGGTAAGATGACATATAAAAAGATGGAAATATTCCAATGTCGTCAAATTAATAGTGAAGGACTTCATCCACATCGCAAAACAAGATAAGACCTTTTAAAATGAGTAATGTTACCAAGATAAAACCCCGTCTTAAAATGAGAGATGTCACTAATCAAATGCTAGACAAAAAATACGTTTAGACTTTATTCACATCGTAAAACAAGATCAAAACCCCATATTAAAATGAGCAATGTCAATATTAAAATGAGCAATGCCAATAACCAAATGCTAGTTGAAAGCCGCATTAAACAAATCATGAGCCTAATTTGTCCAGGCCCTGTACGAATCCTTCAAAATGTATCTATCTAGCAAAACTTAAATATTTCTTCATATGCAATCATCATCAATATTTCTTCATAGACAATCAATTGTGAATTAAGGGTTATATTTCTTCATATACAATCATCATCAATATTTCTTCATAGACAATCAATTGTGAATTCAAACCTTGGAAGAACACGATAGATTTCATACTGAGTTCATAAACAACAAGTATTTGCAGGCCTTTTAAGATTTAAGATGCCTGTGACTGAGATGATTACATAAGAACAAATAAATACAAAATAAACAAGACAACTAGATCCAATTCAGGTGTACTAGCACCCGAATAAAAAACCATAATTATCCCCATTCCAGCCAAGCACAACTATGGCAATAAAGGTGGAAGAAACTGGATATCTAAAATTTCAAAAAGTCTACCATTGTCCTAATAAACAGGAAAGTCCTAGAAATGTTTTTTATCTTTTAGTGGACCCCTTGGGATCTTTCTTAAAACTTTCGCATCGATAACTTTGTACTACTCCTTGGCCTTCACAGCTACTTTGTGGGCAAAAGAATCCACCTGGCCTTGATATTTCATGTACAGAACAGGGACGATATGTGCAGCAACAAGGGCTAAACATAATAATAATTCATAAGAGCATCATGTTGCATGAGTTAGAATTATAAGTTAAAATTTTTATATATATTTCAAGGCATTAAATAACAGTAACATAAAAAGAGCAAGTGGTCTCACCAATCTAAGCTAGAGATAGGAAATCACACCAGCTTCCAATAACAGAGAGAAACCAGAGACGTGCCACTACCTATGAAGCACAAGGATTAAAACAACAATCCAGAGAGCCAACAATTCAAAATTGAATAGAAACAAGGGGCTTAAGCAAAATACCAATAGATATTTCTTCAAGTCTCTACCGGTTGCAACCTCATGCAAAATGCAAAAAGCTCTGTTAACTTCAAGTCTAAGATCATAAGCAAAATTGTGAATTGCAGCCTCTGGAATCACAATTTTTGGAATATGTGGTGGGGACCTGCAACAAAAAATATATCAGTTATGTGCTAAATAAATAATACCCGCCTTACCCTGTGCTTGGTGAGTGTTTTTTATTGTAATAGAGACCTAGACGATGCAAAGAATCATGAAGTGGTTACAAGATTAAAAAAATATGACTTTCCCTCAAGTCATAGTTCCACGATTACACCGTATGTGCTGCATTAACTCACGAGCCCAGGAGAAAAGAATTCTAAACAATATAGAGTACACTCAGGATAAACATTTATAACACCCAGAAAATGGCAAGAGTTAAATTTGGTCTACTGCACTCAAGAAGGCAAGCCCAATCACTCTTACCGTAGGCAACATCAGTAGCAATAGTCCCTGGGTTCTTAAAGGATTATTAGTTATACACCCATACTGGTATGATCAAATATCACTGTAACATTATTGCTAAATATAATGCCATCTACAATGTAGATTTCAAAACAAGGCAACCTCCACATTGGAACAATTCCAACGTTTTTGAAAGTGCTTCCAAAAGCAAAGCCCAAAGGGAACTTTGCTTCAATGCAATGAGCGGACTTCTTTCCTCTTAGGTGTCATGTTTGACACTTGACAGGTTACTATACCAAGAACTTGCACCTAGTTGCGGATTTCGTGCCACACTGGTGGGCCAAACAACAACAAAATGGAGTCCTGATGGATTGGAGAACTAATGCCCTGTTGGCACCATTCCAGTCATTAAAAGTCATTATTTTTTTTGTTTCACTTAACCCCGACCCTCCATCATTCTGCAAATTTCACTAAATCGTTTCACAAACTATTCATAATCAATCCCACTCTATCTTCCCTCATAGCAATCTTGGGCATCAATTGGGTGATTAGACCAAACATGCAACCCACTCAATACCAACTTTTGGATAATGGTCAACCTACAACATTACTTAAACTCACCTATCACTATATTGCAATTGTGTCTATAATATAATAAACCCCAATGACGAGGACGCAAGCTTATGCTAGAGTAAGCATTCTATAAACTGGTCTGTCGTTGTTTATCTCTAGAGTGTAACATAAACTCCAATAATGGGGACAAGGTTTTATACCGAGAGTAAGAATTTCCTTAAACTGCCCTATTACTATACATGGTCCTAGAGATAAAAAGGTCTGACAACACAATAGAGGTGGAAAAGACAAAAATTAGAAGAAAATTGCATTTTTGCAATCCAGATAAACGCTAAACATGAATAATAGGGAGAAACAAATATTGTGTTTGAGGCTTTAACACGTAAGCCAAAATGCAAAATGATAATGCATCACTGCAAACGCACTGGACACCATCTTTTGATAATGCATCTGTTAGGTGGGAGTAAAAATTGGCAGGAGCCTTTATATAAAGAGCAGACCCCTTATTACCGAAATCCTATAAAACAAAATATTCTACAACACAAAAAATCAACCTTACATATTGCCGCAGTTTCAAGAGAGATTGCACCAATTCAAATCTGCGTCTCCAAAATATGTAATTAGCTCTCGGTAAGGTGTAATTAACTCGAGATTTGATTACTCATCCGCCCAAGAGTTTGTAGGCGAGTTGGAGACCATATCACAGAAACCAAAACAGAGGATTAGTGAATGGACAAGGAAAAACAACAGTAGACAAAGCAAATGGTAAAGATACACTTACCTTAAAGGCCTCTCCGCCAGAAGTCTCGTGATTTCGCTGTAAGACAAATGCAACAAGAAATGCAACCACTGGAACTGGAAAACCACAAGACGTTTTGAACAACCAAAAAAACATATCGCACAAATAAACTGCTTCTCTAACTTTGCATTTCCAACCATTAAATGTAGTGGAACAACCGAAACCTCGAAAACGCAAAGAAAATCGCTCAGAAAATCACAGGTTGCTCACGAAAAACGGTTTGATTTGCTGCAACAAGGGCTCCCACAAACAATCGATTATGCATTAACTATCCTTTGCCCGATTCACACAGAATTATGTGCACAATTCGATGCAACCCTCGAATATAAAACCTAGTCGCAAGGCAAATGGTTACCAACAGCTGCTGCACAGGCACGAGTCAGTGGAATTTCCTTGGTGATGGAGATTAGTCGGATTTTCTCAGTCATGGATGCGTTCCAGTGATTCAAATATCATATGCATTCAATGGAGGGCATTCCAACCAGAAAGGTAATTAATAATCTCTCCAGGTAATAGGTAATGAATGATAGTATGATAAAAATTAAAGTATGCAACTAAGGTTGTGGAGTATTTTTTTTATATTTATAATTTGTACTAATAGTCGACAATGATAAAATTAGTCAAATCACACTCTATAATCCAATAGAAGGCAAACACATCTGAAAATAATTATTATTAAAAAAAACAACAAATGATTATTTTTCTTAAACATTAGCCAATTATATAGTCATTTTATGTTATCCTACAAATTATTACAGCAAGGCGGAACATATAGTCCCTGCCTATGACAGGGACTAAAAAGAAGAAAAAGAAAAAATAAATAACAAGAAGTTACAAATGGTTGTAAGTGAAACCAAAGACTTACTATAATTATATGGTTGTAAGTTGTCAGCCTCTTCCTTTCAATTAAACAAATGTTTTTTGGTAGTTTGATAGATACAGTTTTTATGGAGAAAATGCATGTACGTATCATACACCTCTTTCCTAAAATTCTTGAATGTCTACATGTTGTTCTGTGACCACATACTAGATATGCATATTTAACCTTTGTTCGAAGGCCTCCAAGATATAGAATATCATTAATAAATATTCAAAAAATCCATGAAGTAATAGAGGGTATGTAGAGTTAAATTTCACTATATGAACCACACAAATGTGTTAGCTTGGGGGCATCATTAATTGTTCATGTAAGTATTCCATGGAATTTAAATTGGTTTTGCCTACTGGTTTGGAGATGGTGTAAGTAGTGATTCCATCCCATAACATTAAACATTTGTTAAGAAGAGGCACAAGATATACATACGTAAATCTAACCCGATACTTACTTGGTTATTTGAAGACACAAATAATTAATTCCTTGTTAGTACAAGATATGTTTTTGTTTTTTTTAATTTATTTAAATTGGTAGATTTTTATTAAAAATATCTTACAACAACATTGTTAAGCTTAATAATACAAAAATAAAGAATTGTTCATAAGACTCTAGTTCATAGATTATACAAAAATTTAAAGATCGAATTGCTATTGTGGCTACACTTCTATCCTTTCTTGAGGGATTACATTGAATCTTATTGTTATATATTATATTGGATTGAGCTAATAATAAAATTATTTTCCAAAACATACTTAAAAGTTGGATTTAATCAAATGCATGCCCATTGTAGGCTTCATGTTGATCCTCGTGAAGGTGGTTGCTCTCCTCTTCCACAAGTTCCATCTCCACTTCCCTAATCTCTTATTGAACTAATTGTTCTTCTTTGACTTCCTCCAATGTGAAACCAACTTACACTGTTTGCTAAGTACCCTCAAATTGAGAAATTCTTACTAGGTGTGTCACCATTTGGAGTAATATATTGCAGTCCACCTCTAAATGATTAATTTGTTTGTTTTGTTGGATCACTAATTCCATAATTTAAGCATGTCTTGTTATTTGAGTCTTCTCATAGGCATTTAATCTATTTAATAAGTTGGTTATGGTGGAATGGTTTTTTATAAAGAATATCTCATGTCTCCTTAGAAAAAATTAGTATCCATTACCCTGCAAAAAGCACAATGGTCGGGATGACTCTGTTCACTAATATTCATTATAATCTAAGCTAAATCAACTATTCCAACAAGCTCAATATCACAATTTTAGGACTAAGAAACAGGATACCGTGATGACAAAGAGACCAACCCAAAGTCTAGTCTATTCCCCATCCCTTGCTCATGATTCCTAATAGACTTGGCCACCAAAATCATAACTAAATTAGTTAGGTTGATGAACTTTCCAAAGCGCACAAACAAAAATAAAATCCTACCTTCATTTTCCATGTTGAACGTTGACAAAATATTATTATGCTTTGCATTCAGATTGAATGATTGTGAGCATATTTTGGGAGTAAGGGGAGTTAAGAATGGTCCTTTTTGCTTGATTTTGTGCCACCACTTGGTTTTGCAAGGAGCCAGTTATTTTGATCCCCCACTTGGCATAATATACTTTGAGATAATCATAACTATAATGTGATGGGATTGGAGATTTAAAAATCCCACCGTTTATTCTCATCGTCCCAACCTCCAAGTGCGATGCACCATTTTCCAGCTGATTTACTTGGTGATTTAAGGTCCAAACCACATGATATAATCGATCGAGACAAATATTTTTACTTACTACCTTGTTCTCAATATGATCATTGGCGGATTTCCATCCACAAGGATTTTAGAATTGCACATGTGTCTTATGATGAGCAATAAATATGCTATAAATATCAAATGTTGGATTCACCTTGGATATAGGATCTTGAATCATTAGTATAGGATTAATGCCTTAGCTTGGTTATTTGTAGCAACTCCAAGGCCCCATTCAAAACTAATTTATGTGTGTGCTCAATATCAAGGATGATCCTCAATACACCTACCAACTCAAGATTTCCTTTCCAGTCCCCATCAAAGAAAAAAAAGTTTTATGTTATAGCTACTATCTTCAAAAATATTTCTCTTCTAGATAGATTTACCATTGCATCCCATAGCTAGGTTTTTTTATAATGCCTCTTGGTTGTGTCTCTTTCCCTTAGAATGATCCTTCAACCAACTCTTTTCTTCTTGTTCCAGCATCAACACACTGTGACCTTTAACCCCCTTTATTTGTATTGCTTCGATGAGTATATCTCTAACTTTGGTTGTTTTAGATCATGGTTGCATGGATTCTTGGCAGAATATGGCTTATTTGTTGCAGGCCATACCTTCCAAAAAAAATGTGCATTTCCTACTATGCATGTTTAAAAATCAATTTATTTGCAAAGTGTCCAATGTTTTATGCCAAAGATGTGAACATCTTTGTCCATGAAAATGGAGGGTCGATTATGTTTCAAGTTCTTTGACGGAAAAGTGTACAATTTGAAGGGCCAAGAATCCCTTATTTCTAGATTTTTTTTGTTAAAAGGTGTCCATGGACTATAATCTAGCCAAAAACATTCACATTTGGGATATCACCCCCCTCCAAATGTGTTTACATATCCTTGAATAAGGAGGCGAAGTGATCTCTATCAATTTATCTTTTTAGCATGATTTAATTGCATATTAAATACAAAAAGGACCCTGTCCTTATCTGTTATGTGACTATTTATCCATAAGAGATTTTTTGCAAAGGAGAGATAAAAAGACCACCATCATTTGCAAATTTAGATGCCCAAGAAGAGATGATGTTTTCCATATCATCCATTAGCCTTCATTCATATCATCCTAGTGGGATAGATCGAGAAGAGTTCTAAATCCTTGAGTAATCATCTACTTTCTCAACTCTATTAATGCTAGATTAACCTTGAGTGGAGGTTTCCCCACGATACCATCCTCCCAGATTTTGATAAGCTTAATATTTTCTTACACCCAACTTAACTTGGATTGGATTAAACATGTCATAGTCTTACATAGATTCTAGATCAAAGAGCCTCACTCCTCCATGAAGGTTTTATCTAAGCATATTTTTATACTGGAATGAAAGTACTTCTCGACCATGACTTCCACCCTTATGATTTTCTAGTTATTAGCCGCCAAAGGATCTTGACTCCCATAGATATATTCATAACAATTGGATATTTGATTTCCAGGAATCCATTATATTTTGGCACTCTGACTATATTCCAATCTCGAAGATGGAAACTTGTATTCGTTTTCCTCCATGCCACAAAATTTTATAATCTCCTTCCCAACTGCTTGCATTATTCCAATGGTGCCAGCAAGGTTGAACTCTGATCAATTGATCATATTGATTTAATAAGAACCACTCTTCCTACTAGGTTTAAACACCATGTCCCCAAACTAAGAATCTTGTTTTTTTATTTTGCAAACTATATACTATGACACTATCGAGGTAAGGTTTTCATAGAGATTGGCATTCCAGGATAAGTGAATGTAGACTTTTATAAAAAAGTTGGAAAGCATGAAAATTGCATAATTTCATAAATGAGTTGAAGTTGTTGGACACTTGTGTTCGAACCATATATTTTTCTTTTTCCTTTGTTTAGTTGTCTTCTTGAATCATTGAAGTATTGTTCCAACTCTAATCTAAATATTTTCACGATGATAATTGAAGCACCCCCTATAAGAATGGTAGCATCAATGAACTATGAATGATTGATTGATTTTTCTCCTCTTGCTATGCATAATCCTTGAATGTTTCATAATACTATGTGATGAACCAATATTATACTCAAGGAATTTTCCATGATTATATACAAAATAGGGGGAAGCCCTGATGGAGGCCTCATTTATTCATAAATAATGTGGTGGGACTACCATGCACTAGAGGGATGATCTGCATGGATATTTTTTAGTATTTCACACAAACAATAAAGGACTAAAACCAAATTTGTGAAGAACCTCAAATAGAAAAGAGTGACATGCCTGTCATATGCATTGACCATGTCCATATTTATCATCATCCCCTTATCATTATTTTTCTTCTATTGGAATGAATTTCATCCTTTACCATTATGATATTATGAATGATTTTGTGTTTTCTACAAAAAAACACTTTGGTTGCATGTTTGGTTGTTAGAGATTAGCTTAGGTGGAATTTGCTTCAATCCATTTGCCAAAATTTTGGTTAGGATTTTTTACAAAGATTTACAAAAAGAAATCAATCTAAATCTTGAGAATGAAGAATGATTGCTTTATTTGGTGATCAAAGGTAAGAATGAAGAATTTGTACTTCCCCCAATCTTGGATTTCTTTCTTGACTAGTTTAGCAATTGTTTTAGATCTATTTGGATTATATACCAACATACTTGAGAAAAATGGATCGAGAATCCCTCTAGCCCAAGCGCCTTGTCTGGATCAAGGCCCCATATTTCCCCAATGATCTCCTCCTTTGATATCTCTTTTGATATCATTATGTTATCTTTGATGGATACCACGATCATAATGTCTTGAAGCATTTACATAAGTGCATCAAGATTTGACTTGTCCTCCTTGGTTTATAAATTCTCAAAATGCTTGATGGTTGCCTCCTTGATGGCTATGAAATCACTCAAACATTCTCCATTTCCAAGCCTTATCTCTTTCATAGTATTTTTCTACAGCTTGGTATGATCGTTTGCTTATGAAAAAATGAAGTATTGTTATCTCCTTATTTAAGCCAAAGTCTTTGTGATTTCATATGACATACCTCCTCCCCTTTCCTACATCCTTTATGAACCCATCCATTTAGTCCTCTTTCCATCATTAAACCTTGACTTGTCACTTCTTTGACGTTCATTCTTAATTGCAGCGCCTAGAGTTGGATTTGAATATTTATTATTTTTTAAGAGGGTGATATATATGAACATTTAGCCCACTTTTTCAATGCATACTTAACAAATCCGAGCTTCTCTTCCCATACATCAGAATGGGACCCTCTCATAGGGTTGGTTCTTAAAGATGATTTCCATGGATTTGGATTATGGAACCAAATGGGGTTGAATCTAAAGTGGATGGGGCCAAAGTTTTGAGGGTAATGGAAGCTAAGCAGTATTGGCTTATGATTTGAAATATTAAATGGAATGATATCAAATGTTATGGTCTAATTGTTTATTGTAGTGTTGTTGTGGACAATGAAATGATCCAATCTAACTACAACATGACTTGGTCCCAATCTTCTATTGGTACAAATAATTTTTCCTTTTTTGGCTTGACATCTATAAGATCCCAGTTTGTTATTAGGTCCTCCATGTTTTCTCTAAATGGATCTTTGAACCCCCCCCTCCCACCCTCTTTTCTTTATTTGATAACACTACATTGAAAGCCCATGCTAGCATGTTATTATTCGCATATTATGTCTCCCTTGGTGCATGCAATGATTTCCAACATTCCTCCTTTTCCCTATAATGTGCATGCATATATACATTAAATAAATGTTTTTTCTTGCCTAAAATTTGATGATTAATGCTTGATAATTCCAAGGGTTGAGTAGTCTGAGCGTGCATCATTTCAAACATCATGCTATCCCATAACATTCCCAATCCCCCTAAGGCTCCTGTAGTGCTAACTATCACACTTGTGTTATTTTTCCATTATTTATTTCCAACCTCTAACATATCTTTCTCATCTAATTTAGTCTCATGGATGACGATAATAGCTATCCTTTCATGTCTAATTATATCCTAAAGTGATTCTTCCTTCTTGTTGTTGTTGCATAATCCCCTAGAGTTCCATGAGACTATATCATTATTTAACTAGTGGGGATTTATAATTGCCACTTGAGTGCCCTTTTACCGGTACTTGTCTTCCTAGAGTTTTTATTGAATGATGTTTACCACCTCCAAAGAGTGAGCTTTTAATGGTTGTTTATGTTCCTATTTATTTTTCGTTGTTACCTTCCTCCTCTCTCCTTTGCTTTGTCAGTTTTTGTATTGCCTTATTGGAAGGAATTCTTATCATGTATCTTCATCTACTATCTGTTGTTGGGTTTTTTTCCTTATTGTTAAACCATTGATTTAAAGGTTAGGTCTTTGTGGAGTTACATCTATTTATTCTTGCCTATCCAAGAGAGGATAAACTTTTGGAATAAAGAGAGGATTAACTTTTGGAATAAAGAGAGCTTCCACTTACGAGGTTATATAGATTGGTGGCACAAAATATTCCAAAGAGAGAATGGGGGTTTGGGTTGCACATGCTTTTGTAAGTGGAACCAAATCTTCCATCAAGGGGATTCCATCAATTTGAGAGAGGGTTTTGTATCTATTTGTGTTAGGGGTTGATTTTCCTTTCTTATCATTATCTTTTGATTAGGTAGGAGGATCTGGATTCATGGCTTGGATTGGATTCATTGCATGAATTTCATTTTCACCTAACTAGGACATGTTGCTTGATCTTGAGCCTGTTTCTTCTTCATCATTTCCCATTACTTCTCTTTTTTAGCTAGGGATTATGTTGGATTTGTTTTTTTAGTCCTTGCTGAAGTGGAAAATTCATGGCATGATTTGCATTTAAACGACATTTATTCAAAGTCCTTTTTTGTATATGCTTTCAATGTTTTAGATTTGAGAGAATATACACAAGAATCATTTTTCCATATCTAGTTCCATGCATATTCATGCACATAAAAACATACTTTGTTTTGGCTTTGATTTGTTTATGTATTTTCTAGTAAGTTTTGAATAACCCTTAATCAATATTCATTCATATAGTACAAGGGAAAATGAGGCAAATGGACCCAGACCAAAACAATGAAAGGAATATCAATATCTAGATAAAATTTTGAGGTCCATTGATTGAGATACGTTTCCCTAGTTCCAAAGAATTAGGGACCATTTTGAAATATGAGATCTTGATCTTCATGGAGTATGAATAAAATCTCCTTCCATAAAAGAAATAGTTGAGCTTTCCTTTGATGAAGACCATCTAGTTTTTTTAAACCCAAATATCCATGGATCTTAGAGAAGGCCAAATTCCAGTAAATTTCCCAATGAGAAATCTCTTTATCAAAGTCAAAATTATATGCCTAGAAGTATCAAATTTTCTTGACAAATCTAGAAGGCTACGTTTGTGAATAGATTTCCCTAGAGAACTGATTAGTGTTTGGAAGCTTTAACATTAGGAGGGGGGAACACATCTGAATCCTAAACCTAGATCCATGTCCAAGTGCCTAGAAATTAATTAGCAAGGTACGATGGCTACAGATGGAAGGCTAGGGTTCACATTAACCATTTTACTTGAAAACATGTACATACAAGATATCTGACACGGAATAATGACACTAAAATAAAACAAAAATACATAATGTTTATGATAGGTTGTTCAATATGTGCACATAAGTGGGTGATAACTAGAAAGGAAATAAATGCATATAATAAAGAAATAAATAAATGCCACTTAGAAATATGGATTGTTGGTATTAAATGGTCAAGGGAAGATCATGGTAGGTTGAACATGGAGGAGGAGGAATTTGATTATGAGGATACAAAGGATATTTTTCCTATGTCCATTTTTATTACTCGAGAGGAGCTTCCAAGGATATGGAGAGGCACCAAGGCCTTCAATGAAGAGATAATACTTGACCATGGTCTAATAGGATACCTTGTTTCAACCTTAGGAAAGACCCTTATGGATTGGACACGTGGTATGATGGGAAATTATGGGATAATTAAAATGGAAAGGACAAGGGAAAGAAGTATGGGCCAACAAAAAATGTAAATATAAGTCAAATTTCCAACGACTTTGATTATCAAGTAAATCTAGAGAGTGATAGGGGTATTGTGATCCTATGTGAAAAGCCAATTTTACGCCATAGTTTGATTGAAGGCCAAGTCTCATCACTTTTTAGAGAAGAGTGAAGAGTTTGATAAACTTGTGTAAGAAAAATAAATACCAAATATAATCTAAAACATAGGAAATAACAATGCCTCATACACACATTACATAGAGATTTACCCTAGAAATATTTAAATGAGAAAACCTACCTCAGTAAGTCTTTCTACAATCTTTATCTCATTGTACTATCTTCATCATTTAGAACACAATATTATAGCATAAAAAATCCTAATAAGTTAACCCGGATTGGATTACAACAATAAATCCTTAATTGGAAATAACCTACAATGGGTTGAAAGAACATCGTATAAAAAGGCACAAATTATACCAAAAACAAATCCAAAATTTTCTTTTGAGAGATCCACCCTTGAACCCCCAACGAGGGGTGAACGCACCCTTTGTTATGGGAACCTACAAAGAGTACAACACATGTCCACCATTCTCCCACTTGTTTTATTCTCTTAAACAAAGGGGCAAAGGGAAAACATTTACGTATTCAACTACTAGGGGCAACAATCCCCATTGATTCTCTACACCAAGAGAATTATTCAATACTGACAAACTACATTCTTGAAGGTATCAACCTTCTCCAACAATATTTTGTTTTGTTCAACCATATCTCTAACAAAATGATATTGTACATCAATATGCTTTGTCTTGGAATGATAAGTAGGGTTCTTTGTCAAAAAATGTACTTAAGTTGTCACAACCTATTCTCACTACTTTCCGAACACAATATTTGCAACCAAATATCTCCCTTCCTTACATAATTATCTACCATGCACTCAGATTCTCTGTTTGACAACGTAACTACAACCTACATCTTTCTCATCCAACTAATTGCTCCACCAAACAAGTTAAATACATAACCACTTTTGTATCTTATGTGGTAGTAGATTGCATAATATATATATATATATATATATATGATGTCAAGGCCTTCCTTCGTAGTAGATTGCATAATTTGAAGTGCCAAGGAAATATCTAAAGACCCTCTTCATAGTTGTCCAATAATATTGGACAACTATGAAGAGGGTCTTTAGATATTTCCTTGGCACTTCAAATTATGCAATCTACTACGAAGGAAGGCCTTGACATCATATATATATAATAATATTGGACAACTATGAAGAGGGTCTTTAGATATTTCCTTGGCACTTCAAATTATGCAATCTACTACGAAGGAAGGCCTTGACATCATATATATATGATGTCAAGGCCTTCCTTCGTAGTAGATTGCATAATTTGAAGTGCCAAGGAAATATCTAAAGACCCTCTTCATAGTTGTCCAATATTATTGGACAACTATGAAGAGGGTCTTTAGATATTTCCTTCCATTGTTTTGACATATACATGCTTAAAACTCCCATTGCATGGGAAATGTTTGGTTTAGTACGAACCATATGTTGAATGTGATTGCCATTGATGTCAAAGGAGTTTAGTAATGACAAAGGAATAACCAAAGACATGATGGCAGGGTAAACTCAGTGAAAGACAAAGGAATGACAAAGGAAGTGATGACATGGCAAGTCTGATGATGTGGCATGTGTGATGAGGCTAGATGTGCTGTCATGAAGTCATTGTTGCAATCTGACATCATTATGGAAAAGTATGGCAAGTTTGTGAAACTTTTGAAATTGACTATGTATGGAAAAATTAGTCAAAACTACTCTAAGAGAATGCTCGCCATAATTCATGGTTTGAAGAAAATGCCTGCACCATCATATCAAGCTATATCTTGTTGAAGTGGCTATCTATTCATGGTCTCGGTTTTCCTTAATCAATTATGAGCATAAAGTTATAATTCTGCCAAAATAGGGTTTCAAGATAAACCTTGGAGAAATTCTTGTTAATGGCTAAGTGTTGGAAAACTGGTCCAGGTGGCCTTGGGAAAATGCCCGCCGTACCTCATGGGAGAATGATAAACATTATCTGGAACTACCATGTCCTATCTTGTCAAAGAGGATATCTTTCCATGGTCTTAGTTTTCACAAAAGGTGTTTTATGACGAAGTTAACATCCTGCCAAAACAGGGTTTCAGGTTGCTTTTACACCAAAGTAGCAAAACTGCCTAAGTGGCCTCAGGGAAATGCCCTCCATAATTTGTGAGTTGAAGTAAATGCCCACACCATATGGTCATCTTGTAGGTTGTTATTTTGTCTACCTGACCATGTTCTCATCTTGACATGAAAGTGCCCGAGGAAGAAGTTATGGATCTGCCAAAACAGTGTTTCAGGTAGATTGGACCAAGTCTAGGAAAGTGCAAAAATTGTCTAAGTGTAAAATCACTGGTAATGCCTGAAGTGAGCTCAGTAAAATGCCTGCCATGTCTTGTGGTTTATGTATTAAATAATCTTGATAGTATGGGTCTCTAGAATGTTGTTTTGTGCATCTGACCATGGTCTCAAATTGTCGAAAGAATCTCTGAGGAAGAAGGTATTGATCTGCCAAAAGTGCCTCCCAACTTGATTTGCACTACTCCAGTAAAATGCCTGCCGAGGAGAGAAAAAGAGGCTTCAAGGGGTGAAATTGGTCTAGATGAAATCACCTTGTTGGCCTCTATCCATTGGGTGTCTCACACTTCAAATTTGATGAAAAGAAAAATTACTTCATACTAACCTAGGGTTTGATAATTTTGTCTAAGTGTCAAATCAACAGTTTGGAAGGCCACTTTCAAATGCCCGCCAGATGATGGGTGTGTGTCAATAAGTTCATCTTTTGGCATGGTCGTGTTCATTGTTGAAGTGGATATACAACCATGCTTTTAGTTTTCCTTATGGTGATCATATATGAAATAAATCTATCTACCAAAGTGAAGGAAAAAGTGTTTTACATATTAAAGACAAAGAATTGTCCAAGTATCAAGCTCACATGGCTAAGAGGCCATTTGGAAATTCCCACAAGGAGGTGTCCTTGTGCTGATAAAATTAATCAGATGGCATAGGTTTGTTCTCTGATGAACTGGCTATCTAACTATGAGCTCAGATCTTCCTATGGAGTTCACACGTGCGAAAAACAAGCCTGCCAAAATGAGAAAAAGCCTGTTTTTACTATTCAAATGAAGGTTGAAGAGGCATTTGGAAATGCCCGCCAAAGAGTGTCCTTGTGCTGATAATTTATCTAGATGACACGGGCATGTTCCCTGGTGATCTAGCCATCTAGCTGTGGTATCAGTTTCCTCCTTGATGCTCACACGTGCGAGATTTTGGCCTGCCAAAATAGGTTAAAAATAAGGTTAAAATGACACCTTATGATATGCCCACAAGGGCTTGTAAAATTCCCGCAAGGGGATTATGTATGCCCGCAAAGGGGATTAATGGATAAAGGCTAAAGAGATGCCCGCAAGGGCTTGTAAGATGCCCGCAAGGGCTTGTAAGATGCCCGTAGGGGTTTGTAAAATGCCCGCAAGGGCTTGTAAGATTCCCGAAAGGGATTAAGTTAAGCCCACAAGGTGGTTAAGGCATAAGCACACAAAAGCTAGGCTATGCTCGCAGGTAAAGGGAGATATGCCCGCAGGAGGTTAGAATACAAGCCCGCGAAAGCTTGGACCATGCCTGCAGGTAGAAGAAGAAGATGCGCGCAGGCTTGAGGGTTCGCCATGAGAGGAGAAGCTCACTGGCTGAAGATAAAGAATACCCCACAGATGAATGAAGCCCGCACTCCTGAAGGATGACCAATGAATTTTTAATTAATTAATTAATTAATTAAAAATCAACAATAAACAGAGTAATAAATTTAAATCTGTAATAAACAGAATTATAAATTTAAATCAATAATAAATAGAGATTTGAAGAGGCGCGAGGAAGAAAGAGCATGAGTTCATTTTTTAAATATGCAATGGTTAAATGATGAAGAAGAATATATAAACAAAAGTGTGAAATGGAAAGAAAATGTCTTAGCAATTCATATTGAAAGGACAAAAAGAACAAGAACTGAAGTGTATGCTGGGTTTTGAGATGAATACTTGAAGTGGCATTGAGACTAGAGGAAGAGACCAAAATGTTTGCATATTCGAGATGAAGAAGTGCATAAAAGAAGTCATAGATTAAAAGGGAAGAATTAAAGTTGTCTGCAACCAAGATCTATGTAGCAGCAAGAGAAGACAAAGACTGAAGAAAGAAAAGAATTATATATGACAGAATTGAAGAAAGAAAGATCTGGAAGATTGATATAAACACATTAGGGAGGTAGGGTGGTGATAGGGCAGGCTACAGGACTAAAAGAGGGTTGTAGCCTCCTTCCAGTGGTAGCTGGTAAATAGGGTGTCGAAGCATCCTGTCAGTTGTAGCTAATAAACTAGGGGGTTGTAGCCTCCTTCCAGTAGTGGCTGGTAAATAGGGTGCAGTGGCATCCTTGTCCGCTATAGCAGGAAGAAACCAAGGTGTTGTAGCATCCTTCAGTTGTAGTTGAGAAACTTGGGGATTGAAGTCTCCAGCAAGTTGTAGCTTGCAAAAACTATTGTAAACATAATTTTACAGTATAGAAAGAGTTTGTGGTTTTCCCAATTGGGTTTCCATGATAAAATCCGTGTCCTGTGTATCTTGTTGATTCCATGTTTTAATTAAGGTTAATAAGTGGTTTAAAATGGTAAAAAGTTAACAACACTGATTCACCCCCCCCTCAGTATTGACCAATATTCCTACAATTGTTATTAGAGTGGGATCCTTCACTACAGTCTAAACCACTAGAAGGAAGATCCTATTAAAAAACCATTATGGATCAACAAAGAAGGGATTGCACCCTACAGAGCTACAATACTTAATAACGAAGAATATGCATATTGGAGCAAAAGAATGAGTGCATACTTACAATCATTAGGATATGGCGTGTGGAATTCAGTAATCTCTAATTATATTCCACCAAAAAGAATAAGGACTACATCTCAGAAAGAGTCCAATAAAAATAACTCAATAGCAATGGAGGCCAAACTTGATGGACTATCTCAACCCATCAAAGAAAAGATAGGACAATGCATCTCAACTAAGGAACTTTGGGTCAAATTGGAGAATCTTTATTCAGTCAAAGAAATAGTAAAATCAAACCTTGCTATTTTCAAGAATGATAGTGAAGAAAATTGCAGTCATAAGGAAGATCAAAAGAATAAAATCATATGCAAGAAAAAATTTAATGACAGGAATAAATTCTTCTATTCCATGGAAGATAGTGAAGATGAAGAGATTAGTGATGATAAAGAAACTTGCATCCATAAGGAAGATCAAAAGAACAAAACCATATGCAAGAAAAAAATTAAATGACATGAATAAATTCTTCTATTCCATGGAAGATAATGAAGATGAAGAAAATCTATTCATGGAGACAATAACTTCATAAGATAATTTAGATATGGAAGGAAAGGTGGACCTAAAAGCATAATTCATAAGTACCCTTGAAGAATTGAGAGAGAGCAGATTGGAGAACAATTCTTTGAAAGAAAATTTGTCAAAATACCTAGAAGAGCAGAAATCAAAAGAAGAGGAAGTCAAGACCCTCCAAAAGCAGTTGCACAAGTCAAAACAACAAACAATGGCTAGCATGAAGGAGGCCAAGAGCTTAAGACAGGAAGTTGCTAACTTCAAGAAAGAAGTAAAGAAGCTAGAAGATCACATGAAAGAGACTGAGAGCTTAAAACATGAAGTTTCTAACTTCAAGAAAGAAGTAAAGAAGCTAGAAGACCACATGAAAGAGGCCGAGAGCTTAAGACAATAAGTTATTTTGCTTAGAAAGAAGCTTGATGAAGAATCTATTAAATCAAAATTTGAGAACAACTCAAAGGTTTTAGATGAAATCCTAAGTAGCCAAAGACCATCAAGTGATAAAACTGGATTAGGTTATGACAAAGAAAATATTCTAGAATATTTGTCTCCTACACTCCAAGATAGAAATAAAAGAAGCTATTCTGCTGCACTCAAAAGTACGATTAAGAAGGATAGTCAGAAGTCTGATCCCTCATCTCATAATAAAGACAGAACTGATGCCATACCTAAAAGACCAATGATAAGCAGAGTCCAACAGATCTTTTTTGGTCATTGCCACTCATGTAACAATTTTGGACATATGGCTAGAGAATGTAAGCTGAGGAAGAATGCTTCAATAAAAGTTCAAGAACAACGGAAGGGATGGAAGAAGATGGAATTTGTGAAGCAGGAAGATCAAAGATTCCTCAAATATAAAGGAAGGTTCTATGGATATTGTCACTGCTGTCACAAGTTTGGTCACAAGGGTGTTAATTGCAGAACCAAGGGAAAAGATCAAAGTACAGAATCCAAGAAACAAAGAAGGTCAGTAAGAAGGGTACCTCATGGAAATATGTGGAGAAGAAAGGAAGACTACAAAGAGTCAGAGGAAACACAGATTCCAAGCATCAATGAAGATGATTATCAGCTTAATAGTGCTGTAGATAAGCATGACAACTATTCTGATGGAGAGAAAGATGAAGATGTAAAACTCACCGATGAAGAGAGAAATCATGAAAATTTATTCTAAAGTCTCTCATGACCTAAAAGAGAAACCCTGAAATTAGCATTAGAGGGGATCATATACTCAGGGGAGTAAATATCAGAAAAAATTACAATTGGGAGTTGAAAGTAATTAATATTACTTTCTAAGAATAAAAGGATATCTTCATCAAAGACAAGAAGTAAAGTAGAGGTGACAAAATTGAAGAAACACATTTGGTCCAGAAAACATCTATGTGACAAGCACATGGTTGAAGTGTAACAGAATCAGAAGAAGAGTTAGATAAGATAAGAGATGTTCATGGTTAAATGATAAGACTGGTGTATGGTTGACAAAGAGCAGAGTGTAAACCCTGTCACAAAATATAGAAAATGTTGACAAAGGGGAGGAACATTGGAAGGGGGAGTCTATAAACTCATCATCCAGGTTCTCATTCAAAGACTAGCCACAAAATGATAACTAGATTATCATAACACAAGTGGTCAGTACCAAGTCCAAGATAACAAAAGGAAGAGAAGCAAAAGAAGGGTAGTTATCAAAAAGAAGGAAGATAGGAAATTCTCTATCAAGATGGTTACAACAAAAGAGCATAATAAGTTATTCCTTGTCATTGTTGTCAAAGGGGAAGAATGTTTAGATGTTTCCATCAATGCCAAAGGGGGAGAATGTTGAATGTGATTGTCATTGATGTCAAAAGAGTTTAGTAATGACAAAGGAATAACCAAAGACACGATGGCAGGGTAAACTCAATGAAAGACAAAGGACTAACAAAGGAAGTGATGACATGGAAAGTATGATGATGTGGCATGTGTGATGAGGCTGGAAAGACACATGATGGTGTTTTGGTGCTATCATGAAGTCAATGTTGCAATCTGACATCATTCTGGAAAAGTATGGCAAGTTTGTGAATCTTTGGAAATTGACTAAGTATGGAAAAATTAGTCAAAACTGCTCTAAGAGAATGCCTGCCATAATTCATGGTTTGAAGAAAATGCCTGCACCATCATATCAGGCTATATCTTGTTGAAGTGGCTATATATTCATGGTCTCAGTTTTCCTTAATCATTTCTGAGGATAAAGTTATAAGTCTTCCAAAATAGGGTTTCAGGATAAACCTTAGAGAAATTCTTGGAAATGGAAAAGTGTTGGAAAACTGGTCCAGGTGGCCTTGGGAAAATGCCCTTCGTACCTTATGGGAGAATGATAAACATTATCTGGAACTATCATGTCCTAGCTTGTCAAAGAGGATATTTTGCCATGGCCATCATTTTCACATAAGGTGTTTGGTGAAAAAGTTAACAGCCTGCCAAAACAGGGTTTCAGGTTGCTTTTACACCAAAGTAGCAAAACTGCCTAAGTGGCCTCAGGGAGATGCCTGCCATAGTTTGTGGGTTGAAGTAAACGCCCGCACCATATGGTCATCTTGTAGGTTGTTGTTTTTTCTACCTGAACATGTTCTCATATTGACTTGAAAGTGCCTGAGGAAGAAGTTATGGATCTGCCAAAACAGTGTTTCAAGCAGATTGCACCAAGTTTAGGAAAGTGCAAAAATTGTCCAAATGTAAAATCACTGGTAATGCCTGAAGTGACCTCAGTAAAATGGCCGCCATGTCTTGTGGTTGATGTATTAAATCATATTGAGAGTATGGGTCTCTAGAATGTTGTTTTGTGCATCTGACCATGGTCTCAGATTGTCCAAAGAGACTCTGAGGAAGAAGGTATTGATCTTCCAAAAGTGCCTCCCAGCTTGATTTGCACTACCCCAGTAAAATGCCCGCCGAGGAGAGAGAAAGAGGCTTCAAGGGGTGAAATTGGTCTAGATGAAATCACCTTGTTGGCCTCTATCCATTGGGTGTCTCACACTTCAAATTTGATGAAAAGAAAAATGACTTCATACTAACCTAGGGTTTGATAATTTTGTCTAAGTGTCAAATGAACAGTTTGGAAGGCCACTTTCAAATGATCGCCAGATGATGGGTGTGTGTCAATAAGTTCATATTTTGGCACGGTATTGTTCATTGTTGAAGTGGATATCCAACCATGTTTTTTGTTTTCCTTGTGGTGATCATATATGAAAGAAATCAATCTTCCAAAGTGAAGGAAAAAGTGTTTTACATATTAAAGACAAATTTGTCTAATTGTCAAACTCACATGGCTAAGAGGCCATTTGGAAATGCCCGCAAGGAGGTGTTCTTGTTCTGATAAAATTAATCAGATGACATAGGTTTGTTCTCTGACGAACTGGCTATCTAACTATGAGCTCAGATCTTCCTATGGAGTTCACATCTGCGAAAAACAAGCCTGCCAAATGAGAAAAAGCTTGTTTTTACTATTCAAATGAAGGTTGAAGAGGCATTTGGAAATGCTCGCTAAAGAGTGTCCTTGTGCTGATAATTTCTCCAGATGACATGGGCATGTTCCTTGGTGATTTGGACATCTAGTTGTGGTAGCAGTTTCCTCGTTGATGCTCACACGTGCGAGATTTTGGCCTACCAAAATAGGTGAAAAATAAGGTTAAATGACACCTTATGATATGCCCACAAGGGCCTGTAAAATGCCTGTAGAGGCTTAAGTTATGCCCGCAAGGGGCTTAAGTTATGCCCGCAAAGGGGCTTAATGGATAAAGGCTAAAGAGATGCCTGCAAGGGCTTGCAAGATGTTCGTAGGGGTTTGTAAAATGCCTGCAAGGGCTTGTAAGATTCTCGCAAGGGCTTAAGTTAAGCCCACAAGGTGCTTAAGGCATAAGCACACAAAAGCTAGGCTATGTCCGCAAGTAAAGGGAGATATGCCCGCAGGAGGTTAGAAGACAAGCCCGCGAAAGCTTGGACCATGCCCACAGGTAGAAGAAGAAGATGCCCGCATGCTTGAGGGTTTGCCATGAGAGGAGAAGCTCGCTGGATGAAGATAAAGGATAGCTCATAGATGAATGAAGCCCGCAAGCCTAAAGGATGACCAATGAAGTTTTAATTAATTAATTAATTAAAAATCAATAATAAACAAAGTAATAAATTTAAATTTGTAATAAACATAATTATAAATTTAAATCAATAATAAACAGAGATTTGAAGAGGCACGAGGAAGAAAGAGCATGAGTTCATTTTGTAAAGATGAAATGGTTAAGTGATGAAGAAGAATATATAAACATAAGTGTGAAATGGAAAGAAAATGTCTCAGCATTTCAAATTGAAAGGACAATAAGAACAATAACTGAAGTGTATGCTGGGTTTTGAGATGAATACTTGAAGCAACATTGAGACCAGAATGTTTGCATATTCGAGATGAAGAAGTGCATAACATAAGTCAGAGATTAAAAGGGAAGAATTGAAGCTGTCTGCAGCCCAAATCTATGTAGCAGCAAGAGAAGACAAAGATTGAAGAAAGCAAAGAATTATATATGATAGAATTGAAGAAAGGAAGATCTGGAAGATTGATATAAACACATTAGGGAGGCAGGGTCGTGCTAGGGCAGGCTACAGGCCTGAAATGGGGTTGTAGCCTCCTTCTAGTGGTAGCTGGTAAATAGGGTGTCTAAGAATCCTTTCAGTTGTAGTTGATAAACTAGGGGGTTGTAGCCTCCTTCCAATAGTGGTTGGTAAATAGGGTGCAGTAGCATCCTTGTTTGTTGTAGCAGGCAGAAACCAGGGTGTTGTAGCATCCTTCAGTTGTAGCTGAGAAACTTGGGGATTGAAGTCTCCAACAACTTGTAGCTTGCAAAAACTATTGTAAACATAATTTTGCAGTATAGAAAGCATTTGTGGTTTTCCCAATTGGGTTTCCATGATAAAAGTTGTGTCCTGTGTATCTTGTTGATTCCATGTTTTAATTAAGGTTAATAAGTGGTTTAAAATGGTAAAAAGTTAATAATATTGATTCACCCCCCATCTCAGTATTGACCAATATTCCAACACCATAGCCTACATTGGACTTCCAAAAACACTAGCATAGAGAAGACAGGGTGTGTCTTCCACCTCTTCTTGAGTATTGGGACATTGATCTATAGATAAGTTTGCACCTACAAGATTAGGGGCCTTTATTGGTTTACCTTCCTCAATATTAAACCTCTACAATATTGTCCTAATATATTTCCTCTTATTCAACCAAAGTTTCCTATTTGCTTGTTCTCTCTTAATTTCCATGCCCAAAATAATTTTTTTATCACTGTTGAGGCCTCGGATGTGCACGGTATGCAAAGTGCTGGAATTAGGTTCCTAAGCTCTCAATAGAGGGTGAAAACCCAAACTGAAAGGCTTCGAAAGGCCCTACACAACGACAATTCTATCCCCAGCCTGTTTGGTGTAGTAATCTCCCACGGATATTTGGCCTCCGCTGGCAATCTAAGAGTTGATAGGTTTTGATCCAAAGGATCAATTTTCAAATGAAGAAAACCTAAGTGTAAGAGTCTCCAAACAATAATCTACTTGAAGGAATCTAAACTAAGTTAGATCTATTATAAGAAAGTGTTTGGAATAGACGCATATCAGTTTGATTTGTGAATAAATAGATCATTTATCAATTACACAAAAATGTGTAGCAGGTTCAGTGATTTGTTCAAATCAAGTTGTAATTAATTAATGAAAATCAACTAATGGAAAATTGAGTTTGTTAAACATTCAAGACTTCATCTGTAACTTGATATGTTAATTGAAAAATTAACACCATTTGTAACTTACTGAAAGAATCATTTGCAGAAATCGATAAAAGATTTTAATAGAACAAACTCTTTAAAACCTTTATGAACACATGACTCACGAGTAATGATAAACCAGAACTGTAGATTGATATGTTTAATAAATTGCAAAGATTAAAACAATATCAGATAAACAACTTGGAGAAATCTCATTCATCAAATATACTTGACAAAAGACAAAAGTGGATCTAAAAAATAACTTTATTGTATTCAATAACCAGTTTGCAAGAAACTACAAGCTTGTATCAAAACAGAGCATCTCCAGCCTCTCCTGCAGATTTTGTCTCCAAGTTCCATCCTCCTTTGTTTACAAGGGACCATCTCTTTAAATAAGAGTTTACAAAATAATAATACAAACAGTGAATTCCCACAAACCGGGATTACAAAATCAAAGCTAAACTAAGCAACACCTTTCAAGGAGATTTTCCTCCAACAAAATTCTCCAAACGAGAGTCATCCCCTATTTTCGGGAAAAATCCCGTCACAAACTGTAGAAATCATCTACGAATTACTTGTTGTCTATAATAGGCAACAAAAGATCCAAATAATATTCCTTAGGAACTTCTGAATGATTGACAATGTCTTCAAAAACGGAGAAATTATCCAGCGGGTATTTTTTAACGGAGGCTGATGGAGTGACAGGAACCTCATTAATTATAAAATTATGGATAATGGTATCATCTCGATCAATTGTATCTTCAGGAATTTCCTTTTTCTTCTTCTGAAGGAGCTGTATGTAAACAGATGGAACGTCAGAATCGTCCTCTTTGCTGCTATTGCTCATATCAGGAATACCTGCATCAAAAGGTGGTGACATAGGTTCTTGATACAACAAGAACTGAAGTTCCTCATCTATACGGAATCTGTCCAACGATTTGTGATCTGTCTGCATATTTCTCATACAAGATTATTAAAGGAAACCTCTGGAAATCAAATACAGAATAGTTACACAGAATCTAAACGCCGAATTAATTGCCTCATATATGTTCCCATATTTAAAAGAACTGATAAAAACTGTAATGATTGAGCATAAGGAACTGCTATGATTAAAATCTTACGATCTGGGAATTGCAATCATTTAAGCTGTAACGAAGCAAGTCGTGACATGTATTAACCAGATTTGGATTAGGATGAAGTACAAATTCAGTTAATTCATGCATGATTAGAAGTCGCATATGACAACTCATCATTATGGCTTAATCCAATCAACAATTATGACTTTGAATTTGAGTCGAAGGTGAAAACCACAGCCAGAAAGTTGGTTTTCAACAGGACGAAGAGCAGAGAATCCGCACGTTTGAACAAATGACGCATTTCCAACTTGATAACAACTAAAAAACCATGAAGGTGACCCCGGTAAGAAAATGGCAGTAAAATCCACGTAGGAGCGTAAATTTCCGACAGTAAAAATGATATTGAAAAATAGAAAAATCGCGTATATATTGTTTTTTCGGTCAGATCAAATCTAGGCCGTAGATTTAAAAGAAATGGACGGCTAGGATTAACCCCTGCGGGATGCGGGCTCAAGTTCAAGCCAATCTTTAATCAAAATTCCTGAAATCCCCAATCCAAAATTCTGGGTTGCGGGTTTTGGGTTTTACAAATTTTACAAAATAAACAAACGTGTTTCCGAAATCCACAACCCAAAATTATGGGTTTCGGGTTTTGGAAACGAAAACAAATTTCAAAATCAAATAACTTTTTCCGCAACCCGCAATCTGCAATTTGCGGGTTGCGGGTTTCTGGAACACACAACGCGATTTATTGGCTTAACGAATTTTCGCAACCCGAAATCCGGAATTTCGGGTTTTGGGTTTCGGGATCGAAAACTCTAAAATATTTACACGGTCATCCCGCAACCTGCAATTTCAGGTTGTGGGTTTCGGGTTGACGAACTCTCAAAAGATAAAGAAACGATTCCCGCGATGCGGAATTGTCAAATTTCGGGATTTTGGGATTTGCAGTAAGAAAATGATTTTTGGGCAAAATCTAAGGTTTTCTGCAAATGAAGAAAACAACCAGAAACTTAGAAATTTTCAAAGGAAATAATAATGATAAATAAGCAAACCAAACAAAGGGTGTTTTGCCATAGCAAACCAAAATTTAAAACTCACCTAACTACCTTTATATTTACAATAATGGGGCTCCCATGATTAGCATGAAGCATGGGATCTGTTGTACCTACAACAAATGGCGACTGGCTGGGAAGGACCAGTTATCTCTGCAAAAAATTCAGTCAAGGAACGTATGTCAGCCCACAAATTTTCAACCTGAAGTATTTAGAAGATGTTCACTAAAGACAATCAATAGGCAGAATTAGCAAAAGATTGATATATTCTCATCCTTGATCAAATTAGAGATAATGCAAATCTGATAAGGAGATTCAGGAAACAACAGGAAACTTTTTGTCAATATGTGATTCACAGGAAGACAACTTTAGATGAACCTGGGGGCAAAAAAACACACCAAACTTATGTACAAAGTGCACCAGACTGTTTAGACAAAATACTTTTTAAGCAGTGAAACATTCACTGGATAGGTGTCAATGACTCCCTCCAATGTCTGTAACCAAACTGTAATTGGGCCAATCTTTTCTATAATAATGAAAGGCCCAAGCCAAAGGTGTTGGAATTTGGTATACTGGTTTTTGTCTTTGTGTTGTTTATTCCATCTCAGCACCAAATCTCCCACTGAAAATTCCCTGTCAGAAGAGGATTTCTCATCAAACCATCTCTTAACCATTTGCTAATGATGATATAACTTATTTTTAGCCACCTCTCTGTCTTCCTCCAGCTTAAGCAAAGTATCAATCCTTTGCTGGAGAGGAGAAGAATCATCCTCTTCAATAGACTGGGCTAACTGTAGTGATGGAATGGTAAGATTGGATGGAAGAATGGCCTCCTTGCCATAGACCAAACAGTAGGGAGAATTCCCAATAGCTGCCTTTGGAGTGATTCGATTTGCCCAAAGAGCATTATAGAGCTGTGTGTGCGAATACTTGTGACGAGTGGCTACTGTCTTCTTGAGGATATTTATTAGGTTCTTGTTAGAAGATTTAGCAAGCCCATTACCCTGTGGGTAATAATTGGTAGAAAATTTTAATTTAATCCGTCTTTCAAGGGCATACTGTGTCAAGTTGATTGAGGAAAAATAGGATGCATTATCAAAGACAAGATACTCGGGGGCACCAAACCTTGTAACTATCTGACTATCAAGAAAAGAGATTACTTCGTTTCTGCTGCACTGCTTAAGGGGAACTGCCTCTACCCATCTGGTAAAGTAGTCAGTTGCTGTAAGGATATACCTATGTTGAAGGGAGGAGGTAGGATTAATGGGACCAACAAAGTCCAATCCCCACTGTTGAAAAGGGAACTGGATTGTGACTGGTTGCATAGGAAAAGCAGGTTTCTTGAATTTTCCTGCACACTTTTGACATGGTTCACACCTCTTGACATAGGCATAAGCATCTTTAAACAAAGTGGGCCAATAATATCCATCCCTGAGAATCTTGTGTGTTGTGGTCTCACCTAAGAAATGGCCTCCAGCAGGTTCTGCATGAAATTGGAAAAGAATGTCATCAATCTCATTTTTCTCCAAACATCTAAGAAAGACTCTATCATAATTTTTTCTAAACAGGACTCCATTAATGAATTGATAAGGAGCAAACTTCAATCTTAAGGCTCTGCGTTTTTTGAAGTCTAAAGATTCGGGAGCAAACCCATGGTTTAGAAAAAACCTGATATGGTCATACCATTCAGATGTCGGAGTGTCTATTGCATTAATAAAACCTGTAGGAAGTTCTTCCTCCTGCTCCCACTCAGTCTGTTATTGTATTGGGTCATTCGACTGAGCAGTAAGTAGTCACAAACCTTGTCCTTTTACAATTTTCGTTGGTATGATTTCCGGATTGTATTCCTGCAAAGCAGTCATCCAATGGGCCCTCTTTTCACCCATTTCTTTCTGGATCAACACATTTCTTATGGCTGTATATGGCACAATTACCTTTGTTTTAGATTTCAACAAGTAGGGCCTGTAATGTTTCACAGACTTGTACACTGCATAAGCCTGTTTATCAACCTGGGAGTAATTGAGTTCAGCTCCCTTAAATGTTGAGCTCATGCAGGAAATTGGAATTTTAGTATCACTGTCATGCTTCTGTGTCAAAACAGCTGCATAAGAAAAATCAGTAGCGAAAGTATATAAAATAAAATCCTTACTAAAATCAGGGGGCATCAGGGCAGGAGCTTCTGCAATAGCCCTGCGAATTTCGACAAATGCATCTTTCTGTTCCCGTGACCAACAAAAATGTACATCTTTCTTAACTAATTGCTGCAAAGGCTTAACAATCTGTGCAAAATTAGGAACAAATCTACGTACAAAATTGATCTTCCCAAGGAATGACTGCATAGCTTTGCGCGAGCCATGCAAACCGATCTTTGAAATAGCATCAGTGCGTTCGGGATCGATAATCATACCTTCTTTGGAAACAATGAAACCTAGAAGCTTACCTTCTCGTCACTACAAATATAGACTTCTTGAGATTCAGTGATATTCCGTATCTCTTGCAGCGTTCAAAAACCCGTTTCAAAGCAGATAAATGTTCATGTCTTTTCTTGGAATATATAGTAATGTCATCTAGATATACTATGATAGAATTATACATTAAACCTCTGAAAGTTATATCCATAGCTCTCTGAAACGTGGCTCCGGCATTTATCAGCCCGAAGGGCATTCGCCTGTAGGCAAAGGTGCCCCATGGGGTTCTGAAGGCTGTCTTGAGATGGTCATCAGGAGAAACCATGACTTGGTTGTAACCCGAAAAACCATCCAGGAGGGAAAACATTTCTGAGCCAGCTACCTTTTGCAGAATCTGTTCCATGGGAGGAACAGGATAATTATCCTTTTCGAAAGCCCTATTGAGATTCCTGAAATGACACAGAGTCTGATTTCACCATTCTTTTTTCGGATGGGTACTAGATTAGCTATCCATTGGGTGTGTCTGACAAGGAATATAATTCTTGCTGTCAATAGCTTTTCAAGTTCTTTTTTAATAGAGGGCTCCAAACTAGGGTGCATCTTTCTCAGTTTCTGTTGGTAGGGTTTAACTTCTGGCTTCATAGGTATGTTGTGATGCATAATTCCAGTATCAAAGGTTTTCAGTTCGTCATAAGTCCAGGTAAAAACATCTTTATATTCCTAACACAGCCTGATGAAAGATCTTTTTTCTTCCACAGAACAGTCAATTCCAAGATTGATGAATCTAGGGTTCTACTCAGTGCCTAGATTGATTGGTTCATAATTCAGGGAAGAGCTTTGTGTTTTGCAGTTTGTCTTGTGTTTAAACTTGTCTTGCAGGTCATAAAACTTTTCTAGGTTGATTACTGACTTCGGGATAATGTTTGAGGGATCAGCTAAGGATCTTTCATGTCCAGCTTCATCTATCGCCATGTGTTGAAAGGTATCTTGAGCTGACAAGAAATCCAAGATCTGCTGATCATCATCAAATACTTTCTAGCTTGTAACATTGTCAGGGATGGAAGGTCTGTACATCAATTCAATGGAAAAGGTTTTAGGAGACAGGCCTTCTGGGGGAATTAACCTAGATGCAATATTTGCTAAAAGGTCAGCATCAAAGTTCTGTGACTTGGGATCTAAGTTAATGTTGAATGCAGAAAAGGAATTGGTGAGTTCTCTTACCATTTTTTGATAATTATTCAAACGAGGAGAAAGACAGTGTATCTTACTCCTTACCTATTTAACTATTATTTTTGAATCACCAAAACACTCAATGACTTGTGCACCCATATCAATGGCTTTTTTGAGTTCCTGCACCAGAGCTTCATATTCAGCTACATTATTTGTACAATCAAATTCTAGCCTGCAAGCAATCATGGTTTTTGTCCCTTTGGGATCAATGAGTACACAACCTGCACCAGCTCCATCCTTGGATATGGAGCCATCAAAAAATAGAGTGCATGAAGTGGGACCTAACCTAAAATTGGTATTGACATTATAAACATTATGTACAATGGTTCCAGAGAATGGTACTGTGGTAGTATTAACAATGTGAGATTCATTTGTGCATCCTCTGGTGATAAATCAATAGGCAAATCTCCAAAAAAGGTATCAAAGGTAAAATGTTCAATGTGTGAGCTAAAATAACTGGCAGGTTCACTTGAATCATTTAGATCAGTCACAGTCTGCTTCATGAATGTCTCCCTACTAATCTTGATCTTATTCGGCTGACCATTGTAGGGTAACCATAGGTGATACCAATCAGTGGCAAACTAGCCCTTGAGCTTTTCTGACCAGTCTCTGCTTAACCACATCCCATAGGCTTCAGGAATGTCAGTTATCACAATGCCAATTGTTTGATGAATCTGAGGATCAACAGACAAAGTTAACAACACATTCCTCAATCTCCCTACTACTCTTACTTTAGATCTATCCAGTTGAACAATCTGAGTAGGACAGGGTTCCCAAGTGGCATTAAGTTTTCTGCAGACAGATAGTGGCATTACATTTGAAGAATGCAATTATGTACGTTCCTGTTGAAGATTTCAAAAGTTAGCAAGAAAGGAGGTGTCCTCTTGCTTCCGGATTTCTGATCTTTTGGTTTGGTGAAAGAGTCAAAGTTGTTATTCTGTGATTCTCTTGGTTGTTTGATAACCATGATTTTGGGTAAAGAATCCCTCATAGAAGGGATCTTTAGAAGTTCAAACAAAGAGATGTGTGCTTTAACTCTTTTTAAATCTTCAGCTAAACTATATTCCAATTCAGGAATTACTGTATCGTTTTGGGGAACAATTTTGTTTTTGTTGGGAGGTGGTGTTGAAGATGAAGGGTCCTGAGTGGGTTGTGGTCTCGACCTAGTGTTATAAGGGTGTTTTACATTGAACATTGTCTCAAGTTCTTCCTCTTCTTCATTCATTGGCAATTCAGAGAAATAGCTAACAGTATTTACCAGAGGGTCTTCTTCTTCATCTTCTACTTTTGGCAGCTGTGAATCTTGGTTTGCTTGGTCTTCAGAAGATTCAGGGATGTTTTGTGATTCAGTGGCAAGGGCTTTGAAAATGGAATAAATCTCTTCAGAAGTTAATCCTTCATTAGGATTAGGAGATGGTGGATTTTGAGGAGGTGGATAAGGTCTCCTAAAAGGTGGCCTTACAAAACCTTTGTTGTTGTTATGATTCTCATTGTTGTTCTTTTTAAGATCAACCATCTCGTTTGACATTTTTTGAATAAATTTCTTAATGTTAGTCATTTCAAAGGGGTCCTTGTTATGGGAAGTGGTCTTGGGCACAATGTCAATTTTCTTCCTAAATGTGGATGTAGAGGGTTGTTCTTCATCAAGATTATCTTTCAGACAATAGATATTTTTTTCAACTTGAATGGCTTCAGCATAGGCTTCAAACAAGTTTTCTTTGTGTGCCCTTTTCACCGACATTGCAATAGGAACAGAAAGACCCTTTTCATAATAGGAAACCAGAAGCTGTTCTACTGGCAGAACAGTGGCATGGATTCTATTCTTTAGGTAAGAAACCGGTTGGTTGTAATCTTTAACCCTTTCTTTACCTTTCATTTTCATGGAGGATAACTCCAAAACTAAATCCTGTGGTGTTTTGTCATCCCCAAAATTTTGAATGAATAATTTTTCAAACTCATCCCATGATGTTATGGTTCTGGCTTCTAAGGAAAAATTCAACGTGGAAGCTTTTCCTTCAAATGTGTAAGGGAAGAGTCTGCAAACCACATCTTCATGTATAACACTCCTAAGTCTAATAGCCTGCATGAAAGTTTTGATATGATCTAATGCAGGTGACTTGTCATCTGGGTTGAATTTGGGAAGCCATTTCTCAAGGTTTTTTGGTAATCTATGTTGATCCCCAAGTATCCACACAACATCTTGGTCAAGCCAAGGTCTGTTCTGGCCTTCCCCAGCCATAGGTTGTTCTTCTTCTTCTTCTGATGAAGAGTTAGAAGAATGTTCACTTTCAGATGAGGAGGATGATGAGGAAGGGGGAGAGGGTGGTGGTCCACCTGAAGCAGTAATGTGTGAAACTTGTTCTATTTCAGTAAACAGTAAATCAAGATCAAATTTAGGGAGCTGCTCTTGGTTTGATGAATTGTTTTGTTCAGTATTTTGTTCAACTGAATTTTGATTATCTTGATTATCTTGAACGTTTGCCTGTGGATTAGTATTTTCTTGGTGAATTGCTACTAATCCTTTATTTCTCTCCACAGAGAGCCTCTATTGTAACCTGGTAACACTATCACTAGACCTTTAAGTATTTCTTCAATTAAGATAGGTCCTCTAGTGGGTGATATAATAATAAATTCCCCTGTTCTAGGATCTCGGTGAGCTGTAGGGGTAGCAGGGATAGCAGTAGGATGTTGCACCGGTTGCTCAACAGACGTGGATGCTTGCATGTGGCTACGGGTGATAATCGGTACTCTTGCTGGAGGAGGTTTATGAGTATTTTGTTTAGGCATAACTCACTGCTGGCCCCCTGCTGGCCCTCCTTCTAGTGCCATTTGTTGAGGCCTCGGATGTGCAGGGTATGCAAAGTGCTGGAATTAGGTTCCTAAGCTCTCAACAAAGGGTGAAAACCCAGACTGAAAGGCTTCAAAAGGCCCTACGCAAGGATAGTTCTATCCCCAGCCTATTTGGTGTAGTAATCTCCCACGGATATTCGGCCTCCGCTGGCACTCGAAGAGTTGATAGGTTTTGATCCAAAGGATCAGTTTTCAAAAGAAGAAAACCTAAGTGTAAAAGTCTGCAAACACTAATCTACTTAAAGGAATCTAAACTGAGTTAGATATATTCTAAGAAAGTGTCTGGAATAGATGCAGATCAGTTTGATTTGTGAATAAACAGATCATTTATCAATTACACAAAAATGTATAATAGGTTCAGTGATTTGTTCAGCTCAAGTTGTAATTAATTAATGAAAATCAACTAATGGCAAATTGGTTTTGTTAAACATTCAAGACTTGATCTGTAACTTGATATGTTAATTGAAAAATTAACACCATTTGTAACTTACTGAAAGAATCATTTGCAGAAATCGATAAAAGATTTTAATAGAACAAACTCTTTAAAACCTTTATGAACACATGAATCATGAGTAATGATAAACCAGAACTGTTGATTGATATGTTTAATAAATTGCAAAGATTAAAACAGTATAAGATAAACAACTTGGAGAAATCTCATTCATCAAATAAAATTGACAAAAGACAAAAGTGGATCTGAAAAATAACTTTACTGTATTCAATAACTAGTTTGCAAGAAACTACAAGCTTGTATCAAAACAGAGCATGTCCAGCCTCTCCTGCAGATTTTGTCTCCAAGTTCCATCCTCCCTTGTCTACGAGGGATCATCTCTTTAAATAAGAGTTTGCAAAATAATGAGACAAACAGTAAATTCCCCCAAACCGGGATTACAAAATCAAAGCCAAACTAAACAACACCTTTCAAGGAGATTTTCCTCCAACAAAATTCTCCAAACAAGAGTCATCCCCTAATTTTGGGAAAAATCCCGTCACAAACTGTAGAATTCATCGATGAATTACTTGTTGTCTATAATAGGCAACAAAAGATCCAAAAATATTCCTTAGGAACTTCTGAATGATTGACAATGTCTTCAAAAATGGAGAAATCATCCAGCGGGTCTTTTTTAATGGAGGCTGATGGAGTGACAGGAACCTCATTAATTATAAAATCATGGATAATGGTATCATCTCGATTAATTGACTCTTCAGGAATTCCCTTTTTCTTCTTTTGAAGGAGCTGCATGTAGACGGATGGAACTTCAGAGTCGTCCTCTTCGCTGCTACTACTCATATCACGAATACCTGCATCAAAAGGTGGTGACATAGGTTCTTGATACAACAAAAACTGAAGTTCCTCATCTATACGAAATCTATCCAACGATTTGTGATCTGTCTGCATATTGCTCATACAATATTATTAAAGGAAACCTCTGGAAATCAAATATAGAACAGTTACACAGAATCTAAATGCTGAATTAATTGCCTCATATTTGTTCCCGTATTTAAAAGAACTGATAAAAACTGTGATGATTGAGCATAATGAACTGCTATGATTAAAATATTACGATCTGGGAATTGCAATCATTTAAGTTGTAACGAAGCAAGTCCTGACATGTATTAACCAGATTTGGATTAGGATGAAGTACAAATTCAGTTAATTCATGCATGACTAGAAGTCGCATCTGAAAACTCATCATTATGGATTAATCCAATCAACAATTATGACTTCGAATTTGAGCCAAAGGTGAAAACCACAGCTAGAAAGTTGGTTGCCAACAGGACAAAGAGCAGAGAATCCGCACGTTCGAACAAACGATGCATTTCGAACCTGATAACAACTAAAAAACCGTGAAGGTGACCCTGGTAAGAAAATGGCAGTAAAATCCACGTAGGAGCGTGAATTTCCGACAGTAAAAATGATATTGAAAAATAGAAAAATCGTGTATATATTGTTTTTTCGGTCGGATCAAATCTGGGCCGTAAATTTAAAAGAAATGGATGGCTAGGATTAACCCTTGCGGGATGTAGGCTCAAGTTGAAACCAATCTTTATTCAAAATTCCCGAAATCCGCAATCCAAAATTCTGGGTTGTGGGTTTCGGGTTTTCCAAATTTTACAAAATAAACAAACGTGTTTCCGAAATTCTGGGTTTCGGGTTTTGGAAATGAAAACAAATTTCAAAATCAAATAACTTTTTCCACAACCCACAATCCGAAATTATTTCCAATCAACAACATACAAAAACACATAAATAAAATGGTCACTGGCTTGCTTGAAATATACACATTGATCAACTTTGCTTCTTAAGAAACCAAGTCCAAATATATAAGTATCAAACTTTTGATACTAAATTTTTTGTGTTTGTTTGAATATATACAAGGACTTCCTCATATTGCAAACCAACTCCTTTCCTTTTGCTACAAAACCTTCTAGGTATTTCATGAAGATTTCTTCTTCAAGATAACCAAAATGTTGTCTTCACATCCCTTTTCTCTACTTCAAGAAAAAAAAATAACAATAGAGAAAATAAATATGATAGAAGTTAATTTAACAACAAAAGAAAAAATCTCACCAAAATCAATTCCCTCCACCTTGAAATATCCATTTTCAACTAGAGGAGCTCTATATAACTTCTCTACCTTACCTTCTGCATTCAAGTTCTTCTTAAATACCCATTTGATACCAATAGTTTTTACTACAGTGGGAAACTCTACTAGGTCCCAAGTCTTTGTTGTATCCAAAGCATCCATTTCTTCAACCATTTCCTTCTTCCATAGTTTACTATCCTCTGAATCTATCGCCTCCCTAAAAGTTATGAGGTCACCAACAGTAATAGATAGAATAAAACTTGAATGAAAATTAGGTGGAGTATAACTTTTTGTTTGAGTTGATACGATGGGCTCCAAGAACTTCAAGAAATCCTACAAGAACTGCTACAGAACGGCTGTGTGGATATTGACTTGTGCCGGCATTAACTGAGATTGTTCAGAGCACCCTCTCCTTGAATCGGGCTCGGAGGAACATCACGCGCGCGAGAAGGTTGTGGGGAACTCTTGGAGGTGCTGAACGATTTTCGGTATGGTAGTGGGCACCTATTCTGGCTGGGAGCTCCATTTTTCCTGATTTCAGACGACGGTTACAGACTTCCTGTATTGGGATATGGTGGAGCGGATGTTGCAGACTGCGATACCCTGGCTGGAACATGTTGCCAATATCCAGTGGAATCGATCCAGGCTTACATTTGATCATGCGAAACCTGATGTAGGGGCCACTATGATGTCACCTGGACATTCGATCTGCTGATGTGCGATACAGAGTACTGGGTTTTGGGGCCAACTGGATTAATTGCTGGGGATTGATGGTGGACGATCGCTGGGGTTTGAATCATCCTTGGAGGAGATCGTGGTGTTGTTAGATGTTGGAGTGTTTAGTGGCATGGGGGCCATTCTTTATTGATTCTTGAGATTATTTTCTGAGAACTGTTCTGTCCGAGCTGATGATGCTGGTCTGGGGCCTGGGATTGCTGATTTTTGTCTGATTTTGGTGCCTGGGATTGGTGAACCGGTGGTACTGAGGGCAAGGCTGGGGTGGGGAGATGGCGGATACGGCTTACACCTCTGCTGGGGTACCTGTCTGTGGGAATGTTGCTGCTGGATTTGACACTGCGATGGCAGATGGATCTGGGGCTCAGACTGGACTCTCCATGAATGGTGGGGGGCCAGCGGACTTTTCTGGGCCTGAGGTAGCGAGGGATTGGAGTGGACCTCCACCTGATTTATCTAACTCTGCCGAGGAGACTATTCATCGATCCGGGGTTCCTGCGAAGTCTGATTCTCATCGATTTTCTGTGAAGCGGGTTAAAGCTCGAAAGAGACCGGATAAGTTGGTGCTGGGGGTGGATGTTACGATGGAAGAGGCGGAGGATTTCACACACACCGCAGTGGTTGGACATGTTCGGGGTAGAAGAATTGGACATGGTTTCCTTCAGCGTTGGGCGGCTGAGAAGTGGAAGGACTTGGTGTCTTCTGCTCCTGAGATACGGGTGCTGACGAAGGGTTGGTTCTCTTTTATTTTACCGAACCAGGGGGAGGTTGATAAAGTCTTAAGACGACATTGGTCGATGATGGGCGTCCCTATCATACTAAAAAGCTGGACTCCCTTTTTCGACTCTAAATCGGAGAAAATAGATGCAGAACCGCTGTGGGTGAAGCTTCCTGGATTCCCCATGCATCTATGGAACGAAACTCGGTTTGCAGAGATTGGAAATTTTCTTGGTGATTATGTGTGTACGGATTACTCCCACCATGAGACTGGAAATTATACGGTGGCTAAGATTCTGGTTAAAATCGACCTTCGGTAGGGGCTCTCTGCTGAGATTAACATACAATCCAAGGATGGGGATTTTGTTCAACTTCTGGATTATGTGGGGGTGCCGTTTAGGTGCCACCGCTGCCACGATCATGGACATTTGGTAGCCAGCTGTCCCTTAACGTATCGGGGAGGTAAGAAAATGGTCGGGGTAGGAGCTGCTGATCGAGCTGATCCTTTGTTGAAGGTGATTCCTCAGCAGGTGAGGGTTGATGGACGTGGGCCTGCACATGCTTGTAGAGAGCACTCTGCTACTGGGGTATCATCTGTTCGTGGGAATCCTGGTGATGGGGAAACTTTGCCTCCATCAGAGAATGTTGCATTGGAGACTATTGGATCTGCTGATTCGGTGGATGTGGGGGCCACTATTACTGAAACCTCTTTGACTCGTGCCTACACCAGCAAACAGAGGGAGATGTCCATCTTACGAGGGGAATCTGATGCGAATCCCCAGGGTATGTCTCACTTCATTTCACCTGTTGATTCAATTTTATTTGTCTCTGATGATGTGGGGGGAGGTAGTCATGGCCCCCCTCCACTCGCTTGTTCCGATTTACATAGTCCAGTTGCTACTTGTTTGATGTCTGATGCGGACTATTCATCCACACCATCCATGGTATCCACCAAACACTCCAGCAGTTCTGTGGGACGTAGTATCCGCTACGCTCTTAGAAATAGGGAGATAGCTGCTGACGGATCGGGGGGGAGGGGACTTCCTGATTTGGATCTTAGCACTGGGGGTAAGGGACGGGGACGAAAATCCCTCTTATCAAAGGCACAGGATCAGGCTAAGGTTGACTTAGTGATGGGCACACAATCTTCCATTGAGTGGGCACTTAGAGCAGAGAAAGCCCTGGATGGGGGTCTCTAATGAAAATTATGTCCTTTAACTGTCGCGGGTTGGCGAGTCCCATTAAAAAATCGTCTCTTAGGAGGTTGGTGGACTTAGATCAACCTGATATATTACTGTTGCAGGAAACTTTGGGTGGCTGTGTGGATGTTGTTCGGACTTTAGAATCTTTGCTTCCTGGATGGAAGTTTGTAGGAGTGGATGCACGGGGGCGTTCTGGAGGGCTGGCCTCGGGGTGGAAGGTGAAGAGCTGTAGATATGAATGTTCTTGGGATATCCCTTCTGGTATCGGTTTGGAAGTTTGGGATGCTGAGATTGGTAGGTTGATCACGGTCCTCAATATCTACGGGCCATATGCTAATAGGGTTGGATTCTGGGATTCCTTATTAAGTATGAATATTTTTGAGGGCAGGGATGTGATTCTGGGAGGGGATTTAAATCTCTCGCTGGGGTCTTCTGAAGTGTGGGGGCCTCGGGCTGCACCGGATACATTGGCAGATTTTTTCATACAAGCCTTCGCCAGGAAGGATCTACTAGACATGCAACCTACTAAGTTAACTCCTACTTGGTGTAATAAGCGTGCTGGGGACCATAGGGTAGCCAAAAGACTGGATAGGTTTTTGGTGGCTGATGTATTAGTACTGGGGGTTGATGTTGTCCGGCAGTGGGTAGGGTCGGGGGGGGTATCTGATCACTGCCCCATATTTTTGGAGTTAAGAGGCAGAAGTAAAAAAACCCCTAGTCCCTTCAAATTCAATCCTAGCTGGCTGAAGGAGAAGGATTATCATAACATGGTTCAGAATCTGTGGGCTCATCGACCTATAGACTCATTAGAGAACGCAGGTGCACACTTTCAGCATAATCTACAGCGCATAAAGGTGGCCACTATCCTATGGGCACATGAGAAAAGGGTTCGTGATGAGCAGAATCTGAAGACTGCTGAGTTGAATATTGATAAACTGATTCACTGCCCGAGCATGGGCTTTATGGATGATCAACAGAAAGGTGAGTTGATGGAATGGGAGAAGCGCAGAAATGAGATACTGGGTGAGCGTGAAGAGATGTGGAGAATGAAAAGTAGGGCGATCTAGCTACAGTGCGGTGATGAGAACACAAAATTTTTTCAAGCATATGCAAAAGGGAGAAAATCGACTAACTCTATCTGGGAACTATCTTCTGCTGAAGGGGAACGGGTCTCCAGTTTTGATGGATTAGCGGAGATGGGTGTTAGACACTTTGGAGAATTATTCACTGCACAACCTGGGGTCTCTATTGCTGAGGTTATTCGTGTGACTCAGCTTTTCCCTCGTTTTGTGGGGGAGGAAGAAAATCGATTGTTGATGGAGGAAGTGTTGCCGAATGAGCTGTTGCAGGTAATGCATTCCTTTCAGAAAGATAAAAGCCCTGGGCCAGACGGCTGGCCTATCGAATTCTTCTTGGGTTTCTATGACCTCTTCGGGGAGGAATTATTGAATGTGGTGGAAGAATCGCGGAAGGCTGGGTTTGTACATGGTCCATTTAATTCGACTTTTATTGCTCTTATACCAAAACCGGACAAGCCCGAATACTTTGATGAATTCAGACCTATCTCTCTCTGCAATTGTATCTATAAGATCATCTCTAAGGTTATGGCGAGGAGACTCAAGAATATTTTGTCTCAGCATATCTCTTGTGAACAATTTGGCTTCTTGGAAGGTCGACAAATTCATGAGGCCATCGGTGTTGCCCAGGAAGGATTACACACTCTGAAAGTGCAGAAACAGAAGGGTGCTGTGATCAAGATTGATCTTTCAAAAGCATTTGACAGAGTGAGTTGGCTCTATCTCCGGATGCTCCTTACACACCGGGGCTTCTGTTATGAATTTATCCGATGGATTATGGCCTGCATCACTACGGTGAGCTTTGCTGTATTGATCAATGGCTCTGCGAGTCCATTCTTCCATGCGGGAAGGGGCCTTAGACAGGGATGCCCACTTTCTCCGCTGTTGTTCCTCCTTGTTGCTGAAGGCCTCAGTCGTTTTATACTGAAAGCAAAAGCTGATGGTTCCTTTCGTGGAATATCCATATCTCAGGTACTGTATATCTCTCATCTTCTATTTGTTGATGACATTCTGATTTTTTGTGATGGCACCCAACAGGATATTGATAAGGTGGTTGAAGGTCTCAATTTAGTGCATATAGCTGCGGGTATGTTAGTAAACATTGACAAGTCATCAATCACTTGTTCGCAATTAACCGAGCAGGAGATTCACTATTTGGCACTTAGACTACCTTACAGGACATTGGATATCGACGATGGCTTAAAGTACCTTGGCTTTCACTTGAAACCAAATGCATATCAGAAGGCTGATTGGTACTGGTTATTAGCTAAATTAGAACAACGACTACTTGGATGGAGTCATAAATGGCTCTCACGGGCTGGAAGGCTGGTTTTGATTAAATCTGTATTGGAAGCAATCCCGGTGTATTGGCTGTCTCTAGCTTGGATCCCCAAAGGAGTATTGGAACAGATTCGACGATTGTGTTTTGCTTTTCTTTGGAAGGGTAAGTGTGACAAAAGAGCATTGGTGTGGGTCAGATGGGAAAAACTTGCGGTCCCAAAAGCACTGGGAGGATGGGGGTTAAAGAATATATTTCTGTTCGCAACAGCCTTGGGGGCCAAGGTATCGTGGCGACTTATTCATACACAGAGCCTCTGGACTAGAGTGGTCTATCATAAGTATATTGCCCCACTTACTCTACTTGAATGGATCAGGCTGGGCAATAAGACGAGGGCTAATTGCTCTGTGGTTTGGAAAGCAGTGGTGCAGAATTTCCAATTGGTAGGATCTGGATTAGTGTGGCGGGTTGGAAATGGGAGACTTATTCGTTTAGGACTGGACCCTTGGGTTGGATGTAGGGGTGGCCATGTCCTGCATGTGGATTTGAGGAATATTTTGGCAGAAAGAGGTTGTCATTTCTTGGCTGATATTGCGGATCTGAGTACATCTACACTTTGGCATCAGGGATGGATCACTGCACATAGACTGGAGATCCCTGGTGAAATGCATGGGGCTTGGGAGGATTATCTTCGGCACTTAAGACTATCTTATATACGCTTGACAAATAGGACTGATGAATTGATTTGGGGCCTTCATCCCTCTGGAAAATACTCCCCTAAGAATGGATATATACAGTTGAATGTGGACGTACATAACAGGGGATTGGTGTGGTGGTGGAAACATCTGTGGAAGCTAAAGTGTCCAGGTAAAACAAAACTACTCTTCTGGGCAATTCTGGAACAACGAGTCCCAACCTGGGACATTCTACAAAGACGATTCCTACAGGGGCCGGGGTTCTGTCCACTTTGTAGGGATGCTGAAGAGACTAGTTCACATCTATTTGTACATTGTAGGTATTCTCAGGCTGTTTGGGCTGAGGCCTGCAGATTACTGGAACTCAATGTGGGGTGGCAGGGTGTGAGTACACATGAGGCATTCCAACAGTGGTGGATAACACATAAGACATCAAACATCTGGGCTTTCCCTTGTATATATGCCTGGGGCATCTGGATTACCAGGAATATGATTATTTTTCAAGATTGCAGGGCTCCTATGGCGAGTGTAGTGGCTCAAATCGTGGCTATTACCCTACACTTCAAGGCTCCTGCCCCTGTGGTTCGAATGCGACCTGTGTGTGTGGAGTTGATTGACAAATCCATGCCATGGGCTTATTTTGATGGTGCATCAATAGACCATCAAACAGAGTGTGGTGGGGGGGGAGTACTATACAAAACTGAGTCTCTTTACTTTCATCTGGTGGCTGGGTTGGGGAGGGGATCCAATAATTTCGCTGAACTCATGTCTCTCCGGCTGCTGATGTTATTCGCCCTTGAACAAGGATGTCTTTCTCTACAGGTTTATGGCGACTCTATGTTAGTTATAAACTGGGCTAAGGAGATCACACACTGCAATGTGATGATCCTCTTACCTATCCTGGAGGAGGTGATCCTATTAAAGCAGTCTTTTTCTCATATCTCATTTACACATGTCTACAGGGAGAGAAATGAGATTGCTGATATGCTCTCCAAGGTAGCGACGCAGCAGCACTATCCATTTGGCACTTGGAAGATCACAAATCACACACCCGTGGGCACCAACAGCTATTACCATCGACCTTTTCATGAAGAGAATGCGGCACAGATTGAGCCGTAGCTCAGTTACAGGTGACAAGTGCGGGGTATTCTGTAATGAAAGGGATAGATACGATACAAAGGCAGACGAATATCAGAGTTTTATATTTTAATATGGATATTGTGGGCAGTAGCACAGATCTTGATGACTAGCGAGGGGATTCCTGTAGACCGGGACATTAACTGCGATGTGTAGTCAACCAGCGAGGGACATCATAGATATATTTTAAATTTGGATATAAGTGGACTGTAGGGATAGTCGTTTACACTGTATTATTTGTAGACCAGCGAACAACAAGTTAATTGAAATTTGTAATGGGATATTAGTGGGCTGCATGGACAGACCCGTATGAGTTTTGGGACATCTGTTATGATGTGGATATGGGACAGATATATGTGACAATGTAGGGATCTTAGTGATTCTATTACATGTGCATATTGTAATTTTGTTCATTTATGAAATAAAATTACTGACTTTTTCCAAGGAAAAAAAAAACTTTTTGTTTGTCTTTTTTTTTTCAAAATTGATCTCATGTTTTACTGGAGTCTAAAGTTCTTCCTCTTCTGGATTATCTTTTTTTTTTAATGTTGAGTCAGATTCTTCACCCTCCAACTCAAACTATATTATCTTTGGTCTTTTTTTCCCTTGGTTGGACTTCCTATTTGGGAACAACTTTAACCTCTCTAAAAACAACATCTCATTTGTAATTAGTCTTGAGGATATAACCTTTTATACCATCTTTATAACCAATAAAGATACACTTTTAGTTTTATTATCCAACATAGTCGTATTTTCCTTTGGAATATGCACATAATCACCACAACCCAAAAATCAAATATGTTTAAGAGAGGGTTGTTTACCAATACTCCATGCTTCATCTGGAGTTTTTTCAACTAATGATGATGTAGGTGATCAATTTACCGAATAACATGTAATATCCACTTCCTCTGCCCAAAATTCCTATGATAGCCTTGCATCATTGAGTATACTTCTTGCCTTTTCCATCAATGTCCCATACATTCTTTATACAACTCCATTTTGTTGAGGTGTGTACGGAGTAGTCTTTTGACCTGCTATTACACACTTCTTACAGATTCCTTGAACTCATTTCCGTATAACTCTCCAACATTATCTATCATCGGCACCTTTATTTTCTTCTCTTTCTGGTTTTCCACAAGAGGCTTAAACCCTTTAATTTACCAAACACCTCAAATTTATTACAAAGGAAATAAATCCATGTGTTCATCAAGAAATCATCAATGAATGAAACTTAATACATAGATTTACCTAGTGATGGAATACGAACATGTCCAAACACATCATAGTGTATTATATCCAAGATTCATTTTGCTCTTGTAGTATTATATGGGAATCTCACTCAATTATGTGTACCATATATACAATCTTTACAAAAATTAAAATCTAATGGGAAATTAGGCATACCTTCAACCATACATTTACCAAGTAATGATTTAAGGTCCTTCTATCCATTATGTCCTAGTCTTTGATGTTGTTAGCATTAAAATTCACCTTGTCAAAATTTTGACATTTTCACCAATTTTGTTCCAGCCTTGCCAAGTCTTAATTAATTGCCTCAAACTTTAGTCCAATGAGTCTTACCATCTACCCTTGTCTTTATACTCTTTAAAGAGCCAAATACCTTATCTTACCTTTTAATTATTTTTATGCCTGGCTTAACTTTAATACTAAATCCTCATATTTATCATGAGCCAAATCTTTTTTAAATTGTTATTTTAGAATGGTTTCAAATTTGGAAAATCGGGAAATTGTACTCCGTAATTTCTATTACTTGCAACATTTTTCATGCTCAGAGATTGTTGTTGATGGATAGTTAGTCTGTGTTTCTTTTGCATTTTAGTTTTTCTTCTTCTTATTTGAAATCAAAGGTGATTCTTGCACTACACTAGCCATCATATAGGTTCAAAGCTAAATGCAGTAGAGATTCTATTGTAAGTTTCCTGCAATTTGTGATTTGTGTTTTAGATATTATGATTTTGATTTGGAACACTATTTTGAATCCGAATATCTTCTTGGTGGATGGATAAGGATGAGCAAATTCTAAAGCCTATATATTCATGCATGTTTCACATTCTTATTTTTCATGTTATCCTTCTACTGTCTCATTGTCCATCTGCTTGCCTTTGATCTATGAAATGCTGCCTACCTAGTTGAACTTAGCCTGATTTCCCCTTCCAGATGTTAAATTTTCAGAATTTACTTCAATCTGATCTAGGATCTTAACTGAGAGAACAACATGTATAGCAAATCTACAGCATATCAATCATGGACACAATAATGCAAGCACACAAGAGACACAGAGTTTACTTGGGGAAAACCATAAAGGTGAAAAACCCCAATAACTTCCTCAGAGATAGATAGAGCAATGATACAACCAGAATACAAGAGATAGTCTTCTCCTAGCAGTAGAGCCTCCTCCTCCACAAGTGCGCCACTCTCCCAAGTGTGAGTGAGAGAATAGAATGTGTAAAATGAGAGAGACACACTCTCTATTTATACACTAACTTGACTTGATCTTTACTCAACTAGGTCGGCCTCAACTTAACCACTTAACATAATGCTGACTAGGCCGACCCCCACTAGGGTGGTCTAATAACCCTTTGACCCACATGACTTATATAGGGCCGACCCCAACAAGGTGGTCTAATAACCCATCAAGTATAAGTTACGACACTTACAATATAAATGACGACACTTCCGTATAGAGGAATAATAACATCTCTATAGGAATACAATATACATATATGTGAAATACATTCCGAAGTTACATATACATCAACACTCCCTCTTAACTAGGATGGTATTTCTTGACACAGGTCTTCTAGCACAAGTCTTCTTCTTTGGATCATCGTCATCGAGTCATCATCATCATCACTGTTGCTGCTATCTCAATCAATCTCTACATCTACTCGTCATAGGAAGTTCTACAGAGCCAGTCCTTTTTCATACTGGATGTATGCCCACCACCTGCAGGTCTTCGTCATCACTGGCCATACTGTGGAATCTTCAGGACTTATTACGTGCGTCACAAAACCTCGAAAGAGCATCCCAGGCTGTTACGAGCACACGGCTCTACCTATAGGATCTCCCAGGGCCATATTATATGTGACCTCACCACAAAACCTCGCAAGAGCATCCCAGGCTGTTACGAGCACACAGCTCTACCTATAGGATCTCCCAGGGACAGATTATATGTGGTCACCACAAAACCTCGCAAGAGCATCCCAGGCTGTTACGAGCACACAGCTCTACCTATAGGATCTCCCAGGGACAAATTGTATGTGGTCATGGCAAAACCTCACAAGAGCATCCCAGGACTTATTACGGGCGCACAACCCAACCTATCGGATCTCCCAGGGACATATTATATGCCATAGGACAAAACCTCGAAAGAGCATCTGCCAGATATCCCAGATCCAGATTATATGCCATAGGCAAAACCTCGAAAGACTATCTGTAGATCTCCCAGGGCCAAATTATATGTCCTCCCAGAGCAAAACCTCGAAAGAGCATTTGCTAGATATCCCAGGGCCAAATTATATGCCATAGGCAGAACCTCGAAAGACTATCTGCAAATCTCCTAGGGCCAAATTATATGCTCATCTGCACAACCTGATCCACGACCATAGAGTATCGACCTAATACTCACCATACATCATCCTGATGTATACATGATCATCCTGATCATCATCACTGCAACATCCTGCTGCAAGTCATCTGGAGCAACATCCTGAAGCTCGTCATCCACGATCATCCTGATCATATCATGCATCTACCTTATGCATACCAAGTATCTACCTGATACATATCATCATACATGATCCACCTGATCATACAATGTATCCACCTGATACAAATACAAATACATGATCCACCTGATCATACATGATACATATCAACATACATGATCTACCTGATCATACAATGTATCCACCTAATACATTTACAGATACATGATCCACCTGATCATACATGATACATATCAACATACATGATCTACCTGATCATACAATGTATCCACCTGATACATATACAGATACATGGTCCAAGCATCCAACATGATGCATATACAAAATACATACAAATGATCCAACCGTCATATGCAGCATCCAACATGATGCGTACATACATAAATGATCCAACTGATCATATCCAGCATCCAACATGATGCATACATACATATACATATAAATGATCCAACTGATCATATCCAACATCATCCTGATGCATATACAGAGCAGTAACTAGAGCATCGTCCTGATGCTCATCATCCAACACTTACATCCACAGCCATGTGAAGGATCCTCCTTCCAACATGCTTGGAATGGCCTCTGCAAATGTGTCCATTACTTCTTCCTTGAAGTGTCATCAATCCGAAGAACACCAAGCCTCTCTCTGAAGTACTCGAACTTCACTCTAGCTAGTGGTTTCGTCAACACATCTGCAATCTGCTCGTCCGTCGCAATGTACAGGAGCTTCACAACTCCTCTCTGCACCATATCCCTGATATAGTGATATTTGATCTCTATGTGTTTCGACCTATCATGAAAAAATGGGTTCTTAGACAGCTTCACACAACTCTAGTTATCACAAAAGATACCAGTAGCATCCAATGGGAGATCATATAACTCAGACAGTAGCTTCCGTAGCCATACTGCCTCACAACTAGCTGAACAGGCTGCAACATACTCTGCCTCAGCTGTACTCAGTGCTACGCAGGACTTCTTCCTGCTAAACCAAGAGATCACACCTGATCCCATACTGAAGCAGCATCTAGATGTGCTCTTCCTATCTGCAGCACTACCAGCCCAATCTGAATAAACATAACCCTGCAGGTTAAATTTTTGATTTGCTTCATACTTGAGCCCATAATCCACTGTACCCTTCAGGTACCTCAGAACATGCTTTACAACAACCTGGTGAGCACTCCTCGGATCCATCAGGAACTGGCTCAATGTGTTCATCGCAAAGCAAATATCTGGTCTTGTGTTCGTCAGGTACTTCAAGGACCCAATAATCTAACGATACATAGAGACATCAACCGGCTCAGATGAAGCATCACAAAGAAGCTTCAGATTCAATTCCATAGGTGTGGCCATGGCCTTGCAATCCATCATCCTGAACCTCTTCAGGATCTCTACTGCATACTTCCCTTGTCCAAGGAAGATTCCATCTGCACTCTGCCACACCTCCATGCCAAAAACAAATAGTGCATCATCCCCAAGTTCTTCATTTCGAACTCAGCAGCAAGCTTCCGCTGCGTGTCGGCAATCAATCTATCTTCACCTGTAACAAATAGGTTATCCGCATACAAAAGTAGTATCACTGGATTGCCTTCCTCAACCTTGTAGTAAAGGTTGGAATCCGCTTTACTCTTGGTAAAGCCCAAACTGGATAGAAAGTTGTCTATCCTACCAAGTTCTGCACACATATATGACTACACCATTCAAGAAGGCTGTCTTGAAATCCATCTGGTGTATCTTCTGTTTCATCACTTTTATATTTCTCTATGCTGCCATCTGCAGCATGCTTGATCTGATAGTTCCATTTGGAATTCACAACAAACTTCCCTTCAGCTCTTGGGACCCGCATCCCAAACATCGTTCTTCATGATCGACGGATCATGGCATTCTTCCCGTATCCTGGGAACTTCAATATCTTCAATAGATAATTTTGTTGCTTGAACAAATGTTGTAGTCCTTCTTTTGTAGGTGAAGGTATATGGTCTTTTCTACAAAACAAGTTAAATTGCATGATTAGAAACATCTCATAATTTTCAGACAAATTCTTACACATAAACAAATATGTCATACAGTCATGCAATTATCTTAGCCAATGCTTCAATACAACATTTATCCATGTTCCACAACTTTTTAGATGCCTTCCAGTCTCTACCAGAACATTGTTAAGAGTTTGCACTACTCCCAACATGTCAGCAAAGAGGTTTCATTCTAGATAAGTAGCATTGGAATGTTGTACAGTGCCATAGGCCACTTACCCATCACATGCATATTAGTAGTATACTGTTCATTAATGCAATCATTTTAATATGCACAATACATATCCTAAGTCTTGGAACATGAGCATATACATCATTGAACAATTTTATTTAAACAAACAAATATGCAAGAAATGATAATTAAAAATACTTATCTTTGTTTGGTTGATGGGTGGACTCTCTCTGAGTCTTTGCTTCCTTGCAGGAGCTGCTGAAGTAGCTTCTTCTACACCTTTCTGTTGTGGAATGTAGAAAGATGGTCAACTCCCTCTGAATATCTGCATCCTTGCAGAAACTACTGAAGTGTGCTCCTTTGCTTTCTTGCAGGAACAACTGGAGTGTGCTCCCTCTTGATCTTTGCTTCCTGGATTACCTGTCCTTGAACTTACATCCATCCTTAATCACTATGCATGCTTATTAGTATCATCATTGTGTTATCCTTGAGGTCTCATACATAATTACACATTTATTAGTATAATCCTAATACTAGCAAAACACAATAATCTTAAACATGTATAGTCATGATCATTCACATATAATAAACATTAGTATTCAAGGTTTCAGGGAAGTCTTCTTTTACTCATGCATATTCTTATTTGATCATAGGACTCTTCTGATTAGTTAAATCATCAATGCATAAACCCGTGATTACTCAAACCTATACCTTCATGATTCTTCTGGTTAGTCATATCATCAATTATGGTAAGAAACATAATATGCATACAACCATGACTATTCAAACCTATGACTTCATGAATAATCATTATCAACAACACAACAGTATAAGATCCTAACACAAGGTAGGATTCTAGCTTGATATAGGAAAAACATACCTGGATTAGCATGCTAACTAGTTATGTATAACATACCCGCATAATGTCTTCTGGTTCTCTTCAGTGACTTGTGCTAGTAACCTGCATGTCTCATAGGTTAACCATTGTAGGACCAAGTTATACATACCTCGAAAGTAGATCTTCTATGTGATCCATGACAATGGATGAATCTTTCTCTTCATGTCACCATGATCATATGTTCTTGAAGTAGAACATGATTTGTCTTTCTTGGTGTACCTTTTATGTTAGCGAACAACATAAACCTCATACAACATCACAATGCATTAGTACATTCATAAGTGTCAAAACCTTAATCAATGAATATCTTCTATTAAGGTGATACGACTAATTAATCAAGATTGTATTGTAATGATATGAAGACAAACATATGATAATACCTATAAGCCATACCTGTCAAGATTGCTTGTAATCTTCTTATGGAAGGCCTTAGCCTCATCTCCCTCTGAGACAGGAACTTCTTCACTTATGCAGGTGACCAATCCATCTTCTTCTATGGTTAACCCAATCCAATTGATTTGCAAGAACTGGACTTGGAGCTGGATTAGGGTTTGTCAAGGAAACCCCAAAAATTCCAACTTTGAATTTCAAACTTTCGAAAGGATAGAAATATGCGCCTTGATGAGCTGATCAAGTTGGTATATTCAGAATTTGAAAACTGCAAAGTTTCACCCCTCGAAATTTCCTTTTAGATTTCTTGATTCACTAGGGAGGACACTGAATTAGGGTTTGAGTTTCCTGGAGCCTCACCCAACCAAAAGATTTGATTCAAAGCTCTAAGCTTTGATTTTTCTGAGGAGCTTCCAGTCGTGGTCACAGATTTCCAAAATTCCAAGGTTTGCAGAAGCCCTAATTTTCCATCTTTCTGATCAAAGTCCCGAACTGGGGTTTGATCAAGCCCAGCCTTTTTCCCAACCAAAAAATCTGATCTTGGTCTCTAAATTTCGATTTTGATGAGTAGCATCCAGCCGTGGTCTCCGATTAGAGAAATTCCAACTTTCTCCGAAGCCCTAAATTCCGAAAGCCATGAATGAAGGTGCTAAAAACTAATTCTGTTTTGACAGAAATATGTACCTAATTGTTTTTGGTGTAACTCTGAACTTTTCAATCCACAGGGTCTGAACATTTTTATTGAGATAGCCTGACCTGTTATCTTTCCATCCCGACAGGTCTGACCTCAATTGGATTCTTTGAGAGAGAGTTATGCTAAGTGTCGCAACGTGACCTGTTTATGGGATAATACAGGAGAGCGAACTTGTACGGAGTGCCACGTGTCCCTGGTTCAACTTCTGCCTCTGAACACTTTTCCTAAGATAGCCCGACCTGTTGTCTTTCCATCTCGATAGGTATGACCTCAATTGGATTCTCTGGGAGAGAGTTATGCCAAGTGTCGCAACGTGACCAGTTTATGGGATAATACATGAGAGCGAACTTGTATGGCGTGCCATGTGTCATTGGTTCAACTTCGGCCTTTGAAAACATTTCTTGAGATAGTACAGTCTGTGTACTACCTGTCACTTTTTACGAAATTTCATTTGGAGCTTCCTATCCCAAGTTATGACCTTTTTCCCAAGGTCACCTGATTTTGACTCAGATCTGGAAGAGGCAGAAACCCTATATTGTACAGATCATAAATCACAAAGTACAACGAATTAGAGGTTTTCCTTTGGACACAAGGTACATGGGGATCTGATCTTCGACCTGTAAAAGTTTCAGATCTGAAAACTTCTCCAAAATGGATTTATAGCGAAAGTGCTACGATGACTGGTTTTTGCTATATCAAGCCCTAGCATCGTAAGTGCAACAAGTGTCATACATGCCATATCATGCCTTCTTTCAGGATAGCTCTGATACCATGTTAAATTTTTAGAATTTACTTCAATCTGATCTAGGATCTTAACTGAGAGAACAACATGTATAGCAAATCTACAACATATCAATCATGGACACAATAATGCAAGCACACAAGAGACACAGAGTTTACTTGGGGAAAACCATAAAGGTGAAAAACCCCAATAACTTCTTCAGAGATAGATAGACCAATGATACAACCAGAATACAAGAGATAGTCTTCTCCTAGTAGCAGAGCCTCCTCCTCCACAAGTGCGCCACTCTCCCAAGTTTGAGTGAGAGAATAGAATGTGTAAAATGAGAGAGACACACTCTCTATTTATACACTAACTTGACTTGACCTTTACTCAACTAGGTCGGCCTCAACTTAACCACTTAACATAATGCTGACTGGGACGACCCCCACTAGGGTGGTCTAATAACCCTTTGACCCACATGGCCGACCCCCAATAGGGTGGTCTAATAACCCTTTGACCCACATGGCTTATACAGGGCCGACCCCAACAAGGTGGTCTAATAACCCATCAAGTATAAGTTACGACACTTACAATATAAATGACGACACTTCCGCATAGAGGAATAATAACATCTCTATAGGAATACAATATACATATATGTGAAATACATTCCGAAGTTACATATACATCAACACCAGATGCTCTGCCTTGCTTAGCCTTCTCGACCTATTTCATTAATCAAAACTATCTTAAATCCAAGATGTGCTAAGCATGTCCTTTTTGCAATCAAAGGACATCTTTTAGCGCTAACATTATCTGTCTCCACATTTTGCACCCATCCCAAGGCATTTGAGATTGTACCACTAGATGTAATGGATTTGATACATCCAATGACACAACCTTAAACCCAGTTTTAAATCCATTGGAAAACCCAGTTTTCCAATTGGGAGCATTAGCTACCCTGAAATCCATTGGAAAACCCAGTTTTGATAGCCTAGAAACCCAGTGACGGGATTGAGTTATTTGTTGCCAGAATGGTGAGAAATCCAAGTGTGGATGTTTGAACAGAGGATGGGATTGCTTGAATTTAGCTTGAGATGTTTGTATCTCTGTGGTTGAGCTCACTGGATTAGCATCCTCATCATTTCCTTATTGCATGCTTGATAAACCCGACTGTGTGCTGGCTTAGCATGACCATTTGAGTGAATCCATGGCTGTGAGTGAGCCTGTCTAGTTCCTTCTAAGTGGATACACAGCCCAGCTCGGGGGTGATCTCTCAGCTGAAAGAATATAGGCTGGACAGAGATCTATGGTTGGGTAGAACGTTTCTCTCACATATCCAGTCGTTTGGACAACTTCATCTTCCAAATAAGTGTTCTCTGTGATTTAAATTATATGCATTCTATGTTCTGCAATGTGTTAATTCTGAATGTTAATTGTTCATGTTAATGAGATGAAATGAATATCTTAATATGGTTGATATGCAGCTAGTGCATAGCATAAGAATGGGATTGATTCAATGTCTGTTGATTCATCATCTGCTTGGGATAGATATGCTGAGGCATTCCAGTCTGTGTGTGTGTTATTATGTTTTAATTCCGCTGTGTTTATAATGAGTATGAATTGCACACAGAAGTTTTAATTATCCATGCATTTATTCGAAAATGAATGGGGCTGAGATTGTCAATATGCCCGATATGTTGGTCATGTTTCCTTCCTTGCACCGGGTTGATGGAAGGGGACGTGAAAAAGCTAAGAAACCAATGGTATTAAGAAGATTTCATACGAACTAAGGGTTATTGAATGGTTGATCTTGTATCAAGGGATTCCTTCTAAATATTGTTTGGAAAAGAGTGGATTCACTAATGACAAAATATCCTATCTTTTCAAAACCAAAGACCATTAAGCATATATGTTAGAAATGTTGGACTTATTATTAATCTTTCAGTATTATTTAACATAAATTTGCAATCATGCTACAAGGCTCCATTTATTGGGAGAATCTCTTCTTAGTGCATGCATCGACTTATTCTTTCTAAGTATGATGCATTAAGTCACAACATCCTAGCTATTGAGTGTTATTAAGTAAAGTTGCAATCAAGCTCCAAGGCTCCATTCATTTGAGAGAGACCTAGTTGTTGTTGTGTTTCAATTTGAAAATTGCATTGTAAGGCTTCTTTTTAAGGTATTAATTGTTCCATGTCCTCCTTTCAAAAGATCTCTTAATATGTATGTGCCCAAATCAATGATAAATGCTACTTATTAGTTGGAGCTGCAAAAGAAATTTCAGCTTTGGCTTAAAATTTCAGATTTGGCCTATTTTAAGCTTATTGCAGCCATTATCCGAATGAGGAAAATATGATTCATTGTACAATAATATCCTTTGTACATTATTTATTGTACTATAACCTGGGGAGCCACGAAACAAACAACTCAGGTTCAAACCACCCCATGGTGTAGAACCCCTATGTGACTTGATGGTGTTTGACCTCCTAGGATTGGTTTGGAATTAGTTTACCATTATCAAAGAAGCTTAAGTTAGCACTGACTATTGTTTTGACTATTGGCAAAGCACCAACATAATCGATCTAGGTGTACTTTGAAGAGCGCATATGCATAAAAAATTTACATGATTCGCACAACATTGACATAATCGATCTAGGTGTATATTGAAGAGTTTGTATGGAGAAATTTTTCTACATGGTTCTCCCATTCTTGCCGTGGGAAGTTAAAACATTTATGTGTTTGCAGTATTTACAACGCAAAGGTAAGTGAATTTAATGGAGGACTGCAGTTTCTAGTTGGTCGAATCTCTACATAGAAAACACCCATGTGAACAATGACAATGATGTATTAACCATTGAGAGTGGGTGGCATGAGTACATTTTACCATCAAGAGTGGGTGGCATGGTAGTTTGAACTACAACAAAATTGTCAAAAAGGTAGGGTAAGTGACACAGTCTCTAACATTTTCCAGGAAAATGTCAAAACCCCAATCAAATGTCCAGGCAATCCTAGAGATCATAGCTGCACACAACACATGAAGTGCAAAATATTAGTATTTTGCAGTTGCTGGGATTCAAGGTCCATTTGTATAGCCCTCACCTCTAGAATTCGAAATCCCTCCTAGCCTTGAGAATGATGGTACAAAAAAAATATTAATGCATTAAAACATCCTCACATGCCCATTAATTGTCATCAACTAGTCCAGAACACTTTAAAGGCAATTTGGATGCACATATTGGGTGGTTTAATTATCTTTAATACTTTTATGAACTTCATGTGAAGGAAAACAATATGCACCCCGCAACAGATTCATTAAGATGGTCATGGGGGCATTACACTAACGACTTCCATGCAGAGAAGTAGAACATGCCACCATTAGCATCCTCATGTCCATCCTATTAATTGTTCATGGAAATCAACCCACCCATGCATGGGGAATCCTTGCATCCTCTTGTCCTGGGCATCAACCCACCCATCATCCCCAACAAAGGAAGTGGCATTTGCACGAAAGATCTTAGCAACTGCAATCTGCGAGGATGTTCTCCCATCATTGACGATTGCATGGAATATCCTCCCTTCAATCTACGTGGATTCAATGGGAACAAGACTTAATGATACTTCCACTCAACTTTCAATGTTGCACATATCAAAATGCTTCACACCTATTCCTAAAATTCCCAAGACCTCCCACACACCCATTCATAACCCTCAAATACCCTACTTCATTGGTGTCGAGGCTGAACTCCAGTGCACACGCAGAAGGAGAAGGGAAAGTCCAGTGTACACGCAGAAGGAGAAGGGAAAGTCCGGTGTACATGCAGAAGGAGAAGGGCGTGTTGTAGTACGCTTTGTACCTACATTTATTGTTCACTCATACTCAATCAAGCGGAAGATCAAAGACCAAAAAAAGAAAAAGAAAAATCGTGCTTCAAGCATCAAGGATCACCCTATGTGTATCAGAGCATTGGACCATTCAAGAAGAGTAAACAGCAAGAGAGTTAACCAATACTATATATAATGAATGACTTAGATGTGTACGCGTGACTCGTCGGGCAGATCTTGACCGCCTGAGGCCCCCAAAGATGCAAAGGACTTAAAAGTGGGTATTTTGTGTCTACAGTCCAGATTGAATCTCTTAGTTTTCCTAAATGGATCATGTCCGTCAGAGGTAACAATATGCGCGACAAATCCAAACAATGAAAATCCCATCAATGACCCAGATACTGTAGTGCATCTCTCCAAATATCGGTCCGGATCATGGGAGGGATCAGAGCGAGTGAAGAAGACAAGCAGAATCCCTCTCCACCAACAACCAAGATTAGAACATGTGGTTTATCAAAGTATATCTGAGCTCTTGGAGGGAGCAAGGCTTAATTTTAATTATGAGAAAGAAACATGCCGTGAATGGTCCTAATCGGATTGTGCGGTGGGATAAGGTTAGATCTCGACTATTTATGGTCACCGAAGCACATGACAAGATGAGCGAATGTGTCTCGTCAGTGGTAGAAGTCGTGTAGAATGATTAAGGCTAATCATAGCAGCCGACATTTGAGAGACCTATTGAAAAGCTTTCCTCGTTTAAAATACATAAATTTTGTGGCAAGAGTATGAACTGCATAGCAGCACGACTGCTAAAGTGGTTAAAATTATGCCCACTCATGTGCAATCATGTTCATCTTAGGGAGCATGAGGTGTCATCCTTAATAACGTATGCCACCTCAGTTTGTTTTTTATTACACGATTCAATCATCTTGTCTGCATGCTTACAAGTATTCATCCTTGATCTTACACGTATAACCTCGCTCTGATTCACTCTCGGTGCCATGTGATTACCATCATGAAAAATCTGAGCCCAAATGGCCAAATCCTAAGCCGTGATTTTTTTGCATCTAATATGAATCATGACTGAGTACATCCTTGAAAATCCTGGCACAATTGCTTCCGAACAAAACATCCTATTGATTGCTCCTAGTCACAACTCATATTAAATAAGCATTTCGAATCTTTACTCTTGAGTGGGATTATAGAGCCCATATTAAATAAGCATTTCGAAAGATACTAATGATTTCTCTGTAATTGTGGCTCTTATGTTCTCCCCATTTTACTCTCTCCCTAACTTCACATCCACCACCTCCATGTAATGGGGAAGTTTGATAGAGTAAGATATGTTACCTGGGGAAAATCCACAAAGACTCCAGGCATCTTCACTTGTGCACTAGTTTTAGTTGTGTATCTTTTTGATACACAAAGGTTGGCCCCAAAAAAGATTGTATTCGATGTAGTCTGCGGTTGCTAACTCCCTTGTTATGATGGAGCCATCAGCAATAAGGGATGTGGAAACCAAGCTTCATCTGCTAATTTTATTCCCTATCACACATCAATATGGAAAAATGCAACTTCCCTTGAAGTTTTCCTTGATTCAGTGCATCATGAGATGAATGCTCTCTACTAACGATGTTGATCAGAGAAAAGAAGGCCTCGATGTTGTTCAGTACTAGAATTAGTTTTGTCCTTCAAAATGACCAGATAGCGAGAGGCATGTGAAATATTTGAAGTCTGTAGGTGATGGCATACTCGGATAAGGTGCTCCTGAGAATTAGTTACGACAACTCTTGAAGAATATGTGGATTCCATGAATGCTGTAAGCCCACATGTCCACCAAAGAGGACACAGTCATCATCACACAACATATAAAAACTCAGCTTGAAAGGGAAAGGAAGTTCAGTCATTTACCGAGTTTTTGAAAGCTCAGAGAAGCCGTTGGATCTGCAACATTAGGTTTCTCCTCCCTTTCTTTTCTCCTTCTTTGTTGTTTTCACATCGTTGAAAATCTGTTGTAATGTTGAAAATAGATGATAAGCACTAGGAATGTAGCGATAAATTTCCCTCTGATTGTACACAATCAGAAATTGTAATGCAATTGTTGAGTATTTTGGGACCAGGACTGAGGCAATGATGCCACTAGGTGTTTGAATCTATAGTAATTTCATTTTGTTATGTAATGAACTTTTAAATGAAGTAGATAAGCCTCCAGTTGTATACATTGTTCACATGGATCATAACCTTATTTTTTTCCTGTATGATGTTCTAATAGTTCTCATGGGTGCCTTTTAATGGCTAGTTGAAACTGCTCTCTCATTGGAATGTTTTTCATGGTTGTCTTGCTTCTTTTCAAGGATTTAACTATGATTAAGGTTCCTAGGGGGTATTTCTTTGAGTTTTCTTTGCTTTGGAATATTTGTGCCTCCCCTTTAAAGTCACAACACTAACTTATATTATTTTCATGGTTGAGATTTCCCCCCAAGCAACTCAGATTTTAGCTTAAATCTAGTCAATTTTTCATGCATATCTGATAGGTACCTAGGGTGACAGACTAGTATTCATGCCTCCTCATTTTAAGTGTACCCTCCCTTGGTTAGAGGACTGACTTGATAACCTAAAGTGGTGCAGAGATGGTGCTGTCTGCACATCCCTCCTCGACATTTGTATTTTGACCAAAGTCGCCATTTATTTGATGTTTAAACATGTAGCTGGGCATAACTGCTTGTAATATCCCAAAACTTTTACTTTTGTTATATACTGGGCGTAAGCCCCAATGCACATGATTTACTTTTGTTATATATATATATATACTAGGCATAGGCCCCAATGCACATGATTTACTTTTGTTATATATCTTCCAAAAGGAAAATATCCATCACTCTAAATAAAGAGTGATCATAAACTTCCCATTTTGAGCTTATCTTTCATCTTTATACATTACATCATCTTACAAAAATCTTCTGTCCAACTTGGATCAGGGAGTTTCAAAATAACAGTCTATCATCTTTATACATTACAGCAATTTACAAAAAAACTCCTGTCCAACTTGGATCAGGTTGTTTCAAAATAACAGTCTGTTCATTTTTGGTATTACAACAACAAAGACCGACAGTCTTCTGATTCTTCTCCTTATGGGAGATTCAACTGAACTTCCACTCTAATCTCTCCTGATGGAATGAGTAGAGATTCTTCTCCTTATGGGAGATTCAACTGAACTTCCACTCTAATCTCTCTTGATAAACATGTCTGAAGGTGATACTGTGGAAACAAAGAACTAAGTTGTTTATATGAGCTAAGAGTGGCTGCAAATGCGGGGCTCTAATATGGAGTTTTTTATTTGCCCAGTCTATCACCATTTTAGAATCCACGAAAACTTGGAGGGAGGTAATCTGATGCCTTAGCGCTATCATCAGTACTTCCCATAGTGCTGAGAGTTCAGCCTTGCTATTTGTGCCATGCTCGGTTCCATACAAGATGTTTAGTTTGTTGTGCTTGTCAAAGTAAATAACACCCCCTGAGCCTCCTAACTGTGGAGTTCCCTGGCTTGCCCCATCAAAAAAGGCCCAAGGGAGGTTGTTATCAATAGTGGGGAGAACTAACACTCTCTATTTTTTCTCTATTTCTTCTTGTTTGTGTTCTTTGTTCCACTGCACGATCAGAGCTGCAGTCACATCTACTTTTGTTATATATATATATATATATATATATATATATATATATATATATATATACACATACTGGGCGTAGGCCCCAATGCACATAATTTACTTATGTTATATATATACTGGGCGTAGGCCCCAATGCACATGATTTACTTTGTTATATACTGGGCATAAGCCCGATGTACTTGGTTGACTTTTTATTATGTGTTGGGCACAAGCCCTAATATACATGGATGACCTTTGTTATGTTATGTGCAGAAGTTCTGGTATACATGATTGAATTCTTTTATGTGTTGGGCATAATCCCTGGAGCACATGGGTTATAATACTATGTGTTGAGTGTAATCTCTGGAGCACATAGGTAACCCAGGCAGATAAATGACAGAGTGTTGGGCATAAGCACTAAATCACTCCAACATGATGTTGAACATAAGCTCTGGAGCATCGGATCTTTGGCCATTGTATCCCTAGGTGTATCTTACAAATGCATCCTAGTACTAGTGTTGAGCACAAGCTCTGGAATTGCACTATTGTAACTCCCATTAAGAGTGTTGAGCATAAGCTCTGAATAACACTAGGGTTACCTCACTTAAGGTGTTGAGCTTGAAAAACTCTGAATAGCACCAATACTCATCATATTTAATCGAATTGACTAATTGAATCATTTTCTATTTTCTCATCAAGCGCTGAAAGACACTGCCACTAAAACGAGGAATCGAGCATGCAAAAGGGTCTAGAACTACCTATCTTTAGTTGACCAACCAAACCGATAAGAGGCTATGATAAAGAAATGTTATAAATTAATGAAGCATCGAATATATATATACTATATGATGCAATGAATACATAAAGAGAATTATAAAGAAGTCTCACAAATATATAAAAATATGTATATATATGTAGATGTTATATATATAGCAAAAGATAATATATATATATATATATATAATAAAGAGATAAATAAATTAAATAGTGGAGTCCATAATTTATATAAAGGAATATATATTATTTATATAAACTAAATAAATAAAACCAATAGTTCTATTTTCAATTCAAAAAAATAAACAATTAAAAGTTCAGTTATCAAAGAATAATAATTAAAATGATCTTTTACTTATATTATATATATTTTCAAACTATAAGTTAAATACAAGAAGATGTTAAAAATATTGATGTTAACTCAAGAAAAAACTGCCCCAATTCCAAAAGCCTAGGTTGCACCCTAGCTAAAATACCTATAAATATAAGGGCAAGTACCAAGAGAGGACCCCAAATCGTTATGATCATTTTATGAGATTGGAGAGGTTCCAAGTCTTGCCTCTTGAAATTACAGAGTTTAGCCCAAAATATAAAAACATAATTCCTTAGGTATTCTGGACTCTTTGCATGCTCCAACCAGCCAGGGGGTGATCCGTCCAACGAACCAGGAACGATTCAGGATCCATGGTTGGGAGGAACGTGGCGGTTCTGAAGTTATTCGGTTACAATTCTACAGGTCGGTTAAAAGTAGTTCCTATCATTCTATGCTTGTAGTGTGCAGGTTACAGAGGTATTGCAAGCAACACATTTTCGGTAAGAGTTTTATGTCTTTTCTATATCAGTTTTCTGTTCATTAGTAGAATTATAGGCAGAAGTTATAGGTATTAAAACTCCAATGGCAAGCTACAAATTATTTTTATAGCTAGTAGTTATTTTATCTGTTTTACACGGTCATTGATAGAAGTAATAAGTCACAACGCAGGGTTTGTTTCAATAATTTGTATTACTGAAAATTAACAAACAAATCGATTTCAGACTTAAACAAAACCCATGCAAATCCTGCATAGAGTAAAAATCATGTTATTATATTTTCTTATTCCAAGCAAATGTTAATGCATCGATAATTTCTTTTATAAGCTTATAGAATGATGAAAATCCATTCGTACAAACCTAGCATAAAAAACTTAATCATCTAACCATAAGCCAAAGGTAATCCAATCCCAATTTTTCATAACCAATTCACCTAGATCGAAGAACCATATTTTCGCTTATTCAACTTCCAACATTTAAACAGTAAATAAATTAAAAGAAACATGCAGTGATTAGAATTCCTTCACATTCGAACCAGGGTTGACACTGTCCAGCGATTTTCGCTCTAATTGACTAGCGTTAGGGCTCAGCGTTGAAATTGGAAAATAATTATCCACGAAATCGAAAGCATAACAAAATTTTTACACAACAGAAGCATTCATTCAGAAACTAGGGCTATCATTCGGTAGTAACCAAATAAACATGACCAGATTTACATTTGAAACACATAGTGTTAATTTAGAACGTTGTTGAGACCCTTAGACCACCGAAGCAAAGCTAGGATCAACAACAAAGACTCCAACAGAGAGATCACATCCTTTTTAAAGGCTTCGATAGACCCTCACTGACCAACAAAGGCGTCAACATCACAGACCAGGGATCAAATCCCTTTAGCTACCCTAACTACATAGAAAATCCTGAACACAATTTCTTCCAAAAACAATGAAACAACCAGAGTTAAAGTATGCAAAGTTACAGTAGAAAATAGGGTTAATAAGCAAGTAAGATATCCACAGGATACATAGAACAAGGCACCTCTGCTTTTACCATTATTTAATTAAAAGAACATTACATACAGAGTTAGGGCCTTGCCCATGAACAGTAACTAAAGAAGTAAATGCGAAAGTTAAATAACATAACCATCATAGTTTCGCTTTTATAGAATAAATAGTAATGAGAACAAGGAGACTCCCTCATAACATCAGCAAACACAACTTCATTACATTAACAGAGAAATAAACATGGAATATCAATTACAACCATTTTATAAACACAATATTCAAACCCTAGCTAAACTACTATATTTATGAATTGACACAAATCATCCCAAAGTACAGAATGTATCAAGAGAAAAACGGATAACTTAAGTATTAAAAGTAAGATCAAGATTTTGGATCAATGGCTAGCATACACTGAGTCAAATTACAGAAATGCCAAAACTCCTCCATAGGCTTAAAAATTAAGAGTTATACAGCTGAGACTATTTCCCCATACTGAAAATCGATTACAAAGATCAAAACAACAGAGTATGCCCAGGGAATCCATAGGTTGTTCAAACATCTCCTTGTGACTCCGAATGGAAAATCCATTAACCAAACAACACACCACACCCATAAAACACAGACATCATACTGATTCGCATGAAGGGAATGGTCACAATAGACTTGGGGCTTACCAGGGCCAATACGCCTATGGTCCTCCTTCCCTTGTCCAACTATCCTGTAAGTGAGCTCCAAGTAGCCTTCAACACTCTCCTGGCATATAAACACAAGTAGAACAATAACAAAGTAAGTAAATCTATAGGTTAAAGCTTCTGCGAATTAAGAATTTTGAAACCAACCATTTTCCATAGAAACAAGACTTACCTTGCGCGACCAACCACGAGGATGCCTTCTACAGAAGGTATGCGCAGACCAAGAGCTACACTCTGGTCATGCGCCTATTGTTTCCCCCAAATACCATGAAACAACATAGCCTTTCTCTCCAAGTGACCAAAACGAGAATGATACAGGAATGCGATTTTTGGTTAAGGTTTTACCCTTTTTCCAATGTGGAGATCCACCATGTGGCTATCACATGGGTCTCATTAAAATCCAACTACCTCCATTTGGGAATCAATTTATACCCATAAGCCTATAGTAGAGGACCCTCCTTGTAATGTTAAGTGTTTTTGGTATAGTGTAGTTTTGTTACAAAGTGACCATTATACTTTTATGTCAAAGGTTATCCCCTTGAGTAGAGTCTAGCACAAAGTTATTCAATAGCCACCTGCAACCAACGTTAAAACATGCATTAGCTTATGAAAAGCTAAGTAATCCCAGGTTCAACGAAGCCCTCCATACCAATCATAGAAATCTAGCTAATTCAATTACAAAGAAGAACATAGATATCATAGTTACAAGGGCACCTTTATAAGGGTTTAGGGTATGCATCAAAACCAACACACAAACATAATAAAGTATGAAGTAAATAGACATAGCAGAGTAACAATAAAATGAATACATTAAGTTAAATACATGCGAGTCCAATGCCATGCAAACAAACAATGATAACACCACAATTGAAATACAAGCTATCATGTAACCAACAAATGAAAATATCCCAGTTAAAGTACAAGTTCCATTCTTAGTAATGTAACTCAGTGCTGGAGTTAATTTTAAATGAATCTTAGGTCTTACTTGTTAGATTTTGAGAATTAATTCAACATACTCTAGGATCTTTACTGAGAGAATAACATGTACAACATATCAATCATATCAAGCATGTATCAAGCATATCAAGCAATCACATAAGACAATGGACACACAGAGTTTCACTGGGGAAAACCATAAAGGTGAAAAACCCCACAACTTCCTCAGAGATAGAAAGAGCAATGATACAACCAAAGTACAAGAGATAGTCTTCCACTAGCAGGTACTCCTCCTCAACTAGTGCGCCACTTTTCGAGTGATGTAAGAGTGAGTAAATGAGATGATCAAATAGACCTGACTTGCCCAATAACCTAGCAGGGATGACTTGTCTAACTCAGTCTAATAACCCGTGGTTATACTAATCAGGGCCGACCCCACACTTGGTGGTCTAATAACCCATCACAACAAGTTACGACACTTGCGACACTTGTCAATACAAATGACGACACTTCCATATAGAGGAATAATACCATCTCTATAGGAGTACAATATACATAGGTGAAATACATTCCGAGGTTACATATACATCAACACTCCCTCTTAACTAGGAAGGTATTTCTCGACATAGATCTTCTAGCAAAAGTCTTCTTCTCTAGATCATCATCACTGGATCATCGTCATCGAATCATCATCATCAAATCATCATCACTACTGCTATCTCAATCAATCTCCAATCTACTCGTCATAGGAAGTTCTACAAAGCCAATACTTTTTCATACTAGATGTAGGCCCGCCACCTGCAGGTCTTCATCATCTACAGAGCCAACCCTTTTTCATGTTGGATGAACATCATCAACATCTCTGCGAGCAAGCCATCAAGTAGGTACACCTCAGGATTGATTACACTGCCTCTGCAAAACTTGAAAGATCTCCTAGGACTGATTACACTGCCTCTGCAAAACCTGTAAGAGCATCTCAGGACTGATCATATGCCTCTGCAAAACCTGTGTACCATAATGTCACATCATCGTCTTCAGATCATCGTCATTGTCCACGGAGCACAACCCAAATGCACACACACAGCACTTACACTCACCAGCATGGGAGGACCAACCTACTACCATCTGTGAAAGGCTCACAACACTTACATCAATGACCATGGGAGGACCAACATACAACCATGTCAGAATGTCCCAACACTTATATCTTACCATGGGAGGACCAACCTACCACCATGTAAGAATGGCTTCAGCCCTTACATCTTGCCATGGGAGGACCAACCTACCACCATGTAAGAATGGCTCCAGCCCTTACATATACACCATAGGAGGACCAACCTACCACTGTGTGAGAATGGCTCGTGTGCATCTGTGTCTCTAGACTCATCACTTCCCCTTGGAAGGTATCTCGATCTGAAGTACACCAAGTCTCCCTCTGAAGTATTCAAACTTCACTCTGGCAAGCGTCTTGGTCAACACATCGGCTATCTGCTCGTCCATTGCAACATACAAGAGCTTCATTGCTCCTCTCTACACCATATCCCTGATATAGTGATACTTGATCTCAATGTGCTTCGACTTGTCATGGAACAATGGGTTCTCCGACAACTTCACACAACTCTGGTTGTCGCAATATATAAAAGTAGCACTCAGCTGGAGATCAAACAAATCAGACAGTAGCTTCCTAAGCCATATTGCCTCACAACTAGCCGAACAAGCTTCGACATACTCTGCTTCGGCTGTACTCATTACCACACAGGACTGCTTCCTGCTAAACCAAGAGATACCGGATCCCATACTGAAGCAGCACCCCGAAGTGCTCTTTAGATCAATGGCACTACCTGCCCAATCCAAATCAACATAACCCTCCAGGTTAAACTTTTGATTCTCCTCATACTTGAGCCCATAGTCAACTGTACCCTTCAGGTACCTCAGAATATGCTTTGTAGCTATCAGGTGAACATGTCTCGGATCTGTCAAGTACTGGCTCAAGGTGTTCACCGCAAAGCAGATATTTGGTCTTTTATTCGTCAGGTACATCAAGGACCCAATCATCTGATGATACATCGTAGCATCAACCAGCTCAGATGAAGCATCACGCAGAAGCTTCAGGTTTGATTCCATAGGTGTGGCCATGGCCTTGCAGTCCATCATCCCGAACCTCTTCAGGATCTCTACTGCATACTTCCCTTTTCCAAGGAAGATTCCATCTGTACTCTGCCACACCTCCATACCAAGAAAGTAGTGCATCATACCCAAGTCCTTCATCTTGAACTCGGCAGCAAGCTTCCTCTTCGTGTCGATAATCAGTCTATCCTCACCTGTTACAAACAGGTCATCTACATACAATAGTAGTATCACTGGATTGCCTTCCTCAACCTTGTAGTAAAGGTTGGAATCCGCTTTACTCTTGGTAAATCCCAAACTGGATAGGAAGCCATCTATTCTGCCATACCAGGTCCTGGGTGCCCGTTTCAAACCATACAGGGATTTCTTTAGTTTGCACACATGTGACTCTCAGTCATGTGTCTCAAACCCGAGTAGCTGCTCCACATACACTTCCTCATCAAGTACACCATTCAAGAAAGCAGTCTTGACATCCATCTGGTGTACCTTCCATTTCATCATTGCATCCAGAGCAAGTATTGATCTAATGGAAGTGTATCTGGCCACAGGAGCAAAAGTCTCTTCATAATCAATTCCTTCTTTCTGGGAGAAGCCACGAGCTACAAACCTTGCTTTATATTTTTCTATGCTGCCATCTACAGCATGCTTGATCTTATAGATCCACTTGGAAGTCACCACAGACTTCCCATCTAGTCTTGGGACCACATCCCAAACATAATTCTTCATGATTGACTGGTATTCCTTGACCATGGCATCCTTCCATTCTTTCTTTTCTGCTGCTTCTTCATAACTTGAAGGTTCTTTGTTCATTATGTCACAGAGTAGAGCAACATAGCTGGTATGTGATCTTGTTCTTTTCCTTTCTCTGTGTTCCTCTTCTGGAATACCAAACCCTTCTGCATCTTGGATGAGCTCTCTAGCCCATGCTGGTTTCCTCTTATGAGAGTTCTTCTCACGGGGTGTATCTACAAGTTGTTGTGGATCTTCCATTTCACGATCTTCTTCAGGAACTACTTCATTCATGGTGGTGTCTTGAGTTCTGGATATTCTGGGTTCTTCATTATATTAAACTGATGTTTTCCTTGATTTGATGTATGCTGAGCTTTCATCAAATGTTACATCCCTACTGATATCAATCTTCTTGAATCCTGGGAAGTAGATTCTGTAAGCCTTCGATCTTTCACTGTAACCCACGAATATGCCCTTCTTTCCTGAAGGCTCTAACTTTGTCCTCTTTGCTTTTGGGATGTGAGTGTATACTGGACAACGAAATATTCTAAGATGGCTAACTTCTGGTTTCTTACCAGTGAATGCTTCTTCTAGTGTTTTGTTGTCAAGTATCTTATGAGGTGTTCTGTTCTATACATATACAGTTGTCCTGGCTGCTTCAACCCATAAGTGCATAGGTAGATCTTGGTCATGAAGCATTTCCCTAGATGCTTCCATGATTGTTCTATTCTTCCTTTCGGCAACCCCATTCTGTTGTGGATTGTAAGGAGTAGTCAACTCCCTCTTAATCCCTGAATCATTGCATAGCTTCTTGAAGTCACCTGAAGTGAATTCTACGCCATTGTCGGATCTGAAGATCTTGATCTTCATGTTAGTTTGGTTTTCTCTCAAGGCTCTGAATTCCTTGAACTTGTCAAACACTTCATCTTTGTTCTTCAAGAAGTAAACCCAAGTCTTCCTAGAGAAATCATCAATGCAGGAAACATAGTATACATACCCACTCAAAGAACTAGATGACATCGGACCGCATACATCAGAGTGGATGATTTCCAAGATTCTTTTTGCCTTGCTTTCATTGCTTGGAAATGTCTTCTTTGTGTTCTTTCCCTTTTCACAACCTTTGCAAATGCCTTCATGCTTTGTCTGGATTTCAGGAAGACCTTCTACAACTTTGCTTGCAATTGGTAATGCCCTATAGTGCATGTGTGCAAGCCTTCTATGCCAAAGTTCACTTGGCTCTACTGAATCATGGACCATGGCTTGTTCTGGTTGGTCCTTCAATTTGTATAATCTTCCCTCTTTCTCTCCAATCACCACTACATCATCAATAGTATTACCCTTTGGCCACATTAGGACTTGGCCATCTACAAATGCAACCCTCATGCCTTTTGCATCCAATGCAGATATGGAGAGTAGATTCTTCTTGAGACCTGGAACATATAGTACATCTTTCATCTTCATAGACTTTCCAGAGTCTAGTTTATAGGAGGCTTCACCACTCCCTTTTATTGGATATTGGTAGTCATCCCCAAGTTTCACCTTGTGGGGTGATTCATGTTCAGATAGGTTCATAAAGGATTCCTTGAATCCTGTCATGTGTTTAGAAGCCCCACTATATATAAGCCAATCATTACTTCCATGAGTAATGGTTCCAGTGAGAGTAGAAATCAGAACATATTCTTCATCACTTGAAGAATCTTCACTATCTTCTCTGGCCCTCTTCCTGGGAGGTTCATCATCCTCTGCATCATGAGCATGATGTATTCTTTTGAAGTTCTTCTTCTTATGAGAACCATCTTTCTTATTTCTAGGACAATCTCTGGAATAGTGTCCTTTCTCATCACATGTATAGCAACAGGCATGGGTCATATTTCTTCGATTTCTGGGACTACCCCTCTGATTCTGATGGTGATGTCTTTCTTTCTTGCCATGATGGTGAGTCTTTTTGTCACCATGAATTTTGGAGTGTGTCGTGAGAGCTTGGTCTTCATTCCCCATCTTCTCTTCTAGATCTATAATTCGAGCTTCTTCCTGTGAGCATTCTTCCCACAGTCTACTGAAAGTGATAAGTTTCTTCCTAGCACAAATCCCTTGGATGAAGGAATCCCATGACCTAGGAAGGCCATTAAGAGTGGTCATTACCACTTCTCCATTTTCTATGTCTTTTCCCATAGCTTCAAGTTGTTCTTTTATCTGGGATACCCTTGAGAAATAAGACTGCATAGTCTCTGCATTCTGGATCTTAACATTCTTCAATTGATTCCTCAAGGTCATCTTCCGATTTATGTTCTTCCCTTCAAATAGCTTGGTCAGGGAATCAAACATCTCCTTTGGTGTCTTTAGGGATGACACATGGGGTATGATATGATCTTTGATAGAATCATCAATGATCCTCTTTGCCTTGACCAATTTCTTCTTGTGAAGAGCCTTAGCCTGTTCTCCCTCTGGGACGGGGACCACTTCACTTATATAAGTGTCCAACTCATTTTCTTCCAGGATTAACCCAATCCTATACTTCCATGCTTGGAAGTTATCAGCCCCTTCAAGCTTATCCTCAAGCTTGGTGTGGTGAGACATCTTAAAGAGTACTTCAAATGGAAATAGAAAAGATTTAGGTCGTACCACTTCATTTGCTTAAAACTGGATCTGGTCCCGTATTAGGGTTTGTTAGAGAAAACCTAAAAATTCAAATTTTGAATTTCAAACTTCTAAAAGGATAGAAAGATACGCCTTGATGAGCTGATCAGCCTGGTATATTCAGAATTTGAAATCTGCAAAGTTTCACCCTTCAGAAATGTCTTTTAGTCTTCCCGAATTCACTTGGGAGGACCTTGAATTAGGGTTTGAGTTTCCCGGAGCTTCACCCAACCAAAAAGTTCGATCCAAAACTCTAAACTTCGATTTTTCCAAGGAGCTTCCAGCTATGTCTTCGGATTTCAGAAATTCCTATTTCTGTGGAAACCCTAATTTTTAGGGCCAAAAATGAAAGTGGTCAGAATTGAATTCTGATTGGATAGAAAGATTCTCCTTGATGAGTAGAGTCAATGTACCTTACTGCTTTTCCAAAATCTATGGAGAGAAACCCAATAAACAAGAAACCCTAGTTTATGCCACTGCACAATGTCTTCTTCTCAGGGAAGCTCTGATACCATGTTAGATTTTGAGCATTAATTCAACATACTCTAGGATCTTTACTGAGAGAATAACATGTATAGCATATCAATCATATCAAGCAGGTATCAAGCATATCAAGCAATCACATAAGACAATGGACACACAGAGTTTCACTGGGGAAAACCATAAAGGTGAAAAACCCCACAAGTTCCTCAGAGATAGAAAGAGCAATGACACAACCAAAGTACAAGAGATAGTCTTATACTAACAGCTACTCCTCCTCCTCAACTAGTGCGCCACTTTACGAGTGATGTAAGAGTGAGTAAATGAGATGATCAAATAGAGATCTCCCGATCTCTATTTCCACATGACCTGACCTGCCTAATAACCTAGTAGGGCCGACTTGTCTAACTCAGTCTAATAACCCGTGGTTATACTAATCAGGGCCGACCCCACACTTGGTGGTCTAATAACCCATCACAGCAAGTTACGACACTTGAAACACTTGTCAATACAAATGATGACACTTCCATATAGAGGAATAATACCATCTCTATAGGAGTACAATATACATAGGTGAAATACATTCCGAAATTACATATACATCAACATTACTGATAATTATACCCCATACAAAAAAAAAAGGATTTAAGGGACATTACACTACTGAAGAGAACCTCATTTTGGTTGAGGTGCAACCTAAAGAACAACAGAGCAAACTGACATCATTGCTGAGGAATGATATATCAGTTCTAAAAGAACTATGGTCGATACTCTTTCTAAGTCAGAGAAGAAAGGGTGGAGAAGAAGCAATACTCCTTGTTTTGTTATCGAGAAGCATCTTATTGTCATTTATGAACTCGTATTTACTTTGTTTGAAGTATAAGCTACATTCTTATCATTTGAGATTAGAGCCTTATGCCCAAAAGGAATTCTGAGAAGCAGTCTCTAATTGGCGACTCCACCCCCAGATTAACTCCACTGAGGAAACAAGTTTTCTTGTTGAAAATACAGATTCAGAGTCATAATAACAAGATCCAAAGCTAAGGGAAAGATCATTTATACCCTAGTGTACACTAGTCTCGTCTGAGAAAAGAGGAAAGAGATGATTCCTCAAGCTGTGTGCATTAGCCTAGAAATTCCTACAAAAACCTCGTCCGTTGTTGGAAATTTTAACCCGCCACTAGGCCTTGCACACGGTCCACATGTTGATCATCCACCTTCATCTCCTTTGAACCCTCATACCTACCATACTCCACCAAGTAGCGAGTCCTTCTCCCCGAAGTCTCCTACACTCGCCAACACCCCGTATTCCTCTCACATTTTCACAAAACCTAACCCCTTTTTCGTTTTCCTCTATATTCCCGCGCCTTCGCATCACTCACCCGTTGGTCATATTCAGTTGTCTATTTGAAATCCTAATATGGCAGGCCCCAATCTTCCCAACCCTTGGTTGGCGACCAGATTCAAGTTGTTGGTCCTACCCCATGCACACCAACTAGGTGACCTACCCAAAGTATATCCCAAGATCCTCCCTAAGTTCAGTGGAGAAAATGGGGTTTCAACTCAAGATCACCTCACTATGTTCGAATATTGTACAAATAACTTCACCATAGAGGAGGATGATGTCTTTTCTACGATGTTTGCACACTCATTGGAGGGAGAAGCTAGAAAGTGGTTCAGAAATCTGCCTAATAACTCTATCACCCATTGGATGGAGTTTGTCGAGTAATTTATGAAAAATGAGGCGTGAAGAAGGATAATATGTATATCCTGACAGAGTTAAATACTCTTAAGAGGGACAATAGCGAAACTGTTAAAGAGTTCACCAAAAGGTTATGTAAGTTGTACCTTAGAATACTTGATGTCGTCACACCTTCAAATACGACCACCATGCTCACATACTCGGCTGCTTTTGATTCTGAGTTCTCTTTGATCCTAAGGGAAAGAAAGTTAGCTGACCTAGAAGCTTTGTTTTGTGACGCAGAAGATCTGGAGGGAAATATGAGGGTCGTCAGGGTCCCCATAAAGACCAGAATATAAGACCAAGAAGATAGGACGTACGTTGATAGAAGGAGGGGGAAAGAGCCTGAGAGCTTTCTGAACCAAGATGCACTTAGTTTAGAAGAAGTTACCAAGCTTCTAAATAATATGGAAAAAAATCTTACTAAGGTCAAACAAGGTCATACATCCAACCCTTTTGGTGGGTCGGTGCTCCAAACTCAGAATCCTTAGTTTTAGGGTTAACTGCAGTATAGAAGAACTCCCTTAATGGCCCCACAATGAGAAATAAGGCGGGAAAACCCTAATGTTTAGCAATATCCAAGGCCTCCTCCTGATGTCATCTCCCTTCTTGAAGAGATATTCAAGGAATGCTATCAACCTGAGAAACAATACCCAACAAACCCCTCATCGAGTCTGACCATGTTGTTTCATTTAGACAAAATGCAATATGAAGAAGAATTGCAAGGATCTGAAAGCACGTGCATGGTAGATGAAGAAGAATACGCCCTTGAGGAAGAAACAATACAACAAGATCAAAGGATGTTGGACTTGTCTTCCACTCAGATACAGTTAGTCACCGACAACATCATGGCAAAGGTCAGGAAAGCAAATGATATAAGGCCACGACGTAATTTTAGACAGGAAAAACCCTTTAGGTTGTACAGTGAGAACCCGAGATATAATAGCAAATCCACATAGCAGGTGAGGGGAGATACAGTTCTAAAGGCTGTAGATGTTAGAAAAATTATCGTCCCACTCAATATAGAAGTTAGAGGTACAAAAACGAACAAAGCGCTGTCGGGCCCAGTTCCAGCTCCAGTGAAGCAGTCTCCTGTTACAAAGGTACTTGATACATGTCCTCTTCTTTCCCCTAATTTTGATATTAAGCATGAGTTAAGTAAAATAAATATCCCAATGATTTTGTCTAAAGTTTTGAGATTCCCTGATCATAAAAATGAAATATCATCCTACCCAAGCATCAAAGATTTCAACATCCCTGTAGTACTCAAAATCCCGTCCTCACCCGTAGCACTTAAAGTCCCTTCTTCCCCAGATAAATCCACCCCTTCTTCCTCTAATGTAATGGTCCTAAGTGACAAACCTCCGTTACAAGCTTATCAGATAAAATTGCAATATGATGCCCCCAAGATAGTCCTTGGAAGCATGTTTGACGAAATAGATCATGCTACTCCTCCTTTTTATATCACTCTCGAGGTTCATAATGTTCACTTACATAATTTCCTATGATTCTGGCACTTCCCATTCCTTGATGCCTCTCTCAATCATGGAAAATATTGGCCTACATATTATGAGACCTTATAAAGACCTGTTTTGTTTTTGTGAAATTATATAACACGGCAGATCATTGAGCTTGGGAAAATATCACAGTGAAAGGACTAGCAAGGAGGAAGAATTATAGTGAAAATTGCAGTGAATTGAGTAGTAAAATTAAACATGCATTGAAACTCAAATGTGCACAGAAAAATGTGTCATATTCCATTAATCAGTATAGTCAATAGATATGGTACAATACAGAGAATTCGAATACCAAGGAGGAATTGGAATCCATGTCAGCCTAGCATAGGAAATATCACCACTACAGTGCTCCAGAGATTCCAAACTCAATTGATTGTCAGTGAACTGAAGCTACTGTCATTTAACTGAGCATGAAGGGTGCATCAGTGAGTTCTGCATGCAAATCGGGATAGAGAGGGTGACTTTAATCACAGATAGTTGCAATCGGAGCTCAAACCCCCCACTAGAGTTATAAACGCAGGTGGACTGAACTAGATCACTGAGTTAGCTCCTAAAATGTAGGGAACTGACTCTAGATGGACTAAAATCATGCATGTAGGGTGCATCAAGTGGAAAATGGGTCCTAGATGACATCTACACACCACTAGGGGGACACCAACATCATCCGATACTAAGAAAAAGCAAATAATACTAAGGTGGACTAGGATTGGAGTATTAATTATCCTAACATGCCCCCTTAATCCAAACTTAGACAACCTGGGCCTTGGTAACTAAGACCAAAGGTCACCCAAACAATAAAAAAAAATTGTTCATGAAACTAAGGAAATGGGGAAAACCTCATGGGAACCCCCCCGCAAAAAAAATGAACAGTAAGAAACTCAAACAACATTCACTCCAAGATCCGAGATAGGAAAATCTCTTTTGAGTAAAAGACTTTGTTGAGATGTCTGCAATCTGCTCCTTTGTAGGATGGTAATGTAGGTGCTGGATTTGGATTTGGATCTGCTCCTTTGATGTACCTCCCACTGTTTCGAAGTTGTATTTGTCAAAACAAGTCTGATAGAATCCATTCTTGTTATTAGGGCGAATGTCTCATTGTAGTCCAAGACATGCACTTGTGAGTACCCCTTGGAAACCAACCGAACTTTGTTCTTTGTTGTAGATCCATTAGAAACAAGTTTTGTTTTGTAGATCCTCTTGCATTAGAATAGCTTTCTCCCTGGGGAAAGAGAGACAAGATCCCATGCCTTTTTGTTCTACAGTGAATCATATTCTTCATCCATGGCATCCTACCATTTCGGATCATGGAAAGCCTTTTTAAAGGATTGTGGATCAGACCCCACCATCATGTAGCACCTCTCTAGGAGAAGTGGATCTGCATGACATAGTGCAAGGTTTGCATCTTGAAACTGAGATTTGGTTCTTCTATGGTTAGATGGATCCCCAACTATGTTCCCAGCATCTCTAAGGACTTTGTGAGCCCATTTTGGCCTTGGATTGGGAGCAGGTGGTGGATATGGATCTCGATCTGCTTGAACTTCATACTCAACATCAAGATCTGATTTAACTTAGTCCTCATCTCCGGAATCTGAAACTGGATCATCAGAAGAGACATCATTCTGATCTTCATCAACTGCAAATGGAGTAGGCAGAGAGTATGGAAAAAAGTGAGAGAATTCATATGCCTTAGAGGCATGGTTTGCAACAACTTTCGCTATTATCTTTCCAGGTGAGATCTCTGCAATCTCAACTATGTCAGGTCCAAAAACAACTTTCTTCGGTGAACCTGTGTCTGTCATCTGATAAATAGATAACAAGTTGGCTTCTAAAGAAGGCACATATAGAACATTTTTTAAATTGCCATGCTCTAGTTGTATTGTATCCTTCCCTTCAACGGAGATATGTGAATTATCTCCCAGGTGAATACTAGGATCATCGATGAGATATAAAGAAGAAAAAGACTCTATGGAGGAAACCATGTGGTTGGAGGCTCCAAAATCTATGAGGAAGGCTTGTGATTGTGAGAATCCAACCTTGAGTGCGTGGCATCTCTCATAATTATCTGTCTCACTTCCAAAATCAGTCTCCCTTGCACCTTCTGGGAGGGAAATATTGTGCTTTTCAATAATTTTTGTTATTTGATCTATCTTCTTCTCCATGCATGAACTCTTTGGATGGTTTCCTTTCTTGCAATAGGTACACTTGGTCTTCTCAAAACTCTTTTGCTTCTCCTTCTTGGAGCTGGAGGATCCTTTTGATGGATTAGGCTTCTCCTTTGCCTTGGATTCAAATGGATTTCCCTTTTGCTTCCCTTTAGCATTCACACTTTTGGACACCCTAGCCATAAGAGCCTCATTCTTGGAGGCTTGCATGGCTCCCATTTGAATCAAGTTGTCTTGTTCTTGGATGAGGGATTCAATGAATCCATCTAAAGAAGGCATTTTACAATTGGGGATTGGCAATCTCCTAGAGTGGAAGGTAGACACAAATACTGAAAAATTCAGGACCAAGCTTGCTTAGGATGGATAGCACCAGTTGCTCATCCTTCTTGTCAATTCCACATTGTTTGCATTGTATAACCAAGTACTTAAACTTTGAAAAGAACTATTGTATGGTTTCGAAACTGTTGGGTTGAAGAGAAATTAATTCATTTTCCAAAATGTGGCCTCTTAGCGCATCTTGCTTGCCAAAGAGAGTTTCAATCTTCTGCCAAACCTCCCTTGGGTTCTTCAATCCATCAAGATGGAAGAGCAAATATCTAGAGATGTGAATACAAATAAAAACAAAAGCCTCATCTAACTTGTTCATGTACTTTGCTTTCTTAATAGCTGCCTGAGGTTGGACCTCCTTTCCCATTGTGACCCTGTACAGACTCTTGTTGTGCAACACAATCTGCATATCTTCCCTCCAATCCAAATAATTGAAGGGTGTCAGGATTCTTGGTGTCAAAGGAGCATTTGAATTCTCCATCTGTAGCTGCTGGAGCGAATGCAAACTGCTACTATTGCTTCTCAAAATCCTGCAAAAAAATCTCAAAACGTAGATAAACCAGCTCTGCTGAGCTCTTATACCATGTGAAATTTTGTAACATAGCACATCATTGAGCCTGGGAAAATCTCACACTGAAAGGATTAGCAAGGAGGAAGAATTACAGTGAAAATTGCAGTGAATTGAGTAGTAAAATTAAACATGCATTGAAACTCGGATGTGCACAAAAAATGTGTCATATTCCATTAATCAATATAGTCAAAAGATATGGTACAATACAAAGAATTCAAATACCAAGGAGGAATTTGAATCCATGTCAGTCTAGCATAGGAAATATCTTCACTACAATGCTTTGGAAGTTCCAAACGCAACTGATTGTCAGTGAACTGAAGCTACTATCAGTTAACTTCGCACGAAGGGCGTATCAGTGAGTTCTGCATGCAAATTAGGCTAGAGAGGGCGCCTTTGATCACATATAGTTGCAATCGGAGCTCAAACCCCTGCTAGAGTCATGAACTCAGGTGGATTGAACTAGATCACTAAGTTAGCTCCTAAAATGTAGGGAACTAACTCTAGATGGACTAAAATCATGCAGGCAGGGTGCATCAAGTTAAAAATGGGTCCTAGATGACATTTGCACACCACTAGGGGGACAACAACATCATCCGATACTAGGAAAAAGCAAACAATAATAAGGTGGACTAAGATTGGATTATTAATTATACTAACACTTTTGACTAAAAAAGGGTCCAGTGCGTCGGGATGATTAAAGACCTTGTGGTGGGAATGTTACAGATTCCTAAAAAATTCGTCATGATGGACGTAGTCATAGAAAACGTCCCTCCCTCCTATGGTATGATGTTATTTAGGCATTGGGGAACTTCTATGGGAGGAAACGTTCAGTTCGACCTATATTATGCCATTATACCTATCTTTGGGGGGGATAGTCACCGACTATATAGGGAACCATAGATGAAGTATGTTATCAGCGACCCTAATCATCTAACTAATTTTCCTACATATACCTAGGATGAGTTAGGAACCTTTTCTCTTAGTCATCAAACCTCGTTCCAAGGACAACCCCAACCCTTAATTGCCATTGAAGAATCACCTTTAGACACCTCTAGGCTATATGAAATGACCCCTGAAGATAACCATAAAGAAGATGGATAAGAAATTGATTCTTGGTACCACCTTCCACTGGATAAGGTTTCCCGGTATATTCTCAACCCTTGTTTTGCAAATATTAGCAATATAACATGCTTCGAAATGTCAACGCTGAAAGCAACAAAAGTCAAGGGTAGTGTCAATCTGAAGGTAGCTAAAGAGTTAAGGAAAGTAACTAATATGGAGGGGTACTGGCCAAAACCTCCTGAGGAGAGGCGAGACTAGTATGATGTTGGGAGGTTTCCAACCAACCCACGTAGGGCCAATACTTTCATAATCACTCCACGAAAGAATATCCAATGGAAAAATGGTTTAAATGAACTAGTGGTGGATGCAAAACCATACGAGCAGGAACGATACCAAACAACTTATAAGAAAGGCCTAGAAGAAATAAAGGATCCTATCGATTAGTCATGTGAATATGAGATTTACCCTAAGGATATTGTAGTGTTAAAAGATGGAAAGTTATACAAAGGCCGCAAACAACATAGAGAAGTTGAGAATATTCGGCCTAAACCATCTGATGTGGAAGATGTTCCAAAACAACCTCCCTGCATTTTTAAGTTCCATAATTTGGGAAAATCGTCTTGGGAGTACCCTTTGGTGTCAGGTACTAGGAAATCCCCTCCCCTTAACCAAGGAGATCACAGGAGGCCCTATATCATAGTTCCCTTATCCATTCATTACTTTCATTGTCTGTATAGCCCTTGTTTTCCCTAAAAGCATCGTAGTCAATGCCTTTTGGTCCGTCGAGACAATAAATAATTCCGCAATGGGAATTTTGTTTTGATTCACTTGAATTATGTTTGAATACTCCTCAAAAGCATGACACTGAATTAAAATCCATGGCCTAACGAAAACCGAGGCACTAGTATACTATCCCTAGAGTTTTGAGATGGATTATTGGCACCTCGCGAGGAAGAGCCATCCCATAGAGGGAGTTGAATGTTGTAGCATGCTATGTACTTGCAATTATGGTTCACTCATCCTCAATCAAGTGGAAGATCAAAAGCTTAAAAAAAAACTGTGCATCAAGCTTCAAGGACCGTCCTATGTGTATAAGAGCACTGGACCATTCAAGAAGAGTAAACGCCAAGAGAGTTAACCAGTTCTCTATATAATCAATGGATTAGATGTGGAGATGTGACTCGTTGGGGAAGATCGTGACTGCTCGAGGCCCCCAAAGATGCAAAGTACTTAAAAGTGGGTATTCTGTGCCTATGGTCCAGATTGAATCATGCAGTTTGCTGAAATGGATCATGTTTATAAGAGGTAATAGTTTGCATGGCAATGTCAAACAATGAAAATCCCATCAATGGCCCAGATACCATGGTGCATCTCTCCAAATATCGATCTTGACTGTGGGAGGGATCAGAGCGAGTGAAGAAGCCAAGCAAAATCCCCCTCTACCAATGGCAAAGATCGAAACACACAAGTTATCAAAGCAAATCCGAGTTGTTGGAGGAAGCAAGGCTTATTTTTAAGTACGAGAAAGAAATATGTCATGAATGGTCATGATCGGATCGTGCAATGGGATAAGGTTAGATATCGATGGTTTACGGTCTCTAGAGCACATGATAAGATGAACAAATGTTGTTGTCTCGTCAATGGTAGGAGTCATGCAGAATGATTAAGACTAATCACATCAGTCGACATTTGAGAGGCCTATCACAAAGCTTTCCTCGTGTTAAAGACATAAATATTTTGGCAAGGGTCCAAACAACATAACAATACGACTACTGAAGTGGCTAAAATTATGCTCATTCATGTGAAGTCATGTTCATCTCAAGGAGAATGAGGTTCCAACCTAAATAATGTACACCAAATCAGTTGGATTTTTCTTGCATGATTAAATGATCTTGTCCACATGCTTGAATGTAGTCATCCTTGATCTTACACATATAACATCACTCTGATTCACTCTCAGAGCCATGTTATTGACATCATGAAAAATACAATCCCAAATGGCCAAATCCTAAGCCACAATTATTTTGTGTCTAATCTGAATCATGATTGAGTACATCCTTTTTCAAGCTAAGATTATATATATGCTAACTTTTACCATCGATAGACTATATCTTGCTATGCTCTATTTTGTGAGTACATCCTTTTTCAGTTTCTTCCTATGCTCTATTTTGTGATCGCCACTCTGCTAATCCTGTTAATGTCTGTGTCCTCTCCTTGCCATTGTATAAAACATTGCCTCGAAAATCTTGGCTCAATTGTTGTCGAACAAAACATCCTGTTGATTACTCCTAGTCACAACTTGTATTAAATAAGCATTTCGAAGCTTTACTCTTGAGTGGGATTATAGAGCCCATATTAAATAAGCATTTCGATAGATCCTAGTGATTTATCTATAATCGTGGCTCTTCTGTTTTCCCCATTTTACTCTATCCTCGGCTTCTCATCTGCCACCTCCATGTTAATTTTAAACTAATTTGACTAGCAAGATCACTGAAAGAAACACAATCACAAGATAGATAGAGATTTACCCCGGGAAACCCTCATGGGGTAGAAAACCCAGCAAAGCTTTCCTCAATATAGATGATCAACCAAATACAAGATGTAGAAACCAAACAAGAGCTCCTCCTGCTCCTATGCAGACCTCTCTCTCACTTATGCGCAACTCCTAAGTGAGTGAATGAATGAGATAAGTGAGGAACATCCTCCTCTACTTATACTCATCTCCCGACTGACCTTTTACCCTTATGGGGCCAACCTCTCCCAAGAGAGTCTAATAACCCCCAAATAGTAAACTCAGGGCCGACCTCACATGGGAGATCTAATAACCCTAGTTATCACATTCTCTCGGAGGAATAAACATCTCCAGATATACAATAGGGTCACCATGGAGGAATGTACCATCTTCGGAATAATAAAATACAAATATAATATTCTTTGAAGTTACAATATTTCAACACTCCCCCTTAACGAGAAGGATATTATAACAACATCTGCAGGAGCAAGGAGTCATCAACTACATGGCACATGATACATCTATAAATCATTGGAATCTTTCTTCATACATCATCATCAATAACTCAACAGTTACTGGAACATAATCAATACTGAAACATCAACATCTTCAGTACTAAGTCATCATCTTCTGGAGCACTTGATTAGCTACAGCATCATCATCATCTCAATCTACAACATCTGGATCATCTCGATCTACAACATCTGGATCATCTCGATCTTCATCATCTGGATCATCTCAATCTACAGCATCTGGATCATCTTGATCTACAGCATCTGGATCATCTCGATCTACAACATCTGGATCATCATAGCAGCATAATATGCAATACACACGATCCTATTACGGGATGATCAATCCCTCTCACTTTAGGACATAGGTCCATGGATGATACAATCTAGATCAAATTCCAGGATGATCAATCCTTATCAATTTTAGACAAGTCTCATGTCTATGGACGATGCAATCCAGTCACGTACATTTTGAACCAAAAGTTCAGGGACGATGCATGCCTCTCACGTACCCTTCGAACCAAATGTTCAAGGACGATGCAGTCCTCTCACGTACCTTTTGAACCAAATGTTCAGGGACGATGCAGTCCTCTCACGTACCTTTTGAACCAAATGTTCAAGGATGATGCAGTCCTCTCACGTACCTTTTGAACCAAATGTTCAAGGACGATGCAGTCCTATCACGTACCTTTTGAACCAAGGGTCCAGGGACGATGCAGTCCTATCACGTACCTTTTGAACCAAATGTTCAGGGACAATGCAGTCCTATCACGTACCTTTTGAACCAAGGGTCCAGGGACGATGCAGTTCTGTCACGTACCTTTTGAACCAAATGTTCAGGGATGATGCAGTCCTCTCACGTACCTTTTGAACCAAATGTTCAGGGACGATGCAGTCCTATCACGTACATTTTGAACCAAGGGTCTAGGGATGATGCAGTCCTATCACGTACCTTTTGAACCAAATGTTCAGGGACAATGCAGTCCTCTCACGTACCTTTGAACCAAATGTTCAGGGACGATGCAGTCCTATCACGTACATTTTGAACCAATGGGTTATGGGATGATGCAATCCCCATCACGTCCACAAGGGACCACTTTCTCGGAGACATATGTCTATGGATCTCTTTTAGGACAAGTGTCCAAGGATGATACAATCCACTTGTCAACTTAGACCCAGTCTAAGGACCATTCATCGACCTCATCATCGGTAACACCAATATAGGTATCCATATCATCGACCTCACTGTCGATGCAGGCAATCTCATCATCATTGACCACATCACTCCTCCTTCCGAGGAGGGTCCTTCTGAACTACACCAAGCTTGTCTCGGGAATACTCAAACTTTACTTGAGACAGAGGTTTGGTCAATATATCAATAACTTATTCGTCAGTGCTTACATACTCGAGCTTGATAGCTCCTTTCTGCACCATATCCTGTCTATAGAAATATCCGATCTCTATGTGTTTTGACTTATCATGGAACACTGGATTCTCTTTCATCTTGATACAACTCTGGTTGTCACACATGATCACAGTGGGGTCCATCTCTAAGTCAAATAGTCCTGATAACAGTTTCCGAAGCCATACTGCTTCACAACTAGCAGAGCAAGCAGCTATATATTCTGCTTCAGTTGTGCTGAGAGCCACACTAGACTGCTTCCTGCTAAACCACGAGATCATGGCAGATCCTAGACAATAACATCCTCCCGATGTGCTCTTCCTGTCCGATACACTTCATGCCCAATCAACATTTGTGTATCCATGCAGTCTGAAGTCATGATATCCAAGATAACATAGACCAAAATCTATCGTACCCTTTAGGTACCTCATCACATGCTTTGAAGCTATTAGGTGAACTCGTCTAGGTTCCACTAGATACAGACTCAAGGTATTCACCGCAAAGCATATGTATGGTCTGGTATTTGTCAAATACATCAATCACCCAATAATCTATCTGTACAGAGTCATATCCACTAACTCTGATGTGTCATCAGCCAACAACTTCAAGTTGGAATCCATGTGAGTGGCCATGGCTTTGCATTCCAACATGTCAAATCTATTCAATATTTCCACAGCATACTTTCCCTGGTTGAGAAAGATTCCTCTTGGTCCTTTCCATACTTCCAGACCTAGGAAGTAATGCATCAATCCGAGATCTTTCATCTCAAATTCTGAAGATAGCTTCTTCTTGCACTCGATAATCTGTTTCTCATTTCCAGTTAGAAATAGATCATCCACATATAACAATAATATGACAGGTTCATCATCCATAACTTTGAGATAAAGGTTAGGATCAGCTTTACTCTTGGTAAATCCCAAGCTAGTCAAGAAACTGTCAATTTTGCCATACCAAGCTCTGGGAGCTTGCTTCAGCCCATATAAGGCCTTCTTTAGTTTGCACACATGGGTTCTTCCATCTTCCACCTCAAATCCTTGTGGTTGTTCTATGTACACTTCCTCCTCAATCACACCATTCAGGAAGGCTGTCTTCACATCCATCTGGTGTAATTTCCACTTCATCATGGATGCAAGTGCCATGATAGTTCTAATGGAAATGTATCTTGCAACTAGTGCAAATGTTTCTTCATAATCAATTCCCTCTTTCTGAGAGAACCCTCTGGCTACAAACCTTGCCTTATATTTTTCAATGTTTCCATCTGCAACATGCTTTATCTTGTATATCCATTTGGAGGATACCACACTTTTGTCCTTTGGTTTGGGAACTATATCCCAAACATCATTCTTCATTATTGATTGGTATTCCTCTGTCATTGCCTCCACCCACTCTTTCTTATGGGATGCATCTTCATAACTAGTGGGTTCTTGATCTACAAGATCACACATCAGGGCCACATAGTTGGAAAATACCTTTGGCTTCTTGCTCACCCTAGTGGAGCCTTCAGGAGCTCCATACTTTTCTTCTCCTAGTATAATGTCTCTTTCCAATGCTGGCTTTATCTTCCTTGAAATTTCTATGACAGGGGGTTCTTGTGGTTCCATCATGTCATGGTCTTCAGGAGTTGTCTCCTCAGGGGTGGGTGCAGCTTCTGTGATTCTGGAAGGTGCCTCTTCCTCATATACTTCTTCATGTTGGCACTTCCTATATCTCTTGAGAACTGCCTCTTCATCAAATGTCACATCCCTACTTATTTCCATATGATTGAATCCCGGGATGTATATTATGAATGCTTTGGATGCTTCAAAATATCCAACAAATATTCCTTTCTTCCCAGAGGGATCTAGCTTGGTCCTCTTTTCTTTTGGAATGTGAATGTATACTGGGCATCCAAATATCTTGAGGTGACTTACCTCAGGCTTCTTTCCTGTGAACACTTCTTATGGGATCTTGAAATCAAGAGCACTATGAGATATTCTATTTTGCACATAGACTGTTGTCCTGGCTGCTTCATCCCACAGATACATAGGTAGGTCTTGATCATGTATCATTGTCTTTACTGCTTCCATAATAGTTCTATTCTTTCTTTCCGCAACACCATTTTGTTGGGGATTGTAGGGAGTGGTTAGTTCCCTCTTGATTCCAACTTCTTTACAAAAGATTTCAAAATCTTTTGAAGTATATTCTCCACCATTATCTGTCCCGAGTATCTTGATCTTCTTTTCTGAATGATTTTCTATCAGGGCTTTGAATTCTTTGAACTTTTCAAAGACTTCATTATTTCCCTTCAAGAAATATATCCAAGTCTTTCTTGAGTAGTCATCAATGAATGTAAGGTAGTATTCATATCCACTCAAGGATGTGGATGGCATTGGTCCACATACATCTGAGTGAATCAATTCCAATGTACTCTTAGTCTTTGTTTCACTCTTTGGGAATGGGTTCTTGATATTCTTCCCTTTTGCACATCCTTTGAAAGTGCCCTCATGATCAATTTTTAAATCTGGTAGTCCTATGACTACTTTGCTCACATGAGGTAGTGCTTTGTAGTTAATGTGAGCAAGTCTCCTATGCCATAGCTCACTTGGGCTAGTGGCTTCATGAACAAGGGCAACTTCTGGATGGCCTTTGAGTTTGCATAGACCTCCTTCCTCTTCACCAATAAAAATTGCATCCTCAATTGATTTTCCTTTGGGCCACATGAATACTTGACCATCAATAAATGCAACTCTATAGCATTTCTTATCTAATGCTGAGATAGAAAGTAAGTTCTTCTTCAAACCTGGTACATATAAGATTTCCTTCATCTTCAATTGGGTTCCAGAATCAAGCTTGTAGCTTGCTTCACCAATTCCCTTGATGGGATATTGATAGTCATCTCCTAGAGATACCTTCTATGAAGAGGACTTCTCTTCAAGTTTTGAGAGTCTTTCTTTGTCCTGTCATGTGCTTTGAAGCACCACTATCAATGAGCCATGTATCTTCTCTAGGTGTCACAAACCCAGAGAGTGCAGAGAATAGAACATATTCTTCCGCATCTTCTTTTTCTACTTTAGTTCTTTTCTTTTGAGGCCTTTCCTCTTCTTCTTCTTCACTATCATCTTCTGCTATATGTGCATGATATCTTTTGTGAATATTCTTCCTCTTCTTCTGTGAAGTACAATTTCTGGCCATGTGTCCTAGTTTGAGACAATTGTAACATTGAACTGTGGATAGGTCTTTTTCTGAGTTTACTCCCCCTCTCTTCTTAAATATATGAGGAGGTTGAGACTCCTTGTGACCATTCTTCTTGGAGTTGAAATGACTCCTTCTTCTTCTTTTGGTGCGAGTAGCTAAAACTTGGTCATCCTCCTTGAGAAGGGCTTCTCTATTGGCTACTCTAGCTTCTTCTTGAATGCAATCCTCCCATACCACATCAAACTTCATACTTTCTTTCCTGGCACACATGGTTTGGATGAATGACTCCCAAGGTCTAGTGAGACCATTTAGAGCAGTCATGACTAGTTCATCTTCATTAAGAGTATCTCCCATGGCATCTAGTTGTTCCTTGAACTGGGAAACTCTTGAGAAATAGTCTTGAATAGATTCTCCTTTGTTCATCTTGGTGCTCTTCAATTGAGCTCTCAGATTCATCTTCCTATTGATGTTCTTTCCCTCATACATTCTGGAAAGGGCATCATACATTTTCTTTGGGGTCTTCTTGGATGCCACTTGGGGAATCAAGTGGTCTTTGATAGAATCAACAATGATTATCTTTTCCCTAATCAGATCCTTCCTATACTTATCTTTGGCTTCATCTCCTTCAGGTTCTGCAACCTCATCTTTAATATATTGGACAATATCATTATCTTCAAGAATGAGACCAATTCTGTATTTCCATGCCCAAAAATTTTCTATACCCTCTAGCTTGTGTTCAAGCTTAGTTCTTGGAGCCATCTTATCCAAGGGTAAAAGATATTTGAAGTTTCTTAAGAGATAGAATAACACTTACCAGGAGATGTGCTTGATTGAGTTTAAAGTTTTGGAGTGTTCTGCTTCTTGGAAACTTCAACTTTTCACCTTCCGGATCTGCAACAGAATTTCTGGTTTTCTGGTCCAGAAGTCAAACTAGGGTTTGACAAAGCCCGGGGTTATACCCAACCAAAAATATTGATCCAGGTCTCAAAACTTTGATTTTGAGGAGGGCTATCCAGCCATGCAATCAGAATCCAAAAATTCCAACTTTTGCAGAAACCCTAATTTTCACTGGAGGAGGAGAGAGAGAAATTTTCACCTTGTGAAAGATGTCCTATTCAAGCTAGCTCTGATACCATGTTAATTTTAAACTAATTTGACTAGCAAGATCACTGAAAGAAACAAAATCACAAGATAGACAGAGATTTACCCTGGGAAACCCTCATGGGGTAGAAAACCCAGCAAAGCTTTCCTCAATATAGATGATCAACCAAATAAAAGATGTAGAAACCAAACAAGAGCTCCTCCTCCTCCTATGCAGACCTCTCTCTCACTTGTGCGCTACTCCTAAGTGAGTGAATGAATGAGATAAGTGAGAACATCCTCCTCTACTTATACTCATCTCCCGACTGACCTTTTACCCTAATGGGGCCGACTTCTCCCAGGAGAGTCTAATAACCCCCAAATAGTAAACTCAGGGCCGACCTCACATGGGAGATTTAATAACCCTAGTTACCACATTCTCTCGGAGGAATAAACATCTCCAGATATACAATAGGGTCACCATGGAGGAATGTACCATCTCTGGAATAATAAAATACAAATATAATATTCTTTGAAGTTACAATATTTCAACACTCCATGTAATGGGCAAGTTCAATAAAGTAAGATATTCCAAATGGGGCAAATCCACAAAGACTCCAGGCATCTTCACTTGTGCACTATTTTTCAGTTGTGTATCTTTCCAATACATGAAGTTTGGCCCCAGGAAAGTTTGTATCGAATGAAGTCCGCGACTGCTAGATCCCTTTATATGATGGAGCCATCAACAATAAGGGTTCAGGAAACCATGCTTCTTCTGCCAATTTGATTCCCTATCATGCAACAATAAGGAAAATTGAAACTTCCCTTGTAGTTTTCCTTGATTCAATAGATCATGAGATGAGTGCTCTCTAGTGAGGATGTTGATCAGATAAAAGAAGGCCCCAATTTTGTTGAGTACTAGAATCAATTTTGTCTTCAAAACGACTAGATAACAAGAGGCATACAAAATATTTGAATCCTGTAGGTGTTGGCACACTGGGATAAGGTGATCCTGAGAATCAGTTACGATAACTGTCGAAGAAGATGCAGATTCCATGAATGTGGCAAGCCCGCATTCCCACCAAAGAGGACACACTCATCATCACATAACATATAAAAACTCAGCCCGAAAGGGCACAAAAGGAGGTTCAGTCATTTCCCGAGTTTTTGAAAGCTCAGAGAAGTCATCGGATCTGCAACGTTAGCTTGCTCCTCCCTTTATTTCCTCATTCTTCATTGTATTTAGATCATTGAAAATTTGTTGTAATGCTGAAAATAGATGATAAGCACCAGGGTTGTAGCAATAAATTCCCCTCTGATTGTACACTGTCATAAATTGTAATGCAATTGCTGAAAATTTTGGGACCTGGACCAACGCAATAATGCCACTAGGTGTCTGAATCTATAGAAATTTCTTTTTTTATGAAATGAACTTTCAAATAAAGTAGATAAGTCTCCATTTGTATACATTGTTCACATGGATCAGAACCTTATTTTTTGCCTATGTGATGTTCTAACAGTTCTCATGGATGCATTTCAATGGCTAGTTGAAATTGCTCCCTCCTTGGAATGTTTTTCATGGTTGATGTGCTTCTTTTCAAGGATTAATATATGATTAAGGCACTCAAGAAGGCCTTGCTTTGTTTGCCTTCCTTTGGAATATTTGTGCCTCCCCTTTAAATTCACAAAACTCACTTATATGTTTTTTTCATGGTTGGGATTTGCCCCTGACCACCTGATATTTCAACTCAAATCTAGTCATGTTTTCATGCATATATAATGGGTACCTAGGGTGATAGACTAGGATTCATACCTCCTCATTTTAAGGGTACCCTCCCTTGGTTAGAGGACTGGCTTGCTAACCTAAAGTGGCACAAAGATAGTTCTATCTACACAACCCTCCTTGGCATTTGTATTTTGACCAATTCCTTAATTTATTTGATGTTTAAATCTGTAGTTGGGCATAAATATTGAAGAGAACCTTATTTCAGTTGAGGTGAAACCTGAGGAACAACATGGCGCTTGATTCTTCTTGATGGAGGGGCTGCTAAATTTGCATACATACATCCTTCACTGCAAATTGGATTGTGTACAAGTGAATTACCCTGTGAAGTATGTATGTCCACAAATTCAAAAACCTCTGCATCAAGAAGACTCGAGCGCCCTTCTCCTTATCTGTGTACACTGGACTTTCCCTTCTCCTTCTACACTGGACTTTGGCCTCGACACCAATGAAACAAGGGATCTGAGGGTTATGAATGGGCATGTTGGAGGTCTTGGGAATTTTAGGAATGGGAGCAGAGGATTTCAGTAGGTGCAGCATTGAAGGTTGATGGGAAACAAGATTAAGTCTTGTTCCCTTTGAATCCATGTACATTGGAGGCAGGATCTTCTGTGCAACCTTCGCTAATGGGAGAACATCCTCGTAGATTGCAGTTTTCAAGATCTTCAGTGCAATTGTCACTTCTTCCACTGGGGATAATGTGTGGGTTGATGCCTAGGACAGAAGGATACGAGGATGCTCCATGCATGGGTTGTTTTATGTCCATGTACAACTAATGGGATGGGCAAGAGGATGCTAATGATGGCATGTCCCGCTTGTCTACATGACAGTCGATAGTGTAAGGCCCTCATAGTTTTCTTAATGACTTTGTTGCAGGTTGCATATTGTTTGCCCATTATTAAGGACGATGAAACATTGTGGGAAAGACCTAAAGTGGAATGAAAATAATAAAAAATGCTTTCATCCCTTCATATGCACGAGATATAGGCTATGATGAATACCAAGCCCACATGGGGTTAAGGAGTGCACAAAATGTTAGGCCTACAGATTGATACAACTGTCAGTCGACAATCTAAATAGATACCTAAGGTTTGGTTACCATTGATTTAGTGAGAAGAAAATCGGTAGCATCTATATAATTGTATCCATCTATAAGATAAGAATTAGAAATTAGGAATTATGGTATGCAAACTGTTGAACTCATATAATTGATTTTAACAACGAGGATGAATTATCATTCTCCTACTGCTACAAACATAAAAAAAATGAAAATGAAAATTATAAGCAGTCCTTACCTTGCCTTTCGATGCGACAACTTGACCCATCCTTTGTACCGATTTGAAGAAAGGTAAATATACCCATCTCTGTCTGTGGTGACATTGGAGTAGCGATGACGTTGTCATGCAGTAAGGAAAACATCATGTGTTACAACCATCAATTGACACAAGCAGTGTATTGACACGAGCCATGCATGGTCACCATACATGTCGACATTATGATTTTAGTAACACGTCCTTCTAAAAAAATATGAATTATTTACTCCATGGTTAACACTCGAGCCTCCAGGGATGCATGCGTACAACATTTGTTCTACTTTGTAGACTCTTTATTTATACTTGCAACCATGAAATGATAGGTTAGCGCATAATTGTCTTTTTCTTTAGTAACTATAAAATTACTAACAAGAGAGTATTCTAGCATGAATCTAAAAAACTCCTTCATTCTCCAAGTGACCAACAAAAACCTAAACCTAAAAGGGATGTGATTGCTTGCTCATGCAAGCGAGGAGATATTTGACCCACTTGCAATCCTTTCCAATAAGATATTTGTTTGAGCCATTAAGTGATTTATGTTCATTGGGAAGAGTTATTCATTGCTTTGCCCATTCATTTTATTTTTACTCATCCGCACCTTGCAAGGTTTTCATCATGATTGGGATGAATTTAGTTTGTCAAGTCCCAAAGCTTCCAAATCCATGCCATGGTTCTATGTGAAGCTTATAGAACCGCGTATCATTTTCAAGACATTAAGCATTGAATGAATAGTATATTAGAGGAAATTGGGGGTCTAAAATGGGCCTCCTAAGGAAAACAATAAAAAAAATGCCATGTCACACTAAGTTAAAGGTGTTATCTAGTGAAGGTGAACCTATAGTATCTCATTAATTGTAGTTGACAAGTATGTTGAGTTAATGTAGAGTGAAGAGATGAGGGTTGAAAATAATAATGAAAGGTTTAGATTCTTGTGCACACACAATAAATGATATCATGGTAAATTGTTTAAATTTATATTATAATTTATTTTATTTTTTATAAATGTACCACTACTTTTTATATATTTAATAAAATCTAAAACTTAAAAAAACTAAAATTATAATGAAAAAAATTAATTACAATAATACTAAAAATAAACAATCACTATTTTTTTGTCAATTTCTGCTAGCTTATTCGATTAAGGTGTGGGTCTCATCATCAGGGCGACCCGGGTTCAATTCTACTTAGGGGTGAGCTAGTTGGGAGGAGACACCCAAAATCCAACCAGTTAAACGTTGGTGTGGCCCGGGTTGGTTATGATCCCCGAGTGTTTTTTACGGCTTAGATGCCCCTAGGTCATGGTCTCTTAGACCAAAGGCCACTCCCGCAAGTCAGGGAGATTCTAGTCAACAAAAAAATAGTCACTATTTTTCTTTTATTTTATATTATCACTACTTCCAAGTCCTTTAAAATATAAAGCTCACATTAATTAAGATGACAGTAGAGTAATTTTGAAATAATAATAACATTTATATAATTAATATTTTAAACTACTCATTTATAATTGGCTCATTCGAACCAGTACTAATCTTTTTTTTTCCTTGGAAAAAAAGCGTAATTTCATTCATCATAGGTGAAAAAATTACATTCTGTATATGCACATCAAAAGTGCATTTCTGAAATTTGTTGTCCCGTTATCAAGACAAGAGTCTTTAACATAAGCTATTTTTTACGAAGCTTATACAAAATCTAATACAAAATGTGTTGCTATACACAACAACAGCTCCCCGAGCTTCATTTGAATCATTACATAGTCCAAAAATAATTTTCAGATGGTGAAACCAGAAATATAGCTGAAATATTATAAACAAAAAGTAAAATATATCTGAAGCAGAGACAAGAGTTCCCTGCAGCAAAGTGAGTCTGTGATCATTCAATAAATGACCGATGATAGTAGTTCTGAACAATGCCCTCCTGGACCTCTTTCACCTTCCAAATCCCTAGATCCAGTTGCAAGCCTTCCTTGGAGGCTTTGTTCGCCTCCTAGTTGTTCTCCCTATAAACATGACGGCATGAAAAATTGTCAAATGATTCTTGTACCACCTGAATATCCTAGAGAATATTAGTTAATCTTAAATTTCTGCACTGTTGTGTCCCAGTAAGCCAGTTAATAACATTCATAGACTCCCCATAAATACAGAGGTTACGACACCCTTTTTCAGTTGCAAAGATTAAGAGGAATTTAAGGCTCATAAGTTTTGCATAATTGTTTCCCCCCCGCTCCCAATCCCATAGTTAATTAAAATGAATGCGAAGCCGAAAGAGATAGTATAGCCCCTCCCCCACAGGAATTGTTTTTTGTAGCTCCATAAAAAAAAAACCCATGGTTTAGACCGATCAATCTCAACAGCCAAAACCTCTCTTTATTTTGTTGCTCTAACATGTTGAGGAAAAGTAGTTAAAATGCCACACGATAGTGCTGCAGTAATCACCGGGGTACAGGATTTATCAAAAAAAATGTACTTGTTTCGAGCAATCCAGATGCCCCAACAAATGAGCAAAGGAAGAGATTTCACCAATTTGATTAAAGGCGACGAATACCAGTTTTCCCATGCTTGCTGCATCGAGATACTTGTCCACACACAGTTGAAACCTTCAATGCGCGAACACTCAACCCACACCTCCTTAGTATAGGAACATTGAAGAAATAGGTGTGCAATAGTTTCCTCCTCCGATTTGCACATAGTACACCACCCCGGACCCTATTTTTTTTTTTTTTGTAAGTTATCCCAGGTTGGTACCTTATTTTCCAAGACATTCCACATGAAAAATCGGGTTTTGGGAGGGCACTTTAACTTCCACAATTTCTTCCACCACCAAACAGGATCCCCATTGAAATCATGAGCACTGAGGAAGATGTAACCATTTTTCAGGGAATAATTACCAAGAGGATCGCCTTCCCAAATAAGCTCGTCTTCACGATCCTGCAGAACCACCTGAGAGCGGTTGATGTTAGCAATAAACCTGGAAACAACCTGCTGATCCGGTTCTGGAAGATCAAGCTCATGAACTGATCTCCATGTTTGTACCCAAGGTCTCAATTCAATTGGTTCAGCCAATTGTGAAAGAAAGGTAATACCCCTTTCCCTCAGAGCTGCAACTTCCTCCATGGAAATAAGTGCCTACCATCACATCCGATCCAGGGATCCTCTCCCACCCTGAATCTCCTACCATCGCCAATGTTCCAAGCCAAATAATCCATGATCACCGAGAAAGAGGTGACCACTTCCTTCCAAATCACAGACCCGCCAACATGAGTCTTCCCAGGGTTACGCACCCAGTCCTCAACAGAATCCGGAGCAATGTACTTCTGAATAACCACCTTCACCAATAAGCTCTCAGTTTTAAGAATCTGCCATCCCCCTTTAGTTGCAAGCGCTTTAGAAAATAGGAATATGTTCTTCATCCCCCATCCTCCCAGGTCTTTGGGAACAACTATTCTCTGCCACTGTACCCATGGTGACACAAAAGTATCATCTTTCCCACACCACAGAAAACGAAAGCAAGTTCTCCGAGTTGTCTCCAAAATCCCTTTAGGGATCCATAATAATGACATCCAGAAGACCGGAATCACCTCCAAAACAGATTTAACCAAAACCAACCGCCCTGCTCTCGACAACCATTTGTGACTCCAAACCTTAAGTCACTTATCTAACTTCTCGAGTAGCCAGCTCTAGTCCCTCTTTTTATAAGCATTTGGCTTCAGCTGAAAGTCCGAGAATTTCAGTCCATCATCCACCTCCAAGAGGGTGAAGGGGAAAAACCTAATAAAGGAGAGCAATTCAACATCTCTTATCAGATTCACAGAAAGTGTAGACTTCCCAGCATCGATTTCCATCCCAGTTGCCAAAGAAAAAAGTTCCAGAATCCCTTGAAGAGTTTCAGCATCTCAAACCGAACCGGTACAGAAGATAAGTACACCATCTACAAAAAGAAGGTGTGTAATGAAAAGATTGGGAGCCACCTGAATACCCCTCAAATTGTCAAGTCTTTTGGTCTCTCGAAGAGCCCAACTCAAGCCTTCAGCTACTAGAAGAGAGAGTAACAGAGACAACGGACATCCTTGTCGAAGTCCTCTCCCAGAATGAAAAAGGGGGAGGTTGCCCCATTGATAAGAACAAAGAATGAAACCGTTGTAATGTAGCTCATGATCCAGCTGATAAAGCCAATACCAAAACCCAGATGAGTAAGTAGCATATGAATGTAGAGCCAACTTACTTTGTCACACGCCTTGGATAAATCAATTTTGAGAACTGCCCCTTTAAGTTTCTTGATTTTGATACTGTGCATCCCTTCTTGCGCTACACCAATAGCCTCATGGATCTGACGCCCCTCCAGAAACCCAAACTGTTCATCAGATCTATGGCGTGAGAGAATACCTTTCAACCATCTTGCAATGATTTTTGAAACAACCTTGTAGACATAGTTGTAAAGAGAGATAGGTATGAAATCATTAAGTGAGGAGGGGTTTTCAGATTTCAGAACCAAAGTAATGAAAGTAGAGTTAAAACTGGCAGGAATGCGCCCAAAAATGCGAGTATCCTCTACCAACTTCAGAAGATCATCCCCCAAAATTTCATATAGCTCCAAGAATAATTCAATCGACCAACCATCTGGTCCCGGGATTTTATCTTTATGAAAGCTTTGAAGTGCAGCCTTAAGTTCCTCCTAAGTAATCTCTTCCATTAAAGCTTCATTATCCTCCTCCTCACCCATTAAAGCTTCATTGTCCTCCTCCTCAATGAAGCGGGGAAAGAGTTGTGCTACTCTGATCACCTCCGCAATATTAGCCTGATTGCTTGCCCCAAACAAAGAATGGAAATGTTCCACCCCCACCCGGGCCATCCCCTCAAAAGAAGTTTGAGTTTCACCAACCAAATTGTCAAAGCTCCAAATAGTGTTTGCCGCCTTCATTCCTTTATAGGCATGAAAGAATTTGGAATTCTCATCACCAACTTCCAGCCAAGTGGCTCTGCTCTTCAACCTCCAGGTCTCCTCTTTCTCCAACAAGAGAGTGTTCCTTTGGCCTTCCAACCTTACCAAAAGATATTTTGACTCCTGTGACACCATACCCCCTCCAACTTCATCATATATCTTGGCTAGATCCTCCTCAATCCGTTTAAGTTCAATATCCTCCCTACCTCTCTTTTCATCAGACCAATTTTTAATAGGTCCTTTCACCTTCCTTAGATTCACTGCAAATTGATGAGAAGCAGCGAGTGGATTCCTAACATTGAAAGATACCACAAAGAGGTGATCAATTTAGTAAAAGATTAATCTTTCAGCCACGTTTTGTTAAATTTCATGGGGCCAGGAGGTTTAGTAGGCCCGCTACAGAGTTCAAGAAAAATAGAGAAATGGTCCGAGCCACCCCCCATCCCCACCCTTTGTCTTATAAGATAAGACTTTTCCACCAACAGTTTTGAAACCACAAATCTGTCTAGTTTCTTAGCCACCCTATTATCCCCAGCTCGATTGTTCCTCTAGGTCGGTTTTAGTATAACAGGCTCAATGTCAATCAATTTTTTTGCAACAATACTCTAAGAGAAGAAACCAGCCAGTGTGTTCACCCTGGACCTAGGCCCCCACACTTCCGACATGCCAAGAGAAAAGTTAAAATCACCATCCAGCATCACAGAATCACCCCTGATCAGGGAATTGTTAAACAAAGAATCCCAGAAGGGGATCTGATTATTGTAAGGACCATAAATATTAAAAACAGTAAGGACTTCTTGTTGTTCGGGATTTATACCCTATAGTGAGGAGATGGACACTACCAACTGGGCGGGGTTGATAGGTAAACACATTGATTATACTGCATTTAGTTACTGCAAAAGAAATAGATTGGGATTGAAAGACATACCTCTTTTCGAAGTTTGATCCTAGCTTTCGCTTGGTCTTTCACTTGATCTCCTGCTTTACGAACCTACAATACAAAAGATACCTTCCTCAACGTATCTTGACGATATAACATATGATGAAATTTACAAATCAATCTAACATCAACTATAATCAAGAATTAAGCCAAATAGACATACAATCCAATATATATCTTATTTGGGACAGGAAGGGTGTTTCAACCTTTTTATTGTCAAAAAAACATGAAATCAGTACAATATACCTGACGTGTAGAGATGTTTCTGCAACCGGATCCTAGGCTCCTACTCTTCACTCTGACTTGGAACTTTCCTCCAGCGTAACAATACTTCAAGCCTTCACTCAATATTTTATGGCTATTATGAGTCTTCTAAGTATAATGAGTCTGTGAGTAACCCCTCTCATGGATCCTCCTTGTATTTATGGGACAAGGTAGGCAATTTATATTGAGAGGTGGTTGGATTGGGAGGTTGGGGAAGTTGCAGAACAAACTTCAACTAATACCAATTCGTCAAATTAATATATTTTTTATTTCATCTTAAGATGTGCGCGGGTTTCATACAACAAGAGCAGCGTACAGGAAGCAACTTTTATGCTTTACAACATGCGTTTACAACTTTTTGGGAAGTGTACGCTGGTTTCCCTTGAGGAGAGTAGGGTATAGTACGTTGCTCTTGTATGCAGAGAGGGGCGTACATGTGGAAAAAGTAGGAGAAACTACAATCTTTTCAGGTGAGGGGTGTACTTCCAGCAGCAAAACATCCACGACAATCTAGCTCTTCTATCCTTTGTGTCTTTTTGTGTGATCTACAAGGCAAGGTGATCACGAGACGGAGAAGTGCAGATTTGACCTATAACAGATGCCCCCTAATGTGTGAGGTCGGAGGGAAACAATGGCCGAAATACATTATAAGTCCAAGTCAAAGGAGGATCAAGAAACCGCAGAACCAAGTCACAAAAAACACCTGAAACAACGATCAAGGTCAACGAGCAATTACAATCTTGACATCATATAGATGTGTAAAATGATCTCCGATACATAACTAGGAGATGTATATATAGAGCATGGCCACTGAAATACAAGCGTGGATCCATGTCAACAGAGAGATAATAGCCATAACAACACGCTGGATATATGTCTCTTAGAGAGCCAAAATGAGTGAGGTTCAGTCTTGCACAGCTTGGGGGATAACATAAATATGGTGATGCTATCATAGTCCCAAGGTCTTCATCCAAAACAACCCAAGGTACAAACCCTAACCATGCGAATAAATGAGCTGAATTCGAACATGGGGGGTATCGTTTGATTACCGGTCATTGATGTATACCGTTAACAAATGCGAGGACTTCCATCGATAATGATAATGGGGTCCAAGGTACCTAGTACGATCTAACAAGTGTGAATAAGAGGACTTGAAGTCAAACGCTTGAGGAACCTGTCAAATAAGAGACATTGATGTATTCCCATTTGTTCAACAGCGAGAGAAACTGCCACTGATGACTGCAATCCCCAAGGTACTAACCGAAACTCTAAACTTCATTCCCAGAGCATAATGAGCTTAGGTCGATGGGAAGAAGTCCGCTGGAAGGGAGGCATTAATGAATCCTCCATCATCCAACACGAGGAACACTCACAAGTATGAGCTGATGTGGAGTAGGACGATTAACAAGATGAAACAAACTGACACCAGGATGGCTGACACATGAAGTCAAGATAAACTGCAGAATGGCCGACACAGGTTATATCCTTGAACAGTGAGCATGACACAAAGTGACTTAGGCAGTTTTCAACATAACGGGGAATGATCTAAGTCTGCAGTGTAGGAGACATAATAGACCCTCCATATGGTTGGAAGAATAACCAACTGGGGGAGTAAAAACTCAGAGATCAGGTTCATCCTAAGGTCAAAAACTAAAACTCAAACTGACATGAAAGTCTCAAGTAGGTGCTGTGTTCAAGGATATGACTGACTTAACTGCCTTTGAAACTAAAAGAGATGCGATACACCCTTCTTATCCCTTATTCTTTTTGGTAAAAGAATGTTCTTCTTGTTTATTTAATGAGTCCAAGAAAAATAGAAAACTCAATAGGTCCAACCATGTAAAAAGTTTAACGAGCCCATGGGAGGAAGACTCAGAACCTTCTTCATTGTTTACAGAGTTCGAAGAAGAGATAGAAGAATACTCTATAGTACTGATCTCTGGATTTTAATATCGAGCCGAGATCTGTTCTTGCTCGCCGGTGTTTTCAATTTTAAGGAGTCTGAAAAACTTAAACAATAACTCCATACACCTACTCGTGGATTTTAATATCAAGCCCAAGTAGGTTAATGCTCACCGATATTTTCCTGTTTATAGAGTCTTAAAAACTTAAACAATCCTCTATTTACCTTCTCATGGATTTCACATCGAGCCTGAGTAGGTGAATGCTCGCTTGGTGTTTTCATGTTTAGGGAGCCTGAAAACCCTAAAGAGGCTCCAAAAGTCCTTTTTTCGTACAGTTAGTCCCCTCCCCCGAAAAAGTATAAAACAATGAGAGGAGAACTCTTCTAGCCACGTGTGACTAGAGTATTCCTTTTTCATATGTAATCCAAAAAGGTCCGAAAAAGGGTTAAACTTATACCTAAGCGGATGGACCTTCAATTCCTTTAACGAGCTTGGAGAGGCCAAGTTTGCTCGGCGATCTTGTTTAGTTTTTCATAGTTAAAACAAGAGCTTAAAACGACTTAAAAGACAGCCACTAGGATCATATGTTCATGACCTTCCAAAGAAGACGATCTCAACAATCGCATTAGTAAATATCAACAGAGTTTCTTAATGACAAAATAATGACAATATGATACTAGATGCGTAAAAACTTAAGAAAACTAACTATGCAAAAATATACAGTTATAATACAGGAAAAAGCACAGATACCTAAGCATAGTACTTCTTCAAGTAGAGCCCATTTCTAGGCTCCGACAACTTATTACCTTCATAGTTGGTTAGTTCGTATGCACCTTTCTTCAGTACTTTGGAAACAATGTAAGGGCCGAGCCACATGGACTTAAACTTGCCAGCCCCTAAAGGTTCCTTATCTTGATCCCAAAGCAGGACAAGGTCTCCTTCGAGAAACACCCTAGGTCTGACAGACTTATCATACTGTCCCTTGACTCGGTTCTTATGTACTTCGTTTGCTATAAGCGCGTCGCGGCGCTGTTCATCCAGATGTTCTAAATGCAACAAACGTTCTTCCAAGGTTGAAGTGTCTGGTAATAGTTGTACAACTAACTTTAATGAAGGAATCTCGCACTCAACCGGAATGACTGCCTCTACCCCATGTACCAGTTGGAAAGGAGAGAACCTAGTAGCAGTCTTTGCATTGGCTCGGTAGGCCCAAAGAGAAGGATACAACATGATGTGCCAGTTAGTTATACTGGCATTAATAGTCCTTTGTAAGATAGTCTTCAAAGTTTTGTTGACTGCTTCAACCTAACCATTCGCCTGCGGATAAAACAAAGACAAATGCTCCTGTCGAAAACCTAACATAGTGTATAGATCGGTCATCATGTTGTTCTGAAAATGACGACCATGATCAGTCACGATCTCTTTGGGTATACCAATCTTGCAATGATATGGTTAAACACGAAATAAGCAGCCTTTTCTCCATTTGCCTTAACAGTAGGCATCGCCTCGGCCCACTTGGTGAAGTAGTCAACGACAACAATAATATAGTGATGACCTCCATCCGAAACTGGATTACACGTCATAAAATCAACCCCCCACTTGGTGAAGGGGCCTGCTGTGATGACATGATGGATAGGAGCTGGGTGTGCTCGCATCTTCCTGGTGAAAAACTAACATCTCTAGTAGTGTTTCACAACTTCCACACAATCTTTAAATATCGTGGGCCAAAATACCCAGCACGCAGTATTTTCTGGGCTGTTGCCAACCCAGAAAGATGACCCCCACAAGCTCCACCATGGGCATCATTCAACACTGAATCTGCTTCCTCCAAGGTTAAACAACGGCGTAAGATGGAATCTAACCCACGTTTGTACAAAGTGTCAGAAATGATGAGGTAATTCTTCGCATGGCTCTTAAGCTTGCATCGTTCATCTTTGGAGAAAGTGGTGGGACACCTCAAAGTCTAAAGATATACTAGGATATCTCTGTACCATGGGTCAAAGGATGCGATGAGAAAGATATGTTCATCTGTAATGTCCCTTATTAGGAATTTTATTAAAATTGCAATTTTCCACTTTTTTTCCCTTGTTCGACCTTTGACTAGTTTTGATCTCTAGGTCCCAAATTTGCCCCAAATGATCCCAAATATTCTAAGAAGGTGTATGAATGATATTAGAACATAAATATGTATTTCAGGGATGCCTTTGGACCTTTAAAATACTTCTGCAAATCCTATTTCAATTCTGATCAATGTAGGTAACTTTACTAGTGATTTTCCTTTGACTAGTATTGGTCTCTAGGTCTCAAATTGACTCCAAATGCCTTCAAATCTTCAAGGAAGGTGTATGAATGATATTATAACTTGAATATAATGTTTATGGATGACATATGGCCACCAAAAGACCTCTGCAAACTCTCTTAATATTCTGGACCAATTATGCAATTTTACTAGTAATTTGGGGTTCAAATCCCCCTGGGGTAAACAATGAAAATGGCTTCCCAAATGCCTCCAAACCCACTCAAATTTATTAACAGAGGTATTTAATGTGTTAAGTATGTTATTAAAGTCTCATATGCACCATTAATGGATTATTACAACTGTTCTCACCCTCTCCCATTCAACTGCAAAAATCCCCAATTCGACCCTTGGGGAAATGGCACTATTTCACCTCCCAATACAACTACACTGAGTAAAAATGATTCAAATGCTCAAGTAAAGTACATGAAACTTGTAGAAGACATCCATGGCAGTATATTTATCACAAATATATCAGAGAATCATCCATTCATTCGAAATAATCATCAATACATTGGCTCACAACAAGGTAGTGGGGAAATGGCATTGTTCTTCCATTAAAAATGAGATTTATACATTTCTACTTGGAATTTCGACCTGAAACTTTTTGGAGATGAAGAACAGAGTATTTACTTCATATTACAAAATAAATGGGGCATTAAAATCTTCCCCAAAGAGTACAATAGCTCACCAAAAACGCCCTCCCTCAAGGATCAAGAATATGCCATCAAAACTGGAAATGGTTGAAGGAGTGAGCTGCAATAGAAGAAACCATGAGATGCCCTGTAGCTTACACATGCAAATAAAGACTCCATTAAAGCTCCAAATGAAAGGCCTGAATGGCCTTTCCAATTACCAACTTGGATGGGAATCTTTCACCCTCAAAATTGGCTAAGGCAAGAAACTAGTCATCCACTAGCTCTCCCTCTTCACAAATGCAATTGCAAATTCTACAAATGATCAAAAGCTGGTTTCATTCTTTGTTATTGACATTTATAAACTTCTAATTTCCTCCATGGGTCGAATTCATTCCAAGAGACTCATGCCAACTCATGTTGGGAAGAGATTCCAAAGAACGCCACTTGTACAACAATTCCTAGTCTCCCACTTCCACCAAATCACATGTGGAAGCATCTTAGCTGCCCTAACACCCTTGAGCGCCCTCTTGGAGTCTATTTTTAGCCCTGACATGTCATATATGTCATATGTCATCCTTCAGGTCTGATTTGTGTCATAGGTGTCATAGCATCTTCATCATTGTTGTCATAGAGCTAGGGAATCTAGTCCAAGTGTCTCACTAGCTCCAAATTGCCTCTTCCTCTTCCATGGGAGTTACTCTTCCTCTATATTTCGACCTTGGATGAGTCATGCAATGAATAATACCTTTTGGACTCCCCCAAGTATGTTACCATTCACCTTGAATTCGAATTGGTGAGAGAATGATGCCAAGTGTAGTGGGGAAATCGAGCCATATGTGGGTCCCACTTCCTCCATGTGTCTTCATGATGAAATGCCACTTTGATTTTCACTTGTATATATTTATTTAGCTCCTTTATTAAATATTTATGCCATTCTAATGTTCAAACATCATTTATTATCCCCATTATTCCAAATCCCAAAGCTTCCACCCCAAACCTAGGAAACTAGTAATTTTCCTCCTTGGCAATTATTTGACCTTTAGCATCAATTTGACAAACTCTAATGAATAGGGCCAATGTGATTAGGCCATTGTGACCCAATACCAAATTTGGGACATGACATCATCCGGGAATGATGATTCTTCCTCAACATGCACTATGTCACTAGGGAATTCTGAAATCAGTTCGGCAAACACCAGTGATTTCTTTGATTTGGCGGACTGAAAAACCGAATCAAATTCTTGCAAAATGACAATATATTTGTTAAATTTCCCACCGATTATTCGTCGAGTAAGAACATATTGGAAAGGATTGACTTCCGCAACCACAGTGGTGGTATGCAATAATATGTAGTGACGTAGCCTCTAGACCGCATAGACATCAACCAATGGCAACTTCTCAATGTGAGAATACTTGATCTCAGGAGCTATCAGACCGCGTGACAGATAATAAATGACATGCTCTTGGAGCATGCCATCCTCCTGAACCAGTACTATGCCAATTGTGCTCACAGATGCAGCTAGATATAAGAGAAAATATTTTGTATAGTCTGGTGGGCTTAACAAGGGGGCTGACCGTAGTGCCTTTTTCAAGGCCTCGAATGATGCCTGAGCAGCCTTCATCCCACAAAAAGTAGGAGTCTTGTTTAAGCAATCTCATGAAACCTTTTGTAATCTTAGCATAGTTAATAATGAAGCGTCTCAAGAAGTTAGACATGCCCTGTAGACTTTGAAGTTGTCTCAGGGTGCGAGGAGGAGGCAGATTTACAATCGACTCAAATTTCAACGGGACCACAATTATACCGCAATTGGATACTATGAAACCCAGTAGTCGTCCAGATTCAATGTAGAATACACACTTGTTAGTATTCAATCGAATCTTATAGTATCTGCACCTTTCAAATACAAGTATTAAATGGTCAGGATGATCCCTTCTCTTGCGAGATCACGCTGGTAGATCATCCAGATATGGTTCGACTATGTGTTTGATGTCGTGAAAAGAAAAATTTATTGCTCGCTGGAAAGTAGCTACAGCATTCTTTAAGCCAAATGACATCTTCCGATAGGAAAAGGTGCCCCAAGGACAAATAAAGGATGTCTTATGTTGGTCTTCAGGTTTAATTTGTATCTGATTATACCCTGAAAACCTGTCCATGAAGGAAAACATTTCATGGCCTGCACACACATCAACGATCTGATCTATGAATGGTGTGGGATAATTATCTTTCGGACAAGCATTATTTAGGTCCCAGAAGTCAGTATAGACTCTAATGGTACCTTGCTTCTTATCTACGGTAACAGGGTCTGAAACCCATTCCATCATAGCTATCGGATAGATAAATCCGGCTTTGAGCAACTTTTCTACCTCTGCCTTAATGGCAGCAGCTTTTCATGGGTTTACTGGATGAAGATTTTGTCTCACAGGTTTAGCGTTAGGGTATGTTGTGATGACATGCTCGACAATGGTGGGGTCAATGCCTGGCATCTCCTCATACGACTAGGTAAAAACGTTTCGGAATTCTTTAAAAATATTGGTATACAAACTAATCTCATCGGGAGAACAATCTGATCCAATGAAAATATTTTCCACTACCCCAGGTTTGATGGAAATGTTGATCGGAATGGTTCGTGATATATTTGCCATGTTCCCTTCCGCATAAACAGCTTTCAAATTAGAAGGAAAAGCGGACAAATCAACATGTCCACCAGGTCTCATAGAGAACTCTCCTCTCTCTATCATGTCCAGCTTGGGAAGAAAATAGGACCTATGGTGCATGTGTTCCCAAGGGTGGTCCACGCCTATCATAGCTTCCAAGATTACCTCGTCAGATGGTAAGACAATGTCTAGACAATCAAAAGAGTGGATAGATTCCACTGACCATGCAGGAGCATAGTCCATATCTGACTCAGTAGAGACCAACAGAGTCATGATATGTTCTGTTCCAGCAAGACGTGAATCCGAGTAAGTCACTTCTGCAACAGATAAAGGCACAACTAGTTCTGATTCAGTTGGGAGAACCCAAGGATCGGTTGTTGAAATGATCGTGGAAATCTTAGACAAAGAACATTCTTTAGAACTAATAAACAAGGTCGGAGTAGGTAGGTCAAAAGTGCCTATTAAGGACCCATAGATCCCTGCTCCTAAACTCTCAGTGATTGGGCCAGATTGATCAATCAACGGAATGGATGAGTCCGATGAAGCCTAGTTGTTCTTTCAGGTAAAGGAAAGTTGATCAACTGTGACGATCTTTCCTTCGTGTGGGAACATTATGACCTAGAATACAGCTGATGGCACTTCCTGCATGGCATATGTCCAGCTCCTACCCAACAACAAATTGTAATCGAGTGGGGCATCCAGAACTTTGACCTCTACTGATACTAGCTTGCCTGCAAGTTCGACATCGAAGGATGGTAAGACTCCGTGTGGACGGAAGGATCTTCCATCGAAGGCAGTGAGTATCGTGTTCGAGGGAGCTAATTGAGGTTCACCCAAAGCTCTCTAGCAAGAAATAGACATTACACACGTAGATGGGCCCTCATCCACTATAGATTTTCCGATGGTCTTAGGACCATGCATGACCTCGATCTGGAGAGCGACATGATACGACAACCGGTACTTGATATCTTTCATATCAAAGCGTGCAAGCATGTTGGACGAATCAACACTCCCGATCACTGCCAGAAGAGCACTATGTTGCAATGGGCAACTTTGTCGTACCTTCATAGTAGACATGGCACAAGGGGTTTGGGCTAAGTCCTCCACAACATTATAGTTGGGAGTAGCCCGCGCATTAGGGTTGTGCACAGCCCGTTTGTAGACACCTTTCGGTATATTTGGTAGCGTCTCCACAGGTATGTGAAGAGGAGTGGAAGATTCAAGAATGTCCTTTTGCTACGGGTCCGGGGCATAATTCCTGGCTCGAGTTTGCAATAGAGCGTCTGAATTAACCATGTTAATAAATGACTGATCAGCTGGGGTGCCACCAGCACTAGAGTTTCCAGAAGCTGAGGACTGTACATGAGGAAAAGGATCTTTCAAGACAGTCGGTTTCTTCTCACAGATCAACTTCTAGGCTTCTTCCATTAGAGGGCACTGGTGAGTAAGGTGGTCCCCTTGACACAGTTTGCAAGGGAACTTAGCCTACCTTTTCTCTTTCTGAACCTCCTCGGCATTTTGCTTATTGTTGGGCTTTTGTTGGTTTCCCTCCCCTTTCTTGCCCTTTCTTTTGGGATGCCGAGAGCCCTTTTGGTTTGTCTACACTTGCTGTATAGATTTAGTTGTAGAAGCGGATGATGCAACAGAAGTTGCTTCTGCAGCATCTTGTTTGACTGACAAGGCATGAACCTGCTTTGTTAAGGCATCAAATGCTGCAGAATCGACTTAACCCATGATGCCATCGGCATGTGGTCCCGGTTTAGGCTTAGCTAGGTCTATATTAGACCTTGGTGCATCAGGAATGATTTCATACAACAACCAAGACTGAGCATAAACTAAATCGAGCTGTTGAGTTCTCAAAATGGCCTCCTCCTCAGAAGACACCCCTCAAGTGGCAACTTCCTTAGAAACATAAGGAAGAAGAGACTTAAGGTACCATTCTAACAAGAATGCTGGGGGGATGTTGGCCTTTATGATCCTCTTTCGCCTTCGCCACTCCTGAATATGATCAAACAGATGAGTGGCCTTGTTTTGCCGAAATGTCGACAAAAGGTCTTTGGCGGCATCATACTGGACAGGAAGCTGAAAGTGGTTCAAGAAAACAATGGCAAGATCCTGAAAGGTGCTAAAGGCAACCGCTGGTAGTTCAATATACCACTTGGCCACAACACTTGTCAAGGTTCTTTGGAAGAGCCTCAACCTTATGGAATCGTCGTTCAGTGAGTTGGAGGAACACCAGAGATGAAAGGTTGTGACATGGTCACGAGGATCCTCACCAGTCTTACCTTCAAACTTTGGTATGTCTGAGGGCAGTTTGGTGGGATCGGGTGGCCATGCAGCATCGTGACGCACGGGGTCGTTCGTAAGTTTTGAAAGATCTGGCAAGTTTAAAATTTCCAGAAATGGTAAGTGTGGTTGAGCCGATGGCATCTGGTAAACAGGAACCTGGTATTGGGGACCACCCATGGCCTAGTTCATGTACTGTTGGTTGGGGTTTCCCCCAGCCACCGGTTGTGAAATGAAAGGATTGAAATTGTTCCATCTGAAGGTAAGCGTATTAAATCCTTGGGCAGCAGTCCATTGTGTCTAGGGGTTAACTCCACCGAACTGCGGGTTAATAATATTACCCCCTCCTCCCGCAAACAGAGAGAAAGGGATACTCCCTAGAGGTATGTTTGACGGATTAACATTATAACCTGGATAGGGGTTGAAACCCGACTTGGTAGTAGTGGATGGTGTCGTCATCGTACCCATGGCAGGCATGGATGCAGAAGGGATGGATCTGACCACGGATGAAGAAGCAATTTTCTGAGTTACACCTTGCAATGATTGTGTGGCAGAAGACTAAGTAAAACTCATTGTGGGTACCGTCGATAGAGGTACATTGTTGGGTCCAAAAGTGGGTGTGGAGGCTGAGGCATATGTCGAGGATAATGAGCTCGGCATGCCTAAAGTGCCAACATTGAAACTAAAGGACAGGGTTGAGGTCGAAGCATTTTGCGACAAACTCGATTATGCAGTGTTTGAGAAAGAAGGATTAAGAATCCTTGCATCCATAGAAGTTGTGGGAGTTTGAGGAACTCCCTCCTCGTCTCCTGGGTTAACCATGGTATAACCCGGTGTAAAAAGATAAACACTAAACTCAGGCTGCTGGAAACCAACAGGTACCAGAAGTGGATCGTGGGGTCTTTTAAGAGGAGGGTTGAAAGGAGTACTAAACTCTGCAGCAATTAGATCCTCAAACTCGATAGTGTCCAAGACTTGTCGATCCGGTGTTCTAGGATGTGGTTCTCCAGAAACCTCTGTGTTTCCCGTAAGTTCGAAAGAACCACGGGAATCAGTTCTCCTACATCGCGGTGGCGGTGGAGGCTCCACTATAAGTGGGGGAAGTTTTTGCAACCTTCGAGACCAACGAAGATCTTGGTCCTCCACAACTATAATAAAATAAAACTAAGTAAAAACCTAGTGGCCACTACAACTAAGGAGCAAACAACAAACCAGTAAAAAATTTCCTAGGTAATCAAACCAATCAAACGGATAGCAAATACTCTCGGAAGCAAGTCTGGGATGATCAAGGCCCAGAACAGACTAACAGAGAATCGATGGTCAGTTTCGTGGCATCCACCAGAGGTCCACTGGGTGCAAGCGCTTGAATCACCAAACTGCTTTCCCAGGATTACTGCTAGAGGGTTACCTTCCACACATGTCTAAGGTGAAGTGGGAATAAACGCCCACTCTACCTGTGTAGAATCCTAAAGGTTTGATACTAAGGCTACCATCAATACGAAATAACCTAGGGGGACAGTCGTCAGCCTAGTTGAAACGCATGGGCAGGGTAGCAAAGCCTGAAGTCCAAAAGGACCCCCGTACGCAAATCGACTCTGGTTTATGGTCAAAAGGAAAGTGAGGGGATGTCCTCAACCATTCCAGTCTCCCATGGCCTTGTGCTTAGCTCTGGTTTAAGTAGAGTTTCCCAGGACTATTTGATATAGATGGATTTACCTAAATGAAATTCATACTACGATTGTTGAGTAATGAAGCCAGTTCCGAGCAGTTTAAGGTGATTTAAGCTCGAAACTCTAGCCTAAGCTAGTTGATGTCGTGTATGCCTAAAAAAAGAAAAATGTTGCTAATAAATTTTATTAATAATTTATTTTAAAGGCTACTTGTTACTCAAGGGTTGTAGTGCGGTGTGTGGAATGGTCTGTTATGAAAGCAAAGTACTTGAAAAAATAACGCTTTCAAATTCACAAAATTTTCTCTTTTCGTTTACAATTCTTTCAAAAACTTGAAACCTAAGCAAACCTAAAGCGAAATCGTTTTGTATTTTCTTTTTTGAATATTTCAAAGCAAACTAAACTACTTCGAAATAAAGCAAGATCTTACTACTGAGCTATTTGAACATTTTTTGCTTTTTCTGATAAATATAAAAGAAAGAGAACTTTGTACAAAATCAAGCAAGATCTAACTATAAAGCGTGTGTAAGGCAAACATTTAAATGCCTCAAAGCAAACGAATCAAGAGACTCGATGAAGACTTGACTTACCAAGTTTTTGCAAAAGAAAAATCTGAGGCTTGGAAACGAAGTGAAAAAATAAACAAGGAAAAGAGACACTTATGACGGAAAGGCAGACCTAAACAGGTTGCTCCTAAGCATGAAAACCCTAAGAAAACACTAAGCCAAGCAAAAAGTAAGCAAGCGAACCAAGAATGACTTAAATAACACACGGACTCAACAACAAGAAGACTAGGAGGCTTTGACTCACTTAAGATGAACTGATAAAACAATCAGCAAGTGTCTGAACCAAGCAACCTTTCGGAAGCAACCCTAAGGACTCAAACTTGACAGTCAAACCCTAATGAAAAGGATGAGACCAAGTGAAAGCATGCTAAACATTGCAACAGACAACAAACAATCAAAGCGCAGGTCTGTATGACTGCAACAACAACTAGGGTGAAGAGATGCAACTATGTCCAAAAAGAATAGCGCAAGAACTTCAAAAAAGGGCTCGTAAGCGGCAAAGACACTTAAACAAAGGCTCAAGCAAGCAAAACAGGCTAAAAGAGATTGGAGAGGCTTACAAGACTCAACTGAGACATATGAGGTCTCAAGGGTCAGTAAAGATAGCAAAGCAACAGGCTGGAACAACAACCAAAACTTGGAAAACAAACCCTAACAACAAAACAGGACACTACAGGAACATACACCACTGTGCAGTGTTGCAACCAGCGTACACCAGGACAGGTACACTACTGTGCAGTGCAAGGAGGGGTGTTCATCAGGTGACAAACGCAGCTGTAAGTAGGGGAGACCAGCATACAGGCCTCAAAAGGGCACAAACAGGCTTTGCAAACCAAAAACTAGGTTGAATCAAGCAGATAGGAAAGATGACTCAGACCTACAGGGCCTCTCAGACAATCAAAACTGAAAAAATGGGCTGGAAGAAAACCAAAATTAAGTCTCCTAGAGCAGAACAACTAAGTGGTTACTCCCCAGCGGAGTCACCAGTGTGTTGTTCGGGATTTCTACCCTATAGTGAGGAGATGGACACTAACAACTAGGCGGGGTTGATAGGTAAACACATTGATGATACTGCATTTAGTTACTGCAAAAGAAATAGATTGGGATTGAAAGACATACCTCTTTTCAAAGTTTGATCCTAGCTTTCACTTGGTCTTTCACTTGATCTCCCGCTTGATCTCTTGCTTGACGAACCTGCAATACAAAAGATATCTTCCTCAGCGTATCTTGACCATATAACATATGATGAAATTTACAAAGCAATCTAACATCAACTATAATCAAGAATTAAGCCAAATAGACATACAATCCAATATATATCTTATTTGGGACAGGAAGGGTGTTTCGACCTTTTTATTGTCAAAGAAACATGAAATCAGTACAATATACCTGACGTGTAGAGATGTTTCTGCAACCGGATCCTAGGCTCCTGCTCTTCACTCTAACTTGGAACTTTCCTCCAGCGTAACAATACTTCAAGCCTTCTCTCAATATTTTATGGCTATTATGAGTCTTCTGAGTATAATGAGTCTGTGAGTAACCCCTCTCATGGATCCTCCTTATATTTATGGGACAAGGTAGGCAAGTTAGATCGAGAGGTGGTTGGATTGGGAGGTTGGGGAAGTTGCAGAACCAACTTCAACTAATCCCAATTCGTCAAATTAATATATTTTTTATTTCATCTTAAGATGTACGCGGGTTTCATACAACAAGAGCAGCGTACATGAAGCAACTTTTATGCTTTACAACATGCGTTTACAACTTTTTGGGAAGTGTACGCTGGTTTCCCTTGAGGAGAGTAGGGTACAGTACGCTGGTCTTGTATGCAGAGAGGCGTACATGTGGCAAAAGCAGGAGAAACTGCAATCTTTTCAGGTGAAGAGTGTACTTCCAGCAGCAAAACATCCAAGGAAATCTAGCTCTTCAATCCTTTGTGTCCTTTTGTGTGATCTACAAGGCAAGGTGATCACAGGACGGAGAAGTGTAGATTTTACCTATAACAGAGACAAGTGTAGACTCCTAAGTCCAGAGTCTGAACCATAATCCCAAGTGTAGACTGCATCCCCCACATAATGTAACAAATATAAATAATAAATGTAATAAAAATGATAATGATAGTAATAAATATTAATTAGTTTTAGGTAGCGTCGTGTCTTCTCATACATGGCTGCCCACACCATATATAATGGTAGCCACCCATTGTATTATTCATCATCCATCAAATATATTATTCTTTATTTATTAATTGTGGAAGCTACTTTCACTTCTTAACTCCTTCACCAGACACGGTTAACTCCGCAACTGGACACGGTTGCTGCATTTGGTACCAGAGCCAGCTTTCGGCTCTCATTGGTTGCAGCACCCTTGTGATCGTTCTTGGCGCACGTTCCCCGTACTCTCCACGCCACTTCCATCCACCCTCCTCGAATTCTTGCAATCCCATTCTCTACTGCTTCCCTCGCACTCTCTGTCTCCTCATCGACTGTCATCCAGACCCCATCTCCTTGCTTCTGCCTGCACCCTACGCTCCCCACTCCACTCTCCCCCATACGCCTCCTCACTCCCATCAATCTCCTCCCACCTTACTCCACTTTACTCCACTCTACATCTCCCACCATCCCTGTGCCATTGCTCCCCCGCACCTGCGTCCAGCTCTCCACCCCAGCTTTTCCTTCCTGCCTTCGCAGATCTCATCTACGCCTCCTCGTTCCCCGCCCACGCCCTGGTCATCCTCCCTCCTTTCCCCGCCCCCTTCCAATCCGTTGAACACTCCCTCCTTCAGCGCATCCTCCGAGCGCTCGCCATCCTTCCCTACATCGTTTCTCCCTCCTGCGCCCTCCACCACCGCTCTCCATCTCCTGCAACTCATTCCCTCCACTCGCCACTCCTCCCTACTACCATCTCTGCTCCCAGCCTCCTCGACCACCGCGCTAGCCCTCCCTTCAACTCCAACGCAGCCCCTCCGTCGTGGCCTCTGCTCCACCGCCACCACTCCACCCAACCTGATCCAAAAAATAATACGTTAATAATCATATTTGATAATAATAATAAAAATTATTATTATAACTATATTTTATTAACATTTTTTTATAAATTAAATAATCTATAATATTATTATTATATTTTTAATAATAATAATTATATTATTATTTTTTATATTTCTCATTATCAAGCTTAATAATATCAATTATTATTAAGTAATTAAGCTTGTGTCATCCCTCCCAAAGACATTTAGGCCAAGATTTCTCGCAAATATTCACCTCCCCACACCAGGTCAAGAACCATGGACGAATTACGAGACCAAATTGAAAAATTAGAGAAAGATTTCAATGATCGGATCATCCAGAACAACGAAAGTTTGAAAGAAGAAATAAAAATTAGCAATGCAAAGCTAAAAAAAGAACTCAAGGAGGAAGTTGTGTTAGTGTTAGAGAGAAGGCTAGATGACAAATTGTAAAACATGAGAGAGAAACATGATACATTAGATGGCAAGTTGAATACTATCTTAGACATACTAGATGCGAATAAAGAACGAAGCAACCCACATATGCCGACAGGATCATTCTGCAATTTGGGGTCATCAACACAAGACAAAGTAAAAAACAATCCACCTTTTATAATATGCCCACCAAGAGCTAAAATTGAGTTGCCGAAGTTCAATGGAAGTGACGAGCAATGTGTCGCATGGTTAAATAAGGCTAAAGAATACTTCCATATATACAATATTACGACTGACGAAGAAAAAGTGAAATATGCGTCAATGCACCTGGAAGGGAACGCATACAATTGGTACATATGGTGGAAAGGAGACAAGCTGTCGTATACTTGGAAGGTGTTCAAAAACGATTTCCTAAAAAGGTTCCAAGGAATCGATGAGGATGAATTATTTTTGAAGCTTACCAAGTTGCAACAAAAAGGGAGCGTGAGGAATTCACACATCAATGGGAATCGCTTGCCACAAGAGTGTTTGCGTTATCACATAAGCAACGCCTAGAAACTTATCTTGGAGGCCTTAAACCATATATACAGAGGGAACTAAAGATGCATCACATACCAAACATCGAGGTGGCAAGACATAAAGCAAAAGCAGCAGAACTCAAACTAGAAAGAATACCCAAGACAAGAGAGGCGCAATGCAGATATTGTGGGGACAATTGGTCACCCGGTGATCAATGCAACACCTCTCAATAATATAGTTATGAAGTTGAGAAATATTCTAAGGCATCCAATGGACGCCCCAACAATATTAATAATAATAAGAAGAATACATGTCATCGATGCGAATAAGATTGGGCTCCTGGCCATAAGTGCCAAACCAATCACATAGCACACTGCAAAATTATTAATGGAAAAGAAGTACAGGTACCTGCGGAAGAAGACGCATTCGAGTCTGATGCAGATACAAGCTCATCCGAAGTATCAATAGTGACCATTACCTGTATTCAACAAACTTGTAAGGAAGAAGATCTAGCGGCACCCAAGAATGTTAACACCCAACAAAAAGGAAAACCGTTAATCATATAGGGAGCTATATTCCACCTCAGCTAAGAAGTTGCAACAACAGTGAAAACAAACAACTCGTATCCCCGGGGCCAAAGAGGTTACGACTTACAGGGTCTATTAAAGATAGGGATATCACAATTTTGGTCGATTCTTGAAGTACCCATAATTTGATCGACATCAACAGGGCAAAGGAACTTAATCTTTTTGTGTTTCCCGCAAAAGGGCTTAAAGCCTCAACCATTGCGGATCAACACATAGAAGAAGTTGGAAAATGTCATAAGGTGTCATTACACATAAAAAACTTACACCTACAACTCAATTGTATTGTGTTACCACTCAAGGAAGTAGACATGGTATTAGGCGTCGAATGGTTAGTGTCACTAGGGATGTACTCTACCAATCTACAAAAACAGTACATGAGTTTTAAATGGAATGGAAATAAGTATCGATTGCATGGTTTAAGGAATTCGCCACCCAAGCAGAAAGAATCGCAGCATAAGAAGGACCCGAACAATCGTCAAGATAGAGAGACCAGTCCAGATCACTTAACTCAAATCAAGCATCAACACAAATCAAGAATAAAAGACGATGTCCGCAAATACAACTTTGAGGACAAAGCTCCCTTTAAAGGGGGCGACAATGTAACAAATATAAATAATAAATGTAATAAAAATGATAATGATAGTAATAAATATTAATTAGTATTAGGTAGCATCGTGTCTTCTCATACATGGCTGCCCACAACATATATAATGGAAGCCACCCATTGTATTATTCATCATCCATCAAATATATTATTCTTTATTTATTAATTATGGAAGCTGGTTTCACTTCTTAACTCCTTAACCGAACACGGTTAAATCCGCAACCGGACACGATTGCTGCACATTGAGCAACTTCACTACATGATTGTTCCATCTAGTAGCCAAACCTCCAGAACACCCACGAGCATCTAGAGTTTCAAAGGACCAACCACAGAACCAACTTTCCAGTCTTGCCTTCACCTCCTCACTGTCTGCCAGAGTTTCTTGAAGTAAAATAATATCCGGGCGCTTAAGAGTGACCACCCGTGTGAGTACTGATCTTTTCAAGGGACCAGGCAGACCCCGAAAGTTGAGAGACATAATTTTCATTGGCGTCCCTTCCTATGGGTGCGCACTTCTCTAAGCGCCTGTTCAATTAACTGTTGTTTACCTTCCAAGAGATCCATCTTCGCTTTCGATTGAGCTTTAGAGATAAGAGACTTCCTTCCCCTTTCCAAAACCCCCAGTAGCAAGCTTGCTGGCAGAACGAAGAAAATATCCAGAGTCAGAAGACTCGAGGGCAGAGGAGGTAGATTCTTCCTCCCGAAATGTCGAGTCCGGATCAGGGTCAAGGTCCAGGGAGAGGGAGACATCCAGCAAGGAGTCAGGAACATAGTCAATGAGGATAGGAGGCTTCTCAATCGGCTAGGAAGTGATATTTAAATTCTTCATACCTTCAACCCAATCCATTCCAGGAAATGAAACATTATTCATGAAAACATTAATAGAAGGAGGAATAGAAATAGAAGGAGTGCCCACAAACAAGGGCTCCTGGGTGAGCAGAGACAGACAGTCGAACGATGTCCTCGGTAGTAGCAACCGGTGGTTGTTCTTCCACTGGTACAGGAACGTCCTCTGGTTCTCCAACCAAACCCTCCTATATCGACGAAGGAGGTGCCTTTGAAGCCAACCCATCTGGAACAGAATTGTCAATACCATCAGACCACTTTCGCCGCCTACCATTCTGGGTGCGGAGAGGAAGTTTACACTCTGTAGCCGGGTGCCCATAGGTGTGACATCGTCTGCATCGGAATGGAACATTCTCATAGTCCAACTTCTGAACAATGACATAAGGACCCCAGCTGAGCTTCATCTATTCCGCCAAACCATCACGAACAGTAAGGCTGACCAAAATTCTTGCCATCTTCCTCTAATGAGTGTGCAAAAAGGAGTAATCCCCCTCCAGGTAAGAGCCCAGGAGGTTCCCAATGCCCCGAAAGTGTTGTTCCGATCAGTGGTGTAAAGAGAGATCTGGGAGGCGGACCCAAAGAGGAACCATGTCCAACCTCCCCTACTGGCATCGAACAGAGGATGCCATGGTTTTAGTAAAATTGGACAGTGATCCCAACACCGATTCCGATTGAGAACCCAGAGCGCATGATCAACCCTATGGAAATTAAAAGCAAACCAGTTTCTGGTTAATTCCACCACCTCAGGCACATAACCGAGATGTGTCTTCCAATGCTCCTCGGCCCACCGCACCATACTTTGCAAGGCAAAGGACCTGCCAAGCACCTTCCCGACCAGCATCAAGTCTGTCACCTGAAGAACGTTATTCCACTCAATATCCTCGCCCAGAGCGTAATTGTATTCAGTATGACTAGACTTCACCCAATGTTTTTGACCTCGCTTCCCCAACAACGTCGAGTCATCCGACGAGCCACCCCCTCCTTCACCAGAGTTCGTGCCAGAACCCACTAGCGGACTAGCAAACCCCCGTTGCTCATGTGCCCCAATCGGCCCCGCCCCAGAACCGGCTTCAAGATGCCCTAACTGCCCACCATAAACCAGTGTTTCCGCCTGTGCACCAGGCACGCATACATTTTTCGACTGTCCAAAACCCCGAGCCGCCACATCTCCAGGAGTAACACCAGGCTCCACCTCAGCCCAAATTGAATTACAATCCAACCACGATGGAACCACAACCTCCTTAGGTAAATGCAAAGCTTCTACATTCTCCGGTGCCGATAGAAGGGTAGCAGGTGGGGATGAAGAGACCAAAAACGTAGAAGGTGAAAACCTGGCTCCAGACAAAGGCGGTTCAGGAGAAACCCCAATGAACGTCGACGACCCTAGTCCCTCCACCTCCGCCCACACATTGCCAGCTAGCTTCACCCAAATATCATCGCCCTCTAGATGATCACTGGAATAATTAACCTAGTCCCCCTCCTCCATGGTTAAAACAGTAGAGTAAAAAATACCTGGAACTCACCAGCCATAACCGTGAGCACAACACGCCGGCTCCGAATCAGCACAACCAAATCCGTTGAAGGAAAACAAAGAAACCGCCGACCACCGCAGAGAAACAACCAAAAACCCTGCCGCATCCGTGAAAAAACACCCCGTCTCGAAGAGCGTGAAGGGTCTGTACGGTGTCAGTGTCACCGTCAGAGGCCGAGGGCCACCTGCCTTTGGCCTGCGACCACCGCAGCCCCTAACCGACGCTCATTACGAAACCCTAGAACTAGTACTACTCTTGCATCCCATATAGGTAAAGATTATTCACACAAGATTACTCATATCATGATTTTTTTTATACTAGGGGAATCGACAACTAGGATGGGGTTGGTACTCGCGTGACACGAGGTCTAGGGTTCCAATCCCATTCGCTACCACTATACCCCTAGGTGCACCCACACAACCCGCAAGCACGGGGCACATGTAAGTCGGGGCGTTTTGAATTCTCGACTTCTCTTACAACATAACATTCCATTTTCAAGTGAATCGCCAATCAAACTACATCCATGAAGGATCAGATTGTAAAATTTTAATAAACAAGATTGACATATAAATTATTTAGGGTTTGACCATATATATCCTAATTTAAGTTTGAACCACTACACACAATGAATATATAAGTTTCAATGATTAGAAACAAAACTTGTAGTTATATACAAAATGAATGTTTGTTTAGTCTGGATTTTTTTAATCTAGTTTTGAAAATTTCTCTCTTCTTTCAACTAAATAATCCCTTTTTAACATAACTAGGCAACGTGCCTCGATAAGTACAACCATTTTGTCCTTGAGAAACCCACTTACAAGGGAATGCAATCCACTCGCACTCTTTTAACACAATTTATAGAATGCGCATTGTCATTGATATGCTATTTTATTAAACCCTAAATGCATATACTTAAATTTCATTGCCATGCTATAAATCTTGCATTGGATCTCTAGGCTGTCAAGGTGGCAACAATATAGCATAATTGTATAAAAATATGAAAATAAGGTGGCAACAAAGTAGCAATATAACATATTTGCATAGAAATATGAAAAATATAAATATATAAAGAATGTAAACTGAAACAAAATAAAAGTTAAATGTGTTTTTTTCTTTCTTACATAAATATATTACGTTTACGCACGCATTTACAATTTAGGTGGGGTAGGGAGACTCTCTACATCCCATTTCTTTATTTGCTTTGTGTAAGTAACATTTGAGTTTATATATATATATATATATAACTAACAATTTGTTGGAAAATTTTAAGGATTCTTTTAATATAAAACGGTGACTCTTTAGAATTCAATGATCTACTTGTAGTCCACCGCTTATCATTGCAATTCTTTCCTGGTTTGATTTAATAAAAAAGTTAATTTATTTCTTTCATTTCAATTTTAAATAAAAATCAATAATTTTGACACGTTGAACATTGATGATAGATTAACAATTTTATGCACCAAACATTAGAGTTATGCCCTCTAAATTGAATATTTTTATTTTTATTTTTATGTTATATATCTAATAAAAATGTATCAAAACACCAGTTCTATGTAGGAGATTATATTTAAATTTAACTTTTTTAAAGGTTCAAATTTAACTTTTTTAAAGGTTTCATTTTTTTACTCTAGTGTAATGCTTACAACAAATTGATCTGTTGAGAATTGATTGCGAAACGAGGTGCTCTACAGCCCAATATGAGGGAGATGATGTAACGTTTGTCCATGTTTTTCCTTATAGTCGGCCATACTAAATAAAGTTTGTCTTTAACATAATAATAATAATAATAATAAAATAATATTATGTCGGCAATTAATAAAAGGACGTGTATTTTCGTTTGAATTAAATTCTAGGCTATATAATACATGGACGTGTATTTTCGTTTGAATTAAATCCTAGGCTATAAACGTTTGTCTTTATTATTGTCACCATTAATTAAAATGTAAAAAAAAAGTAAAATGTAATGGAAAATATTTAATGAAAAGTAAAAAAGTAAAATGTATTGTCAGCCATTAATTAAAATGTTAAAAAAAATAAAATTATGGAAAGTATTTAAAAAAATCCATGTAGGCTCATAAAATAAAATATTATGAAAAGTAATTAAAAAATAGATATTCGTTTATAAAATAAAAAATTAAAACTTAAACCCGGATCTATCAATCAAGAGAGATTAAATTTCTTGAGTTTAAATTTAAAAAAAGAAATACACCTCGAGAAATTGGATCCCTCTTGGTGCTTAATAGATACGGGTTTAAGATGGATCTATGCTGGTATGAACACAATTGAATGATTGGAACATTAGAAAAAACAAACCGAGGTGGGGAACTCTAACGATAATAAGTACTATGGAAATACGAGACATATAAGTAGCAAAAACCAACCATTGATAGAAATGAAAAAAAATCAAAAGTTTTGATCCCATGCCCATGGGAACAAAGGTTGGATTATTTGGTGGGAGGATGCCATTAGAACTTGCACCTACTTTTTGAGGGATAAATTTCACAATTTGCAATAGTCAGAAGCATAAAGCATAATCTAGTATTAGAAGGGTAGGGCATCCAAGGCAAACAACTTGTTGAAGGTCAAGGAGTTATATATGATAAGGGGAGCCCAATTAAGAGCTCAAGTTCAAAGGATGTAGACCATATAAGGGTCCTTCAAAGCTTGTGCTTTCATATCAAGGCCCTAAAAACATTAGAAGAGATAATACTCGATCCATTGAAAAAGAGTTCATCAGTCATTATAAAATGGTTTTTGAATCTTGAGAAAGGAAATAAAGGTGTCCATATAGATCTACATCAATGTAGTCCCCAAAAACTAAAGTAAGAACAATAGCAATTTTGTGATTAAGGGATGATAATGGATGAGTTGATAATAAATCTTAAGATGATGGTTAATGAAAAGTTGCATGGATGTGATAGTTTTCCATATGTATTTTACAAGGGAATTTGGGACTATGTTCACTTGGATTTTCTCAAAAATAATCACATACACATATACTTGGAAATCACAACTACAAAGAGAGGATCAAGTTCATCTCAAAATTGAGAGACCAGAGTTAATCACAAGTTGGTGACCCATAACATTGTTAAATGTGTCAAATTGGCTATGCAAAGATAGAAACGTCACCTTGGTTGTGGGTTTCCCTACCCTGTCAAAGTAAAAATGGGTTATCCTATGTTATCCTATGTCAAAAACATCCCTTGGTCATGTGCACCCCTCAATCCAAAAATCTGATTTCCACTCGAGGCTGGAGGGATGTAGGAAACCAAGGTGTTAATTGAGGGGGATGCATGGAGATTTAAGGCCCAATTCCATATGTGACACCCCTTGATTAATACCTTTAACCCTTACATGCTCCCCTCGACCAAGACCTTGATTAAGATTGTTCTATTTCACCCTGATGGAAACCCGCCTAACTCACCAATAACATGATCAAAATCATTAGTCCTATAATTAATTCAATGCAGGGTGTTATCAACGATGCATGTTAGCCTCAATCATAGCCTTCATTACCTCCATGTAGCCTAAAACAACCCTTTGATTTCTATATGAAGTTTTTTAATCAACTTTTGATTATGCAATTACATTGGCAAGGGGCATGGAGTGCACGTTCAATAATTTTTTTTACAAAGAAATTCGCTAGATAAGAATGGTCAAGTTCATTGATTTCTGTGTAGATTGTGTACTATGCAATGGTGTTCCACATCATTTCCATTTTGTATTAATCCATTCATGGATTTGGAGAATAGATGTGAAATACTTGAGCATTGTAGTCCACTCTAGATGTATTCATAGTTTTTGTGTATTTCATTGATCACATCTTAGTTATGTGGGTGTTGGTTTAAATAACTCATTCCTGAACATTGTTCAATATTCAAGTTTGTGAGCATACACATGCTAGTGTTTGTGTTGGTAGGTATTTTCTACTCTCCACTTTGGGCATATATTTGTTTGGGTTTGGGCATATATTCATTTGGTTTTGGGCATATATTCATTTGGTTTTGGTTTAATAGTTGGGGATGGACATCACTAGGCATATCGAGGAGCATGTGGAGAGGATTGATCAAATTACAGTGGAGCATTCGGGGAGGATCAATCTATTTACCTTTCAGTGAAGAAAAAATCCAACCATACTTCTAGTGTTATGAGTCATGGAAAGGTAAGGATTGCCCACATTCTACTGCTCCTACAATTTTTTCCCTTTTCACTTTAATCGCAAAGTGTGAATGATAATTCATTTTACTGTTAAATTCAACTTTCAGTGTCAAACTATGTGCTTGTGACAATATATGCATGCAGTGTAATTTACATATACAATTGTATAAATGTTGCTTATCTTTCTCTCGTCTTGTCATTTTCCTAGAAAATGAATGACCACCGAGCAAACCTTAGGTATTTACCAAGATTTTCCATATTCTTTATATGTCCATAGAGAACCAACAAAGGATGAACATCATAATTAGTTCGTAATATTTCCTCTAGAGAGGCTATGAGCTCAATAGCCCAATTTGGGAGTTGGGGAAAACAAAAACAAAAAAAAGAAACAAAGCACTGACTTATTGATCTGAAGTTTTTTCAAACCCTCGTTAAATCGATATCCTTGTTAAAATCCAACCTATAAGGTGGAATATCTGAAGAAATATCTATGGGTGCAAATCTAAGTTGTCACCCTCAATGAATTTGCGGTCCCCATTAAATTTATTTAGCTATGAAATGCAAAGACTTTCATTAATGACCAAAGTGAATTATCCACACATATCTAGAATTGATTTTGACAATGTTGGGTGAATCTGTGAGAGATATGATCATGATTCCATGGACCACCACATTGCTACAACAAAAATAAGAAAAAGGATTGGGATGCACCTCCCATAGCTTGCATTATATTTTGTCCGAGTAATTCAGGAAACCAATGACAATTGAAACAAACAACATACTTATAGTAGAGGGGATGCATGTTCTAGGAAAGCAAATTTAGTAAAACAATATTATGTATTATCACTTATTTCTACGTTATTATATCCTTTAAATTACCCTATGGGAATGACATCCACATTGGTGTCTCTGCACTTATACTAATAGTTGGAATATGTGATGGGATAATTACCGTCCATCTTGAAATGGATAGTATATAAGCCAAACAATCTTGAGATGGATTATATATATCCTATACCATTTCAAGATGAACAATATATATACCAACACACATTCCATCCATTAGTATAAGTACCAAGCCTTGGACATAATGTATCAAAGCACATATCCCAATCATTGGTATAAGTGCTAAGATGGATTGTATATATATCAACGGAGTTGTATAACTCTTTGATGATTTCGGTTGAAGCGTTATACCACTCTCAATGTTCGTTACTGTCTTCTGCATTCCAAAATCTGGGCATTCCAATCTCCAACCAAGTGTGATCTTCCAACTTCCTCAGTACACACGTTGTCACATCGTCGTAGCCATCTTCAGGACTCCAAACCTCATTAATTTTTCAAGGTAGCGAGTTGGTGAATTATAATTCCCATCCCGCATCCCCTTGCTCACTCTTCTTCTATGAAATCCCATCCCCTGCATCCACTACTCAACCAGACATTCCACTCTTCTACAACCAAACACCTGCATATGTTGCTTGATCGGGCTCCATTCTACATGGATTCAAATTTAGCTCTATATTCCATATCCAAATGAGGTAATGATTATCAAATTTAATTAAGGTTTATTGACTCTTTTTCACATTGATTTTTTCTAGTTTAAGAGAGTCCACTTGACCAAGCCTTCATCCATGCTTTGACCGTTGAACGAAAAGTTCAACAAATTCCTAATTTTCAACCCTCTTAACTCTCCTACTGACCCTAATCTATATTGTAACTCTCCAAGTAGCTCTAAATTCTCCATCCCTTCATCGCATAGTCCAAAATGATGGTGTCACTTTCTTAAAACACAGAACCCTTTTGCTACATATTGTGATGTTCTCAAATGTCAAGTTGCACCCTGACCTTATTTATTGATCAATCCTACTTTGAATCTAAAGAACCACCCATAGATATTTCCCCTCCCTTAAATCAAGAAACATTTCCCTATTGAACCCTAACACAACATACCCATCTCTTTTTCTTCTCACCTAGGGAAACACCATTCCTTCTAATAACTTCCTCTTCACTCATAATTACTAGATTAAATATTAGCTACCCACTATCATACTTGACATTGACAACCAAAAGAATCCCATCTCTTGTGACTTTGTGCAACATTTACAACTTTCCTCAACTTCCCATCCCTCTTCATATCCTCTTGGTTGTGTGCAGTAGCATGGTCCTCCCCTGCTAATTAACCAATGATGTGTAATTAGATTTGTTATTGATCCTTTCAAATACATTTTCAATTGCGAAATCTCCTCACTTGATCATTCTAATCTCATCCTAGGCCTTTTTATGACTTAAGGGGAGAATATATTGGGTTAAATGTATATGATACGACATAAAGGGTCGACATGTGGACCCTTTATTAGGCCAACCCTATTAAATATACATTTACTTCATTACATATACATTTGATTGCATATATGCCCCTGTCATGGTTATGTCATAAACATTTAACCCTGTATATTCCCCCCTTAGGTCGTAACAACATCCCTTATAAACAACAACATTGGGCTCTCTGTAACACCCACCATATCACCTACACTCTTTTCAAAGATAACAAAGTCTATAAACTCATCGTGCCTAATGATACTCTTTCTTGCTTGGGTGTCGTTTAATAAATCAATCTCCATAAATTTCTTTCCCTTCACATTATCTCCCCAACTAATACCACACCACTTTGTACCTTGTAGTTATTTTATCTTAGTCCTCCCCCCGCTCCATCCTTACTACACATCTTTGCTTCCCATCCCCCTAGTAAACAAAGGGCTTGGCCTCAAGCTTGTATACTTTTGATCACTAGCCAAGCTAAGAATTAGTCGAAAAATGGGTGATAAGTGACCAAGCGACCAAAAACGTTGGTCACCAAGTGAAATAAATGACTAAACCACCAAAACATTTGGTCACCATAGTGTTTTTAAGTGAAATATGACCAAAATTTGAGCAATTTCAAATTATCACAACTAAAAATGACTAAAATAAATGACTAATTTAGTCATGGGATAAAAAATATGACTAATTTAGTCATGAAATAAAAAATATGACTAGACAGTCTAAGTTAATAATTATATAAGATGTCCATTGTTAAAATTTACGAAATTCTAATAATTTTATTACAATTTCATAAATTTTAACGCCACAAATAGATTCAAATACCTCATTCTCTGAATCCATCTATTAAAATTTACAAAATTGTAATAAAATTATTACAATTGTAGTACAATTATTACAATTGTAGTACAATTATTACAATTTTGTAAATTTTAATAATGGATAAATTGCAATTTTGACAATAAATTTTTACAATTTCATAAATTTTAACGTTGCAGATGGATTTAGAGACCTCTTATCAGATTTCATCAAATACAAATAATAACAAACATTAATATAATCCTTATTATACCCTATGGTTAATATAATTATATTATTACATTATATAATTAATCCTATTGTAATATATATATTGAATCTATGCCACCACAAGGAAGGACCCACTCAACTAATATTAATATATTTATAGAAGAAGTCTATATATTTATAGTTAGTTATTACTATATAGTATATAAGTTATAATATAATTAAATATATATAAAATAATAATAATAATAAAATTAAAAACTTAAAATAATAAAAGAAAATATATATTCATTTTTATTAAATTATAAAAAATCTAAAATATCGAATACATACACTAACTAAAATTTATAGTTAGTTATTACTATATAGTATATAAGTTATAATATAATTAAATGTATAAAAAATAATACTAAAAGAAAATTTAAAATTTAAAATAATAAAAGAAAAAATATATTTATTTTTATTAAATTATAAAAACTTAAAATATTTAATCCCTGGGTAGGGTGATTTAGGTGGGAAATTGAAAATTTTGTATTTGAGAGTGACTCCTTAAACTATGCGGAAAATTGTATTTGAGAGTGATTCCTTTATATATATATATTGGTTTGGCTTTTTTAGAATGAGAGCGAATCCTCTTTTTTACCAGCGAATTAAGGGTTTGATAGGTAAAAGGATTCTTTTCAAGAAACCTGAGGTTCCGTAGGCGAGACCTCATGATTAGGAGCACGAGGGAAGACGACATCCAAAGGCTCTAAAAATGGGAATTGTTTGCAGGTGTGTGACTCCAACTCACCTTTTGGGAAAACTAGGGGAAATTAAGGAGAACAATGGTTGTTTTTGTGATTTGAATCATCATTTTTTATATGGTATTAGTTGCATAATTGTTATGCTGGGATTAAACCTTGATGTCAGAGCCCTTTAGTTTGCCTCTAGTCTTCAGCCTATGTTCTCACAATGTCGGGAAACCACTAATGTCTCTGTAATAGACCGGCCCATTTGATTCTTATTACTGCATTATAATATAATGTCTATGCAATATATTACTGTTGTTATGTTCTGTTATGTCTGGGTGTTATCAGGTCCCTTAAGGTGTTATGTTCCCATAAAATGCATAGGAACAACCTTGGACTATACCAATAGGAGGCTCAACCAGAAGGGAGGTAAGAAGTGTTCCTTGTCTTCTCTAATGAGTGAGTGAGCGAACTCTAGACCAGCCTGTCCGATTTTTATTTACAAGTGTTTTTATATTTTTTTGAGATATGAATTTTGGAAAATAGTGATTAAAAAGTAGAAGTTAATTTAATTATTTGAATTTAGATATGAAGCTTCTTACAATTGGTTGCCAATGAAATGGGAGGAGAGTGCACTAAATGAGGGAATTCTCTCAAATTTTTGTGGAGTAGTGAACTGTTGCCAAGGAGGAAGGAAGGTCTGAGCCCATCCTCGATCATATCTCTAGATCTACGTGGTGTCATCTACTTAGAAGGGCACGTTAATTGTTTCGAAGTGACTGTTGTAGGATTTGTTGTGGTAGTTGTAGCATTCAGTGGAGCTGAGAAGAGAGGTAAGGACCTTAGCTAGGAGGGCACATTCAACATTTGAAGGGAAAGGTCATAGCCACCAGTTGTGGAATGAGTCCTTTATCCATCATTTACATATATTTGCTAACCAAAGGGTGCATTCTTGTGGGGGACACATCACTATTGTGGGCTTATAGAAGAGTGAGGGTGCACCCATTTCCTGTAGTCTGCCAATATTCTTTCTTTGTTTGCTTCCACATCAGCTGGCTCTCTTAAAAAGACACATTGATTGATTTTATCCTAAAGATCTAAGCATAGCCCTATTTATCATTCCCAACCAATCAACAGTATCTTGCTACAGACCTATATCAATTGATCTATATCAAATCCTCCCTAACGACTTTCCTCATTATTTTCTTTCCATTGTTAGATTGGCTCTTGAAATTTGCCACAACAGATCTCTTCCAGTATGTTGAGCATGATGTACTTCTTTGCACAGTCTTGAAACAAATTTCCTGAACATTTTATGAAGTGGACGGTCTCTATATATCTATTGGCATGATTTCCTAGAAAGAAGACAGATCGATCAACCTGGGAGATTCTCTTGTCAGATCCCGTGGCTAGGGTTTCTGCATCCCACTTAGACATAAAAAAATTTAGTTTTAAACCAATACCTTACTTGGTATCCAAGTGTGAAGATCTGGTATGTAATTTAACCATCAACATCTAGGGTTATCGAGTTTTCATATCAACTTTCCTGTACACAATTGCAATTAGCATCATGGACCTACTACGCATCACGCAAGTCTTGCTACCCCACATTGGTCGACTCACACCTTGCCTAGTGTTGAAGTTTTCCAAAACCTATGCACTAGTGTGTAAAGTTAAAATAGTGTGGCATCGTAGCGTTAAAGGACTTGGCAAGGAAAAAACAAAATCTTTTGTTAAAAATATCATAGTGTTTGATTGTTCTGTTGTAAATATCTAAATGGGTCACAACATGATAAGTATGTTTCATTAGTGCAGGCCATAAGGGAAGTGTACGACGTGGAGGACGATTAGGCATGCCCTGATTGTCTGTGTTATTCGTGCACGTGTAATGGAAACGGTATCCAACAAGGGAACACCGACATGGGTCTCCATCACTGGATAACCATGAGAGGTGGTTCTGGACATCGTTTTAGTGAAGAAACATTAATTTAAAGCCATCATATAGCTAGAGAACACTATATTCATCTTCTTTGGGTGCTGAGATTTACACCAGTACTGGAGTCTACAAATTGACTGTGGTACATTGCATTGATCATTTTCTTGGGTGAAAGTACAAATAATGTGGTCTACAAGCCTGCACACCAAGAAAGGGGGAAAATCTATATCTTAAACAAGTTACGGGTCATCTTTAATATGCACTTCAGTTGAGGATTTTGATTGTAAATCGTTGATGTACACCTCATTTATGTACTGTGTTACAATAGAGTAGCTGAGATGTGTTTCCTCTTCATTTATGGTACGCAATTTTGTAATTTTTATGACAAAAGCACTATTGAATGTCACCACACTAAAATATGATAGTTACAAGTTGAGAACCAGTGTAATCTGAAATAAACAACAATAGTCATTGATGTTTTCAAGTGGAGCATAAGAGATACACTTAGACTAGTACAAACAATGCACTTCTATTGAAGATGATGTAACTTTAGAAGATATTCTTGTTAGTATTATTGTACTTCCTTCGATAGATATTCATATTGTAATTGATCATATAAAACCTTAAAAGAAATAAAGTAAAATAGACAAGTCGACCCCACAGAAATCAGTGGGTAAAAATGCCCCAAACAATGGGCAGTCTACCCCAAACAATGGGAAATACTGCCCCAGTGAAGTCGGACCTATAGTGAAAAAGCCAGCCAGGGAAGAGTATAAATAAGAGGGTCGCATTCCTCATTTGGAACACACATAAGTTTGCTCAAGCTAGTGAAGACAAGTGTGCAAGAGAGAGAGAGAGAGAGTAGCAACAGCTAGAGGAAGAGAATACTCTTGGGTTATCTTATCTTTGCTTTGTGTGTATTTTTCTGTGAGAGAGATTATGCTCTTCGTTGTATTGACATTGTACTTGTTGACAAAATCTATATTGAATAAGTTTTGCTGGGTTTTCTTCCCCTAGCCCGAGTTTCCCAAGATAAACTCTTGTGTATGTTGTGCTTGTCTATGTTTCAGTGATCCTATTGCTTATGCTTATTGTGATATAGTAGAAATTGTTTAAAGATCTAACCTAACTACTATTAAAGTGCAAGTTCTAACAACTTCCACATTCATATTTCCTCTAGAAGCATTCTACAGCATTATCTTTGTGAAGTATTTGATAAAAATCCCTGACTCGGATCGTAGTAAGATTGTGTTAAAAACCTTATTTGGATTAGGAATGCAACCTATTGCAGTATAACAGTCCTTGACTGAATAGTTGACAAAGTTTAAATAGTTACAAACAAAAATTTAGCTAAGATTTGCTAGGAACACTATAGAAAACCCCTAAATTTGCAATTCTACACCAAAGTGGTAATCACCAAATTTGATATCAACCATTAGATTCCTTTGATGGATAGCTTAGGGTTGGTCTAGGCGTTCAAGCCTCATAGAAATTAATAAGCCCAGATTTGATAAGCACCATTGGATTGATCTAAACAATGGTTCTTATTCTATTTGACCATCAAAATATTGATTTATATAGTGAATATATAATATGGTAGTTATTACTATATAGTTCATTTATTAATATACTATTAATATAATATAGTTATAATATTAATATATTATTTATAGTTATTATATATATTTAATATATTATATAGTTAATATATGTAATATATTAGTATTAATATTAACACATTTTAATATTAATATTATAAGTTAATGATGTTGATTGCAGGATCTCAAATATTTCCCGGAAGGCATTTCTCCATAGTGTATGTTGACTAGCAATATTTCATCTCTTGTTTGAATATAAGGGTTTTGTTGGGGAAAACACATATATTCACTTTATAAAAATGTGTTCATTATACTTCATTTGTTATTCTCAAAAACATCAGAATTTATAATGCACATCATTTGTAGCATTTGTTGGAGGAACATGCAAAGAGTGGCCCAATACCAGGCATACCACTCCTTACTATTGCAGACATGAGACATCCGCTTAGAGACATTCCTATGTTCCATATGTTTTACATGAAATCCTTTTGAAAATATTGCATGCAGTATATCCTAAACTCATACGTTTTACATGTTGAAATAATAACATTTATTTCCTTTACAACCTTCCCACTTAGATCTCAATTTTTTCAACAAGGAGCAATAGATTTTGCACTATCCAGTCAAAGCATTTTTTATGATTATGACAATGAGATGATGATATACTTTTAGTGTGACCTTTGATTCTCAGTTTAAGGGTGCTATCTCAATGGAAGAGCACTTGCCTTAAAGGTAGGAGGTTAGTGGTTTGATTCCTCTGTGCCCTATCTACATAAATCAATGACTAATTAAATATCCAATTAACAACAATCAATGACTAAATAAATGACCAATTAACAACAATCAATGACTAAATTAATGACAAGTTAACGACAATCAATGACTTAGAAAGAAATGACCAGTTAACAACAATCAATGACTAAATAAATGGTTAAATCTACTACCAAGCAACGATAACTAATGGCCAAACAAATGACCAAACAGTGTCAATTAATGACCGAATAGGGATAATTAATGACCATTGACCAAATAAATGACTAAATATATGGCCAACGCATGAAGCAATTCAAGCAATTTATGACTAAGTGATAAATGACCAATTTGGTCGGGTGATAAGTGACTTGTAATTTGTCACCAACGGTCACACAACCGATTTTAGTCATTTATCTCCAATTTTTAGTCATTTTTTGTCACTTATCACCCGTTTTGTACTAGTGAAGGAAATAAGAGAAGTGCATAAATCCAATTATTGTCGAACACAACTCTGTAGAAAGAAAAGATGATGTTGTTGGTGACTACATAACTATGATCAATCAAGTGTGAAAACCCTAAGTGAGCATATATGTTATATAAGAGGGATTGATCAGGACTTGGCCCAGGTTGATCAAGTAGAAATTGGGCATGTTTGACTAGTTGTGTTTACTAGGACAACCTAGGGCTTCATTCAATTTTCAACACCTCATGCTTCATAGTAATATCATATATACTTCATCTCAAGGGCCTTATTTTCAACCTCTTACACACCTCCATAGGTAGTGTCACGTCCCCAATCCCCTCAGTGTGCTTTAGAGTGATGGGGGAACAACCTACTGGTATTTTTTTTAACTTATCAACAACTTTAATCTTTTTACATAACCGCAATTGTCTCTGGTCACAATTCTGCAATCCAGAATTCGGAAGGGAGGAACGCACAAATCGCGGTGTCGAACAAAATACGACTCCGACTTCCACATTCCGCAATGCGGGAGTCGGAAATGTGGAGTGGAAATATGCCCGGCATCGAAGAAATACGATACCGACTTCTGCATTCCACAGTGTGGGAGTCGGAAATGCGAAGTGCCGAAATACCCGACACCGAAGAAATACGATCCCAACTTCCACATTCCGCAGTGCGGGAGTCAGAAATGTGGAGCGCCAAAATCCCCGGCACCGAAGAAATACGATCCCAACTTCTACATTTTGCATTGTGGATTCGGAAAGTCGGAAGTTGGCCATACCCTTGTGACCACCAACTTCCCAATCTTATAACTTCTTCATCATGAGTACAGTTTGGGAAAAATTGGTACCATTGAAAATATCTTGGAGATCTCTATGCAATGGTGTAGACCCCTTCCACACCTGAGGACTCTGACTTTACCTCTTTTCCAACCAAAAGCTGCCCCGAAGTCCATCAAAACCTCTTTACCCCACTGTCAAAAGCCCTATAATCACCCTGCCAAGGCCCCTCCCTTCATCTGACAACAGAGGGAGCATGAACACATCATGGGTGTCTAACTCATCCCCCCAACCTCATATGATGAAGTACAAACCCTCTAAGGAGGTGTGCAATGCATAGCAACAAACATAGTGGAATTAAATCTAATGAATGCATCTACAACATACAAGGTTAACAACATAACAACCTACTTAACATAAGAAAAATGATGAAGTAAAAAACCAATGCACCAGCCTCATATCCAGGCTTATCCACATAACTCATGTTGGTTAATTACATATGCTCATTCCATTCAAAATTAACTTGAAATAACAAATGAACACAACATAGGAATTAGTACCATGGAGAACCACATAAAACACTTATCTTATAAGATGAATAGTCCAACCAATTGGCTATGTGAGAACAACGTTCCACCCAACCATAGGTATATGTCCACCGTATACTCTTTCAGCTAAGAGACCACCCCGAGCTAGACTGTGTATCCACTAAGGAGGGCTAAACAGGCTCACTCACAAGTTACCATGGATTCACACAAAAAACGTGTTAAGCCAACACACATATTGTTGGGTTTATCAAGCATTTAGGAACAATGGAGGAGGATGCTAAGCCAGTGAGCTCAACCTCAGAGCTGCAGGCCTCTCAATTCATACTTAGACATTCTTTTCACCCACAATACCTACCACACCCAACACAAGGAAGTATTCCCTTCATTGCTATGCAGTCCCTCAGGCCATACCTTCCTTCCAGTGCTCTTCGGGGTGGGCATAGAAAGGTCCAAGTTGTTGGATCCTTGAGACTCTGGCCTTCACTAGGTTTATAAAGCAACCATACCTTATGTCCTATTCTTCCCTGTCATTTCGACTTGGGTTTTCTTTCACTTTCTATGGCCAAACAACTCGATCCCGCAACTAGTTTCTAGGCGATCAACACAGGGTTTTCTTCACCGGTTTCTGAGCATTTCACACACTGCAAATATTCCCTAGGGTTTAGGTCCATGGATCCCCTGCTGGATCAAGCTTTCCACACCAATTTTTGGGCGGATTTGTCACTAAAAAATCAAGTTTCTCAGAGATTGCGATTTCCCTTCTTCTCTTCGTTGCTCGTCTCTTTGTTCTCTACGTTCAAACTTTGAATTTTTTTTACCTAATGGAATGGGGATCAAGGAATACGAAATGCCAGGGGTAGAGTGGTGTGCGGTTCAAGGCAAACGGAACCCCATATCCTGCCATCCAAAAATTTAGGGTTTTCCCACACTCCATCGATTTTATGAACAGTTTCTTCAACCACCTTCTCCAGCAGAATCAAATGTCAGCAAGGGAGGTCAAATGGGTTCTAAGGATGACATTTGACAGTCTATGGTCCAATCCCACAACCCCCTCACCTCTCCCTAGCGCATACACATGTCCCTCTGTTATTAGCTGCTTCCATAGCCAGTTTTCTTGGTAATTTATTGCAATATTAACATTTACATCATTTACAATGTCCCATGGCTTAATAGCACATGGATAACAAAATCTAATTCTTTCCTATTACATACAAACCAAGCATCCACTAGCAGGGCCTTGGCCTTGAGCTCCGCGCTAGGAAAACATACATTGCATGTATACAATATTTACATTGAAGGCCTAATATGTTCTAAGGGTCAAAATGGGGGTATTACATTTCCCTCCCCCTTAGAACAACACCGCCCTCGATGTTCTAAAAAATGAACAAAAATGGGAATGCCTCTCTCATGGAATCCTCCAGCTCCCATGTAGCCTCATTGGGACTAAGGTGCTTCCATTCCACCTTCACTTGTCCGATAGCTCGATTACGAAGCAATGTGACCTTCTTGTCGAGGATGCGCATAGGCTCCACTTAGAACTCTCCCTATGGATCCACCTGTATCACATTCCAATCAATTATGTGATTAGGATCATGTACATATTTCTTAAGCAAAGAAACATGGAAAACATTATGATCTCTCATGTTAGCAGGAAATCCAATTCTATATGCAACTGGTCCTATCCTATCAAGGACTTCAAATGGCCCACAATATCTTGGTTCCAACTTGGCACAAATCCCCAACTTGAGAGAACTTTTCCTTGGTTTCACTCTCAAATAGACATGATCCCCAATCTTAAATTCCTTATGCACTCTTTTCAAATCTGCATAACTCTTCTGCATGTCTTGAGCTACCTCTAAATTCTGCCTGATTTTAACAATTGCTTGTTCCATTCCTTGACCATCTTTGGCCCAAGTACTACCCTGTTCACTGGATTATCCCAAATTCACTGTGGTTCTGCATCATTTTCCATACAATACTTCAAAAGGACTCATCCCCAATGATGCATGATGTCCATTATTGTATGCAAATTCTACCAAGTGTTGGTAGTCTCCCCACTTGGATGGTTTGTCCATCACATACATCCTTAGCATGTCTTCAAGAACCTGATTCAATCTCTCAGTTTGACCATCTTTTTGAGGATGATATATTGTACTAAAGTTCAGTTGAGTTCCCAATTCCTGAAATAGTCCCTTCCAAAAATTGGATGTGAACTTTACATCTCGGTTTGAAACTATTGCTTTGGGAAATGCATGCAATCTGAATATCTCCTTCATGAAAATGTTGGCTATGTCACTTTCCTTATGAGTGGACTTGACTGGAATAAAGTGAGCTACCTTTGATAGCTTTTCCACCACTACCATAATTGAATCATGCTTCCTTACTATCATTGGCAAACCTGTTATAAAATCCATAGAAATCACTTCCCACTTCCATTCTGGAATGGGCAAAGGCTGTAATAATCCTGTTGGATGTTGATGTTCTACCTTGACTTTTGGCATTTTTTACAACTAGAGATGTACTCTGCTATGTCCTTCTTCATTCCATGCCAAAAGTACTGCTTTCTTGCTGCTGTTATTGTATTTTGATATCCTGTATGTCCAGAGTATGGCATTTTATGTATTTCATCTGTAACTAGCTTCTTTAAATATGCACAATCTGGAATATACAGTCTAGTACCTTAATAAAAGAGGACATCATCTTCACCAAGTTGATATCATGCACACCTTTCATCTACATTTCCCTACTGCAAATTCTCTTTAATTTGAAGGTAAGTTCCATCACTAGTTTGGGCTTCTAGAATTCTTGCCTTCAAATCTGATTTGCACATACTTACTGGCGTAACATGAAAATTTCTGCTGAGAGCATCTGCAAACTTATTCTCCTTCCCTTTCACATGCTTAATTTCAAAATCAAATTCACAGAGAAATTCCATCCATCTAGCTTGTCTAGCATTCAAGTTTGGTTGGTCAAACAAATACTTCAAGCTCATGTGGTCTGTCCTAAGTTCAAAACTTCTTCCTAACAAATAATGTCTCCACATCTTGAGAGCATGTACTATGGCTGTTAGTTCTAAATCATGTGTGGCATAGTTATTTTCATGCTCTTTCAATTTCCTTGGCTCATAGCAAATCACAAATCCTTCTTGCATGAGCACTCCACCTAGCCCTTCAATGCAAGCATCTGTGCACACTACAAAATCCTTCCTTGGATCTGCAATCTTCAAAACATGAGCACTGGTAAGCAACTTCTTTAACTGTTGAAAGCTTCTCTCACATTTTTTAGACCATACGAACTTAATATTCTTCCTCTGTAATGATGTAATTGGATGAGCTATCTTGGAGAATCCTTCAATGAACCTTCTATAATAGCCTACAAGGCCCATAAAAGAATCTGAAACATTCTTTGGAGTAGGCCAATCCATTATGGCTTCAATATTTTCTGGATCCACTGCAATTCCCTCTTCTGAGATGACATGACCCAAATACTTTACCTTTCTTTGATAGAAATCACACTTTCTCAGCTTTGCATACAGCTGGTGTTCTCTAAGAACTTGCAACACCATTCTTAGATACTCATCATGATCATCTTCATTTCTTGAATAAACAAGAATGTCATCCAAGAACACTATCACAAACTTATCCAAATACTTTCTGAAGACAGTATTCATAAGACACATGAATGTAGCAGGTGCATTGGTAAGACCAAATGGCACCACTGTGAAATCATAATGACCATATCTTGTCCTGAAAGTTGTCTTGTGAATGTCTTCTTCCTTTATCCTCACATGATGATAGCCATACCTTAAGTCAATCTTTGAAAACACTCTAGCTTCCTTCATTTGATCAAACAAATCATCAATCATGGGCAATGGGTACTTATTCTTGATTGTCACTTTATTGAGCTGCATGTAATCAATACACAGCCTTAGAGTCCCATCCTTCTTCTTGACAAATAACACTGGTTCTCCCCAAGGAGATACATAAGGCCTAATATACTTCTTGTCCATTAATGCTTGTAGCTGCATCTTTAACTCTACCAATTTTGGTGTGCTCATTCTATAAGGAGATTTGGAAGTTGGTGCTGCCCCTGGAACAAGATCAATGGTTAAATCAATATCTCCCTTTGGTGGCATCCCGAACACTTCATCTGGAAACACATATCGAAACTCTTGCAACAACTGGAAGTCTTCTAACCTTGGCCCATTGTCCTCTAATGAATCTGATATGTGCACTGCATATAATTGGCAACCCTTCTTATAAAACTTTTTCAACTATAAGGATGAAATCTGTCTTACTGAAACTTGCTTGGAAATTCCCTTTACCAATCTGGGTCTGCCCTCTTCATCAATGCATTCATGTACCTTTTCATAGCAATCTATCTTGTCTCTATGCCTTTCCAACCAATCCATGCCAATTAGGCATCATAAGATCCTAATGGTAGGAAATTCAACTTTACATGTTTGAGGAGTCCATTAAACTCCATGGGGCACTCCATCACTACTTCACTAGCCAAGACTCATTGTGCTTCACTCTTCTAAGAGAACAACCTTCAACCACTTTTGGAGAAACATAACTATGGGTAGATCCTGGGTGGCTAGCTGGAGTAGCCAAGACTCATTGTGCTTCACTCTTCTAAGAGAACAACCTTCAACCACTTTTGGAGAAACATAACTATGACTAGATCCTGGGTCAATCAAAACAGAAATGGATTGCTTAGCAATCTTACCTTCAGCTTCCACCACTGTTGACTGATGGTTTTCCTGATGATTATCCAGTTCTATATAGATCCTAGGCATTGCCCCTTCCATATCCTCCACTGTAGCTGCTCCTTCTAAGTTGTGCAAACTTCTTATATTCTCCCTCCGATGTGGAAATTCTCTAAGCATGTGGTTTCCTCCACGTTGCCAACACCGAAGTCGCCCTTTTGGTGCTTTCTCTGCTACAACTGTTGGTTTGTTTCCACTTGTTGCTTGTTGTCCCTGTGGAAAATTCCTTGGCTGATTTTTGAATGGTGGCTTGAATCCACTTTTCCTTTGTTCAAACCTCCCACTTGTCTTTCCTTTCCATGCTGGGTGGACCTATGTTTTACCTTTGCTCTACTCATAACAATGCACTGCCATCCTAATGGCTTCATCTAGACTTGGTGGATTAACAAAATCAATCCTATCTCTGAAATTCTGAGGTAGGCTTCCAAGGAAACATTGGATCTTAACCCTCTCATCCTTGATATAGTCCACATACCTCAACAATTCTAAAAACTTATGGACATGCTCATCCATAGATTTCTACCCCAACCTGAGTTCATTGAACTCTTTCCTCTTGTTGTCATAATACCTAGCTGATAGGTATTTTTTCTTGAAATACTTGTTAAATCTCTCCCAGATGATCCTTCTCTCACTGGTCCCTTTCCCTTGCATGAGATGCTCCCACCAAATTGAAGCTCTGGCACTTAGATTGTAAATGGAAATTATGGCATTTTCATTTTCTGAGTAGTCATGGATCCTGAAGTATTTCTTCATTCCAAGAAGCCACGCCTCTGCCTCTTGGCCAGTCTTACTTTCTCCATCAAATGTGGGAGGTCTTGCCTTCCTAAATTCTCCCTGTCGCATCCCTTTGGATCTATGTATTCTTTCAAACCTGCTAGAAGCATGTCGCAGGCTTCTTTGAGGGCCTCTTGAGTCACACGACTAGCTGGAAGAATATCTTGAAGAGGGTGTGTTGCATTTTTTGCTCACCAAACTCTTCCTTAGGCTTGTGGTCCTCTTCCTAGAACGACCTCTAGAGCGACTTTCGGCACCCCTTCCTTCTTTACCTATGTTGCTAGGGTTGGACCCAAGGTTTACCTTCTGCTGCATATCAGTGAGGATCTGCAAAATGGTAGCATTGAGCTGATTATGTTCTTCATGAGCCTTCATCAACCTTTCATTGAAGTTGATCATGGTTTCAACCAAATTCGGTGGGGTTATTTGCTCTCTTCTCCCATTGGATTCAGTTTCAGCATGATCTTCTTGCACATTTTCTCCTAGCACGTCTTCGCCATGCTCGAAAGGATCCTGGGCGTCATTTATGGTTACCATTTCCTTGGATATTTATTTCCCCTGCCTGCTGCTCTCTGCTACACTATTCAAATGCTATCAGCTGTAAGCACTGTGCATCATAGAGGTGTTTATTGGACATCATAAGAACACATATAAAACATAGAACATCCATTTTTAACATAAATAAATTCATGGAGTAATTTATAAAGCTATTGGGCCTTCTACTTCATCCCAAGAAGCCCCGGTGCTGCAACCTTGGGCTCTGATACCACTATGTCATGTCCCCAATCCCCTTAGTGTCCTTTAGAGTGATGGGGGAACAACTTGTTGGTATTTTTTTAAACTTATCCGCAACTTTAATCTTTTTACACGGCCGCAATTCCGGAATCTGTAATCTGTAGATCGAAAGTCGAAAGGGCAGAACGATCAAATCATGACGTCGAACAAAATACGACTCGACGTCTGCATTCCGTAGTCTGGGAGTCGGAAATGCGGAGCTCCAATATGCCTGACGTCGAAGAAATACAATCCCGACGTCCGCATTCCGTGGTGCTGGAGTTGGAAATGCGGAGTGCCAAAATACCCGGCACTGAAGAAATACGATCCCAACTTCCGCATTCCACGGTGCGGGAGTCGAAAATGCGGAGCGCAAAAATTCCTGTCACCGAAGATGTAATGCCCCAACTATTGATAGTCATTAATTAAGAACTCTAATGTGAATTAGCTTAGCATTGTATTGGCTTATTATATGTTTGGCGAAGATAGGTTGATTAAGATGATTGTTATGTGCACATGTGGACTCCAGTGAGGTTGTATGGTAAATGGAATTTACTATTTAATCTATTAATGGCAATGGATATGTTACTTCATATTGAACATACAAATTGAAAATAGAATATCCATACGTGGAATGTTAATTTAGTTGTTGCAAAAGTACTTACATGATTATTCGTAAATATTGTATTAGTGATATGGATTAACACTTGAAAGAGTTGGGTATGGATATATATATGTTTCATGTTAATGATGAACTGTTCCACATGTTGATTGGCTATGAGATAGGTGGATTCCTATATTGCAAAGGGGCACGAGATGTATTAAACATCATGAGTATAATGATGTTATATCAAATTTCATGCTATCTAATTATGAATTCCAATATTTCTATGACTTGTGGGTGAGTGTGAGTTTTGACAGGAATTGTGACTTTCCCAAAGTGGTTTTTCAATGACGGGACCCCTTAGAACAGTGATGGCACAGTATGGTTGATGTAGGGTGTTGACCCTAGTACTATTGGGGGGGGTGGAGGAAATTCCCACCGTTTATCCCCCGAAACCTGGAGTCGTGGGAGGTTTGTGTAGCGCACTCCCCTAGACGTGTGATGACGACTAGCGGATGCCTACTGGGGAAGCTTGGTCGATGTGGTCAATCGACACTTCCGCTTACGGGTTCTATATGTGGTTAGGTCGTGCAGTCGACGCCACAGTATATTGCAGTAGAGGACGGGATGGTGAGGTCAGGAGATGGAAGTAGTGGTGATTTAGGGGCTGGATTACTGATGTGATGGATGGTACCAATGATGGATTGGATGGTGTTCTTGATTGTTATTAACCATCATGATTATATGTTTGATTTCACCATTATGTTTATCTAATTTTGTCTTATTGTTTCTGTATGAATGATTATGAATGATGAATGATGCAGTGTTTAATTGTTCTTCTATATGTTGTTTGAGAGGATGTAGTAATGATTTATTATGAGCATTAAATGTGATTATTAGTACGCACGCTTAAGACGTGTGCACTGGCCACACATACGTCAATTCGTGATTACATTACTATGATTGATCGATCGATGAATAAATTAATATGATTATATTATATATTAGTAACTTGGTTGACGAATTGATGAAAGCATTACTTGTGTGTTGAAAGTATGAGTTTGTTGACTTGTTTAAAATGATTTAGATTTATATAAATTGATTGGATTATTAAATAACATATATAATTATATACATATAATATAAAATATGTCATAATATAATATAGTATATGAAAATATCTTATTTGACTTATGAATGAAAGGATAATATAAATAAATGGATAGATAGGATTTGCACAAATTTTTAGAAATTGGTTGTCATAGTTGCATTAATATGGAAGCATGACAAGTGAGACTTTGCATCCATGTTTATTAATATTTTAATTATTTAAATCAAATTTCTATTTATTTGGAGAAAATGAATTTATTGATTGATGACTATTATTTATGGGAATTTATTGATGGATGAGGATTTTTGGATATAAATATGAGACTTGGGAGTGGAAGGAGGGAGGTTCTTTTTCTCTTGAATATTATTTTGGTGAGAGTATTCTAGGATGGAGAATTTTGGGTATTTTGGGGTATGAGAAGTTTTGAAGAGTTGGAAGAGTTTGAGAACTCTTGGAAGATTGATACATAGCCTACTGGTGCATCACTGTTCTGTTCTCCGGGGGTCTCGGGCACGGAGGGCCAGGAGCCATTTGGATGGGACCATTTAGATGGCTTCCTGGGGCTAGGGAGCCGGCTAGGCCCCTAGTTGGCTGGGAGGAAAACTGTGGTTCTGCTTTGGGAAATGAAGATAGAAGCAACTCGAGATGAAGAAGGAAGCTTGCTCAGTTTGGAAGCTTGCTCAGTTTGGACTCCGTCACCATTCTTATAACAAAGTATTTTTCTTGTGATTTTAAATTGTTTATATGTTGTTGTAAAATTATCATATGATGCTATTGCTACATGATTTATGATGTTAATTTATGTTGTGTGAATCACCAATGAAGTTTTAAAAATTCTAAAGTTATTTGATGCTATTGCAAAATGCTTATATGACCTTTATATGTTGTTATGGTTACACATTGATTATATGTTGCTTACACACACAATCTATGTTTAATTAGATTAAAATTTATAATGCCAATGGAGGCATTACAGAAGAAATACGATCTTGACTTCCGCATTCCGCACAGCGGATTCAAAAAGTCGGAAGCTGGACATACCCATGTGACCACCAACTTCCCAAGCTTATAACTTCTTCATCCTGAGTCCAATTTGGGAAAAATCGGTACCGTTGGAAATCTCTTGGAGAGCTCTATGCAATGGTGTGGACCCTTGCCACACCTGAGGACTATGAACTTGTCTCTTTTCCAACCAAAAGCTGCCCCAAATTCCATCAAAACCTCTTTACCCCACTGTCAAAAGCCCTGGAATCACCCTGCCAAGGACCTTACCTCAATCTGAACACAGAGAGGGAATGAACACATCAGGGGTGTCTAACTCATCTCCCCAAGCTCATATGATGAAGTACAAACCCTATAAGGAGGTGTGCAATGCATAGCAACAAACATAGTAGAATTAAATCTAATGAATGCATATACAACATACAAGGTTAACATCATAACAACCTACTTAACATAAGCAAAATGATGAAGCAACCAACCAATGCACCAACCTCATATTCAAGCTTATCCACAGACTTCTTGTTGGTTAATTACATATGCTCATTCCATTCAAAATTAACTTGAAATAACAAATGAACACAACATAGGAATTAGTATCATGGAGAACCACAGAAAACACTTATCTTATAAGATGAACAGTCCAACCAACTAGCTATGTGAGAGCAACGTTCCACCCAACCATAGGTCTCTGTACAACATATACTCTTTCAGCTGAGAGACCACCCCCGAGCTGGGATGTGTATCCACTAAGGAGGGATAAACAGGCTCATTCACAGCCATGGCTTCACATAAAAAGCATGCTCAGCCAACAAACATATTATTGGGTTTCTCAAGCATTTGGGAACAATGGAGGAGGATGGTAAGCCAATGAGCTCAACCTCAGAGCTACAGGCCTCTCAATTCACACTTAGACAGTCTTGGAACCCACAAAACCTACCACACGCAACACTAGGAAGTATTCCCTTCACTGCTATACAGCCCCTCAGGACATACCTTCCCTCCAGTGCTCTTCAGGGTGTGTAATGTCCCTGTTTAGAAATTTTATTAAAATGACAAATTTTCACTTTTTTCCCTAGTTAGACCTTTGACTAGTTTTGAGCTCTAGGTCTCCAAATTGCTCCAATTGCTCCCAAATATTCTGAAAAGGTATATGGATGATTTTAGAACATAAATATGTGTTTCAGGGATTCTTTTGGACCTTTAAAATACTTCTGCAAATCCTCTTTCAATTCTGGCCAATGTAGGGAATTTTACTAGTAATTTCCCTTTGACTAGTATTGGTCTTTAGGTCTCAATTTGACTCCAAATGCCTTCAAATCTTCAAGGAAGGTGTATGAATGATATTAGGACTTGAATATTATGTTCAGGTATGATATATGGCCACCAAAAGAGCTCTGTAAACTCTCTTAATATTCTGGACCAAGTATGCAATTTTACTAGTAATTTGGGGTTCAAATCCCTCTGGGGTAAGTACTGAAAATGGCTTCCCAAATGCCTCCAAAACCACTCAAATTTCTGAACAGAGGTAGGGGATGTCTCAAGGTCCCAAATGCACCATTAATTAGTTATTAATTTTTTTCCAAACCTCTCCCAAACAAAATCAAAAATCACTAGTTCGACCCTTGGGGAAATGACACCAAATCTTCTCCAAATGTAAATAAACTAAGTAAAATGACTTCAAATGCTTGAGAAATGAACATGAAACTTGTATAATACATCAATAAAATTCTATTCATCAATAAACCATCAGTATTTTACTTATCCATTCGAATCCATCAACATTACATTGGTTCACAACAAGGTAGTGGGGAAATGGCATTGTTCTTTCATTAAAAATGAGATTTATACATTTCTACTTGGAATTTCGACTTGAAAATTTATGGAGATGAATAACAGAGTATTTAATTCATATTAAAAAATAAACGGGGCATTAGAATCTCCCCCAAAGAGTACAATAGCTCACCAAAAATGCCCTCCCTCAAGGATCAAGAATATGCCATCAAAACTGGAAATGGTTGAAGGAGTGAGCTGCAATAGAAGAAACCATGAGCTTCCATGTAGCTTACACCTACAAATAAAGACTCCATTAAAGCTCCAAATGAAAGTTCTGAATGGACTTTCCAATTACCAACTTCGATGGGAATCTTTCACCCTCGAAATTGGCTAAGGCAAGAAACTAGTCATCCACTAGCTCTCCCTCTTCACAAATGCAATTGAAAATTATACAAATGATCAAAAGCTGGTTTCATTCTTTGTTCTTGAAATTTATAAAGTTCTAATGTCCTCCATGGGTTGAATTCCTTCCAAGAGACTCATGCCAACTCAAGTTGGGAAGAGATTCCAAAGAACGCCACTTGTACAACAATTCTTGGTCTCCCACTTCCACCAAATCACATGTGGAAGCATATTAGCTGCCCTAACACCCTTGAGCACCCTCTTGGAGTCTATTTTTATCCCTGACATGTCATATATGTCATATGTCAGCCTTCAGGTCTGATTTGTGTCATAGGTGTCATAGCATCTTCATCATTGTTGTCATAGAGCTAGGGAATCTAGCCCAAGTGTCTCACTAGCTCCAAATTGCCTCTTCCTCTTCCATGGGAGTTACTCTTCCTCTATATTTCGACCTCATTGACTCATTCCAAGTATTATTGACCTTATAACCCATCCCAAGAACATAAGGCTTCCCATGGATTCAAAATTGCAAGAAGAGGATGCCATGTGGCACATAAATTCTAGCTTGTGTGGGTCCCACTTCCTCCATGTGTCTTCATGATCAAATGCCACTTTGATTTTCACTTGTATATATTTATTTATATCCTTCATCAAATATTTATGCCATCCTAATGTTCCAACATCATTTATTATTCCCATTATTCCAAATCCCAAAGCTTCCACCCCAAACCTAGGAAACTAGTAATTTTCCTCCTTGGCAATTATTTGACCTTTAGCATCAATTTGACAAACTCTAATGAATATGGCCAATTTTCTTAGGCCATTGTGACCCAATGCCAAATTTGGGACATGAAAAATCCTCCCTTCCCAATATTGCTTGTCCTCAAGCAATTTCAAACATGGGTGTTGAAGAACCTGCTTTCTGTATAATTCTTTGAAGTTGTCATTGAATTGCCCAACCTTGAGTCTTTGAGTTTCCATGAAGATTTTAGAGAGGAACCACCTTGCTTGTTGCTGCACTACTATAATAAAAATCACTTTATTAAGTGGGAAATCCATCTCCCATACTGCTTGTTTCCCCCCAAAAAATGAAACCAATGAGACAAAAATTATTCCAAGGTCCCATTGCTTGTATTGCACCCCAACAATCAAGAGTGCTCTCCAACCCATACCATCAGATAAGAGGATTCCTGGATCCCATTTTCTTGTATGCATTCTTCCAAACATCATGAGTACAAAATATATATCATCAAAGTACATAACAACATAATGAAAATGTACATCAAGGAGATGCTTCATCAAAGAGTCATGAAAGTGATTATACCTCCAAGCAAGTAGACCACCATTTTCCAGGTGCATACAATCTTCAAGTGTCCAATCAAATATGCTCTAATGACATAAGTGAGGATCCCATGTCGAATAATGCTTCTCCAAAAGGATCAAAAAAGTGAATGAAGAATCTACACTAAAATCTGAACCGAATAATGAGCAGAAAAAACAAGGAGACTTCAAAGGACTCAAAGAAGTCTCACCCATACATCTATTAATGTGAGAATCATAAAGATATAACAAAGTATGTGGCTGCCAACAAAAATATTCTTCAAGCATTAATATATATTCCCCCTGGTTTTGGATGAAGTTCCTCCAACATCAAATGAACCAAGTGTTGAGCGAGAAAAACCATGAGTCTTCAAGTGACTTGAATGCATATCATAGGTGCATCCATGTAGATGTGCATCATCATAAAGTAACAAAGGATGCTACTACAAATGTGAATAAGAATGTGCTCTAACCATGTCATCATAAAAAGTAAATCTAGGAGTTCCATAGTCCTCATGTGGCACCATAAAAAAAACCCTTTCACCCATACTTCATTGAGACTAATGCTGCAAAACATGGAATTGTAGGATGCAGGAGAATGAACTAACCCACTCAAATGATCAAAAAGTGCAGAAGTTTCATCATGGGAAGGATCCATATGGGTAGTATCATGAAGCTCCTTCAAAGGTGTGAAACCTTTGTCATAGATTGGTTCCAATGTAGATGAATCTTGCTCTTCTTTAAAAATTGCATAACCTTCATCAAGAGACAATTCAAGTTCCTCTTCCACCACATCAAGTATTTGGATCTATAAATGATCTTCAATATTTTCAATAGAATCTTCTTCATGCTCATGTGATGTCCCGTTATCTTTTTCCAAGTCACTTGGGAGTGACTTTCGATCCTCTTCATGTACTACTTCTTCTACTTCACCTATTTCAGAACTATGTGGTTCATGGGTCTCCTCCTTTTTATCCTTCAAGCAAACTGATGCATTTCTCCCCTTGGTTTTCTTAAAATTAATATTTTTTCTCGCAAGTTCGATAGCCAACAATTCAAATACTTCCTTAAGTTGCTTGGTCATATCTTCAATGATTGTTTTCATAATTTTTATATGCTCCTCACCATCATATGAGGTTCCCTTTTCATCCCTAGTCATAGTTTCCTCAAAAAAATTAGTCTTCTTGTCACCTACCCAAAATTTGAGACTATTTATTTTATTGCAAAAACATTATATTAAATTTAAATTACAAAGTTTTGTAATTATGGTCAAATTTGGTTAAGGGTGATTGTAATTACTGATTATTATTATTTAATAAATTAAAACAGGAGACAAACATCCAAGGGAACTATTAAATGAGTGTTCACTGACCCACTAGGACAAATGGAAGCTGTTAGAAGGCATGGGACAGATGTCAGCATTTGCACTCCACCACTAGCTGTTGGTTATGGGACATCTACCCCTAAATTTGTGGCATTATCCCCCATGTGGGTGGAAGAGAGATGATGGCTCATTAAGGACCAGGTTAACCACTAAAAGGCCTAGGAATCCTAGATAAGGTAATTCAAATTGAGCAAGCAGCTCTACATTATTTTCTGCAGAAATAATTTCTCAAGTGTATCAAGTGATCACTGAGAGATTCGAATAGGGAGGCTAGTGGAAGAGCATTGTGAGACTGCTGAAATATTCTGAGGAATTAACCAGAGGTGCTGGTGCAGGTCTCTTTGACTGCTAAGTCTATATGACTGGATGAACTACTTTTGCTGCAAGTGGATTGACCTAAAGCTTCAACAGATTCTTCTTCCTAGTGGTTCAGTGAACAGGCTCGGGGGTCATAAGGCAAGTAATTTGGCTGTCTTCAAGAATAGGTTGGGTGGAACAGGCTATTTGGGTTGTTTGTTTCTCCTACAATCAATCAGGTTCTATTGTTCTGTTTTATTGTTTACAGTTAAATGACTTTCTGCATTGTAGATTTATTATTTACAGTTATACAGAAGAAACTGTTTCAATTTCTGGCCTAGAGATGATTTGGTATAAGGATGGTTAAGTAAATGAGATGAATGATTAAAATCTTTTCTGTATTTTTCCCATACTGTTATCTGTATAGTACTCTAGTACAGAAAAGTAAAATTTATAGAGATGAATGATAGGCATAATGCCATTTGAATGATGAGATAAATACTGTAGCATTTATTTTAAATTTTGAAGTATCAATTATGTATGTTTAAATTCATAATATAGAACATCACACCATAAAACAAATAGTTAGCATTTTTGGTACTCAGTTACAAAAGAAAGACATTTCATCTTTGTACAAAACTAGGTTTTAAATATCATTATCCATTGTTGAAAGCTAATATTATGCACTCTATTTCAACAATAGGGTCTTATAAATCCACTGGTTTTCAGGCATTATTATTCTAGCAATTTGAACAGCTGCAAATATTCATCTATACAGAGTTGTTACTTACAAACGATAAATAGACACTTACCATTCTCATCACTAAATATCACTATTTTAATGCAGTACACATTTCTCATATTCTGATTTAGTATCAATTACAATCATTAAATTTAAACACATTCATTATAGATAGAATCCTAACTCTATACTATTGTTATTTTTTTTAACTTTCTTTTGCAAAACTTTAAACATAGAATCGAAACCCTTAATAGCGAAAAACAAATCATTACAGGTTCATAACTTTCAATGGTAAGAACCTCATTTTTATAATGGTAATACAAATACCATCAGTTGCCAAATAGATCACGATTTCATGCTCAAAAATCATGGAATACATACACGAACTTTAAATAAGAACAAAACATAGAAATACATAAACACTAGATTTTAGTTCCAAGTTGACGAAAAAAAATCTTGGAGTTGGCTCTCGGCCACTAACCAACATTAGCATAGACTTTTGTTAACACAGTAAAAGGCCAAAAAACTACCAATCGAAACCTACAGGGTAGGGTTTTGACTGTTTGGAACAAGGTCGAACCCTGTGGCATATAGCCATTATAAATAAATAACAACTCAAGTTTTCACATTATCATCTTCCAAACTCAAACATAAAAACAATACAAGCACAGGGTTTGTCTGTCAAGGTTTATCTATCGAGAATTATTTAATCTAAGGCTCTCGGCCTTAATCCACTTTGTTTTCTAAGTCATTATATTAATCTTATAGACATAGAGATCGTCCATAAAACTATTTTTCTTTAATTCATTACAAACTCAGTTCCATTCTTTTCCATTCAGAACAATGTATTAAGTATATAAACATCGACTTAACCAAACTTATGCATCGCACAGAAAACTTTACGAAGTTCTTAACACTAAATTTTCCATTAAGAATAACTAGGGTTCATCCCTTTAGCCTTACATCTTAAACAAGTGTACTGCTGTAATAAAATTTACAGTAAACGTTACAAAACAAAGAAACAAGAAAAGCCGAGGATCTCATCCTCTGGTACTCTGTCTTTTGGCTTCCAAACACATCACCGGCCAAAAACCTTGCCAAGAACCTAACGTCATTTATCAAGCATCGACCTCGCCGGGCCAGGAGAACCTACGAGGAAGGAACCATTGAGGCTTACCAAGTAAGTAGAGCATCATTATTCCACCAAGCTTTCGAACCATGTAAACTCTCGATGAAGATTTCACCTGTCACAAAAACCAGAGCGAGGATTAAATGGAGAAAACGTAGAGTTTAAACTTGGAATATTACGAATATCATTATCTTTTGCATAACTGAAGACATTACCTTATTAACATAATTTATGGAGTAAGAGGCATCATAAGCAAACGAACCGATGAAGCCATCTATCATTTACTTTGGAGAAACTCCCAGTTCTGAGAACACCGGTCTATTTTGCATCAGAATCGAACCTTGGTTCAAATCTTTCATCCAAAAACCCTGATTAGCTACCACGGCTGCAATTATGGGCTCGGCTCTACAGGAAGACAAGGACCTGGAACTAGTATGTTCTTCCCAAAGGTCCAGGGTTCAAACTCAAGGAAGGAGTCCTCCAAAATACAAACTACTGAACCCTATATTGCAGCATCCTTTCGGCCTCTCCACGGAAACTTTCCCAACACAGTGAATGACAAAAGAAAATGATAAACCGCGTAAACGTAGTGGAGTTTAGGCTTCCTGGTTCAAAGTCCATCATATGTGAGATCAACGACGGAGGTGAAGCCAACAAGGCACGTCGAAATACGGGCAACAACTACACTTAATGCTATATTAATTGCCCCCTCCACCACGACGCCAGCTCACTAAACCAAGGGTCAAAACAGTGTACAGTTCGGCATTTGAAAGCATTCAAATTTTACTATCACATGATCCATAACCTCGTGGACAGCCACGATGGCACCAGCTAGGAAATCCACTCAACACTGAAGGCAGGTGACATTAATGCCAGACTTGATACGAATCCTGCCAAGTACAGTAAGCATTCAACGCTCGGTCACTACCACAGTATAAAGACTTAGGGTTATAAATCATGGTTCATTTCATGCCCATAGTGTTAGTTTTTTCGAATACTAGGTCTACATATATGGTATAGCATTTCATTTTATTAAGGTCGCATTTCATATAAGGATTTGGTACTTAGTGTATAGTTTAGGATGCATTATCATAATATTTGTTATATTACTTTATCTCTTCACGAAGTAAACATTCTATTATAATGCACAAATATTATATTAAAAGGGACATAATCTTATAAGTATAGTAAATTCCCAATATAACTATGATGATAATATTATAATAGACATTGCTATTTTAGCATAGTTCTATATACATTTATAATGGAAAATTATAGGAGCTACCATAATTATTTTGATAGTTGCAAGTTAAAAACCACGCACTGAAATAATATTGGGATCAAGTGTTCATAATGTAAAACGTAGTATAAGTAGAAATATTCACATAGTAAGTGTGCATGTTATAAACATTCCTTGTATAATGACGAATGACGACAGGATTATGAAAGTATTAATAAGCTTGTAAAATAGAACGTAAACAAGAAGTAGGACAAAGACCCATACCTTCCATAACTTTCATGCAAGAAAGTACTAAGATTTTTTCACAATAACATTGGCGATGAATTGAAAAACATAATTACTCTTAACATTCGATTTGTCGTATTATTCTTACCTGCGTTTCTGCACATTGAAACATGTTCAAATGCTTTAGCTAAATATACCTAAGTAAACCTCAGGGTACCTCGTAGGACCCCTTCGTCACCATTCAAAAGAAAACTGTCAGTACCTTAACAAGAAAATATATCACAGTATAAACTTAACTACAGCATGTAGATTACAAATAAACACAAGCAGAATTAATGAAGTACTTTACGCTATGAAGTATTAATTGTTGTTATCATAATTCATCATTAGTTAAAAGATTGCAATTACTTTATTTTCCACATTAGCAATTTCAGTATTTATTGCTACTTAATTTTTTTTTTTAATTTTTGTGAAATTACGGGATGTTACATGTGGTATCAGAGCTCATGTTCGAACTCTCAGCCTGAAAAGGTCCAAAGAACACGCAACAAAAAATTTTATGACAGCAGAAATCTTTACTAATTCAATTTAAATTATTTTTGTTATGCAGAAATTTGTTTTCTAAGCTACAGGTATGGAAGGATCAGTTGAACATATGGAAGACAGATTTTGACCAAATAGTCATACAAATAATAGCACGGGACAACATTATGAAGAAGAAGTCCATGGTGAATTGGATGACAATTCATCATAATTGTTAAGTGCCTTTCAAGAATTAAAAGCATAAATAAGATCTGTTAAACATGACAATGAAATAATTCTGAAGGCACAAGAGGAACTTAACCAAGTACTGTTCAATCAGTGCCCAACTGATGAACAGGATAGAGGGATTGAAAATACCTCCAAGATTGAAGACTTACCTCATCGAGACAAAGGTAAGAAAGTGAAAATTGATGATGTGAACAGCAATTCAACATCATCAGAAGCTGCCCATGAAAAACGCAAAAAGAAATGTAATTATTCAAGTGATAGCAGTGAAGAAGATTACAAACCCAAAAGAAAAATCCACAAACAGTATGAACAGATTTTCGGGGAGTTCAAGAAAATCAAACCCCCAACTTTCAATGGTGAAATTGAGAAATGAGAGACAACTGAAGCATGGCTGTCAGGCATGAAGAAATACTTTCAAATCTATGATTATTCAGAATCATTAAAGGCAAAGATGGTCATATACAACTTGATTGGTAAGGCATATATTTGGTGGCAGGACATCAAAAGAGTGAAGGGCATCAAGGACAAAGATGTAAATTGGAGCACTTTTAAACAATACTTCAAGAAGAAGTTCTTTTCTGAACAATATTATGAAGAAAAATACAAAGAATTTTATGATTTAAAATTGGCAACCATGAACATGAAAGAGCTGAACAGCAAATTTCTGAATTTGCTAAGGTATGTGCCATATCTTGCGGAGGAAAAACCAAAGATTCAGAGGTATCTGAGTTGTCTACCTTTCAACATAAAGGACATAATAGAGTATGACAATCCAAAGACCTTAGAAGAAGCCATGAGGAAAGCAACTTTCTGCTATGATACTAACCGGAAAAGAGAAGGGATATCTAACTGGAAAAATCATAAACCCAACCATTTTGAGCTGAAGAAGAAAAATTTCAGGTTCAGTGGAAATTCTAGTTTTCAAAAGAAAAACTTTCCAAATCAAAATTTTCAAGGAAACAGTCACAGGAATAATCAACAGCAGAATTTTACAGCTCCCAGAAATACACCCAATATTACCAGAACTAATGACCAGAGGGCACCTATCAAATGTTTTGAGTGTCAAGGTCCTCATTATGCTTCAGAATGTCCCAAAAGGAAGCGGACAACCAACAATATTCACTCCATACAAGCTGAACCTACTGTGGGAGACTTAGCAAGAGACATGCCCAGAATTAATGCAGCTCTAGACAACAGGCAAGCTGAGCATCAAGCCTCTATGGTAGAGATTGAAGGTATGCCACAAAGCCATCCAGTTTCTATTTTGATTGATCCAGGCGCTAGCCTGAGTTATATATCTCCAAATATAGTAGAACATCTTAATTTGAAAACATAAAAATTTAATAAATCCTGGTTAGTTAGACTAGCAACAGGAACAAAAAGGAAAGTGTCTATTTTTTTGAAACTTGTGTTTTATCTATGAATCAATTAAAGACACAAACCAAGCTGAATGTTTTACCTTTAGGATCCTATGACCTCTTAATTGGAATGGACTGGTTAAAATCACATCATGTTATTTTGAATTGTTATAAGAAAAGTTTTGCCTGTCTAAATGAGGAAGGAGAAACAATAGAAGTAAAGGGTATTCCTAGAAAGACATCACTTAGACAGATTTCAGTTATGCAAGTAAAAAGAGCAGTTAGAAAAGGATGTAAGATGTTTGCAGTGAATGTAGTACATGAGGAGTTAATTACTAAAGAGGACAAACTGAAACTAGAAGATATACTTGTCCTAAAAGAATTCTAGGATGTTTTTCCAGAAGAGATTATGTGGTTACCCCCGAAGAGGGATCTAGATTTTACTATTGAACTGATACCGGGTGCGGTACCAAACTCTAAAGCTCCATATAGGATGAATATACTGGAATTAATGAGTTGAAATCACAGTTGAAGGAACTGATTGATAAAAACTATATAAGACCCAGCGTGTCTCCTTGGGGAGCACCTGTTATATTTGTTAAGAAGAAGGATGACACTTTAAGACTTTGTATAGATTATCGTCAACTGAATAAGATGATAATCAAAAATCGATATCCGTTTCCCCGCATCGGCGATCTATTTGATCAGCTGCGTGGAGCAACGATATTTTCAAAGATTGATTTGAGGTCAGGATATCATCAAGTTCGTGTGAAGGATGAGGATATTTTTAAAACAACCTTTAGAACTCGATATGGACATTATGAGTTCGTAGTCATGCCATTTGGGTTGACTAATGCCCCAACAGTATTTATGAGCTTAATGAACAATATTCTGCGCAAATATTTGGATAAGTTCGCCATTGTGTTCATAGATGACATTTTAGTATATTCTAAAAGTAAGGAAGAACATGACGAACATCTGCGTATTATTTTACAAGTTCTGGGAGATCATCAGTTATATGCTAAGTTTAGTAAGTGTGACTTTCACAAGGATAAGATTCAGTATTTAGGTCACATAATCTTTAAGGAAGGCATTTCGGTTGACCCCGATAAGATAAAAGCCATTAATGAATGGTCGGTTCCTAAAGATGTGATGGACGTTCGATCATTTATGGGGATTACAGGATATTATAGAAAATTCATAGAAGATTTTTCAAAGATTGCAAACCCCATAACCTCCTTACAGAAGAAAGGGAAAAAATTTGTATGGGATCAAAAGTGTGCAAACATTTTTAATAAGTTGAAGGAATTACTAACTACAGCACTTATTATGAGAATTGCAGATCCTAATAAAGATTTTATAGTATGCACCAACGCATGCAATGATGGACTAGGTGGAGTTCTAACACAAGAAGGACATGCTGTTGCATATGAGTCTAGAAAGCTGAAAATACATGAGAAAAATTATTCTACTTATGATCTAGAATTATTAGCAGTAATACATGCCCTGAAAATGTGGCGTCACCATCTTATTGGCAGAAAATTTACTTTGATGACAGATAACATGGGGCTGAATTATTTACTAGATTAGACAAATTTGAATGCTAGACATGCTAGATGGATAACCTTTCTAAGTGAATATGATTTTGAAATTCAGCATATAAAGGGTAAAGAGAACAAGGTTGATGATGCTTTAAGTCGTAATGCAAAGTTAAATTTCATTTCAGCCATCAGTACATACACCACAGATTTAGAAAATCAGATATTTGAAGGGATTAAAACTGATGAAGAGTACAGAAAATTACATGAAAAGACGGCAGAAATTAATTCTGAAAATTCTATAGCAGATTACAGGTTAAAAGAAAATGGATTGTTGTTATACAAAAACAGATTATATGTGCCCAATGTACCAAAGATAAAAATTATGATTTTAGATGAGATGCACAAAAGTCATTATTCTGGCCATCCAGGTTATCATAAAACCATCACTATGTTACGGAAAGAGTATTATTGGCCCAGGATGAAGGATGAAGTAGTAGAATACATAGCTAAATTCTTTGACTGTCAAAAAGTAAAAGTTGAACATCAACATCCGGCTGGACTGTTACAGCCATTACCTATACCGTGCCTATACCTAGCTGGAAATGGGAGATCATAAGTATAGATTTTGTTAGCGGACTACCCAAGAATCAGAAACAAAATGATTCCATCATGGTGGTAGTGGATAAACTCAGCAAGGCAACACATTTTATACCAGTAAAAACTACTCATAAGGCTCCAGACATTGCAGAAATTTTCATAAAACAAATTTTTCGACTGCATGGAATACCAAAAGTGATAGTTTCAGATCGTAATTCTAAGTTTACTGGAAACTTTTGGAGATCATTGTTTAAAGGGTTGAATACAACCTTAAAATTCATCACAGCATTTCATCCACAAACAGATAGACAGACAGAAAGAGTGAATCAGATATTGGAAGACATGCTACGGATGTATGTTAAGGATCAACCTGGTAGGTGGGAGGATTACTTGCATTTAGCAGAATTTGCATATAACAACCATTATCATGCTTCAGCCAGGTTTATCCCTTTTGAAATTATTTATAGTAAGAAATGTAATACACCAGTTTCTTGGAATGATCCAGTTAATAGAGTTATTTTAGGACTTGAATTGTTGAAGGAAATAGAACTAACTGTGCAACAAGTACAAAGAAATCTTAAAGTTGCCCAAGATAGGTAGAAAAGTCAAGCATATCTTAAAAGGACTCATAAAGAGTTCCAGGTTGGTGAACATGTTTTCATTAAGGTAAGACCAAAGAAGAGTTCATTAAAACTGGGAAGTTGTGCCAAGTTGGCACCTAGGTATTGTGGTCCTTTCGAAATTTTGTCAAGGGTTGGACCCGTGGCATATCAACTAGCTTTACCACCAAATCTAAAAATACATAATGTTTTTCATATTTCAGTTTTAAAGAAATATGTGCATGATGCTACTCATGTTATAAATTGGAATGATGTACAGGTGGAACAAGATGATGATTTTCAGGTGGAACCGGACTGTATCCTCGAAAGGAGGGAAACTCTACTCCGGAATCGCACCATTGGGCAGGTAAAGGTGCAATGGAAGCACCTTAGCCCAGAGGAGGCAACCTGGGAGTTGGAGAGTAGTATGCGGGCAGCATACCCAGCTCTATTTCAGGAACACTCAGAGAGTGAATAAACAACATCGAGGACGATATTGAGACTTAAGGGGGGGTGTATGTCACATACCCAAATTTTGAGACTATTTATTTTATTGCAAAAACATTATATTAAATTTAAATTACAAAATTTTGTAATTATGACCAAATTTGGTCAAGGATGATTGTAATTACTGATTATTATTATTTAATAAATTAAAACAAGAGACAAACACCCAAGGGAACTGTTAAATGAGTGTTCCCTGACCCACTAGGAGGAATGGAAGCTGTTAGAAGGCATGGAACAGATGTCAGCATTTGCACTCCACCACTAGCTGTTGGTTATGGGACAACTACCCCTAAATTTGTGGCATTATCCCCTAGGTGGGTGGAAGAGAGTTGATGGCTCATTAATGACCAGGTTAACCACTAAAAGGCCTAGGCATCCTAGATAAGGTAATTCGAATTGAGCAGGCAGCTCTACATTATTTTCTACAGAAATAATTCCTCAAGTGTATCAGGTGATCACTGAGAGATTCGAATAGGAAGGCCAATGGAAGTGCATTGTGAGGCTGCTGGAATATTTTGAGGAATTAACCAGAGGTGCTGGTGCAGGTCTCTTTGACTGCTAAGTCTATATGACTTGATGAACTACTTTGCTGCTGCAAGTGGATTGACCTAAAGCTTCAACAGATTCTTCTTCCTAGTGGTTCAGTGAATAGGCTTGGGGGTCCTAAGGCAAGTAATTTGGTTGTCTTCAGGAATAGGTTGGGTGGAACAGGATCCTTGGGTTGTTTGTTTCTCCTACAATCAATCAGGTTCTACTGTTCTGTTTTATTGTTTACAGTTAAATGACTTTCTGCATTGTAGATTTATTATTTACAGTTATACAGAAGAAACTGTTTCAATTTCTGACCTAGAGATGATTTGGTATAAGGATGGTTAAGTAAATGAGATGAATGATTATAATCTTTTCTGTATTTTTTCCATGTTGTTATCTGTATAGTACTCTAGTACAGAAAAGTAAAATTTATAGAGATGAATGATAGGCAGAATGCCATTTGAATGATTAGATAAATACTGTAGCATTTCTTTTAAATTCTGAAGTATCAATTATGTATGTTTAAATTCAGAATATTGAATAGCACACCATAAAACAAATAGTTATCATTTATGGTACTCAGTTACAAAAGAAAGACATTTCATCTATGTACAAAACCAGGTTTTAAATATCATTATCCATTGTTGAAAGCTAATACTATGCACTCTATTTCAACAGTAGGGTGTTATAAATCCAGTGGTTTTCAGGCATTATTATTCTAGCAATTTGAACAACTGCAAATATTCATCTATACAGAGTTGTTACTTTCAAACGATAAATAGACACTTATCATTCCCATCACTAAATATCACTATTTTATTGCAGTACACATTTCTCATATTCTGATTTAGTATCAACTACAATCATTAAATTTAAACACATTCATTATAGATAGAATACTAACTTTGTACTATTGTTATTTTTTTTAACTTTCTTTTGCAAAACTTTAAACATATAATCGAAACCCTTAATAGGGAAAAACAAATCATTACAGGTTCATAACTTTCAATGGTAAAAACCTCATTTTTATAATGGTAATAAAAATACCATCAGTTTCCAAATAGATCACGATTTCATGCTCAAAAATCATGGAATACATACACGAACTTTAAATAAGAACAAAACATAGAAATACATAAACACTAGATTTTAGTTCCAAGTTGACGAAACAAAATCTTGGAGTTGGCTCTCGGCCACTAACCAACGTTAGCATAGACTTTTGTTAACACAGTAAAAGGCCAAAAAACTACCAACCGAAACCTACAGGCTAGGGTTTCGACTGTTTGGAACAAGGTTGAATCCTGTGGCATATAGCCATTATAAAAAAATAGCAGTTCAAGTTTTCACATTATCATCTTCCAAACTCAAACATAAAAACAATACGAGCACAGGGTTTATCTGTCGAGAATTATTTAATCTAAGGCTCTCGGCCTGAATACACTTTGTTTTCTAAGTCATTATATTAATCTTATAGACATAGAAATCATCTAGAAAACTATTTTTCTTTTATTCATTACAAACTCAATTCCATTCTTTTCCATTCAGAACGATGTATTAAGTATATAACCATCGACTTAACCAAACTTATGCATTGCACATAAAACTTTACGAAGTTCTTAACACTAAATTTTCCATTAAGAATAACTAGGGTTTATCCCTTTAGCCTTACATCTTAAACAAGCGTACTACTGTAATAAAATTTATAGTAAACGCTACAAAACAAAGAAACAAGAAAAGCTGAGGATCTCATCCTCTGGTACTCTGTCTTTTGGCTTCCAAACACATCACCGGCCAAAAACCTTGCCAAGAACCTAACATCATTTATCAAGCATCGACCTCGCCAGGCCAGGAGAACCTACGAGGAAGGAACCACCGAGGCTTACCAAGTAAGTAGAGCATCAGTATTCCACCAAGCTTTTGAACCCTGTAAACTCTCGATGAAGATTTCACCTGTCACAAAAACCAGAGCAAGGATTAAATGGAGAAAACGCAGAGTTTAAACTGGGAATATTACAAATATCGTTATCTTTTGCATAACTGAAGACATTACCTTATTAACATAATTTATGGAGTAAGAGGCATCATTAGCAAATGAACCGATGAAGCCATCTATCATTTACTTTGGATAAAGTCCCAGTTTTGAGAACACTGGACTATTTTGCATGAGAATCGAACCTTGGTTCAAATCTTTCAACCCAAAACCCTGATTCGCTACCATGGCTGCAATTATGGGCTCGGCTCTATAGGAAGACAAGGACCTGGAACTAGTATGTTCTTCCAACAGGTCCAGGGTTCAAACTCGAGGAAGGATTCCTTCAAAATACAAACTACTGAACCCTACATTGCAGCAGCCTGTCGGCCTCTCCACAGAACCTTTTCGAACACAGTGAATGACAAAAGAAAATGATAAACCGCGTAAACGTAGTGGAGTTTAGGGTTCCCGGTTCAAAGTCGAACATATGTGAGATCAACGATGGAGGTGAAGCCAACAAGCCACGTCAAAATTCAGGAAACAACTACACTTAATGCTATATTAATTGCCCCCTCCACCACAACGCCAGCTCACTAAACCAAGGGTCAAAACAGTGTACAATTCGGCATTTGAAAGCATTCGAATTTTACTATCACGTGATCCATAACCTCGTGGACAGCCACGATGGCACCAACTATGAAATCCACCCAACACTGAAGGTAAGTGACATTAATGCCAGACTTGATATGAATCCTGCCAAGTACAGTAAGCATTCAACGCTCGGTCACTACCACAGTATAAAGACTTAGGGTTATAAATCATGGTTCATTTCATGCCCATAGTGTTAGTTTTTTTGAATACTAGGTCTACATATATGGTATAGCATTTCATTTTATTAAGGTCGCATTTCATATAAGGGTTTGGTACTTAGTGTATAGTTTAGGATGCATTATCATAATATTTGTTATATTACTTTATCTCTTCACAAAGTAAACATTCTATTATAATGCACAAATATTATATTAAAAGGGACATAATCTTATAAGTATAGTAAATTCCCAATAGAACTATGATGATAATATTATAATAGACATTGCTATTTTTGCATAGTTCTATATACATTTATAATGGAAAATTATAGGAGCTACCATAATTATTTTGATAGTTGCAAGTTAAAAACCACGCACTGAAATAATATTGGGATCAAGTGTTCATAATGTAAAACGTCATATAAGTAGAAATATTCACATAATAAGTGTGCATGTTATTACCATTCCTTGTATAATGACGAATGATGACAGGATTTTGATAGTATTAGTAAGCTTGTAAAATATCACGTAAACAAGAAGTAGGACAAAGACCCATACCTTCCATAACTTTCATGCAAGAAAGTACTAAGAGTTTTTCACAATAACATTGACGATGAATTGAAAAACATAATTACTCTTAACATTCGATTTGTCGTATTATTCTTACCTGCGTTTCTGCACATTGAAACATGTTCAAATGCTTTAGCTAAACATAACTAAGTAAACCTCAGGGTACCTCGTAGGACCCCTTCGTCACCATTCAAAAGCAAACTGTCAGTACCTTAACAAGAAAATATATCATAGTATAAACTTAACTACAGCATGTAGATTACAAATAAACACAAGCAGAATTAATGAAGTACTTTGTGCTATGAAGTATTAATTGTTGTTATCATAATTCATCATTAGTTAAAAGATTGTAATTACTTTATTTTCCGCATTAGCAATTTCAGTATTTATTGCTACTTAATTTTTTTTTAATTTTTTGTGAAATTACGGGATGTTACACTTCTTCTCCTACTTTTTTTTTCCTCTTCAACAAAAGTACTTTTGGTTTCAATATCTAATGGTGGTACCTGAATTCCTGTCCTCATGAATATCAGACCACATCAGGTTCCAAGATCATGCTCTGATAGCACTTTAATGTCCCTTGTTAGGAATTTTATTAAAATGACAATTTTTCACTTTTTTCCCTAGTTAGACCTTTAACTAGTTTTGAGCTCTAGGTTCTCAAATTGCTCCAATTGCTCCCAAATATTCTGATAAATTATATGGATGATTTTAGAACATAAATATGTGTTTCAGGGATGCTTTTGGACCTTTAAAATACTTCTGCAAATCCTCTTTCAATTCTGGCCAATGTAGGGAACTTTACTAGTAATTTCCCTTTGACTAGTATTGGTCTCTAGGTATCAATTTGACTCCAAATGCCTTCAAATATTCAAGGAAGGTGTATGAATGATATTAGGACTTGAATATTATGTTTAGAGATGAGATATGGCCACCAAAATATCTCTACAAACTCTCTTAAGATTCTGGACCAAGTATGCAATTTTACTAGTAATTTGGGGTTCAAATCCCCCTGGGGTAAGTACTGAAAATGGCTTCCAAAATGCCTCCAAACCCACTCAAATTTCTGAATAGAGGTAACTAACATTGTTTCATTTCATCACCAAAAACAATTAGATATCCCGCCTTCATGTTAGTTATCCATAACTCTTGGCATAAATTCCCAATCATGTAAGAGTGAAAATTTTCAAGCGATAGCACTATAGGCACAAGGTGGAGTTAAGACTACCCTTAATCCTCAACCTAGATATCATGTCCATCACCACTTGTGAAACATTCCTGTACTCATTTTTACATATTAATCCATGCCCGTTCAAATGTATATTTGAGGTTTGAATATGATATGTAATGAGAATCATAGTTGAAACAATTAACCTATGGATTCAAAAGTTGCTTAGGTGATCCCCTATTTTCCAAGTGTTAAATTTTCAGAATTTACTTCAATCTGATCTAGGATCTTAACTGAGAGAACAACATGTACAGCAAATCTACAGCACATCAATCGTGGACACAATAATGCAAGCACACAAGAGACACAGAGTTTACTTGGGGAAAACCATAAAGGTGAAAAACCCCAATAACTTCCTCAGACATAGATAGAGCAATGATACAACCAGAATACAAGAGATAGTCTTCTCCTAGTAGCAGAGCCTCCTCCTCCACAAGTGTGCCACTCTCCCAAGTGTGAGTGAGAGAATAGAATGATCAAATAGAGATCTCCCGATCTCTATTTATACTAGACTTGACTTGCCTAATAACCTTTACTAGGTCGGCCTTAACTTAACCACATAACACAATGTTGACTGGGCCGACACCCAATAGGGTGGTCTAATAACCCTTTGACCCACATGGCCGACCCCCACTAGGGTGGTCTAACAACCCTTCAACCCACATGACTTATACAGGGCCGACCCCAACAAGGTGGTTTAATAACCCATCAAGTATAAGTTACGACACTTACAATATAAATGATGACACTTCCGTATAGAGGAATAATAACATCTCTATAGGAATATAAAATACATATATGAAATACATGGGTGAAATACATTCTGAAGTTACATATACATCAACACTCCCTCTTAACTAGGAAGGTATTTCTCGACACAGGTCTGCTAGCACAAGTCTTCTTCTTTGGATCATCATCAGCGAATCATCATCCTCGAATCATCATCATCGTCACTGCTGCTGCTATCTCAATCAACCTCTGAATCTACTTGTCATAGGAAGTTCTACAGAGCCAATCCTTTTTCATACTGGATGTAGGCCCACCACCTGCAGGTCTTCATCATCACTGGCCATACTGTGGAAATCTCAGGACTTATTACGTGCATCACAAAACCTTGCAAGACAATCCAGGTTGTTACGAGCACACAGCTCTACCTGTCGGATCTCCCAGGGACATATTAAATGTGACTGTCACAAAACCTTAAAAGAGTCTCTTGACTAGCAAGAACCCTAAAGAGCATCTGAGGCCTTTTCCATCCTATCCAGATCTCCAGGACTTATTACATGTGACACCTACCACAAAACCTTGCAAGAGCATCCCAGGACTTATTACGGGCACATAGCCCAACCTATCAGATCTCCCAGGGCCATATTACATGTGGTCATGGAAAAACCTTGCAAGAGCATCCCAGGACGTATTACGAGCACACAGCTCAACCTATCGGATCTCCTAGGGCTGAATTATATGCCATATGAAAAAACCTCGAAAGAGCATCTGCCAGATATCCCAGGGCCAAATTATATGCCATAGGCAAAACCTTGCAAGACTATCTGCAAATCTCCCAGGGCCAAATTATATGTCCTTCCAAAGCAAAACCTCGAAAGAGTGTTTGCCAGATATCCCAGGGCCACATTACATGCCATAGGCAAAACCTTGCAAGACTATCTGCAAACCTCCTAGGGCCAAATTATATGCTTATCTGCACAACTTGTTCCACGGCCACAAAGTATCAACCTGATACTCACCATACATCATCCTGATGTACACATGATCATCCTGATCATCATCACTGCAACATCCTGTTGCATGTCATCTGGAGCAACATCCTGAAGCTCGTCATCCATGATCATCCTGATCATATAATGCATCTACCTGATGCATACCAAGTATCTACCTGATACATATCATCATACATGATCCACCTGATCATACAATGTATCCACCTGATATAAATACAAATACATGATCCACCTGATCATACCTGATACATATCAACATACATGATCTACCTGATCATACAATGTATCCACCTGATATATATACAAATACATGGTCCAAGCATCCAACTTGATGCATATACAAAATACATACAAATGATCCAACTGATCATATCCAGCATCCAACATGATGCATATATACATAAATGATCCAACTGATCATAACAAGCATCCAATATGATGCAATGATCCAACTGATCATAACAAGCATCCAACATGATGCATATACATATACAGAGTAGTAACTGGAGCATCGACCCAATGCTCATCATCCATGATCCTCCTGATCATCATATCATCGTCCTCTTCAAATCATCTCATCGTCCACGAAGCACAGCCCAGATGCACATCATCCAGCACTTACACCATCGACATGGGAGAACACATCTACCACCATTCAAGGAAGGTTCCAGCCCTTACTTCTTCACCATGGGAGAACACATCTATCACCATGTGAAAAATGCCTCAGCAATTACATCACGACCAAGGGAGAACACATCAACCATGTCAGAAAAGCTCATGTGCATCTGCATCTTCCGGACTCATCACTTCCCTTTGGAAGGAACCTCGATCTGAAGTGCACCAAGCCTCTCTCTGAAGTACTCAAACTACACTCTGGCCAATGGCTTGGTCAATACATCTACAACCTGCTCATCCGTCGCAACATACTCTGATTCGGCTATACTCAGTGCTACGCATGACTACTTCCTGCTAAACCAAGAGATCACACCTGATCCCATACTGAAGCAGCACCCAGATGTGCTCTTCCTATCTGCAGCACTGCCTGCCCAATCTGAATCAACATAACCCTGCAGGTTAAACTTTTGATTCGCATCATACTTGATCCCATAATCAACCGTACCCTTTAGGTACCTCAGAATATCCTTTACAGTAACCAGGTGAACATCTCTCGGATCCGTCAGGAACTGGCTCAATGTGTTCACCGCAAAGCAAATATCTGGTCTCGTGTTCGTCGGGTACATAGAGGACCCAATCATCTGACGATACATCGTGACATCAACCAAATCAGATGAAGCATCACACAAAAGCTTCAAGTTCGATTCCATAGGTGTGGCCATATCCTTGCAGTCCATCATCTCGAACCTCTTCAGGATTTCTACTGCATACTTCCCTTGTCCAAGGAAGACTCCATCTGTACTCTACCACACCTACATGCCAAAAACAAATAGGGTATCATCCCCAAGTTCTTCATCTCGAACTCGGCAGCAAGCTTCCGCTGCATGTCGGCAATCAATCTATCTTCACCTGTAATAAACAAGTCATCCATATACAAAAGTAGTATCACTGGATTGCCTTCCTCAACCTTGCAGTAAAGGTTGGAATCTGCTTTACTCTTGGTAAAGCCCAAACCGGATAGAAAGCTATCTATCCTACCATACCAAGTTCTGCACATATATGACTCCTTCTCATGTGTCTCAGAACCAAGTGGCTGCTCCACGTACACTTCTTCTTCAACTAAACCATTCAGGAAAGCTGTCTTGAAATCCATATGGTGTATCTTCCCTATCATCACTGCAGCCGGAGCAAGTACTGATCTAATGGAAGTGTATCTGGCTACAGGAGCAAAAGTCTCTATGCTACCACCTGCAACATGCTTGATATTGTAGCTTCTCTTGGAAGTCACTACAGACTCCCCTTCAGGTCTTGGGACTGCATCCCAAACATCTTCGTGATCGACTGGTACTCCTCGATCATGGCATTCTTCCCAGATCCTAGGAACTTCAATATCTTCAATATTTTCAATAGATAACTTTGTTGCTGAACAAATGTTGTAGTCCTTCTTTTGTAGGTGATGGTATACGATCTTTCCTACACAACAAGTTAAATTGCATGATTAGAAAACATCTCATAGTTTTTAGAACAAATTCTTACACATAAAGAAATATGTCATACAGTCATGCAATTATGTTAGCCAATGCTTCAATACAACATTTATCCATATTCCGTAACTTTCTAGATGCCTTCCAATCTCTACTAGAACATTGTTAAGAGTGTGCACAACTCCTAACATGTCAGCAAAGAGGTTTCATTCTAGATAAGTAGCAATGGAATGTTGTACAGTTCCATAGGCCACTTACCCATGTATATTAGTAGTATATTGTTCATCAATGTAACTATTCTAATATGCATAATACACAACCTAATTCTAGGAACATAAGCATATACATCATTGAATAACATTATGTAAGAAATGACAATTCAAATACTTATCTTTGTTTGGTTGTTGGGTGGACTCCCTCTGAATATTTGTAACTCCATTCTGATGTGGATTGTGAGAAGTGGTCAACTCCCTCTGAATATCTGCATCCTTGCAGAAACTACTGAAGTGTGCTCCTTTGCTTTCTTGCAGGAACAACTGGAGTGTGCTCCCTCTTGATCTTTGCTTCCTGGATTACCTATCCTTGAACTTACACCCATCCTTAATCACTATGCATGCTTATTAGTATCATCATTGTGTTATCCTTGAGGTCTCATACATAATCACACATTTATTAGTATAATCTTAATACTATCAAAACACAATAATCTTAAACATGTATAGTCATGATCATTCACAGATAATAAACATTAGTATTCAAGGTTTCAGGGAAGTCTTCTTTTACTCATGCATATTCTTATTTGATCATAGGACTCTTCTGATTAGTTAAATCATCAATGCATAAACCCGTGATTACTCAAACCTATACCTTCATGATTCTTCTGGTTAGTCATATCATCAACTATGGTAAGAAACATAATATGCATACAGCCATGACTATTCAAACCTATGACTTCATGAATAATCATTATCAACAACACAACAATATAAGATCCTAACACAAGGTATGATTCTAGATTGATATAGGAAAAACATACTTGGATTAGCATGCTAGCTAGTTATGTCTAACATACCCGCATAATGTCTTCTGGTTCTCTTCAGTGACTTGTGCTAGTAACCTGCATGTCTCATAGGTTAACCATTGTAGGACCAAGTTATACATACCTCGAAAGTAGATCTTCTATGTGATCCATGACAATGGATGAATCTTTGTCTTCATGTCACCATGATCATATGTTCTTGAAGTAGAACATGATTTGTCTTTCTTGGTGTACCTTTTATGTTAGCGAACAACATAAACCTCATACAACATCACAATGCATTAGTACATTCATAAGTGTCAAAACCTTAATCAATGAATATCTTCTATTAAGGTGATACGAAAAGTCTAGTAATTAATCAAGATTGTGCTATAATGATATGAAGACAAACATATGATAAACTTAACCATGAAACATACCTGTAAGCCATACCTGTCAAGATTGTTTGTAATCTTCTTATGGAAGGCCTTAGCATCTCCCTCTGAGACATGAACTTCTTCACTTATGTAGGTGACCAATCCATCTTCTTCTAGGATTAACCCAATCCACTTGATTTGCAAGAATTGGACCTGGAGTTGGATTAGGGTTTGTCAAAGAAACCCCAAAAATTCAAACTTTGAATTTCAAACTTCCGAAATGATAGAAATATGTGCCTTGATGAGCTGATAAAGTTGGTATATTCAAAATTTGAAAACTGCAAAGTTTCACCCCTCGAAATTGCCTTTTAGATTTCTAGATTCACTAGGGAGGACCCTGAATTAGGGTTTGAGTTTCTCGGAGCTTCACCCAACCAAAAGATTTGATTCAAAGCTCTCAGCTTCGATTTTTTTGAGGAGCTTCCAGCCGTGGTCACAGATTTCCAAAATTCCAATTTTTGCAGAAGCCCTAATTTTCCATCTTTCCGATCAAAGTCCCAAACTGGGGTTTGATCAAGACCGGCCTTCTTCCCAACCAAAAAATATGATATTGGTCTCTAAATTTTGATTTTGATGAGTATCATCTAGCCGTGGTCTCCGATTACAAAAATTCCAACTTTCTCCGAAGCCCTAAATTCCAGAAGCCATGAATGAAGGTGCTCAAAAATAATTATGTTTTGAAAGAAATATGTACCTGATTGTTTCTGGTGTAACTCTGAACTTTTTGATCCACAAGGTCTGAAAATTTTTCTTGAGATAGCCCGACCTGTTATCTTTCCATCCCGACAGGTCTGACCTCAATTGGATTCTCTGAGAGAGAGTTATACCAAGTGTCGCAACGTGACCTGTTTATGGGATAATACAGGAGAGCGAACTTGTACGGTGTGCCACGTGTCACTGGTTCAACTTCGGCCTCTGAAAATTTTTCCTGAGATAGCCCGACCTGTTATATTTCCATCCCGATATGTCTGACCTCAATTGGATTCTATGAGAGAGAGTTATTCCAAGTGTTGCAACGTGACCTGTTTATGGGATAATATAGGAGATCGAACTTGTACGGTGTGCCACGTGTCACTGGTTCAACTTAGGCCTCTAAATATTTTTCCTAAGATAGTAAATTCTGTGTACTACTTGAAACTTTTTACTAAATTTCATTTGGAGCTTCCTAGCCCAAGTTATGACCTTTTTCCCAAGGTCACCTGATTTTGATTCAGATCTGGAAGAGGCAGAAACCCTATATTGTATAGATCATAAATCACAAAGTACAACGAATTAGAGGTTTTCCTTTGGACACAAGGTACATGGGGATCTGATCTTGAACCTGTAAAAGTTTCAGATCCGAAAACTTTGCCAAGATGGATTTATAGCGAAAGTGCTACGATGACTGGTTTTTGTTATATCAAGCCCTAGCATCGTAAGTGCAACAAGTGTCATACATGCCATATCATGCCTTCTTTCAGGCTAGCTCTGATACCATGTTAAATTTTTAGAATTTACTTCAATCTGATCTAGGATATTAACTGAGAGAACAACATGTACAGCAAATCTACAGCATATCAATCATGGACACAATAATGCAAGCACACAAGAGACACAGAGTTTACTTGGGGAAAACCATAAAGGTGAAAAACCCCAATAACTTCCTCAGAGATAGATAGAGCAATGATACAACCAGAATACAAGAGATAGTCTTCTCCTAGCAGCAGAGCCTCCACCTCCACAAATGTGCCACCCTCCCAAGTGTGAGTGAGAGAATAGAATGATCAAATAGAGATCTCCCGATCTCTATTTATACTAGACTTGACTTGCCTAATAACCTTTACTAGGTCGGCCTTAACTTAACCACATAACACAATGTTGACTGGGCCGACACCCAATAGGGTGGTCTAATAACCCTTTGACCCACATGGCCGACCCCCACTAGGGTGGTCTAACAACCCTTCGATTCACATGACTTATACAGGGTCGACCCCAACAAGGTGGTCCAATAACCCATCAAGTATAAGTTACGACACTTACAATATAAATGATGACACTTCCGTATAGAGGAATAATAACATCTCTATAGGAATATAAAATACATATATGAAATACATGGGTGAAATACATTCCGAAGTTACATATACATAAACACCAAGCCTAGTAGCTAAATTCCAATGAGTTAATGTTGTTATCATTTCCCTTCAGACATGGTAAAAACATATAGAGTAAGAGGAGGATAAGAAGTTAATGATCCTCAACAACATGTGAGACAAAATCGAATTTCTAATCACACTCCTTTCCTAATCAATATGATAATCAAAGACAAAGCATGCATTTCTAGCTAGTTATGTTGGGTTCTAATACCTTTTTCAGTGAGCATGCATATTGATTCATATAGTTAAGCACAATTAAACATCAAACAATGGCACACAAAACACATAAATTGCCTTGGAAACCCCTCTACCAGGGAAAACTAGCAACCCAACGAGCTTTACCACTCATATATTAATCAACTCTCTTAACCAATGTTTACAACCATTATTTAATAGACAACAAATCAAACTTCATTACATTACACCACACTCCATTGCTTCACTATTTGCATGGCCATTACATCTTATTTATAGATGCAATACATACACTAGATGATGGTACCCAAGTTAGTTACAACCAACTGCTCATTAATGGAAATCCATAACTTCCTAACCATTTTCATTTATTTTGTTATATTAGTTGACTTGGCTTAGTTAAACTTTGTTCGATTGCTCGTTGAGATTTTATTCGCTTCAATGTCCGTCAACCAATCATTGTCTTCAACCAAACAACTATTCTGATCAGCCAATTGACCAAAATTCCACTGTCCATCAAACTTCGACTTCAGTCAACCTATAGACCAGTCGAATATTGAATTTGACCATTGATTTCATGCAAATAATATAGCATTCCCAACATTCTCCCAATGTTGTTTTTTTTGCGTAAACTGGAGATTCAAAACTTAAGTTCACTTGTGCAATACTAACACACCCATCGATTCCCTACATTACAAAAAATTCTCAGTACTCATCAACTTGGTCAATGAGTTTGCAACATTCTTCATAGTGTGTACCTTATCTAGCAACACCTTCTAGTTCTCTACATGTCTCTCACAAAATGGTATTGTACATCAATATGCTTTTCCTTTGAATAATATGTTGGGTTCTTTGCCAATAATATTGCACTCTGACTGTCATAATCCAACTAACAACATGCTAAGGAAACCCAACATCTAAACACAATCTTTGCAACCAAACAACCTCCTTGCATGCATGAGTATCTTCCATGTATTCAGCCTCAGTAGTCAATAGTGCAACGACTTACTATCTCCTACTGATGCAACTAACTGCTCCATCGAATAACTTGAAAAGATATCCACTAGTCAACAGTTTGTGGTCGAGATATCCATCCTAGACGAAGTCGAAAAAACCATGTACATTTATTTCCTTGTTTTTCTCAGGTCCCCCTTGATATCATATTGCATAATCCGTCGTGCCACATAGGTACCTGAATTCTCTCACAACTGTAATCCAATGCTCTTTTCCAAGTGTTTACATGAACCTGCTCAATACTCCCACTGCATGGGAAATATCCAATCAAGTACATACAATAGAATACATCATATTACATACAATACTAGCATAGGGCACATGAGACATGTACTCTATTTCTTCCCACATTGTTTAACAGATAATTTAACTCCCATGGGAATAGGGACCTTGACCGGTTTGCACTACTGCATGTTGAATCATTTTAGAACTATCTCAACATATTTACTCTAATTTAACCATATCCTTCTACCTACTTGATCTCTTTATATTTCCATTCCAAGAATGAAATTTGTTTCACTGAGTCCTCCATGTCGAACTTGGAGGACAACTGCATTTTTACATCTTTAAGCAGATCCATGTTTGTTTCGACCAACAACATGTCGTTGACATGCAAAAATACATATATAAAGTGATCATTGACTTTATTTACATACCCATAGTGATCATCCTGACTTCTCACAAGCCCTAGTTTTTGGATATACATATCAAACTTTGGATATGTAACATCTCCAAATTTTCATCAAAAATTAAAAAAATTCTAAGCAGTTTAATCGCAATTAACTACCATGCGGAAAGTATATCTGTGAACCTTTAGCTCTTTATTAATTTCTTAACTTATATTCTTATTTGCGACACTTACTTGTTTTACAAACAATCGTCAATTATTAAATGTGTCTTAATGACATTAAAATAGATATGTGATCCTATGTCTATAGTTATGGTAACTGTCCATAAAAACCAGCATTATACTCGTGGAATTTCTTTTAACTTGTTATTTGTATAAATGTCTCATGCATTCATTGATGCTTATATTTTGATATTCATAAGTTCGACATTTATTTCTCTTGTCCTTAAAGCATTGAAGTAGAACTATGGGTCTCTTTTATTGTTTGAGAGTATTTATAATTTCAATTGTATCATCGTGTATAATACATTGATCGTTTGGTTATTACATACAATCTTTTAATTCATGGAGTAATAAATTCATAATGTAATTAAGTCGACATTCAGTTTGTCGTGAAACAACGCTTACTATCTTAAATTCATAGTCTGTCTCTTGTTGTTAACGTTGATATTTAATTTATCATTCTCATGTCGTACTATGTTTATCGTAATGTTTGATTCTGTTTAATTTATTTTGTTTGGTAAGAGAGTTCTGGAGCAGCCCTGAGGCTTACTTATCTATTGAAGCTAATGCATGCTATGATTACCTTGTCCAGGTTACAGGTAGGGCTCTCATTCATGATTTGGTTAATGTTTCCTAACCTAGCTATAATTACATTGCATGGAAAATAATTAACATAACCCTAACTATGAGGGTGGTTTTTTCTAGCCTTAATGGCTTCTATCCAAGGTGATGGCATAACAGAGTTTAGCACTAGTGTTTATGTTATCATATAACAATAACCAAAGTCTTTGGGCGCATTTAGAAATGAAGTTCGATTGCATCCAGATTGTTTACCAACTATATGTTAGTGGTTAAAAATTGAAATGCGAGTGGGAGCCAACCAAGCTCATTTATGAGCCCACGTGAAATTTGGTGGAAGAGCTTCCACGTATAGGGACAAAACCCTAACTCTTCGCTAAACTTGGTATTGTTACCTGTTGCTTGCTTGAGGGTTTGGAGAGTTGAGCTCTTTCTCGGCCGCCATGGCTTTTTTGGCACACCCTGCACAATCTAAAATGTTATGCTTACTCATAGAGATGGTCCTCAAGTTTGTAAGGTTGTCAATGTGTTGAGTTATTTAACTTGGGTTCGGTCGCATGGAGGAGCAATGCTCTCTGCTACAGCTTCTCGACTATTCAAAGCTATGATTCGACCACGCTGTTCATTTAATCAAATCTCTTCTTTTTTTAACTCTTGCATTTTATATTTTTACTAATCGTTTTTATATTAAATGACAGAAGGGTTACAGTTACTCTTTGGTCTGTTCTTGTGCCCTCGGCTACAACATTGTTGAGGAAAAGGAAACCCTAGTGGTTTGGATACCACAGTAAGCCTCGGGTTCTCCACGATGCCTCCTCTATCAACATGTTTGATTTTACAGTCAACATTTGATGTTTGTCCTGTTGTAAGCCTCTTGGAATTTGAATGGATTAGTAGCTTGTAAAGATTCGAGTTGGGGTTCGACCATCATTTTAAATAAAAAGCTACAGTGTTAAGCTTCTTTCAAATGGAATCCAAGTCTCTGTCGAGATTGTTACTACTTGTTTCTTGGTTATTTAGTGTAATATTGAATGGATAACGCTATAGGTTTTAAGTTGAGATCCAGTCCTTAAATTATAATTGTTTTAGGCTTGAATCCTGTAGTTGGAATTCATCAATGATATAATTATATGGAATGATCACTGTGTTGTGAAAATCGTAGCTATCAAACATTTTATGGGTTTTTAGTTTTCAGGTTTGGGAATAATGACTATGTTTTGATGTAAGCATTCCGGCAATGTCATTCTGAGAACTGTGCTTCTATTGAATGTAAATAGCCCGACATTTATCTAAAAATGTAAATTCGTTTGTTTTGTTGTAAGCTACTGGATATTTAAATGATAGGAAAAGCTTGTAAAAATTCTTCCTGGATGCCTATCCAGGGTTGGGGATTTGACCCACATTTTTTATTATTTATTTGGTATTGTGTTATTCTTCTTTCAGTATTAACTTAGATACTAGTTGTAACAGGGCCGTCTCGGCAGATTGATTATTTCGAAGGTTAAATAAATGATGAAAGTGTATCTTGTTTGGGTCAAGCCCTAACTTAAAATTTGTGTTTAGTTTATTAATATGACGGTTGTTAGTTCTGTATTGAAAATGATATTTGACTCTTTTGTAACACGGTTCGACCCTGTACCAAAAACATTGTTATGTAAGTGATGCATCTTTTAGATGACATCGTATTTTGTTTAATTTTTCAGTTATCTCGACTGGAAATTTGATATGATTGTTTTTATATACTCCAGGGTTTCTAACCCTAGCAGGAGTTACACCTGGGATTGAATTCTTATCTTTAATATTCTAGGAATTATATTAAATGTATGGCACGGCCACACTTGTTTATTTCGAGCCTGTCGACAGTTAGAAGATGATCCTTCATTTAATGTATAATTCATACTGTTTATAGAACAGTCCTTCGACTATGTTACTAAGATATATAGAATAGAAGATTTATATATGAATGACAGTGTCAATCTCGACTCCATTCTGGAAATGTTGAGTTAATAGATCAATACATAATTATTTTATACTTTTATTTGTCCAATGTCGTATTCATTTGAAGTTGATGTGAGTTCTATACAAATTTCTTTATGCTTGTTTATTGTAAGAGATTTATATTGATCCTGTACAACTCGATAGGGATGTCGAATAGTAATATAATAATTTTGTTTATATGATTGTAAATTCTTTATGAATTGATGATACAAGTATTTCTATTGTATGTTGTTCAATTTATATTAATTGAATAATTACTTATGTAGAAATGGTAATAGTAGGGGCTATTCCTTGTATTGTATTCTCTGATATAATAACAGTTTTACAAAGTATAATATATGTATATATATGTTATACCTAGGTTCATGTTATACCCTTCGTTCTATTGTTTAAGTCATAGTTATTTGTTCTTATGCTGGTAAGAACAGAATGAAATCCCAGAAAATATGAACTATAATGATCTAGATTCTTTCCATAAATAAACTTTTACATGTCTTTATCTGATATTATAAGTCTAAATAGTTTTTTGCCTCTGATATCGAGATCACTTGATACTTATCGAATCACAGTTTAAACAAATCTCTATACTAGAGTACATCACACAAGTGAAAGGAAAAATACATTTCATCATTCTATATTTGTCAAATTCTGTTCATTCAATCATTTGTGCAAAAATAATATCAGTTCAGTACTCTGTAAATTTTAACAAATAAATATGCATTCAACAGTATAAATAAACCTAATTGATTTCTGATAATATTCTTCAAAATAAACATAGTAAGATTTAGAAAATAATAAAACAAACACATTGCAGAACCTGTTTAAAATCTGTAGGAGTGGACAAACACCCAAAGAAGATCGTTCCTCCAAACCGTATCCTGAAAGCAGCCAAGATTACTTGCTTTAGGACCCCCGAGCCTATTCACTGAACCACTAGGACAAAGATACTATGTAGAAGCAAGACAATCTCTTTGTACTTCAGCAATCATGAAGACTTGCATACAAAACACTCTCTCTGCAACTCAGCAGCATAAGACAGTCTTACTCTACAACTCATTAGCTAGCATCCCCTCATCAAATCTTGTGTGTGCTCAACATAGCAGTTTCCAGGCAGCACAAGGAAAAAAGTTGTGAGCCCCCTGCTCAATTCGATGGTTATAAACGATTGCCTAGGTCTTTTGGGTCGGTTTAACATTTAATGAGCCACCTGCTCGGTTCCACCATCCTTGGGGAACATGACCACATTTTTAGGGAAGTTTCCCCCTGCAACAGCTAGTAAGTGAGTGCAGATGCTGCCACTTGTCAATTTCCTTCTACACTATTTTCATTCCTCCTAGTGGGTCAGTGAACACTCTTCAACAGTCCTCTTTGGATGAGTGTCTCCTATTTTAATTTATTAAATAATAATAATATTCAATTACAGTCATCCTTGACCATCCTTGGTCATTAACATAAAACTTTACAATAAAATTTAGAGTAATGTTTTTCCACAAACATAAAATGTTTCAAGTTCTAAGTAGGTTACAAACACCCCCATGAACTTCAACTGACAATTGATGTTCATGCATGCAAATGGGCGTTGACGACATACTTCTTTGTTTAGCCACGAGAGCAGTTAATGCAATGACCCTTTTGGTTGCAGCAATGAAATAACGCATCATTTCTTCGAGCAATAACTTCTAACCTCGAGCATTTTTTGATCTTTTGGTGCAGATCTTTTGTACGAGCATCCTCACGTTCTCTTGCAGGTTCTCCAAACGATCATCCCAATTTCTTATGGATTTGTACCTGCCTCCATTCATTGCTGCTGTCACCAGATTGAATGGAAGCGGCAATGGCGCCAAGATGTTGAAAGATGGGCTTTCATGTCGCATTCAAGAAGAGATTAACACATACACAACCGTCAATGGAACACAAAATATGGACCAAACATTTAGTCGATTGCTTTATTCCAAGAAGGTATATTTATACATCAAATAAGGAGGGACGTTGGGCGGTTGTACCAACTCCAAATACTTGTTAAGGTTAATGCATATGTTATATACATTTTATACATGATGACTTTCGAGAGGCCAAGTGGCCCCCTTAATAAACTCCGACTCTAGTCGACCTGCAGACCAGTGGACTATTGACTTCGACAGTCAATTTCATGCAAAGAATATAACATTCCCAATAAGTTATTGGTCATAGTTCCTAATCCCTAGGCATAGATTGTTTCTTGATTTCCTTTGGGTCCATATAGGAACCCTTGCTCTTCTACCACCTCTTACCTAGATTTAAAAAAATATTATTTATATATTTAATTTTGTTTTCCATTTTTTTTGGGTTTAAAATCATACATTGAGAAGACCAAATGAAACCACCCCTTGCAATAATGTGTAATTGAATCCCAACACTAATCATGATTTACAATAATACTATGATTTCACCCAATGTTATACTCCAACTCACATCACCACTCTGTATTTTACAAAAGCTCACAAATATTTCCTTGACTGCAAATTGAATTTATTTTCCCCTACATTTGAACAAACACTACAATAAATACAATATGCAATTTATGTAAAATTCTAACTTAACACTTACCTCATAAGGATTTTTTGGGCTTTGGTGTTTCCTATTAATGCTACATGATGCACTGGTGCACATATTTTAGTGGAGTGAACCAATGCAATGCACATATTTCATATGAGTAGATAGAAGAAAAAAAATTAAAAAGGAAAACAATTGCCCAAACTTTTGCAAAGTGTAAAACCTCCATGACTTAAGCTCTGTAGAGACTTATACTTCTACATTCACTAAAACCGTGATTTGCAAATGCTTATATTGTATTTAGGAGCAATGATGCATACATGATTTATGTGAGCACTAGGGTGTCATAATCAATAGGGTGCATGGACTACAAAAACTCATTTTTAAATAAATCTATGAGATAAGAATGCTATGGAAAAAAACTGCATTTTTTTTAACGTATAGCTAAGTTTACCCAAAACCTAATCCATTGTTGTGTGAAAAGTCAAGGGGAGACTTATGTAATAGATTTTTAAAAAGGAAAATATTGGTGTATATATTTTTTGCAAAGTAGAATCCATGGGGAGTAATCTTAGGAAGGACACAAATATGTAGAATGTGAATTAAGGTATGTAACTTCATGCTCTACTTCTTAACATTTTTTGTCTTGCTTATTTTACAATTTCCTTGTAAATTTTTTTATTTTTTTTCAATATTGCTTCCCTTCATAATCATATTTGGTCTTTTTCACCTTAGGGTTTTTTTGTTCTAGATTTTGTTGGCCTCAATGCTCATTTCGATGTAAACAATGTGGTGACTGGTTTGGGGTTTACGTGTTGGTTTGTATTTTTGTATTCCAAACCCTGTTTGTGTTAGTTGTTTTTCAAAAACGTTTTTGGTATACACGATGCACTAGTGTGTTAGATCTAATTAGGTGCACTGCCAAGTGCAGAAACGCCCATGTGAAGAATTCAATGCTTTACTATTTATGCACGCACCATGGTATTGTGTTTGTGAATCAATGTCTATTATGGTATTTGAGCACAAATTCCTTTTTTTCCGAGAAAGGTATTTCCTTAAGAGGTAGTTAGATATTTGATTTAATTTTTGAACTTTGATAATTTTGATCTTATGAATAATTAAGGTGCAACACATGTAGTCTTATAATTAGCTATCATTGGACAATTATGATAAATGAATTGAAATTGATGGAATATAAAATAGGGAAGGGAAATTGGTTTTGTGCATCAACATATTGTGCATTCCAAACATAGGACAACATACCTTTTCCTTTGTCTAGTATAGTAAAATACAAGGCATGGCCATTAAAAAATGAAGGGCTATACAAATAGTCACCACAAACAACAATGCATACTACATTAACCTTGTTGAAGGGGTAGAAGCAATAATAAAGCATGGTGTGAACAAAATTTGAGTTTCTAGGAATTATCTACTTATTGTTCATCATATGGCAGGCGCAAGTAGAGTTGGATCCATATATATAGTACCATTGTGTGATAGGGTGCAATCCCTTGTTCATAAATTATCATCATTTACCATACAATATAATGGAATTGATGGGGATCATTTGGGGGTTCACATGATGCGTCAATTTTTTTTATTTGGGGTAATTTATTTAGTAGTTAGAATCAGTGATCAGTAAATTTATATATCTCATGCAACTTAAAGTACTCAAAAGTATAGCAATTTCCAGTTAGATAGATCATGAGTATGCTTTATTGATTTAATTTTTCCCAAGAAAAAATAGTTTTTAATCAAAGGAAATCATCACAGAAAACCCTTTGAGTAATTCCTCGTGATCCAAAGAATGTATATTGGGTAAATCATAATTGTTGATTATGATGCCTAACCCCGAGGGTATCGAGAGAGTTGAATCTCGACCTCCCAACTCTGAGACCAATTGAGCTAACTGTGGGGGTTGTTAGAAAAATATATAAAAACAAAAGCAAACAACAATGATCATAGAATGCGAGATTTACGTGGAAAACTTGCCATGCTTAGGTAAAACCACATGGAAATGGAAAATTTGATCTTTTATTTTACTCGTCAAAAAACTTACAATGCATTCTTGTCTTACAATACAATGCCATGGGTCACTCCCCTTTTATACAATATATACAAGGGTTATAGAAGGAACCAAAATGCACTAAAAGAGTCTAGAAATTTTTTCCCTAAGGGATCTTCCCTTGAAACCCCGGAGAGTCAGGCCCCCACCCCCACACCCTCAAAGGGGTGGCCTAGCAACTCCCTCTCTAAACCCATTCCGCATACAAATCAAGCAAATCCCTAATCATGAATTCTATAGGAAGAATATTGAAGATCTGGATATTGACTTCATATCCTAATAGGGGCTAATAGAATCCTTTATTTATATTAGTGTAATTGATTTATGTGTGTTAGTGTGGTCTTTAGATTGATGACATATGTATAACCACATATAATGGACATTGTGTTTTTTTTGTAAGTTTATAAAGGGATGTGTTTTTATATGTACTTGGAACATTATCTTTATGTGCATTATCAATTTGTCTTTACAAAGTTACTGATGTGCTAGCATGTTTAGGTCATCTCGTAATTGATCACGTGTAATGTCCTCTTCTGCTTAAGCACTAAGAACCCTCCCACTAACCTATTTAATTCCCGTAGATTTGAGCGGGTATTGACAATTAGGGAATTGACAGAGGACTGATGCCATTGGGATAAAAGAAGATCTTCAGAAGTGATATTAAGTCATCAATAGGTAAAAGAAGGACACTGGATAAAGTAGCAACTGACATGCATAACATGTAAGCCAAACCCATAGTGCATGCAACATGAGTTAATTAAAGTGCATGCATGCATCCGGGAATGAGTGCACGCAACCTCAACTTTATAAAAGAAATAAAAGTGAGTCAGGGAATGTAATCTCAACATGATAAAAGAAGGAAAAAGTGAGTTGCTCAGCATGATAATGTTATTATTAGTCATTGAGAATTCATATTAAGAGCTCAAAGAGCCAAGCTAGGATTGAGGGCACATTCCTTAACTAACAAGTGCATTTCGACAAAGAAACTTATCTGCCCTAATCACTTCCAGGCATAGATCATACAGGTCTACCATTATTCTTCATCATTACATCAAGATTCAATATTCTTCACAGGGATTTGAGCTAAAGGATTGAGAGGGCACTTCACATATTCTAATATCACTGAGGGCGCATTCATCTGAGCCATTCAGGCTCTATCAATCTTACTACTCACCAGATATATTGTTATTGATCCTTCCTGTTGCTTATTGGATCCATTCAACTGGTCCAGGGGATAATTCCATAGATCTAACCAAGAAGAGAGAGCCTTTACTTGCAAGGGTGAATTGCATATATTGGAGGTAACTCATATCTTTACCTATCACTAATCCATGGTCTGCATGTCTCTTCTATACTATTGAGATGGATACTAAAAGCCTTACTATGGATTATTGGACTCATATCATCTTTCTGGAGCCTTATACATTGATTTGGAGATTGAGTAGGGCGCACCTTCTTTGCATGAGCGAATTTTCATAGAGATCCACATTCACAACTTGACCTAATGTCGATGCATGGACTGCATGCTTCTTCCATCTTGTTGAGAATGTTAGTTTTTCAGAATTTACTTCAATCTGATCTAGGATCTTAACTGAGAGAATAACATGTACAGCATATCTACAGCATATCAATCATGGACACAATAATGCAAGCACATAAGAGACACAAAGTTTACTTGGGGAAAACCATAAAGGTGAAAAACCCCAATAACTTCCTCAGAGATAGATAGAGCAATGATACAACCCAAGCATAAGAGATAGGAATCTCCTAGCAGCGGCTTCTCCTCCTCCACAAGTGTGCCACTCTCCAAAGAGTGTGTGAGAGAATAGAATGATCAAATAGAGTGCCTCCCACACTCTATTTATACTTGACTTGACTTGCCTAATAACCTTTACTAGGTCGGCCTTAACTTAACCACATAACATAATGTTGACTGGGCCGACCCCCAATAGGGTGGTCTAATATCCCTTTGACCCACATGGTCGACCCCCCAATAGGGTGGTCTAATAACCCTTTGACCCACATGACTTATACAGGGCCGACCCCAACAAGGTTGTCTAATAACCCATCAAGTATAAGTTACGACACTTACAATATAAATAACGACACTTCCATATAGAGGAATAATAACATCTCTATAGGAATACAAACACTTCCGTATAGAGGAATAATACCATCTCTATAGGAGTGCAATATACATATATGAAATACATTCCGAAGTTACATATACATCAACAGAGAAGGATACTATAAGCCTCACTGTTGATTACTAGAGCCTATGTCATATTTCTGGAGTACTTATTATTGTTCTAAAGACTAAAGAGGGCGTCGCCTTTTCATGGACGAATTACCTCAAGGAGTAGCTTCCTGAAACTGTATCTAAACTTCGTGCATGTATTGCATGTCAACTTTATATTATTCTATGGGGAAAGCACAACACATTGGTATGTACATGCATCTCTTTTGAATAACTTTATGTTGTAGATCTGATTACTTGGGTTTTAGGGTTCATGCAACCCCATGCAATTCTCATGCAATAGCATGCAATCATGCTATCTTTGAGTTTAGGGTATTAAGACATCAAAGGAACAAAAACAACTTCATAAACTCTACAGAAAAACAGAAAATATCAGTTGGGATATTGCATCATGTCACAATGTTCTCTTACAATGCTTCAATCTCATCTAATTTTGTAGCACTTTATTGATAGTACAAAAGATATAATTATTCAATCCTCACATTCTTGTGCACATATAATTTATGATTTTTAATGGTTCATTGATGGGTCCATCTCAAAATTGTGAAGAATGCTACCATTTTCCTTACTAGTTTCTATTTCATATTTGTTATTATTTTTATGATATCATTAATTGAAAGTATAAATGTTTTATATAAGGTGCTCATATACCAAGAAGAGCCATCACATCGTTTGCTTGAAATTGGATTGAATATTGGAGTATCAAGGTTTACGAGTGTATGGTGGAGTAGAGAAGTTTTAAATAGTTGTATTTTTTCCATCCCCTATTTTAGAAATATTCAAAAAACAAGAAACTTCTAGTATCTAAACTTTGTTATGATCTATAAAACTTGTAGGAAATAAAATATGGAGTGGAGACAACAAAATATTTGAAGGCAACTAATAAGAGATAGGACTTTGAAACAATGTATATTATTCATGAAATAATGTATGATGATGTAAGTTTACCAATTTGCTTAAATTGTGTATCTCTAAACCAGTAATGGTATACTTACAGTTACGCTTGATTTCTAGTTTGCATATGGAAGATCAAGAGGTTGAGAATCAAGTAAATCAACATAGCATTGCAACTGATGCAAGTATGACATCTCCAAGTGATCAAGAAATGAACCCTAAAAGTAGCTTAAGAAATGAAAGCATCTCAAGTGAGGAATGACAAATATAAATAAATGTTACAAATTTTGTATTTCATAATGTTTGTTGGACCATAATTGCATATTTTTGTAAAACTCTCATATATATTAATTGCAAGCATTTTCCCCTTTTTGTAGGACAAGATTACCAAAAATTGAGAGAGTAAATCAAGATATTCACCTTTGGTATCATGGGGTTTCTTATTCTTAAATAATATGATAAGGTTTCTTATTATATTGCAGTGCTTTTATGACATTTTATGTTGTTGATTAAATATATCATGGTTTACAAATATTACAATGAGAAAACATTCGATGTTAGCTGTTGTGACACTAACTTTATTCAATTAATTTAATGATGGAATAGATTTATGCAATGATTAAATAAAAAAATAGTAATTAAAATATTAAAATTAATATTATTACAATAATTATATAATTTTCAGATCATTATTTAACATTTTCTAAAAAAGAATAAAAATGTAGACATTGCATGTGTGTAGCTAAAAAATATTGTATGGTGCACCATGGGTTGTCACCAAAATGAATTGGTGATCTTATCATTATTGTACACATGTTGCTCGTGTCTTTGTTGTACTTTGTAACTACAAAACACATTAGGATTTTATATATTCTTATGGACATCAGTGCCCCATACATCAAAGTGTTTGACTAAATAGTGTATTTGCAGAAGATTGAACACCTCAAGCAAGCACTCACACAAATAGATTATAGATCAACACACTGATGTTTTACATGGTTAAAACCATCGGAGAGGGAAATAGTCCACTGCCCCAACCAAACATCTACTTGAGGCAATATATTAATGCAAAGGCGAAAACATATTTTACATATGAGTTTCTCATAATCAATCATCAAGCAAATGACCCTCCGTGCTCTTTAAAGAGAGATTGTGGACAAATTGGTTGTTAATCCATGGATCCACAGTTTTCAAGATCGATGAAGATGAATCGTCAAAACACTCTATGTCTAGAACATAAAATGACGGTCGGATTACATAAGTACAAATGCATACTAATAATCCTAACACCCCCTTAAGAACAACTATGGATAGGATTGAAGGATTTACAAAAGTGACACAATAGGAGAAAGAAGTAGGCATTAAATCCTATTCCCCCATTAATGACAAATTCCTGAACTCCTAACATAAATCGAAGTTTAGAAAAATTCGCTTCTATAAGAGACTTGGTGAAGATGTCTATGAATTGATCATTTGTAGGGAAAAAGAGCACTTCAAGAATGTGATCGTGAACAAGTTTTTTTATGAAGTGCATATGTAGCTCAATGTGTGTTGTTTCATTTCCATTGGATCTTTTGCAAGCTTGATGGAACTCTAATTGTCACACTAAAAGGTAGTCAGAAGCTATTGCTCGAATCCAAAATTTGAAAGGATCTGTCGAAGGCAAAAGGCTTCCTAACTTGCATTAACTATGGCTCGATACTCTCCTTTTACTGAAGAAAGAGAAAGAGCTTGATGTTTCTTACAAGCTCAAGTGACAGGTCAGGAACGAAGAAAGGATACATAGCTTACCTTAGACTTTTGATCATCAAGGTCACCAACCCAATATGAATCAATGAAAGCAACCAAAAAAGGAGTCTTCCATGAATTGTAATGAATCCCAAATTGAATTGTACCTTGAATATGTCGAAGTATCTTTTTTGTTGCTTTCCAATAACTTTCATGGGGTGTTTGCATGTATCAAGCAACGATACCAACAACAAATGAATTATCAAGACAATTATGAGTCAAGTATAAGAGACTACCAACAAGCTATAGATACCAAGTGGCATCTACTTCAGGTGAAGTGTAAGTGGCAGTAAGTTTGACTCTAGACGAGAAGGGAGATGGGGCTGGTTTACAATCATCCATGTAAAAGTGACGAAGAAGGTCACAGGAATACTTAGATTGAGAAATACAAATTCCTTCTTTGGTTTGCAAAACTTGGAGGCCAAGAAAATAATGCAAATGTCCTAAGTTGATCATTTCAAATTTCTTCTTAAGAATTTACTCCACATGGGTTAAAAGTTCAAGGTCACTACCAATAAGAATAAGGTCATCAACATAAATAACAAGGATTATGAGAGGGTTTACTACTTTCTTGTTATAGACATTAGTGTTAGAATGACATCTAGAAAAACTGGTGTCAAGGAAAAAGCTACCATTTTGGCATACCAAGATCCAAGAAGATGTTTAAGGCCATAGATACATTTTTTAAGGTGGAAAATAAGGATGGGGTCATTTTGAACATAGCCATGAGGTTGTTCCATGCAAATTTATTCTTGCAAATCCCCATGCAAAAAGGATGAATAGACATCCATTTGATGGACCTTCCATTTACATGAAGCGACAAGGGAAAGAACAAGGTGGATGGAGTTCATTTATGTGACAAGGGCAAAGGTTTGATCGTAGCCAATTCCTTTAACTTGGGAAATTTAGTAACTAACCTTACCTTTACTCTTTCAATACTTCCATTGGATGCATGCTTAGTTCTATAGACTCATTTACACCTGCCAAGTTTTCTTCCTTTTGGAAGAGGTACAAGATCCCAAGTATCATTCGTCATTAAGGAACGATATTCCTCATTCATAGTTGCATACCAATATGGATGGACTGAAGCTTATATAAATGTTTATGGATCATGAGTCTCCAAAACTTGAGTTAAAAGAGAAGAGGCTTGTTGGAACTATGAACATATTCGACGTCAATCTATGTGTTTGATGTCGATCTCTAAGATCATCGGTAAGATCACCAGTTACTTCGCATGCTGTATGGACCCATCTAGGAAGATGTTGTGCTAGTGTAGGTTTGTGTTCAATGGACCTAATGGGAGGACTATGAGCAGGAAGAGGTGGATTTTTATCCTCACTGTCATCAACTGAAGTAGGTCAACATTAAAGAAGTTGGGAATAGAAGGTGGCACAAGTTCCAAAGGTGTCTTGTAGGTCGAAGATGGTACACACATTGAATTAGCCTTGCAGGCCAAGAGATTTGCATCAAATTTAACATCTCTTCTAATAATAATGTCATTAGATTTTTGTTGAAGAAGTCTATAACCTTTTACATCTTTAGAATATCCAACATATATGCACTTCTCACTCTTAGGCTATAATGTTTTCCATTTATCATCGGGAATGTGAGCCCATGCTTCACTACCAAACACATGAAAGTGGCTTACATCTGGTTTAATGTTACTCCTTGCTTCTTTCAATGTTATATATTTTAGATCATTGGTGGGAGTGTGATTGACTATGTAATTGACATGATTATGGCTTCAACCCAAAATTGAAGACTTAATCCCTTAGCTTGGATCATACAATTAGTCATTTCCTTTAATGTGTGATTCTTTCTCTTAGCAACACCATTTTGTTGTGGTGTATATGGAACGATATGTTGCATTTGAATTCCCCATGCAATGAAGTAATTTGTAAAGTTATTTTTTACATATTCAAATCCATTATATATTCTTAACCTTCGTATTTAATGTCCATAATGTTTTTCTACAAGGGCCTTGTAGGCCAAAACCATGTCAAAAAAATCACTCTTAAATTTTAAGAAGTAAACCAGAGTGCATCTGGAGAAGTCATCAATGAAAGTTAATAAGTAATTGAAACCATAGAAATAACACTAAGGAAGTGAACCACACAAATCACTGTGGACAAGCTGCAAGGGGGTCAAGGCGTGCCACAAGGCATGTTTTTCAAAATTGTCTCAATGGTGTTTTCCAAGAACACACCCGGGACAAACACCATCTTTGCAGGAAACAAGAGTAAGATCAATCACCACTTTATGATTACATAATTTTTGCAATGGGTAATAGTTTAAATGACCAAATCGTTCATGCCAAAGTTTGCTCAAGTCATCGCTATGAGCAATAAAAACAGAGGGAAAAGGTGATAATCCAAAGTTGTTGAGTCTATACAACTTGGTAATATCATCAATAATTCTAGTTTCTAGGACACACTTAGGATATTTGAAATCCTTGATTAGAACTTGGTGAGGTGTAAATTATACAGTCTTACCTTCACTAGAGTGAGTGATTTGAGAGACTGTCAACAAATTGAAGGAAATACTTGGAACACATAATACATCATTGAATTGACCATCATATAGTTGGATTGTTTCAGATCTTACAACATTAAGAGATCTATCAACACCAACAAATATGTGTTTGGTGTTACATTCATTTAGAGCAAAAAAAATGGATTTATCCTTAGCCATATGATAAGATGCTCCAAAATCAATGAACCGCTCATTAGAAGAAGAAGAAGAAGAAGATGCATTGAAGGAAAAACTAGAAGCAAAAAGTGCATGTCCATGAGAAGTAGAGTTAGAAGAAGAATCAAGGTTGATGTTGTGCCTCTTCATTGCTACTTCAAAGGTCGTCAGCTTCTTGAAACACTTAGATTCCACAAGACCATCATTCCCACAAAAATTGCAATGGTGCTTCGTCTTCTAGCCTTTGATTTGGTTCCCTTGTCACTATTAGAAGTATGATTTGGTTGAGAGGGTTTGGGGCCCCTTTTTTTCTTATTGTTGCGAGGATGTTGCTTCTTGCGATGATTGGTTTTATCCTTATGTTGTGCCACAAAGGCTTTGCTAGATGTATCGATAGTGCTGATCACTCCAAGATGTAAGAGCTTATCTTGCTCAAACCAAATAATCAGAAAAGGATTCAAGAGAGGGTTCCTTTAAGTAGACCCCATAGCTTCTTTGATGTAGTAAAAAGTAGATACAAAAACATAATAAGTAGGACCAAGCTTAGAAAGAATATGATAGATACATTGTTTTTCTTCATTTTTTATGTTGCATCCTTCAACTAAGAGTCCAAGGGTTTTGTATTGAGATATATAGTCTTGAATGCAAGAGAAATCACTTAGATGTAAAGTAATCAATTGAGTTTCAAGCTGGTGACCTCAAATCTCATTCTTTTTAACAAAGACGATTTCTAACTTTTCCCAAGCTGCATCTGGTGTCTCAATTCCTTTAAGGTGGAATCATAACTCATTAGAGATGGACATCCCAATTAATCCATGGGCTTTGCCCCTTTTATTATCCCATTTTATTTTCTTATAAACATCAGTTGGGGTAATTTCTTTTCCCATGGTAATTTGATAAAGTCCCCTACTTCATAGGGCATCCTCCATACGAGCTCTCCATGGGAAGTAGTTGGTATTGGTAAGTAGAATATCACCTGGAGTGGCCATATTATAATATGCATGTAATATGGATTCCAAAACATAAATTGATGGTTTAGATGCAAAGAGCTTGAAAAAATAGGCAATTAAAAAAATGACACTGAAAACATACTCTAGATGTTAAAGTTATGCCTTTTCCAAGAAAGGCATAAGATAGAACTTGGGAGTCACGTGGTAGGTAGAGATTGAACCACTTGGTGATGGGTGCAAAAGTTGTAGTAAAGAATTCCCGCCCTTACTAACTTTTCCCATAAGTTCACTTTTACAAACAAGTTACTTTACAATAAGTGGGAAACACTTTTACAATGTAGTTACTTTATAAATTTAAGTTACATGAACTTTTACAAAAAGAAAAAGTTAAACCCAAGTTCTCTTACTTAATAAAGTAACTTTCAACCAAGCAAGTTAAACACAAGATTTAGTATATTATGGAGGAGAATGGAGTTGTTGTTCTTCCTGTCTACCCAAAAGACCTTGTTGTTTGGTCTTCAAGTCACTTTACACAACCACACAAAAACAAAACATGAAATTCTGAAACTGAAATTTCACAAATTTTGGGTTAGTCCTCGATTAGCTTACCAAAAAAATGTAAGTTTCCCCACTACTTTTTGTGTATTGAGTTTGCACAATGTGCATGGCAAAGAGCATACATAGTCAATAAAACCCTTTCCACTCTGTTTTTTATTTCCTGAGTTTGGAAATAGTGCACGACAAAGAGCATATGCAAACCTAAAAGGTAACAAACCGAGAATAAAATAAAAATCCAAGATAAAATATGAAAGGATGTGAAAAATATTTTAAAAAAATCCATATATGTATACAACATACCTCTAAATCTCATAAAATGGTTGTATCTTGAGCAAATGGAAACCTTTTTGAGTGAAACAAAAAGTGTTTTCAACTGAAAGTAGTGATCTGGACGCAATGGAACACATCCCTCAGTATATAAATACACAGAAATAACATAATCCATAAATCCTTTGATGCACAGGGATACATTGGTTCAAGATCTCGATCAACGAAGTAAGTGTGACTTTATAAGTGCTCTGATACCATGTTCATCTAAAACATGGTATTCCCAGAAGATCGAAGACCTTAAGCATATGCTCACACAAATAGATCACTGATCAACACATCAATGTTTTACACGACTAAAACCCTTAAACCACTTATACTATGAAACGAGAACTCGACACAGTTCTCGTTTTTCTCTCTCCTAATTTTAGTAGTTATTTTTACCCCCGTTTCAAAAATGGTTGATGCCAGTATCACACATTTTAATTTTGAGACATTTTTTGGGGCCTTTGAATTATCTTTGTTGTAAAATATTTTTAATTTCTATTTTCAAGTGTGTTTTTTGAAATTTAACAAAATAACATACATTTTTAAGCAATTTATAATGAAAAACATATACATTTTACGATTTTTTCTATAAAATAAGACATTTTTATATACAAAATAAGGCATTTTTATTGACAAAATTGTAAATAATTCCAAAAAATAAAGACATTCAAAACCATTTTCAATGAATTTTCAGAGAATTTTTCTCTAAAAATGATCATATTTCATATTAGTTATCGAAAAGTGACGACTCACATAAAGTCGAGAAAAAATATACAAATTATTTGTAAAAAACATATTAAAAACATTATATTTAGAAATTTTATTTCTAAAATAAAGTCTGAAAGTCAAAACATTACTAATATATCTGATCAAAAAATTGTCAAAAATTGTCAAAATTAACATTTTCTTCAAAACATGGAACTATTCAACAATATCATGCATGCCAAATTCTTCATCGACATTGGAATTTTCTAGAGCTTGAATTTCCTCAGGGACATCAATGTCCTCTTCCATTGGGTCTTCTATGTCTGCAAGATCCCCAAAGTGCTCCTTTCCAAACACCCCTCCTAATGGGGGTTGGGGCTCTTTTGACATCTTTGCCACAAGTGTTTCACTAAACTCTCATTTCTTCAAACCAACTTCTTGCAGTTCATCTGGAAGAACTTGAATAGCCTTAATTCTTTGTTTTATGTAATTGCATTGGAGTGGATCATTATCAATCGATATGCAATTTCTTCCTTTCTGTAAGGAGCATGCTATTGTTGTACCTAATCACCAAAAACAAAATTAAAGTTAAGTGAAATAGCATAAAGAAGCATACTTTAAAACAATAAAATAATGAAGGATAAAACATACAATAAAACTTGATATATTATTTCATATGTAATATGAGAAAGTTTACCTGAACCCGAGAACAAATCTAAGACCCAATCTCCTTCTCTTGAAAATGTATCTATAAGATAATTAATCAATGCTTGTGGCTTTTGATAGATGTTTACAGTCACTCCTTTCAAATCCCTTTCTTCATATGTTAATTTTTTTACCACGGCATTATAACTCAATATCTGACTATGTTTTCCTCCTCTCTTTTCATTGATTAAAAGAGGTTCATAAGCATCCTCCTGTGTCCAAGTTGCAACATGTATGCTTTCAGCATCACTTAGGAATGGATCGCTGCCTGAGCTACGAACATTAGGCTTTTTCCTGTAACAAAAATATAAAACAATTAATTAACTTATCAATAAATATAATTGATTTATAAATTCAAAATTTTGATAATATAGTGCAAATATATTACCAATGAAGTTGCTTCCTTTTTTTTCCTTTACCCCTGAAGGCTGTCAACAAGCCCCCTAATTGTGTGTCTGAATGGAAAACAACAAATCTCCATAGTGGTGATGTTGTGACGTCTACAAATCCCGAAACCACTTTACTGAATGATTGGTAAGTATAAGGCTCACAATCATAAGTAGTGTTTCGGATATTGTATCCATGAAGGATATCTGCAATCACTAGTGCGTACTCCTTTTTAGGAATAAGATTTGCAATGTTTGCACAGTCACCTAAAATGACTCTATATTGCACAGTGTCAAGCCCATTCCAAATATAATGATCAAGTGTATCATCAAGTTCAACATTTGCAAGACATTGTCTCCTTTGTCGTTCTATTTTGGCTCTTTGGATATGGATTTTGAAGGACTCCGGTACTCCATCTCCACCCCTCTTTGGCATCTTCAAATGAAAATGATCTCTATAAGTAATAAAATAGAAATGAATTGAATTAAAAAATAAATAAAATAGGATGTATCATAGATCAACATACCTTCTTGAATGCAACAAAAAATTGTTGTAAACTTTCTATCGAGCTTGAGTCTGGATAGTTGCATTTGACATCATCCCAACTCTTCTCACTCAACATTTTAACCATCTCCTCTTGTATTTTCATGTAGACCTTGTGACTAGACAATGAAACAATAAATGATGTTTACAACCATATATAATAATATAACAGAATACCTAGAACATAACAAAAATGTTAAACTCAAAAAAATGCTCAACTTACTTCTCAAGTTCGCTGCACATTTCCTCCATGGATAATTCACCTGACTTTACCCGTGATAGTATTGTAGCTATTAATGTTTCATCCTTCACACCTTGCATTGTTCTCCAAGGTGTAATAGTCATGTCTTCTGGCAGATTCTTGACGTCAGGACCTGCCTTACCACCGCTCCATGGAACAACTCTACCTTTTTTCACTTTTTGGTTTTTTATGCCAATATTCTCCCACAAGCTAAATATGTCATCAATCAAATCTCATGTTTTCCCAACTCTGAATGCCAACTGGAAATAGGCATCTACAGCCCTGAATGCATCACTTCCTCTGGAACTTTTTGGTAGCATAATATCATCTTTAATAGGGAGACCTATTTCCATACAACATTGTCTCCGAAAACTTGCATCAACTCTAGATTTTTCCCCACCACATATTTGCACAAATTCACTGTGTATAAATCTCACCCTTTGAACAAATGTCATTGTCAACCTATATTCACTATCTGTGTTATGATCCCATGCCAACAACTTTGCTTCAACATCTGTTAAACCAGCATAGATGATGCATTTAACTGTTTCAAAAATAGGGTTATTGGGATATTCTTGCATCAACTCTCTTCTTGCCTCTGCAGAATGATTCCCTCCAAGAACATAATATCTGTAATGAAAACATCTTGTTTCATCAAATTCATCTCTAGTAGGAACAACTTCCGGGTCAACAAGGACTAGGTAGTCAACAACATGTGCATAGGGATTGTGCCTCATCAATGCTTTCAAGTTGTGAATATGCAAGTGATGTGGTTTTCTAATTCTAAAGTGATCTTTCCCTTCTGTGGGTTTATAAATTTGATTCACATTCAACTCAAATGTATGTCCATTGTTAACCAACTTATCCCTCCGCAATCGATCTCAAATGGCATTTTGTGTTGTCTTGACAATGCCATCTTCTAAATCAGCACCTGGAGTAATGATTTCCCTACTGCCACCAGAATTTTCACTCTCAGATTCACTAATAACGTTGGTTTCAGCAACAACAGATCTCCTCCTTTTTTGATTTGAAGGGGTTCCTCCTAAATCTACAATGCCTTCAACAGGAATCGAGGCACTATCAACCATATTTCTTTTACGAGACTGTTTGCTACTCTTACTAACAGGAGTAACAAGCTCATTTGCAACAATTTCATCATGTTCAGTTCGGCGAGATGAAGATTTAAATATAACCCTTCTAGGTACCTGATTTGATTGTCGGATGCTCTTTCCTCTTTCTGCTTGTACTTCTTCAGTTTGAACATTTAACACTTGTTTGTTCTTCCTTGCTTCTAGTCCCTTTTGAATAGCGACAGTAATGACATCCATAGGATTGGCCTCAGTATAATAAATTCCATTCAACTTTTGAAATCGAAATGGAAAAATCCTACAAAATAAAAATATTATCGTATTAAATCTATTACATTGTGATATCCAAGATATAACAAAACCAGTTTAAGAATAATATCAATATTCAAACTTACTCTCCCGCTTTCAATTTCATCCACGACCCCTTGACAAAAATCTGTGAAATTTTCTTGAACATTATATTTTGCAATCTTCAAAGCATATCGGATTTTTGCAAAGGCCTTGGCTTGTTTCACCTGTGCATAAACAATATATGTACCCGACACTACACATATATCTCTCAGCAATCCCAATAGATTGTAATCTGCTTGAATATATGGATCTGCAGAACAAAATAAGAGAATGCTTTCTGGTTTTCCTTGATTTTTTTCCTTCAGATGCCAATGATACTCTGTTCTGTCTTCTTCTATTGCATGTTTCCATTCTCTAGCATTCTTCATTCTTAATTCTTCAAAGCTAAGAACTCTTTCTTGAGTCTCAACATTCTCAGATGCCTCAACTATTTTTTTCGATGCAATGATTGCCGCTCTTGATCCAGAAACATTTACAGATATCCGCCTTGATGCCATTGTACCTATATCCAAAATGTAGAATTTTAAAATAAATCAACAAAAATTTATAATCTAAACAAAATCAACATCAATATTCACTATAAACTGAATTTGAAAAACATTTTAAGAAATTTAAAAATATTCTTATCTTCATAATTGTTGTTTTTTACGTTTTGAAATTTAAAAAAAAAAATGAAAACCTACACCCTACCCCTCTAACGAGCATAATAATTAATTTTAAAATAAAAATTACACCTACCCCTACCACATAAATATATAATAAAAATTTTAAAAAAGAAATTTAAAACTAACCTCCTACCCCCTAACCCCTTAACAACATAATAAAATATTTAAAAACAAATAAAAAATAACCCTCCCACCTAGCAATATAATACATAAGATTTAAAAAAGATTAAAACTAACCCCAGTAATAAAAATTAAAAAAAAAACAATATAAAAAAAAAAATTAAAAAAACAATACAATAAAAACTAAAAACCAAATATTTACACTACCAAATTTTTTTTTGAATTAATTAAAAAAAATAAAATATAACTCCGCCTCCTCCCTGGCCGCCCGCTTGGGCGCCAAAGGGCGGCCCTCAGGGAAACCCTCGATGCCCGCTCGAGGGCTGCCGTGAGGGCCGCCCTTTGGCGCCCAAGTGAGCGGAGGTCCGCTCGCTTGGGCGGCATCGAGGGCTGCCCTTTGGCGCCCAAGCAAGCGGAGGTCCGCTCGCTTGGGCGCCAAAGGGCAGCCCTCGATGCCCGGCATCGAGGGCGGCCGTGAGGGCGGCCCTTTGGCAAAAGGGAGGCCCTCACGGCCGCCCTCGATGCCCGGCATCGAGGGCTACCGGGAGGGCCGCCCTTTGGCGCCCAAGCGAGCGGAGGTCCGCCCGCTTGGGCGCCAAAGGGCGGCCCTCCCGACCTCCCTCGATGCCAATCCGCTCGCTTGGGCGCCAAAGGGCGGCCCTCACGGCCGCCCTTGATGCCCGGCATCGAGGGCTGCCGGAAGGGCCTCCCTTTGGCGCCCAAGCGAGCGGCCCTTTGGCGCCCAAGCGAGCGGAGGGCCGCTCGCTTGGGCGCCAAAGGGCGGCCCTCCCGGCAGCCCTCGATGCACCTCCGTCGCTTGGACGCCAAAGGGCGGCCCTCCCGGCAGCCCTCGATGCACCTCCGCCGCTTGGCCGCCAAAGGGCGGCCCTCATGGCCGCCCTCGATGCCGGGCATCGAGGGCTGCCGTGAGGGCCTCCCTTTGGCGCCCAAGCGGGCGGAGGTCCGCCCGCTTGGGCACCAAAGGGCAGCCCTCGATGTCGGGCATCGAGGACAGCCGTGAGGGCCGCCCTTTGGCGCCCAAGCGGCGGACCTCCGCCCGCTTGGGCACCAAAGGGCAGCCCTCAAGGGCGGCCGTGAGGGCCGCCCTTTGGTGCCCAAGCGGGAGGTCCGCCGCTTGGGCGCCAAAGGGCGGCCCTCACAGTCGCCGCTTGGGCGCCAAAGGGCGGCCCTCACGGCCGCCCTCGATGCCCGGCATCGAGGGCAGCCGTGAGGGCCGCCCTAAAGCGCCCAAGCGGGGTGCCCGGGAGGAGGGGGAAGGTGAAAAAAAAATTTAATTAATTTTTAATATTCTTTAGGGTGTGGGGAGGCGGGGTTTTTTTTTTTAAATAATAATTAATTTTTATTAATACACGAATTTAAAAAAAAAAACGTTTAAAAAAAATATAAAACTAACCCGGAAAGTGGTAGAGCCTCCTCTGTTGAATGTGCTATAAGTTCCTCTCTGCAATCTTCCCATTCTTCCTGAAAACCTTCGTGAATTGCTCCAAAGACTAAACAATCATGTATTAATAAGATAGATTAGGTTTAATTTTATCATTCTTAAGAATGTTAAAAAAACAAAAATGTAAAAGAATAAAGCAATAAAACACATTACTAAATTAATAAAGCCATAAAACAATCATTACTAAATTAATAAAAAAATAAAATAATTACTAACCTTGCAAGTGTTACTAAATTGCTCCCAAATAGATGATGAATAGTAGGAAATCTAAAATGTTTAGCGTAGAGTAAGTTTAACATTACTTTTTTTACCAATGTGGGATAAATAGATAATGAATAGTAGGAAATCTAAAATGTTTATTTAGCGTAGAGTAAGTTTAACATTACTTTTTTACCAATGTGGGATAAAAAAGGAAAGTAGTTACAGCATTATTATTAAATTTATATAAGATAGGTTAAAATTAAATAATTACTAATGTTATGAATGTTGGGTAAAAAAATGAAAATAATCATTGTTTTGTTACAAATTGTGAATAAAAAATACTGTGAGAAATTTTATTAGTCTTAAATGTCTGGATAGAAATATGTAATTAGTTATTATATTATTTCAATTCTTTTAATATCATATGAATGTGCACTTTAATTTTGTAGGAAAATTTTGGAGGGAAAATTTTGAACGAAAATTTTGGAGGGAATTTTTGGAGGGAAAATTTTGAACAAAAATTTTGGAGGGAATTTTTGGAGGAAATATTTTGGAGGGATATTTTTGTTCTCATAGATATAAGATTATCGGTCGACAGTCGCACCATTCTACTTTTTGGTGAGGACTGTGGTAAAATTTCTTTGCAGTTGTGCGATACAGAGTTTTCTATAATTCTATCTTTTAGTGAGAAGTCATGGACTCATCTGAAGAAAATTCCAATGTCAATGAAGAAATGTACAGTTCATCTAGCCAAGATACTGGCAGTGCAAGCAATGTAATCAAGCATGTTATTCGAGAACTTCCTAGTTATGAAGATTTTGAAGACACTAGTAATGAAGAGAAAGAATGTGATGGTGATGAAGAGGTTCCTCCAAGTGGGGATCTTAAAGACAACAAACAATATGATGACAATTTTCCTCCCAGCGAGGATTTTCAAGGCACTAATGATGATTTACCTGAAAGCGAGGATTTTCAAGGCACCAACGATGATTTTCCTTCAAGCAAAGATTTTCCTCCTAGCGAGGATTTTTGTGGGATTGATGATGATATTCGTCCCAGTGAGGATTTTAATGGGACGGATGATGATTCTGGTGAGGAAGAAGACATCAATAATGGTGAAAATGATTTTCCTCAAAGCGAGGATTTCAATGGAAGAAATGATGACTTTCCTCCAAGCGAGGATTTGAATGTCACAGATGATGAGATTCCTCCAACCGAGGATTTCAATGGAACGGATGATGAGTTTCCTCCAAGTGAGGATTTCAATGGAACGGATGATGAATTTCCTCCAAGCGAGGATTTCAATGGCACCGATGATGAGTTTCCTCCAAGCGAGGATTTCAATGGAACAGATGATGAGTTTCCTCCAAGCGAGGATTTCAATGGCACCGATCATGAGTTACCTCCAAGCGAGGATTTCAATGGCACCAATGATGACTTACCTCCAAGCGAGGATTTCAATGGCAACGATGGTGACTATCATCCAAGCGAGGATTTCAATGGCACTGATGATGATTTTCCTCCGAGTGAAGATTTCAATGGAACCGATGATGATTTCTCTCCGAGCGAGGATTTCAATGGCACCGATGATCATTCTGTTGATGATGAAGCCACCAATGATGAAGACAGTGATTCTCCTTTCAGTGAAGAATTTAGTGGCACAAATAATGTTGATGGTCACATTGATCTGGCAGCAAGTGATCATGACAATAATTTTCATAATGAATTTGGTGATGAAATTTTCAATGAGGGGGGTCATATGCATCACAATGAAAACAATCATCCTGCTGAGGATGTTGTTGCAAACATAATGGTCCAGGAGATCCAGCGACAGAATCCAATGCAGAGCAGGATTAAGTGTAGGACTAGACCTTTTTATGTCAATCCAAAGCATTCCAGTTATACAAGGTCTAGGAAAGAATTGCTCACAAGTCCAAGTTCCATTACTCATTTGATTTCGAGTGAGTGTTGCCACAAAAGTTGTTTGAAAAGTTTAGGCTACAATTATGTCTTGGAGAGAAGGAAGATGTATCTTTCAATGAACAAAAGCATGCAAAATTCATATTTAGTGGGGTGCATGATTTCTACCAAGACAGGCTATGATTATCGCGTTGGAAGAATTATGCTTTGTAGAAAGGCATTCAAACGGATTCACTCAATTGGTAATATTTGATTATCAAGAATCCAAACAAGACTAGAAAATGATCCTACATTTTACACTGACGATTATCAGGGACGAATCACTGGGCCATCAACACATATTGCAATATCATGGATGCATGATTTCTTTTCCAAGCATGGAGAGAGTATGCCAAATAAAGAAACAATACACATTCCAGATAATTTCAAAAGGCAGGAAATCTACAACTTATACAAGGATTATGTTTAAGGTGGTCAAGGAAATGACAACTTCATCAGATATGCATATTTCACAAGAGTATGGAAAAAGAAGTTCAACAACGTCCGCATTCCAAAGAGGTCAAGGATGGGGGTCTGCAGTACATGTGCTTCTCTTAAAGAAAGAAGGGATAGAAAGAGGTATGTTTACAAAACAAAACAAAAAAAATAGATAAATGCCAATTATTGAATCTAGTTATCAATATTTTTTTGTTATGTTGTTTGTAGATTCCATAATCAATGCATTGCAAGAACATCGCAATCAAAAATCAAATGAACGACAAAAATTGTACAAACATCGCAAGAAGTGTTACGATGCTCCACATAAGTATATGGGTTTGATAATTGATGGCATGGATCAGAAAAAAACACTCTTGCCACATTTTGTCCATGTGCCAAAGAATTTAAAGGAGGAGAATTTTATTCAGTTTCACTTGGTTGGGTGTATGGTTTTTAATGGTGAAATGATTCCAAGGGTTTACTTTACAGCTCCAAATATTCACAATGATGCAAATTTGACCATCAGCATAATTCACCATGTCATTACTCATTGGCCTAGTGATCTTCCAGAATTTCTATATCTACAATTGGACAACACAAGCCGGGAAAACAAAAACCAGGTCGTGTTTCGTTATCTAAGCATGCTTGTGGAATTGAGAATTTTTAAGAAGGTAAAAGTTGGGTTCCTTCTTGTTGGGCATACACATGATCATATTGATCAAATGTTCAGCCATTTTGCAAGGACATTGAGGAGGAAGAAAGTCGGGAGCCTGCCATTGTTGATTGAAATTATAGGGAAAGCATACCATCCAGAGCCTACTGTACAGAAATTGAAAGAAACTGTTGACATGCGAAGATTTCTGTTTGGATCGCATGGTGAGGAAAGGTGCATTGAAAAACTTAATGACATTAGCTTTCAGCATCAATTTCGTATAAAAAAGATTGATGGAAAAACACTATTGTTGGGCAAGAAGTACTCAACTAGCACAGAATGGGGGCCTTTATCAGGTTTGGCATTTTTGAAATTCATCCCAAGTCGTCAAATGTATGCTTCAAATTTATTGTTATTGCAATCATCTACAGAGATTCATAATGCAAGGCGACATGGTAGAGATGTTGATTCTTCTCAATGCTTGGAAGAAATCAAAAAGTCTATTGAAGATACATATGAGTACTTTGATGTTGTTGATTCCGTTTGGTGGGAGTCTTTTTTCATGGAGCAAAGTGACATAATTTCAAACTCTACAAATGGAGATATATTTTTTAAGACTCCATTTGCTTGGCCACAAAGTTTATCAAATGAAAACAAGGTAACAAATGTTGAACCTCGAGCTGTTGAGTTTTCTCAAGTAGAGGAAAGAGAAATGTATATTGGCTCTAGAAGATCATCTGCAAAGCGTCAAGAGATGGAAGACCTTTACAGGGGCTCGGTACAAGATATCAAGGAGGGTTGCATGATTGCAGTTTTGGATACAGATGATCCATGTCAATATCCATTCTGGATTGCAAAATCTATGAAGGTCAATAAAGAAAATGAAGAAGTAGTATCAGTAGAAGTACATTGGTATGCAACAGATACACACCCATTTGATGGTGTGTACAAGGCAGAGATGGTGGTTGAGAAAAAGGTTTGCAGAAAGAGAAACAGAAAGGGTCAAAAAATAAATCGCCGCCGCATTGAAATCTTGAAATTAGAGGAAGTTGATATACTTGTTTATGATTTCAAGTTGACAAAGAAAGACATTCTCCGCTCCAAGGCTATAGAGATTATCAAGAGGTTGCTGCCACAGCCAGAAGTTGCAAGATGGGAGTCTATTAAACCAAGCCGTAGATCCCAAAGGAATATGACATCTGAAATGATGGGCATAGATGTAGACTCAGATGGTGCACCCATTGATAATAGAGAAGAGTATGGGTCATCTACATCTTCATCAAGTCCTTCATCTGCAGAAAATGTAGATTCTGATGGGGTGTCAGAATCCATGGATGAATTTGAAGAAGCAGTGTAGATGTTTTTTATTAGTTTGATTTTTGTAATCGAAACTCTACAGGAGTTTTTGATGATGGGGTGTCAGAATCCATGGATGAATTTGAAGAGGCAGTTAGATGCTTTTTACTAGTATGATTTTTGTAATTGAAACTCTAGAGGAGTTTTTGAATATTTATATGAACCATTTGTTATTGTATGGTCTAATATATTGTCTCATTATGAATCGCATCATAATTTATTTGTTTCTATATGGTTATAATGGTGAAATTATTAGAGAAATTTGTTTTTTCTTTAATATGCAATTTTCCAGAAAGTTGTAATTTATCTATTCAAGAATTTTTCTTTTTTTCCAATTTAAGGTTGATTTTAAAGTTTTGTTAAACAACAATATGGGATGTTTAGTCCATGGCTCTATTTTTTACCCTAAAAAAAAAACGTGTATACTGGTATCAACACTTTTCTATTTGGGGGGTGTTTTTGGTGTTTTTTTTGCAAAAATCGTCGTTTTTATGGGTAGAGTTCTCATTCATAGTATATAGTTCTCGTTTCATAGTATAAGTGGTTCTTAGAGAGGGAAAAAATCCACATTCCTTTCCAAACAACTACTTGAGGCGATATATTAATCCAAAGGAAAAAAAATCACATATGAGTTTCTCACAATCGATCATCAATCAAATGACCCTACAAGCTCTTTAAATAGATATCATGGACCAATTGGGTGTTAAGCCACATATAAATAGTTGTTAAGATCGAGGTGAAGATGAACCGTTGGATCACTCTATGTCTAGAACATATCGTGATTGTTGGATTACTTAAGTACAAATGCATACTAAATAAATACACTTTACCTAAAGACACATTATACCAAGTTGATCTTTACTAACTCCTAAGTGTCTAGATATCCTAACACAAAGTACAACTCAATGTGCATAGGGAAAATACAGTCATTGTTACAACCCAACATTTCGATTACAATTGCCACCATGTGGGTGCAAAAATGAGCTAATGCACCAGTGCACATGAATATAAATTGCACCAGTGTATAAAGTTGTATAACGCCTTGATGTCATTGGATAGATACTGCAGCGGTGTGCAATAGCTAACCAATGTTCCTTGACATTCAATGCATTGATGGAGAAAAGCCCCACAAAAGCCTTCGCCCAACACATTTTCTATTTATTAGAAACCTTCACAAAAACCTTCATGAAAAACATCCACGACCATTAGAAAAGGTTTTTATAGAAGAATTTTAGAGAATTTTGGTCAATCTTGGAACACTAAAAACCTTGTTATCCTTGTAGTGGCTTTTGCATGACTGCAATTGGTTTCGCACGTGTATAACTTAGGCCAATATTAACACTATTTTGATCATATTGTGAAGTCTTAAGACCCATGCCCTATTTAGGATCCTTTTTGTTTCTAATGCACATGTATTTGTGCATAACCTTCTATAGATTTTGCTTGAATAAACTAACTATGATTGATACGGGGTTTTCTTCACACTTGTAACCTTTGAGGCTTGTGGTCCATTCTTAGTGGTTTGCTACAATTGTGCAATTTGCCTCTATAAATTCAAATTCTCGGAGACCCACTAACAAAGCACAACCCCCAGTATTTTGTGGTTTTGTTAAGTTATGCCTAGGTGTCTATTCATAGCTATCATGCCAAGCTTCCCCGACCTTTTATGATTATACCAAGTCATATGTCTAATCCTCGTTGCAATTCCTTCAACAAAAAAAAATATGCCCTATGTTGGCCTTGAACATCCACATGAGGGCTTGGTGTAATTAATTATTGTGCCTCGCATGCACCAAATGCCTTTGGTGTCTTAATGTTGAACACCTTATATTTATCTATCTTTCTTAGGTTTATCTCAATCAATTTTTTTCTTTTGTTTTCTTGACTTGTAAGTTTGTAAAAGTTATGAGCTAAATATATATATTTTGCTAAAATAAATTATCTCTTATTTGTTGGTTTGCATTCGTATGCCTAATCGCAATCCAAAACTTATCACCGACTTGAGTTGACTTACCTTTGTCTTCTATACAACGTGTGCAAGAGCAATGCTTTGATTTGTTTCTAATCAATGAATTTACCAAGCTCATTCACCTACTTTCTCCTCAACCACCCTTCAATTGTAACTCTAATACCATGTAAGAAAATCACACAATACACATAAACTACATGCAAACCACAATCTAAAATGGAGAAACATATATTGGTTCATTATTCATAGTCGTAAATATTAACACATATAGGGGACATAATGTTAATAATTCAATATAATTTAACGCATTTATGACTAGTTAATAATTATATTATAACATATAACTTGAATTACTTTTTTATAACTCAAAATATATATAATGGGGAAACCTGCTAGGCACTTCTAGTCATTTAGAGGACAATACCTAGGGTAAATCGGATTTTGGAGAGGCTCAAGGAGTTGTTAATAATCTCATGATGATAATGATATCCAAGAAATAATGCACAAAGAGCATGATGTCACAACATGGGATTTGAACTCGGGGGTGCAAGGGGTGGATGTTAAATTTTTGAACCGAGGGTTGCAAGGGGTGGGGGATAACAATTTTTCTCACAACCACTTAAGCAAAACCAACTTGACAACTTCAATCGCATTTATTAAAATTGATGAATTAATTATATAACCGTTATAGTAAGATAATGTTTATGTGTACACTTGTAGTTTGTCATCATCCCTCCTTTATGCTCATTCACAAGTTAAATTTGTTGTTGATGGGTCCACATGTATGGATTATTTTAATTTTCTCTTTCACTTTATTCACCTATTAATGTTAATGTTGTATGGTGCACCATGGGTTGTCACCCAATCAAATTGGTTCTCTTATCGCCACTATGCACACAATGCTTGTGTCTTTACTATATGTCTATGTGCTTGTAACTATATCGAGCATTGTAATTCCATATATTGATATGGCCATAAGTGATTTATACATCAAAGTGTGCCTCAGTCCACCTATGGCGAATACAAGCATTGTTAAATCTTAACATTTTGGTTCCAAACGCCGCTACATGAAAGTGGTAGTGCGCTAACGCATTGATGCACATTGATATACACTACATTGATGCATAATACCGCAAAGCACTTCGGTGCACATTTATATATACTAAATCGATGCATAAGATTCTATAATGTCTCGATGCCTTTGGATACATATTGTGACAACATGCACTTATGTATAACACATTGATGCTCCTTGACATATAATGCACTGATGGAAAAAGGCTCCACAAAGCCCTACACTCAACAAAATCTTCTAGTTATTAGAAACCTCTGCAAAAACTTTCATGAAAACCTCCTATAGTGAGTGCTTTTGCGGATAAACTTTAGAGAATTTTGGTCAAGCTTGGAACACCAAAAACCTTTGATAAACCTTGTTATCCTTATAGTGGATTATCCATGTATGCCACTAGTTTGGCACTTATTGCGCTTAGAGTAGCAAGGTGCTTTACAACCCAGTATGGGGGAGACCTTGTCATGTAATGTAACGTAACATAGCATAACGTAACGTTGCATTACCAAAAATAAAATGTAATTAAAAAAATTTATGTAAAAAAATTAAAACCAAATGAAAAGTAATAAAAACAATCCATGTCAGCTCATAAAAATAAAATTAAAAATTAAAACCAACATAGATCCATCTTAAACCCAGATCTATCAAGCACTGAGAGGGATCAAATTTCTCGAGGTGTAAATTATTTTTGGACATGTAAAAAATTGAAGACAAAAAAAATTACACCTCAAGAAATTAGATCCCTCTCAGTGCTTGATAGATCTGGGTTTAAGATAGATCTATGTTGGTATAAGGACAATCTTAGTGCTATTTTGGGCGTGCTATGAAATCCTATGATTTGTGCCCTATTTATGACCCTTTTTGTTTCTAATGCACCTCTGTCTATGCACGAGCTTGTTAGAATTTGTTTGAATAAAATAACTACAACTATCATGGGCTTTGATTCACAACTGCAACCTTTGAGGGTTAGGGTCCATTCTTAATGGTTTGCTACAAGTGTGACTTGACTATATAAATTCAAAATCGTAGAGACCTACTAATGAAGGACAACCCCCAATATTTTGTGATTGTGTTAAGTTATAGCTAAGGTTCTATTCATAGATATTATTCCAAGCTTCCTAAACCTTACACCAAGTCACAACCCATGGGTTTGATCCTCCTCTTGATTCCTCCAAACAAAAAGATTATATGGCCTAACTGTTAAATATACAACATCACGAGACATTCTCCAAACCAATATTGTGTAGTCAAGATTGATCCTCCCGTATAGAGGTGAGCACTTTGATTGCCTTCCATGTAAAGGTTATTCCTCTCGTTTAGAGGTAATTGATCAAAGTAATGATGTTGTAAAGTCTTGTTGGACAAGGATCTGAACTTGTGTGTATCAAGTTATGATTATCATGTGAACCTTCCGTATAAAGGTATCCATGTTTTACTTGTTAAAAGTATTTAATGTTGTGTGATATATTATTAACCATGATCACCATATTGCTATTAAGTATCCTTTAGAGAGTGATCACCTCTAAAGTGAATTACTTTAGCATGTGATCATTTGGTCTGGAATAATATAATATGATCACAACATCCGATAATTCTTCTTGGTATAATGTAATGTGATGCATAATTAAAGTTAGCACATATTGACCATGCAATAAGAGATAAAGAATTAAAAGATAAAGCATAGAGATCAAGAGAATTCGAAATTTTCCATGTAGACACTTCAACTAATTAAAGAGAACTCGAATTATTAAAGCTTCAGTTAAGTATCAATGCTTTAGTTAAAGCATCAGTTAAAGATATGTCTCAGTTAACTAAAGAACTCACAGTGGTCACTTCAAGTAAATCAATCAACACGATTTCAGTTAACTAAGTGTTAAATAAAAGGGACTAGTTAACTAATGTACTTTCACTTTAGTTAAACTAAAAGACGACACTTCAATTAAAGAGAGTTAACTAAGTGACAACAAAGAAGATCTAGTTAACTAAGTGTTATTGCACGACGACACTTATGTTAAACTAAAAGATGACACGTGAGTTGTGACACTTGCATGTTGACACTTAAGTTGGACACATAACTAAGTGGGCAAGATTTCAGTTAAGAGGCAAGTTCATCCTAAGTGACAGCTCAGTGAGATGAAGCACTGCATGAGAAGTGGGCGGCACCACTCCATGCAAGATCAATACATCCAGTTTGAGGGTGAGTTTATCTTGAAGTTAGAAGTTAAAAATAGAAGAGAAGAATGTATAAATATGATATACAGGATTGTTGAATCCAATGTGAAGCGAATTCTCTTCTCCATTGAAGGCAAGGCACTTCTCTTTGTGCAGGGTATTGTTCATGCTTGTTATTGTTGTGCTGGGCACACATCCGATTGATCTCTCTTCTCTATTGCTTCTGTATCTTCACCAATAAGTTTGGTGATCTCTTATATTCCGAAATCAATCTACTATGTTGTAAAAGAAAGCATTCTATGTTATCCATTATATTATACCAAGAAGAATTGTTGGTGTTTTTGTTCTCATAATTTTGAGGATTTTCCCCAGGGTATATCTTGTGTTATGGTTGTCTGAATTTCATGGATTGAATTGTCTCATTATTTCAAGTCTCTGCATCCAAAAGAATTAAAGATCACCGCTCAACCAAATTTCAACATGGTATCAGAGCTCAAGGAGTGAAGGAGCTCAGTTTTGCATGTCAGCTAGAGCCTACGTAGATCCTGAGAAGTTTAGCACAAGATTTGAATACTATGGCATTAGTCTCTATACAACTAGAAGACCGTCTTGAGGGCACCTCAAACTTCAAAACTTGGAAGGATAGGATTCTCAACATCCTAGAGGAACATGACTTGGATGGCTATATATCCACTGTGGTGGAGGAGCCTACATCTAATGCAGGGCGCATCAACTTCAATAAAAATCAAGCTAAGGCTAAATGGATCATCTATGAGTCGGTAAAATATAACTTGATGCCCGTGATCACGCCGTTGAAGACCGCGAAAGAATGTTATGATACATTGATTAATCTATATGAGAAGAAGGCCCCGATCAAAAGAGGGCATTGAAGAATAAGCTTCAAAACTTAAAGATGGAGACGAATGAGGCATTGGCCTCCTTCTTCTCCAAGATCTCTTAGGTAAGAGATCAACTTTCTAGTATTGGAGTAGTGGTGGATGAAGATGATATTCTCCAAACCGCTATTGATGGTCTCCCATCCTCATGGGAGACATTCTTGGCTGCGGTAAATGGCCGAGAGGTACAACCTAACTTCGAAAGGTTGTGGCATGACTGCCTCCAAGAGGAGGGGTGAATCAAGAGAAATTCAGTGTGCATCAAAGAAGAAAATATTGCCCTCGTGACAAGAATGAAAAAAGGAAAGAAACCCTTCTTCCAAAAGAAGTTCTCTCATTCAAAGAAGAAGGAGTTCAACAAAGGCTTTGACAAGTCAAAAGCTAAATGCTCTAATTGCAACAAGAAATGCCATTTCTCAAAGGACTTTAGAGCAAAGCATAAATGAAAGTTTCATGCTTCTACCGCCATAGAAGATGAAATCACTCGAAAGAATGCATCTGAACAAAAGGAGACAAGAAGGGAGTATTATCTTGTCTCATCCCTTTCAGGATTCGTCATCACAAATGCAGACACATGGTTGATTGAAAGTGGTGCATCCAAACATATGGCTGGTTACAAGAGTACCATCACCGATCTAAAAGAGAAAGAATTCACATGCATGGTAGAGTTGGGGGACAACTCAACTTATTCTATCCAAGGAGTTGGATCCACCTCATTCCAACTTAGCACCAGTGATATTCTACATGTGGAGGACATTCTATATGTTCCAGGATTGAAGAAGAACCTCCTCTCAGTTTTGGTTCTTGAAGACAAAGGCTTCTGAGTTATCTTCATGGATAACAAAGCACTTTTATGGCCAAAGAACAAAAGCCTAAAATCTACTGTTGTGATTGGAGTTCAAGAAGGAGGACTCTACAAGGTACCCGGGAAGTAAATTCAAGCTATGATTCACCACACTATCAGTCCATGCGAGCTATGGCACCGAAGGATTGGACAACTACACTACAAAGCGCTACCAAGACTTCAAAAGATGGTAAAAGGTATGCCCATATTTGATTTTGAGCATGATAGTGTATGTCGAGGTTGTGCACTTGGGAAGAATGTTAAGAAAATATTTTCTAGCAGTTCTACTAAGATCTAAAGGAATTTTAGATTTAATACATTCTGATGTATGTGGTCCCACGTCATCCCCCTCCCTAAGTGGCTTCTTATATTATGTACTGTTCATAGATGAATTTTCTAGGAAGTCATGGATTTATTTCATGAAGGCTAAAAGTGAAACTCTTAGCAAATTTAAAGAGTTTAAAGCCCTAGTTGAAAATTAGAAAGAAAAGCACATATGTGCATTAAGGTATGATAATGGAGGTGAATTTGTTTCACATGCATTTAATGAGATATGTAGTGATGCGGGAATATGTAGATAGTTAATAGTACCATACAACCCTCAGCAAAATGGGGTTGCCAAAAGAAAGAATAGAACCATATGTGAGGCTGCAAAAGCCATGATGCATGATCAAGATATGTCTACCTCATTATGGGTAGAAGCACCCGTACAACTGTGTACATATAGAATAGAAGCCTAAATCAAAATTATAATGTGAATCTATCTTGATAAACTAGTTTAATATAATGGATAACAGAGAATGCTTTCTTTTACAACCCCATTTTGCTGAAAATTATAATGTGAATCTATCTTGATAAACTCGTTTAACCTATTTAAAAATAAATCTAAATTTTTTTAAACAACAACTAAGACAAATAAATGTACCATTAAATCACACGTAAAAAACTACAATCATTCCAATCATATCTATATTAAACATGTTGATTATATTATATTTTAATAGGGTTAAAATTCATTAATTTTGTCATTATTAATAATTCATAACTATAATACCTCAAATTAATTTTTAAAAATAAAATTTCTTACTATAAAATACTTTAAAATAAACACTTACACTTTCTAAAAAACATAACACAATAGATTTAAAAAAATAAAAAAATAAAAAACTTTAGTAAGTTCATTAATTAATAATTTATCTTAAAAATAAATTCCACTTAAAACAAAAAATTATTTTTAAGAAATTAAAGATTTTAAACAATTAACTGACATATCCCAAACCCTAACCTTAAAAAACTAAATAAACAAACACAACAATATTTATTCTTCACCTCCAGTGCAAAAAAAGAGTGAGATTTTTGCTTCTCCTGAGGATGAACTTGCTTAAGAGGTTCAAAACTGTCGATTTTAAAAATCTTCTGCAGATTTCCTCTCTTTCACTATTTACAAAACTGTGGAGTAATGAACAACCAAACTTATAGGCTCGCTAATATATTTGATACATTTGAGTCCTAATATATGTTATGCTGTGAGCATTCTGAGTCAATTTATGTCTGATCCGAGACACAGACACTAGACAACTGCTAAGCATGTGCTTAGGTACCTTCAAGGTACAATTTCATATGGACTCAGATATGCCTCCAGTGGAGGAGTCATGTTACTTGGTTATACAAAATCAGACTAGGGAGGAACCATTGTGGACTGTAAGAGCACATCCGACTACTGTTATAGCCTAGGATCAACTATGATATCTTGGTCCTGCAGGAAGCAGGGCTCTGTAGCCTAGAGCACTACCGAAGTAGAATACACAGCTGCTAGTGTTTCCTGCCAAGAAGCAGTGTGGCTCAGAAATCTACTTGCAGGGTTGTTCGGTGAAAAGCATGAGCCTACAGTTATTAGGTGTGATAATCAAATTTGCATCAAGCTTTCCAAAAACCCAGTGTTTCATGACAAGTTGAAGCACATTGAAATGAAGTATCACTTCATCCGAGACATGGTCTAGAAAGGTACAATGAAACTTCAGTACATTGCTACTAATGAGCAGATTGCATATGTGTTAACAAAGTCTCTGTCAATGACAAAGTTCAGGTACTTTCGAGACAATCTTGGTATGGCAGAGAATGCCTCCCTCACTGAGAGGGACTGTTAAATATACAACATCATGAGACATTCTCCAAACCAATCTTGTGTAGTCAAGATTGATCCTCCCGTATAGAGGTGAGCACTTTGATTACCTTCCGTGTAAAGGTTATTCCTCCCGTTTAGAGGTAATTGATCAAAGTAATGATGTTGTAAAGTCTTGTTGGACAAGGCTCCGAACTTGTGTGTATCAAGTCATGATTATCATGTGAACCTTCTGTATAAAGGTATCCATGAGATGGACCTCCCGTATAGTGGTGGACCTTCTGTATAAATGTCATGCTTTGCTTGTTAAAAGCATTTAATGTTGTGTGATATATTATTAACCATGATCACTAGATTGCTATCAAGTCTCTTTTAGAGATTGATCACCTCTAAAGTGAATTACTTTAGCATATGATCATTTGGTCCGGAATAATATAATATGATCACAACATCCGATAATTCTTCTTAGTATAATGTAATGTGATGGATAATTAAAGTTAACACATATTGACCATGCAGTAAGAGATAAAGAAATAAAAGATAAAGCATAGAGATCAAGAGAATTCGAAATTGCCCATGCATACACTTAAGCTAATTAAAGAGAACTCAAATTATTAAAGCTTCAGTTATAAAGCTTCAATTATGTATCAATGCTTCAGTTAAAGAATCAGTTAAAGATATGTCTCAGTTAACTAAAGAACTCATAGTGGTCACTTCAAGTAAATCAATTAGCATGATTTCAGTTAACTAAGTTTTAAATAAAAGGGACTAGTTAACTAAAGTATTTTCACTTTAGTTAAACTAAAAGACGACACTTAAGTTAAAGAGAGTTAACTAAGTGACAACAAATAATATCTAGTTAACTAAGTGTTATTGCATGACGACACTTATGTTAAACTAAAAGATGACACGTGAGTTGTGACACTTGCATGTCGACACTTAAGTTAGCCACCTAACTAAGTGGGAAAGCTTTTAGTTAAGAGGCGAGTTCATCCTAAGTGACAGCTCAGTGAGATGAAGCACTGCATGAGAAGTGGGGTGCAACACTCATGCAAGATTAATACATCCAATTTGAGGGCGAGTTTATCCTGAAGTTAGAAGTTAAAAATAGAAGAGAAGAATGTATACATATGATATACAGGATTGTTGAATCCAGAGTGAAGCGAATTCTCTTCTCCATTGAAGGAAAGGCGCTTCTCTTTGTGCACGATATTGTTCGTGCTTGTTATTGTTGTGCTAGGCACACATCCCATTGATGTCTCTTCTCTATTACTTCCATATCTTCACCAAGAAGTTTGGTGATCTCTTATCTTCTGAAAGCAATTTACTATGTTGTAAAAGAAAGCATTGTTTGTTATCCATTATATTATACTTAGAAGAATTGTTGGGGTTTTTGTTCTCATAATTTTGAGGATTTTCCCTAGGGTATATCTTGTGTTATGGTTGTATGAATTTCATGGATTGAATTGTCTCATTGCTTCAAATCTCTGCATCTAAAATAATTAAAGATCAAAGCTCAACCAAATTTCAACAAACTTGGCCTTCAACATCCACCATAGGGGTTGGTGTAAGTGCTTATTGTGCCTTATGTGCACCAAATTCCTTCTTGTGCCTCACATGTCAAACACCTTCTATTTTCTCTCTCTTCTCAACACTATATCTCAATTTTTTGTTTGTTTGATTTTCCTTTGTTTTCTTAACTTGTAAGTTGGTAACATTTAGGAACTACAAATATTTATTCTTCTAAAATAAAGTATATCTTGTTTGTTGGCTTACCTTAGTATGCCCAATATTAACCAAAACTTATCATAGCTTGGGTTGACTTACTTTTGTCTTCTATCTAACTTGCATGGGAGAAATGCTTCAATTTGTTTGTGATCAATGCAATTCCTAAGCTCATTCACTCGCTTTCTACTCAACCACCCTTTAATTGTGACTCTAATACCATGTTAGAAAATTACACAAGTATACGTAAACTAAATGCAAACCACAATCTAAAAGGGAGAAACATATATTGAATCATTATTTATAGTCGTAAATATTAACACATGTAGGAGACATAATGTGTTGCATTACCATTGGTGCACCAACTTTATTAATTCAATATAATCTAACCATTTCATGACTAATTTTTAATTATGACTAAAAAATCAATCACTTCCCATTATTCCAAGGACGGTACTTAAGGTTAAACTAGATTATGCAAAAGCTTGAGGCTTTCTCAACAATCTCATGATGACCATGTTATCAAGCAAATAACTTACAAAAAACATCATATCACAACATAAGATTTGAACTTGGGTAAACAATAACAATTGTCTTGAAAACCACTTGAATTAAACCTACTTAAACAACTTTTGTTATTGTCCTGAAAACCACTTGAAAAAATTCAAATACTTTTATTAAACTTATCATATTAATTATAAAGCCATTATAATAATAAAATATTTATATGTACCCCCAGATGCGGGTGGACAAGACATGCGATAGCGGTGATAACTTGGGGGGACACTTCTCCACCAACTGAACCCTACATGCATGAGGTGACAACTAGCTGTAATCATGCATGATCAAAAGGTGGCAATTCGTGGAGAATTCAAGTGCAAGATGGAGCAAGTATGGGAGGCATAAGACGTAGGATGTTGTTTGTGGGAGAATCTAGGCATGGCTTGCTCTCATTATGGAAAAAGTTGGAGAAGGTCAACTGGTATGGGGAAAATGACGATGAGGATTCCCATCGTTGTAGGGATATGAAGCACGCAAAATCATGGTTGTGCATGGATTTGTTGGAATGAGAGCGCGGGGAAAGGATTTAATGAAAGTTGGAGGGTAGATTGGGATGTTGAAGAAAATGATAGAGCCAAAAGAACCTTAGCGAGTCTAAGCCGAAAGTGGGATGACGAGATTTAGGTGGGGAGAAAGCTGGGAGTCTGGGACGGTGGTGGTGACGAGCAACAAACAAAGGTAGGAATGACCAAGCCAGGAAAAGGGAAGGCCCAGACACATAATGCTAAAGGTGGTCATATGCCAAGGGTCCAAAAAGAAGTCCTTGCTTCTAAGCAAATGTACCACTAGGTGGTGGGTGGACGAAGGAACTCAGGCCTTTCTGACCAGGCTGAGAAGGATATTTAGCAAGGCAAATTGTTTCCAAAAGCGAAGCAGGAACATGAGGAATGGGAAGAATGGGTGGAGGACCCAAGCACAACCCGCACTAGAGAGACATGTTACACCAAGATGATGCTAATGTATTGACAAGTGAAAGCTTTGGTGGGGAGGGAAATTATGGACGCCCATAGAGGTTTCCTGGACTTAAACAAACAGACAAAAGCCCTACCTTAGTGTAACAAGGACCATATTCTTAAAATCAATGGAAGCCTAAATCGAACTATGAAAGCTATCAGAGAGCTCATTTTCAGAATCAATGTGTTGGCCCAGATTACGATGGAGAAGATCTTCAAGCTGCAAGAGAAGCAACCTTAGGCACGCTACCAAGCGACGGAAACAAAGGTGCCGATAGTCAATAATTTTTATGATGTCTAGTTTATTTTTTACAACTCGCAATGAGGGTTTTGATGCTGGATGTTTATGTATATGTCTTGTTGTGGTTAGGGGAAGGGTTATGTTTTCCAGTTCTAGTATATTGTCTGGTCTACATCGTAATGGTATTATGAACTTGAATATACTGATGAATAGTTTTAGGGTGATTAAGACCTAGTTTCCCTTCAAGGTAAGTTAATTAGTCCATTGTGATGTCAACGATAGTGTGAAACTCTAATTATTTTTTAATGACTCTCGTTGTAATATATTTAATCTAAAACTTAATTTTTTTTTTATATATACATTTCTAATTCCTACATTAAATTTGTTACAATTTGTCCACTTTGCTTTTCTCTCGCACTTTGTTCACCTTTTACTCTTAAGATCTAATGAAAAAGATATAGCCATAAGATTTAATGAAAGATAATCTAGTCATGACATTTTCGATGTGATACATACTCACATATTATGAGCATAGATAAAATGTGTTCTATTTTTGGTTGAGGTGGATATTTGTTTAAAAAACATATTATCATTAATGTAATAAAATATATTTAAATATTTAATACATCGTTGCATATCATGACATTAAATGGACGCAAATATATAATTAGAAAAATAAACCCTTACAAAGGCTCTTACAACAACACCAATAAAGTTATTCCTAAGGAATATGCTCATCTTATCATTAATATTCTTATGAACATGGAGCACATCTTTGAATGCATAGACTTCGTAACCATCCCTCCAAAGAACTACGTGATAATTGGAAGGATGGGAACCACATCTAAAGGAATTTTGCATTGGATTGGATGTTGAATGAATGAAGGCCTTACCACCACCCAGCTTGCCTTTTTCTCAAGTTTCCTTAACCACAAAGAGGATAAGGATGTGATGTGAGATCTGCAATATTCATATTCATACAACTTTTTTTTTAAAGGTGGTGCGGCATATAACTATCAATATCAATATGCTTTTATGGGAAAAACAAAACACTTTCAAACGCTGGGCTCACTTAAAGCATATACCAATTATGGCAAAAACAAAACACTTTCAAACGTTGGGCTCCCTTAAAGCATATACCCATTAGGAAATAAGGGTAAAGTTATATTCCACAATCCAGGATGGGAGATTAATTTATTTAAAAATGGATAGTTAATGTTCAATAATATAGGATAAATGGATAGTTAATGTTCAATAATATAGGATGGGAGATTTTTCTTTGTAATTTATTTAAAAGTCGATAGTTAATGTTTAATAATTGATATCAACTAATATATTTTTGAATGTGAATGTGCGATGAGGAATTTGGGATAGGAGAAAATATAAATGATTTTGTGCTATTTTTAATGTCGTGGAAAAAAGTATTGTAAAGTTATATTTGAAGTAAGAATTTTCCGTAAACTAATTAATTTTGTTTTAAAATTGTTTGTGATGGTTTTTGACTTGAATTATGTGAAGATTTAAGGTTTGTTATTTTTCTTATGCTTACTGGGTGGCATATACATATGCCTATTCATTATAACAAACATAACATGTTTACTTCACGTGTTCATGGTGGTGTGTAGATATGGATTATGCATTGATATCTCATTAAAATAATGTATTGTTATGTGTTTTGACCATGGGCTTGGAATTGGATGTATTGGTAAATTTTTAATCCAATAATTACATTAAATATATTTCAATTTGAGAAGGAACCCATTTATGTTATATAAACTAAGTTCTTTCAATATGTCTAAATAAAAGTAGAGGAAGTTGCCAAGTTTGAAAATCATGAAGTAAAAGAGAAAATTGACAACAATGTAGCAGTAGAAGAAGATAAAACAAGGGTGAAACTGATAAAAGAAAGAAAGACAAGGGTGCAGTTTGGTGGTTTTGCAATCACTAAGAGGACTCTTCAAAAGAAATCAAGTAATGTGTCGAGAAGAAGCAAATATGACATATCCCCTATTATAGATCTTCATTCTTCTCTCCTCCTACACACGCTTAAGAAATCCAGGGCTTTTAAGTCGTTGTTCTTTGGTTGTGAGAGTTAGATCCTTATAGTGATGGAAGTTACTTCTTGTGATATGTACATAGTTGAATGAGGGAGAAAATGAACACAAGGTACATTTGAAAATGAAGTTCACAAGGGGTGCTCATGCCAATTGTTACTTAGTTAGAACATTGATTCAATCTCGTTGTTTGAGTTAGAAGACTTTTGAAATGTGCCACACAATTTCCCTTTCATACTTTTACTAGGGGGAGTTTTATTTATTTTTTGACCATAGGAGATTAGTAACTCGTCGGGATTACTTGGGCAAGGCCTAGGTTCAAATTTGACTAGCTCCCACTATAACCCAAGAGTATATCCAACAACTTGCAAGTTAGATATACCAATAAATTATGCCTTAGCAAGGGTCGAGACGTCTGGAGACCACATACATAGTCCGGATCCCAAACACCAACAAGATGCCTACCCCTCTAGCCTTATCACAATGAGTCAATGTCTCGTTGGGGGGTTTGAACCCTGGTGAGGAGATACTAGGGGTGTTTTATTAACAACAATAGACATGTACATGTCAACAACCTTTTTCTAGGGATGCAAACACATTAAAGAAAACTCTTCGATGTAAAAATAAATTAGCATAGATTAATCTTAACCTTAGTGCTTTTAAGTGACAATAGGTTATATTTGATTATTTTGAATCTTTTTTATTGAGTACAGATTTTCACAGTGACAATTCATCATGTAGGATTTCGGGAATGCACTGTGTCCAAATTTACAAATGTCCCAATGTTTCGAGTAGTCACTCCACCCATCATTAGGGGATCAAGTAAAAGGTGAGAGATAATAAAAAAAATAACGTCTAAAAATATATTTATAATTTAGAAAATTAAAATATATAAAGGGGGTGATGTTTAAAATAAATAATGTTTAAGAAGATATTAAACAAACACCAAACACCATCCCCAATGTCCATCATAACATGTCGCTATTCACGAAGAATCAAGGTATCCCCAATGTCCATCATAACATGTCGCTATTCACGAAGAATCAATGTATCCCCAATGTCCATCATAACATGTCGCTATTCATGAAGAATCAAGGTATCCCCAATGTCCATCATAACATGTCGCTATTCACGAAGAATCAAGGTATCCCCTAGGTTTGAACTTGGGTGGAGAGTATCATAACCAATGTTCCCAACCACCCAATCTAGACTCTATTGACACAAGAAATCTCATTTATATCTAGATAAACTATAATATTAAATTAATTAATATTATTATTATAATAACAAATATAAACATTCAATTATTCACAAATTTTCATAACCAATATAAAGCTGCCACCCCACACTCAAATCTCCCCACTCTAAATTAATGACAAAAATTATTCTCTTCCTTTAAACATTCAATTCTATTAAACATCTTAATATTATATATAAACAATGGGAAATATCTAAGTTTGGGACCTTTTTATTTGGTAAAATTAGAATTTAGCTGTGTTTTATGAGATTTTGTTAATAGAAATAGATTCAACACCTTCAAAATCCTCTCTAACACTCAAAATTCTAAAATTTAACAATTATAACTTAGAATTTGAAAAATTACTACTAATTTTTTACAAAATACTAATCTAAAAATTCTTCAATTCCAATTTAAATTATCCCACCCTTTTGCACATACATAAGGAAATCTTCCACCACCAATCATAACCCCCCTAGTTATTCTCTTCCTTGCTCATTCAATTCTATTCAAACTCTTACTATTTGCACATACATATACATGATCTATGATATGAAAGATTGAGCAAGAGCAGATTCAACACGACAGTCTTAAATAGCATTATTAATTAATTTCGTAATATTATTGTTAATTTTGAAAAGGACAAAGAAACAGAGAGGAGGCGCACACAGACAGCAGCCATGCCTGTGATGGTAAGGGAGGGTTTGTTTATAGGAGACATCAACGATGCTGCAGAGGTGATTTCCAATGGCAGCTCGGAGATAACACACATACTGTCCCTCCTGAGCTCAGCCTCCATTACGTTCTTCTCGGATTGGCGTCGTGGGTTCGAAACACAGCACAAGGAGATTGAGAAGGTTTACAAGGAAATCAACGGGCGTAATAATAAGAAGGCAAACCCCAGCAATGCCTCTGGAAGCTCCTCCGATGAAGAACTTCCGCCAACACAGGCCGGGAAGTTACTGTATAATTTGGAGTTGGTCGGACCAGACTTGAAAATATTGAGGATGGCGGTTCCTTTAAGAGACATGGAAAACGAGAATCTATTGGATTATCTGGACACTTGCCTGGGCTTCATCGAGCGAGGTAGGCGTGAAGGGGCTATCCTGGTGCATTGCTTTGCAGGAGTTTCAAGAAGGTACCTAATGTTTATTTTCAACCTTGGAATTTCAAGAAACTTAAAATTCGTTGAATTGGTGTATTATTTTAAATTTAATTTAATTTTTTATTATGTTTGAAGTTTTTGGTATATTGATTTTCTTCTCTTGAATTCATAATCTGATGAGAATGCTATGTCAGTAATTTTAGTCCGTACTTTAATTCATTCATATACATGTTTTCAGAGTAACATGAAGGCCTGTATATGTCTTAGGGTTGTAAGACGAAGGCTTGCATATGTCTCAGGGGTGAAAGCATGCATTTAAAGTTCGAGCGAGGTCAGTTTCTAACTGTATTATACATTGACTTCATCAGGGTCTCTGTAGTGCTGTGTGGAATCAGTGTAATTCAGAGGGAATTGAATCGTCAGCGTTGTTGGGCAAGTGCCATCCTGTAACTAGCATTAGGTCAAGTTAAGATCCTATAGGACCAAACATACAGCCTGCAGGATATATGAAATGTTGATGATAATCGTATTTGCAAGCATCGGTTGGCCAGTGCCATCTGGTTTGAGCGATCTACCTGTTACTCCTATTTTTTGGGGTATCATTTATACTTTAAAGGAGCCTCAGCTATGGTGGCAAAGTCCTTTTGTAATAGTTGGATTCTCTCGTTTTATGCTTGCAACCATTGTATTTGGAATTTTGTTTACCCCTATTATTGCGGGTACCATTTTAAACTTCAAAGGAACCTCAGCTTTGGTGACAAAGTCCTTTTGTAACAGTCGGATTCTATTTTTTTATGTTTCAACCCTTGTATTTGGAATATTCTTCATCTATTTCGAGGATACGGAGTGACTCTCCAATGCCAAGGATACAGAGGGAAGATCATATTTGGGCTGCAAATGTGTTAAGGATCCAAGGCCTATTGATGGTGAATTTCAGAGCTTGGAATGCAATGCAGCACAATTCTTCGGGTCACAGTGTTTCAGGCTATACTCATCATTGAGGTTCTTGCTGACTTTCATGATTGGTCCGTGCCAGATTTGAAAAGGGTTGATGGTTCTCTTCAAACTGGTTTGACTTCAGTTATCACTCAAAACTGGAATTGATCGAATGGGCATTTAGGGAAAGTGCTGATGTCACCTCGTACAGTCCCTTTCACTTTGGGTTAGTGATTTCTAGCTTCAGTGATTGGTAAATTGTCTCAGGTATCATGAGAGTCATTTCGTCACAATGGATCTCGATGCCTTAAACTTAATAACTTGGCTTGCAAGAAAGTTTTACTCCTTTTGCCAGGACTGAATTCCTTTTCTGCTGATTATAAGTTCAGATTTGTCTAAGGTGTCTTACATGTGACGGTGCTATGCTACAGTTCAACAATTAAATGGAAATGATCAAAGTCTTATGAAAACATTCATCCAATGCCTAAATTATTGCAAACACCAGCAACCATCAATCCCAAATGGAAACACAGATTACCCTGGAGAAACCCAATGGAAAGACTCCAGCAAGAAGAAGATAATTCCTTCCTTCCTTCTCAGGATGCAAATATGGTTACAATTCCTGAGTGTTAGAAATCATGAGGTAGAGGATCTATGGTGAATTCTCCAACAAAACCTGATCCAATAAGATAAACAAGCTGAAATAAACCAGTGCCTTAATGATGAACACAAGACTTCAAGATAGTGCCCAATAGAAGTATATGTGTCCTTAGGCAAAAAAATGAATAAATTCACTTGAATGAGATGATGTTACAAATGAGGGAGGTGGTGTATTTATACCACTCCTACTAGGGTTAAGGCACCAGCCCCAAGGAAGAGACTAGGTTGGCTTTACCCTAAAATATGATAGTGTAATAATGGGTGTAACAACCAACAAATACCCACAAGTCAGCCCATAAAGGGCCTCAACTACCCACATAGCGAGTTGGCACATGGCCACAAAAATGAAAGATTAGCTGAAATATCTCAACAACCCCCTTAAACTGAACAAGAGGCCACAGAGATGACATTAGATTATCACAAAGATCGCCATACTACCCCCCCATAATGTTGAGTTGGGGTCATCAGAATCCATATTGCTTAAAAGAAAGCCTTCATGATAGATATTGGGATTGATCGTGCTAAAGAGGGTCTTCTGTGACAGAATCACATACGTTTTAGGTAGAGGAGGGCTAGTTGAAATATGGCCTGTGATGAGGGTGACTTGGACTGCTGAAAAGAGCAAGCAAGAAAGCCAACAACATTGGTATGCGTGGTAATAGTCCACTTGGGAAAAGATGGCAACACTGAAGTAGTAGGATCATTGTCATCATCATCATCACCATCCAACATCGGCAACTTTGAGCAGAATTTGTTATCATAATTGGATATCATTGGAAGGATAGGGATTCACCATTGGCACAGGGTCCATCAATATGCTGCACATTTGGAGAGGGCCTATCACTTTGCTGCATATTTGGAGAGGGCCTATCACTATGCTGCACATTTGGAGAGATCTCATCATTGGATTGCTCATTGGAAGAAGGCTTATCACTGATCAGTGGACTGCTCATTGGAAGAAGGTTGATCACTGGGTTGCATATCCTCGTCAAAATAGGGAAGGTTGGAAGTGACCTTTCCAATAGGAGATGAGCCGATTGAACATGCAGGTCTATAAGCCCCCAGAGATTGTCTAGAAGAAGAGCTCAAAAAGGTACCCATGAGTGCACCAAGACTCGATGAAGATGTGTTAAGATCCACTACAACAAGCTAAGAGCCATCAATTAGAAACTCTACAGAAGAAGAGGCATGTTCCGTGGAGACATGTTGATAATCATCTACGGAATCATCATTGGAAAGAAGTGATGGAAGAGATCTTGCCAGGCCATGAGGAATAGGTTCATTAAAGATAACCTCATGATGCTCAATGATACAGTGAGTGATGGGGTCATAAAGATGATACACCCTTGAAGGGACTCACTATAGACAACCATGGTTTGGTGAGGAGTATATTGGAGTATGGATAGGTCATATTACATGCCTTCCATGAGGCAGGTGGACTCGTGCACCTAATCCATAAATCTTGGAATGTGAACTAGAGGGATTTTGGCCATGTAAGCACTTATAAGGAGTCATACTAGAGACAACATGAATAGGTGTGCAATTGATGATAGGTGCTACATAGAAAACTACTTCTCCTTAGAAGGAAAGCTTCATATTTTGAGAGTGAAGCATACCAATGTTGCACGACTCGGACTCAGCAAAGACTCGGCTGGCATATGACTTATCGACTTGGGAAGGACTCGGGACAGACTCGGCAAGACTCGACAAATAGGAAATAAATAGTCTCTTTTTCCCTCCAAAAGCAGCGTCCACGGGCTCCAATGCTCAACCAGCGAGCATAAAATGGTCGCGTCCGTCCTCTTTTCTGTGGGCTTTTTTTTCCTTTCACGACGAGTTTGCCCGAGTTTGACCCGATTTTGATCCGAGTCTGATTGAGTATGTGAGTTCTGTCGAGTTTGTGAGTATGGCCGAGTCTAGGGCCGAGTTTCTAGCGGTTAACCGGAACGAGAGTCGACTTGGGGAGACTCGCGAGTTCTAGCCGAGTCGTGCTTCACTGAAGCATACAATGGGTCTTTTCCATGATAACCCTATTCTTTCACTCAACCACACCATTATGTTGAGGAGTATAAGGAATAGTCTATTGCCAAGAGATGCCATGAGAGCAAAGAAATTGGCGAAAGGCATTACCAATGTATTCTTCTCCCGCATTAGATCAAAGACACTTGATCTTCTACTTACATTGAGCTTTAGCAAGGTTTTTGAACTCTCACAATTTGGAAAACATCTCATCCTTGGATTTAATGTGGTAGACCCATAGAAATCGAGAAAAATCATCAATAAAGGTGAGGAAGTATTTGGTTCTCACAAGAGAAGTGGCTATGGGGCCACGCATATCACTATGTATCAACTCAAGGACTTTAGAGGCTCGTTTGAGTTGTCCTTTGGAAAGGACTCTTGGTGATGCTTACCCCCATATCCTTCACAAACACCACTGGGCGGGTTGATCTATGGAAGGGCTTTAGTAAGGCAACGATGAGTTATGTGCCTCAAGGATCCATAGTTGGTGTGGTTGAGATGAAAGTGTCATAGTTTACTGTCATCCTCTGCATTGGCTACCATTTCAATGAATTTATTCAAACCTAGACGTGGAGAAGACTTCCCTAGCTTGTACATACATTCAAATTCATCACAATATCCAAAAGCAACAACTTTGAAGTTGCCCTTGATGACTCTAAGAACCCATTTATCTTGCCACAATTCCACCTTTTTATTGGTGTGAGTAATGGAAACATCTTTGCATTGAGCATTATCAATTTGAATAGTATCACAACTAGAGACTAGGAGAGTTGAGTCATCACTAGTAGTTACTTCCTCACCTTTATGTTGGTCACTGTATTCGGAGAGCAGGTGTTGGTGCTTTGTCATATGTTTGGTATCCATGCAGAAAAAATGCCCTCACGAATTAGGGTGTTGGTGTTTTGTCATATGTATTAACACTTGAAACCATCCGGTTCCAAGGCAACTGGCAACAATGCACTGTCACCATGCACTATTTCCCTGCACTTCGGGCTAGTGCTTGTTAACTCCGGGGGGGAATCCCTAGTTACTTTAGAGGTAAACTAACAATAAAAAATGACCAATAACATTTAAATCAAAATAAAAACTTGCTGTCCTAAAATATACGTGTATAAGAATGAAAAAACAACGAGCTAATAAATGATTTGAGAGCTGAAAAATACATGAAAATTGATGCAGAAATTTATAATGAGTTTGGGCACACAACCCAATGCAACTTAAATGAAATAACAATGCTAATTTTGATATAAAAATAGAAATTAGAGCAACTAATTAGGACCGTTTTAGTGTTTTTAACGCTGTTTTTTAAATGTTTTTGGTTTTTTCTATGACTTTTTATGATTTATGTGTACAGAAACCGAGAAAAACGTATAGTTTCTCTATGTTTCTGTGACAAAATGAAAATTACAGCAAGCTAATCTTGCTGTACTGCTCCTCAAACAGACATAAATAAGTCTAAATATTTCTAGCTTAATATTCCTAAGATGCAAGATTAAATACTGCAGATGAAAAGTTTGTTTTTTAGTGCGAAATAGTAATGAAAACTTAGTGAACCAGAGCATTTATGGAGTCAAAGAGAAGGGGAAAGAAAGAAGAAGGAAGGTGAATTGAACGGAAGAAGATATGAAGCCTATTCATTCAAGTCCTGTCAAGACAATATTGGTAACTTATGAAAGCCTAAGAAAATATAAGTTTTAATACATGAAAACCTATAGTAGTTGCCAAAGCAAATTATTCCTTTATTATCACTAGTTGTAGGAAAAACAAAGTCTTGATAGGTCTGAGTAGCAATAATCCAAGGTACAAAACACTTTGCTGGATGGGACAGTACTAGTCATGACCCAACAAAGCCAACTCTCTACCACCTGTAGTCCATGCTAGTAGCCAATATCAATCTCTCTAGGAAGAAGCAAGGAAGAATTAGGGAGAAACACACCAGCTCACCAGCTTAACAATACAAATCGAACCAAAGAAAGACTCCCTTTCTTCCTTATGCTTCATACAATATATAGGAAGCAAATGAGAGAAGAAAGTAAAATAGCTTCTCCAAGTATAAAACTCCTTTTTGAGTGAAAATAGCATATGCATGAAGAAGTTATTCCTCAAAATATCCCCCTCCTTTCAATAATAACCATCCATAAGATAAATTACATATGTATATGGCTACATACTTATTTTAATGCACTCTTTACATGCCTAAAATAAACCCTATGAATTTTCTAAGGAAATAATTCCCTATAATTAAGCCTTAAAGTATGGGAGGATTAATCTAGAAACATGATTTTAGGCCTTTAAAATAACAAATTAGGTTAGCTTATTTTTAGGAATGGATAAGGCACAAAAATAGAAAAGTGAATTAGGATATTTTTAGGAAAGGATAAGGTATATAAAAATAGGGAAGTGGATAAGGCAAAGATAGCAAGGCTTGTGGATAAGGAAAAGATAGCAAGGTTATTCCACCACAAAGTCAAAGGTCAACAAGGTCAAATGAGGGATCATCAAGGAGGTCCCGCTAATGAGGGTCATATGCAAATGTCCAAGTGCTCAACACTATCTAATAGTAGCCAATATCTCCATGTGGCCCCGCCAAGCTAAAAACAGACCATGCCAAAATGCAACTGGTCCCTTATGTTGGAAATATTAATCCATTAGGGTTAATTATTTTCAACTTACGAAAGCTGGATACCAAGAATCATCTTGGAGTCCAAGAGATGCCTTGGAATATGAAGCCAAGGGTCATTGTAAATCTGTTTATATGTAGATATCCTTAATGAAATTTATCTCAGGCTTATCTATTTCTTGTGTGTATTTTTCTTTAACACTGTCTGTTCAAACATTGGTATCAAAGCCCTAATGTTTGCTGGGCATTTTTGTTAGGCTGCGTAGTCTGCCTGCTCATCTGCATTCCGACCTCTGCCTCATCTGTCAAATTCTAGAGGTATCAATGAAATGTTTTTATGCATTAGTTTCAATTTTTCTTGAATCTGGTTATAAAATCAGTGTTTCACCATTTGGGTGTTTACTTGGACCTTCATGAGCTTGCATAATGCCTCCTTTGCTAGTGTCTCCAGTCTGCTTGTTAGTGGTAGCAGACTTGCAAACCCTAATTCGTGAGGGCATTTTTTCTGCATTTCCCGTGGGTGATTCATCTCTGCATACTACCTGGTGGTTTTATCTCTCACTTGTGTGAGTCCTTGTGCGTGCTGGTGAAAACCCTAATTTGTATTCTCTAGTAATTTGTTTCACATCTATTTGCATGTGGATATTTGGTCGCATTGGCATTGGCATAGTCTGAATAACAACCTGCTAAAACTTCAAAATTTATATCTGTGTTCATTTCAAGTCATGTTTGCAAATTGATTTCCCTTTCAATGCACTAATATTTGTTTACAAAGGGGCCACGTAGGAAGTTGGAATGATATCTCTCTCTTGATTGTTGGTTTCCATGGTGATTGAGTTGTTATGAATTCCTTGCTGGGCGATTTCATTTGCCGGGTGAGAAATGGCGTTGCTTGAGAGCTATCAGAACTACAATTGAGGTGGTAACAAGCGGCTATGGTTCTCTTGGATCATAAATTGAAAAACAAGTGCACAGATCCAGTAGAATGCGATCAGAGGATTGATTCAAGGTCGATTTCGAGCAGAGTCCTGCTCACTGCCATTACAACTTCAATTATGTTGATTCATTTTCCAGCATATATGTTTCTTTAGCCAAGTCGAAGCTTTGTATGAATTGATGATATCGATAGTTGTTTTCACCTTGTTGCCGCCAGATTACACACTGTCTTTGTCACAACAGTAATCGATGCTGCCGCTCGGTGTGCCCTTGGTGGCAAGTCTCGAGTCAAGTATGTCACTTGGTTCTTGACTCCTCCGTTTAGGCAAAATTCCCAACGAAAGCCAAGGGGGGTAGTCCCTATGGAAAGTTACTAAGGTTGTTAGGGTCTTCCAGTTAAGTGATGGGTTGTTTATTGATGTTTTTGGGAGTTTTTGATTAAGGTTCAAGATTGTAACTGCAACAATAGTTTAAGAAAAGTTTTCACCAACATAAACTTAATTAAATCACTGTGAAATATAAAGATGCACAAATACTTGATTGATATAAAGCAAATGAAAAGTGCAAGGACTAGCACCTTATGGAGTCAAACACAGTGTGAAAATTGTAATGCTGGAAAAGTAAAATGTTTTGCAATTGTCTCTTGGTTGATTTTAAATTATTAAAATGAATCTTGATTAGGGGAAAGAAGGGAAACTCTCGATATACCGTAAAGGGACAAAGAGGAATGTCCGGAGTTCTAAAGATTATTGCTTCTGTACAAGAACATGATAGATTGTCAATACCCTGAGCGCGTGTTCAACACTACACCAACAAGGATGTAGTCTAACGGTGCCCCAAGGTCAGAGTACAACTACCTGGCTTCCCCAGGCAGAATCCACACCAAATTTAGTCTCGAAGTGCCGGATTTTCACTATGTTGTGGGTAGTTAATTTTATTAGGTGACTTGATTAAATTAAATGTGAGAATTAAAAAGTGCTTCTAGCTGCTTTTGGTATCCCACAGCTCAGACGTACTGCTGGTGGATAGAGCATACGCAGTGTAGGCAAATAGTTTATTCAAGTTTGAAGCTAGTAACCGTCAACCCTCCGACAGAGAGCGCTCTTGACTTGCTTTTCAACTAAGTTCAAGAGTCTTATGAAATTGAAATGCAAAAAACTTGTAAATGAAAAGATATTAATGGCTAATCTTATGCGTCACTTTCTGATCAACCTTCACTAATTAGCAAAATTGCCTTTGGGTGAAGGTGAGAGCATACTTCGTGGCGACGGAGATGGTTTTATTTCTATTCTACTTTTGCATAAATGAAAAATTAAGAAATGATTTAAGTTGCAAAATTAAATGGAGGATACACCCTGCACTTCAAAAGTGAGTGTGTGAAAAGGTGGAGTTAGAAAAATTCAATCACACGAAACTTGACAAAAACCCAAATCCCCCTAGGGGGGATGGGCTGTGGGTGCTTGTTACCCCACTGCTCTCGTTTAAATCTTTTACAATTTTATGCTGAAAATAAAGTGCTTCTTAGTCCATTAAATTTGGATCTAAGAGCTTACAATGATGTACAATAGTGTTACAATGAATTGGGTGTCCACCGGTTCGTTTTAAGTCTTCTTTGGTGGTCTTGATCACTCCAAAAAGTCACTTTTATGTGCAGACCTGCTAAAAACCAGCAAGTTAAAAGTGTTGAAATATGATGGGAAAGACAATGAAAAAATAAAAAAATTGAAAAATTTTACACTTAGAAAAATTTCGATTTTTTTTTTGTAAGTATAGAAAATCTCAAATCTAGCCTAGATCTAATGAATGATAAACTTTTTTAATTGAAATATCAGATCTAAACTAGTTTGCAATGCTGAAAGAAGAATGGATCTAAATACTAAGCATGAAAATGGATCTACTTCTTAAGCAAAGCAAGAAAGAGTTGGGAAAAGAGATAGTTTGTTTTAGAGAGATGGATGAAACTTGTTTTTCCAATGCCCTTGTCTCTTGCAAATAGCTTTGAAAGATCTCTGAAATACAAAAAGTGTTAGAAGAAAGATGGCTGCCCAAGAACAAGAAGAACAACCGAGTTCTCAATCCCCTTGAGCCTTTAGATCTGCAGCTAAAACAATGTAAAAACTTGCCAAAAAACAATGTGAAACTTAGTATGTTAGAAAGACCAAATGAATCTAAGTATAACCGAATACAGTCGATTACACTCCAATCTCCTAATATCTAGGCATAAACAAACAAATTACAACCGAAATGTTTGCTTCTATATCCAATAGACTAAATCTACACAATGAAAGCATGAAATAACATAAAATAGCAACAAATCCATTATTTTTTAATTAAAAATTACTTTTTTAATATTTTGGAGAGAAATTTGATTAAGTGAAAAATAATCACTCAATACTTATGAAAAGTGGGTTTAGGGGTTTTATGGGTGTTCTGGGTTAGAAAGCGAGCACCCCCATGTCCAATTTCACCTCCTAACCCATCTTTGATCACTTTTCTCATTTTTTAATTAAATTATTAAAAAATCTCATAAACTCCAAAAAATTAATTTTCTCAGAATGACTCAAAAATCCTAGGGGACCTAGTGCATGTCCATATGACTCAATACTGATGGCTAGCATGTTACAAAAATACATTCCAGTAGGTTTTAATAACCCCTCAAAATTCACCATCATGGAAACACTCCAACTTTGGAGGTGTGAGTGAAAAACTCGGGAATTATACGTCACTGAATAGTAACGCATAATCCCTAAGGAAAAAACACTCTAGAGTATTCCCCTGATAACAAACGTTAAGGAAGGCCAAACCTTTCATAAAAAACTCATGCATAGACCAACTTATTACAATATACCCGCAGGGTCTGGACATGCAAATATTACAAAGGGCCAATTTTTTTTGGCCTGATGGATCTTGGAACATTGATCATGTTCACAACTTCAACGGTTCACTTGGAATCCACTAAGTGCAATTTAGTGGATAACATCTGGCTCCAACTGCGGGACGTGTGCTCGATTAGTCTTCAGGCAAGGAGAGGATGCGAGAACACCAAAATCTTTGGTTTTATATAAACCTGTAAAAACATCTCAACTTGACAAGAAAAACCTTCACTGGCACAAGTTTTATGAAGAAACCAATGAATCATAAATTGCATTTATTCATGAAAACTAAAAATGGCTAAGGAAAAATTATTATTCCTAAGTACTAGAAAGAAATGCGTAAAGCAAATGCTCACTTTGAGGGGCTTATTTTCCTACTCTAAACATAACATAATAAAAATGCTAAGTGTAATCAGAAATCCAATGTAGCCATCTTAACATTTTATCAATATAATAAAGTTTTGCCTTGTCTTTGGTTACCAGCCAAAGCAAGGACACGTTTATTAGAAAGTGCAAATCTGCATGGATCTTCTGGATGGGAAATCAAAAGCATGTGATAGATCTTTGAAGTGTGTCCCCAAATGATAAGTCCTCCCGCAGGCTTCTTCTATCCATGACTGGATAGGGTTGAGAAAAAATTCTGAATGATAAGGCAGACCAACTACCTCATCATAACGATCTGAAGGGTTCTTGTGATAGTAACTTTCTATGAAAGCATAAACTCCAAGCTGCTCCACATCATAAGGGACCTCAATATACAGAGACAATGGATGAGACTGCTCCTCAATTAGGTGTGTCTAATCTGACTCTTCATTACACTGCTTCTTCAAGTCCTCATGGTTGATGCTCATGCATGGCTCATACTGAAAACAAATTTCATGCTCCTTCTCCATGCAAAGGTTTTCCAAGGTCTCAAAGTCCAGGCTTTCTGTGAAAATCTCATATATAGGTTTTTCAACAAAATCATCCAGAGTTTCTGATTCAAGCTTTCTTTCCTCAGAAAGGTGGCCTCCTATAAATTTTGGTCCCTTCACTTATCATCAACCTTTTGAAGTTCGATACTTTCACGGGTGAGGCTATCAAGCAATTTGAAAAGAACGGTTTATTGAGGTGCAATCGTTCAAGTGACACAGCCATCAACAACATTAGTTGCTTATCTCGTTTTGGCTTCTCTTCCTATCGAATCATTCGTAGGTGCATTTAAAATAGTCTTTTTGAAGAGTGAAGTTGACGTGGTCCTGCACTCCATCATTTGAAACCCTATCGCATGTGTGTGGGCTCTCTCAGCGTGAGTCCGCTCTCTACATGAATGCCCTCGGGATCTTTGGTAATTTCAAACAGTTTATGTGTTTTTGAAAGATTTTAGAATGTGTTCAATGTTTAACTTCCCAAGTTAGCCAACATGGTTGTTGGTGTTGTTAAAGTTTAACATACATAAGTTCCAGTGAGCATTCAATGGTTGCCATTGCACATCTAGTTTATGTAAAATTAATGCGCATGTCCTCCCATGATCCCCTACATTTGGTTCAACAAGATTGGCATTTTAATGTGTGATCATTACATTTGCAAAGTATCCGTTATATCAATTTAAAGGCCATTGATTGAATGATTTGATTTTCCTCGCCACAAAGAAGGATTGAGTTTCCATTACTTGTAGCCATCGCAATAGCATTGAACAAAGGTTTTCCAAATTGGACAAGTTCATCAAAATATGGGTTGCGATTGTTAGAGACTGTTGCATTGCGAGGAGCAGTTGGTAGCGGGAAGCTATTGAATTTTGATCTATGTATAGAGGCCTGTTTGTTTCAGCGGCCTTGACACCACATTGAAGGTATTATCAATGATGGACTTTGAGGTAAACCATTCATTAGTTCAACTTCAAATTCAATATCAAATTGTAACTTGTAAATTGTCATTTCTGTAAGTTCACTTGTTTTTTGTGAGTGTCAAAACAAAGTAGAGTTGAATTGTAATCGGGTGCATTCTCGATAGAAACCAACACCCTTCATTTTTTGAGTAGGAGTTTTAGTTATTGAGTCTTATTGTGAAAGGGTGGAGTTGCAAGAAACCCTTTGTGTCGTTTGTCAGTCCCTAAATGGTTCAGACTGAAAGATTATTAGAGTTACTGAACACTCTAATACTCACCGTTGTTGACGACACAGTCTTATCAGCAAGGAAACTCTCCAATCTGTTCAAACTTGTTTACAAGATTCACATGACATAATTGAATTTCTTCAGCTTGAATCAGAGCTCCAACGTGAAGAGATACAACAAAAGAATCAACATTCTGAACTTGTTCTTATTCAGAACAATCAACAACCTACACATTTAGTTGCACATATTCAAATCAATGATGCCACTTCAAAAGAAAATGAAGACGAAGTTTGTCATACACAGGTTCCACTTGCACTTTCTAATCCCATCATCCAACCTTGGGAAGAAATCATGCACAACAAGCATAGAACCGGTCTTGGATACGACAAGGAAGTGACTTTTCACATTTCAGATTATTCCAAACCTATCCGTTTCTAGAGTGCTGGATTCTGTCAGGAAAGTTCATCATCACTTGCTTTAGATCTTCATCATATTTGAAAATGCCAACATTATCATAGAGTTGGTCACATGGAAGATCGGTGTTTTGATCTCCATCCTTGTAAGCATTGCTCATTCTTCAGGTAGATGCTTCATACTGAAGAAACCTGCAAGAGAAAAGATTCACTATGGGTGGATTGCTTCTTGGCAATGGTTGTCAACAACCAAGAGGATATATAATTCATACCAGAGGGTTTGTTCATGAGTAACGACACATCTTGCAGTTGAGAGATTTTCTACTTCTCACGAATGATTGTTAGAAACAGGCAAGGGAGAACAAGTGAGCAGGAACAAGCGAGTTTGAACCAGATCCAGAGCCATAGCTAGAACCTTGTGCCATTTGCCAGAGCCTCGAGCTAGAGCCACCTAGCCAGATTCATTGCTGCAGCCAGAGCCAGAGTCAGAGCGATGTTCCAACATGATTTGGTTTGTGGTCATCCTAAAACCACCCATTTAGTAGAAGACATCTGCTTTTGCTATACATCAATTTCTGGTGTTCCTTAAACCACCATTTTCTAGGGGGAACTGTTGAGCCTTCGAGCCAAGTTTCCAGAGGGAACCACTGAGCCTTCGAGCGAAGTTCCTGAGGGAACTGCTAAGCCAGAACCTGAGTTACAGCCAAGTTTCCAGAGGGAATTGTTGAGCCTTCGAGCAAATTTCTCGAGGGAACTGTTGAGCCATAACTTGAGTTAGAACCAAGTTCTAGAGGGAACCACTGATTTAGTACCAGAGTGAGCACCAATTTCCAAAGTTTGTGGTCATCCTTAAACCACCTCTTCATAGCTTTGGCTGGTTAGTGGTCATTTGAAACCACCCATTTATTAGAAGACATCAACTTCTGCTAACTTTCGATTGAGAGAGCACCTTCAACCATTTGCAGCTATCCTTCTCCACATTTTAGTTCTATGCTTGGACTCCTATACATCCCTTTGGATTAAGGGGGGGAATGTTGGAAATATTAACCCGTTAGGGTCAATTATTTTCAACTCATAGAAGTTGGATACCAAGAGTTAACTTGGAGTCCAAGAGATTCCTTGGAATATGAAACCAAGGGTCATTGTAAATGTATTTATATGTGCATATCCTTCTTGAAATTTATCTCACGCTTATCTATTTCTTGTGTGTATTTGTCTTTAACACTGTTTGTTCAAACAATGTTCCAACACCTTAAAATTCAAAGTGCTTAGAATGGCATGAAATTGGACATTGATGTTGCTTGTCATACCAGGTCCCCACATATCCAGTCACCTACTACAAATAGATTGTCTATAGAAATTGATGAAATTCAAAACATAAGCCAATCTTCCAATTGGCTTCTAAAAATAGTAATTGCTAAGAATATAAATTATTAAAAATAACAATTTCTCGTATTTTCCTAAGAATTGAACCCCATTCATATTCCCCAAAGGGTGTCCAAAAATGTGATAAGATTATGTAAAATATAAAACTGCAACAACCCTTGATCACACTGTGTGGGGGTCTTTAACCTCCCATACTTACTATGAATACCACACTAAATCTATAAGGGACTCAGAAGGTGCGGCAACAAGATCTTCAATAACTTTGTCACACTTGTCCTCTTTTTCTGGATTTGAAAACTCATGCATAAGAGGCTCTCCATAGCTAGGGTCCCATTGCTTGCAAAATGTCTCTATCAAATCTGCAAATGAAGATATTTCCCCTTTGCCCAAAATCAAAAACCAATTTTTTGCCTCTTCTTCCAAGGTAAGTTGAAATATGTATATCATCACATCCTCATGCACAATACCAAAATTGAAATATCTTTCATGAAAGATGAAACATGTAGTGAGGCTGAATCATTAATACCGTTGATGTTTTGAAACACGCACCAATCTTCATTAGGAACCTCATTTGGACACCCCAAGATATTCGAGAAGTCCAATGACTGATAGAAGGCGTCGATTACAAATTTTGCCAACTTTAAATCTTCAATATGAAAAACCCAAATCTGAAAAATGTATGCTTACTTCATACCTCATAACAAAGCTGTGAGGTCACCAAGTCAAGTTCAAAATGCCTTCAAATCTTACTGGCCATTACTGGATGGCTTCACCTCTACAAAACAACAAATTCTTCAAAATATTCAGGGAACATGGCTTCATTCTTTTGTGGAGTCATTGGATGAGAAGAAGATCTTTAAACCAATCTCTCATCAATCAATGTAGCCAATCTATAAAATCTCTGGGAAATGGAATTTATCCCTGGCAACGACGCCAAAATGTTACCTCCTGAACCTGCACTTCAAGTGGTAAAGCCCTAGAATACAAGTGCAACCCCAAGGAACTTAGGAAGGTTGCCCATTATCACCAAAACAACTCTTCCCCTCACTTTAGGTTGGCTCTCCTTCAACAGAAGGGGCGCTTCCCTAAATAGGATTACTAATGCTATGCCAGTGAGGTTCAAGGTGATATGAAGAGTTAGCTTTAGCAAAACAAAAATTATAGCATAGAAAATACGGTGATGGAGGAAAGAGACGAATGCCTATCCAATTAAGGGAAAAAAATGGAGTCAACACATCAATCTAAGAGGGTTGTTTTTATAAATGATTAAGACAAATAAAGAATCTACTACAACATGCCACAATCAACCTTAACTTGCTAAATAATGAGACTATCCTTGGAGAGCCCTAAAGGTGCCACTTTCAAACCATACTATGAGGGTATGTCCTACAATGAAGTATTATTCCAACAACCACCCTTTTTTTTGGAGGAAAACGGATAGGAAATTTATATTAAAAGGGAGGGAAGGAACCCTCATCAAAACATAAGATCCAAAAATAAAAGATGCCTCTGGCCGGATAGTCCATAACAGGCTTGACTTTTGACTGTCTTAAAACAAAAAAGCACTGACCATTTCTTATCCTAATATTCTTATACTGAAAGCTATAAACCCAAATGAATTGTTCTAACAACAACCTACAACAACAAAACATAGAAAACTAATTAAAATTTCCAAATGACCTGGTCTTCAAACTTCATTTGGAGCTGTCAAGAGGCTGATTCTTCTGCTGCTTCTTTTTCTCGTAGCTTCAATTGGAGCTCTTTCACTGTTGCTTCCAATTTTGTTATCCTGGCCTCAAGCTCTACATTTTGATTCTGTTGTTGTTCGAAATTGGCCCCAAGAATAGCCAGTAGTACTAAACATCTCCACGCTCCACCACACGACTTTGGTCCTCCTCCTCTTGCGAGGATTCCAACCTCCTATCTCGGCTTCGCATGTAATGATGCAAAGAGCGAACTTTCCTTCTAAGGTGTTTGTGTCTTGCGGATAGTCTTCTTAGCCTATGACCAACACAACAATCCTCCTCATCTGCCCAACTATCACTGTCCATCTCTCTAAATATTGTTGCATTGGGCCGGGCCACTACCTCCTCCCCACTATTAACGATCGAAAGATTGTTTACCGTTATGTTTCCTTTCCCAATTGGAGCTCTGAGACCGCAACTTCTACTTTTGAACCCCAAACTACGTGAAGATGTCGGCTTTGCACCACCTTTCTAAGTGAAAGCGCCCAGAGAAGTCATCTTGTACCAAGAACCAGACTTGTCGTGAGAATTTAGTTTGCCACCCTTGGAAATTGAGAGCGCATGCATCCAAATAATTAACAATTGAGTTCTTGGCTCATGGGAGGATCGAAGATCAATGGCACTAGCCTCCTAAAAGTCTTGTCGAAATGAATAACCAACTCAATTCATCATGCTTGCAACTGAGAGGGAGTACGATTCTGAGTAGGGATTTCATGTTGTGTTATCATGACATTTACTCCAGATCTTGGCCACCTTCCCTATTAATGGGTTTTGCCAATGAACCACATGCCCCTTCAACCGACCAACGCCATCCACCTTGCCAAAGCTCGCATGAATTTAATGGGTCCTAGGCTTATGCTCAAAATATTTCATCCGCCCCCCTCGTGGCTTTCCATAAAATTAATAGGTTACTATGTCATTGGTTCTTGTCCTTGCCTTTCATTTGAGAGATGTATGGTTTGTTCTAACCGAGCTGATGCCGTGTTTGCCAACTTGTACGCCTCCGAGTTATTAATTTTGAGGACATGATAGAATTCCTTGTTGTCCAATGTATCCAGGTTCTTCAATATTCTCTCCTGGATATGAGCCATCTTGAGGTTTTTGAACGGACGATTGGAGATCATCGCGTTAATTATGAGTCTCAGATCTCCAATTATGATGATCTCTTTTATACCTTTTCTAACAAGAAGACTTGTCCCATAGAGTAATGCTAGAAGCTCTGTTATGTTGTTAGTTTCATGGTCAAGACTACTGGAGAATGTTTCCTTCGTATTTCCTCCGGGATCCAGGATGACCCCCCTTGCACCTGCTGCCCTAGAATCCAACAACCACTCTTAACAAGATGATAGATGCAAGATAATACATTCAAAAATAAATCAACAAAGGAGATTAAGAGGAGAACCCTCACATTCAACCCTTCCAATGTGTTAAATATACCCTTCCTTGGTGTCCTCTCAATCATGTTCTTTGCAAGAAACTTCCGGCATTCGCCAATAACAATTAGAAATAAAAACATAAGCCTCACATATTATAAGAAAGAACCCTTGCACTTCTCATTAAGCCTTCCACATGATATTCAACAAAGCTCCAAGGAGAGAAACTCCTCACAAATCCAACCATAACTACAAATGGAGAGAGCTACTCTTTAAAGAGTCTAGCTCCATTTCCTTTACAATAAGATAATAATTCTTTACCTAGATCCACTAATTTCTCCACCACCCTCGTGTAATTCCTTGGAGGGATACATCATTAGAAAGCTGGGCCAAAGGTGTAGCGCTCTCTAAAATGAAACGTGAATGTGTTGAGTATATAACCATCAAGCCAAGGATACTCATATGACCTAAAGCGCTCACATGCAAAATCCCAAACCATACTAACTCATGCCAAAAGATAGCCATTGAGATGGCTAAGTCAAGACAATAAAGAGCATAAATGAGGAGCGCTTTACCCCAATAAAAACCACCATGCATTAGAAGTATGCCATGTCACTACTAATCCATCCAAAATCACTAGGACACTCTTTCACAAGAGCCATATGTAACGGTAAAAATCTGTTTACTGGAACTTCTCGAACTTCTACTTTCGAAAATACAAATAATCCATGAATATATATAAAAGCTGATAAAATAGATATGGTCTTTTACAAGATAGACTTTCTCGTATTTATAATTGTTTAAAGGGTGTCTAATGCAACTCTTCATAAAGAGTTACACCATTTCACTAATTAATTATATTATTATATTATTCTTGTTTGTTGTTATTACTCTCTCTCTCTCTCTCTATATATATATATATATATATGTTGTATATATATATATATATATGTTGATGTTTATTTTATTATTATCTTATTCATAACATTGCCTCTCTCTTAGAAAGGCTTTGTCCTCAAAGCCTTATAACGTTGTCGCACCGTTCCTTGTGAGGTTGTAGCTGACGAAACATGTCGGTACGAACTTCTAAGTGTAGAACATAACTTCCGATATGTTGATGGATCAATCCAGCCAAAATTGATTTGTTGATGACTGTTGGGATTCTCTATTGATCTGTCGTCGGGAGCTTTGAGCACATTAGTACCATTATCTTTTGACAATTCCCACTTTTTAGGATACTGGTTTATATGGTTGGGGTGTCGATAGGGAGTTATTGCGGTTTGTTTTTCTGCTGAGTTGACTTCCTTTTGAATTGTGTCGAGGATTGAATTTATTTCCTCAACTTGACTTTGTTTTTCAGAGGGTCTGGATGCTTCCTCCTGGATTTGTGCTAATTTGTTCTCTAATAGATTGTTATTACTCTGAATTTTCTCGAACCTTTCATCTTGCGACTTTTTGTCCTCTTTTAACTTATTGACTTGTTCCTCTAGTTCTTGATTAAACTTTTTGAGGTGTTGGTTTTCTTCTTGCTTTTCTAGTGTTCTTCCTTCAAGGTCTTCATTTGAATGTTCTGTCTTTTGACTATGTTTCAGCTTCTTGATTTTCGTAAGTAATGTCTTGTTATGAATTCTTAGTCGAAATAGTTCTTCAATATTGCTTGCTAATTCGTCCTTGATTTTCTTAATGTCCAGCTTGTGCGTCTTTTTAGTAGTGCCGTATGTCTGTTGGAGTTCTTTATTCTTTTGCTGCTGTTGACCTATGTCTGATTCTTGACTTTGTAGCTTCCTCTCAACTTGAGTCAATTCATCATCTTTGTCCCTGACAAGCTGTTTTAAATGCTTTATTTCTTCTTCTAAATCATTATCGCTTCCATCGGGTGACTTGTCGTCATTTTTTGACTTTCTAATCTGGTCTTCTAGGTTTTGATTGTGGATTTTTAAACATGATATTTCCTTATCATGATCAGATAACATTTTCTTGTTATCTCTTATGGTTCGTTCTAGTTGTCGATTTTGATTCCATTAGCGATGATTCTCATCGTCTCTCCACTCCTTAAAAAAATTCTGTGTCTCAATCTCATCTTGTAGACGTTTACTGCTCGCTTTATATTGCTCTAATTCGTCCAGTGCTGCTTGTAGTTTTGACTTCATTACGAAATATGTGTTTTCCATTGTGCCTGGCGTTTTCGTTGATAGCTGGTTTCCTTTGGCTTGATTTCTTGACGATGAGGGTCTTTTTCTGACTTGATATTGCTCTTCGACGATAACGGATCTTCAACTTCTTGATAAGGGAGTCTTCCTTGATTTTGTCTTCTTCCCTTTCGAATTTTGGAAAGAATCCTCCTTGATTTTTTTTATTTTTTATTTTTTTTATAACAATGTTCAATATGATTCTTCTTGTAAAAATTATTTGTGTTGATGCTCTTCTAATTTAATTTCCCCTTAATTTTTGTAAAACGGTGTAGAATGGTTGGTTGGGAGGAATGATTGTTACTTTCCCCACCCAAGTTCAAATCTCACTTTTGGTTTGTTGTTAGAGAATAAAACCAAACCCACTTTTCACAAAACCACGTGCACTTTAAAACCATGTGCGGTTTTACTTCTTTTTTTTTACTTTTTTTCTTCTTCTTTTACTTTTACTTTTTTCTTTCTTTAATAAGGATGGCTAAAAGCCTAATGTAAGGTTAAAAACCTAAATCTCAAAGAAACTTTGACTATTTGGCCACAAGCCGGAATCAACAAGCTCTGATACCACTGTAACGGTAAAAATCTGTTTACTGGAACTTCTCGAACTTCCACTTTCGAAAATACAAATAATGCATGAATATATATAAAAGTTGATAAAATAGATATGGTCTTTTACAAGATAGACTTTCTTGTATTTATAATTGTTTAAAGGGTGTCTAATGCAACTCTTCATAAAGAGTTACACCATTTCACTAATTAATTATATTATTATATTATTCTTGTTTGTTGTTATTGTTATTATTCTCTCTCTCTCTCTCTCTCTCTCTCTTTATATATATATATATGTTGATGTTTATTTTATTATTATTTTATTCATAACACCATATCTAGTAAAAAATACCAATGCAAGGAGTATATCACCATAGAACAATGTGCAAAGTGGGGTGCTCTCTAGAGATGACATGCAAGCATGCCAAGAACAATGTCAGGATGCCAAGATAAATCATAATCTCCATAGGTGTCAATCTTGCAAACCCTTGTCATTTGTGATGAAAATCACAAATGTTAGCCTCATCAATATGAAGGGTAACAATGTGCATTGTTAGTCATTAATATTGTTAAAATATATAAACTCAACTTGAAGAAGTCGAAATGTGGATCGGAGAAATGAAGATTGAGAGATTTTGACTGATAATCAAAATTAACTAAGCATGTATTGATTGGTTAGTTTGAGTTGATTGGGCATTGACAGTTCGATTGGACCTGTTTGCGCATAGAAACGACTAAAATCATGGATCCGTTTAACCACTTTGGGGTCACCTTGGTGATTAAACGTGACCATATCAACCTTGCTATAAGGAAATTGGTTATACTGCCAATTGTACAAATAGATGGTCATTTGGATCAATCTAGATGGTGAACAACATGGGAAGAAATCATAAAGAACTTGTGTATATAGATACATTGTCTATCAATGTGTGCTACTATGTTATTGTTATCACATTTATAGTAGCCGGGGCTACCATATCTTCAGACCAGATTCCAGTACTTTTCTGAGCCAATCCTTTACTATGAGATGCTTGAGATCGGCAGTTGATGAGCATCTATTCTAGGATCACTCATACTTTCAGCATCCCCAGAGCAGATATTACAGCCATGTGCCATGGCTGAGCCTCATGACCCCAGATCTAATGATTGAGGTGGCCATTTCCTTCCATACAGAGCAGTGTGATAGTTCCCAGAGTTATACAGCAGCAGCGTTCCAGTGACAGTGGATGGTTCAGATGATAGACACTGGTATATGACCTAGCAGGTATATGGTTGTGCATTGGATACTTTCATTTTGCTCTCTTATTTATCTTAGTAGCTTGACTAGGTATCTAGTGGTCACGATCTGGCGATATTATATATAGATATGGTTATTAGTTGACTGTTTGGAATTAAAGTGGTCTAATTTCTTAGAATCAGAATTTCTTTCGTATACTCGTTGGTCTCACCCTCTTAAGTAGTATGGACTTGGTCATTCCCACCATTTATGGCTTGCTAGTTATGGCATCACCTGTCACCTTTCCCCATCCATCCGTTCTCTTCCGTATTTGGTTTTATCTTGACTTACACTTCAGCTTGTGATATTGAGGACTTCCCCACTTATGCCTCTATGTTGGATAGATTCCCTGTTGTTTTGTGTCTTGGCTCTGAGTTGTGCAACAAAACTTACCGAAGCCTTGACCTCTCTGGTCGGTTGCCCCCGATGTTTGGTCTTGATTGTGGATAGTCCCCCCAGTTGCATTAGTTGTGTCGACTAAACTTGAAGCAAATTGTATTACCATCATTACATGCATATATGACTGATTTGTTAAATTTTCAGAATTTACTTCAATTTGATCTAGGATCTTAACTGAGAGAACAACATGTACAACAAATCTACAACATATCAATCATGGACACAATAATGCAAGCACACAAGAGACACAGAGTTTACTTGGGGAAAACCATAAAGGTGAAAAACCCCAATAACTTCCTCAGAGATAGATAGAGCAATGATACAACCAGAATACAAGAGATAGTCTTCTCCTAGTAGCAGAGCCTCCTCCTCCACAAGTGCGCCACTCTCCCAAAGTGTGAGTGAGAGAATAGAATGTGTGAAATGAGAGAGACACACTCTCTATTTATACACTAACTTGACTTGACCTTTACTCAACTAGGTCGGCCTCAACTTAACCACTTAACATAATGCTGACTGGGCCGACCCCCACTAGGGTGGTCTAATAACCCTTTGACCCACATGGTCGACCCCCAATAGGGTGGTCTAATAACCCTTTGACCCACATGACTTATACAGGGCCGACCCCAACAAGGTGGTCTAATAACCCATCAAGTATAAGTTACGACACTTACAATATAAATGACGACACTTCCGTATAGAGGAATAATAACATCTCTATAGGAATACAACCACTTCCGTATAGAGGAATAATAACATCTCTATAGGAATACAATATACATATATGTGAAATACATTCGGAAGTTACATATACATCAACATGATTGTTATATCTTCTATGCAAGCCCATGATTATAAAATAAAATTGTACTTTTAAGCACAATGAAAGAGGGCTATGAAATAAAATGAAAAGCACCCTGGATAAAAGTTGCAATTAGTTGTGCTTCTAAGCACATGTAAAATTCAAAGGGGCATAAGGCCTAAAAAGCAGTGGTTAAACATATGCTAAATCTAAAGACTGCTGGCCATAATAAAATGTAATGATTAATTCCTCATGGAACCTACGGGTTGGGATGTGAGATGGAGTAAGGGATAGCTAATTCTAAGTGTCCCCTAGAACCTCAAGTTACAGTTAGCTGTGCACTGTGTCATGGTGGTTCTAGAAAAGATCCTCACAGAGCTGGTTCAAGCTTGGATGTGAGATGTAGACATTTGCTAAAGTGAATAGGCACTCCTCAAATCAACTTATTCCATTCAACTTATTCCATTTGTGAGACGCCGCCATTCCTTGTGTGTTTTTTGTCCAACATATGCTTAGGTGTTTTCCCCTTTTCCTTTATCCGAAGTGTCACAGTTTTGAAGTTTGTAAAGTCATCCCCTTGTCCTAGCCTTGCCTTTTCCACCTTAACCCATTTCTAGCAAAATGGTCAAGTCCATGAATTGAGTATACACTTGAGGGTCTTTTTCTTAGTAATTTCTTGTTTTAATCCAGACTTATATTTGATGTACTACTGCTTAATCGTCAGAGAAATGCTACTTTGTACTTTAGTCTTGCTATTGAAATAATTAAAGGAGCATATCTTATCCATTTGCACTTGCAACATCAGTCAGTTTGAGCTTGGGTCATTATTTTGATCAGTATTGACCTGGTGAACCCAGTTTGACCAAGTCAACCACAGGATCTGAGATGAGTTGGATCGATGATATTCGAGATTTATTATTTGTGGTCCTATGATGCCCACTTGATGGTTTCATGCAGTAGACACATGTTTCATATGATGGTTTCATGCAGTAGACACATGTTTCATATGATGGTTTGATGGATTATTATTATTATTTACAGACCATTATTTTTTATTGTCCGGGCATGGTTGAGCTTACAAATGATTATCCAGGTGGTCACATGGTGTATGAGTACTCATCTCTACTACATGTGGGCCTTTTGAGTCCATTGGCACACTCAGATATCAATTTCAGGCACTTTCAGATGAGTTTATGGTCAGATGATCACTTTATTGCATATTTGCCATATAAAATGGCCTGTCAGCATGTTCCTAGATTATTTTGGTTCACCTAGGGCGCTATAGAGGGAGTATGGCGTCCAACCACTCGTTATTACCATATTACCATGCTCCCAGACATTTTGGTGCAGTCAGATTTGTGCCCGGGGCACCAGGCAGAGAGATACATACATTTTATTATTTTATAGGTGATTTTCTGAGGATAAAAAATTGATGGCTACTGATGAATTCGATTTGGGAAATTGAGGCAAAGAATTGGCATAAGGTTTGTTCAGAGGATTTTTGTGATGCATCCCACACCTTTCGGCACAGCTTGCAACATTCAGTGGGGTCCACACATACTCCAGGCTATTATTTGAGGATTTTATTATGTCATTGAGGGGGCACGATTTGGTCATGTGGTAATAGTATGATATTATTTTGAGTTATTATATGTTATCGTGCCATGGGATCATGCTAGAGAAGGACATGTTACACCTCCTAGCCCCACCATGTGCTTATGTCATGATTTCTAGTCACTTGTCATGTGGTACGTCCCCCTAGGGCATCTTAGTGAGTGCACCCCCTCTATTTTTGAGTTGATCCATGTGTATTGTATTTGGGCTCATCTTAGCCATTGATTATCATTGATGTATCTTTTAATCTCAACCACTCATTCAAAAGGTGGTTAGGGTTTTGGTCTCTCTCATTCCTATTTAAGGAAGAGACCCCCTGTTAAATTTTCTGAATTTACTTCAATATGATCTAGGATCTTATCTGAGAGAACAACATGTACAGCATAGCTACAGCATATCAATCATGGAGACAATAATGCAAGCACACAAGAGACACAAAGATTTACTTGGGGAAAACCATAAAGGTGAAAAACCCCAATAACTTCCTCAGAGATAGATGGAGCAATGATACAACCAACAAGAGAGATAGCCATAACCTAGCAGCAATCCTCCTCCTCCATAAGTGCGCCTCTCCTCCTTGAGAGCATGTGTGAGAAGTGAGTAAGTAAATAGAGTGTCTCCCACACTCTATTTATACTTGACTTGACTTGCCTTTTTACCTAACTCATGTAGGCTCGAACTTAACCACATAACATAATGCTGACTGGGCCGACCCCCAATAGGGTGGTCTAATAACCCTTTGACCCACATGGCCGACCCCCAATAGGGTGGTCTAATAACCCTTCGACCCACATGACTTATACAGGGCCGACCCCAACAAGGTGGTCTAATAACCCATCAAGTATAAGTTACGACACTTACAATATAAATGACGACACTTCCTTATAGAGGAATAATACCATCTCTATAGGAATACAATATACATATACATGTGAAATACATTCCAAAGTTACATATACATCAACACTCCCTCTTAACTAGGAAGGTATTTCTCAGCACAGTTCTTTTAGCACAAGTCATCTTCTCTGGATCATCGTCACTAGATAATCGTCATTGAGTCATCATCATCGTCACTGCTGCTGCTATCTCAATCAATCTCTGAATCTACTCGTCATAGGAAGTTCTACAGAGCCAGTCCTTTTTCATACTGGATGTAGGCCCACCACCTGCAGGTCTTCGTCATCACTGGCCATACTGTGGAATCCTCAGGACTTATTACGTGCGTCACAAAACCTCGAAAGAGCATCCCAGGATGTTACGGGTACACAACTCCGACCTGTAGGATCTCCCAGGGTGCTATTACATGTGACCCCACCACAAAACCTCGAAAGAGCATCTCAGGATGTTACGGGTACACAACTCCGACCTGAAATCTCCCAGGGCACAAATTATATGTGGTCCACCACAAAACCTCGCAAGAGCATCTCAGGATGTTACGGGTACACAACTCCGACCTGAAATCTCCCAGGGCACAAATTACATGTGGTCCACCACAAAACCTCGCAAGAGCATATCAGGATGTTACGGGTACACAACTCCGACCTGAAATCTCCCAGGGCGCTATTACATGTGGTCATGGCAAAACCTCGAAAGAGCATCTCAGGATGTTACGGGTACACAACTCCGACCTGAGATCTCCCAGGGCCCAAATTACATGCCATAGGACAAAACCTCGCAAGAGCATCTCAGGATGTTACAGGTACACAACTCCGACCTGAGATCTCCCAGGGCACAAATTACATGTCCTCCCAGAGCAATGTCTCGAAAGAGCATCCCAGGCTGTTACGGGTACACAACTCCGACCTATAGGATCTCCCAGATATGCTCATCTGCACAACCTGATCCACGGCCACAGAGTATCAACCTGATACTCACCATACATCATCCTGATGTACTCATGATCGTCCTGATCATCATCACTGCAACGTCCTGCTGCATGTCATCTGGAGCAACATCCTGAAGCTCACCATCCATGATCATCCTGATCATCATTGCAACATCCTGCTGCATGATCCACCTGATCATCAATGCATCTTCCTGATGCATACCAAGTATCATACATGATCCTCCTGATCATTAATGTATCCACCTGATACAAATACATGATACATATCATCATACATGATCCTCCTGATCATCAATGCATCTACCTGATGCATACCAAGTATCTACCTGATACATATCATCATACATGATCCTCCTGATCATCAATGTATCCACCTGATACAAATACAAATACATGATACATATCACCATACATGATCCACCTGATCATACAATGTATCCACCTGATACATATACAGATACATGGTCCAAGCATCCAACATGATGCATAAACAATACATACACATGATCCAACTGATCATATCCTGCATCCAACATGATGCGTACATACATACATAAAATGATCCAACTGATCATATCCAGCATCCAACATGATGCGTACATACATACATAAAATGATCCAACTGATCATATCAAGCAGAAACTAGAACATCATCCTGATGCTCATCATCCAGCGCTTACATCCACAGCCATGTGAAGGATCCTCCTCCCAACATGCTTGGAATGGCTTCAGCAAATGTGTCCATCACTTCTTCCTCGAAGTGTCCTCGATCTGAAGAACGCCAAGCCTCTCTCTGAAGTACTCGAACTTCACCCTGGCTAGTGGCTTCGTCAGCACATCTGCAATCTGCTCGTCCGTCGCAACATACAGGAGCTTCACAGCTCCTCTCTGCACCATATCCCTGATATAGTGATATTTGATCTCTATGTGTTTCGACCTGTCATGAAACACTGGGTTCTCGGACAGCTTCACACAACTCTGGTTATCACAGAAGATACCAGTAGCCTCCAACGGGAGATCAAATAACTCAGACAGTAGCTTCCGTAGCCATACTGCCTCACAACTAGCTGAACAGGCTGCAACATACTCTGCCTCAGCTGTACTCAGTGCTACGCAGGACTGCTTCCTGCTAAACCAAGAGATCACACCTGATCCCATACTGAAGTAACACCCAGATGTGCTCTTCCTGTCTGCAGCACTGCCAGCCCAGTCTGAATCAACATAACCCTACAGGTTAAACTTTTGATTCGCCTCATACCTGAGCCCATAATCCACTGTACCCTTCAGGTACCTCAGAACATGCTTTACAGCAACCAGGTGAACACTCCTCGGATCCGTCAGGAACTGGCTCAATGTGTTCACAGCAAAGCAAATGTCTGGTCGTCAGGTACATCAAGGACCCAATCATTTGACGATACAGAGAGACATCAACCGGCTCAGATGAAGCATCACATAGAAGCTTCGGATTCGATGCCATTGGTGTGGCCATTGCCTTGCAATCTATCATTCCGAACCTCTTCAAGATTTCTACTGCATACTTCCCTTGTCCAAGGAAGATTCCATCTGCACTCTGCCACACCTCCATGCCAAAAACAAATAGTGCATCATCCCCAAGTTCTTCATCTCGAACTCGGTAGTAAGCTTCCGCTGCATGTCGGCAATCAATCTATCTTCACCTGTAACAAACAGGTTATCCGCATACACTGGATTGCCTTCCTCAACCTTGTAGTAAAGGTTGGAATCCGCTTTACTCTTGGTAAAGCCCAAACTGGATAGAAAGCTGTCTATCCTACCATACCAAGTTCTGCACATATATGTGACTACACCATGCTGTCTTGAAATCCATCTGGTGCATCTTCTATTTCATCACTTTTATATTTCTCAATGTTGCCATCTGCAACATGCTTGATCTGATAATTCCATTTGGAAGTCATAGCAAACTTCCCTTCATGTCTTGGGATTACATCCCAAACATCATTCTTCATGATCGACGGATCATGGCATTTCATTTCTTCATCCCAGATCCTGGGAACTTCAATATCTTCAATATCTTCAATATATATCTTTGTTGCTGGAACAAATGTTGTAGTTCTTCTTTTGTAGGAGATGGCATACGATCTTTCCTACACAACAAGTTAAATTGCATGATTAGAAAACATCTCATAGTTTTCAGAACAAATTCTTACACATAAAGAAATATGCCATACAGTCATGCAATTATCTTAGCCAATGCTTCAATACAACATTTATCCATATTCCGTAACTTTCTAGATGCCTTCCAATCTCTACCAGAACATTGTTAAGAGTGTGCACAACTCCCAACATGTCAGCAAAGAGGTTTCATTCTAGATAAGTAGCAATCGAATGTTGTACAGTGCCATAGGCCACTTACCCATGCATATTAGGAGTATACTGTTAATCAATGCAATTATTCTAATATGCATAATACACAACCTAATTCTAGGAACATCAGTATATACATTTATTGAACAGTATTATTTAAGAAATGACAATTCAAATACTTATCTTTGTTTGTTCGTTGGGTGGACTCCCTCTGAGTCTTCGCTTTCTTGCAGGAGCTGCTGGAGTCCTAATCTGAAGTAGCTTCTTCTACACCTTTCTGTTGTGGGATGTAGAGAGATGATCAACTCCCTCTGAATATCTGCATCCTTGCAGAAACTATTGAAGTGTGCTCCTTTGCTTTCTTGCAGGAACAACTAGAGTGTGCTCCCTCTTGATCTTTGCTTCCTGAATTACCTGTTCTTGAACTCATATTCATCCTTGGTCCCTATGCATGCTTATTAGTATCATGAATGTGTTGTCCTTGTGATCTCATATAAAATCATACATTCATTAGTATACTATTAAAACACAATAATCTCAAGCATGTATAGTCATGATCATTTCAAATAGAAATAATAAGCATTAGCATTCAAGGATTCTTATGGTTAGTCAAATCATAAGAAACATAACATGTCTAAACCTGTAATTACTCAAGCCTATGACTCTTCAGGTTAGTTGAATCATCAAACAAGATAAGAGATATAAAATGCATAAAACCTGTGATTATTCAAACCTATACCATCATGATTCTTCTGGTTAGTCATATCATCAATTATGGTAAGAAACATAATATGCATACAATCATGATTATTCAAACCTATGATTCTTCTGGTTAGTCATATCATCAATTATGGTAAGAAACATAATATGCATACAATCATGATTATTCAAACCTATGACTTCATGAATAATCATTATCAACCACGCGATAGTATAAGATCCTAACCCAAGGTAGGAATCTAGCTTGATATAGGAAAAACATAAGTGGATTATCATGTTAGCTAGTTATGTCTAACATACCCGTATAATGTCTTTTGGTTCTTTTCAGTGACTTGTGCTAGTAACCTGCATGTCTCATAAGTTAACCATTATAAAACCAAGTTATACATACCTCGTGAATGGATCTTGTATGAGATCCATGACAATGGATGAATCTTTGTCCTCATGTTATCATGATCATATGTTCTTGGACCAGAACATGATCTGTCTTTCTTGGTGTACCTTTCATGTTAGTAGACAACACAAAACTCATACAACATCACAATGTGTTAGTACAAACATAAGTTTCATACTCCTAATAAACGAATGACTTCTATCATGCATTCATAATTTTATTAAGGTGATATGACAAGTCTAAAATCAAGATTGTACTAACCGTGATAATATGAAGACAAGCATACCATAAACTTAATTATGAACAAATCTCAAAACATACCTCGATGAGTCATACCTGTCGAGATCACTTGTAATCTTCTTATGTAAGGCCTTAGCCTCATCTCCCTCTGAAACAGGAACTTCTTTGCAGATGATCAATCCATCTTCTTCTAGGATTAACCCAATCCACTTGATTTGCAAGAACTGGACCTGGAGCTGGATATGGGTTTGTCAGAGAAACCCCAAAAATTCAAACTTTGAATTTCAAACTTTCGAAAGGATAGGAATATGCGCCTTGATGAACTGATCAAACTGGTATATTCAGAATTTGAAGACTGCAAAGTTTCACTCCTCAATTTTGCCTTTGAAACTTCCAGATTCACTGGACGTGACTCTGAACTGGGGTTTGATGAAGCCCACTCTTCTACCCAATCAAAATGTTTGATCCAAAGCTCTAAGCTTCTATTTTTCTGAGGAGCTTCCAGCCGTGGTCACAGATTTCAAAAATTCCCATTTTTACAGAAGCCCTAATTTTCCATTTTTCTGATCAAAGTCCCGAACTAGGGTCTGATCAAACCCGGCCTTCTACCCAACCAAAAATTCTGATCTTGGTCTCTAAATTTCTATTTTGATGAGTAGCATCCAGCCGTGGTCTCCGATTACAAAAATTCCAACTTTCTTCAAAGCCCTAAATTCCGGAAGCCATGAATGAAGGTACCAAAAAATAATTCTGTTTTGACAGAAATATGTACCTGATTGTTTCTGGTGTAACTCTGAAATTTTTGATCCACAGGGTCTGAAAAAGTTTTCTGAGATAGCCTGACCTGTTAGCTTTCCATCCTGACAGGTCTGACCTCAATTGGATGTTCTGAGAGAGAGTTATGCCAAATGTCGCAACGTGACCTGTTTTGGGAAAATACAGGAGAGCGAACTTGTACGGCGTGCCACGTGTCACTGTTTGACCTTCGGCCTCTAAAAAAGTTTTCTGAGATAGCTCGGCCTGTTATCTTTCCATCCTGACAGGTCTGACCTCAATTGGATTCTCTGAGAGAGAGATATGCCAAGTGTCGCAACGTGACCTGTTTATGGGATAATACAGGAGAGCGAACTTGTACGGCGTGCCACGTGTCACTGTTTGACCTTCGGTGTCTGAAAAAGTTTTCTGAGATAGCTCGGCCTGTGTACTACCTGTCACTTTTCACGAAATTTCATTTGGAGCTTCCTAGCCCAAGTTATGACCTTTTTCCCAAGGTCACCTGATTTTCACTCAGATCTGGAAGAGGCAGAAACCCTATATTGTACAGATCATAAATCACAAAGTACAACGAATTAGAGGTTGTCCTTTGGACACAAGATACCTGGAGATCTTAGCTTCGTCCTGTAACAATTTCAGATCCGAAAAATTCGCCAAAACGGATTTATAGCGAAAGTGCTACGATGACTAGTTTTTGCTATATCAAGCCCTAGCATCGTAAGTGCAACAAGTGTCATACATGCCATATCATGCCTTCTTTCAGGCTAGCTCTGATACCATGTTAAATTTTCTGAATTTACTTCAATATGATCTAGGATCTTATCTGAGAGAACAACATGTACAGCATAGCTACAGCATATCAATCATGGAGACAATAATGCAAGCACACAAGAGACACAAAGATTTACTTGGGGAAAACCATAAAGGTGAAAAACCCCAATAACTTCCTCAGAGATAGATGGAGCAATGATACAACCAACAAGAGAGATAGCCATAACCTAGCAGCAATCCTCCTCCTCCATAAGTGCGCCTCTCCTCCTTGAGAGCATGTGTGAGAAGTGAGTAAGTAAATAGAGTGTCTCCCACACTCTATTTATACTTGACTTGACTTGCCTTTTTACCTAACTCATGTAGGCTCGAACTTAACCACATAACATAATGCTGACTGGGCCGACCCCCAATAGGGTGGTCTAATAACCCTTTGACCCACATGGCCGACCCCCAATAGGGTGGTCTAATAACCCTTCGACCCACATGACTTATACAGGGCCGACCCCAACAAGGTGGTCTAATAACCCATCAAGTATAAGTTACGACACTTACAATATAAATGACGACACTTCCTTATAGAGGAATAATACCATCTCTATAGGAATACAATATACATATACATGTGAAATACATTCCAAAGTTACATATACATCAACACCCCCCTCATTGTAAATGGACTTTTGGCTCTTGGCTATTGGAATAAATTTGATTCTTGTGAGAAAGTCCTGGATCTTGTTTTGGATGTATGGCTATGGTGATTGAAGCTATTTTTCCATTGCATTGAGGATCTTGGTGAATATCTTGCACATTTTCCATCCATATTTTTACTTGCAGGTGAAGAGGACGATTTGGTAGAGGGGCACACTTGCTGGGGAGACTCACCTTGTCTCTCTCTCTCTCAAATCCAGTTTATTCAGGGAGTAGTTTTGTCTTTGTACCAGTTATTCGCTGCATATTATTCTTTGTTTGCATTTACCCTCATTCTTGTTTGCTAATTGAGTTGATCTCCTTGGTTTTGCAGGAAGAGAGGGGCGCACCTGTGGACTTGGGCAAATCGTGGGAGCAAGAGAACAAACTAAATCTTCATTTGATCTTTGCGGGAGTAGTCCTCGTCATTCTAGCATCCATTATCATCATCCAGTTACGCTCAAAAGGTGAGTATTTTATTTCTCTAACTTACCCATCTGTCATTTACATTCAAACCCTCAAACCCTTGCCTTTTACATTCAAACCCTTTCTAGATGAGAAGGCATGTATATACCCATTTAATACAATTTATACAAGGGTCGTACCTGCTAGCATAGTTGTGTCTCATATGTACTATATACGACAGTCTTCTTGATTGCATATCATCGTCCTTTGTATCATTCACATTTATTAATTATTATTTATGTCCTTTTGGATGATATGGGCTTGTCCCTTTTCTTATGAATGCCTGTGGCACCCCGTGACTAGCGGAAGGTATGTCACATAATTGCCGAACAATCTGAAATATGTTAAAGAATGTGTTCACATTATTCCATAATCTCGAGTGTTTCTTTCCCTTGTTGATTTTTTATGTGTTGGTTTTGGATTTTGCATTTTTTCTTCTATGTGTATGGCAGCATGCTGCTATAGTTATTGCAAAACTTCCTTACATCTTTTCTGCAGGCCTTCTATACTCTTTAAAATGCTGGAATTTCACCATTCAGTGGGGTCCACACACATTTTCTTGACATTTTTTGAACTATGTTGCAAAGAAAGGCTTTTAATGGAGCAACAGGTTGTGGCATAAATTTTTAAAAGGGCATGGGCAGGTCTAGAAACTCGACATATAGTGTGGAATGGAAAGAAGGTTTTCCTCCTAAGAATTCTGTAGGCTAGTGACAAAATGACAAAGCCTCTTGTACAATTCCATGGGTATCTGAGCAGCTACAGAGGAATATAACTTAGTTATCAGATATTTGAAAGCAAAAGTATGTGTTCATTAGGGCCCTACGTGGTATGATTGGATAATGAATTGATTATAATATGAGTATCACTAATTCTGTGAGAACTGAGAATCACACTGGATGTAACACATCAGATGTCAATTGGATGTGTATTCACAAATTGGTTTAACAATAGTCTCCGATGGCTTAAGTATCTAGTACTTTGCAAGTTTGGCTTGGTTATGAATTCATAAGGAGTCCCAGAAAAGAATTTGAAAAGTAGGACATGGTCAAAACCCTTACGCAACTGCTTTAACTTGCATGGTGAGTTGACCGGTACCAAATATCAAGTGCAGGATTTGCATGCCAAACTGAAGCAAAATAGACCCTATTTTAATGCCAGGATGAATATGGCAGCAGTCACTGCATACATGCTTAACTTTGATTGCAAATTTCTAGATAATTGGCATGCAATCTCTTGATTGTCAAGTGTAAATTTGTAATATTCATTACTTTTTACTGTTAGAATGAAGCAAATGAGATTTAGCTGATGTAAGCATACAGAAGAATGCAGATGAATGTTTGTGGGGAAGACAACTTGTCAAATTTCTTTTTTATCTGCAAAACTTCTCTTCGTAAATTTGTTATAGTAGCCAAGGATACTCATGGTCTGCTTGCATTCTGTGTCTATTGTTGCAGTGCTTCTGTGGTAATGGCATATTTGATGAAAACGGAACAGCTGTCACAAGAAGGTGTGGATATTCTTGCTCTATATTATTTAATTTTTGGGTAGTCATATTGGATAAACTTTCCTGCTTTGGACTAATTGTCATTTGCAAACAAATTATGATTTCTTTTCCTGTTGCAAAATTGAGAAAAGGAAGTTTCTGTGGTTTCAACTTTGTAGTATGTACATTTGTTGGTCTGATAGCATTTCCTGATACTTTCTTGCAGATGCATTTGAATCTCTAAGAGAACAAAATGAGTTTGTTTGTCCAAATGATGGTTTCTTGGAACAGGTTAAATCTTTCTGTCACCTTTAGGCTGTTTATAAATTGTGGCTTAAGAGCTTTTGCAGATGCCTTTTATTTTTTGTAACATGATGAAACTGAAAGACTATCTACTGTTTTTGCAGTTGAAAATGTTTGAAGATATGGGTTTTAAGGTCGACCGCACTAGTTCCATATACAAAAAATTTCACTTGAAAATCCTAGGTAGGTAAAGAGTGCATCTTTTTTCTTTGACTTGGTATAAAAATTATACTTTAGTAGTAATGCAAGTTGCTTGCTTTGATTGAGCACAAGAAATAATAGTATACATATAGGCTATGCGACATTATGCTCATGCTCATAAAATTAAAGATGATTCATTGCTCATAAAATTAAAGATGATTCCAGGAACGCGTTTTGAAATTGCATACGCTCTCATGTCGATATGTCTTATTAGTAAAAGCATAACCAAATCCCCTATTTGGATGTAATCCGCAAATTATTTTTAGATGGCCAGTTCTTGGAGACACTGACTTCTAAGTTTTTGATGAGCTACATGAGGTATCAAATTGTATATTTTGATTTTCTGATTAGAAATTTGGGTGGAGTCCTCTATGTATACATAATTAAAGCATTGTCCTTGTGGACATGATTAGCACATGTTAATATAATATGGACCTAGGTTGCATGGGAAGGAATATGGATCCATTGGTTTTTTTGAAAAGTTAGGATCCAAATATGAGGAAATGACACAAATATATGTGTGTCCATTTTTTTTTAAATGGGAAGCTTCCTTTTGACAGACGGTAAACCCAAAAATAAGCATGTCCCACCCTCCCACACTTAAGTGAAGAATGGGATTGCTGGTACCTTGCCAATGCCATTACAATAATCTGTCTAAAGACTACCTCAACAATATTCTGACTGAAGGCCACAATCAATAATTGGCACAAGGTGCAAGTTCAATAGCCACACCTGACAAACGCCACATAGGCGAGGAGCACGCCCGCTAGGTTGGGAATTATTAGACTATGAATCCATCTCAGACTTTGTGATTGTCTAGGGACTCGTAGTCTAACATGAACTTGGGTCATTGTCACAACATCCACTCCAAGTAGCTGCTAGACCACAACACAACAGACCATTTGTGTGTGTATACATACATATTGCTTTTTCGAGAAAACCTCTTGGGGAAACCTAAGGGATGCTTCCTCAAATTCGTGGATGGCATCCATAGAAAACCCATTGGTGTAGACTAGTGCACATAACCTAGGGGAATTCAAACTGGGCACTTGCTAGCATGGAACTAGCCAAATGCGCACCAACATTGGTGACAACTGGTTGAGCGAACCTCTTGAGTGTTGGGCTTTTGTGTGTGTGTGTGTGTGTGTGTGTGTGTGTGTAGATATATATAATCCAAAACATAGAAATTGAAATTTCAAGAACCAAACCCATTCATAACTTTGAAAATATAACCAAAAAGAGAGTTTTAACATCACCATCTTAGAAATGCAAACTGTTATGAAAAATCTTGGATTTGTGTTTTAGAATAGGGAGGAGTGGTTGTTTTATAGGAAGAACTGTAAGTGCAGGATTTTAGGGCCCATTAGCCCCCATTTTGTCGTGGGTGTCCACATGTGATTTTTATCACACTTTCAGCAGGGGTGACAGGTTGATGTAGCTGATTTATGCCTTGGGGTTTTGTTTCATGTTGTGATGATGTTCTAGCATATGATTGGTTTATGGATCTTCATGGGCTAGTAGCAATGGATGTGTCCTCTTATGATGTTTTGGTTGTTGATGTGGTTTCATATGGATGATGTTTCACTTTCTTGTGGAGTGCCCTAGTGCTCTTGGTCTTATTTGGCATCTAGATCACATGAACTATCATTTTACATGGAGCACTTGGCTTTTTTACATGATGACGTGGTATTTGGAGACTTGTCCATGTGAGTGCTCTAGCTTATTTGGCATGATTTTATGACATGGATGACTTATGATGCATATTCCTTAGAGTGCCCTCGTCCTAGCACATGTTCAATGGCATATAGCACACATTCCATTGGAGCGCTCTTGATTCTTATGACTTGGATGTCATCTTGGTTCCATGGGTATCTTTATTGGTTGAGTGCTCTCCTTGTTTATCTCTTTTGACATGTGTGGAGGAATGATATTATAGATGGGGCCATCCCCTTCTTCATGAAGTGGTTATCTATTGTGGATACCTTGCTCTTGGATTGGGTGCTTATTTGTTGATTAGTGGTCTCCATGGTTCATGGATCTAACCCTTGTTGGATCATCCAATGGACATGGCCTAACTGCTAGCAAAGGGTGAAGGCTAAGGACAAGGCTTAGGCAAAAGGGATGACTTGATCAAATCAACTAAGTGACACTTTGGATGGGGAAAGGGGAAGCTACACTTTGTGCTGGACAAAATAACAAAGGGAATGGCAGTGCCTCACAAATGGATAAGTTGTTTAGAGAGTGCTTATTCAACTTAGGCATCATGTCTACATCAAGTTGATCCAAGTTCATTAGGATCATTCATTTAATTTTCATGGCCTTTTTGGCCTATATGACCCCTCTGGGATTTTACATGCGCTAAAAAGCACAACTAATCGCAACTTGCATCCGGGGCATATTTATATTTATAAGGTTAGAAATATTTAGATATGGCATTTGTTTAACCATTGCTTTTTGGACCTTTTTATACCCTTCATGGGGTATTTTAGCATTTCATTGCTTTAGCCTTTATTCATCGTGTGTTGAAAAACATTCTAGAATTTTAATTTCATAGGTTTTTATAAGAGATTTCCAATATAAGTAGTACATGTGCTTTCAGTTTTAGCCAACAACAACTCATGTGACTAGAGGGAATTCCGCGCTAAGCCAAACATCAGGGCAACCGACTAGAGTGATCTAGGCATAAAATCCAACTCACCAAAGGCAAGTTCTGTCACCAACTCAGAGCCGAGACACAAAACAAACGTGGATGCGATCCAAGAAAGAGTTAGAAATGGGGAAGTCCTCCATATTAAACAGTTAAGAAGGCAAGTTAAGGTGAAATCCAAAATAAGGAAGGTCATGGATGGATGGAGTCAAGTGAGTGTGGTGCTTAGGCTAGCAAACAAAGATGTCAGGAAAAACCATGTCCATGCTCACAGGAGGGTAACGAAACCAATGAGTATTGTCAGAAAACCATAGAGTGCAAGTAATACATCCAATTTTATATTTATAAAACCATCCAAGATATTTTATTTCATTATTTAAATAGTACTGCCACATGAGTTATATACCAAGTCAATGCTGTGAAGATGACTAAAATAACAAGATAATAGTCCAATGATAACAATCATAAGTCTAATAGTCATATCACTATATATCATAAATAGCCATCATGTAGAACCACTGAAACACTGCTGCAACAATACAACTGGGCACTGAACTGAAACTGTATGGAACAAAAGGTCACATCGGTCATCAAATCTAAGCTCTCAAGGCTTAGCCTTGGCACAAGGTCTACTCAATGTCTGATATATACTGCTCTGATCTATAAGTGATCTCAAATAAATATGCTCATCATATCTGATCTCTGTAAAAGCAAAGCTCTGAAAAGTGCAGATATTTGCTTAGCAAGAATAGTAGCCCAGCTACTATGGTGTGATAACACTCACAAAAGAAGACTGTTAGGAAGATGTTCGAAACCTTTAAGAAGTTATTTGATCTTAGTAGCATCAATGTTACTCTTACATTGAGGAATCAACTGTCAAATCTAAAGATGTCAAAGTCAGAATCAATTGCTTCGTACTTCATGACGATATTGACTACTCCGCTTTGATACTCTGCGCTAATCAGCCTGGCTACCGTGGTGGGCTACTCAACTGTTTGGCTTGACTAACTACGCTTTGATCCCCGGCTACTTCGCTTGGCTACTCCGGTACTCAGCTTGCATTGGTTACTCGGAATGGATCCACGGCTACTCGACTGGACTACTCAACTGCTCGGCTTGATACTCAGTGCCTAGAAGCTACCCTCAGTGCTGCTATAGCCGGTTGTGTCCATTCCATTATTATAAAGAAAAAGAAAGTAAGATTTAACTTTGTGATTAGTACTTATTTTATTATGATATAGACTTGTTTCCCATACAAATTCAATAGTCCCACTAGTTGCATTAGCCTTGTTGGCCTTTTAGCTGAGCTAAGCAGCATCAGGGTTCTCTCTTTAGTGCACCTACCTCTTGCGATTATTTCTTTTATAGTTAGTAATTATGACAAAAGCAAAGAATGGAGACTTATTTTTCACTCGGATTGAACTCCTCTCTATGGCCTTAGGGCATGGGAATAAAGGTAGAGTAGTTCTAGGCCCCTTTCAGAATGTGTTTATCTATGATAGCAGGATGCCATTGATTCGAGGTCCGCTCTATCTGCTGATAAGAAAGAGAGAGAGTAAGCTATTTCTGGATCGGCTGGCCAACTTGCTATCCTCTCGGGAATTGGAGACTGCGAATCAATGGGATTCTTCCCTTGTAGCAGCTGTTTTATCCTACCACCCAGCCTTGTTTTCTCCTGTCCACGCTACCCATATCCATGTCCCTCCACCTTCCTTACCTTTATTTATTCATACTTCCATGCGATTTCAGAGGAGTTAAATGGTGCAATACTTGCTTTGTCTAGACCAATTTAATGCCTACTAGTACTCTTTGGCTGGGAACTAAAGCGTGGGGAGCGACGGGCGTACTGCGCCTTATCCTTACTGGTGTATAACGGTCGATGTGCATACGAATGGATAGAGGAATTACTTTACTCACAAAGTGCGACAGAATGAGGGAATCTTTATTTATTTTATATAAAACCACCACCTCCGAACTAGCCTACCTTGCCAGTTGGTTTTCCATGTTACGCCCTTTCCTGATAGTGTTTATTTATCTGCCACAGTAATAGACTATTTTCCAACACCACAGCCGCTACCGACTTGACCCAGGTGAAAAAATGCCTCTATATTCCGAGTTAGGGTGGTGTGCCGTTTCTCCCCCGCTCAACAATCAGATGAAATCTGATTAGCTGTGCCTCAACGAACGTACTTTAGCGAGTGTTTTAGAGGGGTAGAACACACGGGACTTCACTGAACGCCTGAGCCCTGTTCATCCTTCGCCAACATTCGAGTGGTAGTTTTATTTAGTAGAGGGAGATTGGTTGGTTAGTGCCACATCGTGTCATTGTATTAAGTTTCTTTTTTTTTCACGACGTATATGATAGACTAAACTCCCCTCGCTCTCTCCCGCCAACTCTTATTTATCTTGGGTCGATCGTTTATACTCGACTTGGATTTGATAATACTCAACTGCTTGGCTTGACTACTCTGCTTTGATACTCTGCGCTAATCAGCCTAGCTAATCGGCATAGCTACCGTGATGGGCTACTCAACTGCTTGGCTTGACTAACTACGCTTTGATCCCCGACTACTTTGCTTGGCTACTCCGGTACCCTAATTACTTAGTATTGATGTCCAAATCGCTTTCCTTCAGCCCTAGGTATCCGGGTACATCACTTAGAATCTTTACTATTCACCTGTAACCTTGGCCTTTATGAATGCACTTAGTGAAGTTAGGAGGGACTGCTATGAACTCGCTACGTCTCTTGCCTTATTAAGAATTCCGAGTATAACATCTCAGATTCTGGGGACCACATATGTATAGAACTTCTTTGTATAATGTTACCCCCATCATAACTAAGGGACAAACTAAGCACTAGTGGAGAATGCCTTGAAGATAAAGAACTTGTTATAACAACTCTTAATGGTCTCCCTCCCTCTTGGGAACCATTCATCCAAAGTCTAAGTGGAGGAACCAAGTTGCCCAAATTTGATTGATTATGGGCAGATTGCATCCAAGAAGAAACGAGAATTGCAGCTCGGAATAAACTACATGGCACTCAAACCGAAGAAAACCAAGCCTTTACATCTCATGCCAAGAAAGGCAAAGGAAAAGGAAGAAAGTTCCATAACAATAAGAACGAAGATAGAAGATCAAGCCCGCCACCAGATCAAAAGAAGAAGAAAGATCTCTATCATATTCAGTGCTTCAAATGCAATAAGTATGGCCACTATGCTAGATATTGTCGAAGTTCAAATAAAAGGAAGCACGAAGCCTCAACTGCAGATATTGATGAAGATACTTCTCACAAGAAATCAAGGAATGATGATTATACAGAGTTCTTCTTCTAGTGCTCCCCATGTTAAAGTGATGAAATGAAGATCCAGACTGTGATGGACTCCCAGCAAGAAAAATGAAGAACAAAGGACTCTCATTCCCATAAGGAGGCAGTGGGAGCCCACCCACAAAAACAATAAAAGATAAGTATTTGGATTTATTGTTCACATGGATTTGTTTTGTCTTCATAACAAATTCTATGCATATCTATTAGGAAAGTTTGTTGAGCATTTAATATAGTTCACTTGTTAATGTATTGTAGGCACTTGTTGTACTTGTTATGCATATGAGCTACACAACACCTGCTGGAGCTAGTCTAGATGATATCTCCTTACATGCTTAGAGTAGTGCACACTCTTGATGGCGTGTTCTAGTGGAGATAGCAGACATCTAGATAGTTACCATATGTGTTTGGGGTACATGTTTATGATTGTTGTGCTGAAGCATTAGCCAAGATGCCTACATACCTATGTAAACTATTTTCCATTGCATTAAAATATAAATTGGTTAAATTTGATTATGCAATGTCGCTAACCATCTGACGGGATTTGACTTGTATGGAAAAGACCATATGATATGGCCTACAAGAGAAGGATGATGAGACTTGTTCCGATGAACAAGTGATGGACACATGAATCCCGTTGATGTTCAGATTAATCAAAAGCAGGAAGCTTCTAGGAGCATGACTCTCAACCTAGAAGGATGACTCCTAGACAAATCAATTAGATGGAAGTCATGACTATACAGCAACAGACAAACATGGACCTAATACATCCAGCTATATTTGATACATGACCCACAGGCCCAAAGGATCTCATATAGAGATTAGTGTTTAGGAGCAGAAGGCTCCAACGAATGTTGGTCTCTCTCTACTACAAATGTTCTGTTCTTCAATGATTATGGAAAGCAATTGGTTTCCAGTTATAGTCATGATAGAAGGATCATAGTATGTTAGTCTTGAAAGACGTGAGTTACTCAGTTGATTTTTTAGGAGGTGCACATCTGTTTCGAGCATATTGTTGACAATGATCCCTTGTTCTTGATGTCGTATACTGATGATCTATTCCTCATCGAGACAGAGGGAGTTGGCCGTTGAGATGATGATCTTGGCCTATTGATGGTATGGTAGAAACCTGATGAGATCTTCCTAAGTTAAGGAAGAACACAGTTGAGATCCTGAGCAGATCCAACATGATGACTATGAGTACCTGGCTACACTGATGGCATTGCTAGTTGATTCAGACAGACAATTGAAAGGATCCTTGATGTAGCTGGTCGTCACCAGGTTGGATACTTACATCTTAGTAAGGAATTGTGCTCGTTTGCTCTGTGAAAGATGTTGCTGAAATTGGTACCTAAAGTGATAGGCTGATGGACCTACCTATGGATAGCTCCAGAGAGGGAGCAAGATACTCAATTGCAGAGGGAGCAGGACGCTCCAACACAGAGGGAGATGTGATGAGCATGATTGCAATATCGAACAAGTATTAGCCATGTGTCTTGGCTAAGGGTGAGTTGTCCGATGGTAGTACCACATCTTTGCCCAGACACCCCGTGATAGGGTGGGGAGACTAGTTTCTTGATACTCTCCCATGCAGCTTGTTACCACCTAAAGTTGCACTTTAGTTGGACTTTAGTGAGCCGCTAGTATTGCACAATTACTTGTGCTCTTTCAGCGTTTAGAAGTTCCAAGTTTGGCCTGTTCAGGGCCCCTTTTTTAATTTTTGTAGTGCATGACCATGCCCCACGGGGTTTGTAATAAAGTGTGCTAGCATGGTGGTCTTTGAGTGACTCGGTTCCCTAGGACTTGACGACCAAAGAAGGTATTCCAAGGAGTTTTTTTTCCTTGTCGATTATGCTTTGCCTTTAGTCGAGTATAATCGATGAGTTTTTCTCCTACACCTCCAAAGCTGAAATGCCCAAAGTGGTGGTTAGGCCTTAGGGGGTTATTAGAGTCCATTTTGTAACATGTATAAACATGCTAGACGCTAAAATTTTATCGTTTGGTCATGCACTAGGTCCCCCGGTAGTTTCAGTCAATTCCGAGAAAAATAATTTTTTCGCATTTTTAAGCCATTTTTTAATGGTTTAAATGAAAAAATTCAAATGGTCATAAAAGTGTGATCCGGAGTCGGAATTTGGCGCAAGGATGCTTGTTTTCACGCTCAGAGCATCCTCTTTACCCTGGTGTACGGTTTTCCTATGTTTCGGGCGATCAAAACGCCCTGTGGAGCAGTTTTGCCTATCCGAGCTACAGATTAGCATTTTAATGCTAAAAATGCATCAAAATGCACCATTAATAATTTTAAAAGATTAAAGAATTGGCATTTATCACATTAGTTAGAATTGGATGGGCGACTATGCTAAAAGGTTAAACCAAGTCAAAGGGTGGTCGGATTAAAGGTTGAGCGAATTGTTTTATTCCATGCCATGTTTTACCTTCACGTGGGTGTCATCTTCCTTCACGACCGCGTACAGATTGGTGGGATGATAGATCGTTGTGGTGGGCGCCTACCTCACTATGAGGTGGCACAACCCACATGATGTGGCTTCTATTTAAAGCAACAAAGCTCCAGTTAGAACTTCCAGCGTTTAATCCACGTAAGCATGGAAACAACATCATGCTCTCGCTCCTCTCTCCTTCACGTAGGGCCGACTTCTCGATTGGATGTGTACAGGATTTGATTGAGGATGAACCTTAGTGGGGTCGGCTACATCACATTGAGGTGGCACACAAAATATGATTTGGTTTCTATTTTGCAAACACCAATCAGAACCATCACCCACCATCCACGAAAGCATGGAAACATCAAAGCTTGCCCTCCATCCTCACGCAGACTTCTCATCAATTCGGCACCTTCCTTTTTGAAGTGATTTTTTCCAAGTGGAATGGTGCATCTCCATTGGCTATGAGATTCCTTGCTCTACAATCAAGGTCCTTAGGGTTTTGCGCCCTAGCTGTTTGCCTTGTGCTATATATTGAGGAGCTTAGCTCCATTGTAAGGGACTTGAAGGTGGAACCTCTGCTCTTGTAATGCTTGTGGTTTACTGAGTAATATATTTCAAAAGACTTTGGAGGTCTACATGATTGTCTGGTGTTGGCCCATTCTTGTGCATGCTTTCTGGTTGAGGTATGCCTAGTGTAGTTTCTTTGTGCTCTTATATTATAAATTGTGATTTGATCTAGCTTAGAAAGGCCTTTGAGCCTGTAGAGTAAGTATTCATTGACTCTGATTTGCTTATTTGTATTTAATTATTTAGAGATTTAGAAGCAACACATGTAATCAGTTATACTAATGCCCTTCTTGTCTCTTTTGATTAATATACTGGATTTAATCATGTTTACGTGTAAGTGTTCTTGAGACTGTGCAGGATAGAGTGCTAAGCTTAGGAAGCGGATCTAGTTTGACTCTTCTTCCAAACTTAGCTGTTGGTCACATCATTTCTGCTGACATTTTTTGTTTTGCAGACACCATTGGTTCTCCAAATCTTGCAAGCTAAAGTCTTGGTTTTGGCTCCTAACTCTTTCAAATAAACAAACTTTTCTTTCCCTTTCCGTTCATTTTGGAGCAAGTAGAATAAATCTAAAGGCTTATTTTTTTTATCTTTTGCATCTCAAACAGATCTAGATAAGTCATATTTTCAAAGCTAAATTCATAGATCTAGATCAAGCTTTTTTATACTTGAAAACGCCTAATAATTTCCATCTTTTTTGCAAGTATAGATTTTGTAATTTTGATGTATTTTTACATGTTCTAACCACTAATCTTGTAATTTTAGCTTGTTGTTTTTTAGCAGGTCCAACAAAAAAAGAGAAGTAAACTCTGGCCAATTTTTGCCAGAAAGTGCCAAAAACACTTCCCGAGGACCCTATTTCACCAACGCTTCATTCTATAAAATTGTAAGCCCTTAGATACTAATTTAAAAGGACTAAGAGGCACTTCTTCCAGCAAGCATTGTAAAAATTATTAAACGAGAGCAAGTGGGCTACACAGCGCTTGCATCCCATCCCCCTGGGGGGATTCGCGTGTTCTTTTTTTGTGGCTTGATTTTTTCTAACTTTCATGCAGGTTGTATACTTTGATTAGGTTGTTAATTCCTGTGCTCTTTTCATTAAATAAAGCCAATCTCGTTGCCACGAAGTATGCTCTCACCTCCACCCAAAGGCATTGCCGATTAGTGGAGGTTGATCAGAAAGTGACACATAGGTCCGACAAGTTTATTTGTTTTAATTAAGTTGTTGATTTAATTTCATATACTGCAAGCACTAAAAATTTGAACGAATATTCTATTGTTTCTTGAAGTATGCTCTTTCCCTTGCGGACACTGGTCCCGGGGAAACCAGAAAAGAGTGCAACAACTCATTAATTTTCTAACACTTAATAATTACTCACATTAATAAAATTAAGAACCCTCAAGATAGCGAAAATCCGACACTCGAACATTGAGTAACGCGCGGGGAAATTTCTCAAGAGAAGCGGGAACCAGTGGAGAGCGACCTTAGAGCACCGTTAGACTACATCCTTGTTGGTGTAGTGTTGAACACGCTCTCGAGACTCCGCTCCAGCCCACACGTCTTTGTGAGGAACCACCTTTCCCCAATTTCCAGACATTACTCCTCGTACCTCACGATATATCAGGAGCTCCCATTTTCCCTCTAATCAACTCATCCTTAATATTTCCTAAAATTGACCAAGAACACAATTGCAAAACATTTACTTTTACAACAATATTTAATTTGGCTCCAAGACACTGGTCTGAGATATTAGTTATATGTTTTAAGTTATATCTTGTCGTGATATTTATATTCATATATGTTGTATAGTCATTTTATCTTGTAATAAGTCTTGATCAAATATTTTAATTCCAAAAACTCCTAAATAACATCTTTCATCCAGAAGAACTGAGTATCTAAATCCTTAGTAACTTTAATAGGGTCTACCCCCCTTGGCTTCATTAGGAGTTAAGCCTAAACGGAGGAGTCAAGATCAAGTGACATTACTTGACTCAGACTTGCCCCCAAGGATGCACCTAACAGCTTGAAGATTTATGCTGCGTTAGCCCCAGGTGCATAAGAGGTGGCAACACAACTGATATGTGTGCAAGTATCTTCTCCCAATCACTCCGAGAGGGAGTGAGGAGATTGGTCCCATGATTGACTCCCTCGGTAAGAGGGAAGGTTGACTTTACTCCTTGACACGCTGAGATGGAGTGGGGAGATTGGTTCCATGATTATAACCCTTGCTAAGAGGAAAGGACGATGATACAGAGACCAAGCATTCTCCCGATCACTCTGAAAGGAGTGAGGAAATCTCTCAAACATCCTAAGATAGGATGGAGAGGCCACTGTATTCTCCCGATCACTCCGAGATGGTGTGAGGAGATCTCTCAGACATCTTGAGATGGGATGGAGAGGCCACTGCATTCTCCGATCACTTCGAGATGGAGTGAGGAGATCTCTCAGACATCCTGAGATGGGATGGAGAGGCCACTGCATTCTCCTGATCACTCCGAGATGGAGTGAGGAGATCTCTCAGACATCCTGAAAAGGATGGAGAGGCCAGCGCACACTCCCGATCTCTCCGAAAAGGAGTGAGGAGATCTCCCATGGAGAGATTTAGTGCATTCTCCCGATCACTTTGAAAAGAGTGAGGAGATCTCACAGACATCCTGAGATGGGATGGAGAGGCTGGCGCACATTGGTACTCATGTATGGACTCACCAATGGACTGGTTGAGTTGGTGCATGTTCCCCGATGGACTGGGATGAGCTGATGCATGATGGACTCACCGATGGACTAGTTGAGTTGGTGCATGTTCCCCGATGGACTGGTTGAGTTGGTGCATGTTCCCCGATGGACTGGGATGAGCTGATGCATGATGGACTTTCTGATGGACTGTGCAGATTTGTTGAGCTGTTGTATGGACTGGTTGAGTTGGTGCATGTTCCCCGATGGACTGGTTGAGTTGGTGCATGTTCCTCGATGGACTGGGTTGAGTTGAAGCATGATGGCACTTGTCGGCAGACTGAGACTGTGTTGAAGACCTTTCGTATGTATAGATATGTTCGAGACAAGTGTAATGTACAATTGAGATCCAGATGATCGTATCCAGTGATGCTGATGATGACCCTGTCCGAAGAATACCTTCCTTGTTAAGAGGGAGTGTTGGAAATAATGTAACTTCGGAAGCTATTCTTGATGTACTTTATTATATTATTGTTGTACCTCCTTTGGGAGAAGATATTGATGTAATTGATCATGCAAAGGCCTTGAAAGAATCAATGTAAACCTTGGGTTGGAAGCACCCAAAGAAAACACTTAGTAAATGTAATTTTTGTATTCCCCCAAGGCAAGTCGGCCCAATGGGTAAACTGCCCCAAACAGTGGGCAGTCTACCCCAAACAATGGGTAGAATTGCCCCAGTCAAGTCGGCCCAGTTAGGGAAAGTCAGGTCAACCCAGTTAAGTAAAAGTCATTTTTTGACTAGTATAAAATTATAAATAGAGAGGTCGCACCTCTCATTTGTTCATCCATTCATCTCAAGCAAGTTCTCTCAAGGAGAGAGAAGTTCGCAACAACAACTAGGAGAAGTATTTTTGGGGCATCTACACTTAGAGAAGTTTCTCTTTCTCTCTCTTGTATCTGTACTCTGATCTCTGAACTGATTATGTCTATCAGAAGGTTGCTGGGTTTTCTCCCTGTTGGGTTTCCTAGGATAAAAATTCTTGTGTCTATTGTTTCTGTGCTTGGTTATTCTTTTAGTGATCTTGTTGTTTTATCTGCAATTAAATTTCACTGCTAGAATTGTATAAAATCTAACATTCAATGATGTCAACCAATGTCTTATGTAGACTACCATACCATGAATTTTTGGATTGTTTAGTAATTGAGGAAAAGAGGGTGAATTGCAATCAAGTAGCTCTTCTGTTTCTATCACAACAAGATGAACATATCTCCACTATTCAAAAAACAAGTCTCTCCAAAGCCAATGTCTACATAGTTACTTGCACAAATCCACATGAGCATGGAATTGTTAAGGGCATATGTTCTCCACAAGGCATTGCTACAACTACGACAATACTCGAGTGCCCTAAGCCTCTGATTTTATATATGTCCAGACCCCCTAATGTGATATATTTAACAAGTGGGATAATGTTGGATATGTGTTGTATTCTTTGCATGCAGATAGATTGTGCACCATGACATGATGATGGGCTTTTGGGGCAGAGCCCCAATTATATAGATTTTTTGGGGTTTGTTATGGGTGGTTTTTGGCTCATGGTGTTATACTCTTGTATTCTAATTCCAGTTACTGGATTAGGGTTGAATGATGCTGCAGAATACTTATATATTGGATTGTAAATTGTTTTGTTAATACCATGAAAAAGAGGCGTGGCTTTGAGTTTGTTGGTTTTCCTGGTTAAGGGTTTCTAAGGTAAATCTCGTGTGTTGTGTATGTGATATTGTACCTTTTGTTTTTCTTAAGAGTCTGTAAGCATTGGTTTTCTTGCATAGATTTATCAATAATTATTTCTCTACACATCTAAACTTTGATTCTGCTTGCGGCTATAGTTGATATTACCACGTTTCATGTCCTTAGTGTTGAAATTTTAACTATTACCAAATCTTGACAATTATTTCACAATGATTTCAAGCATTCATTTCACAATTCATTTCATAATTGCACACTGAAAATATCAACTTCACTTTCAACGAAAATAAAACAAGGATCACCGAAAGGTTTTATATTGGGAAACCCAACTAGGACAAAACCCGACCAACTTTTCTTAGAAGAAACCAATCCAATTCAAGTATAATACCATTCATGAACATGAAACCCTAGCACAAGAGTGTGTCATTCTTTCACTAGAAACCCTAGCGAATCTTTAGGGAGAGATAGCGAACCACAAGAAGATGATAAGAACCTAAGTTGCCATGAAACTTGGGTACAAGTACGTGGACGGGGACATGGACCCCACTTTTTGAAACAGGGGACTTGGGTACGTCGGGGGTACTATATATATATATATATAATAAAAAAATTTAAAATTCAAATCATTTTCACTAGTATTCAATAAGTAACATGCACATTCCTTCAAAGTTCATGAATCATTGATATAAAGTGGAAATTACATATGAACCTTAAGTCTAAACTTGATATCAGACAATCATAATTATTAATGACATAAACCAAGTGGAAATTCAAATTACTGTTTGCATAATGATATGATTCATATGAATCATGATATATGTCCAATGTCATACAACATAGAGTATGGCAATTCTCCTTTGCGGGCTACCTTCCTTTCACGTTGCCGCCTCTATCCAAGTGACAAGTCCAATGTGAAATGAAAATAAAAAATGCGTTGGGAGGGCAGGGCATGGTGTTAAGAGGGAGGGGGACTTATGCCCACCCCTTCCCTCTTCAAAATGGTATTTTTTTTTTCTTCTTTTCTTAATTTTCAGTCAACGAAGTCTCCAAAATTGGGGGACGGGGTCCCCAAAATCATGGGATGGGGTCCCCAAACCAACCGAAGTTTCCAAATTGTTTGCCAAAGGTTTCCGGTACTCGGGTACTTCGACGGGGACTTCAAGATCATTTGAGAGGTACTCAAACCGGTTTTCAAGACGTGGGGACGGTACTCAGGACGGGGACGCAAACCCAGCCCTTGGGGCCGAGTACCCCTGCAACACAGATAAGAATCCAAAATGTTTGCTTCCTTGCCTTTGCTAGGCCTTCCTTGAAAAGTGCGCACAAGTGGCGAAGAAGAGATGTTGTGTGATGATGAAAATGAAATGTGAGAGCACTTTATTTATATTCTTCAATCCAATGGACTTTTTCCTCAATGGGGCTGACTTGCCAATTTTGATCTTCATCTTTTATTTATCTTCAGGGCCGACTTGCTATTTGTCTTCTATCTTTCTTGCTATTTGTCTTCTTTCTTTTGGGACTTCTTCAATGCTGTCTGGGACTTCTTCAATGGTTGACTTGACTTCTTGGTTATTTCTTCATCATAGAAAAGTTGTCCTTGTTGATGTTCATCTCCTCACATGTAGATCAAATTCTCCCATAGAGCTCTAATGTTGATTTGATCCCACTCTAAGAAGTCCTGGACACTTCTTAGAGCCTATGTCAAATTCAACATTAGATTAGACTTTGTATATTTGACAAGGGGATAGAATCCCCTATCAAAATAAACAAGTCAACTCACTCTTATATAGAATAGATCACTCCTTCTCTGAGCACTCCTTCTCGGAGAATGCAATGTGACCTCTAGCATCCTTCTTGGAGCACTCTTTCTTAGAGTAAGCATCTTGAGCCTTGTTTACCCTTAGTCACTTCTCATGACTAATCAAGGCTACACTGGGGCCATCCTCTACCAACCATTGGTCACTTCTCATGAACTCTCTGGGAGAATGTTTGTAGAATGTTGCCTGATGTTGTAACCATGGAGAAACATCGACACTTAGGGGGAGGGTCATGAGGAGGGGGTTCAAGGTTGCCTTTATTGTTTGAAATAGAAAAGATTTTTTTGACATGCCACTACTTGCTATCATTGCTATTGTATGGTAGAACCTTTGAGTTCTAGCTCATAACACCTTTGAATTGTTGTGGCATGAATTTTTTTTATTGCAACCTCTCTCAAATCAGCAACCGACAGAGGATTATTGGTGATAAACTGGAGACTTCCCCGCTGAAAGTTTGTTAAACCCCTTTTTATCTGCTTCAGCCTCAAAGCTCAAGGCTTTGTCAGTGGGAGACATAATACCTCCCCCATGGCCTTGGTGTTTGTTAAAGTTACAACATCATGAGTCATTCTCCAGGTCAATCTTGTGTGTTAAGATTGAGCCTCGTGTGTCGAGGTAGTGCCTTACAGGAGCCTGAGTTGGACTCAGGAAACTTGGAGAAGAATCTTGAGTTGGACTCAAGAATGGTTAAACTTCATGTGTTGAGGCAAGTGCTTTGTATCTCAAAGTGATGATGTTGTACATGCTTGCTAGTCAAGGCTAAGGTCTTGTGTGTCAAGACAGATCCTCATGTGTTGAGGTGGTGCCTCGTGTGTTGAGGTGATGCTTTGCATGTATGGTGTGTGATGTACTACTAACCATGGTTGAGCTATTAAGTCTCCTCTAGAGATTGGACACCACTAGAGTGAATTACTTTAGCATATAACCACTTGGAATGATAGTAGGACAATATGATCACATCATTGGGAAAGTCTCCTTAGTATATTTGATATGATAATTAAGCTGGCACATGTGGACCATGCAAATAAGACAAGAGATAAATATAAGATGTGATAAGATATGAGAGAATTCAAATTGCACATAAAAGAATTAATTAAGAGAGAATTCAAATTGTTAAACTTCAGTAACTCAAAGGAGAACTCAAATTGATCACTACAGTGATGTTAACAAGAAAGAATCAATTAAGAGAGTTAACTAAGTGATAACAAAGAAGATCTAGTTAACTAAGTGTTATTGCATGACGACACTTATGTTAAACTAAAAGACGACACTTGAGTTGCGACATTTGCATGATGACACTTAAGTTAGCCACCTAACTAAGTGGGAAAGCCTTCAGTTAAGGGGCGAGTTCATCATAAGACTCAGTTCAGTGAGTTATTGCACTGCATGAGAAGTGGGGCACTCTTCTTCATGCAAGATTGATGCATCGAGATGGAGGGCGAGTTCATCCTGAAGTCGGAAGATAAAAAGAGAAGCCGATGCATGTGAAGAATGTATAAATATGTTATGCAGGATTGATGAATCCAATCTGAAGCAAATTCTCTTCTCCCTTGAAGGCAAGGTGCTTCTCTTTGTGTAGGATATTATTCTGAGTCTCTCTTCTTTATCTTTCTCTTGCTCTGTAATTGCACCGGGGGTGCTGGATGTAAAAGACATTCTCTACTATCTATCAATATACTAAGGAAGGTTTTGCTGGGGTTTTCTCCCTCAAGTCATAGAGGGTTTCCCCAAGGTAAATTCATGTGTCGATTGTGATTGCTTATGTGTATGATTGTTATTTGATTTCAAGTATTATTGCAGCTCTTAATTAAAGATAAAATAATTAACCTTTATTGTTTGAAATAGAAAAGCTTTTTTTGATGTGCCACTACTTGCTATCATTGCTATTGTATGGTAGAACCTCTGAGTTCTTGCTCATAACATCGTTGAATCGTTGTGGCATGATTTTTTTTTATTGCAACCTCTCTCAAATCAGTAACCAACAAAGGATTATTGGTGATAAACTGGAGACTTCTTCACTGAAAGTTTGTTAAACCCCTTTTTATCTACTTCAGCCTCAAAGCTCAAGGCTTTGTCATTGGGAGACATAATACCTCCTCCATGGCCTTGGTGTTAGCATTCATACCCCATTCAAGGAATCAAATCCTCCAAGGTGCCTATGCCACAAGCTCAACACACATATAGGCTTGCAATAATTGTTAGGTTAATCTTGACTCGGTTATAGAGTGATTTGAGATAACATTGATTTGGTCAAATGGGTTTAGCATTGGTGGTTTACGAGCCTATGGTTTTGGTTAACCCGTGGTATTAACATGTGATGAAACCTATTAAAAGGCTTGAGTAACTTGATTGTAAGATGCTTGTGAGTGGCAGGTGTTGGCTGGATTGGTCAAGGACAATTGAAGATATCTTTGGTTGTTGGTTTTCTCATAAAAGGGTTTCCAGGGTAAAAATATCTTGTTCCTCTTGTGTGGTTGCTTCCTTGTGCATTATTATTTCTAACATTTGGTATTAGAACCATGTTTAAGCTGATAAATCTCTCTCATGAGAGAAGTGTTAGATCATTGACTTTGATGAAGAAAAATCACACATAGGATAGCGGATGAAGAAGTACTTAGTTAAGGAGTGCTTGATTTGTCTCACTACATTTGGAGCAAGATGGATGTGGGTAATGAAGTAAGTAGATGTTTCAAGCATCACATGCTTGGGCATATAATTGTAAGCTTTTTTTATGGAGTTGGATCACATATGTAAATGGGCATACAGCTGTAAGACCTATATAGGCATGTGTACCCTTGGTTTCATGATTCATCGATGTAAAGTATAGATGTAGACATAGGTGATAGGGGGTATGCTATATTCTTGGATACCTGATTAAAAACTTTGAGGGGGTTAGGTGTTTACCCCAAGTCAAGTTTAAATGGGGGAATGTTAGGTTAATCTTGACTTGGTTATAGAGTAATTATGATAACCTTTACATGGTCATTAATGGGTTTATTGTTGGTGGCTTACAAGCCCATGGGTTTGGGCAACCCATGGTATTAGTATCTGATGAATCCTATTTAAAGGTTTGAGTAACTCCATTGTAAAATGCCTTATGTGGCCGAATTAGCCAAGGATAATGAAAGATCTTTTGAAGGTTGGTTTTCTCGGTAAAGGGTTTCCAAGGTAAATATTGGTTGTTATTGTGTGCATGTATATTTATGTGTTTGATTTCTATTTGTATTATTTACCCCACAATGCTTGGTTAATTATCTTGACTCGGTTATAGAGTAATGAAGATAACCTTGGTTTGGTCATTAATGGGTTTACCATTGGTGGTTTATGGGCCCATGGTTTTGGGTAACCCATGGTATTTTCCCATGGTATTAGTATGCAATGAAGTCTACTTTAAGGTTTGAGTAACTCCATTGTAAAGTGCCCTATGTGGTCGATGTTGGCCAGATTAGCCAAGGATAATGAAAGATATCTTTTGAAGGATAGATTTCTCGGTAAAGTGTTTTTAGGGTGAATATTGGCTATTATTGTGTGCATGTATATTTATGTGTTTGCTTTCTATTTGTTTTATTTATCCCACAATGCTCGGTTAATTCTAACATCTGGTATCAGAGCTAGGTGGGCTTGAACTCTCTTGTTAGAGTGGCTTGAAACATCTATTGGGTATTGTAGATGGGTTGTGTTGGGACCATTTGGCTTGTAATAATTGTTGATAGATGCATTATGGAAAATATTCATTGCGTATAATCAACTTGTTGGAGTCACAGTAATTCAAGTTGCTTAAATGAGATCGTGATCTAACTTCCTTGTATTTTGAACCTGCTCATGTGTGGTGGCACATCATTTCAGAACAAAACAAAAATGGTTGATTGAGAATTCACTAGAGCATGGATCCATGTGTGCTTTCCAAGTGAAGTTTGCCATGGTTATCTACATTGGATTTCAGTTATAACTACTCTCAGGCCTCATATCAGGATCCCAGACAGCTTCCTTGTTGCTTGTTACGATGGTACCGGTACCAGCGAACCTGCAGAGGTGACCCAGGGAGAGAGGTCATTTTTTCTCGCCAGGAGAGGTGTTTAGCTAGCTTTTTTTGGGTAGGAGTTATGGCCAGACCCTCTAGTTTCTCCCTTGGAAGTACTATGGCTTAGCGGCATTGCTGATTGCCTCATGAAAGGGCTTGAAGCCCTGAGGTTGGTGTCCGGGGCTTCCATGGGTGGATCACTGGGTCACATGACCCCAACCCTGATTTAGTACTCCAGTGACAGATCTTTCAGCACTGAGGCATCTCTTCCTCATCCAGGTCACCTCCAGCACCCTCCTGGCCCTCCAGTTCACCAACGCCCTCTCTGGGCCCTCCTTCAGATGATGATGTCATCCTTCTTGGTAGACTGTGATGCTTGATAAGATGGGGGCGTTGAGGGATATTCACTTCTGTTGGGGTTAGTTGGGGCATGAAGACACCCCCTCCGCAATCTGGCCTTCAGAACAGACCGATTTGCTCATTTTTAGCCATTTTAGTCACATGTGTGTCAAATTTGGGGAAAACACCCCAATTGACCCACTACTTTGATTATTTTATATTATTTTTGTTTTAATTTTAAGTTGACATTTATAATTTCAAATTGACATTTTAAAAAGGCATGTCGGCCTGGATTTTAATTATTTTTGTAAAAGTGAGTGTGAAAAATATAAATAACTTTTCCTCACTTCATTTTTACACATCAACTTTATGGGATTACACTTTTATTTCTGATTTTTTCTTTCACTAGGGCTCTTTGAGTGATACGCACCTCTTGAGGATGATCATGCTTGCTAGTTTGGGGACAAATTTTTGAAGTCTTTGCTCTTGTTTATTTGCTAAGGTGATGCTAAGAGTTGTTTGCTTGACACATGCACAATAAGGTATCCAAGTCTTTCTCTTGATGTCTTTTTGTTAAATGTTGGATGTATGCTTGTCTAAGGTTGAATGGTAGCCATTGGAGTTGCATTTTTCCCTAGCATAAGTAATTTTCTAGCTTTTAGTTACCCTAGCATTGCCAACTTGAGTTTTAGGTCTCTAAAGTTTGTCTTAGTTAGGGCATCATCAACCAACCCTTGTAGTTGTTGAAGAAGCCCTAGCTTTCTAAACTTGGAAGGCACCATCTCAAGAGGAGGGCCATCCTCTTCGATGCTCTAGGGTTAGGTGAATTTCACTAATGAAGCCCTAATGTTGTTCATCTACTCTTCAAACCTAATTTTCTGAGTTTGTAAAATTTGTAAGTATTATTTAGTTTAGGTTTTTGTAATTTTTCAATGTTAAATGTATATATTTTTACAAATTTTAAAGTCTGATATTTCTGTGTTTAAAAAGCCCTAGTTGCAGACTTTCATACCTCTGTGACTTCCTCCCTAGTCCTCCATTACTCTTGCTCTCCTCTCCCAGGCTCTCGGTCTCCTCCCTTGCTCCTTCTAACAAACTCGGTCCTCTCTTCCACCAGCTCGGCCTTTCCTTTTTCAGACCTGCTGCTCCCCCCGAACCTGCCCCTCTGCTCCTCCCACAGTCCGCAGCCCCTATCCATCTGACCCCTTATCCCCTTCTCCTTCCTTCATCCTCCATCTCCCTTCCACTTCCAGCCTGCTGCCCTCTCTTCTGCTCCTCATTCTCGCAGCTCCCTCTCTGTCTCCCACTTCTTCTCTCCTACCCGCGGTCTCCCCCATCTTCCTTTTATTTCCTTCCCTTTCCTCCCTATCCCTTCTCCACTTCCTCGCTACCAATTCCCTCCTCCTTTGCTGCCCTATCCGAACCTCCCTTGCACCTTAGCACAGGTCTGCAATCTTATTGCAGACCTTGTGTCTGCTACCCTAGCTGCCCTTTTCTGCACACTCAACCAGAAGACAAGTTAGTATATTAAATTAGTTAGATGATGGTGTAATTAATAAAGTATATTTTATCGATTTGATTAGTCTTCTGCTGTATACAGAGGTCTGATTTACTGTGTAAGTTTACCGCAGAAATTTACATACAGATCTGAAGTGAATTGATACTAGTTATTGCTATGTATTGGTAAATATTGAGTGATGTTGAGTGCTATTTTAGACGTTGACTGTGTTTATACATTGCTCTCATGTTTCATTGGTAGAGGATTATGTTATTTCTATTGGTTACACATTTGCCATAATACATACATACAGATCTGAAAGTTATTTGTTGGTCGATTGAATTGACACTATTTGATCTTAGTTATTTGTAAAGTATTGAATGATGTTGAGCATCACTTTTCTTGCAATGGTACTTTGAACTAGTTGATGATATATAGTGAATGATATTTGCATTTAAGTGGGGAAGAGTTCTTATATCTCATAGAGTGAATGTAGTTAATGATCTTTTGATGAGCTTGGGTCGACCTTGTACTTTATGACATTATGTTAATATTCCTTGGTGAATCCAAAGCATACTTGGTGACACGTTGATAACTTACTTTTCCTAGCTTGCACTTACTGACGTTGGATGATTAATGGTTATATTATCTTTATATTGACTCCATTTAGGCACTGGTCTAACTAATGATTACGTAGATAATAGTCTTTTTGGTTGTATCAGTGTTCTACAGGATTCCATAAGGATACTTCTCCTTGGAGGTTACTGGCTTCCGAAGAAGTTAGGATTGTGATCGAGGTGACATTGGATCACTTTCCTTATTTTTGCTTATCGGAAACTAGCCCTGCTAGTTTGCCCGGTAACACTGTCATTCGCTGAGAGAGTGAAGAATAGGAAATATACAATGCTTTCATTCTTGACTCCCTTACCCTCCAAAATATTTGGCCTTCTTGATGGACTCCAAGCATGCAATTGCAAGTATTTTGTGGAGTTCCAGTTCAAGGAAGATGAGCTTTAACCACAATCTTCGCTTAGAGAGGAAAGGATAGCATCTAGCATATAATTCTTTGAAGAAAATGAAAAGCTTAATCTTCACACTGCCTTATTTCTTATTGCCACTTGTTGAGATAGAGAAGTCATCCTCTTAAATATCGCTTGGGAAAATTGGGATTACATCTGGAATACTAGTAAAATTCCTTGAGGAAAAATAAATACAATCTTTTTGCAGTTGCTATAACTACCGATAATCCATCCAACCATTCATTATAACTAACATTGTTTGCACTTCAAGCTCCCAAATTTTCTAATGTAAAATAAAGGCTTTCATTCTTTTCAATTTTCTTCTTTCTTTTATTCTAGTGCTTCTCCATCTGGGTTCAGTGGATGTAGAATAGTTGTGATCTTATTTTCTTGCTTGTGTTTTTCTTGTTGAAAGCTCATTTCCTTATTTCAACATTATTGTATGCTTGAGAAAATTCTCTTATCTACATCGAGCTGTTCTTGAAACTATACTTTGTTGACAAAGGGGAAGCATATGGCAGAGGAGAAATAATTGACAGCTCCAAGTTTGAAGCTGATCCTGGTCTGCCATCTTCAATTCCATCATTTGATTTTGATACCTCCACTTCCCAGGAAGCTTCTGACAATGGGAAGCCGAGTACAATCTATCGCTGCAAAAGATGTAGGAGAGTAGTTGCATCAGAAGAAAATGTTGTCACTCATCTTCCAGGAGAAGGCGAGACTTGTTTTAGGAGGAAAAATAGAAGCAGTGGTCCTTTTTTTGATGAATGTCTTGAACCTGAATGCTCATCCATATTTGTTGAGCCTCTGCAATGGATGACAACAGGTAAATTTTCTGTATCATAGGAGTGCCATTTCAAATTCGTGCTTTACAGTATGCTTACATAAATCATTTTGGACAATGAAGCTAATTTAAATCTGTTTGCTTTGTGGACATTGAATTCAATTTCGTATGTTTTTCCACTTTGTATTCAGTTGAAGAAGGTGCAATTGAAGGGAAACTCTCCTGCATTGGATGCCAAGCGCGTTTAGGTTACTTCAACTGGTCAGGTATCCAGTGCAGTTGTGGATCCTGGGTAAACCCAGCATTTCAGCTTCACAAGAGTCGTGTGGATACTAGCAAACGTTGATTCCACTGTATGCAGTTTCCGTTAAGGAATTTTTTGTCAGCTTTGATTTCTTCTACACAGATTTTTAGAAACTTAAAAAGGTCCAATAGCATGCATAAAATAAAGCTTTACTGTCTACAACTTCAGACAAATCTCAAAACTTTTTGAAGCAAAAACTTATTGAAATGAAAGCAACTAAGAAGGCCTTTGTGCCTCTAGCACTGTTTTCTTCCTTGAAGAAACTTGTTGCAGAATTGAATAGAAAGCTAGTATATACCAGATGGTAACATGTAGGGTTTAATTATAAAATTTTTAAGTCCTCTGATTTCTTATAGTACCTTATTTTCACTATTTAACCAGTTTATTTGGTTTTCTGACAAAAAAATTGTATGCATGCCAACTAACAAGGCGAGATAACCTTTCTTAACATATTCGGATAACATGTTCCTTCACTCTCACCTGAATGCTTGTTCAGATTGGGAGGTTTATTTCCAGATGTATTCGTCTACATTCAACTTGAAGCTTTTTAAAGTGTGGATATTATTGTGTAAATATTATTGTTTCACCATTTCTTGATGTTTAAGAAATGGTGTAAATATTATTGTGCAAGAGAGCAAGATGCTCTTGTGCATTGCCTTGTGAATGTTTTACTATCAAACTGTTTTGAGTAGGATCTTTAATTCTGGATATTTATCTCAACATGACATGAATTGAAAGACTGACTTGAATTTTAAATGTCATATTTTGCTATTATAATTGTTTGCAAAGTTATGTTTGAAATCAAGCTGTGCATTTACCATCAAAATTTATTCCTATGAAGTGTGTCTGTCTAATGTTTGGGAGATTCCTTTTGCAGCAAAAATGGAATAATGAATGTTCAGTCATGCCTTTTGGCTTGATTAATGCTATACCAACTTTTGATGGCTCATTAATGGAATTCTTCAGCATCTTCATGGCATATTTGTTGTACTAATTGCTTATCTGGGTGATATCCTAATTTACAATGGAAATTGAGAAGAGTTATCTAAGATGTATAGATCATAGACTTTTTCAAGAGAAGCAATGCTAATAAATTCTTAAGCAAAACATAAACAATGGTACACATGTGCATCAGACACAAGATTTACCTTGGAAACCCCTTAATTAGAAAATCAACAAATTTAAAGCCACAGCTCTTTCTCATTGTATTAACAAAATTCTTCATAGTACAACATTTAAGTATAAATATTCCTTAGCATCACTCAAGCCTAATGCACCAAACGATATTAGATTTCAATGGGCCAAAAATAACAAAAATAGACGAATTTTTAATTTTAATTAATTAATTAAATTTTTAATGCACCAAACGATATTAGATTTCAATGGGCCAAAAATAACAAAAATAGACCAATTTTTAATTTTAATTAATTAATTAATTAAATTTTAAATTTTTGGTTCATTTCAAGGGCTCTGCCATCCCTCTATGCTCCCCTATACGGGGGTTAGACAACCTCCTGCTAGACCCCCCTACTTGTCATGCCGGGATGTACAATCTACCTTAAAGATTACAACACATATCCAAAAATGTTAATATTCATGTGTTGAAATCAGAAGCTTCCCTTTTTTGGTAGGTGTTCTATAACAATTTCGTTCACTCCTTTTCTCATATTGTCCCACTTTGTCAAATTTTCAGCACATGATAAATATATCCTCACTGATGAATTATTTCTATAGTTGAAACTGAAATGTTAGGAAAACACTTGTCAAAACTCCAAAGCTGTGACAATGGAAACATATGATTGATAATTCAAAATTACAAACATTGCATCACGAGATTAGATAAATTCAGCTCTAAAACAAATCACGGATCAATAAATATAAAATCTCTAAATTCAGGTCAACATACTAAATCTCATGGCAGTGATCACTTATCTCTCTCTATTATGTTTGAAAGAAGAAATTATAGTAACTTGTATAAACCATAGGATGCTCGCACACAAACTCTCGCAATGTTTCACTCACTAGCTTATTTAACTAATCCTCTGATAACCAAAAAAGAAGAGGTTACGAACAGTGTAAGAAAATCCTCAAGAGTGGTGTGCCTCAAATACATGAAATGAATGTTCTATGCGTGAAGTGCAACTCCCAAAATAATATACCATGCATGTAGTTAAACACTGAGAGTATCTTGCCATATATGTGAAAATCTCATTTTAGATTATTATGCAACATGCAAGAGTGGAACTCTCACAATAATTGTGCCATGCATGAGGGAATCTATCCCATACTAGTGCACTATATGTAAGAGTGGAACTCCCAAAGTGGCTGCTGCATAAATGAGGGAAGTTCTCCCAAACTAGTTGCCACATGCAAGGGCAGAATTTCCAAAATGATTGTGCTTTGCATGCCTATGTAAAACTGCCCTACCAAAAATAAGATGGAAAGTCTACAAAAATTACTTGTCTACATGAAAACCCTTCCACATGTGTGCCTTGTTTCTCACAAAGGTAGAGTTTTCTACTAGCAAAAGGAAAACATGCTTGGACCAACAAGGTAAAACTAACACTCTTTGTTTGCGATGAAAGTGTTCTCCATCAAACCAAGCTTCTCCCTTAACATCTCAAACATCCCTTTAGCTAAGGGCTTTGTCAAAACGTTGACCACTTGCAAATTTGAAGGAACATAGTCAAGAACAATTTCTATCTTTTGAACTCTTATCTTTTAGGAAATGACACCAAATACCAATGTGCTTGGAGAATTCATGAAATGCTAGATTCTTGGAGAGCTTGATGCAAATTTGATCATCACAATAAAAATACAATGGGCTCAAACATCTTATCAATCAACTTGCGAAGCCACATGGGCTCATAATATGTAGGAGAGGCTATTGCTAGTTTTCCTTGAAGCTTCAACTTGTTCCCCTCATGGTGGATGGATTACTTTGGGGGGCTATATCTCTTTTCATAAGTCAATTTCACTTTCTATTTTCAGCATTTGTAAAGAGATTCTCTTATACCTATCACATATTACCTTACACTTTAAAGCATTTATAATAGTATTTACAATTCTTAAGGCACATTTCTTGAAGAGATATTCTTTGTACAAATGACACCTTATTCCTTCCACAAAGTCTCATTGATTAGGTGCTATCTTTAATTTAGGTTGGGCACTCCATTAGAGAGGAGGGCACACTAGGATGAGTAGATAAGTGAGTGTTTGCTAGTGTGTGTTTTACATAAGTTTTTCTAGTTTGTAATAGTTTTAAAAATCGGAATTGGACTTGGAAAAAATCGGAATTGGACTTGGAATCGGTCGAGGGTCAACTCGGAATCGGAGTCAGAATCGGTAATGAATTGGTCATTGTAATATCCCAAGTTTGTACCCGTTAATAAGATACTTAAGACTTCAAATACTTTTGATTTGATGTTGAATTGGAAGACTCTAGAGCATCAAAGATACTTAGACTTAAAAATACTTTTGATTTGATGTTGAGTTGAGAAACTCTAGAGCATCAAAGATAATAAATGATTTAATCATTTATATTACTTTTCTACTTAATGATTCCAATTGGTTGGGGAACACCCAGTTAAAAGAGGGACCAAACACATTATTTATATTACTTTTGTACTTAATGATTCCAATTGGTTGGGGAACACACAGTTAAAAGAGGGGCCATACATACTAGAAGGAGGAATGACTTATTAATTAATACATAAACATAGTTAATGAAGAATTAGAACAATGTGAGGAAAAATATATATTAATAAATTAAAAATAAAAAGAAATTGAGAGAACTAAAACCTAACTACTTGAAAAGAAAAGAAAAGAAAAGTAAAGAGAATAAAAGAAGGCAGAGAGGAAAAGAAAACACTTCTTATTCTCAAAAACTAAGAGAAAGCAACCTAAATATGAACAAGAGCCATCTTGTAAAAATAAATAGTTGTAGAGAGAGAACATTATAGGGGGTAATGTTTCCTAGTTCACTGGGGGCAATGTTTCCTAGTTCACTGGAAGGTTCAAAGATGTATTTCCTCGAGCACTCAGAAAGTAACCATGAATAGTATATGGTTTGTCCAAGAGGGATTGTGGTAGGGGGATATTACACGATTTTCAGAGAGTTGGTAAAACACCTTGTGACTTGACTACTCTACAGTAGTAAGAAAGATAGAAAACATAATCTTAAGTCTTACTTTTCTAGTGTGCTTACTCTGGCTTGGGGTGATCCGTTGAACGAAAAGTTGAACGGTTCAGAGGTCTATGGTTGGGAGGAATGTGGAAGTTCCCAGGTCTATGGTTGGGAGGAATGTGGAAGTTCCTTAACCAATTGTAGGCATCAAGAATGATAAGTTCTCTATTTTTTGTTTTAATTTATGTTAGTTATGGTTGGGAGGAATGTGGAAGTTCCCTAACCAATTGCTAACCAATTGGAGGCATTAAGAATGATAAGTTTTCTTATCTTTGTTTTAATTTATGTTAGTTAGAAGTTTAACTACTGTTCTCTCTATGAGGATAAATTCAGTTCATTCGTTTATTAAGTTTTATGAGTTTTATGGTTTATGATTTCTTTATATTCTGCTCACACTGTTTAAATGGCTATATTATGCTTCTATTTGTTACAGTTTCATTAACTATATTCTATCTATAACTGTTTAAAATATTACAAATCTATTACCATCTTATTTATGGCCTATTGTCCTAGGGAAAGACTTGGTGATGTTTATTGGAAAAAGTCTAGGGTTTCTTCTCAAATTTATCAGACTGTTATAACAGATTTATATTGGCATTGTTGAATTAATTATTGTAAATTTATTCCTATTATTAAGTCCTTGTTACTAATACCCAATATGTTTGATTAGTTTCTAATAGTAGCATAAATCAAATTAACATTTACCTATCAAAACAAAGGCTTGATAACCTATCAATTAAAGTATAATAAACAATATCATAATTATTTGTAATTACAACCAAATAATTGTATACTAGTGAGAAATCTCGCATATTCTATGCAAACAAGATATGATTCGAGTTCAAATCCAAGGAACGAACCCTTGACTTGAAAGTTTTCTGAGAATCAACCCAACCCGGTTTTCAAGTCAAAGTTCCATAGTTTAATGCCCAACCCAAATTTTCATCATGGCTGGAAATTACATTTAATTTTCAGACTTAGAAAACACAACTGAAACTCACATTTACAGGCATAAATTAAAATTTAAATGCACACCATACAAAATTTCAGACTCAAGAATTTTGGCGAATTGCCCAGGAAAAACCCACTAGGGTAAAACCTGTCAGAGAGAGAATAATTTATTTCTTCAGAAAACTTCAGTACAACAAATTTACAGTCAAAATGCACTTATCTCAGTCGCACTTATCTCAGCCATCAAATTTCACCCAGAATGCTGCCTCAAAAACAATGATGTAGCTGCCTCGATTTCTGTGTAGTTCTTCTTCTCGAAATTCGTGCCAGAAATATAGCCAGGAACAGACCTTGAATTCTGTGCCCACCTGCCTCGAGAATCATGCCCAGCCTGCTGTATGGATTAACAACAATTAAATGCTGTAGTACGGTCCTCGAAAACTGTGCCCACTACCTCAGGATATGTGCCTAGAATTTTTGTCTAGAAATTCCTGCTGTACGAACTAGCATTAAATGCAGAAGTACGACCCTCGATCTTTGTGCCACTGTACCTTCACGTTGCCTCGAGATTCGTGCTGTACGGTTTGTCTAGAAAAATGTGCCAACCTTCTCTCCTGCTTTTGTCTGCTCCTCATCTCAAGGAAATCGACCTCTCTCCTTTCCTCATTCTCTTCTCTTCAAGTGAATGGAAAAATGTCTTTCCCTTGCCTTTTTGAGTGAAAACCTAGGGTGAGTGAAAAGATATCCGATCCAAGGGCTTAGATTGAATTAGATGTGTGGATGAGAATAAATGCACATTTAATTCTCATAATAATTAATTTCACTCACCTCACTTATATTTATCAAAAAGTAACTTTAATCTCTAAAGTTACATTAAATGCTCATCTCAAGTCATTTAATGCAAGGGTCACTTTATTTCCCCTTTTTAAGTGACTAAGGCAAAAGTCACCTAGGGGAACACTTTCCTAGGTACGAAATTAAACACTCCCTCTTACCGAGGAAGGTGTTCTGCACCACTCCCAAATTGTCCCTGAAGAAGACAAACTTGCCCCGCCCCAAGGATTTTGTTAGAATGTCTACAACTTGCTCATCAGTGGAAATGTACTGTAACTCCACAACTCTTCTTTGAACATAGTCTCAGATGAAGTGGTATCTGATCTCTATGTGTTTTGACCTGTTGTGAAAGACTGGATTCTCAGATAGCTGGATGCAACTTTGATTGTCACAGTATATCACTGTGGGCGTCAGCTCCTGACCAAATAAGTCTACCAATAACTTGCGAAGCCACAGTGCCTCACAACTAGCTTGACTGGCTACCATGTACTCAGCCTCAACATAACTCAAAGCAACAGACTTTTGCTTTTGACTGAACCACGACACTGCTGTCGAGCCCAAACTGAAGCCACAATCGGAAGTGCTCCTCAGATCCATCACACTGCTTGCCCAATTTGAATCCGTGAAGCCAACCAAACTGACTCCACTTGAACTCCTGTAGTCCAAAACAAAATCCACTATCCTTGCAAGGTATCTCAACAGATGTTTCGCGGCTGTCCAGTGCACTCTCCTAAGCTCCACCATGAATTGACTGAGAGTGTTCACCGCAAAACATAAGTCTAGCCCAGTGTTGACCAGATACATAAATGAACCAATGAGCTGACGATATAATGTAGGATCTACCAACTCTCCCTCATAAGCATGAAGCTTCTTCCAGTTGGTAACCATAGGCGTGGACATAGGCCTGCAATCCTCCCTACGAAATCTCCTCAGAATATCTGCATCATACTTTCCTTGTCCCAGGAAAATATGACCAGGCTCCTGCCAAACCTCCATCTCCAAATAATAATGCATCAGCCCAATATCACTCATCTCATACTTTGTAGCAAGATCTCTCTTGCAAGCTGCAATAAGACGCTCCTCCCCTGCGATAAACAAATCATCAACGTACAACAGAAGAATGAGTGGATCACCATCAATGATAATGAAGTAAAGATTGGGATCTGCCTCACTCTTCTGAAATCTCATCGACATCAGATATGCATCAATCCTGGAATACCAAGCTCGAGGAGCTTGTTTCAGACCATATAAGGCCTTCTTCAGCTTGCACACATGGGAATCTCTCCCATGGATCTCAAAACCCTGTGGCTGCTCCAAATAAACCTCCTCCTGTAGAAGACCATTGAGAAATGTGGTCTTCACATCCATCTGGTGGATCTTCCAACCCATCTTTGCTGCCATGGAAATCACTGCTCTAATGGATGAATATCGAGCAACCGACGCAAAGGTCTCATCATAATCTACTCCCTCTATCTGTGAAAACCGCCGTGCCACAAAACGAGCCTTGAACTTCTCCACACTGCCATCTGCAACATGCTTCACTTTGTAAATCCACTTGGAAGTCACCACCGAATTCCCATCTAGTCTCGGTACAATCTCCCATGCATCATTCTTCATGATGGAATGGTACTCTTCCATCATGGCATCTCTCCAAACCTGATGCTAAGAGGCCTCCTCAAAAGCAAAAGGCTCCGACTCACGAAGACTAGCACCTAATGCCATACCCAATCTTCCAGGCATCACAACTGTCCTAATTGGCTCCTGGGGCCTACCAAATGACTCTACTTCCTTTAGGGTCTCACAAAGCCATTTAGGCTTCCTCTTCCCTGAAGGTGGCTCCCAAACTGGTCTCTCCTCATCTGAAGAATTTCTAGAAGTAGATGGCCCAACAACCTGTGTACCTGTAGCTGATGAATCAGCCACAGGTAAACCCCGTGATCTGGTAGCTGTAACTGGTTAACCTGTGACCTAAGATCTAGAACCTGTCCCCGAAATACCTGCTGGATGTACCATTGTACCTATCGAACCTGTTCCTGTAACCTGTGGCCCAACCACTCCGGAAACCTGTGATCCAGTACTCTGAACTCAAGATACCTGTGTCACTTGAGGTGTGGAAGCCAATGGCTCCTCATACTCCAACTCTCTAGACTTCCTAAAGGCTCTCTCCTCCTCAAATCTCACCTCCCGCCTCACAACAACTTTCCTCTACGCAGGAAGATAAATACAAAAAGCCTTCAAAGTCTCATCATAGCCCACAAATATGCCTCTCTCTGTAGTGGGGTCCAACTTTGTCCTCTTCTCTGAAGGGACATGAGAGTAAGTCAAGCAACCAAATATGCGAAAATGACTAACCTTAGGCTTCTTTCCTGTGAACATCTCCTCAGGAGTCTTTCTCCCCAAGGCACGATGGGGACTCCTGTTCTGAAGGTAAACAACTGTACTGGAAGCCTCTGCCCAAAGAAAGAAAGGAAGACTCTGATCATGAAGCATAACTCTCGCTGCTCCCACAATAGCCCTGTTCTTCCTTTCAGCTACTCCATTCTACTCAGGAGTATATGGTACTATCAACTGTCTTTGTATGCCCTCTTGTATGCAAAACTCATCGAACTCATTAGAGGTATACTCGCCCCCATTGTCTGATCTCAAAACCCAAATCCTCCTCCCTATCTGATTCTCCACAAGAGCTTTGAACTCTTGGAAGGTCCGCAAGACATCAACTGACTTCTTGTTCCTCAAGAAGTAGATCCAGGTTTTTCTGGAAAAGTCATCGATGAAAGTCATATAATACTAAAATCCTGTCAAGGAAACATATGACATAGGACCACATAAATTTGAGTGAATCAAATCAAACATCCCTGTTGACCTGCTGTCACTGCTCGAAAAAGCAGTCTTGGTGTACTTTCCCAAAGCACACCTTCTGCATACATCACTGTGCTCTATGCTGAACTTTGGTAGACCTGTAACCATGCTCCTCAACAACCTAAGAGATGGATGATGCAAATGAGCCATCCTCCGACGCCAAAGCTCACAAAGATCACTGTTGCTGCTATGTGCCAAAGCATGCTGGGGCTGAAATAAGAGCTTGTATAGTTTCCCGCATCTAACCCCAATGTCTAAAGAGGTAGATGGTCTTGCAGTCTTGGGGAATATACGCACATGTCCATCCATGAAAAACCCCAAGTCCTCTGTACTCAATGGTGGAAACTGATACCAAGTTCTTTTTCAGCCCAAGGACAAACAACACATCCCTCAAAATCATATGACTCATGGACTCCCTCTGAAAAGTAATGGTCCCACGACCAACAGCTTTGATAACTGTGTCATCTCTCAATACAACCTCCACATCTACACCTATTTATGAAAGCTCGGAGAACATCTCTCGAGCACTTGTCATGTGACTTGAAGCTCCACTATCAATATACCAAGTGATGATGGTAGATGCACTCATTTGATGGCCAGTCAACAAGGAATGCTCCCTCTCGATATCTAAATCAATGCTGGTGATAATAGAGGCTTTCTCTCTCTCAACATGTCTAACACAAAGATAAAACTCTCTCTCAAATCTCGCTCCAAAATCATCAATCTCTGCTAAGGCTGCTGTCTACTGCTTCTTCTTCTTCCTTGGATACTGTGAAGCATAGTGCCCAAATCCCTGACAAGCAAAGCACTTGACTTTGCTTAAGTCCTTCTTCTGTCCACCCTGTTTCTACTACTGCTTAGCCCCACCCTGCTTGGGGCCCTTCTTGGATTTCTTCTTTCATTTTGCAGTCAAAGCCACGTTTTCCTCATCCTCCGTACTCTGTGAAGAGCTGCCCTGCACAAGACCTCTCCTGGTCTCCTCCTGTACAAAGTAATCCCATAGTCTATCCCAGGAAGGTATGTTTTCCCTGCCAACTATAACCTCCACAAAAACAACCCATTGTTTGGTCACACCATTCACTGTTGTCTGCACTAGCTCAGTGGCTGAAACTACCTCTCCAACTGCTACAAGCTCATCTTTGACCTGAGATATCCTAGTAAGTTAGGATGTCACTCCCTCTGCTCTGTTCATTTTTATACTTTTCAGCTTCTCTCTTAAGACCATCTTCCGGTTCTCATTAGTGCTCTGGTATAAACTGGTTAAAGCATCCCACATTTTAAATGCACAGTCTTTACCTGAAATATGTGGTATAATATGGCCCTTAACTACATCTAGAATAATCATTCTAGCCTTATAGTCCTTCTTGTTGAAAGCTGCTAATGCCTGTGCATCGGTAGAAGCATGAACTACAATTGGGTCTGCTGTTGTACTGTTTACCACTTCATCCCAAAGTTCATTCTCTTCCAAAATCAACATTATCCTAGCCTTCCATGGAACAAAATTTTCTGTTCCATCTAGCCTATCTTCCAACCTAAGTCCTGTAGCCATCTCACTGCCAACTCAACAAGGTGCTGCCCATTGACAAAATAAATTACTAACAATCTAAAATAACTTCAAATTTTCTACCCCCCAAGCTCTGATACCATGAAAGTTTTCTGAGAATCAACCCAACCCGGTTTTCAAGTCAAAGTTCCATAGTTTAATGCCCAACCCAATTTTTCATCATGGCTGGAAATTACATTTAATTTTCAGACTTAGAAACACAGCTGAAACTCACATTTACAGCCAGAAATTAAAATTTAAATGCACACCATAAAAAATTTCAGACTCAGAAATTTTGGCAAATTGTCCAGGAAAAACCCACAAAGGGAAAACCTGTCTCAGAGAGAATAATTTATTTCTTTAGAAAACTTCAGTACACCAAATTTACAGTCAAAATGTACTTATCTCAACCATCAACTTTCACCCAGAATGCTGCCTCAAAAACAGTGATGTAGCTCAGATTGAATTAGATGTGTGGATGAAAATAAATGCACATTTAATTCTCATCATAATTAATTTTACTCATCTCACTTAAATTTATCAAAAAATAACTTTAATCTATAAAGTTAAATTAAATGCTCATCACAAGCATTTAATGCAAAGATCACTTTATTTCTTCTTTTTAAGTCACCAAGGCAAAAGTCACCTACCTAAAACAAAAGCCTAAGGGAGCACTTACACTTTACTAGTACAAAATTCAACATAACTTGTATGCATATATTATAGATGGCTTGTATGCATATATTATATGATAAAATGTAATATCATAAACATATACATTAAAAAAATTTCAAACAAATGACATTTAACATAAATACATGAACATCAACTATATTCGTAGTCAAATCTCATGACTAATATTCATTCAACTATTACAATGGCATACCATTCATAATAAATGTATCTCAACGAAATGCAAAAAAGTATATTAACAACTAAGGTTCAAGCCTCATGACTGACCCCAAACATTTCATAATACATGAATCATTATAAAAGCTTGTATTCATAACATAAATTACAGATTGAATTCGTTGGGCTTTGTGTCATGGCCAAAGTTTTAGCTCACTCGGTTGGTTGGCAAACTTGGCCAAGTCATGGTCCAAGTGCCCACATGGGCTAAACGATTCGGAGGCAACGAGAAACGGACCCGCGGACAAACGCCCACACTCACCACCGGAACGGCACCCGGGAGTGTGGCGCACTTGAAGAAACGTGCCTTGGGTGTTGGCACACCCCTCGGCAAGATTTGCACCAAGACATACTTGGGCAAACACCCACAAGAAAAGTGGGGTGCATTGGTGAGGCAACGGATGCAACATGCGGATGCACGGGTGCTTGACCCACTTGGAACATGGGCAAGCGATCCACGGGGGTAAACCAAGCGAGCACGTTTGGCAGCAGCTCGTTTTGGAAGCAAACTCGGACTGGCTCGTTTTGGAAGCAAACGCAGGGTAGCTCATTTTGGAAGCAAACGAAGTCTAGCTCGTTATGGGAGATTGTCCAGCTTGTGATGGGAGCACGTCCAGCTCGTGATGGGAGCAAGGGACCAGCTCGCAATGGAAGGCGTAGTCTGTAGGTGCGGAAGTTGAGTTGGCCAAGCCCTCAACCAACGTCCTAGTAGTGCCGCACACCATACTTGTACTTGCCAAGAGTGCATGCGAAGTGTGGCCGTGACAGGTGGTATCAGAGCTAGAAAACGAGTCAAGGTTGGAAGCTCATCGCTACGGCTTGCGAAACAGGTGGAAAACGAAGAGCCCAGGTGCAAGGGTTCAGCAGGGCAGCAAATCGAGCAAGGGTTTGTGCTCTCTTCCGTGGAAGTGGAAAACGAAGGTTAGCCGAGCCAATGGTTAGCTTTCACAAGGGTTTTGACAGAAATTGAGCTCGTTTCGGAAGATTGGCAGACCAGCTCGGGTTGGGAGCAAATCCAGCTCGTGTTGGAAGACCGGCAGACCAGCTTGTGTTGGGAGCAAATCCAGCTCATGTTGGGAGCAATTCCAGCTCGCGTTGGGAGAAAATCCAGCTCGCGTTGGGAGCAAAGCTAGCTCGCGTTGGGAGCAAAGCTAGCTCGAGTTGGGAGCCAGATCTGTAGTTCACATTCGGAGCAGGGTGTCCTAGCCCGCGTTGGGAGCTGGGCAGGAAGCTCGTCTTGGAAGTGCGTTCTAGCTCGTGTTGGAAGCTAGAAACGCCCAGAAAGGCATCCAATCTAACGAAGTGGTTGGAGTAGCATGCTTGGTGAAGGTTGGTGGTGCGTTTAAAAGAACGCCCAGCCAGCACGTTTGGAAAACGGCTAAGTGTGGGAAATTTGGCAAGGTAGCCAAGGGTTGCGGAAGCAGCCAAGGTTGCAGATCTCGGTTGGTTCAGACAAGGGTTTGCACAGGACGTGCTGCGGCAGAACGTGCACCCAGAAGCCACGATGGAGATAACAACCAAAAGCATGGAACAAGTAGTCTGCGAGGTACAACAGGCGTTCCAAGAGCAGATGGCAAGGGTAGAGCAAGTGCTGAAACAGGGCAAGGAAGACATGCGGAAGCTAGATGCGTTGGAGATCCAAGTGAGGGCTTGGGAAGTGCAAAAGCTGGGGTCGATGAACTCTGCGGAGGGCACTCTAGAAAGCATGTCAACGCAGCCGAAGCTATCTTTGGAGCCAAAGAAGTCAGTCAGCTGTTATCTTTGCGAAGGTCACCACTTTGTGCGAAAGTGTCCAAGGAAGGCACATTTGACAGGTTCAGGGGGAGAGGTCCAACAGAACCCAATTGTGGAAAAGCTGACTTGGTGTGAACCCCAAGTGCAGCCACCTTCGGATGAGATCGTTGAAGCGGTGAATGCCTTAACCAAGTGTTTGGGTAAGTTGCCGACAGACCCGCAGGATGAGGGACAGGTTGGTCTACGTTTTGTGAAAGCAACGGTAAGTGGGGTAAAGGTTGCTGCGTTAGTGGATACGGGCGCCTCCCACAGTGTTGTGAGCAGCAAGACCGCAAGCTCACTTCACAGCGAGGTTGATAAAATCCAAGTTACGTTCAAGGCAGTGAACGGAAAGATGAAATCAGTGGATGGAATCGTTAGAGGAGCACCCATTTGAGTTGGCGAATGGCATGGCAGAATGGATTTTGCTGTAGCACCTATAGACGACCATGCCATGATCCTTGGGCAAGAATTTTTGAAGTTAGCCAAGGCGGTTCCGATTCCGTTCGGTAATCAGTTGGTGTTCTTGGAGAAGACTCACACTTGGAGTATTCCGATGACTACCAAGGCAAAGTTGGGTAGGATGCCACGAATGTCCTCCATTCAGTTGCATGGGATAGACGGCACGTCTATGAAGAGTTCGGTGGGCATAACTCAACAGTTAGAGGAGTCAAGGGACTAAGGCACAACGAAGAATGAAGGTCACTTAACGCAGAGATTGGCTAAGTTGGAATTGCGGGCAGATTCAGTCTTGAGGAAGATTGAGTCATTGGGCACTCCAAGTAGCGCAGCATGCGGAGCAAGTGACAGCAGTTTGAAGGGAGTGGATCGAGAGGCAGATTCACTTCAGTATGTTGAGCAGAGTCTTGACATAGGCAAGTGTGAGGTAACACTTGACCAACAACATGTTCAGTGGGTAGAAGGCTCGATTGCGGATGCAGAAGGTGCCAACGAAACAAGGGTTTCTGCGGAAGATCTAGTTGCGGAGCAGAACAGTTGCGGAAGTAAAGACGACTTCCCAGCTCGTGATGCAGCAGACATTGTAGCCTTTTGTGTGCATGCTATCGGTATCCAAGAGTCCCAACTGACGGCTGAAAAGTTGGCAGAAGTAGGATGCACACCAGTGGAAACGGTGGCAGTCCTAGCCTACTTAGAAGAAAAAACTCGCTTGTTGGATGCATCAAACGAAGAGAAGGCTAAGGAGATGGAAGTCAGCTTGAGTACACTTCGACAGGATGAGTACCAACAAGACGAAGTTTTAGACAGCTCAAAGCATCAAGTAGAGGACTTTGGTAGGACTCGGTTGCCGTCTAAGAAGGCAAGTAAAGGTGCGAAGAGACGAGCTAGGAAAAGACAGCAGCGGGCCGAAACAGAGATGACAGTTGAAGGTGCTTGTTACGCGGAGGTAGCAGACATTGGCGAGTTAGTCTTTGGCATAAAGAACTCGGAAATAACCGCATCCAAGCTTGAAGAGTTCGGTTGCAGCAAAGCTGAGATGGAAATGATCTTGAGACACTTGTGTAGTGCACATGAGTCAAGTGATCAGGCCAATGGAAGTTTTGGGAGCTTTGGGGGTGGTGGCTTGCAGCACCACTTGCCATTTTGCCCAGGTTGAGCTAACAGTTAGACGGCTCACTGCTTATGGCTGGGGCAGTGAGGCCGCAGGCACCTTGTGGAGGTGACCTTAGACAAAACTTTCGGCCAAAGTTGTGTGAAGGCACGCAGCGAATGGAAGAAGTTGTAATGTGAAAGTGCAGCGGGCAGTTTCGCAAGAGAATGGCAACGTTGCACAAGGTGAACCGAAGTGCAGCAAGAAAGACGAGTTTTGACATGAAGAAGTTCGTTCTCATTGTGAGGGGCGATACGGCTGGGAGTCGCGACCCAGTTAGTTCAACACATGAGAGTTAACGGCGAATGGAGGCATGGAGAATTCTGTTGAGTACAGCGGCAGCAGTAGGTTGGACAGGTGTAATAGCCAAAGAAGAGACTTCAGAAGAAGGCTCAGGTGCAGCAGCATTGCAGAAGATCAACCAAAGGCATAGTTGGTGCATTGGTGGTCACAGAAGCAGTTGCAGCAGAGGTTTCCAGAGGCGTGGGTCGGTTGGAGACATTGCCGGGACGACAACAATTTTAAGTGGGGGAGGTTGTCATGGCCAAAGTTTTAGCTCACTCGGTTGGTTGGCAAACTTGGCCAAGTCATGGTCCAAGTGCCCACATGGGCTAAACGATTCAGAGGCAACGAGAAACGGACCCGCGGACAAACGCCCACACTCACCACCGGAATGGCACCCGGGAGTGTGGCGCACTTGAAGAAACGTGCCTTGGGGGTTGGCACACCCCTCGACAAGATTTGCACCAAGACATACTTGGGCAAACACCCACAAGCAAAGTGGGGTGCATTGGTGAGGCAACGGATGCAACATGCGGATGCACGGGTGCTTGACCCACTTGGAACATGGGCAAGCGACCCACGGGGTAAACCAAGCGAGGACGTTTGGCAGCAGCTCGTTTTGGAAGCAAACTCGGACTGGCTCGTTTTGGAAGCAAACGCAGGGTAGCTCGTTTTGGAAGCAAACGAAGTCCAGCTCGTTATGGGAGATTATCCAGCTCGTTATGGGAGCAAGTCTAGCTCGTGATGGGAGCACGTCCAGCTCGTGATAGGAGCAAGGGACCAGCTCGCAATGGAAGCACGGGACTGGCTCGTGATGGGAGCAAGCCGACGAGCTCGTGAAGGAAGCACGCGGATAACTCGAGATGGAAGCATATATAAGGAGTGCGCTCATCTCATCAAATAAACTAGAAGGAAGAAGGCACGGACGAAGGCAATCAAGATTTCGGTGGTTAGAACTCTGTGGAGGGTTTCTTAGGGTCTGTGACTGGGTGCGGCAGGCAACAGTCATAGATGCCAATCATTGTAATTCTTGAGGGTGTATGCTAGCTAGGCAGCACCCTGGAGCTCTGTTGAGTATAGCAACTCCATTGATGTAAACTTCTGTTCTTCTATATAAAAACGGGCTCTGCCAGTTGGGCAACCCACCATTACTCTTATTGTGTTCTTTGCGTAGCTTACTGCGTTTTTACATGATGTGCCGTAAGGCTAATGACTGAACATTTGTTAAAGAGTAATATGTTAAGTAGGAATGCTTGAGTAGGTTAAGTGTTCCGCCGTGAAGGTTATTCCGCAGGTAATTGGAGGCGTAGTCTGTAGGTGCGGAAGTTGAGTTGGCCAAGCCCTCAACCAACGTCCTAGCAGTGCCGCACACCATACTTGTGCTTGCCAAGAGTGCATGCGAAGTGTGGCCGTGACACTTTGCCCCTTCGGACCCATACATTTATAAACTAACATTGTGAATGGGCCAAACCCTTGGGATTAGGGTATAAGAATCAAACTGCTATCAACAATAACGTAAACATGGAAATAGAAATCAAATTCGCCGATATCAGGCCTCGGTGAACCAAATGGTTCGGTCTTCTAAACATATAAACAATTTAACGTTGCATCGAATGATAAGTCGAGCTGCTACATCTCCTTCATAAATCTCTACTTCATATATAATATCTACAGGCAAACTTTAACAGGGAAAAAGCGAAATAACAAGGCACATGGCTTGTATCGTTCTACTAACAAAATATCATTGATATTAAAAAGTAAGTCCAGGGTTTAAACCCGCGACAACACACTAAATACCATACATAAGATCAACACATAACAACTAAAGGATTGCATTCATCAGGTGAGGCGAGATCAACCAACAATATATTTCATTTATAAATGTATATCAAGCTACAGTAAACCAGCGTCGGGCCAAGCACGAGCTTACACAGAAAAACCCTATTAAACTACCTACGACTAAAAAGAGTAAAGCACCAACAATGCAAGGGTTTCACCCTTCGAATCCCGTCAAAGTTAAAACGCCTTGAAGGATGTGGCTTATCCGGAGCCCAAGGTTAAGTTAAAACGAGTGCTAGGTATAGGTAAATATTTATATGTTATCGTTATGTTTATAATATATTTATTATAAACATGTTCATGTAATATAGATTGAATAGAATTAATATTCATATTATTATTACAAATTATTAAATGCACATGTGTATATATTATGTGTTTATATATATTATGAAGATAGCCATACGAGGTCAAGCTAATGGATTATGATAAGTTTGTGCTAAGAAGAAGATAAACTCTAACATTGAACATTTATTAATCTCGGTAAACTTACATTACAAACAATTTTAATATTGCAATTCAAAAATTTGGTCAAGTTTGAGGCGACGTCGCTGCTAGATTATGCCAATAAACCAATAGAATGGAACTCAATGTGACATACATGACAACATAACGAACAATGAAGTTGATTTCCTTTTTTTTTTAATGTATGCCAATTTGGAGTTGTTACAAATGGTATCACAACATAGATACAACACTTTGCAGCCTTTGGGATTGTCCATAGATTCATTGTGAAAATTAAAAATAATAAATAATTCTCTTCTCTGCGCATCATATTGCAGAATCAAAAGATAAATGACATTACCAATACAGACACAACCAAACTTGCCAAACGAATTGGGAAATATAAATTCAATCTCTTCTCAACTATTCAATTTGGCAATAAACACATCAAGAAATAGAGATGAGTTTAGAGTACTTGGGAAGCCTTAGCTCAACATGAAGAGCTCATAGATAAGATACGAAACAAGACATCTATAAAGCGATACACATTGTAGATATTTTCTTAAAATAAATTTTCAGATTACATCGCATACCAAAAACCATTATTTCTAATAGGGATACAAAGTTCATAGGGAACTTTTGGAAAGCCTTGTTTTCCGGGTTAAACACTCGACTGAATTTCAATACTGCTTACCACCCACAAATAGATGGAGAAATAAAACATACTAATTAGATTCTAGAAGACATGCTCAAGATGTATGTCATGCATAATCCATCCCATTGGGAAGACTATATACACCTAGTGGAGTTTGCATATAACAATGGTTATCAGACATCTACCAAAATGACTCCATTTGAAGTGTTATATGGCAGGAAATGTAGAACTCCCGTGACTAGGGATAGTCTGGTGGATAGATTGATGTTAGGACCGGATATGTTAAAAGATCTAGAATAGCTGGTAAATAAGGTACAACAAAACTTGAAAGAGGCACAAGATCGACAAAGGAGCGAAAAAAGATGAAAAGATAAATAATATCATATTGGAGCGCATGTTTATTTGAAAGTCAAAGCAAAGAGGAGCCCTCCGAACTTGGGAAAGTGCAGAAAATTAGCTCCTAGGTATTGTGGACCATTTGAAATATTGGCTAAGATAGGCCCGCTGGCCTATGAACTTGCTTTGCCTACTCATGATTGAGTTTCCTCTCTATTTCCCTCGATCACAGTTTGACGGAGCTTTACCTCTATCTCCCTCGAAGGATATTTCCCTCCATCTCCCTCGTAAACAGCTTTTCAGAGCTTTCCGGAGCTTGCCGGAGTCTCCTCTCTATCTCCCTCGAAGGAGCTTGATGGAGACTTCCCTCCATCTCCCTCGGTACCGGTTTTACCAGTTTTGGTCGTAGCTTGACGGAGTTTCCTCTCTATTTCCTCGATCACAGTTTGACGGAGCTTTACCTCTATCTCCCTTGAAGGAGCTTGACAGAGATTTCCCTCATCTTCCCTCATACGAGATACTTTGTACATGCTACACCCTTTGTACAAAAAGGACAAGACATGGAGAGGGATTAGCCATTTCAATCATAAAGTGCCAATTTATAGATAGAGATTAGCCTTTTACCTAAGAAAGTGCCAATTAAGCCATTTCACTCATAAAGTGCCAATTGCTCTAGATAACCCAGATAAAAGTGGCACTTTACCTCTCCCTTTGGTTGAGCCCATTATAGTTAGCCAGTAATTGTACAGCTAACATAGTGAAGTTGGAACTCCTCTCCCTCTAGTCGAGCCACTTTGAGTTGTATAGTGTTTTATTAGTACATCTCCGTGATTTTATCTACTTCCCTCTCCAGATCTTTTTCAGATTTTCCCTTTTTCTCCCTTGACAGAGCTAGGAGTTTGCAATTGGATGTGTTCCCGTATCCTGCATTCCCTAATGCAGAACGCTCATTTATTGTAGCTTCCTTTGTCTTCCGCTCCTATGAGTTTGAGCCGTGTTGCCGAGGTCCGACAGAAGGAGGTATCAACTCAAAGGAGAGGGAAAAGCATTCAAAATATTAGACTATGTACACGATTCCTCCCCTATGAAACTCCCCTATTACAAAGCTATGACAAAACACATTCCTCCCCTATTTCAACAGCTCATTTTTGAGTGCTTTGCGGTTTCCCCTATGTTTGTTTTAGCCACGTTTACGAAGAGAAAGACGTACTTTGGTATGCTGGACGCCGCAGCCATCATTAAAACGATTCCTCCCCTATGTAGCCGTGTTGCCAAGGTTCAGGCTCGACTAAAAGGAGAGGAGAAATGCACAAGATTCTAGGCAATGCAATATTTCTCCCTATGTATCTCGACCTAAGAGAAAACAAAGCGCTCGTCCCGGAAAAGGGACAATTAGACAAGTGTGAGCTATTCACAGATTAGTTGAGCGGCGAAGCTCTCTTACCTACGCCTGCTCCGAATGGTCCCAATTGTGTAACACACATGATGCTACCATTCACGATGTTTTTCATGTATCTTTACTTAAGAAGTATGTTTATGATACTAAACATGTCACTACAAGATTTGAACCCAAAATCCGATGACATCCGATGAAAATGACTGTGTCGTCAGATTTCATCTTCAAAATTATGAAATTTGATGATTTTTTAAAAAATTGATCGAAAGGTCCGTCGGATATCCGACGGCCATTGAAAATCCAACGAGCTCCGACGAATAGAGACCAGTGCCGTCGAATAACCGACCTAATATTAAGCCCAAGGATGTCGGATATCCGACCATACATTATGGTCCTGGCCGTCGGATATCCGACGTCACGTGAAGCCCGAAAATGTCAAATCTCTGACAGAAGATCATGCCCTATCATGTCGGATATTCGAGATCCACTCTCCAACGGTAACTAAGTTCAAGTCGTCGGATATCCGATGAAGGTTATATTTTAAAATCTATAAATTTCAAAACATTCCGACATGTTTGCTATACAAGCGACGATTTGCGGAGGTTTTTTTATTCGGCAGACCGTTTTTCATTATTTCCATTGTTTTTGCGATTAAAGCGAGCAAAGTGTGGAGCTTGATTTTCTAAGATCGACAATCTTCATTCAAGCTCTTTACGAGAAAATGTCTACTAGCAATATTCCTGATCCAGACGAACAAAATTGACAATTGCTTGCTAGATTGTGGGAAGGAGTGCAAAGAAGGGGTGATGAGAAATGCTATTGTCCATGTAGTCAATGCAGGGGCTTTAAGAGGAGAAGAATTTTGAACACAACATCTAGAAAACATTGTAGGGAACATGGACACGCTGAGGGGGGACATGGATATCATCCATTTGTAAGTTTTGCATTATTTATGTTTTTATTTTGATTGCTTTTGTAAATGTATGTATTATTTTAATATTTCTTATATTAACTTTTATCTATCGATCATGGTTTCAATAGATGGGGACTAACATGGACAATAAATATTATTTTAATATTTAATATTTATTATAATAATTTTTTCTTGTGTGCATGTTGAATCTAGGGTATAGTAGAATAACTCATTTAATTGTTCGTTAGTGAGACTAACCCACTCACCGGGGAAAGCACTTAGCTCTCTAGATTTGTGACACTTTCCATGATAATAGAAATACTGACTATATTGACATGTTGTTTCTCTTCTATTTTCTCTATAGAAACCATAAATTCGTACATTTATCTTACCTTAGTGGATAGTATAGGAAATTTTGATTTATATTTGAGTAGCGTTGCTCAGTAATTGGGTCAATTTTTATGTCTCTTGGATAGTTTACATTTTGCGTTTGAATTTCTTATATTAAATTTTATCTATTGATGGTTTCATGTAATTATAAAGGAAAGACATCCTACGACATATCATCCGGAGGAAGTGCTTCCAGAACAAGTACCGGAGGAACATGGAGCTATGAATATTAATGGAGAACTAGTTAATGATCATATTGAAGAAAATGATCATACTGATAACATAGTTGAAGATGATGTTACAAATACTTTGATCCATGATTCATTTAATGTTAGAATGGATCAGGATGACGACGATGATCATTTTGATGATATTCATGATATACGTCTTCTTTAGAAGGCATACAAACCCCTTTACAAGGGCTTCAACACAAATCTTCTCTCTACTATATTGTTGATAATGAACTTGAAGGTTATGAATGGTCTTTCAAACATATCAATCACACGGATTTTAAGGTATGTAATATATTCCATCACATAATATATATGATCGTCTAACAATTTTATTGTTAATTCACAAGTCAAATTAATGCGGATGAAATGTGTTTCATCAATATTATTTCTATATTATATTAACTAGATTTTTATTTTAATTTGTTGTAGCATGATAGGTGAATATTGGTTACCACCGTAAAATATTTTACCTCGCACATATCGAGATTTATTTGCCATCATGAAAGAAATTGGAATCCAGTATGAAGCAATTCATGCATGCCCCTATGATCATGTTCTATATTATAATTAGCATGAATTTACAACAGAATGTTCTTAATGTCATATCAGTAGATATCGAACAGATCAAGTAACACAAAAGGTGCCTCGCAAGGTTCTTCGTTATATTCCCATTGTTCCACGTTTGCAACGATTGTTTAGGAGCAAAAACACAGCGTAGTTTATGGATTACCATGCATGGAACAAAAATCAAGACAACATTATTCGGATGCCTACAGATAGGTTTGCTTTTAGAGGTTTGGAGGAAAAATGGCCTCACTTTAAAGAAGAACCTCGTAATATTAGGATTTCTTTGGCAGCAGATGGTGTCAATCCATTTGCAGAGATGAGATCCGTTTACTCGGTGTGGCCTATTTTTGTTATCAATAATAACATTCCTCCATGGTTGTCAATAAAGAGGAAGCACATAATGTTGTCGATGATTGTTCTAGGTATATTGTGTCTACAGTTTTTTTTTTAATGTAGTGGTATCTCATTTGTCGTATTTTGTCGCATAATGTCATATATATATTTATTGTTTTTCTATTGTGCAATATGTTTTATATATCTAAATGGTACGTCTCATAATTATATTTTTTATATGTTCAGATCAATCAGGTAAGTACCAAGTCAAAGATATGAATGTATATATTGAACCTCTTATTGACGAGCTACTAAAGTTATGGAATGGCATCACTATGTATGACGTATCTATACCAATACGACAAATGCAATTTCAATTCCATACAATGTTTGTATGGACAATACATGATGCCCTAGGGTTAACCCATTTTTGTGGTATGTAATTATAAGTTCCACTTTATTTGCATTTAATTTTATGAACTAGTTAATATACTACGCACGCATGTTTTTCTAAATAATCCATGCATTTTGTATATAATTATAATTGACATAGATATTCCATCTCTTTATGTAGGTCTTCAAACAAAGGGAAAATTTGCATGTCCAGTTTGTGGTCCTAAGATCAAATCCCGTCGTTAAAAAATATTAGGAAATGAGGTGTTTGACGAGTATAGGCACATCCTCTCTAAGAATCACAGGTATCGAACTACCGAAAAACATATGTTCAATGGCAAGCAAGAGACTGCATTAAAACTGCAGAGAATGACACCTCGCCTATGGAAGTTGCACTATAATAGAAATCGTCAAGGTATGTATGAATCATTGTATATGAAATGTTATATTGTTTATTGTAATTGACATTGATTTATGTAATTTCTTTATAAACTACTATTCATGATTGTCATTCATGTGATCGTGAAGGCATTAATGGGCTTCCATGAGGAATGAAAAGTTATCCTAGACAATTTAGTAGGTTTCCCTACTATGAGCACCTACAAGTTGCTCATCTGTTTGATACAATGTATATTGGAAAGAATGTGACTGAAATATTATGGTGAATATTGGATCGAAGGAGTGAGAAAGAAAAAATTGTCAAAATTTGCAAAGACATTCAAGAAGGCAGCCATGCAATGAAAGCCGTCATTCAATTTCATAGCAATGGAGAGCAAATTAATATAAAATCACTTCCATGGATGTTAACGAACCAACAAAGTAATGCTGTAAAAGAAGTCATGCGAAAAATTAAATTTCCCACCGGATTTTGTGCGAACATGAAGAATATCATAACAAAGAAAGGTGATTTTGCGGGGGTGAAAACACACGATTGGCATGTCTTCATGAAGGTAGTTATTATGGTATGCATTTAATTTTTTTTTCTATTCCAGTGAATATGGTTGTTATTTTTGTTTGTCTACTCTTTGTTTAACAAATGAAACGATTTGTATATTGTTACAGTTTGTTCTACCTCTTTCTCACCCGGACAATTTCGACAACAATGTCAAACAAGTAATATATAATCTCAGTTAATACATGAGGTAAGTGGCAATTTTTTGCATGCGCTTAGTGTTTTTTTAATTCATCGTAGAACTTATATTTGATTTTTGTTCTCTAATTCATGTGGACTTGTGCACTGAAGGCCATGTGGATGGTTGAGAGGCACTTGAAATTTATAAAGGGTTTGGTCAGACAACGAGCATATGCCGAGGGTTCTATGATGGAGGGATATATGGTATACCAAAACATGTTGTATATTAGTGACTATCTTCCTATATTACCATCAAAGCTCAATTTACATCGCATTTGTGATCCAGACTCCAATAAATATTTCAATGGGGAGTACCCGAACGGGAAAGGTAGATCGAGGAAGGTGAAGGTAATATAGCACATTTGATTGTTGATTTTTATATGTATATATATCATCATCATCGTTGTCGTTGTCATCACCACCACCACCATCATCATCATCATCATCATCATCATCATCATCATCATCATATTCATCATGATGATCTTTCTCCTCCTCAGCCTCATCATCATCATCATCATGGTCATCATCGTTGTAGGATATCCGACAACGCAACTACATAGAAAGACCAGCGATGTTTGTTGTCGGTGGTTTAGCGAGCTTGTCAGATTCTTTTGAAGTTAGCAGTATGATATCCGATGCCTCTTGTCGTCGGTGGTATGGCGAGGTCGTCGGATGCATCAAAAACCATACCTATAGATTAATTAATGTGGTACATGGGGCCAACATTGAAATTTATTAAATATGTGCTGGATTGTACTGAATTTTGGCATGGTTAGACTAGACGCATGCATTGACGTTGTGAGAGGGTTTGCAGACTGAAACATGACTAACACTTACCATTGGAGCATCAAAAACCATACCTATATATTAATTAATGTGTTACATGGGGCCAATGTTGAAATTTTTTAAATATTTGCTGGCTTGTATTGAAATTTGGCATGGTTAGACTAGACGCATGCATTTACGTTGTGGGAGGGTTTCCAGACTCAAACATGATTGAAACTAACCATTGGAGCATTACTTTAAAAAACCCCCTATATTTACGTAAATGATTTTTCTCGCCAAAATTTACATGTTACTCAAGGTTGTAAGAAATGAATGATCTAATGGGAGCCTTAGGGTCCTAGTTTCATCAATGTATTAACCTAGCAATTCAATCTAAGAACAATAATCCTAATACCTGTGTCTACCCTTACATGTTGATAAGGGAGTTAGAGTGAAGATCATGAGCTTATTTGTGTGAAGAGTCAGGGTAATGACTTCCTTTTCAAGAAATTAATTCAAATTAGACCTATTAAGTTGCATATATAGTGTACACCACATCATATGTTTGTAGGAACTCTAGGTTTATAATGAAAGTGAGATGAGGTATTTAGTGTTGACCAGATACATCAATGAACCAATGAGCTGACGATATAATGTAGGATCTACCAACTCTCCCTCCAAAGCATGAAGCTTCTTCTAGTTGGTAACCATAGGCACGGACATAGGCCTGCAATCCTCCATCTGAAATATCATCAGAATATCTGCATCATACTTTCCTTGTCCCAGGAAAATATGACCAGGTTCCTGCCAAACCTCCATCCCCAAATAATAATGCATCAGCCCAATATCAGTCATTTCATACTTTGTAGCAAGATCTCTCTTGCAAGATGCAATGAGATGCTCCTCCCCTATGATAAACAAATCATCAATGTACAACAAAAGAATGAGTGGATCACCATCAATCATAATGAAGTAAAGATTGGGATTTGCCTCACTCTTCTGAAATACATCGACATCAGATATGCATCAATCCTAGAATACCAAGCTCGAGGAGCTTGCTTTAGACCATACAAGGCCTTCTTCAGCCTGCACACATGGGAATCTCTCCCATGGATCTCAAAACTGTGTGGCTGCTCCAAATAAATCTCCTCCTGCAGAAGACCATTGAGTAATGCAGTCTTCACATCCATCTGGTGGATCTTCCAATCCATCTCTGCTGCCATGGAAATCACTGCTCTAATGGATGAATATCGAGCAACCAGCGCAAAGGTCTCATCATAATCTACTCCCTCTATCTGTGAAAACCCCCATGCCACAAAACGAGCCGTGAACTTCTCCACACTGCCATCTGCAACATGCTTCACCTTGTAAATCCACTTGAAAGTCATCACTGACTTCCCATCTAGTCTCGGTACAATCTCCCATGCATCATTCTTCATGATGGAATGGTACTCTTCCATCATGGCATCTCTCCAAACGTGATGCTAAGAGGCCTCCTCAAAAGTAGAAGGCTCCGACTCATGAAGACTAGCAGCTAATGCCATACCCAATCTGCCAGGCATCACAACTGTCCTAACTGGCTCCTGGGGCCTACCAAGTGACTCTGCTTCCTTCAGGGTCTCACAAAGCCATTTAGGCTTCCTCTTCCCTGAAGGTGGCTCCCAAACTGGTCTCTCGTCATCTGAAGAACTTCCAGAAGTAGATGGCCCAACAACTTGTGTACCTATAGCTGATGAATCAGCCACAGGTATACCCCGTGATCCGGTAGCTGTAACTAGTTAACCTTTGACCTGAGATCTAGAACCTGTCCCCGAAATACTTGCTGGATGTACCATTGTACCTATCGAACCTGTGCCTGTAACTTGTGGACCAGTCACTCTGGAAACCTGTGATCCATACTTTGAACTGAAGATACTTGTGTCACCTGAGGTGTGGAAGCCAGTGGCCTCTCATACTCCAACTCTCTAGAATTCCTGAAGGCTCTCTCCTCCTCAAATCTCACCTCCCGCCTCACAACAACTTTCCTCTGCATAGGAAGATAAATACAAAAATCCTTCAAAGTCTCATCATAGCCCACAAATATGCCTCTCTGTGTAGTGGGGTCCAACTTTGTCCTCTTCTCTGAAGGGACATGAGAGTAAGCCAAGCAACCAAATATGCGAAAATGACTAACCTCAGGCTTCTTTCCCGTGAACATCTCCTCAGGAGTCTTTCTCCCCAAGGCACGGTGGGGACTCCTGTTCTGAAGGTAAACAAATGTACTGCAAGCCTCTGCCCAAAGAAAGAAAGTAAGACTTTGATCATGAAGCATAGCTCTCGCTACTCCCACAATAGCCTTGTTCTTCCTTTCAACTACTCCATTTTTCTCAGGAGTATATGGTACTGTCAACTGTCTCTGTATGCCCTCTTGTATGCAAAACTCATCGAACTCATTGGAGGTATACTTGCCCCCATTGTATGATCTCAAAACCCGAATCCTTCTCCCTGTTTGATTCTCCACAAGAGCTTTAACTCTTGGAAGGTCCGCAAGACATCAACTGACCTCTTGCTCCTCAAGAAGTAGATCCAGGTTTTTTTGGAATAGTCATCGATGAAAGTCACATAATACTCAAATCCTGTCAAGGAAACAGATGACATAGGACCACATAAATCTGAGTGAATCAAATCAAACATCCCTGCTGACCTACTGTCACTTCTCGGAAAAGCAATCTTGGTGTACTTTCCCAAAGCACACCTTCTACATACATCACTGTGCTCTGTGCTGAACTCTGGTAGACCTGTAACCATGCTCCTCAACAACCTAAGAGATGGATGATGCAAATGAGCCATCCTCCAATGCCAAAGCTCGCAAAGCTCACTGCTGCTGTTATGTGCCAAAGCATGCTGGGGCTGAAATAAGAGCTTGTATAGTTTCCCGCATCTAACCCCAATGTCTAAAGAGGTAGATGGTATTGCAGTCTTGGGGAATATACACACATGTCCATCCATGAAACAAACCCCAAGTCCTCTATCCTCAATGGTGGAAACTGATACCAAGTTCTTTTTCAGCCCAGGGACAAACAACACATCCCTCAAAATCATAGGACTCATTGACTCCCTCTGAAAAGTAATGGTCCCACGACCAACAACTCTGACAACTATGTCATATCCCAATACAACCTCCACATCTACACCTGTCTATTGAAGCTCGAAGAACATCTCTCGAGCACCTGTCATGTGACTTGAAGCTCCATTATCAATATACCAAGTGCTGATGGTAGATGCACTCATCTGATGGCCAGTCAACAAGGAATGCTCCCTCTCGATCTCTAAATCAATGCTGGTGATAATAGAGGCTCTCTCTCTCTCAACATGTCCAACACAAAGAGAAAACCTCTCTCAAATATTGCTCCAAAATCATCAATCTCTGCTGAGGTTTCTATCTGCTGCTTCTTCTTCTTCTTTGGATACTGTGAAGCATAGTGCCCAAATCCCTAACATGAAAAGCACTTGACTTTGCTTAAGTCCTTCTTCTGTCCACCCTGTTTCTACTACTGGTTATCCCCACCCTGCTTGGGGCCCTTCTTGGATTTCTTCTTTCATTTTGCAGTCAAAGCCATGTTTTCCTCATCCTCCCTACTATGTGAAGAGCTGCCCTGCACAAGACCTCTCCTGGTCTCCTCCTGTACAAAGTCATCCCATAGTCTATCCCAGGAAAGTATGTTTTCCCTGCCAACTATAACCTCCACAAAAACAACCCATGGTTTGGTCACACCATTCACTGTTGTCTGCACTAGCTCAGTGGCTGAAACTACCTCTCCAATTGCTACAAGCTCATCTCTGACCTGAGATATCCTAGTAATGTAGGATGTCACTCCCTCTGCTTTGTTCATTTTTATACTTTTCAACTTCTCTCTTAAGACCATCTTCTGGTTCTCATTAATGCTCTGGTATAAACTAGTTAAAGCAGCCCACATTTTAAATGCACGGTCTTTACTTGAAATATGTGGTATAATATGGCCCTTAATTGCATCTAGAATAATCCTTCTAGCCTTACAGTCCTTCTTGTTGAAAGTTGCTAATGCTTGTGCATCGATAGAAGCATGAACTACAATTGGGTTTGCTGTTGTACTGTTCACCACTTCATCCCAAAGTTCATTCTCTTCTAAAATCAGCATTATCCTAGCCTTCCATGGAACAAAATTTCATGTTCCGTCTAGTCTATCTTCCAACCTAAGTCCTGTAGGCATTTCACTGCCAACTCAACAATGTGCTGCGCACTGACAAAAGAAATTACTAACAGTCTAAAATAACTTCAAATTTTCTGCCCCCCAAGCTCTGATACCATGAAAGTTTTCTGAGAATCAACCCAACCCGGTTTTCAAGTCAAAGTTCCATAGTTTAATGCCCAACCCAGTTTTTCATCATGGCTGGAAATTACATTTAATTTTCAGACTTAGAAAACACAGCTGAAACTCACATTTACAGCCATAAATTAAAATTTAAATGCACACCATAAAAAATTTCAGACTCAGAAATTTTGGCAAATTGCCTAGGAAAAACCCACAAGGGGAAAACCTGTTAGAGAGAGAATAATTTATTTCTTCAAAAAACTTCAGTACAACAGATTTACAGTCAAAATGCACTTATCTCAGCCATCAAATTTCACCCAGAATGCTGCCTCAAAAACAATGATGTAGCTCAGATTGAATTAGATGTGTGGATGAAAATAAATGCACATTTAATTCTCATCATAATTAATTTCACTCACCTCACTTAAGTTTATCAAAAAATAATTTGAATCTCTAAAGTTAAATTAAATGCTCATCACAAGTCATTTAAGGCAAGGGTCACTTTATTTCTCCCTTTTTAAGTGACCAAGGCAAAAGGCACCTACCTAAGGCAAAAACCTAGGAGAACACTTACACTTTACTAGGTACAAAATTCAACATGACATGTATGCATATATTATATATGGTTTGTATGCATATATTATATTATAAAATGTATTATCATAAACATATACATTAAACAAATTCCAAACAAATGACATTTAACATAAATACATGAACATAAATTCATGACTAATATTCATTCAACTATTACAATGGCATACCATTCATAATAAATGTATCATTATAAAAGCTTGTAGCCCAAACATTTCATAATACATGAATCATTATAAGAGCTTGTATTCATAACATAAATTACAGATTGAATTCGTTGGGCTTTGTCCAGTTTGGATCAATGTATTATATAAATGTTAAACTCATATAAATCGTGTCGATGGGCAATGCATAACTATTTGAATATATAAATGAAGTTTAACTATGAAATCGAAGCTACAGGGCTTTGCCACTTCGGACCCATACATTTATAAACTAACATTCTGAATGGGCCAAACCCTTGGGGTTAGGTTATAAGAATCAAACTGCTATCAACAATAACGTAAACATGGAAATAGAAATCAAATTGGCCGATATCATGCCTCGGTGAACCATATGGTTCGGTCTTCTAACATTTACTTAAACATATTAACAATTTAACATTGCATCGAATGATAAGTCGATCTGCTACAACTCCATAAATCTCTAATCTCTACTTCATATAAGGCAAACTTTAACAGGGAAAAATCGAAATAACAAGGCACATGGCTTGTATCGTTCTACTAACAAAATATCATTGATATTAAAAAGTAAGTCCAGGGTTTAAACCCGCGACAACACACTAAATACCATACATAAGATCAACACATAACAACTAAAGGATTGCATTCATCAGGTGAGGCGAGATCAACCAACAATATATTTCATTTATAAATGTATATCAAGCTACAGTAAACTAGCGTCGGGCCAAGCACGAGCTTACATAGAAAAACCCTATTAAACTACCTACGACTAAAAAGAGTACAAGCACCAACAGTGCAAGGGTTTCACCCTTCGAATCCTGTCAAAGTTAAAACGCCTTGAAGGCTGTGGCTTATCCGGAGCCCAAGGTTAAGTTAAAACGAGTGCTAGGTATAGGTAAATATTTATATGTTATCGTTATGTTTATAATATATTTATTATAAACATGTTCATGTAATATAGATTGAATAGAATTAATATTCATATTATTATTACAAATTATTAAATGCACATGTATATATATTATGAAGATAGCCATACGAGGTCAAGCTAATGGACTATGATAAGTTTGTGCTAAGAAGAAGATAAACTCTAATATTGAACATTTATTGATCTCGGTAAATTTACATTACAAACAATTTTAATATTGCAATTCAATAGTTTGGTCAAGTTTGAGGTGACGTCGCTGCTAGATTATGCCAATAAGCCAATAGAATGGAACTCAATGCGATATACATGACAACATAACGAACAATGAAGTTGATTTCCTTTTTTTTTTAACGTATGCCAATTTGGAGTTGTTACAAATGGTATCACAACATAGATACAACACTTTGTGGCCTTTGGGATTGTCCATAGATTCGTTGTGAAAATTAAAACTAATAAATAATTCTCTTCTCTGCGCATCATATTGCAGAATCAAAATATAAACGACATTACCAATACAGACACAACCAAACCTGCCAAACGAATTGGGAAATATAAATTCAATCTCTTCTCAACTATTCAATTTGGCAATAAACACATCAAGAAATAGAGATGAGTTTAGAGTACTTGGGAAGCCTTAGCTCAACATGAAGAGCTCAGAGATAAGATACGAAACAAGACATCTATAAAGCGATACACAATGTAGATATTTTCTTAAAATAATTTTTCAGATTACATCGCATACCAAAAACCATTATTTCTGATAGGGATACAAAGTTCATAGGGAACTTTTGGAAAGCCTTGTTTTTCGGGTTAAACACTCGGCTGAATTTCAATACTGCTTACCACCCACAAATAGATGGAGAAATAAAACATACTAATTAGATTCTAGAAGACATGCTCAAGATGTATGTCATGCATAATCCATCCCATTGGGAAGACTATATACACCTAGTGGAGTTTGCATATAACAATGGTTATCAGACATCTACCAAAATGACTCCATTTGAAGTGTTATATGGCAGGAAATGTAGAACTCCCGTGACTAGGGATAGTCTAGTGGATAGATTGATGTTAGGACCGGATATGTTAAAAGATCTAGAATAGCTGGTAAAAAAGGTACAACAAAACTTGAAAGAGGCACAAGATCGACAAAGGAGTTATGCCGAAAAAAGCTGAAAAGATAAATAATATCATATTGGAGCGCATGTTTATTTGAAAGTCAAAGCAAAGAGGAGTTCTTCGAACTTGGGAAAGTGCAGAAAATTAGCTCCTAGATATTGTGGACCATTTGAAATATTGGTTAAGATAGGCCCGCTGCCCTATGAACTTGCTTTGCCTGCTCATGATTGAGTTTCCTCTCTATTTCCCTCGATCACAGTTTGACGGAGCTTTACCTCTATCTCCCTCGAAGGAGATTTCCCTCCATCTCCCTCGTAAACAGCTTTTCAGAGCTTTCCGGAGCTTGCCGGAGTTTCCTCTCTATCTCCCTCGAAGGAGCTTGATGGAGATTTCCCTCCATCTCCCTCGGTACCGGTTTTACCAGTTTTGGTCGTAGCTTGACGGAGTTTCCTCTCTATTTCCTCGATCACAGTTTGACAGAGCTTTACCTCTATCTCCCTCGAAGGAGCTTGACAGATATTTCCCTCATCTTCCCTCATACGAGATACTTCGTACATGCTACACCCTCTATACAAAAAGGACAAGGCATGGAGAGGGATTAGCCATTTCAATCATAAAGCGCCAGTTTATAGATAGAGATTAGCCTTTTACCTAAGAAAGTGCCAATTAAGCCATTTCACTCATAAAGTGCCAATTGCTCTAGATAACCCAGATAAAAGTGGCACTTTACCTCTCCCTTTGGTTGAGCCCATTATAGTTAGCCAGTAATTGTGAATTTGGAACTCCTCTCCCTCTGGTCGAGCCACTTTGAGTTGTATAGTGTTTTATTAGTACATCTCCGTGATTTTATCTACTTCCCTCTCCGGAGCTTTTTCAGAGTTTCCCTCTTTCTCCCTTGACAGAGCTAGGAGTTTGCAATTGGATGTGTTCCCGTATCCTGCTTTCCCTAATGCAAAATGCTTGTTTATTGTAGCTTCCTTTGTCTTCCGCCCCTATGAGTTTGAGCCATGTTGCCAAGGTTCGACAGAAGGAGGTCTCAACTCAAAGGAGAGGGAAAAGCATTCAAAATATTAGACTATGTACATGATTCCTCCCCTATGAAACTCCCCTATTACAAAGCTATGACAAAACACATTTCTCCCCTATTTCAACCGCTCATTTTTGAGTGCTTTGTGGTTTCCTCCCTATGTTTGTTTTAGCCACGTTTACAAAGAGAAAGACATACTTTGGTATGCTGGACGCCGCAACCATCATTAAAATGATTGCTCCCCTATGTAGCCGTGTTGCCAAGGTTCAGGCTCGACTAAAAGGAGAGGAGAAATGCACAAGATTCTAGGCAACGCAATATTTCTCCCTATGTATCTCGCCCTAAGATAAAACAAAGCGCTCGTCCCGGAAAAGGGAGAATTAGACAAGTGTGAGCTATTCACGGATTAGTTGAGCGGCGAATCCCTCTTACCTATGCCTCCTCCGAATGGTCCCAATTGTGTAACACACATGATGCTACCATTCACAATGTTTTTCATGTATCTTTACTTAAGAAGTATGTTTATCATCCTAAACATGTCACTACAAGATTTGAACCCAAAATCCGACAACATTTGACGAAAAGGACCGTGTCGTCATATTTCATATTTAAAATTACGAAATTTGATGATTTTTTAAAAAATTGATCGAAAGGTCCGTCGGATATCCGACGGCCATTGAATATCCAATGAGCTCCGACGAATAGAGACCAATGATGTCGGATAACCGACCTAATATTATGCCCGAGGATGTCGAATATCTGACCATACATTATGGTCCTGGCCGTCGGATATCCGATGTCATGTGATGCCCAAAAATGTCAGATATCCAACAGAAGATCATGCCCTATCATGTCGGATATCCAACATCCACTCTCCAACGGTAACTAAGTTCAAGTCATCGGATATCCGACGTAAGGTTATATTTTAAAATCTATAAATTTCAAAACATTCCGACATGTTTGCTATACAAGTGACGATTTGCAGAGGTTTTTTTTTTCGGTGGACTGTTTTTCATTATTTCCATTGTTTTTGTGATTAAAGTGAGCGTAGTGTGGAGCTTGATTTTCTAAAATCGATAATCTTCATTCAAGCTCTTTACGAGAAAATGTCAACTAGCAATATTCCTGATCGAGACTAACCCACTCACCGGGGAAAGCACTTAGCTCTCTAGATTTGTGACACTTTCCATGATAATAGAAATAACGACTATATTGACATGTTGTTTCTCTTCTATTTTCTCTATAGAAACCATAACATTGTACGTTTATCTTACCTTAGTGGACAATATAGGAAATTTTGAGTTATATTTGAGTAGCTTTGCTCAGTAATTGGGTCAATTTTTATGTCTCTTGGATAGTTTACATTTTGCGTTTGAATTTCTTATATTAAATTTTATCTATTGATGGTTTCATGTAATTATAAAGGAAATACATCCTACGGCATATCATCCGGAGGAAGTGCTTCCAGAACAAGTATTGGAGGAACATGGAGCTATGAATATTAATGGAGAACAAGTTAATGATCATATTGAAGAAGATGATCATACTGATAACATAGTTGAGGATGATGTTACAAATACTTTGATCCATGATTCATTTAATGTTAGAATTGATGAGGATGAAGATGATGATCATTTTGATGATATTCATGATATACGTCTTCTTGAGAAGGCATACGAACCCCTTTATGAGGGCTCCAACACAAATATTCTCTCTACTATATTGTTAATAATGAATTTGAAGGTTATGAATGGTCTTTCAAACATATCAATCACACGGATTTTAAGGTATGTAATATATTCCATCACATAATATATATGATCGTCTAACAATTTTATTGTTAATTCATAAGTCAAATTAATACAGATGAAATGTGTTTCATCAATATTATTTCTATATTATATTAACTAGATTTTTATTTTAATTTGTTGTAGCATGATAGGTGAATATTTGTTACCACCGTAAAATATTTTACCTCGCACACATCGAGATTTATTTGCCATCATGAAAGAAATTGGAATGCAGTATGAAGCAATTCATGCATGCCCCTATGACCATGTTCTATATTATAATCAGCATGAATTTGCAACAAAATGTCCTAAATGTCATATCAGTAGATATCGAATAGATCAAGTAACAAAAAAAGTGCCTCGCAAGGTTCTTTGTTATATTCCCATTATTCCATGTTTGCAACGATTGTTCAGGAGCAAAAACATAGTGCAATTTATGGATTACCATGCACAGAACATAAGTCAAGAAAACATTATTCGGATGCCTGCAGATGGGTCTGCTTTTAGAGGTTTGGAGGAAAAATGGCCTCACTTTAAAGAATAACCTCGTAATCTTAGGATTTCTTTGGCAACAGATGGTGTCAATCCATTTGCAGAGATGAGATCCGTTTACTCGTTGTGGCCTATTTTTGTTATCAACAATAACATTCCTCCATGGTTGTCAATAAAGAGGAAGCACATAATGTTGTTGATGATTGTTCTAGGTATATTGTGTCTACAGTTTTTTTTAATGTAGTGGTATCTCATTTGTCGTATTTTGTCGCATAATTTCATATATAAATTTATTGTTTTTCTATTGTGAAATATGTTTTATATATCTAAATGGTACATCTCATAATTATATTTTTTATATGTTCATATCAATCAGGTAAGTACCAAGTCAAAGATATGAATGTATATATCGAACCTCTTATTGACAAGCTACTAAAGTTATGGAATGGCATCACTATGTATGACGTATCTATATCAATACGACAAAGGAAATTTCAATCCCATACAATGCTTGTATGGACAATACATGATGCCCTTGGGTTAACCCATTTTTGCGGTATGTAATTATAAGTTCCACTTTATTTGCATTTAATTTTATGAACTAGTTAATATACTACGCACGCATGTTTTTCTAAATAATCCATGCATTTTGTATATAATTATAATTGACATGGATATTCCATCTCTTTATGTAGGTCTTCAAACAAAGGGGAAATTTGCATGTCCAGTTTGTGGTCCTAAGATCAAATCTCATCGTTAAAAAATATTAGGAAAGGAGGTGTTTGATGAGTATAGGCACTTCCTCTCTAAGAATCATAGGTATCGAACTACCGAAAAACATCTGTTCAATGGCAAGCAAGAGATTGCATTAAAACCGCAGAGAATGACACCTCGCCTATGGAAGTTGCAATATAATAGAAATCGTAAAGGTACGTATGAATCATTGTATATGAAATGTTATATTGTTTATTGTAATTGACATTTATTTATGTAATTTCTTTATAAACTACTATGCATTATTGTCGTTCATGTGATCATGAAGGCATTAATGGGCTTCCACAAGGAATGAAAAGTTATCCTAGACAATTTAGTAGGTTTCCCTACTATGAGCACCTACAAGTTGCTCATCTGTTTGACACAATGCATATTGGAAAGAATGTGACTGAAATATTATGGCGAATATTGGATGGAAGGAGTGAGAAAGAAAAAAATGTCAAAATTTGCAAAGAAATTCAAGAAGGCAGCCATACAATGAAAGCCGTCATTCAATTTCATAGCAATGGAGAGCAAATTAATATAAAATCACTTCCATGGATGTTAACGAACCAACAAAGTAATGTTTTAAAATAAGTCATGTGAAAAATTAAATTTCCGACCGGATTTTGTGCGAACATGAAGAATATCATAACAAAGAAAGGTGATTTTGGGGGGGTGAAAACACACGATTGGCATGTCTTCATGAAGGTAATTATTATGGTATGCATTTTTTTTTTCTATTCCAGTGAATATGGTTGGTATTTTTGTTTGTCTACTCTTTGTTTAAAAAATGAAACGATTTGTATATTGTTACAGTTTGTTCTACCTCTCTCTCTCCCGGACAATTTCGACAACAATTGCAAACAAGTAATATATAATCTCAGTTAATACATGAGGTAAGTGGCGATTTTTTGCATGCGCTTAGTGTTTGTTTAATTCATCGTAGAACTTATATTTGATTTTTTTTCTCTAATTCATGTTATGTAATATAATGTTTGTTTCCTTTAATCTCTTGATTGGGTTGTCATGTCAGTTGTAGATGGTTTTCATCTAAGGAATTCCATAAATAAGATATAAAGTATTGGATGAGAGAAATTCCTCGTCTCATGTGTGAAATGCAAAAGCGTATACCTTCGAAATTTTTCAATGCATAGGAACACTACCTCATACACCAAGTTGAGGAGATTGAATTGTGTAGACCTGTGCACTCAAGGTACATGTGGATGGTTGAGAGGCACTTGAAATATATCAAGGGTTTGGTCAGACAACGAGCATATGCTGAGGGTTCTATGATGGAGGGATATATGATATACCAAAACATGTTGTATATTAGTGAATATCTTCCTATATTGGCGTTAAAGCTCAATTTATGTTGCATTTGTGATCCAAACTCCAATAAAGATTTCAAAGGGGAGTATCCGAAGGGGAAAGGTAGATCGAGGGAGGTGAAGGTAATATAACACATTTGATTGTTGATTTTTATGTATATATACCATCATCATCATCATCATCATTGTTGTCGTTGTCACCACCACCACCACCACCACCACCACCATCATCATCATCATCATCATCATATTCATCATGATGATCTTCCTCTTCCTCGGCCTCATCATCATCATCATCATCATGGGCATCATCGTTGTAGGATATCCGACAGTGCAACTACCTAGAAAGACCAGCGAAATTTGTTTTCGGTGGTTTAGCGAGCTCGTCGGATTCTTTTGAAGTCAGAAGTCTGATATCCGATGCCTCTTGCTGTCGGTGGTATGGAAAGGTTGTCGGATGCATCAAAAACCATACCTATAGATTAATTAATGTGGTACATGGGGCCAACGTTGAGATTTATTAAATATGTGCTGGATTGTACTGAATTTTGGCATGGTTAGACTAGACGCATGCATTGACGCTGTGGGAGGGTTTCCAGACTGAAACATGACTAACACTAACCATTGGAGCATCAAAAACCATACCTATAGATTAATTAATGTGCTACATGGGGCCAATGTTGAATTTTTTTAAATATTTGCTGGCTTGTACTGAAATTTGGCATGGTTAGACTAGACACATGCATTTACATTGTGGGAGGGTTTCCAGACTCAAACATGATTGAAACTAACCATTGGAGCATTACTTTAAAAAATCCCCTATATTTACATAAATGATTTTTCTCACCAAAATTTAGATGTTACTCAAGGTTGTAAGAAATGACTGATCTAATGGGAGCCTTAGGGTCCTAGTTTCATCAATGTATTAACCTAGCAATTCAATCTAAGAACAATGATCCTAATACCTGTGTCTACCCTTGCACGTTGATAAGGGAGTTAGAGTGAAGATCATGAGCTTATTTGTGTGAAGAGTCAGGGTAATGACTTCCTTTTCAAGAAATTAATTCAAATTAGACCTATTAAGTTGCATATATAGTGTACACCACATAATATGTTTCTAGGAACTCTAGGTTTATAATGAAAGTGAGATGAGGTATTTATGTTCATTAATGAAAATTTCTGGTCCCATGAACCATGGATTTCTCATAGTCATACATGAGTGTTTAGCTTGATATATGAATTTTTGAATATTAAAATTAAGATGTTGATTAAAATCAACTTCATCATATATACTTAGTCTTTTATGTTTTTCTTCATGTACATAAGTGATACATGTGTCATAAATTTGACTTACACATCATTGAGTTGATCTAGCTTTTCACTCTTTCATTCATCATAAATATAAATGTAGAATAAATATTGTTGTGAATGAAAAGCACATCATATAAGCTATTTTATTTAGGAAGTTAATTGTTCTAATATGTTTAATTAGGATTACTAGGAAGTAATCAAACTACTTGGGGATGAGGGGGTAAGTGTTATTAAATAATCCCTAAATGGGGAGTTAGAATCAGTGAACACATGTGATGACACTTGCAGACACTAAGAAAGGGAACATAAAACACTAGGTGGTGGCAAGCAAGGTATGGAAAGACATGCTAACATTAATGACCCCAATCATGCCATCAATGGGGTATAAAAGGATATGAATCAATTGAGTACAAAGAATATTGGTGTAATAATGTATATAGACTCTTTTCTAGGTTCATTATACATGCGGATAATGAATTTGGATTGCAGTGAAGGGATGAGCTAACTGTAATTCCTCTAACGTAGAAGTACAAAAGAGAGTTTCATTTTATGTTGATTAAGACACACACTTGTGAAATAAATATGTGATCTCACCATGTGGAGGTTTTTTAAATTTTTTTTATGTATTATTCTATTATTTGTAAATGTATTATATTCTCAAAGGATTGTTATAACAATCCTTTGGGAATATAATACATTTACAAATAAAAACATAATACATAAAAAAATAAAAAAATAAAAACTTACCTTTGGACCTCCCACGCCAAAGAATATTGAATACATTTCATCTTTCTCCTAGCTCCGGCAGTTGACTTTAGTTCAACCTGTTATCACTAGAGTTGGACCTAGACTACTAAGGTTCAAGCCTAGAGAAATATTGATAGGAGTTAAAGGATAACTAGGAATATTATTTTATAGTAATGATGGTAGGTATGCAAACATTACAGAGATCAAGCTAGGATAGAAGACTAAACTACAGGAAATGTATCACTGTAAAGTACAGTAATAGAAAAGCCTACGAGTATGAATTTATAAAAGAAATGAGTCAGGTTCTGCATCAGATATCTAAAGATAATTTCATGTGAATCATAAGAATTCTGGCATAGATGAATAAGACCACACACAGAACTAAATCATGAATAACATGTAATTCAATTATTAAAGCAAAACATGGCTCATTTGATCATAATCATTTCAAAGCAGTCATTTCATATTAAGAGAAACAAAATGCATACATGCCTGCAATTCGTAATAAGAATCTGATCTCCATATGCTGTTCCAATCTCTTTTATGTTTCCTTATAATCTTCCTATATACAAAAGTTCTAATACTAAAAACAGTTTGATGATCCAATTTCTATGGATCCGAATATCCAAAAATAGATAGTTTAATTACATAAAATAAACTTGGATGTTCTTCAATAACTAATTCATCAAAAAGAACTGTCAGATGTAAGATTCAACTATTCTAATCTAAGAAATAGTTGCGTGTCTAGGAAACATTCTATTCATTTAAGCCTATCTAAAAGATGACCTGGCTCCTTAAAAAGAGTAGCAGTTGAGCTTTCTGCTTCCAACATTTGAAGTCGAGCTTGTAGTTCTTCATATTGCTGTTGCACTGCCCTTTTATTTGTCAAGACTTGTTTGGACATTGTGACAATTTCTTGATATTTTGCATCTTTTTCCAGTAGATCTTCTCGGAGTCTTTTATTTGCAGTCATTAAATCTTCATTTGAATCTTGAAGATATATGTTTTGTTCCTTAAGAAATTGCAGAGGCCTCTTGTCTTCATCCAATTCCAAAATTGATTTTATTTTTTCCATCTCTACAGGGGTTTCATAAGTCTCTGAGATTTTTGAATTTTCACTGATTTCATATTCAACCACTCTCTATTAATCCCAACAAAGCTCTCCTGGTATCTACCCAGCGTTATCCCTTTGGATCTCCATCATAATCTGCTCTGTTATGAGATACTCTTGATCTGAAAGATGTGCATTTTTCTCCCCAAAAGAATCTTCTATGACCATAACCTCACTCCTCTTCAGTTTTGGATTATGTACAACTTTTATTTCCATTTCCAATTTACTTCTAGATTGGGTTCTGGGCTTTAAACTTGATTCCATGTCTTTTTCCTTTAGGGTTTCAGTTTCACCTTGTCCTGTTTTTGAAACTTCTTCCAAACTTGCATTTGCAGACATAACCAATACTACTCCTGTTATTTTTGTAACATATGCTTCTGAAACTTCATCATTTGCAACATTAAACTCCTCTGTGAGCTCTTTGGCTTGTTCATTTGCTGGTTCCATTTCTCCTTTCGTCTGCTCACCTGAACTTTTGGACTTGTTTCCTTTTCCCTTATCCTCACGATGATTTTGTTTTTCTACTTAAAACCCTGACCAAAAGAGAAAATGGTCCCAAGTCTGTCCCTTCTTATTCAGCTGAAAGACTATCAACAATTTTATCAATCCTCGATGAAAGAGAGAATGAGCGGTGTGTTCTTGATGACTCTGAACCCTAGCAATCATCTTTTGCAAACTCTTACACAAATAAATGGAAAATTGAGTTTCAAATATCCATTAAGATGCATTAAGAATCGTAAATGACACTTGAGAACCCTATCATAACGACCCTCATAGGTTATGCAATTCTGAACCATTTCCAATGGAATCCTCTAAACTGGATTACGTTTACTTACATGTATACCATTCTTCCAGCTCAATTCTTCAAATCCTGGAAACAAAAATTTACTGAAATCAACTTCAAAATGATTGCTGCTTGAACCATTTCTCACCTTGTGATGGCACTCCAATGGCTTCTGAAAAAGAGTCTTTGTCAACCCTAATGTCTAAAGTTTCAAAATGCACAACTGCATCTTTGCAATTTTTAACAAAATCTTTTGTCACTTGTACATTGTGACCCCGCAGTCTTTTGCAAAAGGGGAACCAGCCCGCATCTCTCATCATCTTTGCAGATCTTAGAAACTGATCAATCCGCTGTAAATTATCTGGTTCAAGTTTGTAAATTAATCCACTGGGATTCTTAATTTTCATCATGGTGCATGAGTTTTTCACCCACAGTTCATCCCTGTTACCCTGAATGCTTGTTTAATTCCATAAAACACAGGCCACAACAAAAAGATGGACGCTACAAGGTTAGCTTGAAAACCGATAATTCATGTCCATGATTTTTGATGATGTCGATTACTGTGGGTACAACTTTGAAACAAGTGATTCACATTCATAGGATGACACACCTTCAGATGTGTTGTCTATGCTTAAATGAAAGAGTAGTGTTAATTAAAACATTAGTACGAGACCTTGCCACTCGTCTTCATTTCAAAAATCGATACTGGTAGCATCATTACCTTTGATATTTTTTATATGCTACCAGTATATAGTTGTAAATCATATATGAAATGAAAATTGCTAATGTTTCAAGCATGACAACATTAATCATGGTAACCTTTGTATTATTTCAATTAAGAAATAAAACATTTTGAAAATCAAATGAAAATGAGCCTTATTTTGGTTTTAATAAATGAAACATTTGATCAAAACAAACTAGGGTAAATTTTGAAATAAAGAAAATGAGAAATTCAAAGAGAAGCTAGGGTGAAAATAGGAATGGTAACTATGTAAAGTTGAAAATTCTAAAGTAAATCTAGAATACAACCCTAGAGATAACATTTGGTTCTGATTGGGGATAACGTTCTCCTTGTGAGACTTTAAGAACATCTTGACCTGTTCCTTTTGAAACCTGCTAGAATCATATTTTGTCTTATTGGGATGGAGTCTCATAAAACTGAAATGATATATACAATGAATATGTACACTGAATTTCTTCAACTCAGTATGTGTAGAAATGTTTTAAAAATTGTCCATTCACTAGACCTGCAACTTCCTCACCATTCAAGTTATATAGGACAAAGGTATTGTTTCCCAAGATCTTAACCACTGTAAAAGGTCCTAGCCATAAATTATCGAACTTTCCATGCTTACCTTTGTCTTCATTCCGTGCATCCCACCTGAGAACCAAGTCACCTACTGCAAAGATATATTTTTCAATCTTTTTATCAAAACTTGTTTTACCCTTTTTCGGTGCATTTCAGCCTTTTCTAGAATGGCTTCTCTTTCTTGCCGTAATTGGATTATCTGAAACATTCTTCTGATTATTTCATCAGGTTCTTCTTCAGTTTCCTACAAAATTTGATTACTGGGGAACTTAATTGGACAGGAAACACTGCATCAATCCCATATACCAATTGAAAAGGTGAAGTCCCAATTGATTTCTTTATGGTTACCCTATCATCCCAGAGAGCAAATTTTAATTTGGTATCCCAATTCTTTTTATTTTCCAACAACATCTTCTTAATACTGTTCACAATACTTTTATTACTGGATTCTGCTAATCCATTACCCTATGGGTAATAAGGTGTGGACTATTTCACGCTAATGTTATGCTCTTCACAAAATTTCACCATCCTGTTGGATTTAAGAGCTGGGGCATTGTCAGTGATTAATTTCCTAGGACTTCCAAATCTGCTGAGAATATTATCCTGAAGGAAATTCATGATAAGTTGATCTGTTGCTCTTCTTGTGGGGATTTCCTCCACCCATTTAGTAAAGAAGTCAGTAGCAGTTAAAATCCATTTATGTTGACCACTAGAAGCAGGATGAATCTCTCCTATAAAGTCTAGACCCCACTGTTGGAATGGAACATTTACTGCTATGGGTTTTAAAGGTAAAGATTGTAACTTGTGCTTACCTGCAAACTTTTGGCACTCCATACAGGATCTGACCTGATGATACACATCTATAAAAAGGGAAGGCCAATAATAACATTCTCTTAGGATTTTAAATGCAGTAGCTTTCCAGTATTTGTGTCCCCCACAAACACCACTATTAATTTTTGAGCATTATTTCAATATACTCTAGGATCTTTGCTGAGAGAATAACATGTGCAGTATATCAATGCATATCAATCATAGCAAGCATGTCAATCATCACAAGAAGCAAACATAAGAGACAATAGACACACATAATTTCTGTGGGGAAAACCCTAAGGTAAAAATCCTCACAACTTCCTCAGAGATAGATAGAGAAATAGTACAACCAAATTACAACCAAAGTACACAGAGATAGACTCCTCCTAGCAACTGATCCTCCTCCTCACATGTGCGCCACTTTCTGAGTGATGGAAGAGTGAGTTATGAAGTGATCCAAATAGAGATCGAGAGATCTCTATTTATACTTGTCCTGACTGCCCAATAAACTTATGGGGCCGACTTGTCTAGCTTAGGGAAATAACCCAATGTTAACTTAATCAGGGTCGACCCCACACATGGTGGTCTAATAACCCATCGACAAGTTATGACACTTGCGACACTTGTCAATACAAATGACGACACTTCCGTATAGAGGAATAATAACATATCTATAGGAGTACAATATACATAGATGAAATACATGGGTGAAATACATTCCGAAGTTACATATACATCAACACTCCCTCTTAACTAGGAAGGTATTTCTCGACATAGATCTGCTAGTGCAAGTCTTCTTCTATGGATCATCATCAGCAAATCATCATCCTCGAATCATCGTCATCGTCACTGCTGCTGCTATCTCAATCAATATCTGAATCTACTCGTCATAGGAAGTTCTATAGAGCCAGTCCTTTTTCATACTGGATGTAGGCCCACCATCTGCAGGTCTTCATCATCACTGGCCATACTATGGAATCCTCAGGACTTATTACGTGCATCACAAAACCTGGCTGTAGCATCCCAGGCTGGTACGAGCACACAACTCTACCTATCGGATCTCCCAGGAGCACATTACATGTGACTGTCACAAAACCTTATAAGAGTCTCTTGAATAGCAATAACCCTAAAGAGCATCTGAGGCCTTTTTCATCCTGTCTAGATCTCCAGGACTTATTACATGTGACCCCCACCACAAAACCTTAAAAGAGTGTCTTGTCAAGAAAGAACCCTAAAGAGCATCTGAGGCCTTTTTCATCCTGTCTAGATCTCTAGGACTTATTACATGTGGTCATGGCAATGCCTCGAAAGAGTATCTGAGGCCTTTTTCATCCTGTCCATATCTCCCAGGTCTACTTACATGCCATAGGACAAAACCTCAAAAGAGCGTTTGCCAGATCTCCCAGGGAGCTATTATATGCCAGCGGCAAAACCTAGCAAGAGAATCTACAAACCTCCCAGGGCGCTATTATATGTCCTCCCAAAGCAAAACCTCGAAAGAGCATTTTTTAGATCTCCCAGGGAGCTATTAGCGGAAAAACCTAGCAAGAGAATCTGCAAACCTCCCAGGGTGCTATTATATGCTTATCTGCACAACCTGTCCACGACCACAGAGTATCAACCTGATACTCACATCATCCTGATGTACACATGATCATCCTGATCATCATCACTGCATCGTCATGATGCATGTCATCTGGAGCAACATCCTGAAGCTCATCATCCATGATCATCCTGATCATACAATGCATTCACCTGATGCATACATAGTATCTGCCTGATACATATCATCATACATGATCTACCTGATCATACAATGTATCCACTTGATACATATACAAATACATGATCCACCTGATCATACTTGATACATATCAACATACATGATCTACCTGATCATACAATCTATCCACCTGATACATATACAAATACATACACATGATCCAACTGATCATATCCAGCATCCAACATGATGCATACATACATAAATGATCCAACTCATCATATCCAACATCCAACATGATGCATACATACATAAATGATCCAACTGATCATATCCAGCATCCAACATGATGCATGCATACATAAATGATCCAACTGATCATATCCATCATCCAACATGATGCATACATACATAGATGATCCAACTGATCATATCAAGCATCCAACATGATGCATATACATATACAGAGCAGTAACTGGAGCATCGTCCTGATGCTCATCATCCAGCGCTTACATCCACAACAATGTGAAGGATCCTCCTTCCAACATGCTTGGAATGGCTTCAGAAAATGTCTCCATCACTTCTTCCTCGAAGTGTCATCTATTTGAAGAACACCAAGTCTCTCTCTAAAGTACTCGAACTTCACTCTGGCCAGTGGCTTCGTCAGCACATATGCAATCTACTCATCTGTCGCAACATACAAAAGCTTAACTGCTCCTTTCTGCACCATATCCTTGATATAGTGATATTTGATCTCTATGTGTTTTGACCTGTTGTGGAACACCGGGTTCTTATACAGCTTCACACAACTTTGGTTGTCACAAAAGATACCAGTAGCCTCTAGCGGGATATCAAATAACTCAGATAGTAGCTTCCTAAGCCATACTGCCTCACAACTAGCCGAACAAGCTGCAACATACTCTGCTTCGGCTGTACTCAGTGCTACGCAGGACTGCTTCCTACCAAACCAGAGATCACACCTGATCCCATACTGAAGCAGCACCCAGAAGTGCTCTTCCTATCTGCAACACTTCCTGCCCAATTTGAATCAACATAACCCTGCAGGTTATACTTTTGATTCGCATCATACTTGAGCCCATAATCAACTGTACCCTTCAGGTACCTCAGAATATGCTTTACAGCAACCAGGTGAACACTCCTCGGATCCGTCAGAAACTGGCTCAATGTGTTCACTGCAAATCAAATATCTAGTGTCGTGTTCATCAAGTATATCAAGGACCCAATCATCTGACGATACATAGTGACATCAACCGGCTCAGATGAAGCATCACATAGAAGCTTCAAGTTCGATGCCATAGGTGTGGCCATGGCCTTGCAGTCCATCATCTCGAACCTCTTCAGGATCTCTACTGCATACTTCCCTTGTCCAAGGAAGATTCCATCTACACTCTGTCACACCTCCATACCTAGAAAATAGTGCATCATCCCCAAGTCCTTCATCTCGAACTCGGCAGCAAGCTTCCTCTTTGTATCGACAATCAATCTATCTTCACCTGTCACAAATAGGTCATCTACATACAAGAGTAGTATCACAAGACTTCCTTCCTCAACCTTGTAGTAAAGGTTGGAATCCGCTTTACTCTTGGTAAAGCCCAAACTGGATAGGAAACTGTCCATCCTACCATACCAAGTTCTAGGGGCTTGCTTCAAGCCATACAAGGCTTTCTTCAATTTGCACACATATGACTCCCTGTCATGTGTTTCAAAACTAAGTGGCTGTTCCACATACACTTCCTCTTCAACTACACCATTCAAGAAAGTAGTCTTGACATCCATATGGTGTATCTTCCATTTCATTACTGTAGCTAGAGCAAGTACTGATCTGATGGAAGTGTACCTGGCTATAGGAGAAAAAGTTTCTTCATAATCTATTCCCTCTTTCTAAGAGAAGCCACGAGCTACGAATCTTGCCTTGTATTTCTCTATGCTGCCATATGCAGCATGCTTGATCTTGTAGATCCATTTGGAAGTCAAAACAGACTTCCCTTCAGGTCTTGGGACTACATCCCAAACATCATTCTTCATTATTGATTGGTATTCTTCGATCATGGCATCCTTCCATTCTTTTTTTTCTGCTGCTTCTTCATAACTGGAAGGTTCTTTGTTCATGATATCACAGAGTAAAGCAACATAGCTGGTATGTGATCTGGTCCTCTTCTTTGCTCTGTGTTCTTCTTCTGGAATGCCATACCTTTCTGCATCTTGAATGAGCTCTCTATCCCATGCAGGTTTTCTCTTGTGAGAGTTATTCTCACGGGGTGGATCTATAGGTTCTTGCGGATCTTCAATTTCACGATCAACATCTGGAATTGCTTTAGTCATAGTAGTGTCTTGAAATCTAGTTTCCTTAGGTTCTTCATGATCTTCAACATGTGTCTTCCTTGATTTGATGAATGCTGAGTTTTCATCAAATGTCACATCCCTGCTGACATCAATCTTCTTGAACCCTGGAAAGTATATTCTGTAAGCCTTCGAGCTTTCACTGTAACCCACAAAGATACCCTTCTTTCCTGAAGGATCTAGCTTGGTCCTGTTTTCCTTTGGGACATGAGTGTATATTGGACAACCAAATATTCTAAGATGGCTGACTTCAGGTTTCTTACCTCAGAAGACCTCTTCTAGTGTCTTGTTGTCCAATATCTTGTGGGGTGTTCTGTTCTGCACATATATAGCTGTCCTAGCTGCTTCTGGCCATAGATTCATAGGTAGATCCTGGTCATACAACATTGCCCTTGCTGCTTCCATGATTGTTCGATTCTTTCTTTCTGCAACTCCATTTTGTTGTGGATTGTAAGGAGTAGTCAACTCCCTCTTAATCCCTGAATCACTGCATAGCTTCTTGAAGTCACCTGAAGTGAATTCTCCACCATTGTCGGATCGGAATGTTTTGATCTTCTTATCAGTTTGGTTCTCCATCAAGGTTTTGAATTCCTTGAACTTGTCGAACACTTCATCTTTGTTCTTCAAGAAGTAAACCCAAGTCTTCCTGGAAAAGTCATCAATGAAAGAGACATAGTAAACATACCCACTCAGAGAATTGGATGACATCGGACCACATACATCGGAGTGGATAATTTCCAAGATACTTTTTTCCTTGCTTTCACCGCTTGGAAATGCCTTCTTTATGTTCTTTCCTTTTGCACATCCTTTGCAAACACCTTCATGCTTGGTCTTGATTTCAGGAAGACCTTCTACAACTTTACTTGCAATTGGTAATGCTCTGTAGTGCATATGTGCAAGTATTCTATGCCAAAGTTCACTTGGCTCCATGGAATCATGCACCATGGCATGTTTAGGTTGTCCCTTCAATTTATACAATCCTCCCTCTTGCTCTCCAATCACCACTGCATCATCTATGGTCTTTCCCTTTGGTCACATTAGAGCTTGGCCATCCACAAATGAAACCCTCATACGTTTTGCATCCAATGCAGATATGGAGAGTAGGTTTTTCTTGAGCCCAGGTACGTAAAGAACTTCTTTCATCTTTAAATACTTTCTAGAATTTAGGTTTTAGGAGGCTTCACCACTTCCTTTGATGGGGTATTGATAGTCATCCCCAAGTTTCACTTCATGGGGTGATTCATGTTCAGATAGATTTACAAAATATTCTTTAAACCCAGTCATGTGTTTGGAAGCCCCACTATCAATAAGCCAATCATTACATCCATGATAAATAGTACCTGTGAGAGCAGAGATTAGAACATACTCTTATTTGCTTGATGAGTCATCATCATCACTTTCTAGTCTAGCCTTCTTCTTTGGAGGTTCATCATCCTCAGCAGCATGAGGATGATATCTCTTCTTGTTCTTGTTCTTGTTCTTGTTGAAGTTGTTGTTTTTCTTCTTGGGACAATCTACAACAAAGTGTCCCTTCTCATTGCATGTGAAGCACCTGAGATCTTTCTTCTCTCTAGGGTGATGGTGGTGTGAAGATTTCTTGTTATAAGATGGCTCTCTCTTAGGCTTCTCATTTTAGTGTGAGTAGCGAGAGCTTGGTCTTTACTTCCCATATTTTCTTCTCGTGCTACAAGCCTTGCTTCTTCTTGAGAGCATTCCTCCCACAGTGTACTAAAAGAGATTAATTTCTTTCTTGCACAAATTCCTTGAATAAAAGAGTCCCATGACCTAGGTAGGCCATTTAGATTGGTCATAACAACTTCACCATTGTCCACTACTTCATCCACAGCTTCAAGTTGTTCCTTCATCTGAGAGACCTTGGAGAAGTAAGATTGAATGGTCTCTCCATTCAACAGCTTGACCCCTTTCAATTGATTCCGCAGAGTCATCTTCCGATTTATGTTATTCCCTTCAAATAACTTGGTCAGGGAATCAAACATCTCCTTGGGTGTCTTCAGAGATGACACATGTGGTATGAGATGGTCTTTAGAGAATCAACAATTATTCTCTTTGCCTTGACCAAGTTTTTCTTATGCAATGCTTTAGCTTCTTCATCCTCCGGGATGGGGACTTTAGAACTGATATATGTATCCAATTCATTTTCTTCCAGGATTAACCCAATCCTATACTTCCAGGCTCGGAAGTTATCAACCCCTTCAAGCTTATCCTCAAGCTTGGTGTGGTGAGACATCTTTAAAGAGTACTTCAAATGGAAATATAAAAGATTTAGATCTTACCACTTGATTTGCTGAAAACTGGATCTGGTCCTGGATTAGGGTTTGTCAGAGAAACCCTAAAAATTCAAAATGTGAATTTCATCTTTCTGAAAGGATAGGAAGATGCGCCTTGATGAGTTGATCAGCTTGGTATACTCAGAATTTGAGTTCTGCAAAGTTTCACCCTTTAGAAATGCCTTTTAGTCTTTCCGGATTCACTGAGGAGGACCCTGAATTAGGGTTTGAGTTTCCCGGAGGTTTACCCAGCCAAAAATCTCGATCCAAAGCTTTAAACTTCTATTTTTCCAAGGAGCTTCCAGCTATGTCTTCAGATTTCTGAAATTCCTATTTTTGTGGAAACCCTAATTTTTAGGGCCAAAACTGAAAGTGCTCAGAATTGAATTCTGATTGGACAGATAGATTCACCTTGCTGAGGAGAGTCAATCTATCATATTACTTTTCCATAATTTGTGGAGAGAAACCCAATGGACAAGAAACCCTGGTTTCCACCACTGCACAATGTCTTCTTCTCAGGTTAGCTTTGATACCATGTTAATTTTTGAGCATTATTTCAATATACTCTAGGATCTTTGCTGAGAGAATAACATGTATAGTATATCAATGCATATCACATAGAAGCATGTCAATCATCACAAGAAGCAAACATAAGAGACAATAGACACACAGAGTTTCCGTGGGGAAAACCCTAAGGTGAAAAACCCCACAACTTCCTCAGAGATAGATAGAGCAATAGTACAACCAAATTACAACCAAAGTACACAGAGATAGACTCCTCCTAGCAGCTGATCCTCCTCCTCACATGAGCGCCACTTTTCGAGTGATGGAAGAGTGAGTTATGAAGTGATCCAAATAGAGATTGGGAGATCTCTATTTATACTTGTCCTGACTGCCCAATAAAATTATGGGGCTGACTTGTCTATCTTAGTACAATAACCAATGTTAAATTAATTAGGGCCGACCCCACACATGGTGGTCTAATAACCCATCGGCAAGTTACGACACTTGGGACACTTGTCAATACAAATGATGACACTTCCGTATAGAGGAATAATAACATATCTATAGGAGTACAATATACATAGATGAAATACATGGGTGAAATACATTCTGAAGTTACATATACATCAACAACCACTATGTAACTCTACAGTGACAGCATCGGCCTCTGATTTATCCAAACACTTCAGTAATATACCTCTAGGATCTTTCCAGTATAAAACTTGATCAATTAAAACATATTTGAGAGATTTCAATTTTAAAGATTTGTACTCCTTTTTATTTAAATCTGGAGGACATTGTAAATACAACAAAAAATATACAATTTTTTCATACCATGGAGAGTCATAATACCTACTATAAATCTGCTCCTTATTCTGCTCTGTTGACACATCTTGCTCTAAATTTTCAGCCATTAGATGAAGATCTAATACCTGATAGTTTGATTCTGCTAGAAGCTTAGCTAAACCATGCACTTTTTCTATCCAGAACTTTGGCTATCCATTTGCCTCTTTTTCCTTCACTGTCGGGTTGTACCAAGATTTCCTTAACTGCTGAACTTGGAACATAAGCTAGAATTTTTGAATGCAAAACATAAATTCTAAAGAATTTGAGAGCTTTAACTAATGCATATGCTTGCTTTTCCATTGTACTATATTTAAGCTCTGAATCTCTTAATGTTTTGATAAATAAATATATTGGTTGTTCTAAGCCATCTGAATTCTTTTGGAGTAAAACAACAACTATGGTATCTTCAGATGCAAATGAGAAAATTGCAAAATATTTGGTATAATCAGGAGCTATTAAAACTGGTGCCTCTATGAGTGCCCGATTTATCCTTTCAAATGACTGTCTAGACTGATATGACCACTTAACTTCCCTGTCCTTTTTAAGCATCTTAGTGATATGTTTAATAATATATGCAAAGTTAGGAATAAACCATCTCAAAAAATTGATTTTCCCAATGAAAGATTGAATTTCCTTTTTATTTCTAGGGATGGTGATTTTCAAGATAGCCTTTACTCATTCGGGATCTATCTTTATTCCTTCAGCAGAGACTATATGCCCAATAGTTTGCCCTCTGTCATGGCAAAATGGGACTTTTTTGGGTTTAGTGATAAACCAAATTTTCTGCACTTTAGGAAAGTCTGTTTTAAATGCTTCAAATGTTCATCATTGGATTTAGAAAACACTGTAATATCATCTTTATATATCACTACAAACTTTTCATTTTACCCCACGAAGGCTATGTCCATATCCCTTTGAAATGTGGCACCTGCGTTCATTAGCCCAAAAGGCATTTTATCGTACATAAATGTACCCCAGGGGGTTGTGAAGGCTATCTTCTCTCTATCCTCTGGCTGTACTGCAATCAGGTTATAACTAGAAAACCCATCAATCATTGAAATCCTCTGGGAACCTACCACTCTTTGCAAGATCTGATCAATTTTAGGCAATGAATAATTATCTTTAAGGCAACATCTGTTCAAATTACGGAAATCCACACAGAGCCTTATCTCTCCATTTTTCTTGCGTATTGGCACAAGATTTTCTTTCCAAGATGAATATCTGAGAGGTACAATAATTTTTGTATCCAAGAGTATTTCACCTCTTTTTCAATAACTGGAAGTAACGCTGGATTAAGCCTTCTAAGTTTATGTTTGAAAGGCTTAGTGTTTGGTTTCGATGGGATTTTATGCTAGATAATGCTGGTATCATAAGTTCTAAGATCCTCATATGACCAAGCAAAAATGTCCACAAATTCCTTCAACAAACTGATATATTTTTTCCTTTCCCCTTTTGAAAGTGTCTTAGATATTCAAATAATTTTGGGTTCAACTTCAAAACCAATATTGCAACTTAAAACATTTTCTTCATTGGTCTGCAATGTACGTTTCAACAATATGTCATCCTTTGAGAACAACCTTTCTCGTGGGACAAGTCCCTTAGGAATGAAGTTTCCTTTTAACTCAACAATTTTATGGTCTGCAATTGAATCTTTTGCATAGGAAACTTTTTCAGCCAAGTCAACATCTTGATCCCGATCAATTAAATCATCTGCAAATTCAGCTGTTAATTCCAAAAATTCCTTTATCTCCTGATCATCAGGAAATATTTTCCAGTGTTTGATGTCATATGGAATAGATGGCCTGTATCTTACATCAATTGGATAGTTCAAATGTGTTAATTTCAGAACTTTAAAGTAAGCTGCTGCCAAAGCTAATGAATCTGCTGTATGATTGTAATCTCTTGGGATATAGGTTATATTGAAAGCTAAGAAGAAATTATCATTAAAACCCAAACTTCATTTCTATAGACTTTCAACAAATGTTGTTTTACCTGAGAAACATTCTTGACCTGCTGAACAATCAATTCGGAGTCGCCAAATACAACAAGATTTTGAATATTTAAATCTTTTGCAGCTCTCAATCCTAGAACTAATGCCTCATATTCGACAGTATTATTAGTTGTTTGAAATTCCAGCTTATACATGAGAGAAATAATCTCTCCTCGAGCAGACATGAGTACAACACCTGCTCCTGCTCCTTCCTTACTTGATGCTCCATCAAAGTACATTTTCCATATACCTTCCTACTCCTCCTTCTTATGCTGAACTAGACAATCTTTCTGCACTTGTAACACCCCTGTAGAATCATCATTCAAATGTAACATGCAAGAACCCATATCTTCCTGTACTGAGTAAATGGGATGGTTTGTAGTATTTTTATCATCACTTACCAAAAATGCCAGCTGTACTTCTCTATAAAGCCTTCTATACTCCCCTCCAAATATGGGTACTGAAGCATAAGACAAATCCATTTGAAGGGTTCCTCCTACCCTTTTTTCCCATGACCGTGATAATAGCATACCAAATTTAGGGGATACACCAGCTACAACAACATCCATAAGTATACTTTTCATGGGCAGCTATGCAAGGATGACCACCAAATCTTTGATGACCCCTAGACATTTTACTGCTCTAGAATCAAAGGCATATAAGTCATGATAAGGTTTAGTAACAAAAATCCCTAAAGCTTCCATGACTGCCTTAGGCATGATATTATGTGAAGCACCTGAGTCTAGGAGACAGTTATGTAACATTTGATCATGAATAGTGAGTGTGATATAAAATGGAGGAGGATAAACAGATTTAGCATCTGGCTGATAAGCTGTTTTTGAGCCAATACTAATAGTCGGATCTTCTTCTTGCAAATTAATCACATATGAAGGAATGGAGGCAGCTGAAGAATTCAAAATTTTAAGAGTAGGCTCTCTGTATGATTTGTTCCTAACCAGCTTAGTCAATGGAATATGAATCTTAATTTTGTTGATTTCATGTTCTATATTAAAATTAACCAGTTTTCCTAACTCTTCTGGTTTTGTGACTCTACTCTTATCCTTTTGTGTCTCTTGTTTTTTCTCAAAAGACAAACTCACTTGAGTAGGAACGACTCTTACCTTCTTTTTTCCCATTGCTGCTTGCTTCAATCCTGACTTGAGATCATATGACTTCTGCTGTGCTTCCTGATAAATTTCTGATTCCTGCTCAAAAAAATCTGTCTCAAAATAATCTGCCATCTTTGCACGATGATAATCAGCCTTAGTTAAAAAATTAGAAGAAGAAAAGTCATCTAATTGATTAATGTCAAGTTCTAAATCTTCAACTTCTCCTTCATCTATTTCATAAGACTCATCATCCCTTATCAAATTATTTTGGAAAGGTGGCTATACCCTTTGATCCTCATTGTCTCTTCTCTCCCTTTCAATATAATTATTCCTTCTTTCTCTTGGAATAAACCTAGGGGGAAAATGGCGTCTATATTGATTTGGGTTTCTATTGTCATTTTCCTGAGCAGGTCTATTTTGACTTCTATTTTTTGTTTCCAGCCTATTAAGCTTTGCAGATAGACTTTTGATGATTTTATTCATTTTATCCATCTTACTGTTTGAGGTCCTTCCTGTAGAAGTACATGGAATCATTTCCTTTTCCACTTTTATTAGACATTTGACACTCTACCTCTTCTTTAAGTTTATTTGAAGCAAGTATGTTAGGTTCAACCTCTAAGGCCGCTTCCTGCATATTCAAGAGAGATACAGATTTTCTTTCCCTTAACCATAAAGAGAACCGATGATCAAAAGCATTTGCATAGGTTAACTTTGCTGATGTTTTAGTAGGTTTTATTTTAGCTGGTGTCCTACTGTACATTCTATTGAAATGTTTAGAAAAATCTCTAACAACCTCATCCTTCTTTCTTTTCAGTGCTCCAAACTCTGTGATGTAATATAGGTAATCTTTAGTATCTCCCCATTGTTTCATGAACACTTCTTCTAAAGCATATATACCATCTATAGAGTTTGGTGGTAGTTCTCTAAACCATTTTCTTACTTCACCATCTAGAATCTGAACAAAAACCCTCATCCACACATCCTGATTTTCAAAATTCTGATTGTCAGCATAACTGAGGTATGTATTCCAATGCTCCTCTGTTGTAACACCTCCCTGACCATTGAATCTCGGGAGATATTTTTGATAATCTCCACCTGGGAGAGCATTTAAAGGCCAAGGCAATACTAGAGGGACATATCTAGATGCTACCATAGCATCCATCTTATTTGGGGGTTGACCTGCCATATTTGGTGGATTGGATAGTAAACTCTCTGAGGAAGATGGATGATTTTGTGGAGATGGTGGCTTGGTATGTGGAGGAGATGGCACTTCAATTTCTAATTGGCCAATAATAATTCTACTAGTGAGAGGTATAAGAGGTGTTGACAAAGATTTTAAAGTGAAGGTTTCCTCTGGTATATGTTTATGTTCAGAAGTTAGAGGATTTGAATACACTTCAAAATAATCAACCTGAGTAGGATTAAAATCTTTGAATTTAGGAATAAACACAAATAAATTTGACTTTCTTTCTTCCTGAGAATCCAACAAATCAGAAGGTATAGCTGTAGCTAAAGAATACTGAGGGTTACTGGATGATGGGAAATCAATCTTCTTTCTTCTAGATTCTCTTAGAATCCTTTCTATATCAGAAACCCCTGAGTGTAGAGGAGATGAAGGATTTCCTTGAGTCCATATCTATATTGAAGCCACTGTAACTTTCTTGAAATATGAGGTGAATGTGTAGTCTGCAAACAAATTATACTGATCTTGTTCACCCTCCAAAATCAGATGTAAAGATGTAAAATACCCAGGGAAGATGTACTTTCGTTTCTCCATTCCACGACAATGGCGCCATAAGATGTTATCACTAGAGTTGGACCTAGACTACTAAGGTTCAATCCTTGAGAAATGTTGATAGTAGTTAAAGGATAGCTAGGACTATTATTTTATAGTAATGATGGTAGGTATTGAAACATTATAGAGATCAAGCTAGGATAGAAGACTAAACTGCAGGAAATGTATCACTGTAAAGTACAGTAATAGAAAATCCTACGAGTATAAATTTATAAAAGAAATGAGTCAGTTTCTGCATCAGATATCTAAAGATAATTTCATGTGAATCATAAGAATTCTGGCATAGATGAATAAGACCACACACAGAACAAAATCATGAATAAAATGCAATTCAATTATTAAAGCAAAACATGGCTCATTTGATCATAATCATTTCAAAGATGTCATTTCATATTAAGAGAAACAAAATGCATACATGCCTGCAATTCGTAATAAGAATCTGATCTCCATATGCTTTTCCAACCTCTTTTACGTTTCCTTATAATCTTTTGATGTACAAAAGTTCTAATACTGAAAACAGTTTGATGATCCACTTTCTATGGATCCGAATATCCAAAAATAGATAGTTTTAATTACATAAAATAAACTTGGATGTTCTTCAATAACTAACTCATAAAAAAGAATTGACAGTTGTATGATTCAACTATTCTAATCTAAGCGACAACTGCATGTCTAGGAAATATTCTATTCATTTAAGCCTATCTAAAGATGACCTGTCTCCTTCAAAAGAGTAGTAGTTGAGCTTTCTGCTTCCAACATTTGAAGTCGAGCTTGTAGTTCTTCATATTGCTGTTGCACTGCCGTTTTCTTTGTCAAGACTTGTTTGGACATTGTGACAATTTCTTGATATTTTGCATCTTTTTCCAGTATATCTTCTCAGAGTTTTTTATTTGCAGTCATTAAATCTTCATTTGAATTTTGAAGATGTATGTTTTGTTCCTTAAGAAATTGCAGAGACCTCTTGTCTTCATCCAATTCCAAAATTGATTTTATTTTCTCCATCTGTACAGGGGTTTCATAAGTCTCTGAGATTTTTGAATTTTCACCGATTTCATATTCATCCACTCTCTAGTTATCCCAACAAAGCTCTTATGGTATCTGCCCAGCGTTATTCCTTTGGATCTCCATTATAATCTGCTATGTTCTGAGATACTCTTGATCTGAAAGATGTGCATTTTTCTCCCCAGAAGAATCTTCTATGACCATAAACTCACTCCTCTTCAGTTTTGGATTATGTACAACTTTTATTTCCATTTCCAATTTACTTCTAGATCGGGTTTTGGGATTTAAACTTGATTCCATGTCTTTTGCCTTTAGGGTTTCAGTTTCACCTTGTCCTATTTTTGAAACTTCTTCCAAACTTGCATTTGCAGACATAACCAATACCCCTCGTGTTATTTTTGTAACAGATGCTTCTGAATCTTCATCATTTGCAACATTAAACTCCTTTGCGAGCTCTTTGGCTTGTTCATCTGCTGGTTCCATTGATCCTTTCGTCTGCTCACCTGAACTTTTGGACTTGTTTCCTTTTCCCTTATCCTCATGATGCTTCTGTTTTTCTGCTTCAAACCCTGACCAAAATAGAAAATGGTGCCAAGTCTGTCCCTTCTTATTAAGCTGAAAGACTATCAACAATTTTATCAATCCTCGATGAAAGAGAGAATGAGTGGTGTGTTCTTCATGACTCTGAACCCTAGCAATCATCTTTTGCAAACTCTTACACAAATAAAATGGCAAATTTAGTTTCAAATCTCCATTAAGATGCATTAAGAATCTTAAATGACACATGAGAACCCTATCATAACGACCCTCACAGGTTATGCAATTATGAACCATTTCCAATGGAATCTTCCAAATTGGCTTAAGTTTACTTACATGTATACCATTCTTCCAGCTCAATTCTTCAAACCCTGGAAACAAAAACTTACTGAAATCAACTTCAAATGACTACTGCTTGAACCATTTCTCACCTTGTGATGGCACTCCAATGGCTTCTGAAATAGAGTTTTCGTCGACCCTAATCTCTAAATTTTCAAAATGCACAACTGTATCTTTGCAATTTTTAACAAAATATTTTGTCACTTGTACAGCGTGACCCTTTAGTCTGTCACAATAGGGAAACCGGCCCACATCTCTCATCATCTTTGCAGATCTTGCAAACTGATCAATCCACTATAAATTATCTGGTTCAAGTCTGCAAATTAATCCACCGGGCTTCTTAATTTTCATCATGGTGCATGAGTTTTTCACCCACAGTTCATCCCTGTTACCCTGAATGCCTGTTCAATTCTATAAAGCACAGGCACAAAAAAAAGATGGATGCTACAGGGTTAGCTTGAAAACCGATAATTCATGTCCATGATTTGTGATGATGTCGATTAATGTGGGTACAAATTTGAAACAAGCGATTCACACTCATAGGATGACACGACTTCAGATGTGTTGTCTATGCTTAAATGAAAGAGTAGTGTCAATTAAAACATTAGTACGTAACCTTTCCACTCGTCTTTGTTTAAAAAATCGATACTGGCAGCATCATTACCTTTGATATTTTTTATATGCTGCCAGTATATAGTTGTAAATCATATATGAAATGGAAATTGCTAATGTTTCAAGCATGGCAACATTAATCATGGTAACCTTTGTATTATTTCAATTAAGAAATAAAACATTTTGAAAATCAAATGAAAATGAGCCTTATTTTGGTTTTAATAAATGAAACATTTGATCAAAACAAACTAGGGTAAAATTTGAAATAAAGAAAATGAGAAATTCAAAGAGAAGCTAGGTTGAAAATAGGAATGGTAACTATGTAAAGTCGAAAATTCTAAAGTAAATCTAGAATACAACCCTAGAGATAACATCTGGCTCCGTTTGGGGATAACGTTCTCCTTGTGAGACTTTAAGCACATCTTAGCCTGTGCCTTATGAAACCTGCTAGAATCATATTTTGTCTTATTGGGCTGGAGTCTCATAAAACTGAAATGATATATACAATGAATATGTACATTGAATTTCTTCAACTTAGTATGTGTAGAAATGTTTTAAAAATCGACCATTCACTGGACCTGCAACTTCCTCACCATTCAAGTTTTGTAGGACAAAGGTATTTTTTCCCATGATCTTAACCACTATAAAAGTTCATAGCCATAAATTATCGAACTTTCCATGCTTACCTTTTTCTTCATTCCGTTCATCCCACCTGAGAACCAAGTCATCGACTGCAAAAATATCTTTTTGAATATTTTTATCAAAACTTTCTTTTACCCTTTTTCGGTGCATTTCAGGCTTTTCTAGAATGGCTTCTCTTTCCTGCTGCAATTGGATTATCTGAAACATTCTTCTTATTATTTCATCAGGTTCTTCTTCAGTTTCCTGCAAAATTTTTATTATTGGGGAACTTAATTGGACAGGAAACACTGCATCAATCCCATATACCAACTGAAAAGGTGAAGTCCCAATTGATTTCTTTATGGTTACCCTATCAACCCAGAGAGCAAATTTTAATTTGGTGTCCCAATTCTTTTTATTTTCCAACAACATCTTCTTAATATTGTTCACAATACTTTTATTACTGGATTCTGCTAATCCATTACCCTGTGGGTAATAAGGTGTGGACTATTTCAAGCTAATGTTACGCTCTTCACAAAATTTCACCATCCTTTTGGATTTAAAAGCTGGGGCATTGTCAGTGATTAATTTCCTAGGACATCCAAATTTGCTGAGAATATTATCCTGAAGGAAACTCATGATAATTTGATCTGTTTCTCTTCTTGTGGGGATTGCCTCCACCCATTTAGTAAAGAATTCAATAGCAGTTAAAATCCATTTATTTTGACCACTAGAAGAAGGATGAATCTCTCCTATAAAATCGAGACCCCATTGTTGGAATGGAACATTTACTGCTATGCCGTTTTAAAGGTAAAGACTGTAACTTGTGCTTACCTACAAAATTTTGGCATTCCATACAGGCTCTGATCTGATGATACACATCTGTAAAAAGGGAAGCCAATAATAAACTGCTCTTAGTATTTTAAATTTAGTAGATTTCGAGTATTTGTGTCCCCCACAAACACCACTATGTAACTCTACAGTGATAGCATCGACCTCTGATTTATCCAAACACTTTAGTAATATACCTCCAGGATCTTTCTAGTATAAAACTTGATCGATTAAAACATATTTTAGAGCTTTCAATTTTAAAGATTTGTACTCATTTTTATTTAAATATGGAGGACATTGCAAATACAACAATAAATATACAAATTTTTCATACCATGGATAGTCATAATACCTACTATAAATCTGCTCCTTATTCTGCTCTATTGACACATCTTGCTCTGAATTTTCAGCCATCAGATGAAGATCTAATACCTGATAGTTTGATTCTGTTGGAAGCTTAGCTAAACCCTTCCCTTTCACCAGCTTGGTAGGTTTAATGTCCACATCATACTCCATAACTTTGGCTATCCATCTGCCTCTTTTTCCTTCACTGTCGATTTGTACCAAGATTTCCTTAATTGCTGAACTTGGAACATAAGCTAGAATTTTTGAATGCAAAACATAAATTCTAAATAATTTGAGAGATTTAACTGATGCATATGCTTGCTTTTCCATTGTACTATATTTAAGCTCTGAATCTCTTAATGTTTTGCTAAAGAAAGATATTGGTTGTTCTAAGCCATCTGAATTCTTTTGGAGTAAAACAACAACTATGGTCTCTTCAGATGCAAATGAGAAAATTGCAAAATCTTTGGTATAATCAGGAGCTGTTAAAACTGGTGCCTCTATGAGTTCCTGCTTTATCCTTTCAAATGACTGTCTAGCCTGATATGAACACTTAAATTCCCTGTCCTTTTTAAGCATCTCAGTGATATGTTTAATAATATCTGCAAAGTTAGGAATAAACCATCTTAAAAAATTGATTTTCTGAATGAAAGATTGAATTTCCTTTTTATTTCTAGGGATGGTGATTTTCAAGATATCCTTTACTCATTCTGTATCTATCTTTATTCCTTCAGCAGAGACTATATGCCCCAAGATTTTTCCCTCCGTCATGGAAAAATGCGACTTTTTTGGGTTTAGTGATAAACCAAATTTTCTGCACTTAAGGAAAGTCTGTTTTAAATGCTTCAAATGTTCATCACCAGATTTAGAAAACAATGTAATATCATCTTGATATATCACTACAAACTTTTAATTTTCCCCCACGAAGGCTATGTCCATAGCCCTTTGAAATGTGGAACTTGCATTCATGAGCCCAAAAGGCATTTTATTGTACATAAATGTACCCCAGGGGGTTGTGAAGGCTGTCTTCTCTTTGTCCTCTAGTTGTACTGCAATCTGGTTATAACCAGAAAACCCATCAATCATTGACATCCTCTTGGAACCTACCACTCTTTGCAAGATCTGATCAATTCTAGGCAATGAATAATTATCTTTAAGGTAGCATCTATTCAAATTATGGAAATCCACACAGATCCTTATCTCTCCATTTTTCTTGCGTACCGACACAAGATTTGCTACCCAAGATGAATATTTGAGAGGTACAATAATATTTGCATCCAACAGTTTTTTCACCTCTTTTTCAATAACTGGCAGTAACGCTGGGTTAAGCATTCTAAGTTTCAATTTGAAAGGCTTAGTGTTTGGTTTCAATGGGATTTTATGCTGGATAATGCTAGTATCATAAGTTCTAAGATCCTCATATGACCAAGCAAAAATGTCCACAAATTCTTTCAGCAAACTGATATATTTTTTCCTTTCCCCTTCTGAAAGTGTCGTATATATTCTAATAATTTTGGGTTCAGCTTCAGAAACAATATTGCAGCTTAAAATATTTTCTTTAGTGGTCTGCAATGTAGGTTTCAACAATGTGTCATCCTTTGAGAACAACCTTTCCAGTTGGACAAGTCCCTTAGGAATGAAGTTTCCTTTTAAATCAACAATTTTATGGTCTGCAATTGAATCTTTTGCATAGGAAACTTTTTCAGCCAAGTCAACATCTTGATCCTGGTCAATTAAATCATCTACAAATTCAGTTGTTAATTCCAAAAATTCCTTTATCTCCTGATCATCATGAAAGACTTTCTAGTGTTTGATGTCATCTGGAACATATGGCATGTATCTTACATCAATTGGATACTTCAGATGTGTTAATTTCGGAACTTTGAAGTAAGCTGTTGCCAAAACTAATGAATCTGTTCTATGATTGTAATCTCTTGGGATATATGTTATATTGAAAGATAAGAAGAAATTATCTATCAAATCCCAAAATTCATTTCTATAGACTTTCAACAAATGCTGTTTTACCTGATAAACATTCTTGACCTACTGAACAATCAATTCGGAGTCGCCAAATACAACAAGCTTTTGAATATTTAAATCTTTTGCAGCTCTCAATCCCAGAACTAATGCCTCATATTCATCAGTCTTATTAGTTGTTTGAAATTCCAGCTTATACATGAGAGAAATAATCTCTCCTCCAACAGACATGAGCACAACACCTACTCTTGCTCTTTCCTTACTTGATGCTCCATCAAAGTACATTTGCCATATACCTTCCTGCTTCTCCTTCTTATGCTGAACTGTACTATCTTTCTGCATTTGTAACACCCATGTAGAATCATCATTCAAATGTAACATGCAAGAACCCATATCTTCCTGTACTGAGTAAATGGGATGGTTTGTAGGATTTTTATCATCACTTACCAAAAATGCCAGCTGTACTTCTCTATAAAGCCTTCTATACTCTCCTCCAAATATGGGTACTGAAGCATAAGACAAATGCATTTGAAAGGTTCCTCCGACCCTTTTTTCCCATGGCCGTGATAATATCATACCAAAATTAGGGGATACATCATCTACAACAACATACATAAGTATACTTTTCATGGGAAGCTGTGCAAGGATGACCACCAGATCTTTGATGACCCCTAGACATTTTACTGCTCTAGAATCAAAGGCATATAAGTCGTGATAAGGTATAGTAATAGAAAGCCGTTAAGCTTCCATGACTGCCTTAGGAATGAGATTACATGAAGCACCTGAGTCTAGGAGATAGTTATGTAACATCTGATCATGAATAGTGAGTGTGATATAAAATGGAGGAGGATAAACAGATTTAGCATTTGGCTTATCAGCTATTTTTGAGCCAGTACTTACAGTTGGATCTTCTTCTTGCAAATTAATTACATCTGAAGGAATGGAGGCAGCTGAATAATTCCAAATTTTAAGAGTAAGGCTCTCTGTATGATTTTTTCCTAACCATCTCAGTCAATGGAATATGAATCTTAATTTTGTTGATTTCATGTACTAGATTAAAATTAACCAGTTTGCCTAACTCTTATGTTTCTGTGACTCTACTCTTATCCTTTTGTGTCTCTTGCTTTTTCTCAAAAGACAAACTCACTTTAGTAGGGACAACTCTTACCTTCTTTTTTCCAATTGCTGCTTGCTTCAATCCTGACCTGAGACCATATGACTTCTGCCTTGCTTCCTGATAAATTTCTTATTCCTGTTCAAAACAATCTGTCTAAAAATAATCTGCCATCTTTGCACCATGATAATCAGCCTTAGTTAAAAAATTAGAAGAAGAAAAGTCATCTAATTGATTAATGTGAAGTTCTAAATCTTCAACTTCTCCTTCATCTATTTCATAAGACTCATCATCCCTTATCAAATTATTTTGGAAAGGTGGATGTACCCTTTGATCCTCATTGTCTCTTCTCTCCCTTTGAATATCATTATTCCATCTTTCTCTTGGAATAAACCTAGGGGGAAAAGGGTGTCTATACTGATTTGGGTTTCTATTGTCATTTTCTTGAACAGGTCTATTTTGACTTCTATTTTCTGTTTCCAGCCTATTAAGCTTTGCAGATAGACTTTTGATGATTTTATTCATTTCATCCATCTTACTGTCTAAGGCCCTTCCTGTAGAAGTAGATGGAATCATTTCCTTTTGCCCCTTTTTATCATACATTTGACACTATGCCTCTTCTTTAAGTTTATTTGAAGCAAGTATGCTAGATTCAACCTCTAAGGCCGCTTGTTGCATATTCAAGAGAGATAAAGATTTTCTTTCCCTTAACCATAAAGAGAAATGATGATCAAAAGCATTTGCATAGGTTAACTTTGCTGATGTTTTAGTAGGTTTTATTTCAGCTGGTATCCTACTGTACATTCTATTGAAACGTTTAGAAAAATCTCCAACAACCTCATCCTTCTTTCTTTTCAGTGCTCCAAACTCTGTGATGTAATACAAGTAATCTTTAGTATCTCCCCATTGTTTCATGAACACTTCTTCTAAAGCATCTTTACCATCTATAGAGTTTGGTGGTAGTTATCTAAACCATTTTATTACTTCACCATCTAGACTCTGAACAAAAACCCTCATCCACACGTCCTAATTGTTAGCATAATTGAGGTATTTATTCCAATGCTCCTTTGCTGTAACACCTTCATGACCATTGAATCTCAGGAGATATTTATGATAATCTCCACCTGGGAGAGAATTTAAAGGTTGAGGCAATACTAGAGGGGCATATCTAGCTGCTACCATAACAACCATCCTATTTGGGGGTTGACCTGCCATATTTGGTGGATTGGATACTAAAATCCGTGAGGAAGATGGCTGATTTTGTGGAGATGGTGGCTTGGTATGTGGAGGAGATGGCACTTCAATTTTCAATTGGCCAATAAGAATTCTACTAGTGAGAGGTATATAAGGTGCCGACAAAGATTTTGAAGTGAAGGTTTCCTCTGGTATATGTTTATGTTCAGAATTCAGAGGATTTGAATAAACTTCAAAATCATCAACTTGAGTAGGATTAAAATCTTCGAATTCAGGAATAAACACAGATAAATTTGACTTTCTTTCTTCTTGAGAATCCAAAAAATTAGAAGGTATAGCTGTATCTAAAGAATACTGAGGGTTACTGGATGATGGGAAATCAATCTTCTTTCTTCTAGCTTCTCTTAGAATCCTTTCTGGACCAGAAACCCCTGAGTGCAGAGGAGATGAAGGATTTCCTCGAGTCCCTATCTGTCTTGAAGCCACTGTAACTTTCTGTAAATATGAGGTGAATGTGTAGTCTGCAAACAAATTATATTGATCTTGTTCACCCTCCAAAATCAGATGTAAAGATGTAAAATACCCAAGGAAGATGTACTTTCGTTTCTCCGTTCCCCGGCAAGGGCGCCAGAAGATGTTATCACTAGAGTTGGACCAAGACTACTAAGGTTCAATCCTAGAGAAATCTTGATAGTAGTTAAAGGATAACTAGGAATATTATTTTATAGTAATGATGGTAGGTATGCAAACATTACAGAGATCAAGCTAGGATAGAAGACTAAACTGCAGGAAATGTATCACTGTAAAGTACAGTAATAGAAAAGCCTACGAGTATAAATTTATAAAAGAAATGAGTCAGGTTCTACATAAGATATCTAAAGATAATTTCATGTGAATCATAAGAATTCTGGAATAGATGAATAAGACCACACATAGAACAAAATCATGAATAACATGTAATTCAATTATTAAATCAAAAGATGGCTCATGATATCATAATCATTTCAAAGCTGCCATTTCATATTAAGAGAAACAAAATGCATACATGCCTGCAATTTGTAATAAGAATATGATCTCCATATGTTTATCCAACCTCTTTTACGTTTCCTTATAATCTTATTATATACAAAAGTTCTAATACTGAAAACAGTTTGATGATCCACTTTCTATGGATCCGAATATCCAAAAATAGATAGTTTTAATTACATAAAATAAACTTGGATGTTCTTCAATAACTAATTCATCAAAAAGAACTGACAGCTTTATGATTCAACTATTCTAATCTAAGCAACAACTGCGTGTCTAGGAAACATTCTATTCATTTAAGCCTATCGAAAAGATGATCTGGCTCCTTCAAAAGAGTAGTAGTTTAGCTTTTGCTTCCAACATTTGAAGTCGAGCTTGCAGTTCTTCATATTGCTGTTGCATTGCCCTTTTCTTTGTCAAGACTTGTTTGGACATTGTGAAAATTTCTTGATATTTTGCATCTTTTTCCAGTAGATCTTCTTGGAGTCTTTTATTTGCAGTCATTAAATCTTCATTTGACTTCTGAAGATGTATGTTTTATTCCTTAAGAAATTGCAGAGACCTCTTGTCTTCATCCAATTCCAAAATTGATTTTGTTTTCTCCATCTGTATAGGGGTTTCATAAGTCTCTGATATTTTTGAATTTTCATTGATTTCATATTTATCCACTCTCTGTTTATCCCAACAAAGATCTTCTGGTATCTGCCTAGCGTTACCCCTTTGGATCTCCATCATAATCTGCTCTGTTCTGAGATACTCTTGATATGAAAGATGTGCATTTTTCTCTCGAGAAGAGTCTTCTATGACCATAACCTCACTCCTCTTCAGTTTTGTATTATGTACAACTTTTATTTCCATTTCCAATTTACTTCTAGATTGGGTTCTGTGCTTTAAATTTGATTCCATGTCTTTTGCCTTTAGGGTTTCAGTTTCACCTTGTTTTGTTTTTGAAACTTCTTCCAAACTTGCATTTGCAGACATAACCAATACTCCTCCTGTTATTTTTGTAACAGATGCTTCTGAAACTTCATCATTTGCAACATTAAACTCCTCTGCGAGCTCTTTGGATTGTTCATCTACTGGTTCCATTGCTCCTTTCGTCTGCTCACCTGAACTTTTGGACTTGTTTCCTTTTCCCTTATCCTCACGATGCTTCTATATTTCTGCTTCAAATCCTGACCAAAAGAGAAAATGGTCCCAAGTCTGTCCCTTCTTATTCAGCTGAAAGACTATCAACAATTTTATCAATCCTTGATGAAAGAGATAACGAGCGGTGTGTTCTTGATGACTTTGAACCCTAGCAATCATCTTTTGCGAACTCTTACACAAAGAAAATGGAAAATTTAGTTTCAAATCTCCATTAAGATGCATTAAGAATCGTAAATGACACATGAGAACCATATCATAACGACCCTCACAGGTTATGTAATTTTGAACCATTTCCAATGGAGTCCTCCAAATTGGCTTAAGTTTACTTACATGTATACCATTCTGCCAGCTCAATTCTTCAAACCCTGGCAACAAAAACTTACTGAAATCAACTTCAAATGACTGCTGCTTGAACCATTTCCCACCTTGTGATGGCACTCCAATGGCTTTTGAAATAGAGTCTTCGTCAACCCTAATCTCTAAATTTTAAAAATTCACAACTACATATTTGCAATTTTTAACAAAAGCTTTTGTCACTTGTACATTGTGACCTTGCAGTCTCTCAGAAAAGGGGAACCAACCCACATCTCTCATCATCTTTGCAGATCTTGGAAATTGATCAATCCACTGTAAATTATCTGGTTCAAGTCTGCAAATTAATCCATTGGGCTTCTTAATTTTCATCATGGTGCATGAGTTTTTCACCCATAGTTCATCCCTGTTACCCTGAATGCTTGTTCAATTCCATAAAACACAGGCCAAAACAAAAATATGGACGCTACATGGTTAGCTTGAAAACTGATAATTCATGTCCATGATTTGTGATGATGTCGATTACTGTGGGTACAAATTTGAAACAAGTGATTCACACTCATAGGATGACACGACTTCAGATGTGCTGTCTATTCTTAAATGAAAGAGTAGTGTTGATTAAAACATTAGTACGAGACCTTACCACTCGTCTTCATTTCAAAAATTGATACTGGCAACATCATTACCTTTGATATTTTTTATATGCTGCCAGTATATAGTTGTAAATCATAGATGAAATGAAAATTGCTAATGTTTCAAGCATGTCAACATTAATCATGTTAACCTTTGTATTATTTCAATTAAGAAATAAAAAATTTTGAAAATCAAATGAAAATGAGCCTTATTTTGGTTTTAATAAATGAAACATTTGATCAAAACAAACTAGGGTAAAATTTGAAATAAAAAAATGGGAAATTCATAGAGAAGCTAGGGTGAAAATAGTAATGGTAACTATGTAAAGTCAAAAATTCTAAAGTAAATCTAGAATACAACCCTAGAGAGAACATTTGGCTCCGATTGGGGATAACGTTCTCCTTGTGAGACTTTAAGAACATATTGACCTATGCCTTCTGAAACCTGCTAGAATCATATTTTGTCTTATTGGGATGGAGTCTCATAAAACTAAAATGATATATACAATGAATATGTACACTGAATTTCTTCAACTCAGTATGTGTAGAAATGTTTTAAAAATCGTTTATTCAATGGACCTGCAACTTCCTCACCATTCAAGTTCTATAGGACAAAGGTATTGTTTCCCAAGATCCTAACCACTGTAAAAGGTCCTAGCCAGAAATGATCGAACTTTCCATGCTTACCTTTGTCTTCATTCCATGCATCCCACCTAAGAACCAAGTCACCAACTGCAAAGATATATTTTTTAATCTTTTTATCAAAACTTTCTTTTACCCTTTTTCGGTGCATTTCATCCTGGAGCAAGCGAGCTTGGAGCAAGTGAGCATAGAAGGTCGAAGCGGAATCCAGTGGGCCCATATCCCACAAGTAAACATGGAAATATCTGCTTGGACATGAGGAAAACATCAGATCTATAATATTAATGATAATATGAGTTGGTTGGATTATATGCAAACATGGAAACCTAGGTGGAAGTTAAGACATACTGAAGTATTAGATGCTAACTTACAGGGATTTGATGCTTTTTTTAGACTAGTGCCATAACTCAAAAGAATGCCTATGGGATCCAGTATTGTACCAGAGATGATTTACAACAACTCCTTGAGAAAAGCAGTTGATGCAAGCAATTGATTAACACACCTCTACCATGATCTTAACTTAATCACGACAGAGGTCTCTACACATCACCATAGGCTACAACTAGGCCATCAATACTACTGTATTAATCAGATACGTTCTTTGAAAGCATGGGGACATCAAGATGCTAGTCTCTGGTTTCCAAGTACTACCCACACTTATGAAAAATATAAAAAATTACGGTGGGATTTTTTGAGAAAAGAAAATACAGATAGAACATACTATTCCATGCTAAAGTTTGTACATAAAAGTACACATATACATGAGGATCCTCCATTCTATGGCCTTGATTGGATGAGAGACTGGTGGCAGTCGTTCGACATCAATTTGACAGCATTAGAACCAACTGTTGTTTATAATCTAAAACATGACGTTGGAGAATCTCTCGAACAAGTCAAAGATATTTTGCAGACAAAGATTACTGAGGATCAAATCCTTGAGTACTACATTGAAAAGAAAGTACAATGGTTTGTCAAAACCCGCATAGATGTCCACATGCATCAGAATAAATGTGTGGTCCTGAGGTCTGTTTATTCAAAGGCATGGGATACTCAATCCAATGTCTTTCGAGAGTTATATGGTCCCCCATACTCCAATGATTTGTAAATATCTCAAAAGTATTTGGCTATGAGTTGGGCCTGTCCATTCAGACTATCATAATAATATTCCATTCGGCTAAGAGAGTGGGCCTATCCTCTCTAAGTTTTAGGTAGAGAACCATTTGAGGCCTTCGAGTTTGGTCTCTCTCTGCTCTGTGTCTAAGTCTGAGAAAAGGTGTATGCTCTGCAACTAGCCTTTGTCGTATTAGATTGCAACAAAAACCTTGTATCTCCTTAAGTCTAGCATCTGTTAGGAAAAGGAATAACAAGAATATGCTCTGTGGCTGGCCCTCATGGTATCAGATCACTCCAGAAATCCGATACTTCCTTAAGTATAAATCTTGAGTCTGTATCTATCCGAGGAATTATGCTTTGTCTGTATTTCAGTTTAGATTTTGAATAAGATTATACAAGTTTCACAACATTATATAAAATATTGTTTTTGAATATTTGTGAACACTTATTAACCACCTCAAAGATCTTAGTTTTGAAAGTCATAAAAACTTTTAGAAGTTTTCCATAATGGTTAGTTATTTTTATTTTATATTATTATTAATAAATATAAATATCTTACTAAATGTGAGTGTAATTCAATTACCGAGGTGATGAACCCAAATTGATGGGATGAGAGAGACTTTAGGGCCATGATGACAAAGATAGTTAGATGGTGTGATATGGGACTCAAGGCCCAAAGGAGCAATAAAAGACAACTCATAATTGCATGAATTTCTACTCCCAAGAAAGATAAAGTGATCCTCTTCCTCATCACTTGAATGCCTACATTTTGAGAAAGGGAATGCGGTACAAGTCATCTTATAAAAGGCGCTACATGTCACCTTTTAAGAGGCGCTATGCCTTGCGGTCCTATCTAAAATTTTTTCCCATGGTGCAGGTAGAACCAAACAGGTATTTGTCAGATCTGTCTTCCTCAAGCGAGGGGCGTTTAGGAAGGCTAGAGGAAAGTGAGACATCCAGTAGGTCTACAAGAGTTTTATCAACTAGATGTCAAAAGACCAGAAGAAAATTTCATAAACGCATGGAATTTTTTTGCGCTCAAGGGGGGTCATGTTTCTATGATGATGAGACAATAGGAAACGTCGAGGTGCCCTTGAGGTACAAACATTTAGTGAAACAATGGGTACCCAAGGATATTCCTCAACCGAACACAGATTTTTGTGTGGATAAGAGGATATATCGAATTGCATTGTCCTCATTACATGGTTTGGGGTTGTTTTGCATGGATGGCATAAAGGTTCGTTACGGCACATGTACAAAATTGATGGAGTATGTTGGACCCTGTTACAACTACAAATATTGGATGCACTTGGTCCAATAGACATGAAGTATGCGTAGATATGGATTGTCAGCAAACTATTTATTGTTGAAAGACAAAAATCAAAATAAAGGAGCAACGTTGTACATTGACGGAAGGCCAAAGGCCACAGGGAATATTGCGGGGTTTATAAACAGTACACAACCAAGGTCTACAATTAAGCAACCAAACTACGAATTTGAGGGGCGTGAAGGAAACCGTGTTTTTGTATGTGCCATTAAATCAATATCTATAGGGGAAAAGTTGCTTCTTAATTACAATTTGAATCGAGTAGATACAAACACGGTTACTATGGGAGTGGTACATATAACAATTTACCCACAATTTTATTAATGAATTTAAGATCTTAAGGATTTTTCGTTAGTTTATTTCATTTAAATTTTCCATATTTACTTTGCAGGATAGTGATCAGGAAAAATCTCCGTCAGTAGATGGTCGGAGGAGTACATCTTCCTCGATGGAGCAGGTATACATCTTTGTAATAGTAAAAATATAATAAGCAAAAAGAGTTTTTTTTTGCATTGTTTTTTCATTAGTATATTGGTTTGTTTTATATAATGTTATCTATATTTGATGTAGAACGTCGATCGGGAAAGCCACCCGAATGTTCATCAGACGACAACAACCTCGAGGCAATAGGGAAACCTGATTGTAATTGTACAATTTAAATATGTCACAATGTTTTCTCATTATATTAATGTTTCAATGAATATTTTGGTTTCGTTTAGGTAACTTTCTCTATGTTTTTGATGCAAGCCGGTTCTGTAAGGTTCACAGTAGATCATACCATACCTGCCTCGATGCAACAGGTATACATCTTTGTAATAGTAAAAATATAATATGAAGAATAGTTTTTTTTTGTTGCGTTTTTTCATGAATAGTTTTGGATTCGTTTAGGTGATTTTCTCTATGTTTTTGATTTAGGGTTTTGTAAGGGGAAACTCCCAATTGTTAGCAGATTGGGGCAAGTCACCTATGACCATTGATCCGATGAGTGGATCACAATCCTCGAGGTTGTAGGTATAATTCATTGGAATTGTACCAATATAATACGTAGCATAATGCTTATTTTGTTATGTATTTTTCGTGTGTATATTGGTTTCGTTATGATAATGTTTTCTACTTCTTTTTTGTAGGGTTCGGATGACAGGGAAAGTCCACCGCTGTGGATCAGACGACACCATCGTCCAGGCATCTGGTAAAACTAGTTGTAATTTTAGGAATCTATCATGATAGATATGTTTTGTTAATATAATTTTAGGATTAATCTATCATGAATAAATCAGTAGTGTTTTATATATTTTTGTTGCAGACCAGTGAATCGCTGTATGAAACAACATCGCAAAAATATTCAGTAAATCATGAAGTGGCTGAGATGCTTACCGATCCCGACATAATTGGTGAAGCTACAAACCCATTTAATATGATAGACAAAATCTTGAATAGATATAGTGTGGAAATCGTTTCTCTGCTAATCAAGGTTCCGCAGACAGACCGGGTTATAGCAAGGATTCAATTGTTGGAACGAAGATCTGAAACCTTGCGAGTAAGTTGAGGAATATTGAATAAAAAAAAATTCATTTATAACTTTATAATTTTCTCTTTTATATGATAGTACTGAACGTATAAAATGTGGTTTGTATTTACAAAATTATCAGAGACCACATAATAGTGGTGTTGGCCCTAGCGAGGCTCATGGAGAGACGTCGCATCATGAGCAAACGAATCCACGTGCATTGACTCCTTCTCCATTGTTGTCGACTAAACAGTCGACAACACGTTCTGAAACACTACGGACCCCAGTTGTGAGCACACCGACCGATAGTGACCGACGCACACCAGATCGTCCAGAAGAAGGGGTCGACACCGAGACTCTTAGTAATATTGATATCGCCGAAGCTGCATTTCCAGGATCTTCCTGTGTCACTAGCACAGGAACAGTCGAGGCAAAATTTTTGGCGGATGAATATCTCGTCCCAATAAAGATAGAGAAGATCCCAGGTAATTAATATACGTTGATCAAGTTAGTGTTTATAATTTCATTGTAATATACCGATAAAACATTTTTTTTCAACTAATTATGATCATGGCATGATCGTTTTGTAGGAAATAATGTTTTCTATAAACAAATGAAGGAATTGTCCTTGGATATCTTCGGGCCCACCATCCGAACAAGGTGGGATAGACAACTGAAAAATTTACAAGACGAGCTCACTAATCGGTTGGTTGGCCTGTTCGGCGACAAGTCCTTCAATCAAGCCAAGGTCCTAAAAAAGGCTGGACAACATATGAAGATTGTCCGAGACCAATATAGGGTCCACTTGGTAAAAAACCATAGGTTTGAGCACCCTCCAATGATTCTAGCAATGGAGTGGAAAGCTCTAGTGGACGATGGAAAGGAGAGGGCTCAGAGAAAAGAAGGAAATATAGCACCAGGCACAGGGAGGTATGCAATACTTTCCGCAATGTAATTATAAACCTTATTATTATTGATTTCTATATCGAATTTGGAACATCTAACATATTTCAACACTTGCGTAGGCTATCAGACACATCAAAGGCAACAAAAGCAAGACCAGAAAAAATAGGTCAACACAAGCTTGGGCCTGGTGGTTATTCGAATTTGCCAGCACAAATTGTAAGTTTCGAAAAACCAATAATGCATACAAATAATAAATTGCAAATTATTTTTTGTTTTATTGCACCGCAAAATGTTAATTAACCACGTTATGCAAATATGCAGGCCAACCGATTCAAAGAATTTCCCACTGAGGAAGACATGAAGCTTGGATTCCAACACGGATTTGGAGCTGTTGTTGAACAACGAAAAAGCTTGTTTGGGCAAACACAGTATATAGAATCTATATAGTTTAATGAAGATTTATTACTTGTGCAATCTATTCGTTATAAATAATTGACATAAAATATTGACTCTGTTTTGAGCAGGAAAGTAGTGATCCCCTTAATGTCGAAGAGGGACAACAACAAATCGAATATCATGCTTCGAATCCTGGTAATGAATTTATTCATATGTTACAATTTTATGTATAACATTGCAGATGTTGAACATTAATTGTAGTTCGCCATATTTCAATTGCAGAGCATGTAGAGGGTAGCACTTTACAGGTTGAGCCTGGACAAGAACATGAACAACATGATGTGGCCACATCAAGTAAAAAAACACCTTTGTAATGTTTTTTTAAAATGAAATACTTGTCATTACAATAACAAAATATAAAGATGTAACATTTTCACATTGTTGCAGCAAATCCAGACCCCTTGCCGCAAAATACATGTCTGGATCAACACTCTAGGATGCAGACATCACAACAAGCTGATGAAGAACCAAGAACTGGAGGACATGGTCTAGAATATGATCTTATTAAAGATTATGTACTAAAGAGAAGAAAATTTAAGAAGAAGTGACTGAAGAAAGATTGTCTAATTATTTATGATAATAGAATGTCATCCATGATTTTTGGCCCCATGAATGAATGAATGATTTAATGAATGGTTTAATGATTCAATGTAGTAAACTGTTACCTTTATTGAATGTTAGCTTTTATTGAATGAATGTGTTGATTGAATGAATGAATGGTTTATTGAATGTTATCTTTTATTGAATGAATGCGTTGACTGAATGAAACAATAGTTTAATGAATGTTAGCCTTTATTGAATGAATGGTAGATGCAAGTTCATGTTGAAATATGCATGAATTTGCATGTAATTTTTTTTTTCAAGTACATGCATTGGGTATGGGGAATTGAGAGTGATGTGAGGGGGGGGAGGGGCCATAAGAGATTTCACCTTCACGCGGTTGGTCCTGTTCAGTAGAGAATATTAAATTATTCTTGAAACAGAGAGGATCTCAATGATTGGCTACGATATTGGATTTCTACAACCCACTCACATGTCATCTAAATTTCGACAATTTCTTGGAGCTTGTTGTGATGTTTGGTTGCTCCTCATAACCAATTTTGAGTTTCCACAACTTCAAAGGCTAAGTAAATGATGCACTGGAACCAATATCCTTAACCTTCTCTTTAATTTCCTTGGAATCTCCTTGAGAATATTTGAATGAGATATGTCTCAAATCCTCTAGATCATTTGCATCCTCTCCATTATGTCCAATCTTCCTGCAATAGAGAATATATCTCATCTCTTTTTCTGGGGAGAATAATGTGGAGATTGAAGATTAAAGAGGATGATAGGTTTTTTGTATCCCTAACCCAAGTATACGAAATTGTGTAGAGAGTTATAAGAAAACTGAAGGTCAACACTGTCAACAAGGTGGACATAAGTCCATGGAGGACATCAAGGGAAACTCCTATTTAATTGTTGTCGTTTATCTTCCAAGTGAATATTTCCTTAGTGTATATGTATTAGGGATTGGTAAACAAACGTTAATTATAATGGGGGTTCATTGGAACTCCATAACAGTCGTTGAAGAAAATAGATGTTGGATAGTTCATGAAGGTTGTGTTTGCACACATAGGTTACCATTCAAATTGACATTGTTATATAGATTGAGTGAGATGCAAGCATTGGAGAATCGTTTCCATGTGATAAGAAATTGATCCTAACATAAGACAACATACCACACTTCATTTAGTGGACTTGTTGAATGATGGAATATGCTTGTTGGGATCTTACAGAACAAGAAAAGACCTGCTTTTGACTTGGTTATCATTTACTTCCAAGATGGATTGTATCCAAGTATAATAATGAAGATATACTTGCACACCAAAGATGGGAATGAATTCTAATTGAAGATTTTAAATATGAATATTTCTTAGAGTCTAGGGTTAGTGAGAAGACTTATGCACTGTGGGAGCAAGTGGAACAGTAGCTAGAACCATAGCCATAACTAGTAGACCAGTGAGCTAGAGCCAAAGCTCACTAGTCTTCTAGTAGATCATGGATTGGTAAAAAACACATCAAATTATAGAGCCTCGAGCTCTTAATTACTCATGTATCTAGAATTTTCGCAAATTGAGCCATTAGCAAACTTAATTTGTTGTTATGGTTCAATATAAAAGGTAGATTGTCGAGACTCAAACATGCAGCGAGTCACAAGGCTCCAGTTGAAATAGGCTTGATTCCATTTACCCTCCATCCCATACCTATATATTGTCGCGACAACTGTTGAACAACAAAATTTGATTCCCATGCCCCTATGATGCTAGTGTTGCGAAATTGCTTGGTATGGACGATTTTTTTAATGTTTTTTTGAGCTATGTATTATTTTTTCTTAGGCTATGGTTTTTTGAGCTACGTATTAATTTATACTTCTCAATTGAAGTACAATTATTTAAATTTCCCTTCATCTTTGAAGGGCTCCAAGAACAAATGCCCTTCCAATAAAAAATTAAGACCCACACTTAAAATTTGATCACAAAATAATAGTGTATTTTTTTTTTAAATTACCATAATTTTTTCGAATATCCGACTTCCTCCTCTAAGATATCCGACGTTCTTTCCATACCACCGACAGATAAGAATGTCGAATATCAGTCATTTTTACATGGAACTATCGTCAGATATCTGAATATCACTTCTACGATATCTGACGTTGTTTCCATACCACCGATGGAAAATAACGTCAGATATCGGTCATTTTTACATGGAGCTGTCGTCAGATATCCAACATTCATGTCTAAGATATCCGACGTTCTTTCCATACCAGCGATGGCTAAGAACATCGGATGGCGGCCATTTTTACATGGAACGATCGTCGGATATCTGACTTCCACGTCTAAGATATCCAACGTTCTTGCCATACCACTGATGGCTAAGAACGTTAGATGGTAGCCTTTTTTTCATTGAACTATCGTCGGATATCCAACTTTATATTAAGTACTGGCCGTCGGATACCCGAATTCATATTAAGCGCTAGCCGTTAGATATCTGACTCCAGATCTATCGCGATGGGTTGGCCTGCCGTCGGATATCCGCCAAATTTTGACTGATGTTTAAAAACGATGAAGGTTGTCGGATGGTTGACAACAAGATGTAGAAAATCCGACATATATGCCGTCGTGTTTTGGGTCCAAAACACCTAGTCTATAATCGACTGTTATTTGTTGCAGGTAGAACCAGAAGAGGAGTTCATGCCCGGACCCCTTTTTATTCTGGACAAGAGAGAAATGTAGCTCCGGAAGCGAGCTATTGTCCAGTTGAAATTGAAATGGAAGCACTTCAGTCATGAAGAGGCCTCACGGGAAAGGGAATATGCTATGCGAGAGGAATATCCCTTTCTATTTCAAAGTTCATGTTAAAAGGTACTAACACAAGGACATTGTTGTTTTTAAGGGGGGAGGGAGATAGTATCCCAAGTTTGTACCCTCATTAATAAGATACTTAGACTTAAAATACTTTTGATTTGATGCTGAGTTGAGAGACCTTGGAGCATCAAAGATACTTAGACTTAAAATACTTTTGATTTGATGTTGAGTTGGGAGACTCTAGAGCATAAACAATACTTGGAATTAAATGATTTTGAATTGATGTTGAGTTTGAGAAACTTTAGAGCATCAAAGATAATAAATGATGTGATAATTTATATTACTTTATCTACTTAATGATTCCAATAGGTTGGGGAACATTCGGGTAAAAGAGGGATCAAACATACTAGAAGGGGGATTGGATTTTTAATTAATACATAAATAGAGTTGATGATGAATTAGAACAATGTTAGGAAAAATAGATATTAATAAATTAAAAATAAAAATAAATTGAGAGAACTAAAACCTAACTACTTGTTGAAAATAAAATAGAATAAAATAAGACAAAGAGGAAAAAAAACACAGTTATTCTTCTCCAAAACTAAGAGAGAGCAGCCTAAATATGAATAAGAGCCATCTTGTAAAAATAAACAGTCACAGAGAGAGAATATTACAGGGGACAATGGTTCCTAGTTCACTGGAAGGTTCAGTTGTATTTCCTTGAGCACTTAGTAACCATGAATAGTATATCAATTGAAAGCCAAAATAACATCAATTGAAAGCCAAAATAACATTGCCTAGGAGCCATATAAATGAACCAGTTGTTATAAACTGAGCTTCGTTCTGGGATGCAGAGGCAGGGCCGCGGGAGCCGAGCTCTATGGCTCCTAGGAGAATGGCGTGCTTCTCCTTCAAACTACCAAACACCAAATGAATTGAAATGAACCCGAATACTATCTCAAACCCCGAAGGCCGAGGTATTGTACTGCAGACTTTAATGTGAATGGTACGCAGGCTAGGTGGAAGCCTGTGGCCATGCAACTCCCCACCTTACAGACTATCTGGCAGGTGCTTGATCCTTGTCCTAGTTAATGCATGAAGTTGGTAGAAGAGTGGGGTAGGACCGTAGGGTGAACCCACTTCCCTATAGTCTATCCACGATTTTGGTATCCAACATAAGTGTTGACCAACGCAAGGACAAGGTGGGAATTCTACGGATGGTACGCGAGCCTTCCTTACTGTACGTATGTATGACTTTATTCCTACACTCAAAAGGTTAAGTTAAAACGAGTGCTAGTAAATTGTGATAGCCAAACTAGAGGTTAACATTATTTCATAAACCTCATTGCTTATGGTCTAGTCGTAGCCTAGTTGTAGGTAGATCTCAAGGTGATATATTTATATGTTATCGTTATGTTTATAATATATTTATTATAAACATGTTCATGTAATATAGATTGAATAGAATTAATATTCATATTATTATTACAAATTATTAAATGCACATGTATATAAATATTATGTGTTTATATATATTATGCAGATAGCCATAGGAGGTCAAGCTAATAGACTATGATAAGTTTGTGCTAAGAAGAAGATAAACTCTAACATTGAACATCTATTGATCTCGGTAAACTTACATTACAAACAATTTTAAAATTGTAGTTCAATAGTTTGGTCAAGTTTGAGGCGATGTCATTACTAGATTATGCCAATAATTCATAGATTAAATGAAGCCACTAGAATGGAACTCAATGCGACATACATGATAGCATAACGAACAATGAAGTTGATTTCCTTTTTTTTTATGTATGCCAATTTGCAGTTGTTACAAATGGTATCAGAGCAGAGATACAACACTTTGCGGCCTTTGGGATTGTCCATAGATTCGTTGTGAAAATTAAAACTAATAAATAATTTTCTTCTCTGCGCATTAGATTGCATAATCAAAAGATAAATGACATTACCAATATAGACACAGCCAGACTTGCCAAATGAATTGGGAAATATAAATTCAATCTATTCTCAACTATTCAATTTGGCAATAAACACATCAAGAAATAGAGATGAGTTTAGAGGACTTGGGAAGCCTTAGCTCAACAGGAAGAGCTCATAGATAAGATACGAAAAAATACATCCACCTATAAAGCAATACAAATTGTAGATATTTTCTTAAAATAAATTTTCAGATTACATTACATACCAAAAACCATTATTTATGATAGGGATACAAAGTTCATAGGGAACTTTTGGAAAGCCTTGTTTTCTGGGTTAAACATGGATGAATTTCAACACTCCTTACCACCCACAAACAAATGGAGAAATAAAACATACTAATTAGATTCTATAAGACATGCTCAAGATGTATGTCATGCATAGTCCATCCCATTGGGAAGACTATATACACCTAGTAGAGTTTGCATATAACAATGGTTATCAGACATCTATGAAAATGACTCCGTTTGAAGTGTTATATGGTAGGAAATGTAGAACTCCCGTGACTAGGGATAGTCCGGTGGATAGATTGATGTTAGGATCGGATCCGTTAAAAGATCTAGAATAATTGGTAAACAAGGTACAACAAAACATGAAAGAGGCACAAGATCGACAAAGGAGTTATGCCGAAAAAATACAAAAAGATAAAGAATATCATATTGGAGAGCATGTTTATTTGAAAGTCAAAGCAAAGAGGAGCTCTCTGAACTTGGAAAAGTGCAGAAAATTAGCTCCTAGATATTGTGGACCATTTGAAATATCGGCAAAGATAGGCTCGGTGGCCTATGAACTTGTTTTTCCTACTCATGATTAAGTTCACACCGTTTTTGATGTATCTTTACTTAAGAAGTATGTTTATGATCCTAAACATGTAATCGATTGGGATTTGTTGCAGGTAGAACCAGAAGGGGAGTTCATGCCCGAACCCCTTTTTATTCTGGACAAGAGAGAAATGTAGCTCCGGAAGCGGGCTATTGTCCAGTTGAAAGTGCAATGGAAGCACTTCAGTCATGAAGAGGCCTCATGGGAAAGGGAAGATGCCATGCGAGAGGCATACCCCTTTCTATTTCAAAGTTCTTGTTAAAAGGTACTAACACAAGGACATTGTTGTTTTTAAGGGGGGAGGGAAATAGTGTCCAAAGTTTGTACCCTCGTTAATAAGATAGGCTTAGACTTAAAATACTTTTGATTTGATGTTGAGTTGAGAGAAGCTGGAGCATCAAAGATACTTAGACTTAAAATACTTTTGATTTGATGTTGAGTTGGGAGACTCTGGAGCATCAACAATACTTGGACTTAAATGCTTTTGAATTGATGTTGAGTTTGAGAAAATCTAGAGCATCAAAGATAATAAATTATGTGATCATTTATATTACTTTATCTACTTAATGATTCCAATAGGTTGGGGAACATCCAGGTAAAAGAGGGATCAAGCATACTAGAAGGGGGATTGACTTTTTAATTAATACATAAACAGAGTTAATGATGAATTAGAACATTGTGAGGAAAAATAGATATTAATAAATTAAAAATAAAAAGAAATTGAGAGAACTAAAACCTAACTACTTGTTGAAAATAAAATAGAATAAAATAAGACAAAGAGGAAAAAAAACACACTTATTCTTCTCCAAAACTAAGAGAGAGCAACCTAAATATGAATAAGAGCCATCTTGTAAAAATAAACAGTCGCAGAGAGAGAATATTACAGGGGGCAATGGTTCCTAGTTCACTAGAAGGTTCAGTTGTATTTCCTTGAGCACTTAGTAACCATGAATAGTGTATGGTTTGTCCAAGAGGGACTGTGTTAGGGGGATGATATTACAGGATTTACACAGAGCTGGTAAAACACTTTGTGACTTCTTTGCAGTAGTAAGAAAGAACACATAATCCTCAGTATTACTCTTCTAGTGTGCTTGGTCTGGCTCAAGGGTGGCTTGTTGAATGCAAAGTTGGATGGTTTGGAGGTCTATGGCTGAGAGGAATGTGGAAGTTCCCTAACTAGTTGGAGGCATTAAGAATGATAAGTTTTCTAATATTTGTTAGTTAGAAGTTTAACTACTATTCTTCATAAACTTTTGTTATCAAAGATAAATTATGTTCATTTATTTATTAAGTTTATGAAGTTTATGTTATGTAGAAGGTTTCTTAATATTTTCAATCGTTTCAGGATTTTTTTATATTTTGTTCATACTGTTTAAATGACTATATTCTGCTTCTATTTGTTACAGTTTCATTAACTATATTCTGCTTCTATTTGTTACAGTTTCATTAACTATATTCTATCCATAACTATTTAAAAGATTATAAATCTGCTACCATCTTATTTATGGCCTATTATCCTAGAGAAAGACTTGATAATATTTATTGGAAAAAGGCTAAGGTTTCTTCTCAAATTTATTAAACTATTATAACAGATTTATATTGGCATTGTTGAATTAATTATTGTAAATTTATCCCTATTATTAAGTCCTTATTACCAATACCCAATATGTTTGTTTAGTTTCTAATAGGAGCATAAATCAAATTAAAATTTACGTATCAAAATAAAGGCTCGATAAACTATCTATTAAAATATAATAAACAATCTAATAACTATTTATAGTTACTACCAACTAATTGTATTCCTATCATAGGATAAACCTAGCGAGAAATCTCGCATATTCTATGCAAACAAGATAGGATTCGAGTTCGAATCCAAGGAATGAACCCTTGACTTGTATGCATATATTATATTATAATATGTAATATAAAAAATGTATACATTAAACAAATTCCAAACAAATGACATTTAATATAAATACATGACATCAACTATATTCGTGGTCAAATCTCACGACTGAGCCCAAACATTTCATAATACATGAATCATTATAAAATATTGTATTCATAACATAAATTATAGATCGAATCTGTTGGGCTCTGCCCAGTTTGGATCAACGTATTACATAAATGTTAACTCATATAAATCGTGCCTGTGTTCAACGCATAACTATTTGCAATATTGTATATCAAACATTGAAAAGATAAAAATGAAGTTTAACTATGAAATCAAAGCTACATGCTTTGCCCCTTCGCACCCATACATTTATAAACTAATAATGTGAATGGGATGAACCCTTAGTATTACAATATAAGAATCAAATTGCTATCAACAATCATGTAAACATTGAAATAGCAATCAAATTAGCCGATATCATGCTTAGTTGAACCATATGATTCAGTCTTCTAACAATTACCTAAACATATAAACAATTTCACATTGCATCAAATGATAAGTCAAGCTGCTATAACTCCTTCATAAATATCTACTTCATATATAATATATACAGTCAAACTTTAACATGGAAAAATTGAAATAGCAAAGGCACAAGGCCTGTATTGCTCTATTAACAAAATATTGCTGATGTTAAAAGGGAAGTCCAGGATTTAAATCAGTGGCAACACATTAAATAGCATATATAAGATCAACACATAACAACTAAATGATTGCATTCATAAGGTGAGGCGAGACGCCAACAATACATTTCATTTATAAGTGTATATCAAGCTACAGTAAACCGACGTATGGCCAAGCTCGAGCTTACATAGAAAAACCCTAGTAAATTACTCACGACTTAAAAGAGTACAAGCACCAATAGTGCAAGGGTTTTGACGGGCCTTCGATTCGGCTTCTTTTTATCATCATTTCACCTTATCTACAATCGCATTTGGTTATCCATAATCATGTATTAATCCCTTCTAATGCTCATATGCGGCTTTTAGGATGAAGGTGTTTTTCCATTACATGTCTTAGTATTTCATTTGATTTTTGACTAACATTAGGGGAATTAGTGTACTATGTATTATCTTTGGATATTGACTCATTTGGTAGGAAGCAACTACAAAATCTTTGAGGGATTTATGTAGTAGCTGCAGATCCTTTACAAGTATATTGTGAATGCTGCAGAACCTGTGTAGGAAGCTGCAAAAACTCTACAGGCAACTATGGAACCTTTGAATGCAGCTATGGAAACTCTACAGGTAGCTACGAAACCTTTATAGGCAGCCACAAAACCTTTACATCAGTCGTGGAACCTTTTGCCGCTACAGAATCTGTGAGTTACGAAACCTCCTATAGAATCTACGAGTTGTAGAACGTCTTACAAAACTTGTGAGCTACAAAACCTTTTAGAGAACCTACGAGTTGTAGAACCTCTTACAAAACATATGAGCTATGGAAACTCCTATAGAACCTACGAGTTGTAGAACCTACTACAGAACCTGTCAAAGCTGTGGATTCTCTACAGAGCTGCAGAAACTACAAAATAATTAGTAATTCAAGTTTACCTTCAACCACCAACTTTGGCGAAATATATTCATTAGGGGTAATGGATTTTTATAAATCCATTATTTGTATCATTCTTATATTTCTCAAATCGTAATGTTAAATTATTTGAAAATTAAAGGTGGTAAATGGAGGTGTATATAAGTGCATATTTGGATTATCCACAAAGATTTGAAGATCTCCATAAAATATATGATGGACCTAAGGAGTCAAAATCTATTAAGAGATATTTGGGATGAGTTTTGACTATTTTATTATAGCCTCTATCCCTAAACGAATTTGACTTCAAAGGCATCCTAAATAGAAGGTAGTTAGAAAATATCTTGAAATTAGTTTTAAGATCCAAATTATAGCAATTTGTTGAGTGTAATTTGGATCTTCATTTATTATTTGTTATGGAAAATTAATGTATAAATAAGAGCTCATTCTCCATTCAAGGAGGAGGACTCGTCCTCCTTAGAGAAATAGTCCAAATAATGATGGAATAACTTCGATTTAATCTTGATTCAATATAGATCTTAGCTTTATAATTTTTGTAATGCGATTTTATTTATTTTATGATCATGTAGTTTAATTTGTTGTTTTGTTTTAATTAGATGATTTTGCATCCCTCGTTATGTAGTTTATTTCTGCAATGTAATTTTATTATGTAGATTAGTGATTGAGAATTTTATTTTACAATTCATGAATGTGCTTAATGCATTAATGTTATTTACTACCTTTGATCATAAATAGTAATTTGTATTTGGCAAGGATAGATTTTATATTTAAATTCTGCAATTTATCTTTCTATCAAGTGTGATTTAGTTTTAGAATTTATTTTTCTTGCAGAGTGTGATTTAGTTTTATAATTTACTTTTCTCGCACAGTATGAACGTAGTTTTAGAATTTACTTTCCATCATATTGTGAATTAGTTTTAGCCTTTACTTTCAAGCAAAGTGTGAATTTAGTTTTATCATTTACTTTCCAGCATGGTGTGAATTTACTTTCTTATCATGTGATTTACTTTCCTTGCAACTTAGTTTTAGTAGTTGTTTAGCTGGCTAGTTCCTTGACAAGACTATGTAATTGTTCATACTACCGTTTTTAAGTAAGGTTATTGAAATACAACTTCACAGTAGATAAACCAATATAAGAGGACATTGTGGCTTGCACATGCAGTGCACGATAACTCGCAAGTTCCAACGAACCTCGGGTTGACAATTAATGTATAGACCTTTTACTTATCCTCTGAGAAATTAGAAAGAAAATAAAAATACCGTTAGGTCTCACCCTTTGAATGTCAAAGTTAAAATGCCTTGAAGGCTATGGCTTACCCGGATCCCAAACTTGTATTGTATCTCGAGTCTAGATGCTACAAGAGTTTGTTCCCTCACTTAAAGCTATGGAAACACCTACAAAATGTGCGAAGCTAGGGTTAGTATTACACAACTATAAGAAGAAAAAATGAAAATATAAAAGACCACAACACTATAATTAATTACTTACCTTAGTAACGAGTCGAGAAGGCTACGACAAAGGCATGGTTAGCTTCCTTTGTTCAAATCCTCATGGGAATACATCAATTGAAAACCAAAATAGCACTGCTATGAAATATAAATGAACTAGTTGTTATATATGGAGCTTTGTTGTGGGACGTTGAGGGTGGGAGCCAAGCTCCATGGCTCCTCGAAGGAGGCCGAGATTCTCCCTCAAACTACCAAACACCAAATGAATTAAAATGAACCCAAATACTATCTCAAACCTTGAAGGCTGAGGTATCATATTGCATACTTTAATGCAAATGGTACACATGCCAGGTTGAAGCCCGTTGATCCACATTGTAGTTGGCATTATTGTCGGATGCTAACTTCGACACATCTTCGACCAGTCATCAACATTGACACAAATTTGAGAAGTTCTGACTTCGACGACTTCCCGATTTCGAAAAGTTTTGCAACCTCACAGTTTCGCGACATCGACATGCAGCATCGATCTACGACTTTGGACTGTCAAACTTCGACAGATTGTCTCTCTGTCTTCCAGTCGACTATAACGGTTGAACTACCGAACCGTTCTAACTTCTTTTGTAACTGAACGTAACGGGGAAAGCACCCAAGCATCTTAAAACTCTCTATATAAGCATGTAAATTATTGTAATATACAACATAGAATCAATCGATGATCTCATATCTAGTAATAAAAGATCAGTTCACATTCCTGCATATTATCTTTGTATATTTGTGTTCTGTTTGTGTAGTGTATTCTTGCTTTGCACATTCTGTTTCCTTCCTCCATAACAGAGCCGAATCATTCAGTCGAACTATTTTCCCCCTTGTGCTTCCTGGCCACGTGTAGATCATTGGTATCAGAGCACTCAGTTTTGTTCATGCTTAAGTTTGTGTAGACACTTCCAGCAAATTTCTTGACTTATGCCTGTTCAAGCATGCTCACAATCTCAGCAATCCAAGCAGACGCTACCTCTAGAAATGGAAGAAAAAACAGACGATAGACATGCACTCGATGAGACAACACAACTTATTGAGCAAGCACTGACTCAATAATGAACTAAAATGTTTACCCAGTTCAATGAAATTCTCACGTTATTTGCTTCAACATCAAGAGGATTTTCGACGAGAACTCACTCCGATAAAATCAACCCCTTCAAAGTGCAAATGAATTTGGACATACCAAATCTTGAAGACAAGATTGACGCAGAATCCATCAACAATTGGGTGCAACAATTGTAATCCTATTACTTTGTGAATGAACTCTCAAAAGCTGACAAGATCACCATTGCAGCCTTAAAGATGTCAACATATGTGAACTGTTGGTGGGAGAACATCTCGACAAAGATGGAGAAAAGTTGAGAGCCCATCGACACATGGGATAAATTCGTCGAACACATCCGAAAGGAATTTTACCCGCCCAAATACCTCGAGCAGTAGTATAAGAAGTGGCAGCAACTAAGGAAATGGAAAGACCAATCAGTAAAGAGTTACACCGACGAGTTCTATCAACTCATGGTTAGACTTGGCATCCAAGAAGAAGAGAAATTGCTTGTTCTGAAGTACATCAGCGGCTTGTCCCATTATATTCAGCAAGGGAGGGAATTTCTGACTGTCATTATGCTTGCGGATGCATTCCACTATGCCAGCAAAATCAGAAACAAGTAGAAAGGGAAATCACGCTTCACGACAAAGGTGACATCAGGATGACCACCAGACAAGAAGACATTAGCCAACCTTGACAAGTCAAAATCTTCTCAGCCGACTCCGCCAAAGCCAGATCACGACAAAAATCCTTTTCAGAAAAGGGAACATGGCAAACAACCGTCGACCGAAAAATGGTGCAATTACCATCACTCATGTTGGCATGATGCATCTGAATGCAAAGCTCGGAAGACATTTTTTGTAAAAGTGTCGACATTCGACGCGTTCGACAAGACGGTGGAAGAAAATGATCCAGACACAATGACCCTTCTGACATCGACATCGACCAGTCCAACAGCCTTGACTATCGTCGACGAGGAGGAACGAGAGAGCCTGTTCCATACACGGATATGGGTCCAGCACAACCCATTACATCTGATTGTGGATAATAGTAGCCAAAAGAACTTCATTTATGAATATCTTGTAAAGAAACTAGGTCTCATCACCACTTCGCATCCTCAGCCTTACAACATTGGTTGGATGAAGGATGGACAGGAACTACGGATCCCCCGATAATGCAAACTCACCTACTTCATAAATCCTTTTGAAGATGAAGTACTCTATGATGTAGCACCACTCTATGTAGCCAACGCCCTATGGGGAAACCTTACCTATGAGATCACCATGGAAGTTATTAGTCACGACCGTAGAAAGTGATTATCAAAATCCAGAATCGATGGTAGAACATTCCAGAGCGACGACCTACACCAATGGTTTCAATGATATCTACTAAATAGATGAAGAAGCTCATCAATCATGCTCAGAAGTTCGCGTTAATCATGATCAAACCAAAAAATTCTAGGAAGACTACAACAATAAGTCGACTCACCGACCATAGCAGCTCTCGACAGAAGTAGTTGATCGACAACGTTCTCGACGAGTATCGAAGTTTATTCCAAGATCCGGACGGAGTACCTTGACATTTCCAAGTAAAACACTCCATTGAACTTGATCTTGGTTCTTCTTTTCCCAACGCATCTGTTTACAGAAGATCCATTCTCGAAAACGAAGAGATTTGCAGACAAATCCAAGAATTGATCGACAAAGGTCATATCCGACCCAGCTCCTCTCCTTGTGGAAGTCCAGTTGTCCTCGTTCCAAAGAAAGACGGGACTTGGTGCATGTGCATCGACTACAGGGCACTCAACAAAATTTTGGTAAAGAATTGCTACCCTCTGCCACAGATAGACGAGCTCATCGACTGTTTGAAAGGTGATAAATTCTTTACTAAGCTCGAAATCAAGTCGAAATATTATCATATTCCAATTGAGCCCTCAGATGTGTGGAAAACTGCTTTCAATACCAAGGAAGGATTGTTTGAATGGTTAGTCATGCCTTTCGGCTTAACAAATGCACCCGCGACCTTCATGTGCTACATGGACAACATTCTTCAACCTTTCTTTGGAAAATGGGTCATTGTCTACCTTGACGACATATTGATTTTCATTTGATCATGGGAAGAACATGTCAGACATCTTTGAAAAGTCCTCGACACTCTCCAACAACATCGAATTTAATTGAACATGGACAAGTGCACCTTTGCGATGAACAACATCAAATATTTGGAGTATGTAATTGACTCTGCAGGCATTCATGGAGATCCAGACAAAGTACAGATCCTCAAAGATTGTTCCATTCCTCAAAGTATTCAATAACTAAGAATTTTTCTTGGTTTGGAGAATTTCTATCGACGGTTCATACTCGGCTTCAGTCACATAGCCTGGCCCTTGAATCAGTTGACGAAGGGAAATGGAAAAATTGTCTTCAAATGGACATCGAAACAATAAGAAGCCTTTGAATAGCTCATGTACAAGCTTTGTACTGCACAAGTACTTGTGTTACCTAATTTTCATTAGCCCTTTGAGATTAAGATGGATGCATCGGACTATTCCTTGGGTGTGGTGAACACTCAGTTTGGTTACCCCAGTCGCTTTTCATTCTGAAAATTTTAACGACACAGTTAGAAGATACCCGACATACGAAATAGAACTGTATGCCATTGTTCAAGCTCTCAAGCAATGGAGGCATTACATCCTTCGCAAGGAAATGATCATCCTCACTGACCATAAGCCTCTACATTTCGCTCCAACCCAGTCAAAACTACAAAAAACTCAACAACTTAAGTGGATTAATTCCCTACAAAAATTCCAGTTGGTGATTAAGTATCAGAGAGTTAAAGCTAACTCTGCCGCTGATTTTCTAAGCAGACCGCCCATTACTCTCTTTTTTACAATGATGAGTATGTAGGGATATGACACCACTACTTTGCCTCAGTTTATCAGGAAGACATCGAATTTTCACTAGTCTACCGACAACTTCAGATTGGAAAGTCGTCGACCACCGACTATTTCCTTATAGACATCTTGCTATACAAGCTTGGACAACTTTGTGTACCGACAGGTGAGCATCGACATTAGCTCATTTGGGACGCGCACTACAACAAGACCGCATGACACTTTGGAGTAGCAAAGATACTTGCTATTCTCCATAAGTATTTATTTTGGCCTACACTTAAAACTGATGTCAAAAAGTACATTCGATCATGCATGGTTTGTGCCATTACTAAACCGCCTAACCGACGACATGGATTGTACACACCTCTTCCAGTTCCTAGTCAACCATGGGAATCTATTTCTATGGACTACTTGATGGGATATGCTACTACCAAACATCAACACGACACGATATTAGTAGTAGTCAATATATTTTCCAAGATGGCCATTCTCATACCATGCAAGAAGACCACGACAACGCAACAAACTTCTCATCTCTTCTTCACACATGTTTGGAAACACTTTGGTTTACCCACAACCATTACTTTCGACTGAGATGCCAGATTCGTCAGCATATTTTGGATGACTCTCTGGAAACAAATAGACACACGAATCTCATTGTCGACAACTTTCCATCCTTAGACCGATGGACATATGGAAGTTGTGAATCGCTTGGTCATACAACTGCTTCGCATGTACAAACACAAGCATCAACTCACATGGGATGAAAGTATTCCATACATACAACACAATTACAACTATGCTCAACACAACTCTATAGGAAAGAGTCCATTTGAGATCTGTTATGGATTTCAAACCTTGGCGCCTGTTGACTTGATCAGCTCCTTGACACAACCGAACTCCAACACCGACTACAGCCAGTGAGAAGTTGATAAAGCCTTGAAGTTTCGATATCAAATCTGCGACATCTAGAAGCAAGCACATGAAATGTTGCAATGAGCAAATGAGAAAGCTAAGGCCCGACATGAAAAGTATCGTATTCCTAATTCATTCTAAATTGGGGATAACGTCTAGTTACATATCAATAAGGAGCGCTTCACTAGCCCATTCAAGAAGCTCAAACCTTTTTGTATGGTCTGCATAGTATTCTTCGACAGATTGGTGAAAACAATTTCCAACTTGACATTCCTGCATGCCTGGGTCTGCATCCAGTATTCAATGTGGATCTACTTCGACCATACCATGCACCATTGTTGGAACAGAACGAATTGCAAACAACATAACCCACAAACATCAATCCATATGTTCAAGAGCCTCTTCCCTGTGACACCATTGTAGGATGACGAGTACGCCATACAAGGACGAGCACAATTTCCTTGTTTCAGGTTTCTAAATCTGGATAGATCCCAACAAAAGGAAAGTGGTACTCTGCTACTGAACTGACCGACAAGTTTCCTCACCTTCATGAGCAAACAATGGGGACCGTTGTTTCTTAAGGAAGGAGATCTGATCCACATCGCGGTTGGCATTATTGTCGGATGCTAACTTCGACACATCTTCGACCAGTCATCGATGTCGACACAAATTCGACATGGCTTCGACAACTTCGCGACTTCGACAAGTTCCACGACCTCACAGTTTCACGACATTGACATGCGGCATCGATCTATGACTTTCGACTGTTGAACTTCAATAGACTATCTCTCTGTCTTCCAGTCGACTGTAACGGTTGAACTGCCGAAACGTTCTAACTTATTTTGTAACTGAACGTAATGGGAAAGCACCCAAGCATCTCAACACTCTTTATATAAGCATGTAAATTATTGTAATATACAACATAGAATCAATTGATGATCTCATATCCAGTAAAAAAAGATCAGTTCGCATTCCCGCATATTATCTGTGTATATTTGTGTTATGTCTGTGTAGTGTATTCCTACTTTGCGCATTCTGTTTCATAAGCTTCCTCCATAATAGAGCCGACTCATTCAGTCAAAAATTTTTCCCCCTCGTGCTTCCTGGCCATATGCGGATCACCCGTGGCCATGCAAGTCCCCACATTACAAACTTTCTGGCAGGTGCTTGGTTGTTGTCATAGTTAATGCATGAATTTGGTAGAAGGGTGGGGTAGGATGAACCCACTTCCCTATAGTTTGTCCACGATTTTGGTATCTGGCATAAGTGTTGACCAACGCAAGGACTGTTAGGATATTCCTATACTCCATCCTAGTCCTCCTATCATTTCAGTTATTTTCATTTTTAGTCTTGCATGCAGCATGCATGCAATGGCATGCATCCCAGTCATCAGTCCCAGCACCTAGCCCTTAGTTAGCTAGCCCTGGGAGCTTCTTCCTATTCAGTTTTATCCCTCCTAGTGCTTAGTGTGCCCTCATTTCACCTACTGCATGAGATAGGCACACTTCTTCACCTACCAGTCCAGTTATCTTCAGTTAACTGAGTTCTCTCCTTGATTTTAGGCTTGACTCACTCCTAACTGACCTTATCACTCCGATGGACCTCCAGTGTGACTAGATAGCCTATTTTGACTCCAGTTAGATCCATGTGTGCCCTCCACTAAGCCTCCTTCACCACATTAGTGCTTCCATGTGCCAGTTACACCTACCACACTCAGTTAGACTTAGTTTGACTCCTGTTTGACCATTACTTGTGCATTGATGATTTCACTGATGATGAGTTGGACTCCTAGTTATGCTTTGATGACACTCCATTGATTATGGATCTATCCATGTAGGCTATTTCGAATCACACCTAGTGTATGCGAATCTTGAGCATTGTATATTTACTGTTTCACTATTCAGATTAATGTAACATGTGTAATTATTCTGCCTCTATCTGAGCTCCTTTGGATCTATGTTCTACTGCTCTATTCTTCTTCTATTATTCCTAAATTATTTCATTGTGAGGTTTACATCATCTCTTGGATCTACTATGAGCATTTTCACATGGTATTAGAGCCATTTGAGAGTATATTCTACCTCCATTCTTGAGAGTTTTTTTGCAGGTATTTCGAAGTTCCAGCAGTTGCAGCAACAGTATCAGTGTCAGTAGTTTCACTTTTGCACTCATTTTAGTAGTCAAGATGAGCAATTCGAATTCCCCTTCCTCTCCTATAATCCTCACTCCCTTTAATTACTTTGATTGGAAGAGTGAGATGAAAATACACTTGTGGACTAGAGGGATATCCAGATTGGTATTTGAAAAAGATCCCATACCACATGCAACTGTGGAGAAAACCAAGCATCTAAATAAAATGGATGAAGCCTTTGGTTTCATATGCCTTCATATGTCTAAAGATCTATTGTTTCATGTTGAAGGATTGAAGTCTCCAAATGAGTTATGGACAAAATTGGAGATTCTTTTTGGCAAACAAGATGGGCTAGGAGGCCACATTCTCGAGAATGAATTGATTGCCCTACAACCTAGCAATTTCGAGACCATTCAAGAATTCTTCTCAAAACTTAAGAACTTGGTTTTGCAATGCAAGCATTGTGGCATCACTAAAACTGATGAACAATTGGTGCTCTCCATTCTGAGCAAACTAGGATCTCAGTTTTTAGTCTTTGTATCTACCTTCTATTTTGGACAAATGTCAATCCCTGGAGGGAAGTTTCCAACCTTAGAAGTCTTCACTGAAGCTCTCATTCAAGAAGAGGACAAATTGATTCAAATGGGTGCCATCAATGCCTCCAAAGATCAATCTCTTCTAGCTGGAGGAGCAAGTGGGACGAATGTGAAAGGGAGGAAAAAAGACAAGGATAAGAAGCCATCTAAATCCAAGCTGAATGGTAAGTCAAGTCCATAAAAAAAATCCTCTAGCCCCAAGAAGGACAAACATAATATATCTGAATGTCCCTACTGCAAGAGAGGAAACAATTCTGAGAAAGCTTGCATGCACAAGAAAATAGACCTACTAACCAAGATTCTTGAACAGAACAAAATTGCTATTCCAAAAGATGCAAAGATGTTTGATTTTGGAAGTGGATCTGATGGTCATGAGGATTGCCATGCATTGATGGCTATTTTTTCAAAATCAAAATCCCTCCTCATAGATTCTGGAGCCTCCAACCACATGGTTGCCTCTGAAGAATCTTTTTCCTCTTTAGATCTCAAAGATGGGCCTACTATTCACATGGGAGACAACTCTCAGATTTCTACCAAAGGATTGGGTACAGTACATATGAAGCATGGAAAGTTCAAGAATGTTCTATTCGTTCCCTCCTTGACAGCAAACTTGTTATCTGTATATCAGATGACTCACACCAGATCACCTAAGGAGGTGAATTTTGGTCCCGACACAGTTGAGATTATAGAGATCTTCACTAGGAAGACTATAGCAAAGGGGTTTTCAAATCATGCCTCCAAGGCATATGAGTTCTCTCATTTTCTTCCCTTCTCTCTTCCTACTTCCTCAGAATCTGATGAAGATTCGAGTGAATCTTCTTCTGATGAAGACATAGAACAAGATCTTAATGTTGAGATCAAAGTTCAAGAATATTTAGATCCATAACCAACACATGTTCTCAATCTAGATTCAAGGCCAATATGGGCTCACACAGTCCTTGCAACTACTGAGAACACAATTGAGGATTCATCTGTTCATAGAACTACCAGACTTCAGCATCATGCCAACCTTGCATTATCCCATCTACCTCTCCATGAGAGATGCAACATGATGATGGGGTTATCTCTTCCATCCCTTGGGAAGACTCCTCATGTTCCATTCGTTCCAGTTGCAGAAAGAATTCCTGAGAGACTTACTTCGTCCAATACATCCTCTACACAGTGGAAGGCACATCAGAAGACCAGATCCAGATCTAGCACCTGTTTTGGCATCCTACAGGGGATCAGCTTGCCAATTTTTTTGCAAAAGCTTTCACTGATGAAAGCTTCTTTCTTTTCTACTTAGTATGATGGTTCTTTGAGTTATTTACTGTTCTTTTGAGGGGGGGGTATTTTTCCCATGAGGTTTTCCCCATTTCCTCGGTTTATGGACAGTTATTTTTTTCTATCATTTATTTGATTGTATGGGTGACCTTTGGTCCTAGTTACCAGGGCCTAGGATGGATTAGGGGGGGTGTTAGGATATTCCTATACTCCATCCTAGTCCTAATAGCATTTCAGTTATTTTCATTTTTACTCTTGCATGCATGCATCCCAGCACCTAGCCCTCAGTTAGCTAGCCTCGGGAGCTTCTTCTTGCTTAGTTTTATCCCTCCTAGTGCTTAGTGTGCCCTCCTTTCACCTATTGCATGAGATAGGCGCACTTCTTCACCTACCAGTCCAGTTATCTTTAGTTAACTGATTTCTCTCCTTGATTTTAGGCTTGACTCAGTATTAACTGACCTTATCACTCTGAAGGACCTCCAGTGTGACTAGATAGCCTATTCTGACTCTAGTTAGCTCCATGTGTGCTCTCCACTGATCCTCCTTCACCACATTAGTGCTTCCATGTGCCAGTTACACCTACCACACTCAGTTGGAATCAGTTTGAATCCTGGTTGACCATTACTTGTGCATTGATGACTTCACTAATGATGAGTTAAACTCCTAGTTATGCTTTGATGACACTCCACTGATTATGGATCTATCCATGCAGGCTAATTCGAATCACACCTAGTGTAGTCGAATCTTGAGCACTGTATATTTACCGTTTCACTATTCAGATTAATGTAACATGTGTAATTATTCTGCCTCTATCTGAGCTCCTTTGGATCTATGTTCTACTTCTCTATTCTTCTTCTATTATTCCTAAATTCTTTCATTGTGAGGTTTACATCATCCCTTGGATCTACTGTGAGCATTTTCACAAGGAAAGGTAGGAATGCTAGGGATGGTTCATGAGCCTCCCTTACTCTACGTATGTATGGAATTATCCCTACACTCAAAGGGTTAAGTTAAAACGAGTGCTAGGTAAATAGGGATAGCCAAACTAGAGGTTAACATTATTTCATAAACCTCATTGCTTATGGTCTAGTCGTGACCTAGTTGTAGTTAGATCTTAAGGTGATATATTTATATGTTATCATTATGTTTATAATATATTTATTATAAACATGTTCATGTAATATAGATTGAATATAATTGATATTCATATTATTATTACAAATTAAATGCATATATATATTTTCCAAATGGAAAAAATATTTTTATTCCTTCAAATAACTTGAACTACCCACTTGGAGCTTACATAAAAATAGTATGCCGTGAAGTCTCCCAAAAACTTCATATTTACAATCACTTTGGATTTATCCAAAAAACTTAGTTCTGCCTCATGGGCTTCAAAAAGTTACATAAAACTTCCAAAAAAGAGTTGCATCATTTACATGAATTAATGCATTATCGTAAAATGCTCCTCTAATTGTTTTTTTTTCCATCCTTCTACTTCAATGAGGCCATGAGGTACAACAAGCGCCAGTTTAGACAATGCATCTGCTTCCATGTTTAGTTCTCTGTAGACATGTTCAAAGGAAACTTGTTCAAAGGAGGTGATGAGCTCTTTGACTAGCAGAAGCACATGTTGTAGGTGGGAAGCGTTGGTTTGAATTTTTCCATTGACCCAATATCTTACCATCTTTGAGTCCCAATATAGCTGCAAGGAGGCTATATTTTTCACAAGAGCCACCTTTAGTATTGCCCAAAGAGCTGATAGTTCTGCTTTACTATTTGAAGCTCTACCCGGGGCATATTTGACTATCCATTTTTTCATTCTGTCGTGTGAATCACACCCCCGACACCGCCTAGGGGAGGGAATCCTTGGCTGGCACCATCAAAAAAGGCCCAAGGAATATCTTTGTTGATTGAAGGGCTTGAGACTAGCCTTTGAGAGCTTGCTGCAGGTTCTGAGCGGTGTTCACTTATTTTCTACAATAGGATAGTTGTAGTTACTTCAGGAAGGGGATTTTGGTTGAGAAAAATCGTCTTGTTTCTTACTTCCCAGATGATGAAAACAAAAAGGGCAGGGAAAGTTTCAAAGTTACATACCCTGGAATCTTTCCACCAAGCTAGAACATTCTGTTCCAATGAGGAGTCCACCTTCAATGTCGATATGTTCTTTAAGCTTTCAGAAGCCTTCTCCCAGACATATCCTACATAGAGACAACATCATAAGAGATGATCATTTGTTTCTTCGTCGCTATTACACAACACATAGATATTCGGGCCTTGAAAACCTCATTTTTTTAGATTTTCCCAAGTTAGTAGTTTATTGCTTAAGGCCAACCATAGGGTTAATATGGTTTTCAAGGGTCCGGGAATGGTCCATATTTTTTTCCACCAACTACAAGGTTCGTCTGTCCGAAGAGATCTTATAGCAGACTTAAATCCGAGTTTATCAGAGAAACTGCCATCCTTACTGTTTCTGGACCATATCAGTTTATCGGGTTCTTCTTCCTTAAGGTAAACAAAACATGATGCTAGGAATGAAAAATAACAGTTCTAGGCATTAGCTTTGACTCCAGAGAGGCCTAAGCTTTGGGCCAATTTCCATCTTGATATCCCCCCTATCTCAGACGGCTGGATATGGACATCTGCCAGGGTGTGCAAATTTGTTTCTCTGAGGATTGGAATTAAATTATCTAGGAGCTTGTAATCATCCCCTACTCCAACCCAGGGGTCTTATCCTAGGCGTAGGTTTCTTCCATCTCCTAATTTCCAGGCAGTCCAGTTTCTGATTAAGGGGAAAGCGAGGACTAGTGCCTTCCAACCTATGGAACTATTTTTGAAGCTCTTGTTAGGTTGTCTAAAACACTCTACAATTGAGGGGGGCTGACAGTATTTCGAAATCATGGTTCTTCCCCATATAGAGTTTATGTATATGTATATGTATATCTATATCTATCTATCTATCTATCTATCTAACTATCTATCTATCTATCTATCTATCTATCTATCTATCTATATAGTTTTTATATATATTATGAATATACCCATACGGTCAAGCTAATAGACTATGACAAGTCTGTCCTAAGAAGAATATAAACTCTAACATTGAACTTCTATTGTTCTTGGTAAACTTAGATTACAAACAATTTTAATATTGCAGTTCAATAGTTTGGTCAATTTTGAGGTGATGCCACTGCTAAACTATGCTAATAATTCATGGATTAAGTTAAAACAACATAATGGAACTCAATGCGACATGCATGACGACATAATGAACAATGAAGTTGATTTCCTTAAAAAAAGTTTACATATGCCACTTTGGAGTTGTTGGAGTCATAAATCGACCGATTTGAATTTAATTACTCGGTTAACTAAAAAATACATGAATTATTTAAATTTTAAAGAAAAAAAACATTTTGAATATTTTAATCCATGATTCCAAAGCATTAGAAACAAATATCCAACTCCAAGGATTAAGCAGAAATGCTTCCAACTCCAAGCACCAACTGCTCCACTGTCCATAGTCACACTCCATAACAACTGTTGACTGTCCACACTCCACTATCCACGACTCCACACTCCACAAGCTACAACCACTACTCCAACTCCAAGTCTCCACTTGGAACTGATCCACTACTAGTTTGTTGACTACTCCAAGAGTCCACAGTACACTCATGACTCAATACTCCTGCTCACAATTGTCCATATTCCAACGAGTGTCTCGACTCTCATTGTCACAGTTCAACAGTCACAGACTCACGACTCTCTCAAAAGATGTGGTTATCCACAATGATGAAAGGAGGAATAGGTGTAGGAAATGGGGGGGTCAATAAATAGGTTTATTCCTTAAGGTTGGGATAAGTTTAGAAAAAAAACTAAAAAATGAAATTACTGTGATTTTTTTACATTTGTGGGTCCACCAGAAAAATTGGCCAATCCAACTTGTTTGATACCGAACCGACCAATTTGGTGTTTGTATAGGTTGGTTCGGTTCCAAATCGTTCGACCGAACTGATCTATAGATAGATTTGACTTGGTAGGCCATCAAACCGATAAATCGGCTGAAATTGAAACCGATTTAACTAATTTTAAAAACTAAAGTAATATTCCTTTTGGTGTGAATGAGAATAATGTGACCGTAGTTCTAGAATTTCAATTTGCTATCCATTACATTAATGTCGTGCATTTCTTAGATCTAGTTGCTATTTTATATAGAGTTGGTCTCATATTTTGATGTGGTATCTACACTTATGATATTTCCATTCAACATTTGTTTCTACAAATCTAAAGGTTTGATTGGAATTTCAATGTTTCAATTTTACTTGTAGAGTAAATTCTGAGTGCATATTTATGTATCATGTGGATGCAAAATAACATCATGGTATTCGAGCAATGCATTTGAGATTCGCCATTTCTGTGTATGGAATGGGCTGCTTGACCCGTAAAATAGTAACTTATAGGTCACTTGCTTCACTAACACAGATACTCTATGGAATTACTTCTATCTATGTTCTCAAAGTTGAACAAAGGTATTTGTCACAAAGATGGCTTCATTGACTCTGTTCTTAGTGTAGGATGCACACAACAACCAACTAATAATGCAAAATAATTAGGATTTTTTGTATGCAAACAAGTATATCAACCCAAGAATAATCAATCATGTATTCAATGAACTGTCATTGAAGATAGTGCGATGAAGATCTGAATGTGCAATTGCTTCTTAGTTGAAGTAACCAAATTCCAACTCCACATATTGGGAGTCTCATACAACCCTTTTCTTCTCATTCAATACTCCAACAATGACTTCAAATGAGTGTCAATGACATAACTATAATTAATAGTAAAAGGATGATTTATTGAAAAATATTCTTTGCAATCTAGTTTAGATTTATCAACAATTGGCTTTGTATGGGATCACCAAATGCTACTTGAGGGTGAATGGCCAACAACAACCAATGCTTTCCTATTGTGTGTTGAGGTTGTAACCAATGGACCATAAATGTGAGAATGAATCATTGTGGATATTTATGAACAACACAATGAGAATGGCTCACCATATATGTGCATTCTCATTACCTCTTGGCAATTCACTTTTACCTTTGTTATCATTTCATGTTAGTCTCTTTAGAAATGCAATAATTTCGATAGCCACCTATAGATTGAACTTTGACATGCTTCGGCCTACCTAAAAATATTTTCCAATACTTGTCTAAAATTTACAAAGCCAAGTCAACAATGAGGTAAAAACATTGGCTTTCACCACCTCAAAGTGGTATGGATTTTAAGTGGCAGTACAAATGAAGTGGTAGTCCGAATGAAGTGGCAATAAATTAACACATATGAATTGGATACTCATTGATTATGTGAGAAGGTGTTGAATATTAACATTTTTTATTTAAATTTATTGAATTATTTCATGGTATAAGACAAATTCCAAACAATGGGATGTGTATAGCCTTGGCAAGGGAAAATACCCAACAAACAATCTAACTTGGTCAACTATCAAATGAACTTGCTCAATAGTGATAAAAACTTCCTAGGCAATACAAATTCACCCAAGGCAATGATAAAAACGTCCCATGCAATACAAATTCACCCTACACAATGATAAACATTATCAACAATGATAAAAAATGTCTAGGAAACTAGGAAATCACCTAGCAAGATTGTATGACCATGGGAATGGAGGATGGTAGTGTGCGATCATCTATATTCAACATGTATGGCTTGTTAGATTCCCAACAAACTCAATTTCAATGTATAACTAAATTTGAGGGTTGAGAATGGAAACTCAATTGAGATAGTGCAATAGTCCATTAATAATATTGATCGATCTTGTACCTTTTGCAGATTGGACGATGGATAATTGTTGGTTCCTCAACTTTTAATGGAGAATGAAATTACAAAGAGAATCCATGGATCTACAACATGTGATGGGTTCTCTCACCATTAACATATGCCTCAACAACAATAAAAAACACAAGCAACCATTAAGATGAATATGGGAAGCATATCACACACATATAAGAGATACTATAAACAAAACCAATCATATGATGAGCACATTGACTTTACCCTGGAAACCCAAATGGGAAAACCAACACTTAGTGGTTAACTCTTCAATTTGCAAATTTCTGGTTACAATGCAACATTGGACTCTCTGTTCTAGATCTATCATGCACCAAGAGAGATCAAATCCCTTGAGGTGCAAACCTCTTTTGGAGTGCAAAGCTTGAAGAGATTTTTTCATCTTGATGGATTTGATCCCTCTCGATGCATCTGTCATGTCCAAAATTTTTCATTGGGTCACAATGGTCTAATCCCATTGGCCATATTCATGAGAGTTTATAAAATTGATGCTAAAGGTCAAATAATTGCCAAGGAGAAAAATGACTAGTTTCCTAGGTTTGGGGTGGAAGCTTTGGGATTTGGAATAAGGGGGATAATAAATGATGTTTGAACATTAGAATGGAATAAATATTTAATAAAGGATCTAAATAAATATATACAAGTGAAAATCAAAGTGGCATTTGATCATGAAGACACATGGAGGAAGTGGGACCCACATATGGCTAGATTTCCCCACTACACTTGGCATCATTTTCTCACCAATTCGAATTCAAGGTGAATGGTAAAATAATTTGGGGAGTTCAAAAGGTATAATTCATGGCATGAATCATCCAAGGTTGAAATATAGAGGAAGAGTAACTCCCATGGAAGAGGAAGAGGCAATTTGGAGCTAGTGGGACACTTGGGCTAGATTCCCTAGCTCTATGACAACAATGATGAAGATGCTATGACACCTATGACACAAATCAGACTTGAAGGATGACATATGACATAAATGACATGTTAGGGATAAAAATATCCTCTAAGAGGGTTCTCAAGGGAGTTAGGGCAGCTAAGATTCTTTTACATGTGATTTGGTGCAAGTGGGAGACTAGGAATTATTGTACAAGTGGCATTCTTTGGAATCTCTTCCCAACTTGAGTTGGCATGAGTCTCTTGGAAGGAATTAGACCCATGGAGGACATTAGAAGTTTATAAAAGTCACTAACAAAGAAGAATAGCAGCTTTTGATCATTCAAGAAATTTGCAATTGCATTTGTGAAGAGGGAGAGCTAGTGGATGACTAGTTTCTTGCCTTAGCCAATTTCGAGGGTGAAAGATTCCCATCCAAGTTGGTAATTGGAAAGGACATTAAGAATTTTCATTTGGAGCTTTAATGGAGTCTTTATTTGTAGGTTTAATCTATAGGGAAGCTCATGGTTTCTTCTAGTGCAGCTCACTCCTTCAACCATTCCCAGTTTTCATGGCATATTCTTGATCCTTGAGGGAGGGCGTTTTTGGTGAGCTCTTGTAATCTTTGGGAGAGATTATCATGATCCATTTCTATTCTAAAATGATTAATATAATCTTTTATTCATCTTCAGAAATTTTCGGGTCTAAATACCAAGTGGTTATATGTAAAATTGATTATTAATGAGCAAACAGTGACCATTCCCCACTAGATTGATGTATGCCAATGTATTGATGATTATTTCGAATGGAAGAATGTTTCTCTGATATATTTATGATGTATGGACTTCCATTTATGAGTATTACAAGTTTTATGTTCAGAACTTAAGCATTTGGAGCCATCTTGCTTAGTTTTATTTCATTTGAAGAAGATTTAATGCTATTTCCCCCAAGGTCGAAACTAGTCCTCTTGCATCCGATTTAAGGGAGTTATAGCAGACATTAGAAGTTTAATGGTGATGCATATGAGTTCATTTTTATTTCCTTTATATGTCCCCTACTTCCATTCATAATTTCAAGTTTTATTGAGTGCATTTGGAAAGCCATTTTCATCATCTACCCCCAGGGGATTTGAACCACAATTTTACTAGTAAAACTCCAGACATTGATCAGATTTCCAAAGTGAGTTGCAGAAGTAATTTGATGGTTAATATATAACTATAAACACCATTTTTATGTATTAACATCATTCATACACCTAATGGTACAATTTGAGAGAATTTGGATCTATTTAGAGCCATCTACCATGCATGCCCTTCTTGTAAAAGACCCTGGAGAGAAAATCATGTGTGTGTGAGTGAAAATAGCAGTGGAATATCTGAACCTCCAGAGAATAGATCTATTTCCTACTGGATAAAAGTTTTTGTATTTTCTTCAAAAAGAGATTCCAAAGAAATTGATCCTAAGGAAAACAAGGGGCAACATGCATCAGATTGCTTGAAGGAGCAAAAGGAAGAGAAATCACAAGAGCACAATGAAGAACCTATTGTAAATATTGCAGATCAAGTCGAAACACACTCTACCTTGGACATGAATCAAGGAGCATCTATTGATGGATGCTTGAACTATGAAGGAGTACCTACTGATGGGTGATCACACCTCTATGTTGGTGACATAGAGATAACTTTTGAGAGTATTGCTGCAAGACAAAATTCCCCTAAGCATGAAAATGAAGACCTTGTAGCAGTTGGAGAAGAAACAGGATCAACTTCCACATCACCACTTAAGCTTCATGAAGTTGGTCCAAGCTAGAAGGAAGAAGATGAGGAGGTTCATTTGCAAGATCCTCATTTTATTGAAGGGTCCTTAAAGATGAATGAAAAGAATATCCAAGAGTCCCTTAGCATTCTCCATGACACTCAAGCATTGGTGTCAAATTCTTGTTGGAGAGCTACTTCATTGGATGAAACATCCTTCCTTGAAGACATGGAGAAGATTCAAAGAGAAATGTGCCACATCAAAAGTAATTTCATGTCTTTGCTTTTTGATATAAACCATTTGTTTGAGCTTAATGAATTGTTACATGATTCATACTTGAAGAATAATGAGTATAATCATAAGCTCACAATTCAAAATGAGCAACTTCTTAAAAAGTTGCAAGATACTTGTTTTTCCTCCTATGTTTCAGATTGTCAAATGGTAGATTGTTTGGAGGATTCTAATGATCTGGTGGATTATGAGAAATGTGGAAATTTGAATGTGCTTAATGTGTTTGAAGATGAACTTGAAGAGATCCAAACACTTGATGTGGTGGAAGAGGAACTTGAATTGTCTCTTGATGAAGGTTATGCAATTTTTAAAGAAGAGCATGATTCTTCTACGTTGGAACTAATCTACAACAAAGGTTTCACACTTTTGAAGGAGCTACATGATACTACCCATATGTATCCTTTCCATGATGAAACTCTTTCATTTTAAGATCATTTGGGTGAGTTAGTTCATTCTCCTACATCCTACAATTCCATGTTTTGTAGCATTAGTCTCAATGAAGAATGGGTGAAAGGGTTTTTTTTTGTTGGTGCCACATGAGGAGTATGGAAATCCTAGATTTACCTTTTATGATGACATGGTTGGAGAACATTCTTATTCACATTTGAAGAAACATCATTTGTTACTTTATGATTATGCACATCTACATGGATGCACCTATAATATGCATTTGAGTCACTTGAAGACTCATGATTTTTCTTGCTCAACACTTGGTTCATTTGATGTTGGAGGAACTTCATCCAAAACTTGGGCGAATAGATTTATGATTAAAGAATATTTTTGTTGGAAGCCACATAATTTGTTACATTTTTCTGATTCTCACATTCATGGATGTATGGGTGAGACTTCTTTGAGTCCTTTGAAGTCTCATTGTTTTTTCTGCTCATTATTTGGTTCAGATTTTAGTGGAGATTCTTCATTCACTTCTTGGATGAAGGAATACATGGCTGAATATTTTGATGCATATCACATACTTTTGGAGCAACATTATAGGACATGGGATCCTCACCTATGTCATTCGATCAGATTTGATAGGTCATTTGAATATTCTATGCACTTGGAAAATGGTGGTCTACTTGCTTGGAGGTATAAGCACTTTCATGACTCTTTGATGAAGCATCTCCTTGATGTACATTTTCATTATGTTGTTATGTACTTTGATGATATATATTTTGTAATCATGATGTTTGGAAGAATGCATACAAGAAAATGGGATCCAAGAATCCTCTTATCTGATGGTATGGGTTGGAGAGCACTCTTAATTGTTGGGGTGCAATACAAGCAATGGGACCGTGGGATCATTTTTGTCTCATTGGTTTCAATTTTTTTTGGGAAACAAGTAGTACGGGGGATGGATTACCCACTTAATAAAGTGATTTTAATCAAAGTAGTGCAGTAGCAAGCATGGTGGTTCCTCTCTAAAATATTCATGGAATCTCAAAGACTCAAGCTTGGGAAATTCAAGAGCAACTTCAAAGAATTATATAGCAAGCAGGTTCTTCAACACCCATGTTTGAAATTGTTTGAGGACAAGCAATATTGGGAAGGGAGGATTTTTCATGTCCAAAATTTTTCATTGGGTCACAATGGCCTAATCCTATTGGCCATATTCATGAGATTTTATCAAATTGATGCTAGAGGTCAAATAATTGCCAAGGAGGAAAATTACTAGTTTCCTAGGTTTGGGGTGGAAGCTTTGGGATTTGGAATAAGGGGGATAATAAATGATGTTTGAACAATAGAATGGAATAAATATTTAATAAAGGATCTGAATAAATATATACAAGTGAAAATCAAAGTGGTATTTGATCATGAAGACACATGGAGGAAGTGGGACCCACATATGGCTAGATTTCCCCACTACACTTGGCATCATTTTCTCACCAATTCGAATTTAAGGTGAATGGTAAAATAATTTGGGGATTTAAAAAGGTATTATTCATGTCATGAATCATCCAAGGTCAAAATAAAGAGGAAGAGTAACTCCCATGGAAGAGGAAGAGGCAATTTGGAGCTAGTGGGACACTTGGGATAGATTCTCTAGCTCTATGACAACAATGATGAAGATGCTATGACACCTATGACACAAATCAGACCTGAAAGATGAAATATGACATATATGACATGTCAGGGCTAAAAATATCCTCCAAGAGGGCGCTCAAGGGAGTTAGGGAAGCTAAGATGCTTCCACATGTGATTTGGTGGAAGTGGGAGACTAAGAATTGTTGTACAAGTGGCATTCTTTGGAATCTCTTCCCAACTTGAGTTGGCATGGGTCTCTTGGAAGGAATTAGACCCATGGAGGACATTAGAATTTTATAAAAGTTATGAACAAAGAATAATATCATCTTTTGATCATTTTAGAAATTTGCAATTGCATTTGTGAAGAGGGAGAGCTAGTGGATGACTAGTTTATTGCCTTAGCCAATTTTGAGGGTGAAAGATTCCCATCCAATTTGGTAATTGGAAAGGCCATTAATACCTTTCATTTGGAGCTTTAATGGATTCTTTATTATCAGGTGTAAGCTATAGGAAAGCTCATGGTTTCTTCTAGTGCAGCTCACTCCTTCAACCATTTCCAGTTTTCATGGCATATTCTTGATCCTTGAGGGAGGACATTTTTGGTGAGCTCTTGTACTCTTTGGGAGATATTATCATGATCCATTTATTTTTTAATATGATTAATATACCCTTTTATTCATCTTTATAAAGTTTCAGGTCTAAATACCAAGTGGTTATATGTAAAATTGATTATTAATGAGTAGATAGTGACCATTCCCCACTAGATTGATGTATGCCAATGTATTGATGATGATTTCGAATGGAAGAATGTTTCTCTGATATATTTATGATGTATGAACTTCAATTTATGAGAATTACAAGTTTCATGTTCAACACTTAAGAATTTGGAGCCATCTTGCTTAGTTTTCTTTCATTTGAAGAAGATTTAATGCTGTTTCCCCCAAGGTCGAAACTAGTCTTCTTGCATCCGATTTAAGGGAGTTATAGAAGACATTAGAAGTTTAATGGTGATGCATATGAGTTAATTTTGATGTCCTTTATATTTACCCTACTTCCATTCATAATTTCAAGTTGTATTGAGTTCATTTGGAAAGTCATTTTCATCATCTACCCCTAGGGGATTTGAATCACAATTTTACTAGTAAAACTCCATACATTGATCAGATTTCCAAAGTGAGTTGCAGAAGTAATTTGATGGTTAAGAGATACCTATAATTTTTTTTTTATATATTAACATAATTCATACACCTACTGGTACAATTTTAGAGAATTTGGAGCTATTTAGAGCCATCTACCATTGGGGGTTTGAAGCTCAAAATTACTAGTAATCTTCCCTACCTTGTCCAGATTGTAAATGAATGTGTAGAAGTGTTTTAAGGGTTTTTAAGTATCCATGAGCCTCTGTTATATGTATTAATACCTCTCAAATACCTTCAGACCCATTATACAATCATTTGGGGTCATTTGGATACCAAGAGACCAATACTAGTCAAAGAGGAATTGCTAGTCAAACTCCCTACTTTGGACATAATTAAAAGAGGATTTGAAGAAGTAATATAAAGGTCATATATCATCACTGAAAATCATATTCAAGTCCTAATATCATTAATATACCTTCTCAGAATATTTGGGAGCATTTGGAGCAAATTGGAGACCTATACATCAAAACTAGTCAAAGGTCGAAGTAAGGAAAAAATGAAAAATTTGCCATTTTAACAAATTCATAAAAAGGGACATTACAACATCATAGATCATGAGTTAAGATGGATCTATGTTGGTATATATTAAATTAAACACAATATGCTTCATATTTATTGGCTCTTCGAAAACTAATGTTTCATAATGAAGATATAGTTTGGGGCTGGGAGTGTGCTAAATCCATTTGAGGAATTATACAAAAGTACAATGAGTAGATCCATATTAAATTAAACTACAAAGAGTAGATGATCATGATTATCAATATGTATGTGTTTTAGATGAATGTGATCCTTTAAAATTTATGAAGTATCATCTTAATATTATTTCGATAAAAACAAAACAAAACATTATGAAATTTACATCATTAAGAAGCTAAATAAAAACAAAGTATCGATATTCATTGGTGAAAAAGTTCAATGATAAAAAAGTGAATCTTCCCTGGATGGCACGCAATTCTTTTAGTTTTAATTAATTGCAATATATATATTAGGGAAATTTTGAGGTCTAAAATGAGTCTCCTGAGAGATATAATAAAATATTACAAGTTAGACATTTTGTGGGGGAGGTATATTCACAACTCACATTTTATACTACAATCAATGTAACTATGGTTAAGTTAAATTGAAAAGATCTCTAAAATAAAATCAATAAAAAAATCATTATTTGATGTGACTAAAAATATTACTTTTGAATACATAAATTGCTTTTGAATATAATATGATGAATGTACTTATAAAGTAAAAAGTAATGTACCCATAAAATAATATAAAGTATATTATTTTGAATTTTGAAATATAACTTATTCAATATTCAAAATATGATTATAATAACATGTATAATTTTAAATTTTGAATTTTAAACATAAATTAAATTCATATGAATAAATTGTTATTTCTTTTAAAATATATATTTATTATATAAATTTAACTTATATTCATTAAAAATAAATATCCCTCTTATATTCATATAAATCCAACTTATATTTTAATATTTATAAAATATGTTTTTATTTTTATTTTTGACAATAACGGATAAATAAATTTTATAAAAAGATAAAAGAGGAACAAGGTTACAATTTGAATGGGAAGACTGATCCCTAAAACTGAGAGCTATCATGAAACCTAACTCTTCCCTTCCAGTCTATGAAGAGTAACAAATATGTTGATCTTCGATCTGTACAAAAACTGATGAACAACACACAAACTAAAAACCCTTTCGATCTTGCCTAAATTCAATATTCTTATGAACTGCAATACTTCTCCGCGCTGAGACTGTCGATCTCATTTATTCTTGAAACCAAATAACTCCTTCGTCATGCTACAACTGTAGCGAACTACAAAAAACGAGGTAAAAGAGAAAGGATTAAGCTAGAGCTTCCAAGACCTTTCAATCTTGACATGCCCAAATCTTGACTCCTCTGCGCTGGGATTGTCGATCTCCAAATATTTAAAACAAAAGTATTCCTTCTTCATGCTACAACTTTAGCGATCTGCAACAAACGAGTCTATTGATGGAAATATGTTGGAGAGAAAGAATGCCGGGTGCAATTAAGTTGGTGCTCCAAGACCTTTCAATTTCGTGATGGGGACTATATTATCCTGAATCTTTCATTCACCAGCTGGTTGCGTCCACTTTCTACCTTGTTTCAACTCATCGAATCCTCGAATGCTTGGATTTCTTACTCTGCCCAGCATCTTTTGTTTGCTTACATCTTTAGAAGCTCAACTTCAGCTCTTGTTATTGCCATTGAACTGCTTACTCTGCCCAGCTCTGCGTGGATATGCTAATATCACCGATTATCTTGTCTTTTTTGCTTAACCAGGCTACTATTGCCCTATTCTTGACAATACTTCTATCTCCGAGCGAGGTGTAGGAAATAGGAGAATCTTTCCCTTCCACCGAGTGTATCCACTTCCCAGAAGTAAGAGAATAAAATATAACCATCATCAAGCTAGGAGGGTTATGGAACCCAATTGGTGCCAAGATCTTGACCATTACTGGTTGTGATTCCACAGTCCATTCCAACGCCTTTATTGGCCATGAAATATGCTTGTTGGTTATTGTTCCTCAAAACATGAAGGAAGTTGATGAAGTTGAAATCTTTGACCATGTAATTGAAAATATGCTGAAGCTTGGAGATTGGTTTCTTGCGATTTTTGGCCAAATTTCTGGCTTCCCGAATTACCAGCATTGAGTCTCCCAGGGCCACTAGGTCCTTGATTTCATCTTTTCTTGCGATTTCCATTCGTTTAATCAATGTGAGCCACTCATCATTGTTGGTTCTCCTTCCAATCCCCCATGCAAAGTATTTCACCTTGTTTCCCTCGGGATCGAGAAGGACTCCTCTCACACCTACTAGCCCGGGGTTACCTTTCGAAGCACCGTTGAAGAATAGAGTGTGACAGCCATTATTCTTGATCCATAGTTGAAGATCCTCTGGTTTCTGTTTGATGTGCCAATTCTGGGAAATCTGCTTTTTGGGGGGATGAACCGAGAGGGAGGAGTGGGTGGAGGTTAGGAGCTCTGCCACCCAAATTTTTTCTTCCACATTTAAGGGCTCTTTACTGATATTTTTCATACCTCTCGTGGATAGAGAGTCGATCCAAAGTGATTTTGCAGAAGATAGAACTTTTCCTAGAGTGTCCCTATTGTCTTCAAAGATTTCATTTTTCCTGTCGGTCCATAACCTCCAACAAATTAATTTTGGAAAAGCGACCCATGCTCTTTTAAAATCCGGCTTCCTAAACAATGAGCAATGATAGTTATCGTGCCAAACTGCAAACAAATCGCTCCCATTTGTTGGAAGGGTCAAATTTGGTTGAATTTCCTGAAAAGCATAGTGCCAAAACTCCTAAGAGAATTTGCACTCAAGAAAGACATGGTCAATCATCTCCTTGGCTTCCTTGCATAAAATGCATCTAGCTGGACCTTTGAATCCCCTCTTTCTGAGGACCTTGACGGTTAAAATTTTTCTGTGAGCAAGGGTCCAAGAGAAAACATTTATTTTTGGGAGACTCTCATTGACCCAAATTTTGTTCCACTTTGTCTCCTTGGTTCATTGATTGCTGAGAGCATCCATATAGTTGTAACCCTCTTTAACCGAGTAGTTCCATGTTTTTCCCCATCCACATTTATCCCTCATGTTTTGATGAACAAGTATCAAGCCGTGAAATAACGATAGAAGAGCATTGTAGTCATGCAAAAGTTTCTCCGGAAGCTTCAATTCAATCCATCCTTCCCATCTTCCCCTATTGGACCATGAGGACAGATCGAACAATGTATGGATGTTGGTTTGATCCATCCATTCTTTTAAATCATGAAATTCGTGCAGAAAATTTCTAGGAGAATTTGCACCTATGTTATCTTTCCAGAAATTAACTTGATTTCCATTACCTGGGATCCATAATAGATTGCTTTGAATTATGAAGGCTTCCCTCTTACACAAATTCCATATAGAGGAGCCTCTTCTACCTTGGTCAATATTATCCACGCATCGTTTTCTATTTCCAGACATATATTTTTTGTGGAGGATTTATTTCCACCACGCCTTATTTCCAGAAATGACTCTCCACAGAATTTTAGCACCAAGAGTGAGGTTCATTGACGTTGGGTCTTTGATCCTTGCCCCTCCATACAATTTGGGTCTGCACACCGTGTCCCTATTCATCAGGTGAAACTTTTTGGATTTATTGGATGTCCCTCCTTGCCATAAGAATTTCCTGAGTGCTTTAGTGATCCCTTGCATGATCATTTTGGGGGCTAGGGAGATTGAGCAAGTATAAAGGGGATACGAAGAGAGGATGGAGTTTATAAGAACCAATATTCCAGCGATATTGAGCCATTGGGGGCCCGAATAGTTTATTTTGTTTTTTATTTTGTCTATCAATCCTTTCCAATCCGCAACTCTCTTTTTCCCTTTAAAAATTGGAATACCTAGATAGTTAAAGGAGTTCCAATCTGCGGTTATTTCGAAGCCAAAGGTTCTTGCAATGTTTCATAGCACCCCTGGATTGCAGTTCCAGCCATAGATCTTGGACTTGACTGTATTAATTTTTCCATCAGAAGCTGAAAGGAAGGTTGTGAGAACTTTGTAGAATCTGGCAGCTATGATAGGTGAGGCTGTTAGTTTTTCAAAATTTTCAATCTGATATAGGATCTTAACTGAGAGAATAACATGTACAAAATATCTACAACATATCAATCATGGACACAATAATGCAAGCACACAAGAGACACAGAGTTTCACCGGTGAAAAACCAAGAAGGTGAAAAACCCTGCAACTTCCTCAGAGATAGAAAGAGCAATGATACAACCAAAGTACAAGAGATAGTCTTCTCCTAGCAGCTGATCCTCCTCCTCACATGTGCACCACTTTCCGAGAGATGGAAGAGTGAGTAATGAGATCAAATAGAGATCTTCCGATCTCTATTTATACTTGTCCTGTCCTGCCCAATAAACCAGTGGGGCCAACTTGTCTAACTTATCCTAATAAACCATGGTTACATTAATCAGGGCCGACCCCACACCTGGTGGTCTAATAACCCATTTACCCACATGACTCATACAGGGCCGACCCCATCAAGGTGGTCTAATAACCCATCAAGTATAAGTTACGACACTTACAATATAAATGACGAAACTTGCATATAGAGGAATAATAACATCTCTATAGGAATACAAACACTTCCGTATAGAAGAATAATAACATCTCTATAGGAATACAATATACATGGGTAAAATACATTCCGAAGTTACATATACATCAACACTCCCTCTTAACTAGGAAGGTATTTCTCGACACAGATATGCTAGCACAAGTATTCTTCTCTGGATCATCATCAGTGAATCATTGTCCTCGAATCATCGTCATCGTCACTGCTACTGCTATCTCAATCAATCTCTGATCTACTCGTCATAGGAAGTTCTACAGAGCCAATCCTTTTTCATACTGGATGTAGGCCCACCACCTGCAGGTCTTCATAATCACTGGCCATACTATGGAATTCTCAGGACTTATTACGTGTGTCACAAAACCTCGCAAGAGCATCCAAGCTGTTACAAGCACACGACTCTACCTGTCGGATCTCCTAGGGCTGTATTATATGTGACTGTCACAAAACCTTAAAAGAGTGTCTTGAAAAGCAATATCTATAAAGAGCATCTGAGGCCTTTTTCATCCTGTCTAGATCTTCAGGACTTATTACATGTGACCCCTACCACAAAACCTTTAAAGAGTGTCTTGACTAGCAAGAACTCTAAAGAGAATCTGAGGCCTTTTTCATCCTGTCTAGATCTCCAGGGTGTATTACATGTGGTCATGGAAAAACCTTGAAAGAGCATCCCAATACTGATTACGAGCACAGCTCAACCTATCGTATCTCCCAGGGCCAGATTATATGCCATAGGAAAAAACCTCGAAAGAGCATCTACTAGATATCCTAGGACCAGATGACATGCCATAGGCAAGACCTTGAAATACTATCTGCAAATCTCCCAGGGCCGGATTATATGTCCTCCTAAAACAAAACCTTGAAGGATCGTTTTTCAGATATCCCAGGGCCACATTACATGTCATAGGCAAAACCTAGAAAGACTATCTGCAAACCTCCCAGGGCTGGATTATATGCTTATCTGCACAACCTGTTCCATGGCCACAAAGCATCAACTTGATATTCACCATACATCATGCTGATATACACATGATCATCCTGATCATCATCACTGCATCATCTTGATGCATGTCATCTGGAGCAACATCCTGAAGCTCGTCATCCATGATCATCCTGATCATACAATGCATCTACCTAATGCATACCAAGTATCTACCTGATACATATCATCCTACATGATCCACCTGATCATACAATGTATCCACCTGATACACACACAGATACATGATCCACCTGATCATACAATGTATCCAACTAATATATATCAACATTCATGATCTACCTGATCATACAATGTATCCACCTGATACATATACAGATACATGGTCCAAGCATCCAACATGATGCGTATACATATACATGATCCAACTGATCATAACAAGCATCAACATGATGCATATACAAATATATCAAGCATCCAACATGATGCATATACATATACATGATCCAACCGATCATACCAAGCATCCAACATGATGCATATATAGAACAGTAACTGGAGCATCATCCTGATGCTCATCATCCAGCGCTTACATCCACAGCCATGGGAAGAATCCTCCTCTCACCATGCTTAGAATGGCTCCAACAAATGAGTCCATCACTTCTTCCTCGAAGTGTTGTCAATTTGAAGAACACCAAGCCTTTCCGTGAAGTACTCAAACTTCACTCTGGCTAGTGGTTTCGTCAGCACATCTGCAACCTGCTCATCCATCGCAATATACAAGAGCTTCACTGCTCCTCTCTGCACCATATCCCTTATATAGTGATATTTGATCTTAATGTGCTTCGACCTGTCGTGGAACACCGGGTTCTCAGATAGCTTCACACAACTCTGGTTGTCACAAAAGATATTAGTAGCATCCAATGAGAGATCAAATATCTCAGACATCAGCTTCCTCAGCCATACTGCCTCACAACTATCCGAACAAGCTACAACATACTTAGCCTTGGCTGTACTCAGTGCTACGTAGGACTGCTTCCTACTAAACCAAGAGATCACACCTAATCCCATACTGAAGCAACACCTAGATGTGCTCTTCCTATCTGCAGCACTGCCTGCCCAGTCCGAATCAACATAACCCTTCAAGTTAAACTTTTGATTCACATCATACTTGAGCCCAAAATCAATTGTACCCTTTAGGTACCTCAGAATATGCTTGACAACAACCAGGTGAACACCTCTGGGATTCGTCAGGAATTGGATCAATGTGTTCACCGCAAAGCAAATATCTGGTCTAGTGTTTGTCAAGTACATCAAGGACCCAATCATCTGATGATACACAGTGACATCAACCAGATCAAATGAAGCATCACACAGAAGCTTCAAGTTTGATGCCATAGGTGTGGCCATGGCCTTGCAGTCCATCATCCCGAACCTCTTCAAGATCTCTACTGCATACTTCCCTTGTCTAAGGAAGATTCCATCTGCACTTTGCCCCACCTCCATGCCTAGAAAGTAGTGCATCATCTCCAAGTTCTTCATCTCGAACTCGACAGCAAGCTTCCGCTGTGTGTTGGCAATCAATCTATCCTCACCTATAACAAACAGGTCATCCACATACAAAAGTGGTATCACTGGATTTCCTTCCTCAACCTTGTAGTAAAGGTTGGAATCCGCTTTACTCTTGGTAAAGCCCAAACTGGATAGAAAGCTGTATATCCTACCATACCAAGTTCTGCACATATATGGCTTCCCGTCATGTGTCTCGAAACCAAGTAGCTGCACCACATACACTTCTTTCTCGATTACACCATTCAAGAAAGTTATCTTGACATCCATCTGGTGTATCTTCCATTTCATCATTGCAGCCAGAGCAAGTACTGATCTAATGGAAGTGTATCTGGCTATAAGAGAAAAAGTCTCTTCATAATCAATTCCTCTTTCTGGGAGAAGCCACGAGCTACAACCTCGCTTTGTATTTCTCCATGCTACCATCTGCAGTATGCTTGATCTTATAGATCCACTTGGAAGTCACGGCAGACTTCCCTTTTGGTCTAGGACCACATCCCAACCATCATTCTTCATGATCGACGGATCATGGCATTCTTCCATTACTTCATCCCAAATCCTGGGAACTTCAATATATTCAATATCTTCAATATCTATCTTTGTTGCTGGAACAAATGTTGTAGTCCTTCTTTTGTAGGTGATGGTATACGATCTTTCCTACAAAAAAAGTTAAATTGCATGATTAGAAACATCTCATAGTTTTCAGAACAAATTCTTACACATAAAGAAATATGTCATACAGTCATGCAATTATTTTAGCCAATGCTTCAATACAACATTCATCCATATCCTGTAACTTTCTAGATGCCTTCCAATCTCTACCAGAACATTGTTAAGAGTTTGCACTACTCCCAACATGTCAGCAAAGAGGTTTCATTATTGATAAGTAGCAATGGAATGTTGTACAATGCCATAGGCCACTTACCCATTACATGCATATTAGTAGTATGTTGTTCATTAATGCAATTGTTCTAATATGCCAAAATACACAGCCTAATTCTAGGAACATCAGTATATACATCATTGAACAATATTATTTAAACAATCAAATATGCAAGAAATGATAATTCAAATACTTATCTTTGTTTGTTTGTTGGGTTGACTCCCTCTCAGTCATTGCTTCCTTTCTGCAACTCCATTCTGATGTGGATTGTGAGAAGTGGTCGACTCCCTCTGAATATCTGCATCCTTGAAGAAACTACTGGAGTGTGCTCCCTCTTGATCTTTGCTTCCTGGATTACCTGTCCTTGAACTTATATCCGTCCTCGATCACTATGCATGCTTACAAGTATCATGATTGTGATATCCTCGAGATCTCATACATAATTATACATTTATTAGTATAATCTCAATACTATCAGAAACACAATAGTACTAAACATGTATAGTAATGACCATTTTAAACACAGATAATAAACATTAGTATTCAAGGTTTATATAGGACTCTTCTGGTTAGTCATATCATCAATTAAAGTAAGAAACATAATATGCCTAAATCCATGATTACTCAAACCTATAACTTCATGAATAATCATTATCAATCATGCCATGTATACTTATATAAGAGATCCTAACACAAGGTAGGATTCTAACTTGATATAGGAAAAACATACCTGGATTAGCATGCTAGCTAGTTATGTCTAACAAACCCGCATAATGTCTTCTTGTTCTCTTCAATGACTTGTGCTGGTAACCTGCATATCTCATAGGTTAACCATTATAGAACCAAGTTATACATACCTCGTAAGTAGATCTTCTATGTGATCCATGACAGTGGATGAATCTTTGTCTTCATGTAACCATGGTCATATGTTCTTGAACTAGAACATGATTTGTCTTTCTTGATGTACCTTTCATGTTAGCAGACAACATCAACCTCATACAACACCACAATGCATTAGTACAATCATAAGTGTCAAAACCCTAATCAATGAATATCTTCTATGATGCATTCATAATTTTATTAAGGTGATACGACAAGTAAAAAATTAATCAAGATTGTACTAACGTAATAACATAAAGACAAACATATCGTAAACTTAATCATGAACAGATTTTGAAACATACCTGTTGAGATTGCTTGTAATATTCTTATGTAAGGCCTTAGCCTCATCTCCCTCTGAAATAGGAACTTCTTCACTTATGCAGGTGACCAATCCATTCTCTTCTAGGATTAATCCAATCCACTTGATTTGCAGGAACTGGATCTGGAGCTGGATTAGGGTTTGTCAGAGAAACCCTAAAAAATCAAACTTTGAATTTCAAACTTCTGAAAGGATAGAAAGATGCACCTTGATGATATGATCAAGCCGGTATACTCAAAATTTGAAAGCTGCAAAGTTTCACCCCTCAAAATTGCTTTTGAAACTTTTGGATCTTCTAGATAGGTTATCGAACTAGGGTTTGATAAAGCCCACCCTTCTACCCAACCAAACAGTTCAATCCAAAGCTCTAAACTTTGATTTTTCTGAGGAGCTTCCAGCCGTGGTCACAGACTTAAAAAATTCCAACTTTTGCAGAAGCCCTAATTTTCCACTTTTCCGATCAAAGTCCCAAACTAGGGTTTGATCAAGCCCAGCCTTTTTCCCAACCAAAAAATTTGATCTTGGTCTCTAAATTTTGATTTTGATGAGTAGCATTCATTCGTGGTCTTCGATTACAAAAATTTCAACTTTCTCCGAAACCCTAATTCCCGGAGCAATAAATGAAGGTGCTCAAAATCCAATTCTGTTTTGACAGAAATATGCACCTGATTGTTTCTAGTGTAACTCCGAAATTACGAATCCATAGGGTCTGAATATTCTACCTATGGTATCCCGACCTATCATCTTTCCAACCCCATAGGTCTGACCTCAATTGGATTCTCTGAGAGAGAGTTATTCCAAGTGTTGCAACGTGATATTGTACGATATGCCATGTGTCACTGATTCAACTTCAGCCTCTGAAAACCTTACCAGAGAAACTAAAGTCCGTTCCCTACCTATCACAATTTATGAAATTTCATTTGGAGTTTTCTAGCCCAAGTTGTGACCTTTTTTCCTAGGTCACCTATTTATGACTGAGATCTGGAAGAGTCAGAAACCCTAGATTGTATAGATCATAAAACACAAAGTACAACGAATTAGAAGTTGTGCTTCGGACATAAGGTACATGGGGATCGTATATTTGACCTGTAAGAATTTTAGATCCTGAAACCTCATCGAAATGGATTTATAGTAAAAGTTCTACGATGACTGGTTTTTGCTATATCAAGCCCTAGCATTGCAAGCGCAACAAGTGTCATACATGCCATACCATGCCTTCTTTCAGGCTAGCTCTGATTCCATGTTAGTTTTTCAGAATTTTCAATCTGATATAGGATCTTAACTGAGAGAATAACATGTACAACATATCTACAACATATCAATCATGGACACAATAATGCAAGCACGCAAGAGACACAGAGTTTCACCGGGGAAAAACCAAGAAGGTGAAAAACCCTGCAACTTCCTTAGAGATAGAAAGAGCAATGATACAACCAAAGTATAAGAGATAGTCTTCTCCTAGCAACTGATCCTCCTCCTCGCATGTGCGCCACTTTCCGAAAGATGGAAGAGTGAGTAATGAGATCAAATAGAGATCTTTCGATCTCTATTTATACTTGTCCTGTCCTGCCCAATAAACTAGTGGGGTTGACTTGTCTAACTTAGCCTAATGACCCATGGTTACATTAATCTGGGCCGACCCCACACTTGGTGGTCTAATAACCCATTTACCCACATGACTCATACAGGGCCAACCCCATCAAGGTGGTCTAATAACCCATCAAGTATAAGTTACGACACTTACAATATAAATGATGACACTTCCGTATAGAGGAATAATAACATCTCTATAGGAATACAATATACATGGGTAAAATACATTCCGAAGTTACATATACATCAACAGAGGCTCACCCAAGTAGGATAGTGTCATCTTCGAATTGGGCGAGGTTGACATGTTTAACCCCTCTCACTATTTTGAGTCCTTTTAGTTCCCCAATTTCTTGTAGGAGTTGAAGTTTCCTTCTCATAGACTCATCAACTAAAAGATAGAGGAAAGAAGACATTGGACATCCTTGGCACAATCCTCTTGATGCTTAGAAAAATTCTGTGGACCTTCCATTAACCAGGGGGGCTATCCCGGGGCTACTTATGCATGCTTTGACCCAACGAACAAATCTGTTAGAGAATCCAAACTTTGACATTATTTCGAAGGGAAAGTGGTGGTTTACTATATCGAATGCATTGGCCATATCAAGCTTAATTGCCATACCTTGGTGCCTTTTTTCGATGCTGGAGTGTATAGCCTCTTGAACTATAATGATATTATTGAGGATTTGGAGGCCAACAATGAAACCCCCCTGGTAATATGAGATGAGCTGTCCCATGAATATTTTCATCCTGGATGCAAGAATCTTTGATAGAATTTTGTAGGAAGTGTTGCAAAGAGACATTGGTCGAAAATGATTGATGGAGCTAGGGTTGTTCTCTTTAGGTATTAAGGTAAGAAAGGAGGAGTTGGTGGCTCCTCCTATTTTGTCTTTCTTCCTAGTCCAGTTGAGCATATGTTTCAGATCCTCTTTGATTATCTCCCACACTGCCCTGTAAAAATTGATGGTAAACCCATCTGGACCTGGCGCTTTATCAACATGAAGGGACCAAATGGTGTTTACAATTTCATGTTCCAATATCGGCTTGGAGAGCTCTCTATTTTCGTTGTCCAAGACAAGAGTAGGAATGCTAGAGAGTAGATCCACTTGTGCTTCCGGGTCTATTTCTCCTCTATCATTGAAGAGGTCACTAAAATGGTTGAAGATATGAAGCTTCAAATCCTCCTTCCCAATTATCTTCTCTCCAATTTGGTTCTTCATCTCCTTAATTGCATGCTGACTGTGGCGAGCCTTAACTTGTTTGTGGAAGTAATTAGTATTACTATCACCTCCCTTGAGCCACATCTGACTGGACTTGACTCTCTAGATCTCTTCTTCTTTCTTGGCCACTGCAAGTATTTTCAGATTTAGGTCTTTTTCGTGGCTAAGAGAGGAGGACGTCATCTCCTCTACCTCCATTCTGCGTTGAAGAATGGCCAGTTCCGATTGAAGCTGTGTTTTAATCTGGCAAGGATCTTTGTATGCTGTTTTAGCCCATCTCTTTAGCGCAAATCTAACTGCTCTTAACTTGGATTCCCAAACATAGCTGGGACTTTGGGAGATCCAATAACGCTTGAGTTCCACATTGATTGAACTATGTCATAGAATTCAGATTCCTAGAGCCAAAGAGAGTTAAAACGAAAGGGTATGGGGCCATGGTTTTCTGGAGAGGTGAGGGATAAGGCTAAAGGCTTGTGACCAGAGGCCACGGAGGATATGGCTTGCGAATAGGCTATGAGATCAAAGTTAAAGAAAGAGGAGCTTACCAAGAATCGATCCAGCTTGGCCGTGATGTGCCCAACTCCACATCTTCGATTGTTACACATGTATTTTCCATTTCTCAATGGTATATCCATTAGGTCCAGTTCTGCAATTAAGTCTTCTAGCTTTTCTCCAAAGGGATCGCGAACTATACTACCACCGCACTTCTCCTCTTGTGATTTTGTTGCATTAAAATATCCAGCCACTATGATATTTTTCCCTCTCATTTCCTCTTTTAGATTGATGAGATCATCCCAGAACTTGGTCTTGTCCTTGTTATGAGTGGGACCGTAGACATTGCAAATGTATATGAGATTTTTAATAAATTTGTCCTGTATTTTGGTTAGCAGCCAGTAATGGTTTTCTATGGTGTAAATTAAAGTGAAATTGTGAGAGATCAGAGTAGCAATTCCCCCCGATGCTCCTTGGGAAATGCGAGATTTTCCATGGCAGTTCTTCTAGAGGGATAATGAGATAGACAAGACCTCCACATCCAACATTTTAGTCTCTTGGATTAGCATAAGATCAAATTTTTCGGATTTTATCATATCCTTGATGGCTTCAACTTTGTTCAACCCGCTGAGACTCCTGCAATTCCAAGAGACAACTTTCATTACTTATTTCTTGGTTGAGATCCTGCTCGAGATCTACCATCAGGATTAACACCGCTTTGAGATTTGTTGTTCTGGAGCAGTTTCATTTCCTTTAGACTTTTTTGTCTGCCCATCTCGATCTCTCTTTCTGCTTCCAGTTCTCTGTAGTATCTTTGCAATTTCCTTCTTCTGGTGTTTGGCGGTTGCACCACATCAAGCTCCTCTGAAGATTCTGTGTTGATTGTGTTGTCTAGAGACGAAGTGAGCAGAACAAAATTGGTTCTTACCTTATCTGCCCACGAACTTCCAGGTGTGTTGGATCCTCCCATGACTTCACCTATTAAATCTGCGTGGGATGGGGAAGGTATGCCGACTGGAATGGGGATTTCATCAATTTCTTTCTCTATTGAAGTTGCTTCAATAATGGGGATTTCTCCTTCTTCTAATGGCAGGTTCTGAAATATGTTACTGTTCGAGTCTTCCCTAACTTCCTGAGTGGTTTCTTTGTTATTTCTTGCTTGTGACCCCTTTGGTGGGTTTGCTACTGGAATTGTTTTTCTTCCTCTTTTGATCTGCTGCCGGCCTTCTTCTTGTATTTTTTTTGGGACTTCTAGAGCTGTCTTAGGGAATTTTTTGACAAAGTGTCTGTATTCATGACATTTCTTGCATTTAAATGGCAATTGCTCGTAGTCTACTTTCTACATGTGCTCCCATCCGTCCATGAATAGATTAACTTCCTTTGGTAAATGTTTTTCCAGATCTACTTCCACACATATTCTTGCGCATGAGAACACGGGCCCTTTTGGATCTGCTCTGTCAATATACTTTCCTAGGGAGTTTCCAATAGCTTGCAGGGTATCATCATTCCAATAGTGTAGTGGTAAATGGGGAAACCTTACCTAGACTAGAACCGCGGAGGGAACATCCTTCTTAGGATCAAAAGATAGACTCCAATTGTTTAAGAACAAGCCGCGAGGGCCCATGAAGTATGGGTCGATATGGAAGATCAGATCTCGATATGCTTTGTTTTCGAATAGGAAAGTAAAGAAGCCCTTTCCGCAGAAGCAATGCCGCAAACCCCAGTTATTAGAGGCATCCAATTCTTGTTAATCCAGACATCCATAGATTTCGGTGAAGACCTTATTCCGGTGAACTGTCCATTCAAGCCACGCTCGCTCAGAGCGAGGGATTTCAATTTTGAAGCCACCAACAAGATCTGAATTCGAGGAGTAGTCGCTCTTTTGATGAAGCTGTCGTCGGAAGAGTCCATCGATGGAGGGGGCGAAGAAGCCACCAGTAAGTAGAAAGCGACATCTATGAGCCTCTTTTTTTCCTCCAGAGAAGGCGTGGGGGGATCCATGGATGCACCTGAAGGGAAGCCTGCGCAGGAGAAGCCCATGGGCACTCAACCAATGCACTCACTCTGCGACTGCTCATGTTGCTAGACAAGCTGCGCTCTCCAGAAGAATTTCAAGTTTGATTAGCAAAATCTTTATAAAATATGTTGACTAACTATTATATAAATCTAACTTAAGTTTATTAAAACTAAAACTTAATAATTTATTTATATAAATATTAACATTATTTAAATACTAATAATCTATTTAAATAAATATCTACATTATTTAAATCTATTTTTATTTATAAAATATTTAATTAGCTTATATATCTATATTGATATTACATATCTATAATTTAGATAACCAAGTATTTATTTTATGTATTCATTTAATAATTAACACATTTATTTTTCATTTGTTTTAATTTATATCCTTTACAAATTTATTTTTCTTTTTTTTTATTATCTTGTATCTCATAAAACTTATCCCATTTATATTAATATTCTTAAATTTAAATCTATATATTATATAAATAGTAATTATTCCACATATATAACATAGATTTAAAATTATATATCATATACTAAAATAAAATAATATATTAATGGATTACGTCTTCATAAGAATTATGTATCCATAACATAAGGTTTAAAAAGTTCAAATCCCAAAAGTTTTAAAAGTTTAAATATCCTATCAATTATGCCAAACATTAAGATAGAATGATACGTATTCAGTAAAAATTTTAAAGTTTAAAAGAATTTTAAATTATATATTATATTCATATTTGATTTTAGTTGAATAATATTTTTACATAAGGTTTTAAAACTTCATCAATATATTGTAAATTATTATAAATTATACATTTTAAATTTATCTATATATTATAATTTATTCAAATAAAGTTTTAAAATTATATATTATATAATGTAAATTATTTATATGATTTTAAATAGAATTTTTTTTTTTTTTAATATTAATAATTTATTATTTAAAGATAATTGTTATATATTGAAAAGTAATTTTATAGTTTTGATTTTGAATAGAGTATTTACTTTTTTGGCATTTGTAATTTATTTTTTTTATATTGAAACATAAAGATTATTTTTTTTCTAAGTACTTTAAGGTATTTTAGTACATTTATATTATATTCAAAAGTAATCTAAGAGTACTATTTTCATGATGAGTACTTTACTTACAACATTGATATGGTTAACTATGGGTTTTCATTCACTATTTAAAATTTGACAAATAAGCATCTTTAACTCAACCAATGCCACTTCAACTATTATAGATGATGTCATCCTCTAGAATGTGATTAGTTCTTTAAAAGTTGATTTTGATAGTACATTTTTTTTTGTTTTGAGACCCATTTTTTACCTCAAAATTCACCTAATTGATATATATATATATATATATATATATATATATATATATATATATATATATATATATATTGTTGGTTTTGAAGTTTGGGTTAGGGCCAACATTGTAAAATTTTGTTTACTTAATATTTTATTATTTTATTAAGTGCCTCATGTCAGCTCCGTGTTGAGCATGGAATTACACTTCTCCCTCACACTGGCCTATGGAGAGTGCGTCTTGGTGTAATAAGTAAAAATCCCCCTTTCATAATGAAGGTTACAATGAGAAATATGAGACACTAGGGTTAGTGGGAAGGCCAAAAGACTGGCGTTTCAATTCCTATTATCTTCATTTTTTTTCCATTTAATTAATTAATGCACAATTTTTTCTGTGTTATTCTTGATTACAATTGCATTGTCATTCTCTAAGTTCCAATGTTCATACATTGCCAAATTACATTATCTTAGCTACGTTTTACAACCAATAGTTAGTTCTAATCTATTTTTGGATTACACCTTCAATTGAAAGGTTTTGGTCTCCAAAATCTTAGAGAACCAATTGGATTAAAGTACCTTTTGTTTGCTTCTCTGGAACTATTGTGCTAGATTTGGATCTTGGATACAACTGACTCTAGATCTAGCTTTGATTCTTAGCTCTCTTTTTCCCACATTGCAAAAGTATTTTTCATTGACCCAACTCTGAGCAATGCCAGATTTGAACTCATCAAATAGAACTCAATCCCATCTTAAGTGTGCAAGTCTCTTGCATTCCCAATCTTAAATACAGTCCATCTCGACGGTTGAAGAAGAAAAGTCAAATTTTGGTCTCTTTGTGCAGTCTGATTCCAACAAGCTATGCCATCACGTAGCGATTCCTTATGAAGATGTGTGGACTACTATATGCTGCTAGAATCAAGTACTTCCTGGCATGGAAACAACTCTTTTCTACTACATATGCTTGCACAACACTTCATCTCTACAAAATCTCTACAAAAAATGTCATATGGATGGCATCCTTAATGGAAATCACAACCTTCATGAAGTTTCCAACATCTAGTTTTCTTTGATGGATGTCATGGAGTTTTGAAGAATTCCAAAGTCATTGTCCTCTGTGCATCAATTTTCAATACATCTTGAAGAATGCCAAAGTCATTCCCATAGAAGTAACATGCCTTTGAGTACCAACAATGGTAAACTTTATGGCCTTTCTTTTTGCAACAACGATAGATAATGGATGTCTTGCCTAAAACAAACCTCTTTGTTTTCTTCCTCTTTTTGTTTAGTTATGTGCTACTTCTCCTAAGTGTTGGTGCAGGATGAGTCATGGAAATTTCCTCATTCCCTCTTCCTTCATTGCTGTATGTGTCTTTGATGAGGAGGCAGTTTCTGTCCCGTTCTTTTCCTTCATGAAAATGGTCTTGTTGTTGTGGAATTTTCCTTTTTTCCATCAAAACCTAGGCCTTCACACTTAATCCTTAGTGAAACTTCAATAGGGCTTAGGATGACCTGATTTCTCTTTCCTAGACCTTGTCCATCGTCACCCATCTTCTTTAACAATTTCAAACCAGTGCCTTTGGTATGCTTCTCAAATTAACCAAAAGGTTCTTGTGAAGGGTTTGAACAAGATGAATTTACCATGTCAGTCTTGGTCTTGGTGCTTGCTTTGGCACTAGGAATGGAAAGTGGCCTTGCTTTTTGGTTCTCTTGGAAAAATTCTTGTATCTTTTCCAATATATTTTCTTTATTTTCAAACACCCGATATAGCTAATTCATAGCTGATTGATCTTGTCCTCATGCCAAGTATCCATTGACTATTTGAGTTTTTCTTCCAATCGCAAAAGTTACAACCTACTCTTATCCAACTCCGCACTCATGGTAGTGGATTCCTGGCATGTGGTGAGTTCTTTTTCTATGTCATTTGCTTTTTACTTGCAATATTGACTTTCCTCTTTAAAATCCCTATTGGAGTCTTTCAACTCTTCCAACTTCTATCTCTTCAAGGATTTTCCCATGGTGAGTTTGTTTTCTCTTCAAGTATTGGAAATTGTGTCATAATCAATGATTCAATTGCTTTGATACCATATGATTTGTAAATGAGCGACTTATAGCTCACTTGCTTCACCAACATAGATAATCTATAGAAATACTACTAGATTTGTTTTTAGGGTTGACCAAAGTTCTTTATCATCAAGAAAGCTTCAATGCCTCTATTCTCGGTGTAGCTTGCACATAACAACCAAATAACAATGCAAAATAATTAGGACTTTCTGTATGAAAACATGTATATCAACCCAAGAGTGGTCAATTCTATCTTCAATGAAATTTCATTGAAGATAGGGCAGTGAATTATTTTATGTGCAATTTTTTCTTTCTTTTTGAGTTGAAGTGACCAAATTCTAACTCCACGTAGCAAGAGTCTCATACAACCCTTTCCTTCTCCTTCAATACTCCAACAATGACTTTAAATGAGGGTCGATGAAATAACTATAATTAATAATAAGAGGATAAAAAGTTATGTTTAGATCTCAACTGAACAATCTCCCTCGCCATCTAATTAAGATTTCCCAACAATTGGCTTTGTATGGGATCACCAAATGCTACCTTAGGCGTGTATGGCCAAAAATAGTCAATGCTTACCTATCATGTGTTGAATTTGTCACCAGTGGACTACAAATGTGAGATGAATGCTTGTGGATGTTTACAAACAACACATTGAGAATGACTCACCATATATGTGCATTCTCATAAGCTCTTGGAAAATCACTTTCACCTTTGTTATCACTTCATATTAGACTCTTTAGAAATGAAATAATTTCAATAATTTCACATGTAAATCAAACATGGGCATGCTTCAACTTGCCTAAAATATTGTCCAACAATTTGATAAAAAATGACCAAGCCAAATAAAAAATGTCGGTAAAAAACATTGGCTTTCACCACCTCCAAGTGGTGCAGTTTTTTAGCAACATCTTGAATGCAATGGCAATGAATTAACACATAGGAATTGGACACTCATTGATTATGTGAGGAGGTGTTGATTATTAGCATTTATTATTTAAACCAACTGTATAATTTTATGGTATAAAAAATTCCAAGCCAAATTATGAACAAAAGGAGAATTCAACTAGTATTGGGATGCATACAATCTCGGAGAGGGAAAATCCCAACAAAAAATCTAACTTGACTAACTACCAAATGAAATTTCCCAACATTGATAAAAACTCCCAAGCACTGATAAAAACACCCTAGGAACTGCAAATTTTTCCCATGTAATCATAGAAATGCCCTAGGCAATACAAACCAACCCTAATCAATCATAAAAACACCCAACAATGATAGTAAGTGTCTAGGCAACTAGGAAAACGTCCAACAAGATTGTATGGACATGTGAATGGAGGATGGAAACATACGTTCATATATATTCATTGTGTATGGATTGTCATATTCCCAACGAACTCAATTGCAATTTATTGCTAAATTCTAGGGTTGAGAATGGAACTCCACTAAGATAGTGCAGCAATCCATTAAGAATATATATTGATCTTGTACCTCTTGCAAATTGAACGGTAGACACAAGATAGTTGTTGGTCTCTCAAATTTTGATGGAGAATAAATTTTTGAAGAAATTCCATAGAGATACAACATGTGATGGGTTCTTCACCGTTAACATATGCCCCGACAACAATTAAATACACATAATCTTCCATTAAAAACACGGGTAGCTGTTAAGATGAATATGAATATCCTATCACACACATACAAGAGAGATTCTATAAACAGAACCAATCACATGTTGAACACAATGTATTTACCTTGGAAATCCAAATGAGAAAATCTATAGTCAATGGTTTCTCATCTCTTCATTAGTTCAACAATCTCTGGTTACAGTGCAACTTTGGACTCTTTGGCACTCTCTTCTCTTGTCCAACAAGTAGGCAAAAAAACCCCTTTCATTATGAAAGTTACAATGCGAAATATAAGATATTTGGGGGTAGTGGGAAGGCCAAGTGACTGAGCTTTTAGTTTCCACCTCTCTAATTTAATTTTCCATTTAATTAATTAATGCACGGATTTCTTTGTCTTATTTTACATTACAATTGCATTGTCATTCCCTAGATTCTAACCTTCATGCATTTCCAAATTACATTAGCTTAGATGAGTCTTTGAACCATTCATTAGTTCGAAGCCATTTTCAGATCATTTCTACCTATGAGAGGACCCTATCGAAGGATTTTAGTTAAAGGATTTAGTGGGTGCGATGTCCAAAAGCCTCCAATGATTGGAGAGTTCCATGCTAGAGATTTACACTAGGAAATGTGAAGGGTTGAAGGTGTGATTTCCAAGTTGATAAGATTGAAGTGTGAGTTATTCCCGAGTGGGGTGTCTTGTAACCTGTATTAGGTTGATTTCATTCGTTGATATGTTTGTTTAAGGGTTTGTAGTATGACTAATCTTAGTCATAGAGAGTGTGATTTCATAGAGGGTTCTTCCAACTTTGCATCTTGGAAGTGTTGATTGAAAATGTCATTAGAGGAATAGATCTTTGGGAGATTGTAGAAGGGATTGTTGTTGCTTAGATCAATGCTACTTTCTTGGCCACACTTAGGAAAAGAGTTGATAAATTGAAGAGAACCTTTATGAATTTGTTGAAGGACCATTTAATCCTTTATATTGCGGGGAAGCTAGCTAGTATGATATATGCAATAATGATCACTCTATATAAGAGTGTGAATATGTCCCAAAAATTGATTTTGAAGAATCAATTGACTCATATACCCATGTGTGACACATGCAAAATAACTAGGAACTTGATGAAGATTACCTAGATCAAATATAAACTCATACCCACCAAGATGAAGGTCAATACCGATGAGATGGTGTCTATTGCATTGAATGGGTTCTCAAATCCTTATTAATACTTTGTGTAGAGTGTTTGTGGCTATGAGAACATTCCCACCTTTGAGTAGCTCCGAGACTCCATCCAAGAGGATACAAGCAGAGAAATATTTGCAACAAAAAATAATGAGCCTTAAACCAATCCCTCATTAGTAAATGTAGAAAAGAAGAAAGAAGGCAATATCGAATAATAGTCACAAGGAACATTCATGTTCATAAGATTATGGGAATAAATTCTTCGAGTCACGTGAAGTGTTTCAAGTGACACAAGATGGGCCACTATGCACCTTAGTGTCTTGCGAATAAGAAAGCAAAGGACAATCAACATAAGTAGTTTGCATGGAGTGTAGAAGATTCAGCTAGAGCATATGAGTTTGTAAAATTAACAGAAGTTCATTCATTGAAAAATATCCAACATAAGAAGGACAATAGAAAGAGATCCATATAGGATAATAATAAATAATTGAATAAGATAAATAATATGGAGAGATGAATGACTACATTACCATGTGAAGGTATACTTATACACGTTAATTGGCCACCATTGTTAATGGGTCATGTCCCTTCATTAGGATGTTTCATTAAATTATTATTTTTATTTATTGATGTCTATTTACATAGATTTATGTTCATTACATTATCTTCCTCTTTCAAATGCTTTGTCCTCAAAGCATACTTATGGAAAAAACTCATTCTTGTTCTAGCTTAGAGTGCCTTATAATACTCTGTTGTTGTAGTTGTGATAGTGGATGATACAAGAGGATATGAATTACAAAGCATTGAGCATATTTGTCTTACTAAGAATGGGTCTGGCCACCCTATTTTCATTTTTTTGCAAAACTATGTGGCAACAACTTCTGTAATTTCAGAAATGATAATATTCCAGGCTTGAACTTTTCTTCAATATGGGAGGATATTCACTTAGCTTCATATATTGATTGTGTCTTTGGTTAGTTCAATGAATATGACGATGACTTCTATAATTAGGTTGATGTTAAGACATTCTTATATGTTTTGTCTTATTTTTGGAAGCTTCATCTTTTAATACTTCTGGTGAATTATTGGTTGATAAGATTTCAATACAAGCATCTTTTTATTTTTTTATTTTCGATGTCGATCGAATGTGTATTGGTTTTTTTTCCCTAGATTTGGATTTTTACATCTAAGGAATTCCATATTTCAATAGGATCAATCATTGTTTCTTCGTCCATCACATATTTATTGCTAGTAATTTCCTTAACTTTCTTGTTATAACCCTTCTTTTTCATTTTAACGTGTTAATCTGTGGGATTGAGTTTTGACTATGATTCTTATGGTGATAAATTTCTTCATATTTATTAGCAATAACCCTTTAAATTTCTTTTTACATCTTTGGTACTAACTTTTGATTATCTTGAAGGACCATGTCCGAGATATTTTTAAAGTCTTGTGATGATGGAGCTTCTAAATCTGACTTCATTGTAACGTCTTGTAATGTTATCTTATTATTTTTATAGGAGAATGACAAAAAATACTTTGTATTTAATATGGAAGTTCCTAATGTTTCTATCCAAGGTAGACCCAAAATTATATCACCATCATTGCTCCACAAGGGTCTAATAATGAATTGTGATATGAAAGTATAATATCCAATGTTCAATTGTAAATCACTTATTTCATATTGTTTCTTGTCCCAAAAGTCTATTTTTTGATTATATTCGACTCAAGAAACAATAACGGGTTAACAAATTCAACACTAATATAATTATTACATTCTCCAGAAGCAATAGAAATAGTAATATCTTTCCCTTCATATATCCATTTTATTTTAAATAGCATTGAAACAAATTGCAATGAGGTGATAGGAAATTTGTTTTTTTGGATCACTAAATTTCATTTTTTTCAAAGGATACTTTGATTACGAGGCTTATATATTTATTTGGTGATTAATTGGGCATATAAGTGCAAATGTCTCACTTTTTAAATGATACATTTATACTTTACTTTAGAAACCTTGAACACTTATTTGTATGATATGCTTATTAAGTTTGTTCAAGTGAATTTAATTAACTCCACTTAAAAACTTATCAATTTTTTTTAATATTCCCTTAATTCTTTTTCAATGGTGGTTCCCCAAGGGCTACATCCATCGGGAAATATGTCAACACTTGCTATTTCAAAGAATAAAGGTATGGAAAGAATTACATAATCCATTCATTCATTACATAGGGGCTCAATGATCCGAATTTTAGGGGGAATATGGTCTAAATTCAGATGTATAAGCCATAAAAGCATTAAATGGAGAGGCCACCCTTTCCCATCCATGGTATTTGGTAGCACATGGTTTTGGCCCATGGTATGGCCTCAAGACACATTGTAATAATGCTATATAAAGGCCTAGCAAGCCTTCTCATGACAACAAGTTACTCATTTGGTTTTTATCCTACATTTCTCTTATTTTATTGAGTTATTATTGGGGTATTGGTTCTGGGTGTCTTTCTTAGTATAGTTTGAGAGGTGAGGCTCGAAGAACCCTCTTTGAGCCTCACCCCTCCATGTGGCTTATTTATTCTATGTTTGTCCATCTATGTTATTCATAGCCCAGATCTCACTACTTTGTCTTTCTCATGGCTAGTTCATTGTTCACTTTAGTTTTGAAGCTATCTCTTCTCCTCCTCTCTCGGCATTCAAGTCTTTCAGGTCTCAGCTCCCAAGATTTGGATTAGTGGTATCAAAGCGGGTACGCTCTCCATCGGGACAAGATTTTGAAGCATGATGCAGGTTCAACAGAGGTTCCACAACCTTTACAACAACCCATGCTTCTCTACAAACCCTTGGAATCTCTATACTCAACACTCTCACATTCAAAAATATTTGAACAGGTTCCATGGAATGCACATGATATTTAAGAGGCTCTACCATATCTCATTGGAAAGGTTTTCCGTCAGCTCAAATGGGTATTTCACGGAATTTCATTTCGTTTCCTGGTTTGTCAGATATGCTTGTTTGAAGTAGTACATGTTTGTGCATAATGCAGCCGGACGTACAACAACTTTAAAAAAATGCTATAGACTCCATAGAATGTCTCAGAGGCTCTACCATAGCTCATTGGAAATCTCTTTCCGTCAGCTAAAATGGGTATTTCACAGAATTTAATTTCGTTTTCTTTTTTTTGAGATATATTTGTTTGAAGTAGCACATGTTTTTACACATTGCAGCCGCACGTACAGTAAACTTTGAACAAGTGCCAGACTCTTCAGGATGTTTCAGAAGGTCTACCATAGTTCATTGGAAATTTTTTTCTGTCAGCTAAAATGGGTATTTTGCGGAATCTCATTTTGTTGTCTGGTTTATGAGATATCGTTGTTTGAAGTAGCACATGTCTGTAACCAGCGTGGCTGCACGCCTTTCAAATTCGGCCTACTTTTTCTCACTCCATGAACCACTTCAGAACACATACCATATACTGACATAAAGATATATTCAATAGCTGAAATGGGTCTTCAACGGAATTGGATTTCATCACCTACAGCAGAAGTTATGAATAAATTTGCAAAAGGATGTTCAAAACCCCCAAAGTCATGATTATTCTATTTTTTTTTTTGGCTTTTCTTAAAAAAAATAAATTAATGTAAACGGTTCCACTGATCTGGATCTTGGGGGATGAGACTCGGAAGACTTGAATGCCGAGAGAGGAGGAGAAGAGGTAGCTTCAAAACTGAAGCGAACAATGAACCAGCCGGGAGAAAGACAAAGTAGTGAGATCTGGGCTATGAATAACATAGATGGACAAACATAGAATAAATATGCCACATGGAGGGGTGAGGCTCAAAGAGGGTTCTTTGAGCTTCACCTGTTAGACTATACTAAGAAAGACACCCAGAACCAATACCCCAATAATAACTCAATAAAATAAGAGAAATGTATGATAGAAACCAAATGAGTAACTTGTTGTCTTGAGAAGGCTTGTTAGGCCTTTATATAGCATTATTACAATGTGTCTTGAGGCCATACCATGGGCCAAAACCATGTGCTACCAAATACCATGGATGGGAGAGGGTGGCCTCTCCATTTAATGCTTTTATGATAAATGGGAGAGGGTGGCCTCTCCATTTAATGCTTTTATGGCTTATACATCCGAATTTAGACCATATGCCCCCTAAAATTCGGATCACTCAACAAGAGCTTCATGTCACTTACAAGAATTGAACGTAGGTGGAGAGGGTGACAATCATTCCTCCCAACCACCCAAGCTACATCCAATGAGACTTTTAATATTCCCTTCATATTCTTCCTTTGATTTATGAATTGAATAAATTTAGTAACCACTTAAAACATTTCAATTTGAATATATGACTCTTTTTAATTTAACCTTGAAGCATATCTCCTTAAAATTTATACTATTTAACACTTATCATTTAGAAAATACTTTGATATAAACAAATCCCTTAATGATAATTAATCAATGCCACGATTATCTAAAATCATAGGTTCAAGTTTTGATGGAAACTACGAGGATGAAACATTAGGGCTTGTGTTTTTTCCCATCGATTTGGAATATGGTGATTGATTAAGGTGACTTCGATCTCTTATCCCAAGACTCGAATTCCTTGTATTTGTCCAATTATCTTAACCACACATTGTCCCTTTATTAGTATATTGATATGGTGTAAGTTAGATGTTCTACAATTTGCATTTGTTTTCCATCGATTTTTTTCATCCAAAATCCGACTGAAATTGTTGAAATTGCATAGTCATGGTGCCCCAAGGGTAATCAAGGGCACTGAATCCATTTCTGCAATAAAAAATGCAATTTCAACAGTGAAAATCGCGATTTCGGCAAAAATCGCATTGCCGGATTTCAGAAAAAAAAATCACCATAAAGTGCAAATCGTCTATTGTTTAGCTTACTCCTATTGATATTACTTAGTGATGGTATCAGTTGGTATATGATTAATTACCTTGTCAACATAAATTGTTGATAGTGCGAGTATCATCACATATGTGAATTTGTTCAAGATTACTGGAGGTTGTTCGAGTAGTATTAACTTGTTGACAATTTGCTTTAATTGTTAGATGTGTTACTTATTGACTACTTACGCCTGTACTTCTTTGTTCCCTTTTCCAACGAACTGTTTTAATATGTACCAATATATTTTCTTATGGAAATGGAGTATTCTATGTTAATTTTTAAACCAAATAGACTAGCAAGATCACTGAAAGAAACATAATCACAAGATAGACATAGAATTTACCCTGGGAAACCCTCATGGGGTAGAAAACCCAGCAAAGCTTTCCTCAATAAGATGATCAACCAAAATACAATATGTGCTCCAAGACTTGTCCTTCTTCTCTACCTCCCATGCAGACCTCCCAGACATAAGTGCGCTACTTTTCTGAGCTGTGCAAGTGTGTCAAATGAGGAGCTCCTCTCCTCTATTTATACTAGATCCCAACTGACCAAAATCCCTAATGGGGCCGACCTCTACTTGAGAAGTCTAATAACCCCTAAAATATAAACTCAGGGCTGACCCCCACATGGTGGGTGTAATAAACCTAGTTACCACAAACCATCGGAGGAATAAACATCTCCGGATACATAATAGAATTGCCTCGGAGTGATGAAACATCTCCGGAATAATAATGTACAAATATAATATTCTTAGAAGTTACAATATTCAACACTACCCCTTAACGAGAAGGATATTATAACAACATTTGCAGGAGTAAGGAGTCATCGACTACATCATACATGATACATCTCTATATCATCGGAAGCTTTCTTCAATACATCATCATCAGTAACTCAACTAGTTACTAGAACATCAATATCATTGTTATCGCACAATCATTAGCATCGTCATCACACGATCATCAGCATTGTCATCAACATTGTCATCACACAATCATTAGTGTCATCATCATACGATCATCAGCATCGTCATCATACGATCATTAGTATCGTCATCATACGACCATCAACATCGTCATCATACGAACATCAGCATCGTTATCATACGATCATCAGCATCGTCATCACACGATCATCAGTATCGTCATCATACAATCATCAGCATCGTCATCATACGATCATCAACATCGTCATCACATGATCATCAGTATTGTCATCATACGATCATCAGCATCATCATCTCAGCATCGTATACCCTGCAATACACATGATCATATTACAGGATGATCAATCCTACTCTCTTTAGGACATAGGTCCATGGATGATGCAATCCTGTCATGTACCTTTTGAACTGAGGTCCAAGGACGATCCAGTCCTACCATGTACCTTTTGAACTGAGGTCCAGGGACGATACAGTCCTATCATTCAGTTCTCAGAGACCTCATGTCTACGGCTCAATTCAAAGGGCCAAAGTACGAGGACGATCCAATCCCCTTACCTATTCATTCAAGATTTTATTTTCGGAGACATCTTGTCTATGGCTCAATTCAAAGGACCAAAGTCCGAGGATGATCCAATCCCCTTATTTGTTCATTCAGGATTTTATTTTTGGAGACATCTTGTCTACGGCTCAATTCAAAGGACCAAAGTCCGAGGACGATCCAATCCCCTTACCTGTTCATTCAAGATTTTATTTTTGGAGACATCTTGTCTACGGCTCAATTCAATGGACCAAAGTCTGAGGATGATCCAATCCCCTTACCTATTCATTCAGGATTTTATTTTCGGAGACATTTTGTCTACAACTCAATTCAAAGGACCAAAGTCCGAGGACGATCCAATCCCCTTACCTGTTCATTCAGGATTTTATTTTCGGATACATCTTGTCTACAGCTCTCTTTAGGACTGAAGTCCAAGGATGATCCAATCCTCACATCAATACAGGCACAAGTATCCTCATCCATACAAGTACATCATTAATACAAGTATTCTCATCAATACATCAATATGTAATAATACAAATATCATCATCAAAACATGTATCCTCATCAATGCATCAAATCACATATACATATATCATGTATTCTCATCAATACATATATCATCAAAACATGTATCCTCATCAATACATATATCATCAAAACATGTATCCTCATCAATACATCAAAGCACATATACATATATCATGTATTCTCATCAATACATATATCATCAAAACATGTATCCTCATCAATACATCTATCATCAAAATAAAAGAAAAATAATGTAAGTATTCTAAGTGTAAGAAATCTAAATCTAAATAAGCATAAATATCTAAGAGTGGTAAACAAGTATCCTCATCATCAGTGACGATACTACTCCCCCTTTCGAGGAGGGTCCTTTAGAGCTACACCAAGCTTGTTTCGGAAGTATTCAAATTTCACACAAGACAGGGATTTGGTTAATATATCAGCAACTTGTTCTTCAGTACTCACATACTTGAGTTTGATAGCTCCTCTCTGCACCATGTCTCGTATGTAAAAGTATCCAATCTCTATGTGTTTTGACTTATCGTGGAATATAGGATTTTCTGTCATTTTGATACAACTTTGATTGTCACACATGATCACAGTGGGATCCATCTCTAAGTCAAACACTCCAGATAATAGTTTCCGAAGCCACACTGCTTCACAGCTAGCAGAGCAGGCAACTATGTATTCTGCTTCAGTAGTACTGAGAGCCACACTACATTGTTTCTTGCTGAACCATGAGATCATGGCAGATCCAAGACCATAACATCCACCTGGTGTACTCTTTTTGTCTAAGATACTTCCTGCCCAATTAGAGTCTGAGTAACCATGTAATCTGAGTTCATGATTTCCAAGATAATATAGACCAAAATCTAAAGTACCCTTTAGGTACCTCATTACATGCTTTGCAACTATTAAGTGAACCTTTCTAGGTTCTACTAGATACTGACTCAGGGTATTTACAACAAAGCATATATCTGGCCAAGTATTTGTTAAATACATCAAAGACCCAATGATTTGTCTATATAGAGTTATGTCCACTAATTATGATGTGTCATTAACTAGTAAATTCAAGTTGGAGTCCATGGGAGTGGCCATGGCTTTACATTCCAACATATCAAATATTTTTAGAATCTCCACAGCATACTTACCTTGATTTAGAAAGATTCCTTTTGGTTCTTGCCATACTTCTAGACCTAATAAGTAGTGCATTAATCCGAGATCTTTCATCTCGAATTCTGAAGAAATCTTCTTCTTACATTCAATAATCTGTTTCTCATTTCCGGTTAGAAATAGATCATCTACATATAACAGTAGTATAACTGGTTCATCATTTATTACCTTAAGATAAAGATTAGGGTTAGCTTTACTCTTGGTAAAGCCCATGCTTGTTAAGAAATTGTCAATCCTTCCGTACCAAGCTCTGGGAGCTTGCTTTAATCCATATAATGCCTTTTTCAGTTTGCATACATGAGTTCTCCCGTCTTTAACCTCAAACCCTTGTGGTTGCTCTATGTACACTTCTTCTTCAATTACACCATTCAGAAAAGCTGTCTTAACATCCATTTGGTGTAATTTCCACTTCATCATAGATGCAAGTGCCATGATAGTTCTAATTGAAGTATACCTAGCAACTTGTGCAAAGGTTTCTTGATAGTCAATTCCCTTTTTCTGAGAGAATCCTCGGGCTACAAATATTGCAATATATTTTTCAATGCTACCATCTGCAGCATGTTTTATCTTCAAAATCCATTTGGAAGAAACCACACTTTTATCTTTTGGTTTGGGAACTATATCCCAAACATCATTTTTCATTATTGATTGATATTCTTCTATCATTGCTTCTACCCATTCTTTCTTCTGAGCTGCCTCTTCATAGCTAGTAGGATGTTGATCCACAAGATCACACATCAAGGCCACATAGTTGGATACTAGCTTTCGTTTCTTTCTTTCTCTAGTGGAGCCTTCAGGAGCTCCATATCTTTCAGCTCCATGAATAATGTCTCTAGCCCATGCTGGCCTTCTTTTCTTAGATAAGTTTGTAATAGGGGGTTCTTGAGGTTCTATCATGTCATGGTCCTCTGAAGTATCATCTTCAGGAATGTGCACAGCTTCTGTGATTCTAGGAGGTGTATCTTCTTCATAGATTTCTTCAAGTTGACACTTCCTGGATTTATTGAGAGCCGCTTCTTCATCAAATGTTACATCTCTACTTATTTCCATATGATGAAAACCTGGTATGTAAATTCTGAAGGCTTTGGATGATTCACAATATCCAACAAATATTCCCTTCTTACCAGAAGGATCCAACTTGGTTCTCTTTTCTTTTGGAATGTGAATGTACACAGGACAACCAAATATTTTGAGATGACTTACCTCAGGCTTCTTTCCTGTGAACACTTCTTCTGGAGTTTTGAATTCAAGAGCACTATGGGATAGTCTATTATGCACATAGACTGCTGTCCTAGCTGCTTCAGCCCATAAATACATGGGTAGATCTTGATCATGTATCATAGTCTTTACAGCTTCCATGATGGTTCTATTCTTTCTTTCAGCCACCCCATTTTGTTGGGGATTGTAGGGAGTGGTTAGTTCCCTCTTGATTACAGCTTCCTTAGAAAAGTCTTCAAAGTCCTTTGAAGTATATTCTCCCCCATTATCTGTTCTGAGAATCTTGATTTTCTTTTCTGAGAGATTTTCCATTAAAGCCTTTAACTCTTTGAATTTTTCAAAGACTTCATTCTTCCCTTTTAGAAAGTATATCCAAGTCTTTCTTGAATAGTCATCAATAAATGAGAGATAGTATTCAAACCCACTTAGGGAAGTGGTGGGCATTGGTCCACATACATCTGAGTGTATTAGCTCCAAAATGTTCTTAGTCTTTGTTTCACTCTTTGGAAAAGGGTTCTTGATATTCTTCCCTTTTTCACATCCTTTACATGAGCCATTATGATCAACCTTCAAGTCTGGTAATCCTATGACCACCTTGCTTACATAGGGTAGGGATTTATAGTTAATGTGAGCTAATATTCTATGCCATAGCTCACTGGGGCTAGAGGTTTCATGAGCAAGTGCAAATTCTGGATGTCCCTTGAGCTTATAGAGACCTCCTTCCTCTTCACCAATGACAACTGCATCTTCAATAGATTTTCCTTTGGGCCACATAAGTACTTGACCATCTATGAAGGAAACTCTAAAACCTTTCTTATCTAGTGCTGAGATAGAGAGTAGGTTCTTCTTCAAACCTGGTACATATAAATTTTCCTTCATCTTCAAGGGTGTTCCAGAATATAACTTATAGCTTGCTTCACCAATTCCCTTGATGGGATATTGGTAATCATTTCCTAGAGATACCTTTTGTGTAGAAGACTTTTCTTCAAGATTTGAGAAAGTCTTCCTTTGACTTGTCATGTGCTTAGAAGCACCACTATCAATGAGCCATGTATCTTCTCCAGGAGATACAGATCCAGAGAGTGCAGAGAATAGGACATATTCTTTTGGATCTTCTTTCTTTACTTTAGATCTTTTCCTTCGAGGCCTTTCTTCTTCCTCTTCTTGTTCTTCTTCTTCTTCTTCTTCACTATCATCTTTTGCCTTATGTGCATGGTGTCTTTTGTGTACAAACTTCTTCTTCTTTTGTGAAGGACAAAATTTGGAAATGTGTCCTAGTTTAAGACAACTGTAACACTGGACTGTGGAGATATCTCTTACTGGATTGGGTCCTCTTCCCCTTTTAAATCTAGAGAAGTGTTGAGATCCTTTGTGGTCAACTTTCTTGAAGTGACCCATTCTTCTTCTTTTGGTGTGAGTAGCCAAGGCTTGGTAATCCTCCTTGAGGAGTGCTTCTCTGTTGGATACCCTAGCCTCTTCTTGAACACAATCCTCCCACACTACATCAAACTTCATACTTTCTTTTCTGGCACACATAGTTTGTATAAATGACTCCCAAGGTCTAGTGAGACCATTTAGAGCAGTCATCACAATTTCATCTTCATCAAGAGTATCACCAATGGTATCTAGTTGCTACTTTATTTGGGATACCCTTGAGAAGTAGTATTGAATGGATTCTCCTTTGTGCATCTTGGTACTCTTCAACTGAGTTCTTAGGTTCATCTTCCTATTGATGTTCTTTCCCTCATACATTCTTCCTAGGGCATCATACATTTCCTTTGGAGTTTTCTTGGAAGCCACTTGGGGAATCAAGTGGTCTTTAATAGAATCAGCTATGATTCTCTTTGCCCTAATCAAATCCTTCCTATGATTCTCTTTGGCTTCATATCCTTCAGGTTCTACAACTTCATCGTTGATATACTGAGCAAGATCATTCTCTTCAAGAATGAGACCAATTCTGTATTTCCATGCCCGGAAATTCTCTATACGTTCTAACTTGTCTTCAAGCTTAGTGCTTGGAGCCATCTTCTCTTGGGGGAGTCCAAGAGATAGAATAGTACTTACCTATAAACTTTAACTTTTTACTTTTCCGGATCTGCAATAGAATTTCTAATTTATTGCACTTTTGGTAAAACTAGGGTTTGACTTTCCCGGAGTTCTACCCAAACAAAAACCTCGATCCAAAGCTCAAAATATAGATATTTAGAAGAGCTATTCAACCATGCAATTAGAATCCAAAAATACTAACTTTTGCAGAAATCCTAATTTTGGGAGAGAGAGAGAAATATAATTCACCTTGTGAAAGATGTTCTATTCAGGCTAGCTCTGATACCATGTTAAGTTTTAAACCAAATAGACTAGCAAGATCATTGAAAGAAACATAATCACAAGATAGACACAGAATTTACCCTGGGAAACCCTCATGGGGTAGAAAACCCAGCAAAGCTTTCCTCAATAAGATGATCAACCAAAATACAAGATGTGCTCCAAGACTTGTCCTTCTTCTCTACCTCCCATGCAGACCTCCCAGACAAAAGTGCGCTACTTTTCTGAGTTGTGTAAGTGTGTAAAATGAGGAGCTCCTCTCCTCTATTTATACTAGATCCCAACTGACCAAAATCCCTAATGGGGCCGACCTCTACTTGAGAAGTCTAATAACCCCTAAAATATAAACTTAGGGCTAACCCCCACATGGTGGGTCTAATAACCCTAGTTACCACAAACCATCGGAGGAATAAACATCTCCGGATACATAATAGAATTTCCTCGGAGGGATGAAACATCTCCAGAATAATAATGTACAAATATAATATTCTTAGAAGTTACAATATTCAACAATCTAATCATTAGACGTTTTGCACTTTCTAGGTCAATTTTGTTGGAATTCGACAACCAATCATTATTGAAATCTTGAATATTTTTCGTTTTTGAAATTTTATTTTTTATTGCATAAATGGATTCAACACCCTCCAAAACTCTTGGGAACCTTGATTATGCAATTCCATCAATGTATTTATGCAATTTTAACAATTCCATTTAGATTATGGCTAGAAAAATAATTGGAAAAATGGTGCAAAACATCTATCGTTTAGCTTACTCCCATGGGAATGGGTGCAATAATAGAATTCTAAATGGCAGAGAAAGGATTATATTTGTTGAAGGTTCTATTTTCTTGCAATTGTTATCCTTTTTTTAATTTAAAATTTATTAATTGGCAACTAAATGGTTTCTTGGTACTTTTTATTTTTTGATGTTGCCTAATATTCCCTGATATTGTCTAGTTAATTTTTCCTTCATTCTTTATTTGCAGTAGAGAGATTCTTTCTTGAATATAAATTTTTAACTTTTAGTGGCCAAAAGATTAAGTGTGGCCAAAGACCATGTTCAATGAAACTTTGAAATTTTTGAGTGGCCAAAGGCTAGGCTACACAATGTTTTCCAAGGAAATTTGTGGCCTAGGTCCAAATCAGAAGCAAAGCACTGATATTGATGAAATGGACAAAAGTTCATTCAATAACAAATATCCAACATAAGAAGGACAATAGACATAAATCTATACGGTTAATAATATATAATAGAATAAGATAGATGGATGATCACAATACCATGGGATGATATACATAATACACATTGACTAATCACCATGGTTGATAGGTCATGTCCTTTCTTTAGGATGTGATACTTCATTAATTATTAATATTTATTTATTTATGTCTTTACATATATTTATGTTCATTACAGTTTGCACCCAAGCTTGATACTGCCTTCTCCATGGTATCATGGCTTCCACCAACATCATCTATAATATAAGGTGGTACATGGACAATGAATCTTCTGAACACATGAAACTTTAAGAGCAATGCATTGACATACAAGTGAAGTTTGGTGATGATGCCACATATCTAGTTATCATAATGAGATCTATCTCTTTCCACATGCCATCAAGCAATGTTCTTAACTCGAATGATGTTTTGTATGTTCCTAGTTTAACTAAGAGCCTTCTTTCAATTTCATACATTATATACCTTAGGTATATAAGTGAGTTTGATGATAAGAAATTCATCATAAAAGATTGCAACCAAAAGGATGGTTGAGTTCTAGCCAAAGGTGTGCATGGAGGTGGCTTGTATAGGTTTCTTGTGAATCTAGTGAAACATGGTGCTTTAGTGCATCATAATGACAAGACGGGAGAGATTTGATACAAGATATTTGTTAACTTTCACTATGGAGCACTTGCAATCTTGAAGGACATTATGTAGGGATTGTTGGTTTCAAGACCCATAATCCATAAGTGTGCAAGGGTTGTGCACTAAAAAAACATGATAACACAACTTTTCCAATCAATGAGCATAGATAAAGATATATTCTTGATATGGTTTATTTACATGTATATGGACCTATGTCATCACTATCTTTAACAAATAATATTTATTATGATTAATTTATTGATGATTCCTTTAGAAATCCATGTATTTACATTATGAAGAATAAGGTTGAAGTATTCAAGAAGTTTTAAGGGTTTAAAACTCTTGTGGAGAAAAACATAGGTAAAAAGATAAATGTGTTGGGGTATGATAATGGAAGAGAGTGTTATTGCCTAAATTTGCACACTTGAGACATTTCCATGTTTGTTACCAAAAGACGTCATCAACATACACTATGCAACTCACAAAGCTTCTTTTGATCAATAATCAATATGTGGAATGGATGAATTAATGCACATATGTATTTTTCGTAACTCGTGTGACCTCTCAACACCGTGAACCAAGTGACATCACGTGGAATATTTTTTGAAAACTGCATGAATATGTAAAAATATGGATGGAACATTTAAAAATCCCAACTACATTTGGACACCAAAGGGTTTGAATTGGCTTCAAAAACCATGTACTTGTGCCTTAATGTACCTCTTTCTTCTACTTGGATGTCACTTCATTAGGATGATCTTTCACATTTTCAACTAGTTCTTTATCCACCTCAATTTTGTCTATAAAAGGAATCCATGGGTATGCATTCCATAAGAGAAAAATAAAGCAAGGTTATGCTGCAAAGATTAAACTGGAATATCTCTATTCCTCTTACTTTCTTGCCATTCATAAGTTTCCATGCTTTCTTGGCTTCTTCCTCTAGGAAGCAAGTGTTTTCCTTCATCATTCTCAAGTTTTTTTGAGAGCAAATAGAGAGTTTAAATGACCCTTCCCAAAGGGAGAATTGGCTTCCAACTTGTAATCTACATTCCTCAAGGTGATACCATGGCATATATCCCTTTTCATTGGACATTTGCAATTTAGTTGAAGCTTTCCTCTATTGTTTGTTTTTATGTCATTTTAGTAAAAAATTATCTGTTAAAGTAGATCTCATACTTGATTTTATTTGTATATTTACCTCACCACATTAGTACTTTTCACACTAACCATCTCATGATTTGTTTCCTTGCTTGCAACCTAGAAGGAAATTAAATTTTGCTCACCATTGAACCATTTTCCCCACAATAGAGAGTAAACCTACAAATGCTTTGATGCATTTTGTAAGGAAGTAGGGATAAAGAGGGTTGATAATAACTTACAATCCATATCAAAATGTGGTTGTAAAAAGGAAGAAACAATCCATATCAAAATGTGGTTGTAAAAAGGAAGAAACAATCCATCATAGGGACAACCAAGGTTATGATCCATGCCTTGGATTTCCCCATGTGTCTTTGTGTAAAATTTGGATCCGTGCAATACAACTATCTACATTTTGAATCAATGCACTCATAAGGCATTGAATGAAAAGACACTAGAATACGCCATTATTGGGGAGAAACCATTGGTATCACACTTTTGTGTGCTTTGTTGTCTTATTTATGTTCATGTCCCCAATGAGAAGGGAATTAAGTTGGAACCCTTGAGTATCTACAATATTTTTGTCTGGTATAGTGAAACATATCAGGCTTACTAGATCTACATTTCAATGTAATGGAAGATAATGGTAAGTAGGGATATACATTTTGATGAGGTTGTATGGTACTAATGTTCCCAAGATCCTCCTATAGAGATCGTGAAAGGTGAGAATGGTCACTGATCTGAATTCTAATCAGGATGATGAATCAAATTTAGATTTGCAAGATCCTTCTCTAGAGAAAGAAACATTATTACCCTCTAATTTAGCGAGGAAGTCAAGATGGATTACCTAGAGATTAAAGGAAGTATATCAAGTTGGAGCACCTAGGTATACCTTTTGGGTGATTCATCCACTTGCAATTTGTCCTTTGTTGGGTCCTGGAATTGCCCCTTTTTGACCACACCTATTACCTCTTTTTGCCCTGGCTTTGCCTTATTTTCATAAACCAGATATATGTCTTTCCTCAAGATTGAGCATGAATCTTGATAGGTATGATTTATTATTGCTTACTTGATCAATGCCTAATATTTTTATGGTTATGAATTCTATTCTTTGATTTATGCTAACTTGTGTCGATTTTATTAAGATAAGCTCAAAGCATTGAGAGACACAGGTGTAGTAGCCTGCAAAGTCCATGAAAGGAAGGTACAATTGGTGCCAGCTGTTACTCCTCAGATCCTATTTCATACATTGAACATAATGGCGTGATCATCTCTCCACGTGGTAGATGCAACAAATCATAGCTTCAACAGAGCATTGTTGCAACAAACAGAGCACTTCCTGGCCAGTGAGTCCGCTCATCCATTAACAACCATAGTAACAACGTTCTCCATATTCAATGGCTTCATTCAACTCCATTCACGAGTTGTAAATGTTTATGTTGAGAATCGACATCCTGAAGATCAGAGATCTTCATGGATGCATGAATTTAGTGGATCGAGATTGTATTATGAGCGTATAAATATGGGGAGGCTTGATGAGCCAGGGGTTGGTTGATTATCATTTGTACGAGCTGTAACAGAGTGTTGTAACTGTGAATCACCATTTTTATACAAGGAGCATATTTCTTGATATATTTGTGTTTTAATTTGTGTTAGTTCACAACATCTCTGTTAGAAGTCCAGGTCCCGCCTTCTCATATAGATCGCCGAGTTAAGTAGGTAGATTAGTTTATCTCCTGTTGTGTGGTATGGATTTACAGTAGATACATTTTACAGAGAAGCCATGACAATGGTAATTGGTAATTGCATTCTCCTTTGGTAGTTAATGTTGCATTCTGGATTGTTGTAACTGCATGGTGTGACGGTCAACTGTGTAGGTTAGTTTCCCTTTATGCAAGTGTGCTAGTTAGCTGTTACAGCCAAGCTCAACTCTAGTTTATTTCTATTATTCATCTTTCTCAAAGTTTATTGAATTAGTCAGATTATGATTGCAATTGGTTTTGATTTCTTACTCATTTATAATTTGCAGCTTAGATAATCTTAGATAGGTCATGGTTAATTCATTGTAGTCTGATATCTTTAGGATTTAACTTCTTGCAAAAGTAAGTCTAGTTTAAATTATTCCTAGATCAGTAACTACTGGATTGATATTTGTAGGAAGGTAATTGTACTTTGAATTCTTAGATGGATAAATTAGATTAGTTTTTGAGATGAGTTTGACTGAGCAGATAGGTAGGATAGTTTATCTCCATTTATTCAATCATCTACTTGAGTGTTTTTGCATAGATTTTGCCAATTGCCTTTGAAATAAAAGACCTACCTAGGTTGACAATTTATATTGAGCATCCTGTGTGTTGTAATTGATTAACATATAGGGTTACTGACATCCTTATGTTGCAATGATGACTTCTAGAATTCATGCACATCCTTCCAACTCTGAGGAGGGTAATGCAGAGTAGGTATGATATGATTCCATGGTTGAAGAGTATACCTTCATATTGAAGAATTATGTATGGGACATTGTGCTAAGATTAGTGGGGAAATCTATGATGGATTCTAAATGGTTCGACAATATTAAGCATGTAGTGGATGGAATCATACAAAAATACACAACCAAATTTGTATCTAGAGAATTCTACGAGAGAGAGGGGGTTGATTATGGTGAGACTCTTGATTTAGTTGCAAGATATACTTATGCTAGATTTTTCATGTCTATTACATCAATTGTTTTTTGCCTTTATATGAGATAGATGTAACTATTGCATTTTTGAATGGTTTGATTGAAGAAGAAGCGTACATTAATCAACCAAGAGGTTTTTAGGTGTGTGGATGAGATACCCATGTATGTAGGTTGAACAAGGTCCTTTATGGGCTTAAAAAAACACCATGTGCATGGTACTTGAGGAATGATTAGTACTTACAAAATTTGGGCTTCGCCAAGATTGCAACAAATTTGAATTTTGGTTACTTATATGATAAATCTGATTTACTTGTTTTGGTTCTATTTGTAGATGATTTGATTTTTACTAATAGTTTTGAGAAGTTCATTGCATGGTGCAAGAAGAGGATGGAAAGTGGATATGACATGAAGGATACCGAATTTATGCATTAATGTTTGGGTCAATAGGTTTGACAAGGTGCAAGTGAAGTCTTCCTTAGGCAAGGGAAGTCCACAATGGAGATTCTGAAGAGATTTTAGATGCTAGATTGCAAACCATTGGCCACTCCTTTGGTTCCAAATTTTAAGTTAATTGCTGATTTATATTCCAATTTGTTAGATCCATGTTTGTATAGGCAGTTGATTGGTTCCTTTATGTACCTTGTGAATATTGGTCTTGGTATTTGTTTTGTGGTGAATACTTTTGAGCTAGTTCATGGTTGAACATATGCATATTTAATGGAATGCTACCAAACATGTGCTTAAATACTTAAAAAACACAATTCATTATGGTATGAGGTTGGAGGAGATGGAGAGTCATTACTACATGGATTTGTGGTTTTAGATTGGGCAAGAGATGTAAGCACAACAAAGAGTACTTTAGGTCATTGATTCAATGTGGGATCATATATGATTTCGTCATTCATAAGGAAATAGGGGACAATTTCACTTAGTTCAATTGAAGTAGGGTATATGGAAATGACATTTGCTTGTTGTGGGACAATTTGACTTTGCAATTAAATTGCAAAGCTAACCGGTCACATGTTGGAGACCACTATTGTGTACTATTATCATCCGATGTTCCATGATCACCCCAAGCACATTGATATTCACTACCATTCCATAAGAGAGACTGATCCAAATCTTAGAAGGGCTTATAGTCTAATTTAAAATGTAAAATTCATAGAGATATTTTTTTATTAAATGTAAATGGGAACATGATGAAGATGTAATTTATGGAGTCAATTAATCAAATTTGACTTGGTCAACAAGACACCTTATAAAAAGGTAGTAGGGAGAGAGTTAAGATAGAGAAGAAGAGGTTCTAAAATTGGTCTCATTGCATGTCACTATTACATATGGGCGGTTTGTTCCACGCAATATTTCCACGTTTTCAACATTCGTGGGTCCATGAAATAAACTTTTATTGTTTAAAAAAAAAAAATTACATGGCGGAAAAACTGTGGCAATAGCGACGATGTTTAATTTCGTCCCTATATCCACGGAATTTCAATGTTTCAATTTTTGTCCCTATATCCACGAAGGTCGAGCTATATATACTACATACTCTAACCATGATTTACACATTTTCTATAGTTGAGACACATTGAGCGTGGATTTTGAACTTGCGAGGTGATTGTTTGAGCTTGGATATTCTACATAGTTCTGATTTTGAACTTGCAAGGTTAGTATTTTATATTTTTTTGTCTATATTTTTATAAGGGTTAGAATTTTATATTGTTTAGTAATGAGGCTTAGGCTAATTTTTTTTTCCCATGATACATTTAAATGGGTTAGGCTAATTTTTTTCCATGATACATCTAAATGGGTGAGGCTAATATTGTTAAATGATACATCTATTAGGGTTAGGCTAACCTTTTTTTCCATTTATTAAATGTATCTATGAATGTATTTATAATAATTGTAGAGAAATATGATATAATAGATTAGAATTAGGTCACCCATATTACATATAACAAGATTGTTCTCTTGTTTTGAATTATAAGATTATGGAAATACTTTTAATCCTAGATTAGTTTAGCCTTGACCCACTTTCAACATTAACCATTATGATTATAGAAATAGGATGACCCTTGACATAATTAATGTCTCTTAACAAACTTTAACCTGAAACACACTAACACCTTAATACACTATAAACCCTATCCATTTTTATTGTGAACACATTATGATTCCTAACAACCTAACCCACTGGCACACCTTAGTCCCTATCTAGTATTATATATGACCCATAACCATTACCACCCCTATCAAAATCATTAACCAAGTAAGATTTGACTTCGATAACATTGAGAACCTAACCACTATGATCCCAAGTCCCTATGAGCCACAACACAATATTCCCTTAACACATTTTTCACCACAAACAAACTAATGCTTAGTACATTGTAACCCTTATCCACTATGCCCTTAAACACATGATGGCATGTAAGGCTACAAGGTTGTTTTCTTTGATATAGGTATTTATTGCCATGGTAAGTTTAATTTAAAAACATAAAAAATAACAAGTATAGAAAGCTATATATATGTATACAGGGTCCAATATATTGTTCTTATTGTACCCTTAACTTGCCGCATTAAAAATGGCATGCGTGTATAAACCCTTTTTGGTATTTTATTTTATGAATGGCACATGTTTCATAAGATTGATGTTGCTTTTCATTTTCATTTTATAATGTTAGATCAATGATAAAGTATGAACAACCTTGTAAATGTAATCAATTTTGGATGCTAAACTTAATTCAAATTGCAATCGGTTTAGAATTGACTCACGAGTTTTGTAATGATTACATATTAATAAACTATCACAAGAAGATGGTACATTCGAAGTATATATTATCATCATTACGATTTAAGAAAACACACAATGTCTATTAAGTAACCTCCAAGCTACAATTGGTTTAATTAATCAATACCAAAATGGATAATACTTTTATAAAAAGGCTGGAGTTAATGCATGAACTATCAAGGTCTCCTTTTGAGAAAATCAAAGGCCATTGCACAACACTTGTTGGCATCAATGAAAATTACTTTAGTCTTCATGTTTTTCTTTTTAAATATAGAAATAGGTTTATAATATATTGTATTCAGAAATATACTTATAATATCTAATGTAATTGACAAGTTATTGTTTGGTATGGTTTAGGTAAGACAATTACTTGTACCACTACAAGGATTTGTCACTATGAATGAAAATGCAAGGAATCTTGCTCAGTTTAGAGCTACATTAGAGGCGAGAGGAGATGGAAAATGTTATTGTCCTTGCTCTGATTGCAGGGGCTTGCAAAAAAAAAGACTTTTTAATAACAACAGCTGAAAGACATTGTAGGGAGAAGGGGCACGCCGAAGGTTATGAATATCGTCCCCTGGTAAGAGGTCGTTATTCAATTTTTAATATATTCACTTTAATATTCATCATGTCATGAATTTCAGTAAAATGTCTTATTTTTTTACTATATGTTCTATACACACTAATTTTTCTACATTGTTTGTAAATTTATATACAATGCCCTCAAAATGTCTCCCTCCAGAGAGTTATTTGCCAAGTACTAACATAAATACTCATTTACCGCCTGACAAACTTCTACATCAGAATATTGAAGATGATCAAGTAGTTATTTCTGATTATATAGATGTAGATAACAATATTGATACAAATCAGGAAGATGAGATACATAGATTGATCCAAGACACATTTGCTCCAATGGATGAGGATAACTAGGATGATAGTCATGATGTTGATCCTCTACTCGAGAAGTCACATCAACCTTTTTATGAAGGCTCAAAAACAAATCTTCTATCTGCTATGCCGTTGTTAGTGAACTTGAAGGTTTTGAATGGTTTATCAAACATCTGTCTGACACAAATACTAAGGTATGTAATTTGTTAATTATTTTTGTCTGCATGTTCACATCTATAGAAAGGGTTGAATTTTTTCCTATATTATTGCTATTGTTATCTAATTTTTAAAGTTTGGATGCGACATTGATGATTAATATTGTTTACATTGACTTATTCTTTTGAATTTTGTAGATTGTTAGGTGAATTTCTATTACCAACTTCAAATATTTTACCATGCACATATCGAGAGATATATGTCATTATGAAAGCATTTGGAATGGACTATCAAGCTATTGATGCATGTCCTAATGATCATATCATATACTTTGGACAATATGCATTAGAAAATGAATGCCCACAATGTCAAACAAGTAGGTATTGAACCGATAAAGTGACAAAAAAGGTGCCTCAAAAAGTTCTTCATTATATTCCGATAATTCCACGTTTCCAGCGGTTGTTCAGGTGTCAAAGTATAACACAGTTTATGGATTTCCATGCAAATAACAAAAGTCGCAACGATGTTCTTCGAATGCCTGCAGATGGTTCTGCATTGAGGTACATCGAAGAAAAGTGGCCAATTTTTAAGGAAGAACCTCATAATGTTAAACTTTTGTTGGCAACTAATGGTGTCAATCCATTTGGACAGCTTTGTTCTACCTACTCAGTGTGGCCTGTTTTTGTTATAAACAATAACCTTCCTCCTTAGATGTCGATCAACAGAGAGCACACAATGTTGGCAATGATTGTTCCAGGTATTTAATTAATATGTAATTTTTTACTTGAAAGTCTGATCACTAAGTATTTCATTGATTTGTTTCGTGCATGATAATTATGTCTTTTATATATAACGACATATAGGTGCTAAATATAATTAATCATGTATGTTTGACCAATTAGGCAAGTACCAGGTTAAAGATATGAACGTATATATTGAGCCTCTTATCGATGAGTTGTTGAAGTTATGGGATGGCATCACTATGTATGATATCTCTAGACCAATAGGGCAAAGAAGATTTCAATTCCATGGAATACTTGCATTTACAATTCATGATGCTCCCGAGTTAACACATTTTTGTGGTATATTGTTACTTTCTTTTGTTCCTTAATATTTTATATATCTGTTGATAATATCATGCATTATTTTAAATTGTAATTCTAATTTGCTACACCAATTCATATATCTTGTAGGTCTTCAAACAAAGGGTAAATTTGCATGTCTAGTTTGCGGTCCCAGGATAAAATCTCGTCGTTCAAGGAGTTTAGCAAAGGAGGTGTTCGATGAGTATAGGCACTTTCTGACTAAGAACCATTGTTATCGAACTACAAACAAAGAAAAATTTAATGGTAAAGAAGAGAATGAAAAAAAACACGAAGAATGACACCTCACCTATGGAAGTCGGAATATAATAGAAACCATCAAGGTATGCCAAAATCTTTTTATACTAAATTATGTTCAGCACGATATGTTATACCTATATTGATTAATTAGTTTTAATTTGATTTTGTTGATGTTTCATGAATGTCGTTAAGGCACGAATGGGCTTCTACGAGGAATCAAAATTTACCCGATTCAATTCAGTAGGTTACCATACTACGAGCACCTGCAAATAGTTCATTTGTTTGACACAATGCATATTGGGAAGAACATAATAGAAATGCTATGGTGAATATTAGATGGAAGGACTGACAAAGAAAAAATCGGAAAGATTTGTAGTGACATCCAAGAAGCTAATAACACATTGCAAAGTGTGATCGTTAATTCTAATGGCGATGGCCGTCAACATAATATTAGTCTTCCTTGGTGCTTGACGGAGCAACAGAGCAATATTGTAAAAGAGGTCATAAAAAAATCAGGTTTCCGACAAGTTTTTCGTCAAACATAAAGAATATCTTGATGAAAAAAGGTGATTTTTCTGGGGTTAAAACACATGATTGGCATACATTCATTAAGGTAATTATGAGTCTATAATATATTTCATTATCGGTATGCACTATTTTATTAATTTTATTCTCTTATTTTCAAATAAATATTAATAATTATGTGTTTTTTGATACAGTATGTTCTACCTTTATCTCTCCTAGACGACTTTGACAGCAACATAAAACATATTATTTATGTTCTTGGAAAACACATGAGGTAAGTAATGTTTTACTTGGAAAATGTACTTGGTCTGTGGTTTGTAGCAGAACTTATTGACATATTATGTTTTCCCCGCAAATATTATATATTCCTTGATATTGTTTTATTGCATCATTTGTAGGTGGCTTTCATCAAAAGAAATCCATAAAGAAGATATAAGGCATTGGAAGAGAGAAATTCCTCGTCTAATGTGTGAAATGCAACAGTATCTACCTCCAGAATTTTTCAATGCACAAGAACACTACCTCATACACCAAGTTGGGGAGATTGAATTATGTGGACCAGTACACACAAGGTCGATGTGGATGGTGGAGAGGCAGTTGAAGTCATTGAAGGATTTTTGTTAGACAAAGAGCGCATCCCGAGGGTTCTATGGTTGAAGGATATATGGTATATCAATGCATGGTGTATATTAGTGAATATCTACCTAAATTAGCAGAAAATATGAATGTGCCTCACATTTGGCATCTCGACTCCATCAACAAATTTGAAGGGGAGGTCCTATTGGGGAGAGGTACATTGAGGACTGTGAAAGGTAATTATTATACGTTGTTGAATTAATATATTACACATTTTTTTTCCAATTTTATATTATCATACTATTTTTTAACTTTTTTTAATAATTATGCATTTTCAACTATATTAAACTATGTTCCTTTAATGATATCTAATTAATGATATTGAATTGTTATTTTATCCTATAGTTGGTCGAGTGTGGGATGCTTTACATTTATACATTGCAAACAACCTTGATTGGATAAAAGATTGTGAAGAATTCTTCAGTAGGTTATCATGGGAAGGGGTCAGTAACATGATTAAAACATCTCATTGTATTCGAAAACAGTTTCTTGAACTTACGTCGCAAAGGGAAGTTGATTTAGCCTATGGTTTAAAAGATAAAAAGGAAAGTAAATTATTTACCCACATTTTTTTTAGTTACTTCGATCCATTTTTCCAATTACATTTCGTTTGTTTAAGTTTTCAATTATATTTATTAACTCCTATATGACATTTATTAATTCACAATGTATTTTTAACTTGTTGTCAATGTTGCAGTTGAAACATCACAAGGCTATGTGGTATAATGGTTGTAAATTTCGTATAAAAAAGTTGGATGATAACAAGAAAACCTTAGATTGTGGGATAACTGCAGTGTTTAATGTCACCAATGTTTCCTCTAGAAGTGATAGACATCCAGAAGAAACTGAGAATAGGTACTATGGGCATTTGGAGGACATTATTGAGTGTGATTTTAATTCCTTTAAAATAGTTTTGTTTGAGGTGAAGTGGTATAGGCTATAGATGCGTGAATGCGATCGTGAAAGAACTGTTATTGAGCATGCTAATGGATTTACCATGGTTAATACAAGGGAATTTGAACCGGGTACAGAGCCTTATGTTCTTCCAAGTCAATGTAAGCAAGTCTACTACTCCGAGGTACCAAGTAAAGCAGATTGGTCATACGTTGTTCGATACGATCCAAGAGGAAGACCAGTAAAGTATAATCATGTACTAGATGATGAAGATAATCACGAAGAAGAAGAAGATGTTGATGATTCAGATCAGGCTGCAGTCGATGTGTTAGATGAAGAATTTGAAGAGGTTGATCATGCAAATGTAGCAGACGATGATCTCATTGACGATATGGATGACTATATTAGCGAAGATGACTTTGATGTTGATGATGATGTGAATGATCCTTTCATCAATATCTATTCAGAACCAGATCCTGATACAGATGTTGAGTTGGATGAAGAAGAAGATGAATGATATTTAATTGTTGAAAAGTAGAGGTACGCAATGTTTTTAGGTTAAAGTAAATGCACTCACCATATGTTCATTTTATTGATTAACTTGGTTATATTTGAAAATTAGTTTTCTAATCTAATTATGTTATACATGTGCAGTAGCGTGGGTGTTCCTGGAGGTTGTAGTGGTAATGGTTTGAATTGAACATGTGTCGATTGAGCAAGATACAAAATGAAGTTATAAGATTTATGTGTTAATTTCTGGGTTATTTCAATTACTAATTAGTGGATTTGTATAATGTAAAGGATGTTTGGCAAGGTTGTTTGGCATTTAGGTTCTTGATGTGATTTTTACAAATATATTAATTGTCAATGACCCTTTGAGCCATCTTGGTTTGAGTTCAAGCGCAGTTTGTTTATATGTTATTCTTTTAATTTTTTTAAATTCAATCAATCAAATATTTTTTCTTGAGATAAATTGTTGCTTTAATAAGTCTTTTTTCCTTTGAAAAGACTTATGGATGTGCTATTTTTTAATCTATGTAGAGTGAAAAAAAAATATTTTCAATATTTTTCATGGAGGTTCCCTTGTCCCATGTTCCATATATGTTGCAACATGGCTCTGTCCCAAATCAATGTCACTTAGCTCTGACTCTTCTTCTTGTTAACTTTCTCTCCTGTTGCACATAAGAAAATTTTCAGGATTGTTTGCAATCTCTCAAACAATAATGGTGGAAGCACCCCCAACTAGAACCAATGTCAATTTTTTTTATCTCATGAAATGGTACTAGATGTCAATATGTTTTGTCTTTGCATGAAAGGTGGGATTCTTAGCTAGACAAATTAATGTCAATATTAATATCACACTATACTATAATAGATATTTGAGTTGGCGCTACATCTAAACATATTTTCATAATCCAAATGACCACCTTACGAGCATGAGTAGCCGCCATAATATACTATGTCGCTACTGACCACAACTTGTTTCTTTCTCATCGAACTCATTGCTCCAACAAATAGTAAAAACACATATGTTCTCATAGATCTCCTTCTATCTACATCCTCTACCTAATAAAAATTGACATAACCTTGTATGTCCAATAAGTGTGGGTCCTATGAAAGATTACTATGACAAAAGATGGAATAGTCATGAAGTACCTTGCAAATACCTAAATACTCTCTTAACTACAACACAATGTTCGCATTAGTATTATCCATGAATCAATTCAAAACTCTCACTACTTAGGCAATGTATGGTCTAGTACAAACTATAGAATACATCATAATACAAAATGCAATATCACAAGGAATATAAGCCATATCCTCCATCTATGTTAGTTTTGTAGGACATTGTTCAACTAAAATATAGTTTCCACATAAATCAAAACACTCAATGGTCTACAATCTACCATGCAAAAGCACCATAAAATGTTGTTCACATACTTGCAATGGATCAACCAAATATTTTTGTTTGCTCTATCTCTAATGATTCCTAATATAAATTTTGTAGCCTCTAAGTCCTCCAAGTCCTTCATGTCAAATTGTGCTAAAATACGAGACTTCAAATCACAATTCACATCCCTATTGTTACCAAAAAATAACATATCATCTACATACAAAGTGATAACAAGTAAATGACCACCATCTTGTTTGTATTACATATAGTGATCTAATTTGGACCTTAGAAATACCAATCCTAATACAAAATAATATTTTTTTTGGTATCACAACTTGGTGGAATGGACAAAGTTCTATATATATTATTATTTAATTAATATATAATGCTTTACAACTTGGTGGAATGGACATAGTAATATATATATTATAATTTAATTAATATATATTATAATTTTGTAAACAACAAACAAAACAAAATTGAAACATACCTATCGAACTTGGCCAAAACGCTCTGTTGTGCCTCTGTTGGGTTCGACGACACCCCCTTGCATGCAACCGGCTCTTGGGCCATGTCCTCCTTCACTGTGCAACTTCCACTGATCTTTTGGTGGCACCCGGTCCAACATTGTCCTCATTGCACTCTGCTACGAGTCTTTAATGTGCATGTTCCACCTGATTTTTGGTTGCACTCGCTCTGGCATTGTCCTCATTTTGACTTGATACGAGGGCTATTGAAGTTGGTTTCTTTGTGGCACCCGCTCTGGTCGTGTCTGCATATCCCCGTAGACCCTCAATGGTAATTGTAAGTTGAAACCCTCCTCTATTGAGTCGAATCTCTGCATTTTTGGGTGCAAATCCTCTATTGAGTCGAATCTCTACATCTTTGGGTGCGAATTAGGTGGATTTGATTTGAATTGGGTGCGAATTGTCCTTACCAATGTACTGTTTTCATTTTGACGTGGATTTAATTCTTGTTTTGGAAGTGATGCCCGTCCGAGTTTTGATGAAACGTAATAAATGTTTGTAGAATTGAGGTTTTAAAGGTGTAGAAAACATAATGTCTACGTTTGGTGGTTATCCAAGGCTGCGTTTTGGGTTGTCTTTCATTTTGTTTCTAGGAACCTGTCACTTACACAATTTAAATGATAGACTGATAATATGTTTAACATCCTAGAACCTAAAGGTAGAGAATTCGTGTTGTATGCATACTCTTGTGTTTTCACTTTGGTAGGCAGAGACTATTTTAATGGCACTGTACATCTAAATTTGTAGGTAATAGTTTTGATGTGAAATCATTGGTGATGTAAAGTATGAACACCATGTAATAAAGTTTCATTACTGTTGATAAGGGCTTTGAAGGCCGTAGCTAGATTTCTTTTTAATGCTAGGTCTCGATATTGTAGGGTGCATTTGATAAGATCCGGGGATTTACAGCAATGCGATTCCTTTAACAAATGCCTCCATCCTTGTTTATGATTTTTCTATGTTTAAAATAATGGTAGGGGGGATTTGATACTTGCATCTACGTCTTAACTATGTTGGGTTCCAAGAAAACATTATGTAGGATAATATTTTGTGGTTTAGTTCATTCACTTGAATTTATTTAAGTTTGGTTTTTAGTTTGGGGAAAGAAAACTAAATTCTGAAAATAATGGTAAAAGCTATAAAAGGAATTGATCCAAATTATAAATTAAATTTGAAATACGGTATGATGTTTCAGAAATAAAATGCAATTTAAATATATCAGTCTTTTAAGAACGTAGTCATCAGTTTAGGTAGGGGAGAATCATAGACTTAACTTGTGAAGACACTTTGTTTCCATACATTTTCAAAGTTGTTGGGACTTTTATCAGGTCTAGTTCTAGCAAAATGAAATGATTAATTTTTCTAGGTGACATTAACATGGAAACATGTCTAGGGTCTGAGAGCTGAAGGAACTTTGATTTAACCACTGGACCCAACCTTCTTGCTGTAACTCTTCTTATGGTCTTAGCTTTTTTTCTTTTCAGTATAGTGTACATCAATGTGCCAATTAAAATATTCATCATAGAATATTGATATGGGATATCTTTACATCTGTTAGGTAGACTTAGATCATCTTTGCTTATTTGGAAAATGATAATGCATTTTTTTCCAATTCTTAAGAGCTTGGTTTCAAATTTGCATCTAGGGATGAGAGTTGTCCATATTATCAGTCTAAACAACTTGGGTATCATTTGGGGTGTCAGGTGATTAACCATATATCCCTTGTTTGTTAGTTTCCTGATCTTATGATTCCTGTGTAAACACGGGTATCGATTACCATATCACAGTGTTTAAGATGTTGATTTCCTTAAGTTGTAAGAATCTGAGAAAGAAAATAAAGATGATGGGTCAGCTTAAGTAATTAAGTATTGATTTCATGGGATAGAGTCTTCTTTTTTCAATTGTTGTATTTCTTCTTATTTTGTCCAATGAAGTAGGTGGAACTAGTGGCTCATGTATTCTATCCACTACAATTAGCATTATCCTTAGAGTGAGAGTGATTACTCAAGATCTGGTGCAGTATAGTCCTTTTTCACAAAAGCATAGATTAAATGTGTAGCATAAGTTAGATGTTAGTACCTGTATTAGTGTTTGAATAGACAAACTGTTTTATATTATACAATGTGAAATATATTTAGGTTTAACCATAGCATGAATCAAAATCATTCATTGGTGATTGTGGATCGTATGGGATCCCTAGTTCTCCACTCTTCATGTTGATTAAATAGCATAAATAGTTAATTTGAGTTCACATCCATTACCATGGCATAGTTTTAACTAGGTTAATTTATGTGATTGAATAACAAAAAATGGATACTGCTTTGCAAAAGAGAAAAATAACAAAAACTAGTAGAACATAACAAGTGTATTCCATCTTTGAACCTAATTAGATACATGATTGCTATTGACAATTGTTGTGCTTACTACATATCCCAAATAGGACTTGTTACATGTTATGTGAACATGCAATAGTTGCATGCCTCATTTGTAGCAATGGAGCTTATACTCTAGTTGTCTATTTTTGGGTAATCACAAGACTCAACTAATAAGTAAATAGAATTAGGTCTTGTGGTCCACGAGCAATTGGTTATTCAATGGGTGCTTTCACTAGACAACTTAATCTCGAATTGGATCTGGAACATGCTTCATGGAACATGTTACCAACCTTTTTTCCATTCATCGCAATAAATGATGAGCATAAGTTGCTATAACTTGATGTTAGATTAGTTTGAGTTCCAGACATATTGAGTACGAGCTAGTTTCATCAGCAAGAACGATTGCAGTTAGGATAATAATAGTTTCTTACTTCAAAGTACTACCTCTTTGTATTTGGTAAATTGGTTGTCAAGTAAAATAACTATACAAGCAAATAAGGGATGCCAGGAACTTATCCTCTTATCTTCAATGGGGATTGGATACCTGTGAAAGCCTAAATGAAACTTATCCTCTTCTTTGAGGAAGCCTCAGTTTTGTATGTTTCTTGGAGGACTTGATGGATACCAACAACCCTGAGTAGTATATGTTTGGTGCTTGGGGAACATGTTTCCTTGAACTATAATCAGGACAGTTGGCCATTGAATCACACTTCAGGTAACACCTTAGTGAAGTTAATGCCTTATATTTCTTCCCCCAAAGTCTGAGATTTGAGTCATGTTGAAACATTAAATCACTTGGGAAATACATAAAGGGAACAAAAGGCCTATCTATTTTCACCTCCTCTATAAGAGAGCATCCGACCAACCAACAATAGAACTAATTGTGACTTGAGAAGTCAGATTCAACTATATCCTAGTTGATCGTGGTTTTCACAAAATAATATCATGTTCTTCTTTAGGCATTGCATCCATGGTAGCCTTGGGATGACCTCATTGACATAATAGTGAAATGTAACAAGGCATATGTATAGACAAACTGTTTTATATCATACAATGTGAAATATATTTAGGTTTAACCATAGCATGAATCACAATCATTCATTGGTGATTGTGGATCGTATGGGATCCCTAGTTCTCCACTCTTCATGTTGATGTTGCATTGTGCATCACAATCCAAATAAGAGGTGATTTGAATCTAATTCTTTGATGGTTACATTATGCCTAGGAGTTCCCTAAACTCATTTTCACTACTATAAGGGGATAGGAAAATCCCTAACCATGCTCAGAATTGCCCATATTTTTTAGGAATTAGCCCATAATTAGTCTAGACTTAGAAGAGATAAGGTTTGGATGAACATGAGGTCAGATATAGTCTCAATTTATACCCAACATGTTCAGGTTTGACCATAAAGAATGGCTAAAATCTGCTCAAAATTGTTGGTTTCTTAGGGATGAGGTTTCATTATTGTTGGGAGGTTGAGATATACCTTAGATCTTTCGAAATTCTTACATGCCATTAGATGTTGATCTTGACTTGGATGGGTTTTTGGTTCAAATTACGTTTTGGAATGGTAATTTCCTTTTACTATTATCTCTTGCACAATATGGTACACTTTTACATGCATAAGCTTCTTTTTTTTTATTTGTTTTTCTGCAGCTGTGCCAATTCCTAGCACAATTAATTTTAGCACTCTTTTTATTAGTTAGATATATGCTTTTAGTTTTGCCTCTTGATAAGGTAATGTTACATTGGTGTAAGTATACACAGAGGATTGGAGAGATGTATAATTTCAAAGCAATGTAAGTATGATTCCATAAAATCAATACAACATATGATCTTAATTTAATTTGATTTGTTGGTATGTGCAGATGTACATGTGATGTTGCCATTTAAACATGCATGATTCAAGGATTGCCATTTAGTCTGGGTTTTTTTTTTTTAACACTTAAGTTAAGGCTTAAATTGTCAAGGATTTTAATGTTAAATTTTCTGAATTTACTTCAATATGATCTAGGATCTTAACTGAGAGAACAACATGTACAGCATATCTACAGCATATCAATCATGGAGACAATAATGCAAGCACACAAGAGACACAAAGATTTACTTGGGGAAAACCATAAAGGTGAAAAACCCCAATAACTTCCTCAGAGATAGATAGAGCAATGATACAACCAACCAAGAGAGATAGCCATAACCTAGCAGCAGATCCTCCTCCTCCATAAGTGCGCCACTCCTCCTTGAGTGCATGTGTGAGAAGTGAGTGAACAAATAGAGTGCCTCCTGCACTCTATTTATACTTGACTTGACTTGCCTTTTTACCTAATTCATGTAGGCTCGAACTTTACCACATAACATAATGCTGAGTGGGCTGACCCCCAATAGGGTGGTCTAATAACCCTTTGACCCACATGGCCGACCCCCAATAGGGTGGTCTAATAACCCTTTGACCCACATGACTTATACAGGGCCGACCCAAATAAGGTGGTCTAATAACCCATCAAGTATAAGTTACGACACTTACAATATAAATGACGACACTTCCTTATAGAGGAATAATACCATCTCTATAGGAATACAATATACATATATGTGAAATACATTCCGAAGTTACATATACATCAACACTCCCTCTTAACTAGAAAGGTATTTCTCAGCACAGTTCTTCTAGCACAAGTCATCTTGTCTGGATCATCGTCACTGGATAATTGTCATCGAGTCATCATCATCATCGTCACTGCTGCTGCTATCTCAATCAATCTCTGAATCTACTCGTCATAGGAAGTTCTACAGAGCCAGTCCTTTTTCATACTGGATGTAGGCCCACCACCTGCAGGTCTTCATCATCACTGGCCATACTGTGGAATCCTTAGGACTTATTACGTGCGTCACAAAACCTGGTTGCAGCATCCCAGGCTATTACGAGCACACAACTCTACCTGTAGGATCTCCCGGGAGCACATTACATGTGACCCATCACAAAACCTGGCTGAAGCATCCCAGGCTGTTACGAGCACACGGCTCTACCTGTCGGATCTCCCAGGAGCACATTACATGTGATCTCACCACAAAACCTGGCTGAAGCATCCCAGGCTGTTACGAGCACACAGCTCTACCTGTCGGATCTCCCAGGAGCACATTACATGTGGTCTACCACAAAACCTGGCTGAAGCATCTGAGGCCTTTTTCATCCTGTCCAGATCTCCCAGGAGCAAATTACATGTGGTCATGGCAAAACCTGGCTGAAGCATCTGAGGCCTTTTTCATCCTGTCCAGATCTCCCAGGAGCAAATTACATGCCATAGGACAAAACCTCGCAAGAGCATCTTCCAGATATCCTAGGGCACTGAATTACATGCCATAGGCAAAACCTCGAAAGACTATCTGTAGATCTCCCAGGGCACAAATTACATGTCCTCCCAAGCAAAACCTCGCAAGAGCATTTGCTAGATGTCCCAGGGCACCGAATTACATGCCATAGGCAAAACCTCGAAAGACCATCTGCAAATCTCCCAGGGCACAAATTACATGCTTTCCTGCACAACCTGATCCACGGCCACAAAGTATCATCTGATACTCATCATCATCACTGCAACATCCTGCTGCATGTCATCTGGAGAAGCTCGTCATCCACGATCATCCTAATCATACAATGCATCCATCTGATGCACACATAGATACATGATCCACACAATGTATCCATCAATCATACATGATCTACCTGATCATACAAAGATACATGATCCACACAATGTACCCATCAACATACATGATCTACCTGATCATACAAAGATACATGATCCACACAATGTATCCATCAGCATCCATGATCTACCTGATCATACAAAGATACATGATCCACACAATGTATCCAACATCATCCATGATCTACCTGATCATACAAAGATACATGATCCACACAATGTATCCAACAGCATCCATGATCTACCTGATCATATCCAACATCCAACATGATGCGTACATACATAAATGATCCAACTGATCATATCCAAGCAGAAACCAGAACATCATCCTGATGCTCATCATCCAGCGCTTACATCCACAGCCATGTGAAGGATCCTCCTTCCAACATGCTTGGAATGGCTTTAGCAAATGTGTGCATCACTTCTTCCTCGAAGTGTCCTCGATCTGAAGAACGCCAAGCCTCTCTTTGAAGTACTCAAACTTCACTCTGGCTAGTGGCTTCACCAACACATCTGCAATCTGCTCGTCCGTCACAACATACAGAAGCTTCATAGCTCCTCTCTGCACCATATCCCTGATATAGTGATATTTGATCTCTATGTGTTTTGACCTGTCATGAAACACTGGGTTCTTGAACAGCTTCACACAACTCTGGTTATCACAGAAGACACCAGTAGCCTCCAACGGGAGATCAAATAACTCAGACAGTAGCTTCCGTAGCCATACTGCCTCACAACTAGCTGAACATGTTGCAACATACTCTGCCTCAGCTGTACTCAGTGCTACGCAGGACTGCTTCCTGCTAAACCAAGAGATCACACCTGATCCCATACTGAAGCAGCACCCAGATGTGCTCTTCCTGTCTGCAGCACTGCCAGCCTAATATGAATCAACATAACCCTGTAGGTTAAACTTTTGATTCACCTCATACTTGAGCCCATAATCCACTGTACCCTTCAGGTACCTCAGAACACTCCTCGGATCCGTCAGGAACTGGCTCAATGTGTTCACAGCAAAGCAAATGTCCGGTATCGTGTTCGTCAGGTACATCAAGGACCCAATCATCTGGCGATACATAGAGACATCAACCGCCTCAGATGAAGCATCACATAGAAGCTTCAGATTCGATGCCATAGGTGTGGCCATGGCCTTGCAGTCCATCATCCCAAATCTCTTCAAGATATCTACTATGTACTTCCCTTGTCCAAGGAAGATTCCATCTGCACTCTGCCACACCTCCATGTCAAAAAAAAATAGTGCATCATCCCCAAGTTCTTCATCTCGAACTCGGTAGTAAGCTTCCGCTGTGTGTCGGCAATCAATCTATCTTCACCTGTAACAATCAGGTTATCCGCATACAAAAGTAGTATCACTGGATTGCCTTCCTCAACCTTGTAGTAAAGGTTGGAATCCGCTTTATTCTTGGTAAAGCCCAAGATGGATAGAAAGTTGTCTATCCTACCATATCAAGTTCTGCACACATATATGACTACACCATGCTGTCTTGAAATCCATCTGGTGCATCTTCTATTTCATCACTTTTGTATTTCTCAATGCTGCCATCTGCAACATGCTTGATCTGATAGTTCCATTTGGAATTCATAGCAAACTTCCCTTCATGTTTTGGGATTACATCCCAAACATCATTCTTCATGATCGACGGATCATGGCATTTCATTTCTTCATCCCAGATCCTGGGAACTTCAATATCTTCAATATCTTCAATAGATATCTTTGTTGCTGGAACAAAATGTTGTAGTTCTTCTTTTGTAGGAGATGGCATACGATCTTTCCTACACAACAAGTTAAATTGCATGATTAAAAAACATCTCATAGTTTTCAGAACAAATTCTTACACATAAAGAAATATGCCATACAGTCATGCAATTATCTTAGCCAATGCTTCAATACAACATTTATCCATATTTCATAACTTTCTAGATGCCTTCCAATCTCTACCAGAACATTGTTAAGAGTGTGCACAACTCCCAACATGTCAGCAACGAGGTTTCATTCTAGATAAGTAGCAATGGAATGTTGTACAGTGCCATAGGCCACTTACCCATGCATATTAGGAGTATACTGTTCATCAATGCAATTATTCTAATATGCATAATACACAACCTAATTCTAGGAACATCAGTATATACATTATTGAATAGTATTATTTAAGAAATGACAATTCAAATACTTATCTTTGTTTGTTCGTTGGGTGGACTCCCTCTGAGTCTTCGCTTCCTTGCAGGAGCTGCTGGAGTCCTAATCTGAAGTAGCTTCTTATACACCTTTCTGTTGTGGGATGTAGAGAGATGGTCAACTCCCTCTGAATATCTGCATCCTTGCATAAACTACTGAAGTGTGCTCCTTTGCTTTCTTGCAGGAACAACTGGAGTGTGCTCCCTCTTGATCTTTGCTTCTTGGATTACCTGTCCTTGAACTTACATTCATCCTTGGTTCCTATGCATGCTTATTAGTATCATGATTGTGTTATCCTTGTGATCTCATATAAAATCATACATTCATTAGTATACTATTAAAAACACAATAATCTCAAGCATGTATAGTCATGATCATTTCAAACATAAGATAATAAGCATTAGCATTCAAGGTTTATGTAGAATTCTTATGGTTAGTCAAATCATAAGAAACATAACATATCTAAACCTGTAATTACTCAAACCTATGACTCTTCGGGTTAGTTGAATCATCAATCAAGATAAGAGATATAAAATGCATAAAACCTGTGATTATTCAAACCTATACCATCATGATTCTTCTGGTTAGTCATATCATCAATTATGGTAAGAAACATAATATGCATACAATCATGATTATTCAAACCTATGACTTCATGAATAATCATTATCAACAACAGTATAAGATCCTAACACAAGGTAGGATTCTATCTTGATATAGGAAAAACATACATGGATTAGCATGCTAGCTATTTATGTCTAACATACTCACATGATGTCTTCTTGTTCTTCTTCAATGACTTGTGCTAGTAACTTGTATATCTTATAGGTTAACTATTACAAAACCAAGTTATACATACCTCGTAAATGGATCTTCTATGGGATCCATGACAATGGATGAGTCTTTATCCTCATGTCATCATGATCATATGTTCTTGAACTGGAACATGATTTGTCTTTCTTGGTGTACCTTTCATGTTAGTAGACAACATAAACCTCATACAACACCATAATGCATTAATACAATTATAAGTGTCAACACCCTAACCAATGAATATATTCTATCATGCATTCATAATTTTGTTAAGGTGATATGACAAATCTAAAATCAAGATTGTACTAACCGTAATAACATGAAGACAAACATATCATAAACTTAATCATGGACAAATATCGAAACATACCTCGATGAGTCATACCTGTCGAGATCGCTTGTAATCTTCTTATGTAAGGCCTTAGCCTCATCTCCCTCTGAAACAGGAACTTCTTCACTCATGCAGATGATCAATCCATCTTCTTCTAGGATTAACCCAATCCACTTGATTTGCAAGAACTGGACCTGGAGCTGGATATGGGTTTGTCAGAGAAACCCCAAAAATTCAAACTTTGAATTTCAACCTTCTGACAGGATAGAAATATGTGTCTTGATGAGCTGATCAAGCTGGTATATTCAAAATTTGAAAACTGCAAAGTTTCACTCCTCAATTTTGCCTTTGAAACTTCCGGATTCACTGGACGTGACCCTGAACTGGGGTTTGTTGAAGCCCACTCTTCTGCCCAATCAAAATGTTTGATCCAAATCTCTAAGCTTCTATTTTTCTGAGGAGCTTCCAGTCGTGGTCACAGATTTCAAAAATTCCCTTTTTTACAGAAACCCTAATTTTCCACTTTTCTGATCAAAGTCCCGAACTAGGGTCTAATCAAGCCCGACCTTCTGCCCAACCAAAAATTCTGATCTTGGTCTCTAAATTTCTATTTTGATGAGTAGCATCCAGCCGTGGTCTCCGATTACAAAAATTCCAACTTTCTCCAAAGCCCTAAATTCTGAAAGCCATGAATGAAGGTACCAAAAAATAATTCTGTTTTGACAGAAATATGTACCTGATTGTTTCTGTTGTAACTCCAAAAGTTTTGATCCATAGGGTCTGAAAAAGTTTCCTGAGATAGCCTGACCTGTTATATTTCCATCCTGAAAGGTCTGACCTCAATTGGATTCTCTGAGAGAGAGTTATGTCAAATGTCGCAACGTGACCTGTTTTGGGATAAAACAGGAGAGCGAACTTGTACAGCGTGCCACGTGTCACTGTTTTAACTTCTGCCTCTGAAAAAGTTTCCTGAGATATCTCGTCCTGTTACCTTTCCATCCTGATAGGTCTGACCTCAATTGGACTCTCTGAGAGAGAGTTATGCCAAATGTCGCAACATGACCTTTTTATGGGATAATACAGGAGAGCGCACTTGCACGGAGTTCCACGTGTCACTGGTTCAACTTCGGTCTCTGAAAAAGTTTTTTGAGATAGTACAGTCTATGTACTAGCTTTCACGTTTCACAAAATTTCATTTGGAGCTTCCTAGCCCAAGTTATGACCTTTTTCCCAAGGTCACCTGATTTTAACTCAGATCTGGAAGAGGAAGAAACCCTATATTGCACAGATCATAAATCACAAAGTACAACGAATTAGAGGTTGTCCTTTGGACACAAGGTACCTGGAGATCTTATCTGCGTCCTGTAACAATTTCAGATCCGAAAAATTTGCCAAAACGGATTTATAGCGAAAGTGCTATGATGACTGGTTTTTTCTATATCAAGCCCTAGCATCGTAAGTGCAACAAGTGTCATACATGCCATATCATGCCTTCTTTCAGGCTAGCTCTGATACCATGTTAAATTTTCTGAATTTACTTCAATATTATCTAGGATCTTAACTGAGAGAACAACATGTACAGCATATCTACAGCATATCAATCATGGAGACAATAATGCAAGCACACAAGAGACACAAAGATTTACTTGGGGAAAACCATAAAGGTGAAAAACCCCAATAACTTCCTCAGAGATAGATAGAGCAATGATACAACCAACCAAGAGAGATAGCCATAACCTAGCAGCAGATCCTCCTCCTCCATAAGTGCACCACTCCTCCTTGAGTGCATGTGTGAGAAGTGAGTGAACAAATAGAGTGCCTCCCGCACTCTATTTATACTTGACTTGACTTGCCTTTTTACCTAACTCATGTAGGCTCGAACTTTACCACATAACATAATGCTGAGTGGGCCGACCCCCAATAGGGTGGTCTAATAACCCTTTGACCCACATGGCCGACCCCCAATAGGGTGGTCTAATAACCCTTTGACCCACATGACTTATACAGGGCCGACCCAAATAAGGTGGTCTAATAACCCATCAAGTATAAGTTACGACACTTACAATATAAATGACGACACTTCCTTATAGAGGAATAATACCATCTCTATAGGAATACAATATACATATATGTGAAATACATTCCGAAGTTACATATACATCAACATTTAACATTAGTTTTAAAGACAAAGAGGCAGATTTACTGCTAATGGATTTGTTCTAATGCATGATTTTATATGGTTTTTTCTCTATAGAGCACATCACCATGGTGGGATTGTTTCTGATGGTATATTATTAGTGTATAGTATTTAGACAATGTTCATTGTCTTCTTGTTTGGCATCATAATCTCTTATTTGAATGTTTGCATCAAGCACATGTGGTGTATAACAGTTGTTTGAGGGTCTTACATAACATTCCCCACACATTTGATTGCAACTAACACATTGCTCCAGAATGTTGTTATTTAATTATTTATCCTAATGGTGTCAATGACCTCTATGATTTTGACTATCAAGTGCTGAGGTGGCATCCTTCAGTTGCTTGCTTGCTTGGGAGACTAGAGTGCTCCCCTTATTTGGCATATTTTGTAGTTATTTGGAGGCATAGAAACCTTTTTAACAATCTATTAAAAAGGTCATTGATACCATTAGGATAAATAATTAAATAACAACATTCGGGAGGAAATCAACCATGGTACACTCACTCATTCACTCACTCATGTCATGCACTCACTGCTTAGCTTTGTAAGGTGACGAGTGATGACTGACGACTACAAGGTACTAGCCACTGGGATTTGACTTTGAATCCTGATTCACTTCGAGCTTAGATCTAAGGTGTTTTAATGTGTCAATGACTATGGCTGTGACAATAGAGAACCACTACAAGGCCCAAAACAAGGCCAACTAGAACCACAAACCAAGAAGAGGTTGATTTATGCATTGACATAGAGAGGTGGCACTAGGCACACAATATGGAGAAACAATGAATTAGGAAAAACATTTGGACCAAAGTACCACAATGGTTACTAATAAGAGAATATTTGACACAGAAGTATGCTGTTAATTTTTAACAAGCGAGCCCGAAACATGCGAGCCTGGTGCAAGCGAGCACGAGGCAAGCGAGTGTAGAAGGTCAAAGCAGAATATAGTGGGCCCATAACCCACAAGTAAACATGAAAATCTCTGCTTGGACCGGAGGAAAAAATCATATCTATACTATTAATGATAATATTATTTGGTTGGATTATATGCAAGACTGGAAACCTAGGTGGGAGTTGAGACATGCTGAAGTATTAGATGCTAACTTACAGGGATTTGATGCTTTTATTAGATTAGTTCCAGAACTCAGAAGAATGCCTTTGGGATCTAGTATTGTACCAAAGATGATTTACAACAACTCCCCGAGAAAAGAAGCTGATGCAAGCAATTGGTTAACACACCTCTACCATGATGTTAACTTAATCTCGACAGAGGGGTCTACACATCACCCTGGGCTACAACTAGACCAACAATACTGCTATATTAATCAGATACGTTCTTTGGAAGCATGGCCACATCAAGATGCTAGTCTCCGGTTTCCAAGTACTACACACACTTATGAAAAATATAAAAAATTATGGTGGAAATTATTGAGAAAAGAAAATACAAATAGAACATATTATACCATGCTAAAGTTTGGACTTCAAATTACACATATCCAAGAGGATCCTGCATTCTACGTCCCTGATTGGATGAGTGACTGGTGGTGGTCATTCGACATCAACCTGACAGCATTAGAACCAACTGTTATTTATAATCTAAAACGGGAAGTTGGAGAATCTTTCGAACAGGTCAAAGATATTTTGCAGACAAAGATTACTGAGGATCAAATCCTTGGGTACTACATTAAATACAAAGAATAGTGGCTTGTCAAAACCCGCATAGACGTCCACATGCATCATAATAGAAGTGTGGTCTTGAAGTCTATTTATTCAAAGGTATGGAGGACTGAATCCAACGTCTTTCGAGAAATATATGGTCCCCCATACTCTGATGATTTGTAAATATCTCAAAAGTATTTGGCTATGAGTGGGGCCTGTCCATTCAAATTGTCATAAAGATTGAAAAGAAAGTCATAAAAAATTTTAGATCTTACTTTTGAAAGTCATAAATTTTTTTAGATGTTTTCCATAATGGTTAGTTACTTTTATGTTGTCATCAATGACAATCCTATTCATCATGAGACTATGAACATGAACTTCATTTCTTCTTTGTATGCATGGTGTTTTCGAATTTTTAAAATTGCCTTATTGCACATTTGATTTTCAGCTATCATTGTAGTCATGGTTTGGTTGTTTCCAACACTTATATCTATTGTTGATTTCACTTAAGTTAAGGCTTAAATTGTCTAGGATTTTAATGTTTGCATCAAGTACATGTGGTGTATAAGGGTTGTTTGAGGGTCTTACATAACATTCCCCACACATTTAATTGCAACTAACACATTGGTACTGAATGTTGTTATTTAATTTTTTATCCTAATGCTATCAATGACCTCTATGATTTGGACTATCAGGTGTTGAGGTGGCATCCTTCGGTTGTTTGCTTGCTTGGGAGACTAGAGTGCTCCCCTTATTTGGCATATTTTGTAGTTATTTGGAGGCATAGAAACCTTAATAATAGTCTATTAAAAAGGTCATTGATACCATTAGGATAAATAATTAAATAACCACATTCGGGAGAAAATAAACCTTGGTACACTCAATTCAAAGTCCTCAATAGTTGATGTTATCCAGTTCTATAGCATGAAACAGTTCCAAAACCCCAAAGTTATCCCACTAGTCAGCTAGCAAGAGATGATGCCCACGTAGATGACTTGTGATTATTAGGGTCACTTACCCACCTTAAGTTATTCTTTAACTTATTGCTTTGGTCTTTTGGGTACTTTGGTTGTGGTACACCCTTTGGTACAAAGGGAGTTCGGTCATAACACCCATTATCATCTTTTTAACTTGTACCATTTTTTTTATATTTTGGTCATGGTGCCCTCACCCACGTTTGACTTGACATAGTTTTGTGATTATGTCTTAGTGGGCTACATGATCAATGACCTATGCTAATATGAACTTAACCTCATATGCCGATACTATTACCCAGGCTTGGGAGTGCTAAAGATGAAAAGTTGAAAGATATGAAAACTGTATTTAATTTTTGTCTTGCTATTTAATTTCAGTACTTGCTTATTAAATGAAATGTATATTGAAGTGTACACCTGCTTATTTCAGTATTGCTTATTAAAGTATATTGGTGTGTACACCTGTCCAATTGAATTATTGAGATATTGTGGAGAGTTAATAAATGTCAATCTCTTTTAACTGAGTCGTTGTTGTTAATTTCCCTTGTTAATATAAGTTCATTTTTTGTTGTTCACCATACTACTCTCAGGTCGACATTTTTCTGGTTTGGTCCTCCTGCTTGGTTGATGGATACGCTCATTCTTGATTGAAATTTATTATTATTATTATTATTTTTAAATCAATATAGTCAGAAAATCAATATACACATAATGTTTGAAAATTTGTCCTACAAGTTGCTTGCTAAAGCTTGAAACAAAAAAGATCCTCGTAATATTGAAAGTCTTTGAAAATCAAATTTCTCATGGCCATTTGAGTGCCACTTTGCATGAATTTGAAATTTGCAACATGTCTAATGTGTAATATATCACCTAAGTTAGCTGATGTATTTTGCGTTCTCTGCTGTAGTATTTTACTGATTATTTGGTTCAGATGTATTGACAAACAATTACGAACACTGCTGCAATGTACTCTTGAGTGGACCCTCTAACTGTAGTTATGGTTTGTTGGGATGATATAGTAAATTAATGTTTCTTAGTTAACTGATTTTGCCAAACAGTTCACTAAAAAATAGTTTTCATATGCATTAGCATAAAATACCATCATGTAAATTTCAAAAATGAAGGGTGGGTTGCCAATAATATGCCATTCAAAGAAAGAGGGTAGGCTGCCAACAATATGCCCAGCAGTGTTAGAAGGAACGAAACTAGGTGATATACTAGTTAACTGCCTTAATTTCTTGTCCTTGGTGGTTTTGTTCTCCCCATAAGAGAAAAAGACCCCCAAATATGCAAACTCAATCCACAAAAGAGCTCACAACCTACAGTGATGAATGTGGTGTCGTATGGACAACTTGTTATGGCATTGTAACTTGGTCTCTTCCTTCCACAAATTGTCCTCCCAATACTAAACACTTCAGCTGAGATTTGTAACACTACATCCACTTTGGTTTGCATGTGCGTCATAAGCTTCGGATTTGAGGGAAGTAAATGTGTTTAACTAAGAATCTTTGCATTTGTGGGTGTACTTTCAAAGAAGAAAGAAAGAATCGTCTTGTTTATTCTTGTTTTATCGAGTGTAGGTACCACCAAATAGGTATCTGTCAGATCTATCTTCCTGAATTTATGATGAAGATATACTCAGAGAGGTTGAAAGTGAGACGAGTTATACTAGATCTACCGCGGTTTTATATCAACTAGATCTGAAAAGATAAGGAAAAGATTTCATAGACGCATGAAATATTTTATTGCCAATGGTGGGTGGTGTAATTATGATGCTAAGAGCATAGGAGACATTGATTTTCCATTGAGGTATAAACATCTAGTGCAACGATGGGTACCTAATATGCTACCTCAAGTGGACACATATTTCATCATCAATGGGAGGATGTATCACATTGCTCCTTCGTCCTTACATGGATTGGGGCTATTTCCATGGATGGAATAAAGGTACGCTATGGCACTGTAACTAAATTGATGGAGTATGTAGGACCACTATATAGATATAATAACTGGTTGATCTTGGTCCAATATACTCGAAGTATGTGGAGATATGGAGTTGCCGCGAATTATATTCAACTAGCAGAAAAAAATAAAAACAAAGGGGCAACTATGTATATTGATGGGAGACCAAAAGAGTCCGGAAACGTTGTTGGCTTTATAAATAGTACACGACCAGTGACAACAAACAAGCAACCAAATTGCGAATTCGAGGGATGCGAACAAGATCATATAGTTGTATGTGCAATAAAACCAATACTTGCAGGTGAAGAGTTGTTGATCAATTACAACTTAAATCGAATAGATGTGGCTTCCGCGGTCTAGGGTAACCGTGGAACGTCAGAAACTATGCCTCATCAGGTAAATGCTAAATGTAGTAACTAAACATGACTACCATAACTAAATGTTTCGGGATTTTTTTTTTTTTTTTATGTTTCTGTTAACATTCGATTTCCACTATTGACATTCGCTTTTTTAGTGCTTGTCATGAATATTTCCATGTGATTACATGGTGATAACACTGCTACGAATATCTCATTTTTGTTTATGATGCAATTATTGACTCAACGTTTGTTTAGGGTGGCGGCAGTGGAAAGGAACATGGTGCTTCCACCGTCCAGGGTGACCGTGGAAGGTTAGAATCTATGCCTTGTTAGGTAAATGTTAAATATAGCAAATAAATATGACTACAATAACAAGATGTTCCGATTTTCACTGTTAGCATTCGCTTTTTCCGTGCTTATTGTTAATATTTCCATATGATAACATGCTTATTAAACTGTGGCAGGAGTCTACACATCGACATGTAGTAGAACATGTATCTTCCACTTCTAAGGTAAAAATAAATATTAATGCAATATCTCATTTTTGTTTATGTTACAAGTATTTAGTATGAGGTAAACGTTTATTTATTGATTTATTATGTCAGGGTGGCGCCATTGGAAAGGCACCTACTGCTTCCATGGTCGAGGGAGACCGTGGAAGGTCACACTCTATGGCCTATTAGGTAAGTGTTACGTACAATAACTAAATGTTTCGATTTAGTATGTTAACATTCAATGTCCACTATTGACATTCGCATTTTTCTGAGCTTATGATGGATTACTGGTTCACTTTTTTGACATTATGATGGATTATTGGTTCATTCAGGACCATGGAAAGGCACCTGCTGCTTCCACGGTGCTGGTTTATCGTGGACACTCACCGGCCATAACACCGCGTTAGGTAAGTGTTAGTGCATAATAGTAACTTAATTTTCATTACAATATCAATATTTGAATTATGTTAAAATTATATTGCTTAATTTAATTTATTGTTTGATGAATTTAGTCACGTGTATTCAATTTGGGTGATGAGGGGTTTGAGGAAGACATTTTCTATTCCACTGAACCACTACACACTTTTAGAGTAGCCTTGAAAAAGGCAAACATAGAAATGCTTGCCTTGGATTGAAAAAGGCCCTTGACACAGTAGAACAGGGCAAGGATTCTAGAGTTGCAAGATCAAATACAATCTTATGGGGTAAGTGGCATCTTCACAAATTTTTTTAAGCTATGACATGATTTCATATCTGATATTATGTTTTTTATTTTTCCAAGTGATCTTATAAAGTAAATTTGATTGTCTGTAGGATTTTTTAAAACCCGTGACTAGAGAACCTGTCGAGACAGGTATAGGTAGTAGTGATGGTCCAATGTAGGAAAAAAGAAGAAATGTACCAATGATGCTTTTTGCCACTCCTGCGGTTGGCCTCGAATCCATTGATGACGCATGCACTGATGAGAGGGGGCATGATGCCATGCCGAAGCATGATGAGACAGAGCCTGGATTCCACATGACTCTGGAGATGAATGTACTGTAGACGACCAGGAAAATTTTCCTAGAGCAGCATGAGTTAAAAGCACCGCATCGCTAGATCTCACCTTTTTGGTGGATGAATCTTGTGTTCCTATCAAGGTTCAGAAGATTGCAGGTATTTATTAATTAATTTGTTGATTTTAATCATGAAATTGAAATAGACATACGTTGAAAATATTATAAATTAATGGATTACATGTTTTTGTAGGAAACAATGTCTTCTACAGGCATTTGAATGACAAAGCCTTGGAGCTGTTTGGCCCCACCATTTTCACACGGTGGAATAGCCAAGATAGTAATAAGAGAGATGGATTGATGGACCACATGGTCAACTTGTTTGGTAATACTTTCAACAGGAAAGTTGTTGCGATAGACAGTGAGAATTTGAAATATACCAGGGCCCAATATAGGGAAATATTGCAAGCTGACCTCAAGCATTAACGCCCTCCCATGGTTCCGGAGAAAGAGTGGAAGGCACTCATAGGTGATGCAAAGGAGAACTTTCTAAAAAGACAAGGAAAACAACCACAACCTGGTAAAGCAAGGTACAACATATATAATCTTTTTACTGAAATAAGCTCAATTATTATTTTCTTTTTTGTTTTAAGTAAGATTTTTGATATCTAAGGTTTTTCAAAATTTTCATATATAGGCTACCTGACACCTCCAAAGCAACCAAGGCTAGAATGGAAAAGCACGGGCAACATAGACTGGGCCAAGGTGGCTATAGAAAACTAAGAGCAAGAATCATAAGTTTTAAATGATTAATTATTGGGAATATTTATTTAACAGTACTGAACAAATATCTGATTTTGATACTAGAAATTTTAAAATGTGTTATCATGTATTGCAGGGAAATACGTTCCAAGCTGCTGCCACCAAGGAAGACCTAAAGCTTGGTTTCAAGTTTGTTTTTAAAAGTGTGGTTGAATATCGGAAAGCTTGGGGTAGAATCCAATCTCCCCAATGACGCAAATGCAGGTATATCACCAATTGTAGTATACTATTATAGTCTATTAATTTCTGATTATATCACCCATAACTAAAAATTTGTGTTTGTTTTTAAGCAACAATGCAACCGCAGCAGTGAATCTAGCGGTACTCAGCAAATATAGGTTGATGTTGGGGTGCACATGTCCCATGATAGTGTGGAGCATAGTGTCCATTCTGGTATGTATGCTTTGGAAATAGAAATATCTACTGTGATTAGATATATATATTTCCTGACGTATACTTATAAATTTTCTTCTTTCAATGGAAGACCATGCAGCTCAGGAGCCTGAACTGTAAGAGGAAGCAACTAGAACTCCAATTAACACCCCAAATGTCACATCTACACAGATAGGTGAAGATAAATATTGTAAATTTAATCAAAATAATGAAATATTTATTTCAATAATATTTCAATGTGATATATATATGCTCATTTCCGTTGTTGCAGTTCACACCCCTTCAGAACTGCCTCTACGCCCTGCTCAATGACGTACAAGAAGTGGCATACATGAGGGCATGGAAACACAAACAATAATAGGATATATCGCAATAAATACTGCGCCAATTGATAATTGTGATACTGTACTCGCAAGTTTTTTCAATGCAAAAAATAGAAATCAACGAAAAAGTAGATGCAACATAAATTCATGACTTCTATTTTGATGTATATTGATGTTGTTAGTATGAAACATGGATTCTCTTAATATTAGCTATTAGTAACATAATCGAGTTCTTAAAATATAATCATTTTTCCCATTTATATGAAAGCTAACATAGATAACTTTTATTTGGTATATATCTATTAGGTACTTATCTTTTATGTGATGCTCTTAGGAATTTTCCCATTTATATCTTTTATTTTCTTAGAATTTGAATTTTAAATTTAAATGTCATCACAAGTCATTGTATGCTTGTTTATAATTATTTTGTATTTGAATATTCAAATTTTGTGTTTTCTCATACATCATCACTCCTGTATGTGCTGCATGTAGATATTTTAGTCTGAAACATTGATTCTCTTTATATTAGATATATTATATATGTTCATCATGACTTCGATCATCATCACTCTTTATAATTTGATTACTGCCCAATATTACATCTCGAGGACCAACTTCAACACAGGGATCACATAGGAGTGCTGAAGTTGATAGAGATCAAATTTATATTATAAAATATTTTATTGTTGCTTTAGCACTAGTCAGAAATTTGGATGGTAATTGTGAGTAAATTTTTCTTTTGTAGACCATATTCCTAAATTGAAAGGTAACACAGATGGATTTTATTTTCTATAGTACAAGGTACTATATTTGTACCCACACTTTAGATCTGATTTTTGGTTTAATGTTGACGTGGAGATCTTCTACTATACCTCTCTTATTGTTATATGATCAATATGTTTATTTTATTACCTGTTACTGAAAGAGATGAAAATTATGTTATAAAATGTTTTACTATTGCTTTAGCACTATTAAGAAATAGTACCATTTTATCATGCAGCTGTAGAATTGTTATGTTACTGTACCTTTCTTTCATCCTTGTGCTTAATTGTTGTAGTATGTGGACTGTGTTAACCTATTTGAGGTCTGTACTTAACTTTTCCTATCTCTCAAGGTACTTTCATGTTCCCTTGGTGACTTGTCCCTTGAAAGGATAAGATCTGAACCAAAATGTTGTCTGAGTACAAGGAAGCCTAATCAATTTTTATTTGCTTTCTTCATTGCTTATTTACTGCTGCTGTATATGTTATAATTTGATTACTGCCCATTACATCTTGAGGACCAACTTCAGCACAAGGACCACAGAGGAGTGCTGAAGTTGATAGAGATCAAAATTATGTTATACAATCTTTTATTGTTGCTTTAGCACTAGTCAGAAATTTGGATGGTAATTGTGATGAAAATTTTCTTTTGTAGACCATATCCCTAAATTGAAAGGTAACATAGGTGGCTTTTATTTTATATAGTACAAGGTACTTATCTGTTATGTGATGCTATCAGGATTGCATAGAGAGAAATGAGGGATATTTTTATTTGGCATCCCACCACCCTTCCTTATACTGTGATGATGAACTTTCAGGTTATATGGAACGTTTGTACATTTGAGAGAGATATGACTGGTTGTACCTTCCGCACCTTGATTGAGCTATGATTGGTCTTGTGGTACCTTATCTTTCACTTGTGTTTAATGGGGTCATTTACCCTCCTTGAGAAACTTTTTTAAAACCACCTTGTTAAAGTTTTGGTCTTATAGAGTACTACGGTTGTTTGGACACATTTGGAGCATACCCTTGGTTCTAAGGGTCATGGGTCTTGTACTACCCACATCTATGTTATGACCATTGTTTATATTTCCTTATGTTATGACCATTGTTTATATTTGTACCCACACTTCAGATCTGATTTTTGGTTTAATGTTGACGTGGAGATCTTCAACTATACCTCTCTTATTATTATATGATCAATATGTTTATTTTATTACCGGTTACTGATTGAGTTATTAAATACTTGTTGTACCTTCCCCACCTTGATTGAATTATTATTGGACTTATGGTACCTTGTCTTTGACTTGTGGTTATTGCGGTCATTTACCCTCTTTCATTTTGTTTATACCACCTTGTTGAATTTTTGGTCTTATAGAGTACTTGAGTTTGATCACCTGTGATCAGTTGTGGTGTGCTGATAATCACTTCTCTTGTGCTGAGACTTGGTTGAAGTTTATAATTTTTGTGACTTTATTTATGTTGAGTTATGTACTATTCTTGACTATCATTTACCTAATCAACTCCAGTCATTTCTCTCTCTCTGGTTTGTACACACCCTCTTTTAGGGTTAGCTAGTTCCTAGAGAAGACTGGCCTCTCTGAGGCACAATCAGTCTTTTCTGAAAGTAACACTTCTGAGTATTTTTACAAGAATGGTTTCACACCCAGGTTGGTATCTTCAACTATATATCTCTTTTTGTTATATGATATATATGTTTATTTTATTACATGTTACTGAAGATTAGTTTATCATTTTAGTTTGCTTGTCAGTGTAACTCATTATAATCTGTTGATATGGCAATTATGAATATACCAGAGAGCTCGTGTTAAAAAATTACGGGTTGTACATTTGGAGTTCTTGGTTACAAGAGGTAAGTATGCATGTGAAACTTAGTGATTATGCCACATATCCAATTCTAGGAGTGGGATCTCCAAATAACATAAGGTGATATCCTTGAGCATATTGGTGTTTTGTATGTACCTAGAATAACTAAAAATCTATAAGTTTTAGTTTAAGTGATGATAGATATCAAATATATGGATGCGTTTCACGATAAACCCATCCTTATCCAAAATAGATTCTTGGATCTGTTAACCCCCAATTGTGCCTACCCTACTAGAGGGTTAAGATCCAACAAGATTCCATTAGGTTGGTCACATTATTCATTGATGCAGGCATGCACATTGATTCCATTAGGTTGGTCACATTCTTTCACTCTACCATGCTTGCTTCTTAATTAGAATCTCAATATGTCCAATCCCTTGGTTGTAATCAACCCAACAAGTATAGTAGCATACTCAAAATTGGATTACAAGCCTAGTGAAACATTAGTCCTGGAGGAGTGTTTTCGTTTTGGATAAGATCCAAACTTATTATTTCTTTTATGTATGATTCCCGGATGTTTACTTTTAAAATGGTAAAGAGGAACTTGGGATGGCTATGCGAAATATAGCCAATTACACTACGAGGTTTCCTAGAGCAGGTCTCCTCATAAGCTTGATGCAATGGCTTGCAACTATTGCTGCCATGTCTGAATTCTAAGATCCAGTTGTATAGGTGTCTCTTTTTTAAAATCCACCCAGTACTTGTATTTGACTGAGGGGTATACTTTCACTAGACCTAACTTGTGAAGACACTTTGTTTCCATACATTGTCAAAGTTGTTGGGACTTTTAGTAGGTCTAGTTCTAGCAAAATGAAATGATTAATTTTTCTAGGTGACATTAACATGGAAACATGTCTAGGGTCTGAGAACTGAAGGAACTTTGACTTAACCACTGGACCCAACCTTCTTGCTGTAACTCTTCTTATGGTATTAGCTTTTTGTCTTTCCAGTATAGTGTACATCAATGTGCCAATTAAATATTCATGATAGGATATTGATATGGGATATCTTTACCTCTGTTAGGTAGACTTAGATCATCTTTGATTATTTGGAAAATGATAATGCTTTTTTTTCCAATTGTTAAGAGCTTGGTTTCAAATTTGCATCTAGGGATGAGAGTTGTCCATATTATCAATCTAAACAACTTGGGTATCATTCGGGGTGTTAGGTGATTAACCATATATCCCTTGTTTGTTAGTTTCTTGATCTTCTGATTCTTGTGTAAACACAGGTATTGATTACCATATCATAGTGTTTAAGATGTTGATTTCCTATACTTGTCAACATTCCTAGAATTTGGTGTGAAATGTCTGTAATTAGGTGCATGTGGTGTTGAACATGGACTTCATTTCTTCTTTGTATGCATGGTGCTTTCGAATTTTAAAAATTGACTTATTTCACATTTGATTTTCAGCTATCATTGTAGTCATGGTTTGGTTGTTTCCAACACTTATATCTCTTGTTGATTACACTTAAGGAGATAATGAATATATCCATCAACTGAGATATGGAGCCATTGTAGGCATCATATTAACTGCACATATAACAACAGAATCAACTTTGAAAGATATCTACAATTAAATATCTACCCTTATTTATCATTTTTATGGTAGTCCCAAATGTCAAAGTTTTGAGAACTATGACAAAAAATCATGTTCATTAGGTGATTATTGACCGAAAACATTTGGTAGCTAACAAGATGTATGCACAACTATTCATACAAATGTGCCAAGACAAGGTTACATAAATCATTGACCTTCCATAATGGTCTTGGAAGATTGTCGACATTCCTAGAATTTGGTGTGAAATGTTTGGAAGTAGCTACATGTGGTGTTGAACATGGACTTCATTTCTTCTTTGTATGCATGGTGTTTTCGAATTTTCAAAATTGACTTATTGCACATTTGATTTTCAGCTATCATTGAAGTCATGGTTTGGTTGTTTCCAACACTTATATCTCTTGTTGATTTCATGGCTTGCAACTATTGCTGTCATGTCTGAATTCTAAGATCCAGTTGTATAGGTGTCTCTTTTTTCAAATCCACCCAGTACTTGTATTTGACTGAGGGGTATACTTTCACTAGACCTAACTTGTGAAAACACTTTGTTTCCATACATTGCCAAATTTGTTGGGACTTTTATCAGGTCTAGTTCTAGCAAAATGAAATGATTAATTTTTCTAGGTGACATTAACATGGAAACATGTCTAGGGTCTGAGAACTGAAGGAACTTTGATTTAACCACTGGACCCAACCTTCTTGCTGTAACTCTTCTTATGGTCTTAGCTTTTTGTCTTTTCAGTATAGTGTACATCAATGTGCCAATTAAAATATTCATGATCGGATATTGATATGGGATATGTTTACATCTGTTAGGTAGACTTAGGTCATCTTTGCTTATTTGGAAAATGATAATGCATTTTGTTTCCAATTTTTAAGAGGTTGGTTTCAAAATTGCATCTAGGGATGAGAGTTTTCCATATTATCAGTCTAAACAACTTGGGTATCATTTGGGGTGTCAGGTGATTAACCATATATCCCTTGTTTGTTAGTTTAATGATCTTATGATTCCCGTGTAAACACGGGTATCGATTATCATATCATAGTGTTTAAGATGTTGATTTCCTTAAGTTGTAAGAATCTGAGAAAGAAAATAAAGATGATGGGTTAGCTTAAGTAATTAATTATTGAAAAAGATTGATTGGGAATGTGGAGGATGAAAGGAGGAAGGTGCGATGGAGTTTTTTGAAGGATTCTGAATTGTGTACCTCAATCTCGGTGTTGAGGACGGCGGTGGCCGCCAGGGCCTCTTCGAAGGGAGGATCTGGAAGGGACATGAGCACGACTCCCGGCGATGAGGATTGGGCCTCGACTGAAGTGCTGGACAAAGGGAAAAAGACAAATCTGAAATAGAACCCTGTTCCTAGGGCGGGGATTGTGGAAGCAGGGACCAGCGAAGTGGCCAAGCTGGATCAGGGAATGGCAAAACCCAGAAAGCCTGGGCAAGGCCTACCAAAGGCAAAGAAGATACCCAAATTGCATATAAAATCAAATAGAGTTCGAACCGACATACAATACATGAAAGAACATGCTCTAATTGGGAAATTCGTTGGCATTTGGCCAGCTGAAAAAGCACTGGTATGGTGGATCAATACAACATGGAAACCCTAGGGACATTATGATCTACAACTTGGGGCTAAGGGGTTTTTCACAGTGATCTTCTTTAATGAGGAGGAACGAACAAGGATTTTCGACAATGGACCTTATTTCTTCAATTCTACGGGGTTGTATATTTGTCCTTGGAAGGAGCGCTTCAACCTGGATAAAGAAAATCTAACTATAGTCCCGGTCTGGATAAGGCTATACTCTTTACCCTCCGAATACTGGAAGGAGAAAATCTTTACAGAGATAAGCAATCAATTGGGGACATTCGTCAAAGTATCAGAAAAAACCAAGAAGATGTGATATACCTCTTACACCCAAATCTGTCTCTATATGGATATATCCCAAGACCTCCCAGAAGGAATTGATATTACCTGGGAGGATGAAGACTAGTTCTAGGCCATTGATTATGAACAGATCCCATTCAGATGTCACAGATGCCATGAACATGGGAATTTGTTCAGGGATTGTCCTCTGAATAAACAGTTTGAAGGAAATCTAGATGATGAAGGTAAAGATCAAGATGGTTTCAAAAAAGTAGCTACCAAGAAACAACACGCAAAGAAGGCAGGGGGCCCGGAGATACACAAGAAATCCATGATCCATAATAGGTTTGAGGTGTTGCAAAATGAAGTAGAAACTCAAGAAGCAATCAAGGAGATTAGGGAGGAGGTAACCGAAGCACCCCTGGAAAAGGAGACTAAGATTAATGTCAAGGAGCCGACAACAGACAAAACAAGGGAGAAAGCTCATCGCCAGAGGAAGGCAGAGATGAAATGGAGTTGGGAAACCTGGATCTGGAGAGCCTAGAGGAAGCATGCATAGTGGAGAACACTACCTCAATCTCTCCACTACAAGTTTCTCTCCTGGAGAAAGCTATCATCAAATCCAAGAATCACAAATATCTAGGTATAAACTCTGAACCTCTTAAGGACTTTGAAGGGAAAAAATTAAGTAGGGGCGAAAAAAGGGGGAAGCGTAGTAATATGCAGAGAATTCAAATGATAGGTAGGAATCTGGTGGCCTCAGGCCAATATTCCTCTATTGACACGGCCCTAGCTTCTCCAACCCCTAATAAGTTATAAGATGCGGATCACATCTTGGAATATCAGAGGCTGTAAGAGTCTTCTGAAGACCTGTCTCCTAAGACGGAAGATTAAATTAGAGAAACTGACTATAGTCTTCCTTCAGGAAACTAAATGTTCTGAAGCAGACCTTAAAATAATAGGAAAGAAAGTTTGGAAAAATGTGAAACCATGGTGATTGATGCTGTAGGTACTGCCGGAGGAATCGACATCCTCTGGAATCCAAATGAGGTTAGTTTAACGGATTGGATGGCCTCAAGATCCATTTTATCGACCCCGTTTCATGTTTTAGGAAGAAGTGTAAGAGGATTCTTGTCTAATGTGTATGGACTGTCAATAGCGCACCTTAAGCATTCCTTCTTGAACTCCCCGCGGAGCCTCAAAAGAGAGACTGGTACCCTTCCCTGGATTATAGGAGGCGACTTCAATTTGATTCGAAATCTGGTGGAGAAGAGGGGGGGACTTCGATGTTTACACCCCAGCAACGAGGAATTCTCGGAGGTCATTGAAAATATGGATCTGATTGATGTCAACACTTCTAATGGCTGGTTTACTTGGAACAACAAAAGGGATGGGGACAGAAGCATAGCATCAAGGTTAGACAGATTTCTAGTCTCTAAATCCATCATTATGGGTGGTGGGGAACCAACAGCCGTTGTGCTCCCAACGGCTGGATCGAACCATTGGCCAATAAGCCTGGAATGGAAAAGAATAGGGGAAAAAATTCGAAGGCCATTTAGATTGGAACAATTTTGGCCTCTTCACCCTAATTTTCTAGATCAAATGAGATAGTGGTGGCAGTCTTGTCCCATGGTCCCAGGCACCAGGATGTACAAATTCCAACAAAAGTTAAAATACCTAAAAGGTAAAATCAAGAAATGGAATAAATAAACTTTCGGGAATATCTTCCAAGCTAAGAACTTGCTTGACCTTAAACTTCAAGAGGTTCAAACGGAGGCTATGATGCATGGCCACTTAGCGGAGCTAAAAGAAAGAGAACATAATATCCTACAAGAACTTAACCTCAAAGATCACCAAGAAGAGCTCCTTTGGAAGCAAAAATCCAGGAGCTGTTGGTTAAAATATGGGGAAAGGAATACCAAGTTATTTCACAAAGCAGCCATCCAAAATCGCCATGGGAACAGAGTGGTCATGCTAAAAAATGAAGAGGGCAGCGTAGTGGAAACTCAACCTGAGTTGGAACAGACTCTAAATGCCCACTTTCAAGACCTGCTTGAGGAACCTAATATCAATAGAAGTAGAGAAAGGGAGCAAGTTTTCAGACATATCCCGAGCTTGGTCACGGAAGAACACAACAAACTCCTTATGGATAATATCAGAATGGAAGAGCTTGAAGAAGCGGTTAAATAGATGGCAGATGACAAAGCCCTGGGACCAGATGGTTTCACCACCAACCTTTTTCACTCTTGTTGGGACTGGCTGAAAATGAAGGTTTTGGACATTGTTGAAGATTCCCATAAGACCAGGGTTATCCTGAAAGCCCTCAATGCCACCTTTATTACTCTCATTCCAAAGGAAATGGGAACAGAGGACCCCAACAAATTTTGACCTATTGCCCTTTGCAATGTTATATATAAAATCATAACTAAGGTCATAGCTAACCGGCTCCGCCCCCTTCTCCCTTTGATAATTTCACCGAAACAAGATGGATTTGTGGAAGGTCCTGAAATTCTGGATGGTATAATTCTGGTGCATGAAACTATCCATTTGGTGAAGAAGGAGAAACTCCTAGGTATGCTTCTCAAACTAGATTTATCAAAAGCCTATGATAAGCTAAATTGGACTTTCCTTGCAGGGATGTTAAAATCCTTCGGCTTTAGCAACTTATGGATTGAATGGGTAATGAGCCTAGTCTCCTCCCCCTTCTTCTCTATTCTGGTGAATGGCACCCCCTCTCAACCCTTTTCAGCATCTCGTGGGATTAGACAGGGGGATCCGAGATCACCTTTTATTTTCATTATTATTGCAGAAGGCATGGCTAGAATTCTATTGGTCGGTTAGAATAGTAATGCCATCCGGGGTCTTGATCTATGCAATGGGTTAAATCCCCAAACCCATCAATAATTTGTGGATGATACAATGCTCGTGGGACCTTCCTCGGTGCTGGAAGTGAAAAATATCAAGGACATCCTAAACATCTTCCTTAGAAGCAGTGGCTTAGAGATTAACAAAGAAAAATCGAAGGTTTATTTATTCAACACACCCAGAATTAATTGGCGTAATATCTTAAGAATTTTGGAATTCTCTAAAGTATTGTTACCTTCTAAATACCTGGGGGCACCTTTGATTGAATCCATAATAATCCAAATCTCCTGGAAAGACCTGCTTGATAAACTCAAGAACAAATTGCAACTATGGACGCACAGGGCCCTGAACTTCCCTAGCTGGCTCATCTTGGTAAAATCGGTCCTCCAAGCGATGTCGGTCTATTTATTCTTGGTGTTGGTTGCACCCAAAGCTGTTTTGAAAAAAATTCGTAACATTCAAAGGAATTTTCCGTGGGGTGGTACTCATGACCCAAGAAAATGGACCTTGGTGAAATGGGAAACGGTCTTCACTCCAAAAGGACTGGGTGGCCTCGATCTTTGGGATCCCCTGTGTATGAACAAAGTGTTGGGGGCCAAAATTTGGTGGAGATGGATTACGCACATAGAGGAACCCTGGGTGAAGTTATGGCACATGAAATATGCACCCTTATGGCCCAAGCAGGATCTTATCCTCTTCATGGAGGATAAGCCGGGCTCGGGCATATGAAAGTTGGCTCAGATGAATCGAGAGCTGGTAAAAATGCATAGTTTTTGGGAAATAAGAGATGGAGCTTCGACATCCTTTTTGTACGATGCGTGGCAGCAATTCCCTAAATTGGTAGAAATGCAGGATAACTAGGAGCTTGTCCAGCAATTACAGAACAACCTATGGGAGAAAGTAAGGGACTTCTGGGAAACGGGCCTTGAGGAAAATAAAGTCAGACCTTGGAAACCGCTACAATGGTGGTAGAATCTAACCGAGGAAGAAAATCTGGAAATTTTTTACGAGGAGCTGCTCAAATGCCAAATCCCGGTGACTAGAGGCCAAGACAAAATCTGATGGGGCTATTCAAATACTGGGAACTTTACCAGTGCTGAAGTAGTAGCCCTCTTGGAGGGTTATGACCATAGGCCACGGGAGGAAAGATGGAAATTTTTTTGGTACCATCATTAGCCCAAAATCGCCACCTTTGGGTGGTTACTGCTTCACCGTCGTCTTCTAACTTGGGAAAACCTTAGGAAAAAAGGTTTCTCAGGACCCTCACAATGTAGCATATGCTTGCATGAAAGCGAATCTATAAACCATCTGCTGGATGAATGCACGCTAGCCTCGGTTCTCTGGGGCAAGGGGGAGTAGAGATTCAGACAGACAGCCAGAACGTGTGGTCACCCGGATTTAACCTTGGCAAACTGGCCTACTAACCCATTCAAAAACGAAATTCTCAACAGGCTCTGGGAACTATTTCCAGGGTTTGTGGTTTGGGAAATTTGGAAGGAACGCAACCTTAGAATCTTCGAAAACAAGAAAAGAAACATGGAAACCATTTGGCTAACAATTGAAATACACCTTAAGGAAACCATAAGAATTTGAAATTTTCACCCAAAAAAGGGCCATGTTGATCCTACAGAAGATAATCATTTTGAATGCTTCGGGTATTTATAGCTTACCTCGAGAACCATCGGAGTGGATTGGAATCAGAACTAAAACTCTGAGCCCTGATGCATGGTGAACTCCTCTGATGGGCACCCTGAAACTGAACTTTGACGGAGAGCAAAAGGTAATCCAGGCCCGGCTGGTTTTTGGGGAGTGGTAAGGAACAGCTCCGGCTCTGTGATGGGTGTTTTTTGGGGAAACCTGGGCGAAACAACTAATAATGTTGCAGAACTCGAAGGCATGGTCAATGGCATCAGATGGGAATTATTGAAGAAATGGCTATCTATGATAATGGAAGGGGATTCTAGCATTTTGTTAACTATGGCGGGATGCATCCAGAGGGGGGAGATGGTTTCCAAGGTCTCACACAATTGGAGATGGGAGTGTAGATTAAACCAACTCCAGCAAATTCTGCAAACCTCTCCGGCCATAAAGTTTTTACACGTTCGACATAATGGAAATAAATTGGCTGATGTGCTGGCCAACAAGGGGGTGATGGATCGGTCTACCTTCAAAGATGGCTCCCTAATTGATTTATGCAATCACGTGGCTCATCGCCACTTTGAGGAGATCGCAGCTGTTGATCTTCTCCCTCGGTCAAAACCCCTACAACACGTGGATGAAATCCCACATGTTGAAAGTGGGGAAGAGACACATGTAGCCAATCCACCGATGCGTGGCATCGATCATGCTCCCGGTGAAGCTTTGTACTAAAGGGTGGTCATTCACCGGGGTGGTATTTGATATGGCTAAGTGGTGACTTTCATTACCACGTATGCCCAGTCACATCTGTATTATTATTTTACACCGTTCACTCCAGGAGGATGGGAAAGACCAGCGTAATCTTTACTTCCCTTACAGGATGAATTACAGAGGTGATGGAAGCCTCGTTTTTAGTGGACAGGATGGTACTGTTAGTAGCCATTTCAGTAGGCTTATCACGTTCCGGGCATGCGAGACCTCTGGCAATCACAGAAAGGGCATTATTGGAACTAATGGGAATTTATGGGCTGGTACGTATTCCATATCTAGATGCAGGGTCATGGTTTATAAATTCATGGAAGGTGACGAGGGCATCCCAATATGCACCGTTAAAGTCGTTCGTCTCTCCCATATTTTGGTTATGCTGTTTTGGTTTCACCTGCGCCTTAGTTGGCTTAACATAGCTGGTGGATTTTATTTCTCCTTTGGGACATTCTTTCTTCAAATTATGGCTCCTCGTATTCATCTGTCCAGTCGTCGAGGCTCCGACAGAAATTCTGGGAGTCGGGGATGATACACAGGGACTAGCTTTGAACCTCAGGCTAGTACCCATGAGGACTCAACTCTCTCGCATTTTGACTAGGCGCATTTCTATGTAGAGGAGACTCCGATGACCATTGGAATCCAGATCGCCCATCTGGAGATATCTTTGCAGGATGAGATTGAGAATAATTTGGGCTACCAGATTGTTGCTAACCCTTATTGGGCGTGCAGAATTCTCCTAGCCAGGGAAATTCAAGCTCGGGAGAGCATTGTGAACCAGATGAAAGAGATAATTGAGGGTCTGAAGAATCTTCAGCAAAGCGAAATGGAAAACACTTGCACCCTGGAATCTCTCATGAACGACCTCAGCATGCAGTCCCTGTCAGATTTAAGAAGCGAGGAGCATGGGACGTCGAGGTTATAATAATCGTTACTGGTGGTCTCTGTTAGTATTCGTCATTTTTGTTTGTTTGTTAAGCTTCCTATCAGGAAGGCCACAAGGAAGGATTCCCCTCTTCTTCTAGGCTCTAAAGCCACGATGCATATCGTCTTTTGCCATTACCTTCTTTCAGTTCTCTAAGATTTTGGGAGACCCTTTGGTTGGTTGATGTATATGTGATTCTGGATGGTTGATGTATATGTATTTTTGAAGTTAAAGTTCTGAGTTGGCCATCCTGTCTCCATGGGGATGTGCTTGGGTCTGTTCATCTCCTTGGTGGGCTCTTTGTAACTTTTTTTGTACTATTGGATCTTATTAATAGAATTTTGTCCATCTTACTTACAAAAAAAAAAGTAATTAAGTATTGATTTCATGGGATAGAGTCTTCTTTTTTCAATTGTTGTATTTCTTCTTATTGTGTCCAATAAAGTAGGTGGAACTAGTGGCTCATGTATTCTATCCACTGCAATTAGCATTATCCTTAGAGTGAGAGTGATTACTCAATATCTGGTGCAGTATATTCCTTTTCCACAAAAGCATAGATTAAATGTCTAGCATAAGTTATATGTTAGTACCTATATTAGTGTTTGACTAGACAAACTGTTTTATATGATACAATGTGAAATATATTTAGGTTTAACCATTGCATGAATCACAATCATTCATTGGTGATTGTGGATCATATGGGATCCCTAGTTCTCCACTCTTCATGTTGATGTTGCACTGTGCATCACAATCCAAATAAGAGGTGATTTGAATCTAATTCTTTGATGGTTACATTATGCCTAGGAGTTTCCAAAACTCATTTTCACTATTGTAAGGGGATAGGAAAATCCCTAGCCATGCTCAGAATTGCCCATATTTGTTAGGAATTAGCCCATAATTAGTTCAGACTCATAAGAGATAAGGTTTTGATGAACACGAAGTCAGAAATAGTCTCAATTTATACCCAACATGTTTAGGTTTGACCATAAAGAATGGCTAAAATCTTCTCAGAATTGTTGGTTTCTTAGGGATGAGGTTTCATTGTCGTTGGGAGGTTGAGATATACCTTGGATCTTTCGAAATTATTGCATGCCATTAGATGTTGATCTTGACTTGGATGGGTTTTTGGTTCAAATTACATTTTGGAATGGTAATTTCCTTTTACTATTCTCTCTTGCACAATATGCTACACGTTTACATGCATAAGCTTCATTTTTTTTTATTTTTTATTTTTTATTTATTTTTTTATTTTTTTTTTATTTTTTATTTTTATTTTTATTTTTTTTTATTTTTATTTTTATTTTTTTTTTTTTTTTTTATTTTTTATTTTTTTTTTTTATTTTTTTTTTATTTTTTTTTTTATTTTTTTATTTTTTATTTTTATTTTTTATTTATTTTTATTTATTTTTTATTTATTTTTTATTTATTTTTTTATTTTTTTTATTTTTTTATTTTTTTATTTTTTTTTATTTTATTTATTTTTATTTTATTTATTTTTTTATTTTATTTTATTTTTTTATTTTATTTTTTATTTTTATTATTTTTTTTTTTTTTAATTTTTTTTCTCTGTGCAGCTGTGCCAATTCCTAGCACAATTAATTTTAGCACTGTTTTGATTAGTTAGATATATGCTTTCGATTTTGCCTCTTGATAAGGCAATGTTACATTGGTGTAAGCATACATAGAGGATTGGAGAGATGTATAATTTCAAAGCAATGTAAGTATGATTCCAAAAAATCAATACAACATATGTTCTTAATTTAATTTGATTTGTTGGTATCTGCACATGTACATGTGATGTTTCCATTTAAATATGCATGATAGTTAGTGACATTAAACATGCATGATTCAAGGATTGCCATTTAGTTTGGCTTTTTTTTAACACTTCCAGGTATCATCTCAATATTGACGAACGCTCGTGTAGGCTATAGAAGAGGGTTCCATGCAGATGCTAAACCTGCCACGAATATTTGTCGCTATATCGACGCACATCCTCTATATGTTTCCACGCAGATGCTGAACCTGCCACGAAAGTTAGTGAAGCGATTCGTGGATACTGCGATAGACATTCGTGGAGATATAAAAAATGTTTCCAAGCAGATTCTGAACTCGCCACGAAAGTTAGTGAAGCGATTCGTGGATACTGCGATGCACATTCATGGAGCTATAGAAAATGTTTCCACGTAGAAGCTATACCTGCAACGAACATTTGTCTCTATAGCAACGAACCTCTGCTATAAGTTCGTCTCTATAGAAACGAATGTTCGTGGCAGGTTTACCATCTGTGTGGAAACATATAGAGGACGTGCGTTGATAGAGCGATGAATATTCGTGGCAGGTTTGAAGTTGAAGTAGATCTAAGAACTGTTGTATAGGTGACACGTGGCCACTATGAAGTGTGGATATTGCCATGACGGGTAATCTTCGTCTCTATATCCACGAACATTTCGCCACAAAAAAATGAAACCCATATCGTGGTAACATGGACAAAAAATAGTGGCAATTACAATGAAAAAACATGGCAAATTTGACCAAATGTACTAGTTTGTAATGGTTCATATGAATAAAATACTTCTTCTCCAAGTTTCTCTTTTATTTCCATGGTGTATTTCATTTATCTATTTTTGTCAATGTTCCTTCTATGATTTTCATAATAGTTTTGCATATTTTCTCTCTTCTCCTGGCATTCAAGCCTTCCAGATCTCAACCCTCAATATCCGGATAATTGGCATAGTGTTGCAATGGAAGAAGAAGTCCTAAAAATTGCCTCATTGCATATTTGCATGTTTTCTCTCCTCCCATAGTCAAAGTTCAAATGTAAAAGTCATAAATCCATTTTTTAATTAAATGTAAATGGGAACATGTGGATATGTAATTGATGGAGTCAATGAATCGAAGTTTACATGGTCAACAAGAAACCTTATAAAAAGGTAGTAGGGGGATGGTTAAGATCGAGAAGAAGAGGTTCTAAAATTGGCCTCATTTCATGTAATGGTTCAGATGAATAGAATCATTATTCTTTGATCTTAACTCTCCTCCTATCACCTTTTTATAAGGTGTCTTATTGACCATGTCAAATTTGATTAATTGAATCCATAAATTACATCTCCATCATGTTCCCATTTACATTTAATAAAATATCGATTTATGAATTTTACATTTGAACTTAGACTATAATCCCCCCAAGATTTAGATCAGAGAAAGTAAACAGGTGAGATGCAACTTTTAAGAGAGGCTCTTTGTACAGGTGGCGCATTATTCCTTTCATATAAAGACTCATATATTAGGTGCTATATTTAGCATATTTTGGTTGCTCCACTTATTAATATTTCTTGGTATGGAGCATTCCATTTGAGGCTATTATTATCCAATTGTAGCCCCCTTCTTGCCCCTATTCTATCAAGGAGAGGAGGGCACACCAAGATGATTTGTTTAATGATTTATTTTTCTAGTGTGTGATTGAGAGAAGTTATTTTGTAATAATTATTTTGGTGGAATGATAAGAATGTGTCTATTATTACATAATTTCAAATTGCTTTCCATTACATTAATGTTTCATATTTCATATATTTAATTACTATTTTATGTAGTGTTGATATTAACTCTTGATACATGGCATCTACACTTTTGAGTTTTCCATTCAACTTTTTTGTTTCTACGTATATGAAGCTTTCATTGCTGTTTCAATTTTTAGTTTTGAATGTAGGAAAAATTATTTGAGTGCATATTTTCATCTTGTGGATGTAAAATTTCAATTGTTGCCATATACTCCACTTATGTGAAATAGAGTGCAAGTTCCCCTTTCTTCTTTTTGGACTGTGAAATCATATGTGTGTCCAAGTTGAAACAAAACCTGGAGGCAATTTTATTAGTGCTAGCATCTCTTACCCAATTGAAAGCAACAAAACCATGCAACATTAACTCACCATCTCTAACATACTTCTTTCCATAATGAACTGTACCCTTCAAATATTTGAGCACATGCTTGCAGAATTCCAATGACACTATTGGGTTTCAACCATGAACTGACTCAATGTATTTATTGTGAAAAATATATAAGGGTTGTATTCACAATCTAAATGGTCAAAACCAAAACCAAAATCAAAATCAGAATCAAAATCATATCAAATCAAAATCTAATTCACAAGATAATTTCATATTTGGAAACATAGGTATGGCTAAGGGTTTGCAATTAAGCCCTTGAAATCTCTTTAGAATCTCCATTGAGTACTTGCCTTACCCAAGGACGATTTCATTTGCATCATGCTAAACCTCTAGACCCATAAAGTAACGCAATAGACTAATTTCCTCCATGTCAAATTCACTAGTGAACTTCTTGTTGTATGGAAAAATAATTGTTTCAGAACTACTTGTAAGAATAAGATCATCTACATACAAGACTAATACAAGCATTCATATTTATCATAAAAATAATAAAAATTAGAATTTTCACAAATTTTGAAGAAGCTTAAATTCAGTAAGTAATCCTAAATCCTCAATTACCATGCACATGGTGCTTGCTTCAACCCTTAAATGGTCTTTTGCAATATTCAAACATGGATCTCACTTCCATGCACCTCAAAACCTCTCAATGGATTAATGTACACTTCCTCTTCAATTGCTCCATTAAAAAAAAGTGCCTTCACATCCATCTAGTATAAAATCCAACCAAAACATGATGCAAGAGATATGATGGTTTTGATGCAAGTATAAAATGGCATAGGGAATCAGTCTCCTTATACTTAATCCCTAGTCAATTCTCTCTTTATGTAAGAATCCTTGATCTACACCACTACATCACGGTACAATTTTCAACTTGATATTGCCATTAGTTTTCTCACAATCGTGTCAAAACAAGGATTATTCCATTGTTGGACCTATTTTATCTTGAATACATTGAAATCTTGAATGATTGGGTTTTCTTTGAAATTCAAACAACTATGTCCATGTGTTAGTCAATACTTTTTGCAAATGGTCATTGGTATTTCGATGTACCTCCGATGACTAAAGGGTTATACATGTTAGTTTGAAATTTTTTTTGGGAAATGATTGCCAAAAATTTGATGTAAGTTCAACGAAAAAAGGGTCTACCTATGTTGGTTTGTATGGGATTTTGTTTTTTGAGGAAATTGTTGGAATGATAAAGTTATTGTCAATCATAAAGTCATCTCATGTGTTCCTCTCAAATTTTTCAGAAGAGTGGGAAACACTGATCCAAATGGCAGAGAAAACTAGTTTGGATGGATCGTTAATGATGACAAAACAACCAACTATAGCAATGAATCTGTCTTAGTTTGAATGAGTGAGGTTGGTGAGGTCAGACGTGTTTATATTAAGTTGTTATGGGCAGTATAGAACACAGTTCTGAAACAATATATTCACAGAAGTCATCCATATAAAATGGTGATATAAGACGACTGTCCCCTTTGGGAGGGAACTGTTTAGAGTTTGGATTTTTCTAGAAAAATCCAAATGTCAAAGGTGTTCAGGGTTCTGGAGATTGGGGGTTCCACATCCGACAAGGACATGCTATCAAATGAATGGTGGGAGAGGGAGGGAATCTTGAAAATCGATGAAGAATACAGGAACATGCTTCAGGCGTGTACCATAAGTGGTGTACGCCAAATTACTCTTGGGTCAGATTCAATGGTTTCAGGAGAAGATTCCGCTAAAGCCTCTCAGGAAAATACTCAAGTACCAGACCTAAATACCATTTCACAGTCAAAGAATTTGATAGGAATTTACAGGGGTAATGGTACTATTAAGAAATATGGAAAGTGGAAAATGTAATAGGAGGGTGGTAGTATGGTTTTTGGTCGAGATATCAGTTTGGAAGGAATTGTAGCTCTTTCCTTAAAGGTCTTAGTGGGAAAATTTAGCTACAAAGCCATGAACCCTAGAGAGATATCACATTGGGTATCCTTGACATGGGATCGACTTATAGGATACATACCAGACATTTTGATTCTTTCAAAGGGATGGTATGGGTTGGTATTCATAAAGGAGGAGCATGCAACCTTCATCCTGGAAAAAACTTGGTTGCATGGGAATGGGAGTCTAATGCCCAATCGTTGGTATTTTGGGTTTGACCCTAATACATAGAGGATTATATTTAGGCATATTTGGGTCCATCTTGTAGGATTTCCTTCGACAATGCGGAACATAGTTGCATTTGAAGTTGTGGAAAACCACCTTGGCAGATTCCTCTTTATAAGTGAAGAAGTCCTGACTAGCATGGACAAAAGGGTAGGTCACATGTTGGTTGAAATCGATATGTCTAAGTTTCTGTTAGAAAAACTTGAAACTGAATGGAGGGGGAAAATTATTTCTCAAACCTTAGATTATTGGGGTTTTCCCTTCAGGTGCTCTTGGTGTAAAGCAGTGGGTCACTTATGGCATCAATGTTCTATGGTCAGCTCCAGGTCATAGTTTGAAGATTCCTTGGAAGACATTCAAGCATGGACCTTAGGAATTAGCACCATATAAGAAGCCAATATTGGAGTGGATGCTAGATATGAGTAGCTTTGTACTGGACACAATTTGGAAGGAAATATGGACTCTTCGAAAATTGTAGGTAAGCTTCAGGAGCTTGATCCTGTTTTTGTTTCATCCTTAACAAAAGTTGAAATTGATTTCATTTCATCATTAGAAGGAAAGGGTGACTCGATTGGGGAAGATATAGTAGGGGGATCCTTTTTTCTATCATGGCATAAACCTTCAGAAACCTGAAATAGTATCTTCTGGGGAGGATGGACTTCAAGTTGAGGGAGAGTTATTGAAGAACCATGATAACTAGAGAATGAATAATAATATAGACCCTCCCTCTATTTTTACATAGTCCCAAAATATTGAAGTTTGTCTTACTTTACTCACAAATATTGAATTTGTCCTTCTAAATTTGTTAGTTTCCATCATATCCCAAATATGACCACTAGGGATATGATGAATGATCAGGATGACAAATCAATGTTTGGAAAAGTATTCACTATGATATATTCTTTAGTAGGAAGGGACAATATAGGTGTTAGAAAAACAAGATCGCAGAGAAATAACAATAAACAATATGAAAATATAAATAACATAAACATAATACAAGAGATACACCAATATACGTGGTTCATGCAATATGGGCTATGTCCATGGAGAAATTGCCAATCCTTTTTATTATACTATCCAACAAAATGAAGGGATACAACTTACAACACATCTACTACAACTTCGTCTTCACTCTCTCACAGTCTCTCTTACACAATCACATAGATCTTTACAATACTACAATATGAATAGTCGCATTACAATGTCTTCCTTTTAAAGAGGGATTACCATGGTATACCGAATACCATGGGCCCGTAAATCACCCATTATTGACCAAGTCATGACTATGAAATTACAACATTTTATAAGGCATTTTTTATGAAATTTTTTCTACGAGGGAACTACCCCCAAACTCTCGCCAAGGGGGCGGGGGGGCTCCTAAAATGTAGTCGCCGCTCCCATTGGACCCCCCATGGTGACTATATCGGGAGTCCAAGCCCCCCCAAGCCCCCCATCATAGGATGGGATCCAGACATGGCTGAAACACGACCTCTGAATAAGGACAATTAGGATCCACAACCAACGATAGGTGGTTTGGAGAGCTCGAATATGACCCCTACATACCGTGACATTGTAAAGAAGAAACCGTTCACTACTTATATCGGGAACAAACCAGTTGAGAATTTCTCAAAAGAGGATATGCCGGAAAATATGGTCAACAATACCCTTGTCATAAAGGTTGCAAAAGGGGTTAGGCATGGAAGTATTGCAAACAATTTTTATCTTGTCAAAATGAGAAGTGGAAGAAAAGGGAAACATAAAATTTTAGGTGATCCAAAGAATGATACACAATCAATCATAGATTCAGACAACCTTCCTTCTGCAAATACAAGGGTGCTTAGAGATTTAAAATCCCTAGGTAGGGTTAAAAAATTATCTTTATGTCATTAAATATCGTAGGGGCCCTCGTAAAAAACTTTCCCTCAAGATAATTGTTATAGGTCAAATCTGCACTTCTCCGTCCCGTGATCACATTGCCTTATAGATCACACAAAAGAACACTTAGGATTGAAGAGCTAGATTGCCTTGGATGATTTGCTGCTAGAAGTACACTCCTCACCTCAAAAGATTACAACTTTTCTTGATTTTTCCACATGTACGCCCCTCTCTGCATAGAAGATCGGCGTACACCTTGAGAAAATACCCTACTTTGCTCAAGGACAACCAGCATACATATACCAAAATGTTGCAAATGCAGGTTGTAAAGCATATAATTTGCTTCTTGTACGCTACTCTTGTTGTATGAAACCCACGTACATCTTAAGATGAAATCAAAAAAATATTAATTTGACGAATTGGGATTAGTTGAATTTGGTTCTGCAACTTCCCCAACCTCCCAATTCAACCACCTCTTGATCTAAACTACCTACCTTGTCCCATAAATACAAGGAGGATCCATGAGAGGGGTTAGATAAAAAGTGTGAAAAACTTGGAGTATTGTTATGCTGGAGGAATTCCCAAGTTAGAGTGAAGAGAAGGAGCCCATGATCCGGTTGCATAAATATCTCTACACGTCAGGTATATTGTACTGATTTCATGTTTCTTTGAAAATAAAAAGGTCGAAACACCCTTCTTGTCCCAAATCAGATATCTATTGGATTGTATGTCTATTTGGCTTAATTCTTGATTATAGTTGATGTTAAATTTCTTTATAACTTCTTCATATGTTATATGGTCAAGATACGTTGAGGAAGGTATATTTTGTGTTGCAGGTTCATCAAGCAGAAGATCAAGCGGGAGATCAAGTGAAAGGCCAGGAGAAAGATAGGATCAACCATCGAAAAGAGGTATTTCTTTCAATCTCGATCTCTTTCTTTTGCAATAACTAAATGCAATATAATCAATGTGTTTACTTGTCAACCCCACCCAGTTGGTAGTGTCCATCTCCTCACTATAAGGTAGAAACCCTAAACAACAGACTGGTGACTCCGCTGGGGAGTAACCGTTTAGTCTTTTCTACTATAGGAGACATAGTTTTGGTTTTCTTCCAACCCATTTTTCAGTCTTTTTGATTGTCTGAGAGGCCTTGTAGGTCTGTGTTACCTATCCTTTGTTCTTGATTCATTTCAGTTGACTGTTTGCAAATCCTGTTTGTACCCTGTTGAGGCATGTACGCTGGTCCTCCCTACTTACAACAACGTTTGTTACCTGATAAATGCCCCTCCTTGTACTCCACAGTAGCGTACCTCTCCTGATGTACGCTGGTTGCTACAATACATAGTAGTGTATTTTCCTGTAGTGTCTAGTTTGCTATTAGGGTTTGATTTCCAAGCTTTGGTTTCTTTTCCAGCCTATTGCTTTGCTGTCTACATTGACCCCTGAGACCTCCTATGTCTCTTTTGAGTCTTTTTGGCCTCTCCAATCTCTTTTAGCTTGTTTTTGCTTGCTTGAGTCTTTGATTAAGTGTCTTTTCCGCTTAATAGCCATTTTTTGAAATTCGTGCAATATTCTCTTTCCGACATAGTTGCATACCTTCACCCTAATTGCTGTTGCAGTCATACAGACCTGCATTTTGAATGTTTGTTGTCTGTTGCAATGTAGAGCACGCTTTCTCTTTGTCTTATCCTTTCTATTAGGGTTTGACTGTCAAGTTTGAGTCCTTAGGGTTGCTTTCGAAAGGTTGCTTGGTTCAGATGCTTGCTGATTATCTTATCAGCTTAGTTCAAGTAAGTCGAAGCCTCTTAGTTATCTTTCTTTTGAGTCTGTGTGTTGTTATAGTCATTCTTGGTTCGCTTGCTTACTTTTTGCTTGGCTTAGTGTTTTTCTTAGGGTTTTGATACTTAGGAGCAACCTATTTAGGTCTGCCTTTCCGTCACAAGTGTCTCTTTTCCCCGTTTCTTTTTCACTTTGTTTCCAAGCCTCAAGTTTTTTCTTTTGCAAAAACTTGGTAAGTCAAGTCTTCATAGAGTCTTTTGATTCATTTGCTTTGAGCCATTTAGATGTTTGTATTACACATGCTTTATAATTAGATCTTGCTTGCTTTTGTACAAAGCTCTCTTTCCTTTACATTTATCATAACAGACAAAAAATTGTTCAAATAGCTTAGTAGTAAGGTCTTGCATTATTTCGAGGTAGCATGGTTTGCTTTGAAATATTAAAAAAGAAAATACAAAAAGATTTTGTTTTAGGATTGATTAGGTTTCAAGTTTTTGAAAGAAATATAAACGAAAAGAGAATTTTTTTTTGTGAATTTGAAAGAATTTGCACTTTACTTTCGTAACAAACCATTCCACATGCCGCACTACAACCCTTGAGTAACAAGTGGCCCTTAAAATGAATTATTAATAAAATTTATTAGCAACATTTTTTTTTAGGAATACACGACATCAACTAGCTTAGGCTAGAGTTTCGAGCTTAAATCACCTTAAACTGCTCGGAACTGGCTTCATTACTCAACAATCATAGTACGACTTTCATTTAGGTAAATCTATATATATCAAATAGTCCTGGGAAACTCTACTTAAACCAGAGCTAAGCACGAGGCCGTGGGAGATTGGAATTGTTGAGGATATCCCCTCACTTTCCTTTTGACCATAAACCAGAGTTGACTCGCATATGGGGGTCCTTTCAGACTTTGGGCATTGTTACTCTGTCCATGCGTTTCGACTAGGTTGACAACTGTCCCCCCAAGTTATTTCATATTGATGGTAGCCTTAGTATCAGACCTCTAGGATCTTACACAGGTAGAGTGGGCGGTTATTCCCACTTCACCTCGGATAGACGTGGAAGGTAACCCTCTGACAATAATCCCAGGAAAGCAGTTTGGTGATTCAAGCGCTTGCACCGAGTGGACCTCCAGAGGATGCCATGTAACTGATTGTCGGGACTCTGTTAGTCTGTTCTGGGCCCTAATCATCCCAGACTTGCTTCCGAGATTATTTTCCATCTGTTTGATTGGTTTGATTACTTAGGAACTTTTTTAGTGGTATGCTGTTTTCTCCTTAGTTGTAGTGGACACTAGGTTTTTACTTAGTTTTATTTCGTTATAGTTGTGGAGGACCAAGATCTTCATCGGTCTCGAAGGTTGAAAAACCTTCCCCCACTCATAGTGGAGCCTCCACCACCACCACAACGTAGGAGAACTGATTCCTGTGGTTTTTTTGAACTTACGGGTGACACAGAGGTTCTTGGAGAACCACAGCCTAGAACACTGGATCGAAAAATATTTGATACCGTCAAGGTTAAGGATCTAACTGCTACAGAGTTTAATACTCCTTTTAACCCTCCTCTTACAGGACCCAATGATCCACTTCTCGTGCCTGTTGGTTTCCAACAGCCTGAGTTTAGTGCTTACCTTTTTACACTGGGTTATACCATGGTTAACCCAGGAGACGAGCAGGGAGTTCCACAAACTCCCACAACTTCTATGGATGCAAGGATTCTTAATCCTTCTTTCTCAAACACTGCCCAATTGATTTCATCTCAGAATGCTTCGGCCTCAACCCCATCCTTTAGTTTCAATGTTGGCACTTTAGGCATGCCGAGCTCATTAGCCTCAACATCTGTCTCAGCCTCCACACCCACTTTTGGACCCAACAATGTCCCTCTATCAGGGGTACCCGCAGTGAGTTTCACTCAGTCTTCTGCCACTTAATTGTTACAAGGTGTAACTCAGAATATTGCTTCTTCATCCGTGGTCGGGTCTATCCCTTCTACATCCATGCCCACCATGGGTACGATGACGGCACCATCCACTACTACCATGTCGGGTTTCAACCCCTATGCAGGTTATAACGTTAATCCATCGAATATGCCTGTAGGGAGTATCCCCTTTTCTCTATTTGCTAAAGGAGGGGTTAATATCATTAACCTCCAGTTCGGTGGGGTTAACCCCTAGTCACAATGGACTGCTGCCCAAGGATTTAATCCGCTTAATTTCGGATGGAACAATTTCAATCCTTTCATTTCACAACCGATGGCTGGGGGAAACCCCAACCAACAATACATGAACCAGGACATGGTTGGTTCCCAATACTAGGTTCCTGTTTACCAGATGCGATTGGCTCAACCACATTTACCTTTTCTGGCAACTTTAAACTTGCTAGATCTTTCAAAGCTTATGAACGACCCCATGCCTCATGATGCTACATGGTGACCCATCCCTACCAAGTTTCCCTCGGACATTCCAAAGTTTGAAGGCAAGGATGGTGAGGACCTTAGTGACTATGTCACAACATTTCACCTCTGGTGTTCCTCCAACTCACTGAATGATGATTCCATAAGGTTGAGGCTCTTTCAAAGAACCTTAGCTAGTGTGGCAACCAAGTGGTATATCCAATTGTCCACTGTTGCCTATGGCACCTTTCCGGATCTTACCATTGTATTTTTGAACCACTTTCAACTTCTTGTCCGATATGATGCCAGTACAGATCTTTTGTCAACCTTTTAGAAAAATAAGGCCACTCATCTATCTGATCATATTCAGGAGTGGCAAAGGCGAAAGAGGCTCATCAAGGCCGACATCCCTCCAACATTCTTGTTAGAATGGTACCTTAAGTCTCTTCTTCCTTATGTTTCTAAGGAAGTTTCCACTTTAGGGGTGTCTTCCGAGGAGGAGGCCATTTTGAGAACTCAGCAGCTCAACTTAGTCTATGCTCAGTTTGGGCTGTTGTACGAAATTATTCTTGATGCACCGATGTCTAATATAGACCTAGGTAATCCTAAACCTAGACCACATGCTGATGGCATTGTGGCTTTAGTTGACTCTGTAGCATTTGACGCCTTAACAAAGCAGGTTCACTCTTTGTCAGTCAAAAAATTTGCTGCATAAGCAACTTCTGTTGCATCCTCTCCTTCTACTACAGAATCTGTACAACAGGTGCAGACAAGCCAAAAGGGCTCTTGGTAGCCCAATAGAAAGGGAAAGAAAGGGGAGGGCAACCAAAAAAATCCCAAAGATAGAAAAAATGCCAAGGAGGGAAAAAAATAGAAAAGGAAGGCTAGGTTCCCTTGCAAACTGTGTCAAGAGGACCACTTTACCCACCAATGCCCTCTAATGGAAGAAGGCTAGAAGTTAATCCGTGAGAAGAAACCGACTGTCTTGAAATATCCTTTCCCTCATGGATAGAGTTCAGCTTCTGGCAGCTCTAGTGCTGGGGGAACCACTCGTCCCAACATTGCTGATTAGTCATTCGTTAACATGGTTAACTCATATGCTCTACTGTAAACCAGAGAAAAGAACTATACCCCAGATCTGCAACAAAAAGATGCTCCTGAATCCTCTACTCCTCTTCACATACCTGTGGAGATGCTGCCGAAGATACTAAAAGGTGTTTTCAAATGAGCTGTGCACAACCCTAACGTGCGGGATGCTCCCAACTACAATGTTGTGGAGGACTTAGCCCAAACCCCTTGTGCTATGTCTACCCTGGAGGTACTGCAAAGTTTCCCATTGTAACGCAGTGCACTCCTCGTAGCGATTGGGAGTGTTGATTCATCCACCATGCTTACAGGTTTTGATATGATAGATATCAAGTATTGGTTGCGGTATCATGTTTCTCTCTAGATAGAGGTCTCCAATGGTTCTACGACCATTCGATGATCTGTTGTAGATGAGGGAGATTCAATGTGCGTAATGTCTATCTCTTGCTGGAAATCTTTGGGCGAACTTGAGTTAGCTCCCTCAAACATGATACTCACTGCCTTCGATGGAAGATCTTTCCGTCCACATGGAGTCTTACCATCGTTTGCTGTTGTACTTGCGGGCAAGCTAGTATCAGTAGAGGTTGAAGTTCTGGATGCTCCACTCGATTATAACTTGTTATTGGGTAGGAGCTAGAAATATGCCATGCAGGCAGTGACATCAACTATCTTCTGAGTCATAATGTTTCCCCATAAAGGAAAGATCGTCACAGTCGATCAACTTTCATTTACCCGGAAGAACAACTAGACTTCATTAGATTCATCCATTTCGTTGATTGATCAATTTAGCCCAGTCACTGAGAGCTTAGGAGTAGGTCTCTATGGGTCCTTAATAGGCACTTTTGACCTACCTTCTCCCGCCTTGTTTGTTGGTTTTGAAGAATGTTCATCTTCTGAGACCTCCACGGTTTGTTCAACAACAGATACACGGAGTCTCCCCATTGAATCAGAACCAGTTGTGACTGTATCTGTTGCAGAGATAACCCATGTGGATTCACAACAACCTACAACAAAACATAGCATGACTTTGTTGGTCTCTGCCGAGTCGGATATGGACCCTGCTCTTGCACAGTCAATGGACTCTACCCTCTCTCCTAATAGTTTAGACACGGTTTTTCCTTCTGATGAAACATTTTTTGAAGCTATGATAGACCTGAGGCACCCTTGGGAACATTTACACCCTAGTTCCTATCTACTTCTCATTCTAAACTTGATTGAGAGAGATGATTTATTTCCAAGACCTAGTGAGAATGTTGATTGGTCCTTTGTCCCTTCCACTTCACAAGCTGTTTTTTCCAAAGGGAATAGGACGAGTATAGAGAGAACCATCCCGATCAACATTTCCACTAAACCTGGGGTCACCGAAAACATCTTTATTGGAGCGGATTGTTATCTTGATGAGATCCTTCCGTACACCAATATTTTTAATTATTTCCATGACATCTTTTCCCAATCTCATGATGAGATTCTAGGCATTGATCGCACTTGAAGAAGTACCACGCTTGTGCATTCGTGCTTTTTCATGTATTTTTAGTTGTACATTTTGTATAGTCAAGTTTTGTTTACAGTTGTAGTTACGTCTTATGCATTTATTGCTTTGTGTTTCAGATGTCGACTGAACACTTTATAGGGTTGCTGATGGAGCTAGCCACCACACCTGTCAGTTGGTCGTGGCTGCTTGGGTTATTTACTCACCAACTGGTCAATTTGTGTCTTCTGGAGGGGCTTGTTTAGTTCCCACAATGAACAATGTGGCTGAATACAGTGCAGTCATAGAGCTATTCCGAGATGCCCTGTTTCATGGCCTTTCACATTTGGAGGTACGGCTCAACTCACAGTTAGTTTTTTTCAGTTATAGGGTGTTTATCAGGTTTGAGATCCTACTTTTCTACGTCAGTTCAAGCGTGTTAAGTTACTTGAGAGAGAGTTTAGTTATATCACATATCAACATATTCCAAGAAACTTGAATGCATTATCTTATTCATTTGCAAACTACGTTTTAGATTGGCATTTGATTCATTCACACACATAGTATTTCATGCATAAAACAAAATAACACATATGTAGATAACCGATACTGTATATATATATCCGATACTGTATCAAAAAATAATATGAGTTTGGATCACAAGTTTGTCACAAAGTCATGTAATACGTTACAAAATTGGGCTTGATGGCCTCAAAAATATACATAGAATATCCTTCTCCTATGGAGAAGGTGGGGCCTCATCTGCCTCTGCTACCTCTTGGTAGCATATGACTAGCCTAGCTACTTTCCGCAGCAACCTAATCCAGGATGGGGGAACACCTACTACATCCTCCCGCATATCAACGGGCATCCACACAATACGGTCTGTAGGAATGTCATGAGTTAACCGACTCATCTTCCTCTCTATGGCCCCTAGTGTGGCATCAACTGCAGCCACTTCTACTGGTCTCACGAAAGTATATGGGTGTCCCTTAGGGCGCACTGGTCAAACATCTGCATTTGACACTTTGTTTCAATATTTCAAACTCATCATAAAAATCATATATACATAAAATTGAAAAAATTAAATAATTTTTCAAAAACATAAACATACCTATCTCTCCCTAGGCTGCACCTGGAGGAAGGATCAGCTCAAGATCACCTTGGAAGTCCATACCAGCATACGGAAACTGTTCAAGAGCTGGAACCTGGCGTTCCCACCAACCCCAAAAGTCATCCTCTTGGCAACATATGTTGCTCTCGCCACCACCCTGGCGGAGGAAGATCTCACCCCAATGGGCCAGCATTGGCTCACGAGGGTTGATAGGGGGAATTGCCATTCCCAAACTGATAGCAAGAATCCTCTCAAAGAATAAGGTGCAAAGTATGCTCCCATACCCGAAATTCTTCATTCTCCCATTCTTACACCCCGAGAGTTGAAGCTTCATGTTCTCCAAAAGACTCGAACACCAGTCATAAACATGCCCTTGCAAGCATTCAAAACCTATGTGCATATAATGCCTCGAGGCTAGATGTTGAGAAGCACTTCCCCCCATTTGGTTGAGAAGACTCAGAATAACTCGAAGAGAGAAGCTTGTAACAGTCGAGATGAGAACTTGACTGCCACATTTCTCACTTCCTGGTCGGCAATGAGCATTGACATATTCTTGCACCGACAAGGCACCCACATTGTGTGAAGACACCTTTAGATTCACCAACTCTCCTCTACGAGAGAAACCCATGATAAAGTAAATGTCATCTATGGTAAGCTCCAATATCTCACCTTTGATATCAAACACCATGGCATTTGCGTCCCAGTATTGGACAAGTCTTTCAAGCAAGCGAATTTGTGCCCGTATGTTGACCGTTCTATAGAATTTCAGTAATCCACATCTTCTGAGCATATGAAGGTTCATTGGATCTTGCAATGCTTCTCTATCCATGTCCTCATGCTCTCTTTCTCTCCATACCAACACCATCCTGCCAAGAAACAATCAATTTTTAGCCTTTTTTCAACTTTTTGGCTACTTTCAGCGGTGTATGCTGCTCTTTACACTAGACAGGCACATTTAGAACGTTGATTTTCTTCATGCATAGCAATGTACACGCAGAGCATGTTGTGAGCATTGCCAAAACAGGATTTTTAACCATAAAAATTGACAAAAAAGACATGAAAATGCAAGTTTGGGAGGAATGAACTTACTTGGTGGAAGCGGAAGGTGGATTGGTACTCCTGTTTGATCGTAGTGAGTGGAAGAAGATCAAGGGTTTGCTCCAATTCTTGCCCTAGATTTTTCAATTGTGATATTTGAATTTCTAATTTGAAACTCGTTATATAAAAGTGACTTTAATCTTTACCCACTTTTTGCAAAAATATATAGTTTCAGATTGCTCTTAAGGGGTCCTATTTAATCACTAATACCTACAAGTTTGGTGAAGCATTTCTACCCTAGATATTTCAAATTTTCACTATATTCTCAAAGCATTGAGCATGTATGACTTAGTTTCTTTATTGACAGACCAATATAGACGTTGTATTGATCATTTATTATGTCATAGAGAAATTTTGTCATCACTTACTAACTCGATTATGGAGATTATATTTTTGGCAGGTCATGAACATATGATCCTAGTAGCTATCTTTTAAGTCGTTTTAAGCTCTTGTTTTGACTATGAAAAACTAAACAAGATTGCTGAGCAAACTTGGCCTCTTAAAGCTTGTTAAAGGCGTTGAAGGTCCATCCGCTTAGGTATAAGTTTAACCCTTTTCCGGACCTTTGCGTATTAATTACGAAAAAGGAATATTCTAGTCATACGTGGCTAGAAGAGTTGTTCTCTCATTGTTTTATACTTTTTCGGGGGAGGAGACTAACTGTACGAAAAAGGACCTTTTGGAGCCTTCTTTAGGGTTTTCAGGCTCTCGAAACATGAAAACACCAAAAGAGCACTCACCTACTCGGGCTCGATGTGAAATCCACGAGAGGGTAAATAGAGGATTGTTTAAGTTTTTTAGACTTTATAAATAGGAAAACACCGGCGAGCATTAACCTACTTGGGCTCGATATTAAAATCCACGAGTAGGTGTATGGAGTTATTGTTTAAGTTTTTCATACTCCTTAAAATTGAAAACACCAGCGAGCAAGAACAGATCTCAGCTTAATATTAAAATCCAGAGATCAGTATTATAGAGTATTCTTCTATCTCTTCTTAAAACTCTGTAAACAATGAAGAAGGTCCTGAGTCTTCCTCCCATGGGCTCGTTAAACTTTGTACATGGTTGGACCTATTGAGTTTTCTTTTCTTCTTGGAACCATTAAAACAACAAGAAGGATATTCTTTTATCAAAAAGAATAAGGGATAAGAAGTGTATATCGCATATTTTTCAGTTTCAAAGGTAGTTTCAGTTAGTCATATCCTTGAACACAGCACCTACTTGAGTCTTTCATGTTAGTTGGGTTTTAGTTTTTGGCCTTAGGGTGAACCTGATCTCTGATTTTGTACTCCCCCAATCGATATTATTCCAATCATATGGAGGGTCTGTCAATGTCTCCTACATTGCACGCTTATATTATCTTCCCCCTTTTATGTTGAAAACTGCCTAAGTCACTTTGTGTTGTGCTCACTGTTCAAGGATACAACCTATTAAGTCATGAACTTGTTTCCTTCAAGTTTATATTTTGATTGTGATTTTTATTTCATTTTTGCTCATTTGCTTCCTTTAGGAAATTTTTGATTTTCAAATGAAATTTTTAATTTTTGTTTGCCTTTAGATTTCTTATTATTTTTCTTTTAGGATTTGAAGCGATCAATAGGATTTATATTAATTAAGGATGTCACAAATATACTCAAAGAGTGTGGTTTATCATTTAAATTGGAAAAATAGTTGAATTAGGGCCAAAATTTGAGTGCAGATTATTCTTGTAGCGCAATCATGAAAAGTTAATACAGTGGCGCTACAAGAATATCGCGCCAGCCGAAATCATCATTTTTTAAACTAAATTTTTGCATGGTTTCATTGCTAAGTGACTAATCGCATGAATGAAGGCTGTTGATACGTGTTGTTCCAGTAGTCATTATGAAAACAGGTGCTGCTGGATCGTGGAGGTTATTAGCTGGAACAGTGCATATCATGACAGGAAGAGGTGTTAGACGAATTTGATGTGAAAGGGGTTATTTCACAGATGCATCTTAAAACTGGAAAATAGGTGGATATAGGACAAGTTCCTGAAAGCCGGAAGTTGCAGTTACAGAGAAATTAGGGCTTACTCGTTCTGCCAGCTGGTAGTGAATTAAAGACCTGAAGACACTTGTATAGAGGAATTGAACAACCAGGTACCTAAAAAATTGATTTAAACATCTACAGCAAAACGAGAATAGGGTATTCCACATTAAATCGATAGCGCTGCTAAATTGGGGGTTTTTCTCAGAAAAGCTTGTTTTCTTAAAATTCATTAGGGAAACATAAATGTATGTTCTAAACAAAGCTCCTGTCAAAGATAGATCAGTTTAAGAGTTCTCTGAGACGCTGTGACAAGTGGAAATTTGAAAATTAGCGATACATTAACCCATTACTCCTTCAAAATCTGAAACTAGCCTGTTAGGTCATCAATAGAACTCCAAAAGTACATAGACTTCAGTGATTGAAAGCAGATGGGTAAAAGTGGCAAAACAAATAGAACTGAACCCACTGAGCTAAAATGGATTGACAAATTTCCAGATTGTGCAAAGCTGTTTCAAAATGCTGGTTGGTTGGATTTCTTCAAGAAAATCGATGGCTATAACACTGAGGTTTATTATAAATTTGCTCAAAGTTATAATGAGGACATGATAGTATTTGATACTTTAAAGTTTAAATTGACTGTGGAGTTAGTTGCTGAAGCTACAGGAGTCAAGAATGAAGGTGAAATGTGGTTCAAAAAATTGCCTTTCACTTTTGATGATCAAAGGTACCTTTTACCTGGTATTATTCCAGACTGGCACAAAGGGGTATTAATCCAGGAGGTCAGGGATGAATGGGTGCAGCCCATTAAAATTCTACAAAGCTACATCACTTGTGAAGGCAGATATGCTTATGTTTTCAAATACCATTTTAGATTTCTACAGCATTTGATTGGTGAATCCAAAATGAACCTTCCTTTCTTCTTATTCAAAAGTCTGCAAAAGATGTCAAGCAGAATTAAGGGGCATCTTGATCATACTAAACAATCCATCTTCCATCATGGTCTGATCAAGCTTATTATCAGTACAATTCTACAACAAGAAGGCAGAACATGGGATCATTTCTTGTTTTGGTCTGGTTTTCAGACCAAGCAAAAAGAGCAGCAAACTAAAAAATGTGTAAACAAAGGTCAATCTCTAGCCAGAAAATTAGGTCAGGAGAGCAAGTCTGAAGACAAAGAAGAGATTAAACTTGAAGAAGCACCAGAACCTTTGAAGGGTAACAATGAACCTCAAAAGGTTGTAGCTGACAGCAAAGGTAAATATTCATTGTTTTCACAAAAAGAAGATTAGCCTGAGAAACACATGGCGCTAGCAGAAACTCTCAGTGAAGAGAAAATTGTTGTCACAGAAAAGGTTGCTATAGAGAAAGAAGACATTCAGGTTCAACGAAGGAGCCCCATCACTGTCCTATCTGAAGATGAGGGATATTTATTAGAAGAGGATGAATTCACTCTCAAAACTGAAGTTGGGATGGAATATACAGAAAAGTATAGTCAAGAAGATAAAACAAAGAAGTCAAAGAAAAAGAAAACCAAAATCGAAGGTATAGAGCTAGCCACAACTAAGCATCAAGGAAAAAATTTGAAGATGGTAAAAGAACTTGTTTCAGAATGGAGACCAAAAACCAGATCTAAAAACAAGTTAAGGCTGAATATGAAAAAGCTGATAAACCCTAGAATGAAGACAGAAGAGATAAGTGTACTTGATGATGAATCTTCAGATGAAGAACTCAAGATCAAGAAGGAAGCAGTTATAAACAGTCCAGTTTCTGAGCATACAAAAGGAAAAAGGTCATTGAGGTCAGCAGAAGATTCCAGTCTCACTCAAACAAAATTATCTGCTGTGTTTCTGGAATTAAAAGATGAAATGATAAAGGAACAACAAAAGAAGGAAATTGAGGTTTCTTATTTTGAAAATCAGTACTTGATAGATGAAACTACACCCATTGAAACAATAATTCAGGAAAACCTTATTGTTCATGGTGTGTCTTCAGAGCTGTTACAGGAAGATGAAGATATTTTCAGAAGGCTAAATGTCCCTTGGTTGCCCAGTGAGATGCAAAATACCACAACAGGGAAGATTTTTGACTAAGACATGGAGAACCTGCAAAGAACCATCAAACAATATAGGCATCAAATGGAATGCATGCAAGAGACTAATGATGCTCTAGTATTAGCAAATAGAAGGCTAAGAGAAGATTTACAGGAAGTGAATGAAAATTATCAAGAGCTAATAACAGTTTCTAAAGAAGCCTTGAAGAGAAAGAGAAGCACAGATTTGCATTATGCAGAATTGAAGCAGACTGTCAGAGACTTGTAGCAAAAGAATGAAAAGCTTACAAGGAAGTTAGCAGATACAGAAGCTGAAGAGAAGAGAGCTAGAAAAAAGGCCCAAATCTCGGATGGAATAGCCTTACTAGTCGAAGCTGCCAAAGACCTTTGAGTTGGCAGTTAGTCAGTTACTTATGGAGCTTTTAATAGATACTTTAATTAGTTAGTTTTTAGTTATGTTTTAAAAGAAAGACTTTATTTCACTTTAACTCATCGAGGATTTGGTTGAAAGCAGTTAGGGTTTAGACCCTAACTAATTTTGTAAAAAATAGTATTTAGAGTGAGAAGAAAGACAAAAACAGGGTTCGATTTTTGGGAGAACTTCAGGAGGTCTGCAAGACTTGTTGATGAGCTAAGTACATGACTCTTATATGTATTTGTTGACAGAATTATGAAATATATGATCCTTTTCACCCTTCAGTTTGTATGTTGGCTTCATTGTTTAACTTGTTTAGTTGCTTAACTGATAAATTCATTGCTGGTTTATGTCTGTATGCTGGTAATGCTTATCTTTTATGAATGAACTTCAATATTATGCTCTGTTGTATTTTGGTGAATATATTATGCATCTTTGTCTTCTTTTCCTTATGATTCAGTTCCTATTTTGCTCATGAATGTATGCCCTATTTGCTCCCAAACTTTATAACCAGAAGACCTATCAAAAAACCTTAAAACCTACTTTTACTTTATTGTATTTTTGAGATTGTGTTGGCGTGTTTCTTTGTGGCCTAGAAACAATTTCTGGCACGAACACAACCCGTGTCAGCCATTATGCAGTTTACCTTGACTTCATGTGTCGTCCATCCTGGTGTCAGTTTGTTTCATCTTGTTACTCATCCTACTCCACTTCAGCTCATACCTGTGAGTGTTCCTCGTGTTGGATGATGGAGGATGCATTAATACCTCCCTTCCAGCAGACTTCTTCCCATCGAATTCATCTCATTATGCTCTAGGAAAGAAGTTTAGAGTTTTGGTTAGTACCTTGGGGATTGTAGTCATCAGTGACAGTTTTCCTCATTGTTGAATAATGGGAATTGTTACCGGACAATCCACTCGAGTGGACGCGAGCTGGATCTCCCTATCTTAATGCAAGTCTAGATCAAATAGTACAGAATACAAAACTCATTTCCTAGATCTATGTATAGATCGAGTACTTAGATATCGTACCTTTCAGATCGCAGATCCTTCTTCTTGTTGTTGCTCCAAGTCTCGCGGTCATCAGATCTCCAGCTGCAAGACTTGTCAAGACAATATGGAAACGATACAAGCAGTACAAGATATCTAAACAATAACTGATCTAAACTAATAGTTGAGGAAGAAAGTTCTAAACATCATCAATGAGACAACATTTATGGAAAGAGATTATATTAACTGTATAAAAGTGGGAATACATAGAAAGGATGAAGTTACAACCAAAGCCTCAACGTTGCATCCTCCATCCAACATGTCCAAGCCAAGCCTCCAAGGTGGTACAAGCTTCCCAATCACCAATATGGGTTTACCAGCATAAGGGTACCATAGAACTTCCCCCCTCCCATGGAGAGAGTGGGTGTTTATATAGGGCTAAAGAGATAGGATAGGTTGAGGATTAGGGGGAGATGGTTAAGGGATCTTTCCATAAGGTTAGGAACCGAAATGCCACCTCACCTAGAACCTAGGGATAGGCCTCCACATCACTCATCTTCTAGAATGGGCTCGAAGATACTCTTTTATCCAAATAACTGACATCGTCTCAGGTTGCATTAGGACAACCTGCGATGTCGCACGTTGCACAAGGGCAGACTGCAACGACCTTGAAAAGTAGGTCAGTTAAGCCCTCCAATCATGGGAAACTTCAGGGATGTGTTTTTACTCTAAAATGGGTTTAGGTAAAATAGCAAAGAGTTTACACAATGGTCAGGATGATGACTTTATCACAACGGTCATGATGACGACACTTGGTCATAATGACGATACTTGCAATGGTCATGGTGACGACACTAGGTCAGGATGACGACACTTGCAACACTTGCTACACTTGCGACACTTGCACAAGGGTGACGACATTTTTGTGTAACAGAATGCACCCCAAAGCATGAAGCTGACAGAATGAGACAGGTGAAATGCTTTGTAGTAAGAAAAATGGCAAGGATTTGTTGGTTGGAAGGAACTGCTGCAGAAATGACTTGAGATCCACAAGTCTCATACAACACAAAACATGGCTACCGACCAATAGATTGCAGATCCATGATAGTAAAGACCGACTGAACACACTCATGGCTACTAGACACAATCGTAGATCCATGATGAGATGATAACATAGCCACGGCCAATACAAAAGTGGATCTGTGTGTCTCAAACAATCTCCATCGCAACTTGGGTAGGCAAGAACTTCCCAAGGGTCTTCAAGTTGAACCCGCAATGATAAGAATCTATCCATGTGATTACAATGTTTTGGAGTCGAACATGGTAGAAACCAATTGATTATCAGTCATTGATGTAAACCATTAACAAGTGTGAGGGAGATCACCATTGATGTCAATGATTCCCAAGGTATCACAATACATATCATCAAGCGTGAATAAATGATTTGAAGTCAAACACAAGATGAAATCTTTCAATCAAGAGTCAATGATGTAAAATCATGACGAAAGCAAGGTAACCTGCCATTGAGGCATGCAGGGCCAAGGTACATGGTTGGTTTCTAGATTCAATCCTTGGATGATGAGTTGAAGTCGACAAGGATGAATCTATCGAAGGAGGGCCATGATGAATTCCCCATCAATCGACACGAAACACGACAAAAGATGTGTAGAGTGGATCGGATGGTACAGTAATGTGCAAGACTGACTCAAGGTAGACCAACATGATTGAAGGTGTATTGACTGCAGATGATGAGTAATGAACATCTCTTGAACATGGGCATGGCATGACTTGGTAGTATTGACATGACGAGAATGATACCAACCCCTAATCCAACTGATGGTGGAAGCATTCTTTGGCTGATCCAAAGGAGCGACGCAACTCATGAAAATGACAAGACTTGAGGACAACAGATTATCCAAGTACTGAATGCAAATGCAAACTAGTGCCATGTTCAAGAGTGACTATGTACTGCCGTAATTAAGATGTAACACAAAATATTTCCTTTTTCCCCATCATGATTGATGAGTGCCTCATGTGTTTTTGACGAGCCTGATGAGGGTAACCAAATGCTCGGTATAGCTCATCTCATAGATGAGTCCAACCCCAAATGTTTTACGAACCTGGGAAAGGAGGGGTTTGTCCCTTAATGGGCCCTTCAATGTTTAAAATTTAACGAGTCCAAAGAAGGAAAACTCGGCATCATTTCATGTTTAGAGAGTCTGAAAAGAACTAAAGAACTAAAGTAGACTCCAAAAGGTCCTTTTTCATAAAGTTAGCCTCATTGCCCGAAAAAGGGTAAAACAACGCGGGAGAGGACTCTTCCAGCCATGGTTGGTTGGAGTATTCATTTTTCGTAAATAGTGCTTCCTGGTCCGAAAAAGGGGTAAACTATCACCAGAAAGATGATCATTCAAATGCTTTTACAAGCGTGAAAGCATCAAGTTTGCTTGGCAATATTTTCCTATTTAGGGAGTCTGAAAATAGCTGAAAAATGACTCCATGAACAACTTTGTCATGGTTGATGACTGAGTACGACAAAGGAAAAAGTAAACTCGGCATAGTTCCTTTTCCATAAAAAGTCTAGCGAGGTCGGATAAAGTGATAAACCTATACTCGTTAGACACACTTTTTTAACTCAAATTTTTAACGAGCATGAGAATGGTATCAAAAGAACTTGGAATATTTTTCATGTTTGAACCAGAGCATGAAAAAGTAAAAACTAAGCTCGAACCACTTTTCATGTTTCAACCAGAGCATGAAAAAAGTGAAAAAGTAAGCTCAAAGATAGGTTGGAAGAATTATCATGATGTCTACTTCATTTTTTAACGAGCTTGTAGCATAAAATGAACTATGGTCGGGATAATTTTCATGGTTTAATGAGATCGAAACCTAAAAAAGGAAAGTATGCTTGAAAATGTTCCCAATGGTGAACTTTTTCCCGACATGGCATCCAGAGGTTGGTGTGCGCCCCCAGCATGATTGCTAGAAGTAAGTGACTTAGCTCCAATGTGGTGTGGAGAGGTGATCGATTTGACTTCAACCTAACTTCTAGAGGTTGAAGACATGCCCCCAAGATTCATTTCATCCGCCTAAGGCATAGGCGGGTGAAAAGAAGATTCATGAACTAAGTCTACGAGGAGACTCAACTCAAAGGGAAAGGATATGTTTCATTTTTTAACGAGCTTGACACAAGATTAGAACTCTGCTCACGGGAACCTATTTCATTTTTTAAAGAGCTTGAAATAGAAAGGGAATTATGCTCATAGGTTAAGGCCCATTGACGAGTTCCTTCCCAACATGATGCCCAGAGGTTGGTAAATGCGACTAGCATGATTGCTAGCGGCTTAACATGGTAGTGTTCCCTCAACATGATTGCTGACGGTACAACATGTGACATGCCCCCCAAGCTTCATTTTGTCTGAAAATGATGCTTGCTAACCCAACTACCAACCTGTCTACTAATATGAAAACATTCACCAAGGGGGGGAAACGAGAAGCAGATGAAATGAAGGTTCAAGTTATAACTCTAGCGAGAGACTCGAACCGGTTGGAGGGAGATCTATTTCATTTTTACACAAGCTTGAAATAGACAATAACTATGCTTGAGGGGGCCCATCTTATTTTTTAACGAGCTTGAAATGGAATAAAACTATGCTCGAGGGGGCCCATCTTATTTTTTAACGAGCTTGAAATTGAATAAAACTATGCTCGAGTGGATGGTTTCATTTTTATGCAAGCTTGAAACCAAAGGTAAACGATGCTTAGAGGGGTCTATCTCATTTTTTAACGAGCTTGAAAATAGAATAAAATTGCGCTCTAGTGGATTGGTTTCGTTTTTATGCAATCTTGAAACCAAAGGGAAACTATGCTAGGGTGGTTGGTTTCATTTTTTAACGAGCTTGAAACATAACATAAACCATGCTCGTAGGAACCTATTTCATTTTTTAACGAGCTTGACATAGAATGGGAACTATGCTCATGAGAACTGGTTTCATTTTAATGCAAGCTTGAAATCAAAGAGAAACTTTTCTTGAGTGGTTGGTTTCATTTTTTAATGAGCTTGAAATAGAACATAAACTATGCTCGTGCCCCCCATCCTCAGGGGGAAGAAACCACTAAAACATGTGGAACATTCAGGGAAGTCTGATGACTAGGAGTCATATGATGAGTGGGTGTCACGAAGGAAAGCTGATCAATGGTCACAATATTCCCATGATGAGGAAAATATATCACTCGAAAGAGTGTCGACACTACAACTTTCATAGCATAGACATAATCACGTCCAAGGAGTAGATCGAAATCTAAAGGACCTTGGACAACCATGACATCAACAAATAGTTTTACCTCTCAACATGATAGGTAACTATGGGAGAATCCCTAAAGGTCTGGTAGGCCTTCTATTAAAAGCCAAAATCTGGTCAGTGACTGGCACAAGCTAAGGTGAACCTATGGATTTCCAAGCAGTTGAGGATAAAATACTAACAGAAGCTCCCTCATCAACTATCGTACAAAAGATTTCTTTATCGGAAACTCCTACAGATATTTGAAAAGGAATACTCGAAGGAAGACGAGATTCTGTTAGATCATTCCAATCAAAGGAAATGACCTCAATACTTGGGGGGGTCCTGTAGGAATAGACAGGGTCTCCCCATGCCTAGGACATTCTGAACTGACAAGGAAAACATCCACAGTTTCCAATTCACTCTCACTTGGAAGATAAGAATGAGACGAAGATTGTGTCATGGTGACTGCTTCAATCTAGATTTTCTCCAATGAAAGAGCGGGATCGAGTGGAGATGACATCAACTCGATCACTCTCAGAATGAAGAGTGGGATCAATTACAGATGAAATTGAATTGATCACTTGATCAACCAGCGGGGGGTCGAGGGGCAACTTACTATCACTTGTTGGAAGCACCTGTTGAGAACTAGTAATATCTTCCAACCACCGTGAAGCTTCATCCATGCTTGGACAAAGGTAAGTACGATGCATGCCCTTGCATATCCAACAAGGGTCTGCAGCTCTACCCTTCCGATCCATCACCAATGGGTCACTGGTCGAGGGAGTATCATCAACATGATGGTCAGAGGTTGACGATACAAGCGGTTTGGGGTTTTTAGACCACACTTCTGACACATGGGAAAGATTGGGACAATTCTTGAGAAGGTGATCACCCTTGCAAAGTTTGCAAGGGAACTTTGGATTACAAGGTGTTCTCATAGAATGAGTGACATCAGAGGCAGATGATTGATGCATGGTCTCTTTCTTAACCTTCTTCTTCTTCACACCACCCTTCTTACTAACATCAGATTTTTCAGTAGGAGAAGAGGAAGAGATGGAAACCGATTCAACTTTCGACGGAGAAGGAGAAGGGTCACCATGAGATCGATGCTCATGTGGTGAAGGACCTAGGTTCGACACAATTGGTGCACTTGGTGTAATCGGATTGGAGAATAACCATACTCGTAATCCTATCGTCAATCCAGGAAGACTCAACGTAGCCATAAAGGGAGGACCAACAGTTCCACAAGGGGGAATAACAAATGGCATACCTTGGAAAGGTTCCTCCTGGTTGGTAGTCCCAAAAAAGTCTCCCATATCTATACTTCCTAAGAGTCTCTAAAGTACCATACAAGTCAAGCACTACTCAAGTCTAAAAGCAACAAGCAAACTGTGTGAATAGGAGTGGATTCAAAGTCTAGAACCTCACGGGATTATCAAGGCATCGCAAACCGCTATATACTGCAGGGTCCAACAATATGACGTGACAAGGAGGATTGGGACCGTACCCTTGCCTGCATACCCGATTACCTGGATAGTACATGCATACTAATCTCCCCGAGTGCTGTTCTTGGTGTATTGCTTTGCCAAGATGGAAAAAATGGTTAACTCGGTTGGTTTCAAGAATCCTAATGGTGTCTCCCGATATATGCAAAGTACGTGGGAGGTCAAATCCATAGTGGTGTTATCTAATGCACAGTCGTTGGCACGAGACCTTCTAATATACGTGTCGAGTACATGATACACCCTTCGTAATACGCCAAGTACAGATTATGGTACTTGGTGGGTACATGAAGGAGCTCGATATATCGATGTACGTGGAAGACTACAATACCCCCAGACTACAGTGCTGACAAATAACGATAGATGCCACGCTTAACGACGCCGGAACACGTCTCTAACTTACACACAAATTGCTAAAAATTTTACCCTAAGCTAGCGTTAATTTTATCTTGTGCGGTTAGGTGGATGCATGAGGTGAGTACATAAATGTAAACATAATGCAATCCTCAAATACATGATAATGCACATTTTCCTTTCCTTTTCAATGAAAACTACTTAAGGTAGGGAGAGATTATTCTTTCTTTCAAACCACAAGTACTTAAGTAGTAGCGAAAAGAAGAATTCCTTCCTAGAGTGCAATAACTCTAACTTTCTGCAATAATCAGCTAAAGAGTGCAAAGAAAGTGAAAGATGCAACTAATCTTAACAATGTGTAAGACAAAATGATGAAGCACTTTTCAATTTTCAAATGCATGTACCAAAAATGAAATTTGATAATTCAACGCTTTTCATATCTATATGCAGAAAGTGAAAAGATATCTACATCACTCTAATCTTTCAGAAATTCCCAAAGAAAAATGTCAATCACCCAAACAACTCAAAGGCACTCAAGAATGGCTCAAAATCTACCAAATGCAAGAATTATAATTCATTTCCTATCTTTTTACACTTGAAAAAGACACATCTAAGCTATGGAAAGAAAGATTCCACCAACGTTTCCAATTAAATGCAAGACAAAGAAAAGCACTTTACCATCTTATCTAACTCAAATGCATACAAATATGAAACGAATATTTTCTTCTTCTTATGAGTGTAAGACCAAGAATGCCAAAATGATCAAATTAAAGCAAGAAGAATACTTATGCTTTCCAATTTCATGAACATAGCAAAAGAGTGACAAAATCAAGCTTTTCTTTGAACTAAAGCGGAGACAAAGAATCAATCTTCCCCAAAATGATTGAATAGCTCAGCATGTAAGGGAAACAAGATGCATAACCCAAGAAAGAGAGGCTAAAAAAGATATGGATATCCCACACTCTTCAAGTCTTTAAAACAAGTCAATCACACCAAACCAAAAATGATCTCAAAACCTTGAGATGGGTCAAAACACTAGTTTTTACTCAAGGGGCCAAACATGAATCCAAAACTCAAAAGAACCAAAAACCAATACAAACAAGCCAAACAAAACACTGCTGGACAAAAGGGGCTCTTCCTAGATGGTACAGTGTAGAGGAGTCTGTACACAAACCAAAACTCAAATTAGAAATGGAGAAAAGGTGCATGTACGGAAAAAAATGGCAGATCGGCGCACTCGGTGCTTATGCACAGTGCGACGTCGTAGTTCACTAGTGCGGGAAGTGTGACGACGTCGTAGTATACCAATGGAAGGGCTGTGACAACAGATTAACAGGAAAAGAACATAAATAATGAACAACACAGTGTCGCTTTGGGTACATTGACCTAGTGCGACAGGCGAGATCTAAGTCCAAAAATGAACCAATTCTCCAGATAATGAGCATAAAAAGGTCTTCCAATGAGAAGTACAAACTCAAAGGAAGGAATTTAGACTCTTCAAAGCGAAGATCTGATGGTGAAAAGGCTTAAGAGGAAAAAATGTGGCTTGGAAAAGCAATCAACTGAAGCTGACATTCAGATTGAAAACAACAATGTTCTTCCCCAGTATGGTCGCCAGATTTGTTACCGGACAATCCACTCGAGCGGATGCGAGCCGGATCTCCCTAGCTTAATGCAAGTCTAGAACAAATAATATAGAATACAAAACTCATTTCCTAGATCTAGTTACAGATCAAGTACTTAGATATTGTACCTTTCAGATTGCAGATCCTTCTCCTTGTTGTTGCTCAAGGTCTCATGGTCGTATGATCTCCAGCTGCAAGACCTGTCAAGACAATATGGAAATGATACAAGTAGTACAAGATATCTAAACAATAACTGATCTAAACTAACAATTGAGGAAGAAAGTTCTAAACATCATCAATGAGACAACATTTATGGAAAGAGATTATATTAACTGTATAAAAGTGGGAATACATAGAAAGGATGAAGCTACAACCAAAGCCTCAATGTTGCATCCTCCATCCAACATGTCCAAGCCAAGCCTCCAAGGTGGTATAAGCTTCCCAATCACCAATATGGGTTCTACCAGCATAAGGGTACCATAGACCTTCCCCCCTCCCATGGAGAGAGTGGGTGTTTAAATAGGGCTAAAGAGATAGGATAGGTTGAGGATTAGGGGGAGATGGTTAAGGGATCTTTCCATAAGGTTAGGAACCGAAATGCCACTTGGCCTAGAGCCTAGGGATAGGCCTCCACATCACTCATCTTCAAGAATGGGCTCGAAGATACTCTTTTATCCAAATAACTGACATCGTCGCAGGTTGCATTATGACAACCTGCGACATCGCATGTTGCACAAGGGAAGACTGCGACAACCTTGAAAAGTAGGTCAGTTAAGCCCTCCAATCATGGGAAAATTCATGGATGTGTTTTTACTCTAAAATGGGTTTAGGTAAAATAGAAAAGAGTTTACACAATGGTCAAGATGACAACTTTATCACAACGGTCATGATGACGACACTTGGTCATAATGACGATACTTGCAACGGTTATGGTGATGACACTAGGTCAGGATGACGACACTTGCAACACTTGTGACACTTGCACTGTGACACTTGCACAAGGGTGACAACATTTTGGTGTAATAGGAATACATCAATGTCATTTATTCGACAGGTTCCTCAAGTGTTCGACTTCAAGTCCTCTTATTCACACTTGTTGGATCGTACTAGGTACCTTGGGCCCCATTATCATTATCGATGGAAGCCCTCATGTTTGTTAACGGTATACATTAATGACTGGTAATCAAATGATACCCCCCACATTCGACTTCAACTCATTTATTCGCATGGATAGGGTTTGTACCTTAGGTTGTTTTGGATGAAGACCTTGGGACTCTGATAGCATCACCATATTTATGTTATCGCCCAAGCTGTGCAAGACTAAGCCTCACTCATTTTGGCTCTTCATGAGACATAGATCCAGTTTGTTGTTATGGCTATGATCTCTCATTTTGACATGGATCCACGCTTGTATTTCAGTGTCCATGCTCTATATATACATCTCCTAGTTATGTATCGGAGATCATGTTACACATCTATATGATGTCATGATTGTAATTGCTCACTAACCTTGATCGTTGTTTTAGGTGTTTTTTGTGACTTGGTTCTGTGGTTTCTTGCTCCTCCTCTGACTTGGAATTATAATGCATTTCGGCCATCATTTCCCTCTGACCTCACACATTAGGGGGCATATGTTATAGGTCAAATTTTTACTTCTCTGTCCCGTGATCACCTTGCCTTGTAGATCACACAAAAGGACACTTACGATTGAAGAGCTAGATTTCCTTGGATGATTTGCTGCTAGAAGTACACTCCTCACTTGAAAATATTGCAGGTTTTCCTGATTTTGCCACATGTACACCCCTATTTGAATAGAAGACCAGCGTACACCTTGAGAAAATACCCTACTTTGCTCAAGGACCACTAGCGTACATCTCCCAAAATGTTGCTAATGCGGGTTGTAAACCATAGAAATTGCTTCCTGTACGCTACTCCTGTTGTATGAAACCCGCGTACATATTAAGATGAAATCAAAAAATATATTAATTTGACCAATTGGGATTAGTTGAATTTGGTATTGCAACTTCCCCAACCTCCCAATTCAACCACCTCTCGATCTAAACTACCTACCTTGTCCCATAAATACAAGGAGGATCCATGAGAGGGGTTAGATAGAAAGTATGAAAAACTTGGAGAGAATACTTGGAGTACTGTTACGCTGGAGGAATTCCCAAGTTAGAGTGAAGAGGAGGAGCCCAGGATCTGGTTGCAAAAACATCTCTACATGTCAGGTATATTGTACTCATGTTTCTTTGACAATAAAAAGGCCGAAACACCCTTCTTGTCCCAAATCAGATATCTATTGGATTGTATGTCTATTTGGCTTAATTCTTGATTATTGTTGATGTTAAATTGCTTTATAATTTCATCATATTTTATATGGTCAAGATACACTGAGGAAGGTATCTTTTGTGTTGTAGGTTCATCAAGCAGAAGATCAAGCGGGAGCTCAAGTGAAAGACCAGGCAAAAGCTACGATCAACCATTGAAAAGATGTATTTCTTTCAATCTCGATCTCTTTATTTTGCAATAACTAAATGCAATATAATCAATGTGTTTACCTGTCAACCCCGCCCAATTGGTAGTGTCGATCTCCTCACTATAAGGTAGAAATACTGAACAACAATAATTATGGATAAATGGAAGCCGAATATAGTATTTTTGAAAGAAACAATGGTATCAGCAGAAAAAGCTATAAGATTTTTTCAAAGAATCAAACAAGATTGGGCCATTTTCTCTACTGATGTAGAGGGTCAATTTGGTGGTCTATTGTCTGCATGGAACCCCAGGTCTTCTATTAGCTTACAAAATTCATATGTGGATTATACTTAGGGGAATAATTATTGGTTTCTTGGGCGAAGTAAATCTAATCAACTGGTATGGTATGTATTTAAATAGGAAGTAGTTTTGGGAACAAGTGTATGATGTTGTTTTTTTACAGCTTCATAAATTGATTTTAGCAGGTAATTTAAATCTTATTCTATCAGCTGTAGAAACATGGGGTACTCAGCAATATTGGACAATCTAAGTAACTATTTTTAGAATATTTTTTCCTCAGCTGACCTGAATGATATAGAACCAGTTCCTATCTATCCAACCTGAAACAATAGTAGGTTTGGCTATGAAAGGGTGTCAAAAAGACTTGACAGGTTCTTTATGGGAGATCATTTATTAGAAACAATGCATAGATATAGATCATGGGTGGAATATACTTCCATTTTTTTATCACAATCCAATATTTTAGAAATGGAGTTTGAAGGCATTAAAAATCCATATCCATTCAAATTCAATCACACCTGGTTAAAAGAGGGGGAATTCAAAATTCTGGTCAGGAAGGAATGGAAAAAATATGAGATTGATTCATATGCTTCTCCCTCCCATATTCTGGTGCAAAAATAAAAAAAATGTTGAAAAAGGTGGTAACGAAATGGGAGAGGGACCAAAAAAAGGTTCAAAGATCAGACTTATCTAGGATCGAATCCCAAATTGAGGATATTTATAAGACAAATATGAATTTTCCTCTACCAAATTAGTCTAGATTGATCCTATAGGACCTAGAGTAGAGCATAATGAAAATCCTAAATAGGGATGAAGAGACATGGCATCTCAAAAGAAGGGATTTATAGATATCATTAGGGGACCAAAAAAACAATTTTTTTCATAAATATGATGACTGCAGAAGAGTAAATAATTCTATTTGGTGACTAAAGAATGAAGAATTAGAGTGGATTGGGGATAATGGAGATCTACAGAAGGAAGCTGTTATATATTTCCAAAATTACTATCAAGACACATGTGACCAAGTAGTTAGAGATAAGATTGAGGTTATAAAAGAATATCCACATTTATTTTCGGATCAAGAAGGGGAAGAGGTCTACAAACCCGTGACATCGGATGAGATTCAAACATTTATAAAAGGATTTGCAAAATCTAAAATCACTGGGCAGGATGGGTGGACCGTGGAGCATTTCCTTGAATTCTTTGACATCATGGGTGATGATATTCTTTCAATGGTCGAAGAGTCAAGAATTTCTGGTAAGGTTTTGGTTGCTTTGAACTCTACTTTTATATATTTGATCCCAAAATCTTCCAATCCAGATTCCTTGGATGAGTATAGGCCAATATCTTTGTGTAACATAATATACAAAATCATAGCAAAGATAATTGTAAAAAGAATCAAACTAGTCTTGTCAAGAAACATGTCAATCGAGCAATTTGGATTTTTAGAAAATAGGAATATATTGGATGCCATAGGAGTGGCTTAGGAATCCTTCCATAGCATAAAATCTAGGAATTTAAAGGGACTAATCCTACAATTGGATCTGTTTAGAGCATATGACAAGGTAAAATAGGGGTTCCTAAGAATGGCTTTATTACAAATAGGAATTCCATGGAAGGCTATAAAATGGATAATAGCATGTGTCACTTTGATTAGCTATGTTCTTCTGATAAATGGAATCCCTAAAGAATTCATATCTTGTTCCATAGGAATTAGAAAAGGTTGTCCACTCTCTCCACTATTGTTTCTGATTTTCATAAGAAGTACTGAGCAGACTCATACTCAAGGAAAAGGAAAGTGCTGATATAAAAGGTATTAAGATCACATCCAGGATAGCTATCACTCATCTACTATTGGTTGACAATATGATGCTATTTGGGGTGGGTAGGAAGGATGAATGGGGATATATCAAGGATATCTTAAATATTTTTTGTAAGTCAATAGGTATGGAAATAAATGCTTCAAAATCAATCATATTAAAGCATAATACTGAGGATGAGTAGCTGGCTGAAATTTTACAACACTTGCCATATAAAGTATTAGAACTTGATGAGGGAACAAAATATCTTGGATACTTTATAAATCCAAATGGATGAAAGGCTGCAGTTTGACATTGGATTCTGAAGCATTTCAAATTTATCAGTGTATTGGTTATCACTATGTAAAATTCCGAAACGAATTCTATCTGGAATTCAAAGGAAAATATTCAATTTAATTTGGTCGGGTAGTGATAATCATAAGTTTCATTTAGTAGATTGGAAAATATTGGTAAGTCCAAAATCTAGGGGTGGCTAGTCTTTAAAAACATCAACAAATTTGCAACAAATTTATTGGCAAAATATTTTATGAAGACAATTAATGGTTGACATCCTATGGATTAATATCATCAAGGATAAATATACCAGGAACTAGTCTATAGTTCAATGGATTTGATCAAAGGAAAAGACCAAGAAAGGAATATCAGATATTTGGGATGGTATTTTATCATCTTTCTCTGTCTTCAACAAATGGTTGGATTGGTATATGGGGAATGGGATATCTATAAAAATTGATGAAGACCCTATCATTGGAGGGCCTCTACATTACAGACTTCCCCCGGATCTTATATTCCTGTTGCGCTCGTGAGGCATCTATTCACTTAATCATACTCTGGTTTCTAACTCGTCATACAGTACCCAACATAAATGGATTGGAGTCTCTCAGTTGGGATTGCATGGATTCCTAGAAAAGGAATGGTCAAAACATATATTTGTCCTCTATAGAGGAATTAACATCTAGATCTCGGAAGGTGTAGATCAAATCAAATGGTCTTGGCATACCCAAGATGAAATTTTGACATCTAAATTAGCCTACAATGCCATTATGTCGAATTATCCATCAGTGAAGCAATGGTGGTATAATTTATGTTGGAAATGGAAATTTCCAAAGAAGGTAAGAATTTTCATTTGGCTAGCATTGGAAAACAAGATTATTTCATGGGACAATTTGCAAAAAAGGGGTTTTATTGGACCAAATATTTGTCCACTTTGCAAAAAAGATGTTGAATATGTCCTCCATATGTTCTTACTTTGTTCAAAATTGGATATCTGTCAGTCACTCCTTCATAAATATATCGACCTGGTGTGGAGATACATTACATGAATGCCTCAAGAATTGTTTTTATAGAATCCTCAATTTGGTGAAGTCATTGGTTTCTTCCTTTGGGAAATATGGAAATTGAGCAATTCGAGTATATTTGAAAACAAATTTATAAAACCTAAGTGGAGTGCAGGGAAATCTATATCAATATGCTTGGAATATTCAGGTTCCTCCTTGGGTTCCCTTCAAGGATCAGCAAATATTAAAATATCTCCTCAGCTTCTTACGATTGATAGCAGGGAAAAATTTGATGGTGCTTCTCAAGATCAAGCTAGTAAATGCAAGGTTGGTGCTATTATTGAATTGGACCATAAGCGACATTTTAATATATGGATGAACTATGGGTTAGGGACAAATACAAGAGGTGAGCTCATGGCTCTTTTGTTAGTCCTTTATTTTGAAAAGCTTCATCATATTTCATTGCAACAAATTGCGGGGGACTCAATGCTTATAGTAAATTGGGCAAGTGGATTATGTTTGATTAAGGCTTTTCCACTTAAACCTTGGATGGACCAACTTAACAATTTTCTTGAATATTTCCACACATCTCCATCATTCATATTTTTTGAGTACAATATACATGTAGATGCATTATCTAGGTTGGGTCTTGATGAAATGGAGGGATCTATCCATTACGAAGTTGTTATACCTCAAATTGCCACACCATGTGTAAGTGAGAATCTGCATGTTTCACCACCATGGAAAACATGATGTTTATTCCTCCTAAGGGTGTTAGGACCCTTCATTCTAATTTTGGTCCCTTCCCTAGTCACACTTAGAAGCAAATCCAACAAGAAAGGGGTCAAAAACCACCTTAACCACCTCCCAAAATTACCTCTTACTTTAATTTTCACCCCCTGCTAGTGTTCTTAGGAGTGACAATTTCATCTTTTTCGTGCCTTGCATGCCCATGGGGGAGAAAAAATTTCATCTTTTTTGCGCTTTTTGCTCAGTTATAGGGGAGAAAATAATTTGTTTTAGGATTATCCCTTTGATTTTGGATCTTGTATCTCATGTTGATTTTCTTGGTATGAGGTACCCCTTTGAATCCCATATCACATTTCGTCCTTGACATGGTTTAGACCTTGATCCACATCTTACTCACTTAGATCCATCATTTTCTCCGATTAGTTGGCCTTCCCAAATCCTACTTAAGGAGGACCATCCATGAGCTAAGGGGAGTAATTGGAAGCACCAAACCTATGATCCTATGATTGGGAAACACTCAGAAAGGAGGCCATTATGATCCCATAAGTCTTGCAAGGGTGATGTTGGAGAGCTTGGAAGTAGATGCTATCATCTTGGAAATCAAGGTATAACATTGTAATCAACTTATTTGGATTTCTTAATGATAACTTGGCCTATTCTACCATGTATTGTCTCTTGTTATATTGATGCATGATATTTTGTAGATTAGATCTAGATAATATATCTACTTGCTTGGAGGTTTTTTGTCTTTTGTCTTGCTCAAACAGGTTCATCCTTTGGAGATCAAACTTGAAGCTGGAGCTAGGACAACCAACGAACTAGAGGTAAGTTTCATCATTTCCTTTCCTACTTATACTTGATGATCTATGTATTATGTTAGATCTAGGAGAATAGATCACCATTTGTTTTGTTTCTGTCATGGATTAAGTATTTAGGGGTTTAGTATTAGTTTTTCAGAATTTACAATCTGATCTAGGATCTTAACTGAGAGAATAACATGTACAACATATATACAACATATCAATCATGGACACAATAAAGCAAGCACGCAAGAGACACATACTTTCACTAAGGAAAACCAAGAAGGTGAAAAACCCGACAACTTCCTCAGAGATAGATAGAGCAATGATACAACCCAAGTATAAGAGATAGTCCTCCTATCCGCAGCTTCTGCTCCTCCACTAGTGCACCACTCTCCAATGAGTGTATAAATGAGAAAGTGAATGATCAAATAGAGTGCCTCCCGCACTCTATTTATACATGACTTGACTTTCCTAATAACCTTACTAGGTCGGCCTCAACTTAATCACGTAACATAATGCTGACAAGGCCGACCCCCAATAGGGTGGTCTAATAACCCTTTAAACCACATGACTTATACAGGGCTGACCCCATCAAGGTGGTCTAATAACCCATCAAGTATAAGTTACAACACTTACAATATAAATGACAACACTTCCGTATAGAGGAATAATAACATCTCTATAGGAATACAATATACATATGTGAAATACATTCCGAAGTTACAAATACATCAACATTCCCTCTTAACTAGGAAGGTATTTCTCGACACATATCTGCTAGCACAAGTCTTCTTCTCTGGATCATCATCATTGTCACTGCTGCTGCTATCTCAATCAATCTCTCATTTACTCGTCATAGGAAGTTCTACAGAGCCAGTCCTTTTTCATACTGGATGTAGGCCCACCACCTACAGGTCTTCATCATCTATAGAGCCAACCCTTTTTCATGTTGGATGTAGGCCTATCCTCCATGTAGGTCTTCAACATCTCTGCGAGAAAGCCATCAAGTAGGTACACCTCAGGACTGATTACATTGCCTCTGCAAAACCTGCAAGATCTCCCAGGACTGATTACACTGCCTCTACAAAACCTGCAAGAGCATCTCAGGACTGATCATATGCCTCTGCAAAACCTATGTACCATACTGTCACATCATCGTCTTCAGATCACCTCATAGTCCACAGAGCACAACCCAGATGCACACACACAACACTTACACTCACTGGCATGGAAGGACTTTCCTCTGACCATCTGGGAAAGGCTCAACACTTACACTCACCGGCATGGAAGGACTTTCCTTTGACCATCCAGGAAAGGCTCACAACACTTACATCGACGACCATGGAAGGAATTTCCTCTGACCATGTCAGAATGGCTACAATAATTACATCACGACCATGGAAGGACTTTCCTCTGACCATGTCGGAAAAGCTCGGCAATTACATCATGACCATGGAAGGGCTTTCCTCTGACAATGTCGGAAAAGCCACTCCCAACACTTACATATCGCCATGGAAGGACTTTCCTCTAACCATGCGAGAATGGCTCAGCCCTTACATCTCACCATAGAAGGACTTTCCTCTAACTATGTGAGAATGGCCTCACCTATCCCTTACATTTCACCATGTAAATACTTTCCTCTAACCATGTGAAAATGGACCAGCCCTTACATCTCACCATGGAAGGAATTTCCTCTAACCATGTGAGAATGGCCTTGTGTGCATCTGTGTCTCCGGACTCATCACTTCCCCTTGGAAGGAATCTCAATTTGAAGTACACCAAGCCTCTCTCTGAAGTACTCAAACTTCACTCTGGCCAGCGGCTTGGTCAACACATTGGCTATGTGCTCGTCCGTCGCAACATACAGGAGCTTCACTGCTCCCCTCTGCGCCATACCCCTGATATAGTGGAACTTGATCTCAATGTGCTTCGACTTGTCATGGAACACTGGGTTCTCTGACAATTTCACATAACTTTGGTTGTCGCAATATTTACAAGTAGCACACAACTGGAGATCAAACAAATCAGACAGCAACTTCCTAAGCCATACTGCCTCACAACTAGACGAACAAGCTGCGACATACTCTGCTTCAGCTGTACTCAGTGCCACACAGGACTGCTTCTTGCTAAACCAAGAGATCATACCGGATCCCATACTGAAGCAACACCCCGAAGTGCTCTTTTTATCAATGGCACTGTCTTCCCAATCCAAATTAACATAACCCTCCAGGTTAAACTTTTGATTCGCATCATACTTGAGCCCATAGTCAATTGTACCCTTCAGGTACCTCAGAATATGCTTTGCAGCTATCAGGTGAACATGTCTCGGATATGTCAGATACTAGCTCAAGGTGTTCATAGCAAAGAAAATATATGGTCTCGTATTCGTCAAGTACACCAAGGACCCAATCATCTGATGATACATCGTGGCATCAACCGGCTCAGATGAAGCATCACACAGAAGCTTAAGGTTCGATGCCATAGGTGTGGCCATGGCCTTGCAGTCCATCATCTTGAACCTCTTCAGGATCTCTACTGCATAATTCCCTTGTCCAAGGAAGATTCCATCTGCACTCTGCCACACCTCCATGCCTAGGAAATAGTTCATCATCCCCAAGTCCTTCATCTCGAACTCGGCATCAAGCTTCCTCTTCATGTCGGCAATCAATCTATCCTCACCTGTAACAAATACGTCATCCACATACAAAAGTAGTATCACGGGATTTCCTTCCTCAACCTTGTATTAAAGGTTGGAATCCGCTTTACTCTTGGTAAAGCCCAAACTGGATAGAAAGCTATCTATCCTACCATACTAAGTCCTAGGATCTTGCTTCAAGCCATACAAGGCTTTCTTTAGTTTGCACACATGAGTCTCACTGTCATGTGTCTCAAATCTGAGTGGCTGATCCACATACACTTCCTCTTCAACCACACCATTCAAGAAGGTTGTCTTGAAATCTATATGGTGTATCTTCGATTTCATCACTGCAGCCATAGCAGGTATTGATCTGATGGAAGTGTATCTGGCTACAGGAGCAAAAGTCTCTTCATAGTCTATTCCCTTTTTCTAGGAGAAGCCGCGAGCTACAAATATTGCTTTGTATTTCTCTATGCTGCCATCTGTAGCATGCTTGATCTTTGGAAGTCACAACATACTTCCCATCTGGTCTTGGGACCACATCCCAAACATCTTTCTTCATGATCGACGGATCATGGTATTCTTCCATTACTTCATCCCGGATCTTGGGAACTTCAATATCTTCAATAGATAGCTTTGTTGCTGGAACAAATGTTGTAGTCCTTCTTTTGTAGGTGATGGTATACGATCTTTCCTACAAAGCAAGTTAAATTGTATGATTAGAAACATCTCATAATTTTTAGAACAAATTCTTACACATAAAGAAATATGTCATACAGTCATGCAATTATTTTAGGCAATGCTTCAATACAACATTTATCCATATCCCGTAACTTTCTAGATGCCTTCCAATCTCTACCAGAACATTGTTAAGAGTGTGCACAACTCCCAACATGTCAGCAAAGAGGTTTCATTCTATATAAGTAGCAATGGAATGTTGTATAGTGCCATAGGCCATTTACCCATCACATGCATATTGGTAGTATACTGTTCATTAATGCAATTACTCTAATATGCATAATACACACCCTATGTCTAGGAACATAAGCATATACATCATTTGAACAATATTATTTAAACAAACAAGTATGCAAGAAATGAAAATTCAAATACTTATCTTTGTTTGGTTGTAGGGTGGACTCCCTCTCAATATTTGCTTCCTTGCAGGAACTATTGGAGTGTGCTCCCTCTTGATCTTTGCTTCCTGGATTACCTGTCTTTGAACTTATATTCATCCTGTACCACTATGCATGCTTCAGTGTGCACTAGTGTCATGATTGTGCCATCCTCAAGATCTCATACATAATCATACATTCATTAGTATAATCTCAAAACAATATAATCTTAAACATGTATAGTCGTGAACATTTCAAACACGGATAATAAGCATTAGTATTCAAGGTTTTAGGGAAGACTTCTTTTACTCATGCATATTCTTATTTGACCATAGGACTCTTCTGGTTAGTCATAATATGCATACACCCTTGATTAATTAAATTTCTAACTTCATGAATAATCATTATCAATCATACAAAAGTATAAGATCCTAACACAAATTAGGATTCTAACTTGATATAAGAAAAACATACTTGGTTATCATATTTGCTAGTTATGTCTAGCAATGCTTTCTTGTTCTCTTCAATGACCTGCATAATTCATAAGTTAACCATTGTAGAACCAAAATATACATACCTCTATGTGATCCATGACTATGGATGAGTCTTTGTCTTCAAGTCACCATGGTCTTGATCTAAAACTTGATTTGTACCTTCATGTTAGCGTATAACATTCTCCTCATACAATAGCACAGTGCATTAGTACAATCATAATACAATCATAAGTGTCATAACTCTAATCAATGAATGTATTCTATCATGCATTCATACTTTTACTAGGGTGATAAGACAAGTCTAAAATTTAACAAGATTGTTACTAAACTCAATAACATGAAGAAAAACACATCATAAACTTAATCATGAACATACCTGTAAGTCATATCTGTTGAGTTTGCTTGTAATCTTCTTATGTAAGGCCTTAGTCTCATCTCCCTTTGAAACTAGAACTTCTTCACTTATGCAAGTGACCAATCCATTCTCTTCTAGGATTAACCCAATCCACTTGATTTGCAGAAACTGGATCTGGAGCTGGATTAGGGTTTGTTAGGGAAACCCTAAAAAATAAAACTTTGAATTTCAAACTTCTGAAAGGATAGAAAGATGCACCTTGATGAGCTGATCAACTTGGTATACTCAAAATTTGAAAACTGCAAAGTTTCACCCCTCAAATTTGCTTTTCAATCTTTTGGATTCACTAGGGAGGACCCTAAATTAGGGTTTGAGTTTCCCGGAGCTTTACCCAACCAAATAGTTTGATCCAAAGCTCTAAACTTTGATTTTTTCAAGGAGCTTCCAGCTATGGTCACAAATTTCAAAAATTCCCATTTTTGCAGAAGCCCTAATTTTTCACCTTTCCCATCAAAGTCCCGAACTAGGGTTTGATCAAGCCCGACCTTCTGCCCAACCAAAAAAGTTGATCTTGGTCTCTAAAATTTTATTTTGATGAGGAGCATCCAGCCGTGGTCTTCGATTACAAAAATTCCAACTTTCTCCGAAACCCTAAATTCTCATAGCCATGAATGAAGGTGCTCAAAATCCAATCATGTTTTGACAGAAATATGCACCTGATTTCTTCTGGTGTAACTCTGAAATTTTGTATCTACAGGGTCTGAAACTTCTTCTTGTGGTATCCTGACCTATTAAATTTCCAACCCCACAGTTCTGACCTCAAATGGATTCTCTGAGAGAGATTTATGCCAAGTGTCGCAACATGACCTGTTTATGGGATAAAAATGGAGAGCAAACTTGTACGGAGTGCCACGTGTCATTGGTTCAATTTCGGCCTCTGAAAATCGGACCTGTGATAGTACAGTCTGTTCCCTACCTGCAAATTTTTATGAAGTTTCATTTGGAGCTTCCTAGCCCAAGTTGTGACCTTTTTTCCTAGGTCACCTGTTTATGACTGAGATATGGAAGTGGCAGAAACCTTGTATTGTAAAGATCATAAATATCAAAGTACAACGAATTAGAGGCTATCCTTTGGACACAAGGTACATGGGGATATTATCTTTGACTTGTAATATTTTTATATCCTGAAACTTCTCCAAAATGGATTTATAGCAAAAGTTCTACGATGACTGGTTTTTGCTATATCAAGCCCTAGCTTCGCAAGTGCAACAAGTGTCATAAATGCCATACCATGCCTTCTTTTAGGCTAGCTCTGATACCATGTCAGTTTTTCAAAATTTACAATCTGATCTAGGATATTAACTAGGAGAATAACATGTACAACATATCTACAGCATATCAATTATGGACACAATAAAGCAAGCACACAAGAGACACCGAATTTCACCGGGGAAAACCAAGAAGGTGAAAAACCCCACAACTTCCACAGAGATAGATAGAGCAATGATACAACCCAAGTACAATAGATAGTCCTCCTAGCAGCAACTTCTCCTCCTCCACTAGTGCCCCACTCTCCAATGAGTGTATAAGTGAGAAAGTGAATGATCAAATAGAGTGCCTCCCGCACTCTATTTATACATGACTTGACTTGCCTAATAACCTTACTAGGTTAGCCTCAAATTAATCACATAACATAATGCTGACAGGGCCGACCCCCAATAGGGTGGTCTAATAACCCTTTAACCCACATGACTTATATAGGGCCGACCCCATCAAGGTGGTCTAATAACCCATCAAGTATAAGTTATGACACTTACAATATAAATGACAACACTTCCGTATAAAGGAATAATAACATCTCTATAGGAATACAATATACATATGTGAAATAAATTCCGAAGTTACAAATACATCAACATTTAGTTATGTTTATGAGAGAGTTTAACTATCCGTAGGAAGAATTCTCTAATACAAAAGCATGGGAAGAGGGCCATTTTCAACCATCAGACAACATGGACTTCTTTCCTCCACAATTTATCCATAATTTTAGTTGCAGATCCAGTATTATCATATATGCTCAGGAGAGATTTCATCTCTTTTGAATTTTTGTAATATTATGCGATATTTATTATCCTTTTTGCCTTCATATTTATCGACATATATCTCCTTCCTATGACTGTTTTCCTACTTTTTGGGGGTTTCCTTTTTCTGGTTGTTAGTGGTATTGATGCATCTTGTGGTTGATGTCTCCTTGGATCCATTGGTGAGAGATTGTATTCGATTTTTTTTAGACTTGTATGTTGACAACGATGATTGTATCTTGACACCTTCATATACTTTTATAAATGAAAGTATATCTATTTTCCTAAGTGAAAAAAGAAGAAGGTACTATTAGAAGTTCAACGTATTGTTTATTAAAATGATGTCACTACAGCATCACAAAGATGTCAATAATGTGTACAACATGCACCATAGCATCACAATAATGTCGTAAAAAATCAAGACAATGTATGGATAAGATCAGAAGTTAGTTGGTTCAAAACCTACTTCATCGCTACTGTAGGAATATTTTCATTATGGTGTTTGAATATATATATATATATATATATATATATATATATATATATATATAGATATATATATATACAGAGAGAGAGAGAGAGAGAGAGAGAGATTTTAGAATGTTCTTTGCACTCAAAATTTTCAGAATATGAAAACTTGATTTTTCAGATCATTGGATTTCATCATCTAATGATTGTTTTTACCAATAAAATCAAACTTTTGAATTTTTTGCTATACATATTTCAATTCGCTCAATAAAAAATGAATATTAATTCCCATGGCCAATCCAAAAAAATCACTCTCAATTCCCCATACCCAATCTATATATTATAAAATAATTAAAATTAAAATAAAAGAAGAAAACATGAACATTCTATAAGATGTATCAAAACCAAAAACATAACGCAAAATAGTTTTTATTCATAATATTGATTGTTACAATATCATAAGTTTCAACAAAAATAGTGTTGTTTTATGTATAGTGTCTACATTATATTTATCACTTTCTATGAACACATTACACAACTTGATGAGAACTATATGCTTAAAATGAGAACTCTAGCCATTAAAACTCATATTTCTGCGTCAAACATTAAAAAAAAAAACCAAATTGAAAATGGTGTTGTCGGTAGCAATTTTTTCTTGGGCGGAGGCTCAAATTACAACTTTTTTGAAACCCTGGTTGATGCCATTGTAATCAAAACCATAATGTCACCCTCAAATTGAAAAGTGGTTCTCCTAGAATCACCCTCATTTTCATTCAGGGTTAAAATTACATCTTGTTTGAAACCTCGACCTTAACAACCAATGCGCTACCTATAGCACCTCTTTTTGATTCAGGGGTTGATTTTGGCATTTTTTTTTTGCAACATCGTCGATTTTTAAGATCACAATTTCAAACGAGTTGTAATTTTAAGGTTTTGATTGCAACAACATTGGTTGTTAAGGTTGTGGTTTTAAGTAAGGTGTAATTTTAATCTTGAAAAAAATGAGGGTGATTATGGGAGAACCAATTTTGATTTGGGGATAGATTTATGGTTTTGATTGCAATGGAACTAGCCAAGGTTTCAAAAAAGTCATAATTTTATACTTGGAAAAAAAGGGTGCTACGGATAGCATCACTTTCTGATTCAAGGGTAAAAATAATGACTAAATTTAGCCTACAAAAATGAGAATTCTGAAGGGCTCTCATCAAGTTGTATAATATGTTTTTGAAGTTTCTTGTTTTAAAAAAAATCATGAATCCTCATTTCGTTTTAGTGAAGTATTTTCTTTTTTTATTCATATCACCTAATGGTATGAAATACATGTCTCGTTCCATGTACATGCTGAGAGACCAACACCGATCGTAAAAAATGTAAGAGATATACAGTTATTACAATGTTTATTACTTGGTTGACTAGGAGAGGCCATGGTTTGGGTAAAATTTTGTTCTTGTTTCCCAGTATCTTCATTTGCAACCTCTGCACTTGAAATAATAAAAAGTTACAAGTATACTCAATTTAATATAAATCATCAATATCATTATATATTCGATACTATGCACACTCATACTACCATCACAAGGTTTCTCTTCAATATTGGCCTCGATACCATTCATTCTCTTACATTAAAATATGAAAACATTAATTTATAGGAAACAATAAATCATCAATGCAATTACATTAAATGGTCATTTAGAATCAAGAAATATTATTTATTTGAACATTCTCCGAGGAAATTTGTGATTGCTCCCCACCTTGTGCATGTTCAATTATGGCTTGAAATCCACACTTTAACATGGGCTTCATTTATTCTTCAATGGGTGCTCAATTGTAGACATCCTCTTGTATTTGATAGGCATATCAAAATTTTTAATTAGTATTCATTACACTAAAACAAATGTTGTATCATATTAATAATGAAATTGTTTAATTATTTTCATAATTACAAATCTGGCAATTTATTTAAGGTATCCACCTTGGCCAAGTTTGTGTTGGTAGGGATTTTGTACCCTGGCTTGGTTGGGCTTGGAAGCATATTTGAGGCTACAAAAGGTTTTAAGGTGAGATGATGCAAATTTATGTTGAACTAAAAGAAAGTAACTTATTCAATAAAATTTATCATGATATACCTTCCTCCATTTGGACACATCTTTCATTCTTTTCTTATCGTCTTCTCCTTTGGGTCTTCTTGGAGAGAGCTCCACTCCCTCTCAGTAACTATAGAAGGTCACTAATTTTTCTTGGTATTTTCTTCAGGTTAACCCTATATGTATCTTTGATGGTTTTCAAATATTTATCTAACAAATAAATGATTTCACTCTGGTTTAAAATACAATCGAAGAGACCGCATGCAACCCATAAGATCCTTATTGAAATGATAAGGTCATTGGTTAAATCGAGGGTGAATGGTTGGCCCAAAAACATCTAACACCTCATATAGGATCTTGCAAAACATATTATTTCATGCCAAATCAGTAATATATTATCATTAGTAGATAGTAAGGATTAAAATGTACTACAATTTATCACATTATGGCAAGTAAAAACATTAATAATTACTTAACATGTTTAGTTGCTTCAATGGGATTAGATTTCCATTCACCATAATCTCAATGAATAGTGTCCCATCCCTACTGATGCACATCAATCCAAGAAAATATTCATGTGACCCTGGAATGGGGACACCAAGGATGTCTCTAACATTTGCATGGTATGACATGCCATAGGTAGGGTGCCATGTGAGCCACCAAAAACTCTAGGAGCATCACATGTAGTTGGAGGAGTTCAAGAGGGAGGAGACAAGGGAGTGTGATATGGAGACAAAGATATGTTAAATAATATGGTGAGTATGTGATTGGTGGTTGGTGGATAATTTGATGGTATAGCTGGATCCGCACAACTACTACCAACACCAGCCTCATGAGGTGTGGATAGATAATCTTGCACTAAAAAAAGCCTTTTTTCTGATATATAAGATTAAATCAAATTGAAAAATATTGAATATGATAAATTAAACAAGTTAACAGTTAACGCATACTAGGTATGATTGGGTTCTATTGATTAAACCGTCATGCCTATGCTCATGGTTTTGTGTCATCAAACAAGTCATTATCATCACCCACTTCAGAATCATGAGCGGCATCCTTCTAACAAACAATGTGTAAAATTGATTATAACATCAATACAAACAAATTATAAAAAAATAAAGAGATGTAAGAAATTGAATATTAGGGTTTTACAAGTGCCTCTATAGGCTACACATATCCCTTCTTGTGATCATCTTGGTAAAATATTCAAAAGAATTTTCATTACATCAAAAGAATCAATATGATATATTATTATTGATCAAGATAACCGAACATAAATGTTTATTAATTATATATGTAAAAAATAAAACATAAGTACCCCAACGATAACATGGTTTATTTTTAATCAATTGAAATAATAATTTATCAGCAACTTCTTTCCTGTTGCTTGTGTTTTTATTGCACATATTACTACTTGAATTCCTTCATGTCCCTCAAATATGAGATTGGGTGGCTTTCTTGTTGCCCCGAGTCATATACCATTGACAAACTTTGCAATATTTTCAGAAGGTTTTGGCCTTCCATCAATGTATAGTCACAAATTTATTTGATCATAATATTTTAGTTGTATATAGTTTATAGAAATTGCACAGCTCTACATACCTCCCATATATTGGGCCAGTCTAATCCAAAATCTAAATTGTTACATGGTTTGATAGCATTTCAACCCCAAGAATTGTATTTTTTGTCAAGAACCTACAATGTTCAATTTTGTCCCCTCAATGTAGGTCAATAACCTCCCCTTGGGGAAAGCACCCTACCTCTTTAGTTATGTGTAAATTAAAAAATCTTTTGTTTTTTCACACTGTGTGATCATTCATTCACTCTTATACAATATATCTAACCTAAAAGCACCATAAATCAATGTGCTCTCTTGATCTTGGTTTGAGGTTGTTCATTTCTCTAGCACACTTGTGTTGGGGTTTATGCTCTAGACTATCTTTTACTTGAAGGGAAATTTATTAGAGGCGGTGAATGTTTCTAATTTAAGAGACAAAATGACACTGTTGTAGTATTGTATGGAGAGCAAACTATTTGAGATCTCTTAGCTTAAAATTGGATACTTTTAGAATGGTAAGAAGTCCTACAGATAGAGAGAGGGTTATTTCTATTTTTGGTGTGAGGGAGAGAAAGAACCATAGTATCATTTAAAGTGTTTATTGTATTTATATGATCTTAATTTCCAAACAAAATATCAATTACATGAACAATGATTTACTTCTATTTTTATGAGAGAGAATACCATGTCATAAAAAATATTATAGTAGGTGATATTATCTAATCAATTTATTTTGCATTCAAGTAATCTAACATCATATAGGTAAATTAGGTAGTTGGATAGCATTGGAGCAGGTTTTGGACTTGTCTTGGAAGTCGTGCACCGTAGATGGACCATGTGACAATTCAACATTTGGCCCAAAACTGTGCAAAAGGAAAAAAGTTAGTTAGAAGTTCGCTAGGAGTTGTGTCCACTTTGTAATAGGATCCACCCATATTTTGGTGTATAAATATGTAGGAGATTTGAGGGTAGAGGGATTTTGAGTTTTTGGAGAGGTTTTGTGCTGTCATATAGTATTTATTATATTGTCATTGTGTTGTTGGATAATGTTGGGTAGTTGAAGTTTGAGTATTGATGCTCACCGCGCAAGCTATGTAAAATTGTTCCAATAATACAATTGAGATACTCTGGTTGCAGTATTCCATGTCTGTGTTAAATATGATGAATGCTTGTATTTATTGCACATGGTTAATCTAATTTGATGTTGTTATGAATGCTATTTTTGTTATAATGGAATTAATGTTAAATTGCACATTAAATGAATGAATAATAGATTTGTTGAATATCTATTCACATCCCTTCGTCCCTATAGAAACTTGGTTCCTACAGTCCCCTCTGATACCTTAGTTGAGACGTCATCTATTCACAGGTGATTCCAAAAGGGCCAGTGTCTATGGTTTTGTTGGTGTGATTTATGTTGAACCTTGTGTTTGCTCGTGTGCCAACAAATGGGTATGTTTCCGGGGTTGGGATCTACGCCTGAATGGACATGAGATTTGAGTAATGGTTATGTGGATACTGACGAGAGAAGAAATAGAAGACTGGATGAAATGAAAGGAGTACCATTTCTCCAGAGAACAAAATAAGAACCCTCGACTCAACGAAGTAGACTGGTTACAGAGGTACGTCTATTCAGACCTATATGAATGGTTGTTCTGTGAATTTACTATACTTATGACATAGTGGTTAATAAAGCTGGTTGAATCAAACCCAAGATATAACACTAATGGGACAAGGGATTGGACCTTTGAAGAGATCTAGTTAGTTAACTATGTACGTAACACCATATCATGCACAATTGACTATTGGTTGGATAGTATTTTGAAGGTGTATGTTGTAGAATTTTCCATAGACTATACTTAGTCCTACAACATCAATGAGAGGGAGTTCTTTAAAGGTCTGCGTGGAAGGTACTGTAAGTCACCGAATACTTGGATTAAGATGTTATTATGCGAGAAGGTAACGATGATATTAGCATCAGATCATCCTAATAGCTAAACATTTACGTGTGCAGTTGGGAACTAGAGGCTAACTAGAGAATGATATGAATGAAGGGAATGAAGAAATGATGAGATGAGGATACTGAGAAGAGAAGAAGAAGTGATAGTCGAAGAGACGGGATTACTGGGTGGAGGGAAAATATTTAGGGAAGATAGTAGGAAGAAGACCGCGACTGAAGTAGAGGAGTAGCGCAATGATTGTCATGGAAGAAATTTATACGTAGGAATCCATTTTTAAGGTGTGCCACGATTCAAGAAAGAAGAAGGAAAGAAGATTGATCCATATAGAGGTATCCCTATTCATATCGAGGTTTGTGTCGAACCATTGAACTCGTGCGCATCCTGAACATTTGAGGTAATATTTTCAGTTAGTAACAATAGTAATAGTAGTAGTCAAGGTAGCGGGAGTAAGTTTCCTATTTAGACACAAATTGCAACATTGGGAAACGGTACTGCATAGAATACAATGGCGGGGAAAGACCCTACATTAATATTACCTATATTCAATGGGGTGGGGATAGACAAACCATATCAACAGTTGTTTGTATGTGAGGATATATGTTAGGAGAAGCAAGTCCAAGACGATGCTGCAAATCTAGTGCAATTGATGCGCACTTTCAGGGACCACGCGATGACATGGTATATGAAGTATTAGACCACCATATCAACTAGAACATTTGGATACATCAAGGTTACATTGATAAAATAATTTAAGAATCCAAATTCCAACTCACAGTATATCATGGAGTTAAAGTAAATTAGATAGTTTTCAAACAAGACAGCCTGGGAATTTGACCAAAGATTCAAGGCATGAATGGATAACACGACATTTCAAATCTCAGAAGACCAACATAAGGAATGGTTTATTGCGGGGATGTTTCCACATATACGCATCCCACTGGAACAAACAAAGTTGGTTGCGCTAACAATCCAGTTGGAGGAAATTGCAAAAGGGAGAGATAAGTGCGAAGAGGTATGATGTACCAACTATAGGACTAAGGGTCACGATAAGAATGAATTCCCGACATACATAGATTATTTGGAAACAAGACATCCAAATCCTTGCCTACATGGGAAGGCATATGGTGTGAAATCTATAGGGGACCTCACTCTCCCTAGGTGTGTCCCACTTTACAGAATTATGTAAGTACCCCAAGAAGTCTTTTTTGTAACTTTTGTAAATCTATGGGGTATGATGAGAAATACTGCCATGCGTTAGAAATATTGAGATAACACACAACAAATGCATATAGTGATGTGTATAGGGTGCAAGGGGAAGGCACACCATAATGCATGACACAACATAATAATGATTTGAGGGATTTCAATCAAGTGGGTCACAGAGGATTTAGAGGTTGCAGTCGGGGAGGATTTGGAATAGGCAGAAGACCAGTCATCTGTTATAATTTTGGTCAACAGGGACATTTTGTGCGGGATTGTCAAAATCCGTGCACGACATGTACATACTGTAAACAATTGGATCATGCGACATAATATTTCCCACTATTGGTCGCAAAATGGTAGCAGAGGAGGAATCAGGTCCAAAATCAGATCCATAATCCAAATATGAATATTAATACAAATCCAAATCAGAATCATAACATGAACCATAACCTAAATCACATTCCAAACCTGAACCAAAACTAAATTCTGAATCCGAATCAAAATAAAAAATTGAAAATGATCGCGACAAAAGAATGTGATGACCATCCAAGGATAGCAACGGTCACACGAGGAGGGACCAAGAGGGGAGCTGATGCGATAGAACATTAACTGCACACCAGGCACTAGGTGATAACTGATAAAAGATGTAGGAAAAGGACTGATATTTGATCTAAAGAGGGAGAAATACATGTCCAAGCAAGCAAGACAAGATTTGTTGAGGCTAGAATTACGAGCATCATCATCGCAGCAAGTATACAATATGCCTCCATTATATGATTCTTCCATACTCGACAGACTAGAAGAGAAGGTAAGTACCTTGAGAAATTTCGTAAAAGGTTCCTCAGAATTAATAGAGGATGAGTCTGCTCTGAGCGTGTTACACTGGATGATCAATCGTTGTACATAAGAAAAAGGACAACATGTTGTAGTTAATCAGGTGCAGCACAACAAGAGGACCAATAGGAAATTCCGCCAGAGTGTGCAGATAGGATATTATGATATGGATTATAGAATCTTGGATATGGGTTTGGATGTAAATGTCCTACCTAAGAGAACATGGGAAATGATGGGTATGCCACAGTTGATATGGTCCAATATTTAGTAGAGATTGACTAACAGACATAAAATTATCCCAATTGGAAGGATGGAAGGGGTACCTGTGAATGTCGATGAGGTATGCAGCATCACTGATTTTGAAGTGATAGAAATTGTGGATGATAGTAAACCATATGGCCTTATTGGGACTTGGATGGGATTTTTCAAATCAAGAAATAATTGATTTAAGAAAAGACAAATGATATTTGAAGGGATAATTTGAGGGTCACCGCAATATTGTACCTAGCATAAGAGCACAGGTATGTAGATCGAGTAAGGAAAGGAGAGCAGGAAAAATTGTACAACATGACTGGTAGAATGGAAGACTATGTGAATCCTACTACATATGGTGTGATAAGATGGCGCAACATTAGTTCTTGCGTATTAGACTTCGTCAAAGCACTCGAATATTGGAAACAAAGAATGCATGAATTTCATATGAGAAAGAGTGCACAAATTATGGCTTCATTACGATGGATTGGGACAGAGGTATGTGATACTCCAAAATATGATGGCTTAACAGATGTAGCACTATTTATAACAAACTATGAAGTGAAAATACCATAAAAATAAATATTAATAGCACTAGTGGTCGCATTGAAAGCGACACCTGCCCGTTGGTGGGTTACTCATAAAGAAAGTATGGGAAATTGGTGGCATTGTAAGAGGATACTGCAGGTTAGGTTTGGTTATGAGTATACCACACAGAAATACATGGGAGTGAGTTTTCCATCGGATTATATTGTACAATGTATTACAACATGGGGTACAGTTCTAAAGGAAGAATAGACACACCGATTTGTGAACACATTGGACACAATTCCAACAAATTAGTACATCGAGCTGGAGATGTGCAGAGGTACAACAATTTGGGATGAGATGATTCAAAATTTTAAAGTAACCTTCAGTTTTGAAGACAAAGTTCCAATATTGGATACAACCTTACAGGATGTTAAAGAAAATATTTTTGTGCCAAGAGAGATAATGGGGTCAAGACCCTTATGTACCACGCACTTACACCCACCTACAGTGCATGAATTCCAGGAATGTTACAATGTCAACTAAGAAAGACATGATGAAGATAATCCAAGAAACATACAAATACGAGAGACTGAGGGAGAGCATGTAGTAGAAGGACCTGAGATAGGATCTAGTATTTGCAGGAAATCATTGAATATCCGCAAAGTAAATATTGGCACCAAGAAGAATATGAAGTTTTCCAATATAGGGGACTATTGGAATGAGGACATAGTTGAGAGGATTGCCAACTTATTGTGTGAATACTGGGATCTTTTTCCTACCAAGTTTTTAGAAATGAAGGGCATTGTGGGATAAATTGGAGAGATGAAAACCCCCCCTGAAATCATATGCTAAACCAGTGAGACAATGACCATATCGATTAAATCCAAGATATAAGGAGAATGCCAAAACTAATATCGAAAGAATGCTAGATGTAGGAATCATTCAACCAGTTTAAGAATTAGGGTGTATTATCCCAATGGTATTCCAAGATGAGAAAATAGGCGAGATGAGAATCTACATGGATCTGCACAAGCTAAATGATGCATGTTTACATGATCCTTTTCCTACACCATTTATAGGTGAAGTACTAGAGAATGTGGGTAGACAAGAAGCTTATTCCTTTACCGATGGATTTTCTAGGTACCATCAGATAAATATTACGAAGGAGGATAGCCATAAGATGAATTTTACAATAGAAAGGGGGTGTTACTAGTATACAATTATGCCATTTGGGCTAAAGCACGCGCCCGCAATATTATCCAAGGTGGTTGTTGTTGATTTTAGAGAATTTATCCACAAATTTATGGAAGTGTAGTTGGATGACTGGACATTATTTATCCTATTGGAGGATCACATTGAGGTCCTCAAGTTGATGCTGGATCGGTGTAGATAGTATCAAATCTTGTTAAACCTGAAGAAGTGCATTTTTTTGCACCATTTGGTATCTTTCTGGGCCATGTAATTTGTAGACAAGGATTATTAGTGGATCCAACGAATATTGCAGTGATAGTGGACTTACCACCAGCTACGATAGTGTGACATTTGTGTGTTGTGTTGGGACATAAAAGGTATTATAGAAAGTTTATTAAAGGATATGTGCAGATCACATCCCCACTCGAGAAGTTCTTGAAGAAAGATGCCAAGTTCCAATGGACCGAGGAATGTCCATAGAGTTTGGATATGTTGAAGCAGAAATTGGTCACCGCATCAATATTGGTATTCTTGGATTGGAAAAAGGAGTTTCATGTACATGTGGATGCATCATCAATAGCATTAGGTGTGTTAATATTTGGTTGAGATTTGATGTTTAATTATTTTAGATTCTGAAACTTGAAACAATGAGACAATTCAATCACATGAAATTCATACAACCATAACACAAGATATACCCTGGGGAAAATCCTCAAAACTAGGAACAAAAAACCCCAACAACTCTTCTTAATATAATATAATAGATAGCAATGATTGTACTTCTTTTACAACATAGAAGATTGATTTCGAAATATAATAGATCACCAAACACTCTTGGTGAATATACATAAGCAATGGAGAAGAGAGATCATTCGAACGTATTTTCCAATGTGCCCAACACATCAATAACAAGCAAGAAAAATAACCTGCATAAAGAGAAGCACCTTGTCTTCAATGGAGAAGAGAATTTGCTTCACATTGAATTAATCAATCCCGTATAACATATTTATACATTATTCTCATGCATTGGATTCTTCTAAATTTAGGACGAACTCACCCTCAGACTGGATTCATCAATCTTGCTGAAGAAGTGCACCCCACTTCTCATGCAGTTCTTTATCTCACTGATCTGTCTCTTAGGATGAACTCTCCTCTTGACTGAAATCTTTCCCACTTAGTCAGGTGGATAAATTAAGTGTTGTCATGCAAGTGTTTAAACTCAAATGTCTTATTTTAGTTTAACGTAAGTGTCTTCATGCAACAACAATTAGTTAACTAGATCTTCTTTGTTGCCACTTAATTAACTCTCTTTAACTGATTCTTTCTTCATAACATCATTGTAGTGATCAATTCGAGTTTCCTTGATTTAATGAAGTGTCATCTTTTAGTTTAACTAAAGTTAAAACACTTTAGTTAACTAGTACTTATTTAACACTTAGTTAACTATTAGTAACTGAAATCATGCTGATTGATTTACTTGTAGTGACCAGTGTGAGTTCTTTAGTTAACCGAGGCATACATTGTGGCTTTAACTGAAGCTTGAAAATTCGAGTTCACTTAGTCATCTATTGATTAATTCAAATTCTCTTTTTCTCTATGCATTTATCTTTATCTCTTTATCTTTTACTACATGGTCAATATGTGCTAACTTTAATTATACATCACATTACATTATACTAAGAAGAATTATCGGTTGCTGTGATCATAGTATATTATTCCAGACCAAATGATCATATGATAAAGTAATTCACTTTAGAGGTGATCAATATCTAAAGGAGACTTAATATAAATATGGTTATCATGGTTAATAATACATCACACAACATTAAATTCTTTTAACAAGTAAATCATGACCTTTATACGGAAGGTCCACCTATATGCGGGAGGTCCATCCCATGGATACCTTTATATGGAATGTTCACATGAGAATCATGAATTGACAAACAAGTCCAGACCCTTTTCCAACAAGACTTTACAACAACATTACTTTGATCAATTAATTCTATAAAAGAGGAATAACCTTTACACAGAAGGCAATCAAAGTGTTCACGTCTACACGGGAGGATAAATATTGGTTGCACAAGATTGGTTTGGAGAATGTCTCCTGATGTTGTACATTTGACACTCCCTCTCAGCGAGAGAGGCATTCTCTGCCATACAAAGATTGTCTCGGAAGTACCTAAACTTTGTCACTAATAGAGACTTTGTTAACACATCCACAAATCTACTCATCAGTAGTAATGTACTGAAATTTCATTGTACCTTTTTGGACCATGTCTTAGATCAAGTGATACTTCATTTGAATGGGCTTCGAATTGTCATGAAACAATGGGTTTTTAAAAATCTTGATGCAACTCTAATTATCACACACAATAACTGTAGGCTCAATATTTTCACCGAACAACCCTGCAAGTGTTGGTCACCCTATATGTCAGTTAATTGAAGCTAACACACAAGATGGTCAATATAAATTGTCAAACCCGGGGAGGTCTTTTATTTCAATGGCAATGAGTATAGATCGTGCATAAACATGTTAAGCAGTTGATTAACTAATGAAGATAACAATCCTACCAATCTATTCAGCCAAACTCATCCCATAAAAGAACTAATCTAATTCACACACCTAGGAATTCAATTGCAGCTATCTTCCTACAGATATCAACCTAGCATTTATGAATTTCATAATAGAAATAAACTAGATTACTCTTGCAAGAAGTTAAATCCTATAATTATCAAACTACAATAATCAATCTTTACCAAAATGATCCATATAGTAGCTACTGTTACTCAATCATACTTTGCCTATTCTAATAAACCAATTGAAGATACAATAGCAACAGGAATCTAAACATAAGCTTGAATCCTAACTGATAATTACTGAAAATCCTAGAAAGCATAAACAACTGGAAGATATCAGAATTGAGCTTGGTTGTTACCGCTGGTTCGAACACACATGCATTAAGCTAAATTAATCTACATAGTTGACTGTCATACCACTTTGTTATAGCTATTCAATATGCAATCATACTATCAGAGGGAGAGATAACCTATGTTGCAGCTAACAGTAGCATCTACAATAATTCCACACCATACACTGAAAGAAAGATAAATTAACCTACCTACTTAAATCGGCTGTCTCTGTGAGAAGGCAGGCCCTGGCCTTCTAATAGAGACATCGAGAATCACAACAAATTAAGACACAGAAATGAAGAACTCTGCTCTTATATTAATGATGGAAATTGACAGTCTCAGTGCTCTGTTACAACTTATGCAAAATAGCAATTGTCCAACTCCAGGCTACAAGAGCCTTTGCATATTTATACATTGAAAGTACAGATCCCGATCCACTAAACTCGTGCAGCAATGAAGATCTACGATCTTCATACTATTAAGTTACAACTAACTGTTATAGCTGTATTAAACAAGGCTGTTACTCATGAACAAGCTGTTACTCCAATAATCAATGGATCAACAGATTTGGCAATCTGTCTATTGCAGTTGGATTCTATTTCAGTGGAGGCCTGTTACAGATTCTCGTGGATGAATGCGCTATCCCTTGGAGTTATGAGGAATCGGTCTTTGATGAGTAGCAGCTGGCGCCACTTGGCTGATACACCTATGCTTTAGATCTTGACTAAATGAAGTCAAATAGATTAGAATCAATAAAAGACTAGGATCCAGAATTTTGACAATCTTAGGGATAAAATAAATAAAGCAATAATGAATTATACCTGTCAATATCATTGGTTGTTTTGGAGAAAAGGCACAGGTATAGCTTATGAAAATAGGATGTAATCAGGGAAAAATGATGTAATAAAGATGGCCAAAAAGGGGCATTTCATGAACCCAACATCTCCCCCCAACTATCTGATTGCATGTCCTCATGCAACTATCTCCCCTAGTCTGAATCTAAGTTTGACTTGAATCTATGAAGATTTGTAAGATTGTAGGCAAGTTCTGGTGTCTCCCCTCGAGGCACAAACCCATAGCAGGCTGTCCATTTCTCCCAACACAGCTTTTCTTCTTCTTCAGTCAAAACATAGTTGTTTCTATAAGGACTCACAGGCAGCCATATAAGAGGGAATCTGAACCTTAATCCAATCCACCAAGACCCACATTTTTCCATGCACTGCACATATCTAGGAATCCTTGTCAAAGCTTGCCTGAAATTCTCAAAGCAGTATGGGTCCATTTCTATTAAAGATGAAGAAGAATACAACCATCTGTATTCACTACCTTACAAAGCACTCTGCTGCATCTTAAGAATCATTGGGACACATGTGGTGAGGATTTTATCTCGCAGAATTTCAAAGTATTGAGCAATTGAAGGAACCCTAAGAGATCGAGCATGATTTTCTATGAGTGCTTTTGGATCCCGGGGTTCTCCTCTAATCCAGAGAGTAGAGTTCTCCTCGTTCCTAAGGATGGTTTGGAAATCATCTCCCCATATTACATGGTTAATGATAAAAGAGGCAAATTCCCTCAGCTGAACATTTCCTAGACAAGGCAATGGATTAGATGGAGAGTTAATATAACAAGCCCTATCATCTAAATACAATTCACATAACAAATGATGATCCTCAAAATCACTTTTCAGAAAAATTTCCAAAAACTGAGTAGTTGTTGCCAAATCAAATGATCTCCCTTCTTTCAGAGCCCTCAATTGAAATAAAGTTGTTTTCTCATGGAGGAAGACAGGGTAAGAGGGGGATGGAGCCCTGCAATTCAATAATTCTAGGGAAAGAGTATACATTTTGTCTTTTTCTTGTTGCAGGGACTTAAGTTTCTTCAATCCTTCCAATTTTTTTTAAGTTTCTCCGACCGGAGTTTCTGGAAGAATAACTCCTCAGCCCACTTTTCTCTCAGCCCCTTAATGACATTTATATGTTCTTGGAGAGAGATCATACATGTCCTGAACTGATCAATCTACTTGTGCCATTTATCCAACTCGAGATTTAGCCAGAGAATCCTCTTCTCTAGCCGTTGAAATCTTCTGTCTTCTACCTCTGTCTCATCATCAGAGTCCAGATAAATGACTTCCTCATTTTTCTTTGTCACTGTAATAGTTTCATCCTCTATTGGAGTTGCAGTGGTCTGTGCTTGTAATGCAGTCTCAGCCATGGATTTTGGGGATGCTGGTTCTTGTGTAACAACATCCTTTATTTCCATATCAATCTCAGCCCCCTCAGTTTGTGTTACAGTCTCAGCAAATATTTTTAGGACTGTTGGTTCTTGTTTAACAGCATCCTTCTTCTCCATTTCAACCTCTGCCATCTCAGTTTGTGTTGCAACTTCAACAAATGATTTTGAAAACACTGGTTCTTGTGTAACAGTGTTTTCTTCTTGGTCCTTGATATCAAATGTTGTTGTCTGAGTTGCAACCTCACTAAATATTTTCAAGGGTACTGGTTCTTGTGTAACAGTCCCCTGTTCTTCAATTTCTTTGAACTGCTAAGATTGTTTCTGGGTTAGATAAAGTCTCTCTGACTGATGAGACTAGTCTTGAAGAAGCTTAATATCCACTAATGGTTGGGATTGTACTATTTCATCTTCTAAATTCGAATCAAGGATCTCTTCAATCCTTGGCTCATTTTCCCCCATCAATTCGATTTCTGTCATTCCTTCTTCCACCTCCTCTATCTATACATGCCTTTGTGATACAACTCCCAACACAACAACTCTATGTCCTGCTGCAAAAAACATATCTCCACACTCTGGAAAAACAGTCTCTCCCTGCTTCTCATTTTCAAATGCAAAAGATGAATTTTCTAATAAGTTTGCAACATTTGCTAATGTGTTCAAATTCTTCTTTGTTTGTTTTCCAACTACTCCCTTCCATATTTCCAGCACATTTCACAATATCTGCACATCCTCCTTTAATAATTCATTTTCATGCAAGAGATTTTTGATTTGAGGTTCTTCTATGGAAGGTTCCTACATAGCAATAGATGACTTGGGGTTCAAAATGGGAATCTCTATATCTACCCCTGTTACAGGTCCTTTTTCTACCATAGGTGACTCATTATTTGTTGTGACTGCTCCTGCTGTCTCTGCTGAGGGTGCCTCAATATTACCCCCAATTGCATCCACTGTCTCTGCTTCTTCTGCTGTCTCTGCTACCTCTACTGCTGTTGTAGCTGCTTCCACTGCTATTGCTATTACAACTTCTGCTATCACAGCTGCTTCTGCTGCTACAACTGATCGAGTCCTTCTTTTCCTCACCATTCCCACTGGGTGTTCCTCACTACTTACTGCTATTGGTGCTTTGACAGCTCTGGTTTTTCTTTTCTTTGCTGCAGTGGATGTCTGACCCTTGTTCCCTAATCCTACTCTTCGTTTCTTTGACACAGGGGTCTTTTCCTTGGTCTTTTCTTCTTTAATAATGGTCCCCCTTATCTCAGGAGAGGACAAAACCTCCAAAATTTCCACAATCCCTTCTTCTGTTATTCCTTCTTCTGTAGTTGTATCCTCTATTGTCGTAGCTTTAATAGCTGCTCTAGTTTCAACTTCTTTCATCTAAGTATCTGCTTCTACATTTACAGCTTCTGATTTTTCTACCTCCTGCGCCATGGTTTCCATCACAATTTCCTCCACAACAGGGTTTTCTACTGATGTTGCTTCTCCCTTATTTAGTTCCTCTTCGTCATTAGTATGGTTCCCTAATGCTACAGCCTCCCCCCCAACTAGATTTGAGGAATGTCGGTCCTCATTACCTTCGTCAACACCCTCCATTGCTATTACAAGTTCTCTGATTGGCCTGTCTCCAGCAAGGAATTGTTCCTAGGTTAAATTACGACTTGTAATGGCTCTTAATATTATTAGTTTAATTAGGCCATGATTAGTAAGGGAGGAAACCGGGTGTTGGGAAATTCTTGCATATCTAGCCATGGTTTGTAGGGCTTTCAAAAGATAAAATGGTATATTTACCAAATTGCCATGGCGTAAATGAGACAATAAGGGAAGTTCAGAGAAGGAAACAATTTGATACCTACCTCCACAAGAGATGTATCTTTTCACGAAGATTTCCACTTGATTCCAGGGTTCTGGTAAAGAAGATAGTTCCAACCCCCGATGCTTTGGACTCACATGCTCTCCAACTGCCAAAATTTCTCTCACAGCATTTGCATTATGTGCCTTCTATCCAAATGACTTCTTTCCAGCCTAGGGTAAACCAGTAACCTCTGCTATGATTTATTCTGTAACATCCACACGAAGCCCTCTGACCTCAGAGTGAGTATCAGTCAAGTTAAGGGCAAATTACAATGCGGTTTCTGTGTGGAAACCTTTCAAAGTATTCCATCCAACCTGTTGTTGTGAAAATGTTAAGGACTTCTGCATTGGCATGTACAACTTCTGTATTTACTGGTTCATGCCGCACTGGATTACCCATCTTAATCTTTCCTCAAAATTCAGAACGAATGCAACAATAACCAGTCTAGACGTGGGAGTTGCAGCATACGAACATGTAAGAGATATTTGAAGTTCAAAAATATGGTATTTTAGGAAAGTGGGCACAGGTATAAAATCTAGGTAAGATGAGACGGTTATGGAAAGTTGGAAAAATTGGAACATTTCGGTATAACTCGGGTAAGGTGTCAGGAAATAAATACAAACGTGGTTCTGACAAATCCTCTGGTGGCTTAAATGTTAAGGGTTCACTAATCGAGGGCTAAGACAGTGCATAATTGTTATTACCGTATTTAATTTCCTACTAAATCATGTAAAAGTTTTGAATCCGTACATTCGCATTTATGTGTTCAGCCGTGAATCAATCATTACAGTCGGCCTTCGTCCTCACGAGTATGAATACACATGCATGTTGAAGTGATGTGGCCACCGCCACCCGAGCTAACACATACCCAAGACACCCGTAAATTTCCTTTGTAGCGAACCGTGATTGGATCTTGTGTAGCAAGCAACTAAACTGACGCCTAATTGAATCATTATTGGCATCATCATTCAGAGAGCAGGCAGACTGATGGAGTTACCACTATACGAGAAAAGCAAAATGGAAATGAAAATGGCAGAGTCACAGCTGCTAGATTTAGCGAAATAGGCAAGAATGGCAGAGTCGCAGCTGTTGAATTTAGCGGAATAGTCAAGAATAGAGGAGTCGCAGCTATTGGAAAAGAGTGAAAATGAAGTGGAAAATGGAGGAGTTGCAGCTGCTGAATTTAGCGGAATGGTCAAGAATGGCGGAGTCGCAACTGCTGAATTTAGCGGAATGGTCAAGAATAGCGGAGTCGCAGCTGCTGAATTTAGCGGAATGGTCAAGAATAGCGGAGTCGCAGCTGCTGGCAAAGAGCGAAAATGAAGTGGAAAATGGCAGAGTCGCAGCTGTTGAATTTAGCAGAATGGTCAAGAATAGCGGAGTCACAGCTGCTAGAAACGAGCGAAAATGAAGTGGAAAATGGCAGAGTCACGATTGCTGAATTTAGCGAAATGGTCAAGAATAGCGGAGTCGTAGCTGCTGGAAAGAGCAAAAATGAAGTGGAAAATGGCGGAGTCGCAGCTGCTGAATTTAGCAGAATGGTCAAGAATAGTGGAGTCGTAGCTGCTGGCAAAGAGCGAAAATGAAGTGGAAAATGGCGGAGTCGCAGCTGCTGAATTTAGTGGAATGGTCAAGAATAGCAGATTCGCAGCTGCTGGCAAAGAAAGAATAAGCAAAGCAAGGAGTCACACCTGCTGAAATAGTATAAATGAGCAAGGTATGGAGTTGCAACTGTGCAATAATGAAGTAACAAGCAAATTTTCAACTGACTACTGAAAGATAACAATCATCCATCTTCTTTAAAAAAAGAGCTTTATTAGATCAGGAAGCAATGCAAGGTGCCCGCGATCGTCTAGCCCAGTCATGACCGTTGGTCCTCCAATTAATGCCTACACATAATTCTTCAAACAAACCCAATCAAATGCAAAATGCAAAATAGATCAAATACAAAATGAAAAATAAAATGAATTATTTATGTACAAATCATGTGGATATTGTAGTTCTTTAAAAATTGATAGGGGTTGAGAAAAATCTCTATCCTAGCGTTAACTGATAGTCTGGATCACCTACAACATGCGAAATGAAAGCTTACCCAGAGATCGACTGGTGATACAGTCACAACCAATGACCATTTGCGAATAATGGCGTCTTGTTTTCATCAATGGTGATCAACCGAATTGTTCCATTGTCAAATACCCGATCTATCTGATAGGGGCCCAACCAACGGGTACGCAATTTTCCCTTAAAATCCCTCTTAAACCGTGAATCATACAACAGAGCCCAGTCTCCTTCTTGGAAGACTTTCTTCTTTATAAATCGATCATGCCACTTAGAGCATTGTTGTTGGATTAGAGCTATATGATGTACTACAGCTATGCGCTTCTCATCCAACTCATTGAGTTGATTTAGTCGGTCCTTCTGTGCCTCTGATAAATCAAGGTTTGCTTCCACAATTGTTTTCAAAGTCCTATTTTCAAATTCGATTGGAAAAACAACATTCTTAACATATACTAACTCATATGGGGAAAAACCAGTGGTGTTACACCACATAGTACGATAGGCCCATAGTGCCTTTGGAAGCCTTTCATCCCAATCTTTACGATGGCTCTTCATTGTTTTTGTCAGAATAGCCTTGATAACCTTGTTTGTACTCTCCACTTGGCCATTGGCCTGTGGGTGATATGGCGAGGTTATTCTGTGTTGAATATGGAATTTTTGTAACAGTGCTTCCAGCTTGTGAGACACAAACTGTGGTCCACCGTCTATAATGATTTCCTTAGGTACTCCGAACCGAATAAAAAAATTTTCATACAGGAAATCAATCACATCCTCATCATTGGCCTTAACCAAGGCTACTGCTTCTACTCATTTGGTCATGTAATCTGTGCAAACCAAGATGTGAACTTTCTGTTTTGAGGGAGGGTTGATAGGCCCTACAAAATCTAGAGCCCACCTATCAAATGGTTCAACCACCAGTTGTGGCTGCAAAGGAATTTCATCTAATCTATTGGGTTGGCCCATCCTTTGGCAGCTATCACATGCCTGAACATACTTCTTTGCATCCCTGAACAATGTAAGCCAGACATAGCCCATTCTCAATATTTTATGACCTGTCCTTTTATCAGCAAAATGCCCCCCACATGGCTCATCGTGGCAATTTTTAAGAATATTAAAGATCTCATCTTATCTAACACATCTCTGGATCTCTAAATCGATCCCTGTGTAGAAAAGATGACCATCAATCTAGCAGTACCTAGTACTTTGTTGTATGATCTTCTTTCTTTCTCTTTTCGACAGATGTGCTGGGAGCTTACCTGCAGCCAAAAAGTTAGCAATATCTGCATACCATGGGGAATGAGTTGATACTGCAAACAAATGTTCATCAAAGAAGGAATCTTCGACTATTAAATTGTCATCACTGTTAGTAAGCCGAGATAAAAAAATATGCAACAACATTTTCCTTTCCTGGTCTATCAATAATTGTGATATCAAATTCCTATAACAGTAACATCCATCTAGTAACTCTAGCATTCGTGATTGGTTTATTCATTAAATACTTGATAGCAGAATGATCAGTGTGCACAAAAGTAGAATATTTAGTAATATAATGTCTAAATTTGTTGATGGCATAAACAATGGCAAGGAATTCCTTTTCTTTGACATTATAGTTCAGTTCAGCAGGAGATAAGTTCTTTCTAATGTAATAAATTGCATAAGGAGCATTACCTTCCTGCTATCCCAAAACTACTCCAATGGCAGTGTCTGAAGCATCCGAAGAAATGTGAAAAGGAAGAGCCCAGTTAAGCCCTCGTAAGATGGGTGCTGTAGACAGCCTTTTCTTTAGCTTAGTAAATATTGTTTGGCATGCATCATTTCAGACAAACTGTGCATCCTTCATCAACAGAGTGAACAAAGGAGAAGCTAGTTTGGAAAAGTTTTCTATGAACCTTCTGTAATAGCCAAAATGCCCCAAGAAGCTACGTACATCCTTTTGTGTTCCAGGAGTTGGTATGTTTTCAATTACTTTGATTTTGGATGGATCCACCTGGATACCATCAGAAGAGATGAAGTGCCCCAACACTATGCCCTCACTCATCATCTTGTGGCACTTTTTAGTGCTTAAAGATAGCTGGCTTTGTTCACAGCATTTCAAGACCTTTTCTAAAATTTTCAGTGTTTCTTCATAACTATCACCATATGGAGTAAAGTCATACATAAAAATTTCCATGCAATCATTCACCATTTACGAAAAGATTCCAATCATTGCTCTCTGAAATGTAGATGGTGCATTGCACTACCCAAAATGAAGTACTCGGTATGCAAAAGTTCTCCAGGGACAGGTGAAAGTGGCTTTGTCCTAGTCTTCTGGAGCAATCTGGATTTGGTTGTAGCCACTAAAGCTATCCAGAAAGGAAAAATACTTTTTTCCAGACAAGGTATCAAGGACCTGATCGATGAAAGGTAAGGGGAAATGGTCCTTCTGCGTTGTTTTGTTCAATTCTCTGTAATCCACGCAGACCCTCCATTTCCCATTATTCTTTGGCACAATCACAAGTGGAGAAACCCACTCATTGTCTGAAATCAGGTATATGAATCCTGCTTCCAAAAGTTTTTGGATTTCTTCCTTCACTATGTCCCTTAGGTTCGGGTTCATCCTTTGTTGTGGTTGACATACAGGCCTGGAGTCGCTCTTAATATAAATATGATGGGTGCACAGATGAGAAGGAATCCATTTCATGTCTGTGTACTCCCAAGTGAAATCTCCCCTACGTTGTTTCAGCAGAGTAACTAGCTATTCCAACTTGCTAGGTGCCAAATTAGGATTGATATTCAATGTTTTCCCTGGCCCAATTTCTACTGGAACACTCTTCAAATTCTTGAGTACTAGAATTATACTCGCATCATCGATTAGAGTTTCTTCTGTAAGATTTTCTTGTTATGTTGCAGCTAGAGTACTGTCCAAGATCTGACAGACATTTTTATTGATTGACGTGGGCTCACTGATGAAACTATTAATGGCATTATCCTCTGTTTCATCTTTAAACGTTAAAGCTCTCCCTATTGTTAATAATGGCTACACACCTTCTTCCTCCTCCAAATCTGCCCACAATGGAGTCTCAGCTTCTGTGCTTGGTCGAGCTGAAGGGTACAGGGTTAGGCTCTTGATCTCAGTTCTGTCTGAAATGGTCATAGATCCTGACCAACAGCTGATATAGGCATCTGTTGTGGCCAACCACGGTCTTCCTAGGATCAGTGGGTGTTCCCCCAACTGGGATTTTGGCTGTAACACCAAGAAATCCGTAGGGTATTCCCACGAGTCAACTGAGATCATGAGGTCATCTAGGATCCCCTCAGGCTTGATCATTGATTTGTCAGCAAGTTCCAAAACAGTAGGGGCCGGCCGAAGGTTAGTGAGTCCCAATTTCTTCACAGTCTCTATGGTCATAACATTAATAGCTGCCCCTAAATCCACCAAGACATTGGGAATTTGTGTGTTCCCTATGTGAACTATAACAGTCGGGTTCCCAGGGTCATTGTATTTTTTCACAAGGGCCTTCCCCATTATTAATTCTGAAAGCTTTCCCAATACGTGAATAGTGGGGGGGTCCCTAGGCCTTCTTCCTGGTTTCTTGACACACAAATCTCTAACTATCTTAGCATAAATGGGAACATCATGGAGGGCTTGTAACAGTGGAATTTTAACATACAAAATTTTTCAGTTCTCCCACGAGATCGAATCGGGGCTATTCCACTGTTTTCTGCAGGGCCAATCGTTCAGGGTATGGTGGTTCTCTCCTCAACTGTGTAGGCTGTGATACTTCATGTGTTACTCTCTGAGTCTTAGCTACTGTCTCGGTAGGAGTATCAACATCGTCAATGATGAGGCTTGCTGAATTAACCATATTCTCATAGTGCTGATTCACTCGAGTTTCAATCATTGGGGATGAAATGTCCTCAGTTATAATAGGTTCCACCACCCTTCCTGATCGTTATTGAATATCATTGCAAGGAATCTGGGTGATGGAATACGCAGGCATGTTGGCAGTTTCAAATTGGTGGACTGCTTTATTGTTTGGGTTCGGGTTAGGTTGTGCAGGTAGCTGTGGTTGAAGTGGTGCATTCATAGGTGCGGCATTGTTTTGGAATGGGAGCTGCAATTGCTGATAATGTTGGTGTTGATACTGCTGAGGAGGGTACTGTTGATACCGAGTCTGGTGAAGGGGAAATTTATTTTCTTGGTAAGAATTTCTCCAGTTGGAATTCCAATGAGCTTGATTGTTTGACTGTTGTGACCATGGTATCCATGAGTTAGGATTTTGCATTGGGTTCTAAGATGGATGCCACTTATTGTTAGAATAATGTGAAGGGAATTGTGTATTCATATTATGCATATTGTTCATTCCATTCATATTATTTAGAAAAAATGTTGGGTCTGGATTCATACCTTGGTTTCAAGGCTGCCATGGTTTCTTCTGTGCCATAAAGTATGTTGCCTCCACATCCAGAATGGATGCTTGCAGGAATGCTTTGACCTTAGGTAATGAAGTACATTCCTTAGTATCATGCTCGAGTTCACATATCCTACATACCTTTGCTTTGTCCAACGGGAATTCCTTCAGTGGGTGCTTTTTCCTACATTTAGGACAGAATACGCCAAGTGTAAGATCTTCTACCACTTGCTTCTGCTTTTCTCTCATGACATCTAACACTGAGGAAATGGAGCTCATCATGTCTATTTTAAAATTCTCCAGTACATTGCCTATTTATGCTCGAGTGGCCCCTCCACTAGCTGACTTCTGAGTCCTAGTGAAGACATCCTGGTCTCGGTCTTTGTCTCGTTTGCTGGTTCTAGAGGATCCCCTGGAGTACCTTCGACATAATTCAATAATATTTTCGAAAGGTTCCTTTGAGATATCCCCTTTTCCTAGTAGATTCAACATATCAAGGCAGTCTTCTCTAATTCCTCTTAGTAAAATGATCTTGAGCACATCCTTGTCAATCTCAGCATGACCAGATCTTTGTAAATTGTACAACAATCTTTTCACAAAGTCTTCCAAAATTTCTTCATCCTTCTAAACCATTTTAAACAACTTCTCTTTTCTATTCCTAGTTCTGCAATATTCTTGGTACTTAGAAAGGAAGGTGTTTTTCATTTGGTCCCAAGTAGTAATGGTCTCACGACCCAGACTCATGAACCAATGTAGAGCATTTCTCTTCAAGGTGGTTGGGAATAACTTCAGCTTCTGAGCACTAGAGGTGTAATCATAATTACAACAGAGGATATCAAACTCAAAAAGAAACTCATCAAGATCCTCAGAGGACTTACCATGAAAATTCGGGAGAATTGATGGTGAGATATTTTTCATAGGAGCTGCTACAGGTGTCTAGAGGATAGGAAATTCTAATGTAGCCACAGTATTACCAAGTTGATTATTTTCTCCTTCTTCTTTTCGATTATTCCCATGTTCGTTCTCTCCCTCATGTTCTCTACCAGCCATGGTTCTAGTCCAAAATTCAACAGCTTCCTTTATGCATTCTTCCTCTGCCTTAGCTTCTTCTTCTCTTCTCCTCTCTTCTTTTCGCCGTCTCTCTTCCTCTGGTATTCGGTAAGTCTCCAACCACACTTCTTTAGTAACTCTGGTTCCGTTGATATGATATATATCCTCTCTATCTGGTGCACCTACAACACTTCCCTTATCTGCAGGAGGTTTACTTTCTGCAACAGGAGTTGAAGGTCCCGTTGTATTCTCCACTGTGGATGCTGAATGTTCAATATTGGGAGGAACAGAATTTCCCCTACCTATAGAGTTCCACGATGGTCTAGTGGAAGAATAAGCTCTAGCAATTATCTCATCAATGTATGTGTGTCTTCCGTGACCTGCATTACGACCTCGACCTCTTCCACCTGCAATGTTAGTATGCAAAGGGGGTTCCCGATTCGTTTTTCTTGTATTCATGCATGCTGTAAATAATTAAACAAAAATAAAATCAAATGAAACCAACTACTAACTCTGTCTATCTATTACGATCCCCGGCAACGACGCCAAAATGTTGGTCACCCTATATGTCAGTTAATTGAAGCTAACACACAAGATGGTCAATATAAATTGTCAAACCTAGGGAGGTATTTTATTTCAATGGCAATGAGCATATTCTGTGCATAAACATGTTAAGCAGTTGATTAACTAATGAAGATAACAATCCTACCAATCTATTCAGCCAAACTCATCCCATAAAAGAACTAATCTAATTCACACACCTAGGAATTCAACTGCAGCTATCTTCCTACAGATATCAACCTAGCATTTATGAATTTCATAATATAAATAAACTATATTACTTTTATAAGAAGTTAAATCCTATAATTATCAAACTACAATACTCAATCTTTACCAAAATGATCCATCTAGTAGCTACTGTTACTCAATCACACTCTACCTATTCTAATAAACCAATTGAATATACAACAGCAACCAGAATCTAAACATAAGCTTGAATCCTAACTCATAATTACTAGAAATCCTAAAAAGCATGAACAATTGGAAGATATCGGAATTGAGCTTGGTTGTTACAACTGGTTAGAACACACATGCATTCAGCTATATTAACCTACACAGTCGACTGTCACACCACTTTGTTACATCTATTCAAGATGCAATCATATTATTAGAAGGAGAGCTAACCTCTGTTGCAGCTAACAGTAACATCTACAATAATTCAACACCATACATCGAAAGAAAGCTAAATTAACCTACCTACTTAAATCGGCTATCTCTATGAGAAGGCGGGCCCTGGCCTTCTAACAGAGACGCCGAGAATCACAACAAATTAAGACACATAAATGAAGAACTCTGCTCTTATATTAATGATGGAAATGGACAGTCTTAGTGCTCTGTTACAGCTTATGCAAAATAGCAATTGTCCAACCCCAGGCTACGAGAGCCTTCGCATATTTATACATTGAAAGTACAGATCCCGATCCACTAAACTCGTGTAGCAATGAAGATCTATGATCTTAATGCTGCAAAGTTACAACTAACTGTTACAGTCGTATTAAACAAGGTTGTTACTCATTAAGGAGCTGTTACTCCAGTAATCAATGGATCAACGGATTTGGCAAGCTAGAATGCGATCTGTCTGTTGCAGCTGGATTCTGTTTTAGTGGAGGCCTGTTACAAATTCTCGTGGATGAATGTGCTGTCCCTTGGAGTTATGAGGAATCGGTCTTTGATGAGTAGCAGCTGGCATCACTTGGCTGATACACCTACGCTTTAGATCTTGACTAAATGAAGTCACATAGATTAGCATCAATCAAAGACTAGGATCCAGAATCTTGACAATCTTAGGCATAAAATAAATAAAGCAATAACGAATTATACCTATCAATATCATTGGTTGTTATCGAGAAAAGACATAGGTATAGCTTATGAAAATAAGATGTAATCAGGGAAAAATGATGTAATAAAGATGGCCAAAAAGGGGCATTTCCTGAACCCAACAGCAAGTAGCTTTCTGATCCACACTACTTCTCGGTAGGAAACAATAGCACCTATGTATTCTAATTCTGTAGTGCTCTGGGCTATGCATACCTACTTCTTGCTGGACCAAGATATCATAGCTGATCGTAGGTTATAATAATAGCCGTATGTACTCTCACAGTCCACAATGCTTCCTCCCTAGTCTAAGTCTGTATAACCAAGTAACATGACTCCTCCACTAGAGTCATATGTGAGTCCATATGAAATTGTACCTCAAAGGTACCTAAGCACATGCTTAGTATCTATCAAATGTCTGTGTCTCGGATTAGACATAAATTGACTCAAAATGCTCACGATATAACATATATCAGAACTTAAATGTATCAAGTACACTAGCGAGCCTATAAGTTGTCTATACAAAGTGGGATCTACTGGATATGATCCAGAGCCTAACTCATGAAGTTTCCTCTAATTGAAAACCATCAGTGTAGTCATAGATTTGCAATATATCATGCCAAACCTGTGTAATATATCCACAATGTACTTCCCTTGAGATAGAAAAAGTTCATCTCTTCTTTGTCGGATCTTAAGGCCAAGAAAGTAGTGCATCATACTTAATTCTTTCATCTCGAACTTTGAGGTGAGATCCCTCTTGCACCAATCAATCAGATGTTCCTCTCAAGTGAGAAACAAATAAACAACATACATAACCAATATCAACGGTCGGTTCTTCACTACTTTGAATTATAGATTTGGATCAACTTGATTCTTACAAAAACCCAGTTTCTGAAGGTAGCTATCAATTCTGGAGTACCAAACCATGGGGGCTTGCTTAAGCTCATATAGAGATTTATTTATCTTGGAAACATGAGACTCCTTCCCATGCACCAAAAATCCTTCAGGTTGTTGAATATAAAACTCTTCCTCAGCCTCACCATTGAGGAAGGATGTCTTCACATCCATCTGGTGAAGTTTCCATCTTGGAACAGATGCAAGTGCAATAATTGCTCGGATTGTGTTGTACCTTGTCATAGGGGAAAATGTCTCATCATAATCGCTGCCTTCTTTCTAAGAGAAAACTCTGGCAACGAATCTAGCTTTATACTTCTCAATTCTACCATCCACAACATGCAATGAATCGATGCAAGAAAAAGCTACAGAGAGTGAACATTACAGGGGTAATGGTTCCTATATCACTGGAGGGTTCAGTTGTAAGCCTTTGAGCGCTCATTACGACATGAAAGAAACATGGTAGTCCTGGAAGTGTGGAAAGGGATTGAAATTATAAGGTTTACAAAGAGCTGGTAAAAAACCTTGTGACTACTCTGTAATAGTAAAAAGATATAGAAAATCAAGTCTCTGGTTATCCTAATCTAGTGTGCTTGGTCTTGTTCGGGGCAAAATTTTCATGGTCTATAGGTGGAAGGAAAGTGGAAGTCACTCAAGTGTTTAGGAGTATGAAGTCTATACATTTTTTCTAAATTGAATATTCTATGTTTTGCTTATGGTTATCTATTTACTTTTATGTGCTTAATGCAGTAAGAAATATTGATTGTTAATATTTAGAAAGATTTGATAAAGTGATTGTAAAACCCTAACTATTTACAAGGTTAACGCTAACCGTAAATTGATAATGAAAAGAATTATGATAAATATTTTCCATGGAATTACTTACAAAAAAAAGTAGTTATTCCCCTCCAAAAAAAACATAGTTTTGTTTATTTGCCTTGAGAAGAAATTTATAGTTATAAATTCAATTAATTTTTTGATTGAATAAAACCTACAATCATAGAGTACTTATGTATATTAACCTTGAAAAACAAAACCCTGATTATAACATAGTCATTCTGCTTCCTAAAGAATGATAAACAGTTCATACAAATATTAAATAGCATGTTTATGCATAATGATAGGCTTATAAACTATGACGGGCATGCATGCCAACATGTTACAGGAATTATAAACAAAATGATTCGGTCCTTAGTTCGAAATTCAAATTAATGGCAAGCCGTAGGGGTATATAAACAATTCTTCTTAAACAAAATGAACATCAAATTTATTTGTTAATCTCAATATTTCTTCATAGAGCCAAAGAAATAAATAGTTGAAATTTTTAAATCATTATAACCTAATGAAATATTATATACAGGACTTTCATCACATATATGCTAATTATGTTAGGTCTATGATGCCTGAAGGACATGTGCTTAAACAAATACTTGATGAAACTCGAAGCCGAGCCTGTAGAAGGCTTTGGCCTTAAAAGAGAAAACCTGGTGTGGTCTCGGCTCTATTATAATGGTCTGTTGGGCTGTTGGGGCTGCTGTTCTGTATTTTTTTTAGGTTATTAGTAGCATTATACTTTCATTAATAAAGTATGTCTTTTTCAAGTGAAAAAAAAGATAAAACTAAATATACAATATAAATCATATATAAACAATAAATCCATGACCAAAGGTTGAATACACTAGAGCTAAGAGGCTTTGTATTTGATTTCTCTTAACATTACAAATCAGAAGTGATCATATGCAGGTCATGAAGGAGTTTAACAATTTTATAAATAGGAAAATTAATACTCTGAATAACAATTTGACAAATAACACAATTTACATTCATTCCAGGACAATTTACATTCATTCCAGGACTGAGATTTGGAATAATTGTATAAATATAGAGACAAAAATGTGGCTTCGTAGCCATCTCTCAAATAGTAATACGTGGGTTCAAACCCTAATGCATTATGTAAAAATGATACTCATGTAAATAAACAATTATAGATCCCTGTGAGAAGAACATGCTTTGAATATTCCACACAGCCATGTATGGCTCAAAAACAAAAAAATAAACTCCTGTATGCATCTTCTAACCAGTAGGATGGCACGAGGTAGTCTCCCCTCTGCACAAAGGGACTTAGAGTCATGAAATAAGAACATGGGAGCGCCACTCCACACTAACCAAGACAAGTTTCAGAATCCCTTTGTCAAGAACACCAGGCCATGAAAAGAAAAAGTGTGGTCTTACCGTGAAAGTTTTGCATAGTCCATTATCTTCCTCACGAGGATCCATAACGAGAGCTCAAAGGGTTCCTTCCAAAAAGAGACAGAGCGAGACATTAAAAAAACATAAGAGGCATGAAGTAAAATAAACAAGATTAAAAATACTGTGTATAGTCGTATACAACATTACCTTTGATAGTGATGAACTACGGTGCTATCATTAACATAATCAAACCCTGAGTAAAGAAGAAAACTGAGAAAACACTTGATCCAAGGATTCTTGAGATGATCTTTATGCCATTACAATACTACGGAGGTAAAATATTTAATCCTTTCAGTGTGATTACAATTAAATGAAGGAAATATCCCTAGAGAGGCCAGAGAAGAGATCGTCTCTCCCTCCACCCTCAAAACCACAATGAGGAAAAAGAGAACTCAAGACTCCTTGAGTAGCTTGAGGCCTATATCAGAGCTTTAAATTCCATAATTATTACTTAGTTAGGTGGCAAGCGTTGATGTAAAACATACACGGGGTGATCCCATAGCTCATTAAGATGCCAACGAACCTCCCTTATGAAAGGTTGGCTCATTTACAACGTATTTAATAAGGTAGTTGGATTATACAGGAGCGTAGTGGATATATAGTGGAGCTCGATCCTTATGAAATTGGATCCCTAAAGTTAACATAAACAAGGTTTACTCCAAGATTGTAGTCAAGCAAACCAATAATTAGACTCAAGTCTAAGTGTATCCAAAGCCATAATATATGTTTTAGAATAACATAAACAATGTTTTGATAATACATGTTTAAGTAATGAAACTCATTATAAGTGATTAGATAAATGGTGAAGCAGAATAATAAAAACTATATGAGTGTTACTCACCTTGAATTGAGAAAAAAAGTTAATCTATGAAATCTGTAATATGTGAAAGACTCCATGAAGGTCCTGGAAGAATTATTGTATAACAAAAGTTAGCGAAATTGCTAAGTAAAGTCATGACTTTTCCGCCACTAGAAGTTCTAAGACAAGTACAAGATTACAAATGTTCAAACTGATAGAAAAATATAAAATATCATTCCTATGTAAACAATAAACAAATAAAAGAAGAAGCAGAGTATAAATACAATAGTTGTGTTAATAAAACTCTAGAAAGACGATTGTTATAGACGAAATTATCATGTGCAAATGATTATGTCTATAAAGGATTTGTTCATTATGAAGTTGTATGTAATGAAGTTGTCGCAATGAGACTTTGATGATTAAATTAATTTTATTGTTTAAAAAAAAAATGTTGAAATTTTGGGACATGACAGTCATGATGAGAGGCAATATATGTGGGCATGCCATGGATTTTTAAAATTGTATTCAGGGAAACTTGTGCCACCATTGAGGGTGTTAAATTTGGTGGTAAGGCACAAAAGTGGGTATATTTGGTTAGGTGATATACTACCACCATAATGTTTGTTTTGTTGCCTAACTTAAGATCCCCACAATGAAATCCATTGATATATTTTTCCATATATAGTTGGGAATGAGAAGTGGATGCAGAGAACTTGGTGACTTCATTGTTTCTCCCTTTTGTCATTGGAAAGTGTCACAAGATGCAACAAAGTTGTGGATATTTTTTTTCATGTCTTCTAAGAAGAAAGAGTGTTTAATACTTTCATAAGTTTTATGAAATCCCGAGTGCTATGCATGATGAATGTAATTCCTCCAATTGGTTTCAAGGTCGAATAAGAGGTGAGAAATATGTGCTCCTAATACCTCAAAATATTTTGGTTCCATGTATACCATGGCAGAGGGTTCGGGTCTTCTTGAATCCTTTTTATGAGGTGTCAAACTGTGTCCTAGGCCAACTAGTCCTGTCACACTTCATCGAGTCATCATGGGACGAGTAAGGATAAGGATAAGAGTGAACCGTCCTCTTCAAATTCCCTAGAAAAAACATCAAGCACCCCATTATCACAACCCTACTTATATATGATTTCATAATCATAACCCAACTTCTTAGTGACCCATTTATGTTGTTTGTGCAAATATAGGTTTTGTTTGAGGAAATACTTGAGACCACGATGGCATGCCTTGATTTGGAAATGTTTCACTATTAAATATGGTCACCATGTTTCAACTACATGAAGGATAGCCATCGTTTCTTTCTCATAGGTGGATTTTCCCAAGTTTCAAGCACTACGATTCTTACTAGTGAAAGCCAAGGGTTGTTATTCTTTTGATAAGAATTCTCCCAAGAAACAACTCAAGGAATCATGTTCTAAAATTAATGTCTTAGTGAATCCACCATGGATAACACATGCATAGTACACATAGACTCCTTTAGTGTGGAAAATGATTTATCTGCTACCTCATTCTAGGAGAAAGCATTCTCTTTTAGAAACATTGTAATAGGAGCTGAAATTTTCCCATAGTTTACGACAAACTTACAGTAGTAGCTAGTAAGACCTAGGAACCCTCTTAAGCTCTTGAGAGTTTTGGGGTGGGGCGAGTTAATTATAGCCTCCATTTTTTTGGGATCCATACTTACCCCATTTTGACTCACAATATGGCCTAAGTATTCAACCTTAATCAACCCAAAAGAACATTTGGAGAATTTCACAAATGATTGCTGGTTTTGTAATAATTGCAAGGTACGAGCAACATGCTGGAGGTGAATTTCCTAGGTAGGATTGTTAGTTTTTTCAGAATTTACTTCAATCTGATCTAGGATCTTAACTGAGAGAACAACATGTACATCATATCTACAACATATCAATCATGGACATAATAATGCAAGCATACAAGAGACAATAGACACATAGAGTTTCACTGGGGAAAACCATAAGGTGAAAAACCACACAACTTCCTCATAGATAGATAGAGCAATGATACAACCCAAACATAAGAGATAGTCTTCTCCTAACAACAGCTTCTCCTCCTCCACAAGTGCACCACTCTCCAATGAGAGTATGAGTGAGAAAGTGAATGATCAAATAGAGTGCCTCCCACACTATATTTATACTTGACTTGACTTGCCTAATAACCTTTACTAGGTCGACCTCAACTTAAACACTTAACATAATGCTGACAGGGCCGACCTCCAATAGGGTGATCTAATAACCCTTTAACCCACATGACTTATACAGGGCCGACCCCAACAAGGTGGTGCAATAACCCATCAAGTATAAGTTACGACAATTAGAATATAAATGATGACACTTCTATATAGAGGAATAATACCATCTCTATAGGAATACAAACACTTCCATATAGAGGAATAATAACATCTCTATAGGAATACAATATACATATATGAAATACATTCCAAAGGTACAAATACATCAACAAGGACTATAGACCAAGACATCATTGAAATAAACCAAGAAAAAATGGTGGGGAAAGGATATAAAATATTATTCATCAGACTCTGAAAAGTGGATGGGATATTGTAGAGGTTGAAGGGCATGGCCAAGAACTCATAATATCCCTCATGAGTGCAAAAAGTATTTTTGGATATATCTACCCCTTTCATCTTGATTTGATAGCATCCCAAACAAATATTGAGTTTAGTTAAGAATTTGGTTTTGATGCAACTCATCTAAGAGATCATCAATGACTAAAATGGAAAATTTATCTTTGATGGTTATTTTGTTGAGAGCTTGGAAATCAAGACACATACGCTAGTCTCCTTCCTTTTTTAGGACCATAACCATTGGTGAAAAATAAGGGCTTGTGCTAGGATGAATAACACCAATCAACAATAATTAGTGAATGGTTTTCTCAAATTCATTCTTCTAGGAAAAAGAGAGGCAATAAGGATAGACATTGCGGGGTTGATTACCTAGAATTAAAGGAATGACATGGTCATGTTTCCCACAATGTGGAGTTAAACCATTGGGTGCCTCAAAAACATGTTGATACTGGGAGAGAACCTATTTCAAGTCGAGGTGAATATATGACATGGGTGTGTCCAGAACTTGGATGACATGGAATTGAGAAATAACACCATAATGGCCTTTCTTCAACAATTTCTCCATAAGGTGGGATGAGATAATTTCTAGAGAACCACATGTAATTCCATGGAGATGTTCTGTGTTCCTTTCTTGAGTAAATATGAGAGAGTGTGCCCTATTTCCATTGTGAGAGAACTTAAGGTCTTGAGCCATTCGACCCACAAAATGATATCACAGTCACCCATGCCAATAGAAAATATATGAGTTTTAAGATGGTAGTTCTCATTTAAAGTTTGACATTTTCACATTAGCCACCACATATAATTGGGCCTCCATTGGTTATAATGATTTGGAAATTGAAGATGGGGTGGATATAGTAATGGGTGTCTTTAACCATACATTGATGGATGAAATTATGGGTTCTTCCACTTTCAATTCATAAGATGAATATTTTGTGTTTGATGTAGCCAATCAATTTTAGTGTCCAAGTGGAAAACCTTGATAAAGGATGAAGTGAAATTTGGGTTTGCTCCTCAAGAACTAGCATATTAGAAGCATCTTTGAGGGACAACATCTGATATTCCCCCTCTGGTTCATGCAAAGCTTCCAATACCTTGTATTCCAGGGGTTGTAGGGGGGTTTTCCTCAATCAAGAATATTTTATGTTCTTTACATTTATTCCCTATGAAATATATTTCATCGTAGTTATAGCAAAGGGAAAGGCACTGATGCTCAACCACAACATCTAGGACCAACTTATGGACTTGGAGAGGTGGGGTGGTGAATTTACTAGGAGGAGGATCCATGGGAGATGCAATGCAAGGGGAAATAAATGGGAATTTGGGTTAGTCATTGATAGCCAATTCATCTTCGTGATCTCTATCACAAGCTTCCAATCAAGCGGAGGGTCACTGCTTAAGGGCATGTGCATGAATTTCCTCCTTGAGGCCACTAATGAAACCTTCCCTAAAAAAATAATCAGAGATGCCTTCAATGCGAATGGAAAACTACTCAAATGTTGTAATATAATCCAAAAAATACCAGTTTCATGTAGCTTAGTAAACTATCCCAAATATTGAGTGTCATGATCAAAACACCCATGAAGGATCTTCACAAATTAGCTCCAAGGGGCATAATGGCATTAATATTTATGGTACCATCGCCACCACTGTCATCTTTCAGAATCTATGTAGAAAATCACAATTTTAACCTTTTGAAGATCATATTTAATGCCAAGGAGAGAATAATAATGTTCCATTTTGGTCACCCAACTCGAGGGATCATAACCATCAAATTTGCACATGTCAATCTTTGAAAAGCAGTGCCATGAAGTTTTATCCTCAAAGGAGTGAGGTCGCTTTTCTGGAAATAGAGAGTGATAGCCCTAGTCTTTCATGGCCACAACTTCATGGGTTTGGGTGTCGAATGGTGGAACATATATGAAATGTTGCACACGAGAAGTTAACAAAATTTTCTAGTTGGCTAGATTATAGTCAAACTTTTGGTCCTAGTTAGTTAGTTGTTGGTTAATTTTAATAATTCTAGAGGCCAGGGTTTGAAGTTCTGGACGTGGAGTGGATTGGTGTGAATTCTATTTGGTACTATCCATGTTAGCATGGGTGCATGTGTGCACAATGGGAGCATAAATGTAGGAATTGCAAAGGAATAGGTTTCATTTCTAACAAAACAAGGTTGTGGGAGATATATATCAAAATTATCATCACAATGAAAGGAATCTGTTGAGGTAGTTCACAAAGAAGAGATTCTGAAAACACTCAAATAATTTTATGAGAAATATATATCAAAATTATCAGCGTGGTGGAAGGATTCCAATGAGGAAGGTTACAAATAAGGGTTTTTTAAAACAATTTTTTTTCATACTGGTGCAATTATTACTCTGGATTGAATGTTACTACACTTACAGAATTTCCAATTTTTTGTTGGATTCAAATATGAAGGAATTTCATGTGGCCACCCCTAGTGAATTCGATTGTTGCTTTGAAAAAATGAATAAATTTCACAAATGGGTTGCAGAGATAAGGGTTCCAGGATGTCAAAGGTTCTGAAGACAAGGTATTGTCATGTGCCATAGCTCTCTTATATACATTTGGGGTCCAACAGTAGTACTCACCACAAACTTTGAGGGTGCTAACTAAAGAGGATCAATTGTGCCCCTATTCATACTACCTGACTACCAAGATAAGCAAGAGTACCTTCCCAATTGTTGTGCTCGATGCACTATAGAAACAAGATGGCCGCTACCATGATACGCGAGGATACATGGAAGTGATTCCATGCGTAGTTGTTATATAATGTGGTACTACTCGAGGGGGGTACCAACAAGGGTTACAACAATGTCCAACAATTGTACCAATCGAGGGTACAACATGACTAAGTCTCAACTGTATTCACTATGTTTATTGTTCCACATTCTAAAGTGTATCCGTTGAATGATAGATATATGTGTTTATTTTCAGATGACAAAACGAATCTCTAGCCTAAAAAATATATATATGAAATATTAGAGGTGTGTTGGCTCATGAACGTGGATTTGATGCCACTTGTGGTGCTCTTTACCCCTAAAAGTTATAGATTAGATAGAATGTAGAAATATTGGGATGAAATCAACAAGAATATGTAGAAAATATCTAGAAACATAAGACAAGATAAAGTTAATATGCTAGGAAATGAGCTTTTGTATTATGAGAACAATGTTCACAATCCTCGTATGGTAAGGAAACCATTCACTTGAGAAAACCTTCATTACAATAATTCTCAACCAAACTCTAATTCATATCCTTGAATCTCTTTAAATAGGCTTCAAATATCCAAATCCCTAACTACTTGACATGGTCAAGTTATAACTTCCTAATGGGTCTTAATTAATAAAGAGGCCCTTTTTACATCAATTGAAGAACACTAACTTACTCAACCTTATTACAAATATATGTCCTTATACAATATGTGACTAACTATTAAAGTAAGGTGGGTTAGGGTAGGACCCTAACACATGTAATAATCCATTGTTTTGATTTTGAAGAACAATCAATCTATTTCCATTGTTGACTTGGCAGGTTGACATTCAAAGTGGTTTGCTTAGTTTTAGTAATTCATAATCAATTTTCCAAAACAACATGACATAGCATGGGTGCCAAGGACCGTAAATTACTAACCCTCACCAGTCATCTGCATTCACATGAACTGGGACATTTTGCAACCAAGAAGAATAGGAGAGACAACAATTTCCCTAACTCAATTACTAAGTTAAACTTTCTAGGAATATTGCAAATGGGCACAATACCTTTACTTTTGTATCTCATCTTGAAGATTTGTTGTTCTTGTATCTTTATGATTTGTTTGGATATTAGATCATTTGAAATTACATAAAGACTCGATTACATAAGGATTTCCAACATCTATTGTCGACTACTAAAAGAAATCATAAGTCCTTCTACTAATAGGAGGTTCACACACGGAATATGTGATTGGAGATAATAAAAGAATGAGAAAGAAGAACACAAGAACAAGGGAGAAAAGGAAAATACAAGTTTCAAGGATTTAAGTGATTAGAAATAATTTTTCTAACTATGATATTAGGGGCATTAGAGGCCCAAAGAATGTGTTGTATTATAAAAAGTTAAAAATAAAATCATTTTTCCCAAAGGAGGTAAGGTGGATAATGGAAGTTGATGTACTTGGCCTAAAAAATGCACAGTCACATACAATATGGAAAATTATAGTGTTTTCTTATCTTGGAATAAGGCATGGGTGTGAAGGTATGTATGGTTTGGACTTCAGTTATCTTAGTATTTTAAGGAAATGATATCTTTACATATCTTCAAAGGATCCTAGGGAACATGTATTATATGACCATCTTAGTGTCCGAAGAAAGATTTTATATCCCAAACAACAAAAATGAATACCTTTCCTAGTACAAATACTCAAAGAGGAGAAGGAAATGTGTCCTGCAGTTTCAAGTTGTCCAGCATGTGTGTTTCTTTGTATTAAATATGGTGGAAGAGAAATGAATCTTCATGTAACACCCTGTTTTTGACCCCAGTATGTAATGATGTAATTATGTAAATCTAGATGAAATGGTTAGAAGCTAGACATGAATGGTCTAGTGTGACAAATATGATGTAATTATGTATATTTTTCATTTAATATAAAAAAAACACAACTACTGCAAACTAATAATGATGAAGAAGAGAAGGGGGGTGATTATTCCACAAGAAGGAGAATGAGAAGGGGTTTAAGGGGGAGATGAACTTAGTGACTTATAATTTAAGTCACTATCCTTGTTATTCCATTATATTCTCAATTTTATAAAGCCTCTTTAATTAAAGTGAATTGGGCTTAACTTGAGTTAATTATTCTAAACTTGGGGGTTAGTTGGGAAAAGGTGAAATTCCCATGAGTGCCATGCATCTAGTTCTCCTCACCCTTGCATGCCACGTGGTTAGTTGTTAACATTCATACAAATTATTTAGAACTATTTGTTTCATGATTATTCCATCCATCATTCAGATATCATGATTCTTCCATAATTGAAACATCACTTGTACATAGCTTGGAGCCATTACCTATACCATAGCCTGGAGTTGCACCTAACAACACATGGAAAATTACATTTGAGCTCCCTAGAGTCCCTGCATAGAGATTCTATGCCCAACATTTGTTGGAGGATTAGAAGGGAATTAGGGAAAACAGCTCAAGGTATTGTTAAATCGGAGAAGGGAAGCCAAGGGATTGTTAACTAGGAAATGGGAACCCCATTCCTTGGGTTTGGCAAGCTGATGGGAGAGGAGTGCTAGCAGATTGGGATAATTGTAGATAGGGATTTTGGCGCATCCTTGTGGATTAATATCCCCATCTCGGGGGTGGCTTCCGTTGAAGAGAGAATTGGTATAATGGAGTGCCTATTGTTGGAATATTTAAATCCTCCTATCTATATCATTTAATACATTGGGTGCATTAATTAATCATTTTATGATTAATTCCTATGTATTAGACTAGATAATTGCCATTCAAGCCATTGTGTGGACCAAAAGGAATCTTTGGGGGGGCCAAAAGACTTCCTAGTGTGGACCAAAAGTTTCTAAATCCACTTGGGCACATTCCTAAAGATTATGGATAAGATTCTAGTGAAAAATGTGCTCCACTGATTTTTACTGCTTTTTTGCCTAAGGGGAAAAGCTAGTCAACTAGGGAAACTTGATTTTAGGAACACACCTCCTCTATAATGTTTATTTCTTCCATTTTTTGGATTTAGCATTTTTTTTCATTACACATCACTTTCAGGTCACTAATTCAGAAATTCGTGATCCTTTGGTGTGACTTGGAGAACACACTTGCCACCTAGGGGGGATTTGCATAGTTTTAGTAAGTCTGATTTTATGATGATCCAAATGGCATCTTTAGAAATTCGAATATCTATTGTAATGTTATATATTTACATCCTATTACTTTCCCAAGGTTGGACGATTTATTATTATTCATGAGAGTTAATACAGTTTGTATCTATTGTGAGTAATTTTTTGTGTTCTTGACTAGTTGTGTGAGATCTTTGTGAGAGTGTGTAATTTCTTTATAAGATCTTGGTGTGAACTGAATTTCACATGGTATCAGAGCTGTCAATCAATTCCTTTCTCTTTCTATTATCTTGCATGATCCAACTAGTCTCAAGGAGGGCGCAGTAATTCATCCACAAGGCACATTCTATCATCCAGAAGGCGCAACAAACAAGCTTTGGGAACACCCAAATCACTCCAAAATTAATTTTAGAGATTCCATGGATTATTCACATCAGATCTTCCTCACTCCATTCAATTATTTTGACTGGAAGGCACAGATGGAGATCATACTAAGGAGCAAAGGCCTCTACAGGGTGACTATGGCAACTGAACTTGAGCCAACCTCGGCAGTTGAGAAATCAAAGTGGCATAATCGAAGAGATGAAGCTTATGGGATGTTGTGTCTCAATCCATCCATGGATCTTCTATTCCATCTCGATGGTCTTACCTCTCCCAATGAAGTTTGGCTAAATCTTCAAGAATTGTTCGGAAAGATTGATGAATTAAGAGGCCACCAACTGGATAATGAACTAGTTTCATTGAGTCCACAGAATTTCGATAACCTCTAGGATTTCTTCTCCAAATTAAAATCACTTGTGTTACAGCTGAAGCAATATGGTATTGACAAAAAGGATGAGCAATTAGTCTTGGCCATTCTCTCCAAACTTGGCCCTTACTACTCAGTCTTTGTTTCGACCTTCCATTCCACAAGGAAGGAAGTTAAAAATTGGAAGAGCTGGACACTTTTAGAATTCATGGAGTCTTTGACACAAGAAAAATATAAATTGGCCTTGATGGGAGCCATTAAAAATCCATACAAATACCACTATCTTAATGTTGGAGATTCAAAGGGTTCGAAAGGGAAGAAGAAGGGCATTTTCAAGAAGCCCACTAATTAGAGAAAAGACAAGCAGAAAGTTCATGGAGACTCCTCGAATTTCAAGAGGAATACAAATAAGAAAACTGATAGGACAAAGTGCAATTATTGCAGCAAGGGATTTCATCCTAAAAGCTCTTGCATGAATAAAACCATTGAACAAATGGCTCAACTCCTGGAGAAATCTAACATTCCTCTTCCAGAGAGCGCAAGGAGGAAGGATGGAGGACAAAATTCAGATGATAAGGAGAGAGTACATGCATTGATGGAAAGCACATCCAAGCCTACCTCATTCATTATTGATTCCGGAGCTTCAAGACACATGGTGTCTACAAGTAAATTTTTTACTTCACTTGACTCTTCTAGTGGTCCAAATATTGTATTGGTGACAATTCTGAAACAACTAGCAAAGGAAAAGGTAGCATAGATCTCGAGTTTGGTTCATTCAATAATGTCTTGTATGTTCCTGGACTTGTTGCAAACCTATTGTCAGTCTATCAAATGACCCACACAGGTATTCCCAAGAAGGTAACCTTTATCCCAAATGATGTTGAGATATGTGAAATGCCTACAAGATGAATTGTTGCATTAGGCATTGCTGACCATAGCTCTAGAATCTACAAGTTTTCTCACTTTGTGCCATACCCCTCACCTTCTGCGCTTTTAACCCATGCCAATGAGTCAAGCAAATTATGGCATGAAATATTTTTCCATCTGAACTATAAATATATTTCCCAACTTCATGAGAAATAAATCATCATAGGGCTTCCCAATATCATATTTTACAAAGGTGTCTATTAATCTTGCATCCTAGGAAAACACCCTGAGCATAAGTATGGGAGATCCAAAACTGAGAGAACCTCTGCACCATTGGAGCTTATTCACACTGACATATCAGGTCCATTCCCCCATGATTATTTTAACCATTCCAAATACATCCTCACTTTCATATATGACTTTAGCAGGTACTGTTGGATTTATTTCATCAAGCTAAAATTTGAAGTTTTTGGTCTATTCAAGCTATTCAAAGCCTCAGTTGAGAACCTGTCTGGTAGACATATAAAAATTATCAGATCTGATAATGGTGGTTAGTATATGAAATCAGAGTTTCAGCAATTTTGTGCCTCTTCGGGAATTCAGATGCAACACACAGTTCCATATACACCTCAGTAGAATGGGGTTGCTGAGAGGAAAAATAGGTCTCTTAAGGAGATGGCCACATGTATGCTTGAGGAAAATTCATTGTCTCCCAAGCTATGGGATGAGGCAATAAATTGTGCCACATATATTCAGAATAGAGTGCTACACAAATCTCTCAAAGGTATCATTCCTTTTGAGGCTTGGACAGGGCATAAACCTGATATCTCCCCTTTCAGGATTTTTGGCTCAAAGGCTTGGGCTAGGATTCCACTTGAGAAGACGAGGGCTATGCATCCCCAAAGACAACCATGTATTTTTGTTGGATATTCAGAGGAATCCAAAGGGTATAAATTGTTTAACATGAGCACTCAAAAATCCTTCATAGAAAGAAGTGTTCAGTTCGAAGAAGAGCCCTCTCAGAATGTTGAAATTGGAGAACCATCTTCACCACCACCTGAAGAAGTACGTGATGTTGCTATTGAAATTTTTTATTCTTATATTTATGATGATGAGGACCATTTTATTGTAGATTCTAATTCACTAACAAAGCCTAAATGGGCTACTAAGACTTTGCAAGTAGTAGGTGAATTAGTGGGCAAACCTCAAGACACAAGGAGGACGAGATCACAATTTGAGACTTCTCTCAATGTGAATGACCCCTACCTATCTAAGAGATATTATATGATGGTGTATTCTGATCCTCAGAAATATGAGTAAGCCTCACATGACCCAATATGGAATGATTCCATGCATGAGGAGTTTCAGTCATTGCAAAAGAATGAAACATGGGAGATAGTCAAGCTCCCCGTAGGGAGAAAATTGGTAAGGTGTAAGTGGATCTACAAAACAAAGTGTGCAGCTGATGGTATAGAAGTGAAATATAAGGCTAGGATGGTATAAAATGGCTTCTCCCAAGTGAAATTCCTTGAATAGAATGAGAATTTTTCACCAGTTGCACATAAGGATTCAATAAGACTAGTTCTGGCAATTTCTACATCTCAGCACTAGGAAGTGCACCAGATGGATGTCAAGAGTGCATTCCTCCATGGGGATATTGAGGAGTATATTTATATGTAGCATCTAGAATGGTATACATCTGATCCTAACTATGTGTGCATGTTGAGGAAGTCATTATATGGGCTTAAGCAAGCCCCCATGGCTTGGTATGCCAAAATAGACAACTTTCTCTTGTCACAATCTTATGTTCAATGCAAATATGATCCTAATGTTTATATGAAGATGATTGATGGTTCAATAATGATTATAGTTCTATGTGTTGATGATTTTCTAATCATAGGTAGCTATACTGATCAAATAGCTTCATTGAAGACTGCTTTGCATCAAGCTTTTTCCATAAGTGACTTGGGAATTCTTAAGCAGTTTTTGGGGCTTGAGATTTCTCAAACAGAGAATGGAAAAAAGGTATCTCAGTCCAAATATGCATCTGATCTGTTAAAGAATTTCAATATGGCTGATTGAAAGCCTTTAAAGACTCCTTTCCTTTCAGGAGTTAGAATGGAAGAAGCAGAATCTACACCCTTGGTTGACGGCACCTTGTATAGGAAGCTTGCTATACTTGACTCAAACTCGACCTGATCTTGCTTATGATGTGAGCATGGCATCAATATACATGGATAAGCCACATGAGCTCCATTGGAGGGCTGCAAAAATAATTTTTCACTATGTGCAAGGCACGAAGACTGATGGGATTCACTATGTTGCATATTCTAGCCTAGATCTTCTTAGCTTTATTGATTCAGATTGGGTTGGTGATATCCTTGACAGAAAATACACATCTAGATTTGTATTCATGCTTGGAGGTGGTCCTGTTTTCTTTTCAAGCACGAAACATAGTGCAATTGCACTATCTTCAGCATAGGTCGAGTACATAGGAGCAGTGAATGCTGCTACTCAGTGTGTGTGGTTGCAAGGTATTCTTTCAGACTTTGAGATTGCCTTTAGTACTCATACTGTCATCTTTTGTGACAATCAGAGTGATATAAGGGTCTCAAGTGATCCAGTATAGAGACAGAGGACCAAGCATATTGAGATACATATGCACTACATCAGAGGTTTAGTGCATGACCAGATCATTGATTTGCAGTATTTCCCAACTAGTGAGAAAACTACAGACATCTTCACCAAAGCTTTTACTGAGAAGACATTCAGCTATCTTAGATCACTGCTTGGGATGGCTGAACATGTGGTGGAGTGAAGGATTGATCAACAATATTTCAATTTTGATATGTCCATTTTTTGAGGGAAGGTTTTTCCCATGAGGTTTTCCTTCTTTCCTTGTTTTGTGGATCAACAGTATTGTACAGGGTGACCAAGTCTTGTTATTGGGCCCTTAGTATTTCTCTTTTCTGATATTTAGAGCATAAATTCAGATTTATGGGGGGGTGTTGGAATATTTAAATCCTCCTATCTATGCCATTTAATACATTGGTAGCATTAATTAATCATTTTCTGATTAATTCCTATGTATTAGACTAGATAATTGCCATTTGAGCCATTGTGTGGACCACAAGACATCTTTGGGGGGACCAAAAGACTTCCTAGTGTGGAACACAAGTTTCTAAAGCCACTTGGGAGCATTCCTAAATATTATGGATAAGATTTTGATGAAAAACGTGCTCCACTGATTTTTACTGCTTTTTTGCCTAAGGGGAAAAGCTAGTCAACTAGGGAAATTTGATTTTAGGACCACACATCCTCTATGATGTTTCTTCCTTCCATTTTTGGGATTTATCATTTTTTTTATTACACATCACCTTGAGGTCACTAATTCAGAAATTTGTGAGCCTTTGGTGTGACTTGGAGAACACACTTGCCACCTAGGGGGATTTGCATAGTTTTAGTAAGTATGATTTTATGATGATCCAAATGACATCTTTAGCCATTCAAATATCTGTTGTAATGTTATATATTGACATTCTATTACTTTCCCAAGGTTGGATGATGTATTTTTATTCATGAGAATTAATACAATTTGTATCTATTGTGAGTAATTTTCTGTGTTCTTGACTAGTTGTGTGAGATCTTTGTGAGAGTGTGTAATTTCTTGATCAGATCTTGGTGTGAATTGAATTTCAAACTTTTCCTAGAATCAATGACTTGTTTGATCAGCTCAAAGGATCAATTATTTAATCCAATATAGATTTGAGGTTGGGGTATCATCAAGTGAGAATAACAAATGAGGGTATCATCTAAACAACTTTCAGAACCCGATATGATCATTATGATTTTGCAGTACTTCCATTTGGATTATCAAATGCACCAATTAATTTTATGTGCATGATGAATGGAATATTTAGACAATATTTGGACAATTTTGTCATTGTATTTTTAGATGACATTCTTATTTATTCAAACTCAATGGAGGATCATGAGGAGAATTTGAGATTAGTGCTACAGGTGTTAAGCGATAATCAATTATATGCTAAGTTGAGTTGTTTTGAAATTAAGTATATGTACATATTGTTGATATATGACAATGCATGAATTAAGGTGGAGGGGAATGTAACACCCCATTTTTTACCCCAGTATGTAATGATGTAAATATGGATGAAATGGCTAGCAGTCGGACATAAATGGTCTAGTGTGACCAAGAGATGTAATTATGTACATTTTTCATTTAATATAAAAACCAAAACTACTACATAATAAGAAGCACGAAGAAGAGATGGGGGGTTATGATTCCATAAGAGGGAGAGTGAGAAAGGAGTTAAGGGGGAGATGACCTTAGTGACTTATAATTTAATTCACTGTCCTTATTATTCCTTTTATCCTAATTTTCATAAATGTTCTTTAATTAAAGTGCATTATCCTTAACTTGAGTTAATTATCCTAAAATTGGGGATTAGTTGGGAAAAAGTTGAACTTCCCATGAGTGTCATTTATCTAATTATCATCACCCTTACATGTCACATGGCTAGTTGTCAACATGCATACAATTTATTGAGAACTAGTTATTTTATGATTGTTCCTTCCATCATTTAGTCATCATGATTCTTCCATCATTGAACCATCACCCGTAACATAGCCTAGATCCATACCTAAGAACAAGGGGAAATTACAGTTGAGTTCTTTGGAGTCCCAACATGGAGATACCTTGGTCGGCCTGTGTTGGATCCTTGGGAGGGAATTGGGGAAAATAGCTCAAGGGATTGTTAACTCATAGAAGGGAACCCCATTCCTTCCATTATGAAATCTGATGGGAGAGGACTCCTAATGGATTAGGATAGTTGTAGAGGGCTAGTTTGGCACCTTCTTGTTGATTAATATCCTCAAATTGTGGGTGACCTTTGTTATAAAGAAAATTTCTAAAACACAGTTCCTGCAACTAGAAGGAACATTCTTAGTTTGTAAACAACTGGAATATATTTAAGTTAAGTTTCTATCTATGTATAAACTGTTATCAATTTATCTTTGCTATGCTTTTTACTTAATTATTGTTATCTGAATATTTGAATGCATGGAATTCTTGGCACTGTGTGAATGTATTCATGTATAAATTGCCAGTAATGTTTTTGTATATGTTTATATTTAATTATGGGTGATCATATATATATATATATATATACAAAAAAAATGAAATTGAGTATTAGTGGTTATTTTCAGCAATTTATTGAGTATCACATGACTCCAAAGGCTTTGTGAGGTCATCAGGCACATGACACTTCCTCAAAATGAGTATGTCAAAAAACTCACGGGGAGGAATAAATTAAAATATGTTGGGCCTTTAATGTGTCAAATGGAATTTCTAGTGCATATAAGAACTAGGAGATTCTTTTTTTTCAAGGCCTTAGGCATTACACTTATTTTTATGGCTAGATTTTCTAATGACCTTGTCCAGAAAGAAACAAGTACCATAATGTGGATCTTCTTCATAAGTATTACATGTGTGTGTGTGTGTGGGTGTGTGTGTTGTCTTAAGTTAGCCAATGCAATTAGATGGTTTTTTAATGAGCTTCCTATATTAGATAATTTTATTGGAATATATCACTGATACTTCTGAAAGTCATGACATGTTTAGTTTTTAAAAGTGTGTTTGTTCTTACATGCAATTTTGGTGCTTGTATTGTTGTAAAAAATTAAATTCAACCAAAAAAATCGGATACCTTCTCTTGGTAAAATAAGAAATTTATAATATTTGCAACCATAACCTAAAAGGAAATCCATTCAACAAACCATTGTTAAGATGTTGTATATCAAACTAATAACTAGAATATTTGGGATGTTTTAAAATTCAAGGTTGTTATAGCTTCATAATGTGCATATATGTCCAAGTGGGTATTATCTCACATGCACATGCAGGTGTGCAAGCATAGAGAAATATAAAGCATGAAATATAGTTTTATTCGACTCTTTTTTAAATAGTTATTTTCACTTCATTTCGTTAGCATGGTGTGAAATTAATTTTCATTGATGGTCATACATTGTGATGTAGAAAGATAAATTGACTTATATAAGTAGAGAAAATTGCTAAATTGTAGAGAAGCTATATTTCTTTAGAAACTTGCTAAATTGTGGACATCACTTGGTATGAATTTATGGACATCACTACATCAGGTTTACCATTGTTATGTGTGTTTTGAATAGGGAGAATATCATGTCCCAATCCCAAATATCTATTGGGTTGCTTCTATTTGGAGTAGGAATATAGCCTTCCATCTGCCTTGAATTCCTCTTCCTCATTTAATGGCACATACAAAAACACGGTTTCCTTCACGCCCCTCAAATATGCAATTGGGTTGCTTAATTGTAGACCTTGGTTGTGTACTATTTATAAACCCTGCAATAATCCCTTTAGCTTTTGGCCTTCCGGTAATGTACATAGTCGCTCCTTTATTTTGATCCTTGTCTTTCAGCTGTAAATAATTTGCGGACAGACTGTATTTGCGCATACTTCATGTATATTGGACCAGTTGCATCCAATCTTTGTAATTGTAATAGGGTCCAACATACTCCATCAATTCAGTACATCTACCATAACTGACCTTTATTTCATCCATGCAAAACAACCCCAAACCATGTAATGATGATGGTGTTATCCGATATATCCTCTCGTTCACACAAAAAACTGTGTTTAGTTGAGGAAAATCCTTGGGTACCCATTGTTTCACTATATTTTTGTACCTCAAGGGAACCTCGATGTATCCTATGGTCTCATCATCATAAGAACATGACCCCCCTTTAGCGAGAAAATTTTCCATGCGTTTATGGAATTTTATTCTAATCTTTTGACATCTAGTTGATCTACCTCTTGTAGACCTACTAGATGTCTCACTTTCCTCTAATCTTCCTAAACTCCCCTCGCTCGAGGAAGATAGATCTAACAAATACCTGTTTAGTTCTACCTGCACCATGGGAAAAACATTTCTCAATAAATAAAGCACTTAGGCACATTGACATATGTAACTTGGGTTCCCCAACATTTCCATGCAAAACATCCAATTGCAAAAGGGTATCTATCATGTACCCCATGTTTTTCAACACCATGAAAATCAGTTATAAGAATCAAGATCAAGCTACTATATGGTTACCCTCATGATGGAGCCATCATGACCAATTCAAGAATTATGAAAGATATCAGATATGTGTAGCACTATGGCACTATGGCCATCAAAACATCATCAAACATCCTAACCATAAAATATGGGCACGTTGAAGCCTATTCCAAATATATCCAATGACAAATAATTTTGCTAAAGTTGAAAGAGATGAAAATTATATAAAAATTCAACAATGCAAGGAAGTGTTTATAAATGTGGCAAGCTAAGAGTTTTACATATTTGTTGCAACCTTAAATAGAGATACAAAGAACTCACAGAACTTTGGGACAACGTAGAAGACCCAATGACTTTGGGATCACTCCATAAAATGGGATCAACATTTAGGTGTGATTAAAAGGTTAGTTCATGACCAAATAACCTCCTTATCCATCTCATTGGTAGATACATTACAGTTACAGACAATTTGGTCGTGGATTAAAATAGAATGAAGTAATGAATTGATCCACATTGCTCAGAGCACCACTTTGAAGAAGGGGATTAAGTGTTTCTTAGTCTATAACAATATAAGTATTTTTTTCTCAAGGAGAAGGAACACCAAAAGCTACCATCCAAGTTCTATTGTCCATATATAATACTCAAACAATTTGGACAAGTCACCTATATATTAACTATCCCAATCGACTCTAAGATCCACCCAATATTTCATGTGTCCTATTGGAAAAAATAGAATGTTTACTTAGCCCACTTGGGGCTTTGTTATTGACTTAGACCATGGTTTAAAACTTGTGAATATTGTAAACATAGAGCTACCCATGATGAGAAGCAATCCATTATAGTAATTTTTGCTGGAAGCTAAGAATCTTTGGTCTTGTTTTAAAATTGATAAAAAAATTGAGATTGTGCCCAATAAGACTATTTTCAACATAATGCTATATCACTAAATTACTTTGTTGAAAACTTGTTATGAATGTCTTCCATTTGACCAGCATACAACCCATGGTTTAGGTTACCTATTTTAGCCCATTTTTTCAACACCATGAAAATCAGTTATAAGAATCAAGATCAAGCTACTATATGGTTACCCTCATTATGGAGCCATCGTGATCAATTCAAGAATTATGAAAGATATCAGATATCAATTCATGGGATGCTCTCTATAGTTAAGGGTATTTTATAACTATGCCCACTAAACAAGGTGATTTGCAATCAACATGTTATTTTTTTACAAAATTAACCAATTCCCAAGCCATGACCTTGTGGCAACAGAGCATAAAATTTGTAACTTTCATGATCTTTTTCTTAATCTACCTAACTATGAAGCAGTATTTTCCAATAGATGTTATTACATCAGGGATTGTGAATTAGATAAGTGTTCTAGTATTCTAGTCTTCTCTTGTGAATTAAATAAGTGTTCTAGTCTTCATGTCCTACATTGTAACTAAAGATTGTCAAAATATAGAACTAATTAACCATTCAAAGTTGGTTTTCTATTTGGGTTTCTAGGGTAAATATTTTGTTCATGTGTGATATATTTTTTCTCTATGTCGTGTTAAATGTTGTATTAATTGATGTATGAAAGTTTTTGTAAGATATTATGTATTTAATTTCTACTTGGGAAGTCCCTAGGGTGTAGACCAGTTGTTGATAGGGTGCACTGCTAAGGAACTCCTTGTGACGTCATAGGTTCAAACCTCAAATGGCTTGTGCACTTGTGTAGAGGCAGTACAGGTGCACCTAGGATTATAGTGGTAGCGAACAATAATCGAACCCTTGTCACATGAGTAGGAGCCCCACCCTAGTTCTCGATTCCCCTAGTAAAAAAAAAATACTACTTGGGATTCTATTAATGATGTGAGAATCATTTATATAATGTAGCTCTGTGGATTTTCTTCGGGAATTTCATTCTTTGTTAGTATTTTGAAGAACAAAAATAACTAACAAATATCCATCATTCATTATACTCTAAGCATTGAAATCAAGGTCTCGTAGGAAATAGTTGTTGTAATTGTGTGACCAAGCTCTACTTTTCGTCCCTAAATACAATCAAATCAAGTCTAGCAATGATGTTGGCATCTAGATGGGTCGTACATTACCATTCTTCATCCTCCACAGCCATACAATGTTGTTGGGGTTGTATAAAGTTGTACATATCCATTGAGGTATTGTTTTCATCTGCTTGAGGTCTCTTGGAATGCTCTTTAGGAATCAGCATGGTCATTAGACAATGGAAAGAGTGGAATTTGTCATCTTAGTAATTCGTGAAATTTGTACTTCATGCTTATGATGATGATGACGATAATGATGATGATGATGGTGATGATAAATGTCCACAAAGACTAACTTTGGTATATCAAACCTTAAATAGGTAATAAATCACTTGGTTTTATTTAGAATTCTATTTGTGTGCTCGAAAGGATTTAGGAGAAGCCTCTTAAAGTGCTCGAATGTGATTTTTCCAATTCTTTTGGTATTCTGAATTTTTATGAATATTATTTTTATGTCATAAAATAATCATGGAATTTGGATATGTTATAGGCAAGGAGATGGGTGCCTTGAAAATGCACCCAAGAAACTACACCTTGTATATGTGGAAAGTGAGGTGATAGATGGAAGCGAATAGGGTTGGGAACCCTATGATGGGTCTCCTTGGTTGGATGATGAATGATGGTTTGAAATGCATATGATCTATGGCTCATGGATGAGACAAAAGTCCAATTGAATGTGGTGAAGCATTTATAACCAACCATGAAGAATGTGAACCACTAAGAGTATGGGGCTATGGGTCAACGAAATGATTAGAAGTATGAGGATTTTTTTTTAAATGTAGACTATATGAAATCCCAATCCTAAGGGGAATAAGTGGCATGTGTGTCATTTATTCAATAGAGTACTAAATCAAAGCATCACATCAAGGTGTAATATTACTAGCCAACAAAAAATTAATGCATGTTGAACTTGTGGAGTTATTTTCCAAGTTGGAGGGGAACCTAGTGGTACATAAGTTTTAAGATCATATGATCCTATGAACTAAAGATTTAATTTATGACCTTTCTAGAAGTTTTAAGATCCTATATATTGGAGTCTAATGTTCCTCATTTGACATGATCATAATAACACATCTCAGCTTTGCTTTTTGCACTGTTTGACGTCAAGGGTTTAAAGGATAGTAATGCTTCTTGCTAAATTGTTTGTGAGGTCTCCCACCTACTGAAGACTACCTCACATCTCATATCTAATCTGGTTTACTATTTAGGGTTGATGTTAAGGTATTTTATGCTACTGGGGCTAAGTCTTGACCATTTTGAGCCTTCTAGGACTTAGTTGTTACCTTTGTGAGCTTGCTAGGGATGGGTCGTGACCATTGTAAACCTGCTAGGGCTGGGCCATGACCATTGTAAGCTTTATAGTGTTGGGTCGTGAATGTTCTGAGGTCTGTTCAATGGGTTGTATGCTTACTTCTATCCGTCGTGACTACCTTGAGATCTAGACTGTGAAGTGTGTCCCTGCTAGTACCTATCATAACCTTTTTTGAGCCTTCTAGGGCTGGCGTGACCTTTGTTTATCCTGCTATAGCAGACTGTGATCTATTGAGCTTTTTTAGAAGGTGACCTTTCCTCTCTCATCTTCTTTGAGGCTGCTACATCTATGTATGAAGGTGCCATTTTTTTAGGATGTTAGTGCACGGTTTAAGGTTTCCTATGCACATTTAAAAAGTGATACTAATTGATTTTTGTATGATTGTCCTAAAGAATGTCATTTATTGCAGCAAGGGTTTGAAGTTTCCATCCTCATTCGTAGACTATTTTGGTTAGCACCTTGAGTTTTGTACTTATATTTGGGCCAGATCTATTAGGTTGAGACTTGTTGTGCCCAGATCTATTATGTTAAGACTTGTTGTGTCTAGATCTATTATACTGATATTTTTTGTGGTCGAATCTATTATGTTGAGCCTTGTTTGTAATTAGATATACATGCTAATCCTAGCTTGTACTCAAATATATTGTGTTGGGCCTTGCTTAGGGCTTCCACTATGATTTGACTGTTATTGGCCATCACTGTTGCCTTTATGTCCTCATCTGCTTTACTATACTACAACATATCATCTCCAAGTAAGTATTCTAACTTGTTCCTTTTATTATTAATTAGACATGTTATTGTTGTTATAACTTTGTTATTTATTCTACTATTGTTGATTACATGTTACTGAAGATTTCACTTTAACACGGGGACCTATTCTAACTATTGTACTAGTTTGTTAACTTATCTTTGCATTAAAGTATATGAAATTTTGATTTTTCTACATCAAACCCTAACCTAACCCAAAATTTAACAATTTCTTCCCTCCACATGTAAATTACAAATAATATGTTGAGTTGGTTGTTTTCATGATCAAGGTAAGATTAATTCATCTAGAATACCACTAATTCCACTAATAGATGTTTGTTAAGTTTCACTTAATGTTGGAAAGAAGTAAAAACTATGTAGTTATGTCTGTAACATTGTCCTTTTTACTAACATTGATGGCCATCAACCCTAGCAGATTTATTTGAAAGCATGCAAACATTTATAAGGTTCATATATATTTTTATATCAATTTTTTTGTATTCCTTATCATGACCTTATAAAGCAGAGGTATCTATTTTTGTTAAGTAACTTATGTTGAACTCAAGTGGACAAGTTTCAATTTTAAACCTATATGTAACTGTAATTGATTTAGATCGATTTTACAAAATAGTGATGATCATGTACGTTCATCAACTTGTTTGGATTAGTTGTGTCTACACATTGGATACATTATCCTTTGTTTCTAATTAAACTTGGAAGCTCACTTTTTGTTTAAAAAGTTATCACTTAGCTTTAATCGTACCTGTACCTACACCGAGGCCCACTCATACCAATGAAACATTATTTTTCTATTGAACTTAAACTATTCCATATACCTCCATATTCATCCCCATTATTGCAAATATTGGCGTTTCCGATAAATTATACTTGCATGCTAAATATTTTATATTTCATAGTTATTAAGAACCATCCCTAGTGTTTAAAATTACTTAATGTATATCATACCCATCTTATAGGTGAAAATATTCCACATTTAGGGCATGTGTGGTGCCATGGATCCATGCACATGTTCCATGAGTCTAAAAGTATAATATCGTTGTCTAAAATCTTTTCATTTTACCATATACCATGGACCGGGCCTTGAGAACCATCCTTAACACAAAAAAAAACTCATAAATGGATACAATATTTCATTCATATTCCACATGTTATCTATGCAGATTCTAAGTGTTGGTTGAGACCTTGCCCCATTCATGCTTCATGCACCCCAAATATAAATATTGTGGCTTAAGACAATATCTTTTGGCACTAAAGCATGGACTAGGCCTATGATCTACCCATTGTTTTCCAAATCTCTAAATGGAGGCCATATATAATTACGAAGCTAAATATTCCATATTTAGGGGATACATGATAGCTTACAACCTCTCAAAGTGTAAATGAGGTCCACAGGATAATATGATGGCCTAATACCTTGGATTTTGGTATTAGACAACTTTATATGCCATGAGGAATATCCTTGGTGTGCCACTCCTTAAAATTGTTACCAAATTTTACCACATCCCATTTACAAGTGAAGGATTCCCTATAAATTAATTATATGATGGAATAGGGACCCATGAATTACCCATCCATTTAAGATACACATTCTATGGGTTAAGAGCCTATATTTTGTCCCTACACCATGTCCTAGAGCTCAAGAAAAAAATGTTCATGTGACAAACTTGAAAATTACCACATGATTGATAGCTAAAATGCTAAATATTCCTGATGCTTGTGTGGTGGATTTGGGGATTGTGCATGGACCTTCAACCTTCTATCTCATATTTGATTCCATGTTTCAATTGTGTTGTTTTAATTTTTTTGGTAGGTATCAATCATAGTCCACAAGTATTTTACATCTCAACAAACATCAATATCACAAATTTTAACTAGGTTTTTTCTTTCTCTATCGTGGATTTTGTTTGTTTGATTTCAATTCATCCTACAAGTTAAGATATCAATCAGGGGATTCATTTTTTACCAAGTTAGGGTAACATCTTATTTATCTAGAAAGAAAGCACCCCGTTATTCATGAGTATGCATCAATAAAACAACTATGGAGCGGTCTTAAGTAGAGGAGCAATAAAACCATCAATTTTAATGAAACAATTCAAGGGGTTTGGAGGGAAGAATGGAATTTCAATCTAATGCTTGATAGAATTCCTATATGATACAAATATAAGGTTCATTCTCTGTCAAACAAAAGAGGGTAGATTTAATGGCCTTACCGAATTCATTGGGACTATTTTTTGTCTCTGTTGGTCTCTTCGCTGAATGTGGTCTCTGTTGAAATGCCTACTCTGGCCACGTTGATATCCTTTGGACTGCCTCCTACAGTCGGTGCACCAATCTCTTGATCTAGAATGTGGCCTCCACTGGGAAAATCAATCCCCTCTATTGTCTTCTCCTCAAATGATCACTAGTGTTTGTTTCTCTCGATGCTCTAGATGACCTGCACGGGCATATTTTTGTTTTATGTTGTTTTGTAATTTGGTTTGCATATGTTATATTTTGTCTTTTTTTTAAAATGTAAATTAATTTAATTTAAACAACTTAAATCTCAAGTATCTAGTTGAAGTGCAATGGGTGATAGGGTGATAAAGGAACCCATGGCTAAAACCAAGACTTAAACCACCCTTTTTACTAAATGAAGAGATCAACTTGACCCCTCTACATCAACCATTGAATTATGTTGTAAGTACCAAAAGAAAGGCACACAATACTCTTGTTTCCAAAACCTCAAACCTCCTAAACTCTAGGGCTTAGGCTTAATGTCTATAACATCTTATTCATATTTTAAAAGTGTGGTTCCATGGTCATCAAGGTCATTATAAACATAAGGAAATGATTATTAAATCTGTAGGATTCTTATTACGTCACTCACATATTTATGGTACACAAAATTGAATAAAACCTTATATCATATAGTGAGGCCAAAACATGATATAATTCATCATATTATAGAGGTAAATACCTCATTGCAATATCTAATCTCATTCATAAAGTTTACATAGCACTCTATGTTTTTATCATTCACATGTTTGCGGGGATATGGGGGAACTAACTACCTTCTTCTCACAAGAGACCAATGTTAAGACCAAAACATGGTATAAACCAATCCCTAACAAATATAACTATTTAACATAACCATTAATAACATTAACATTAGATGCCCAAACTTTCCATGCACAACAACACCATTTGTCAAGGGTATGGGGATTTTGAGTAGTCCTTTATTTAAAGGGGAAAATAAAATTTTAGCTCAATAAAATAAATCATTAAACATAATGATCATCATCTTAAATCTTATTTTGCATTCATAATCGTTAATACCCACTTAGGCCATCATTCCAACCCTCAAAACCCCAATTTCATTAAAGGAGGGCCAAATAGGTTAATACAAATCATGTGCATGATTCCTATGAGAAAATATATTGTAAATAGGAGGGTTGGCATGCATTTACCAAGGAAAAATATTGATCATATGGGTATTGTCCTTCATAAAAGTTGTGTACACATAAAACTAAAAGAATTTGTTTTTGAAATCTATTGGAGGTCTTTTAATTAAAATAATTCCTCGAGGGATTGACAAGGAAAGACTTATACACAAAATAATCCTCCCAAATAATTAAATAGAGTGTGTACATAAAAATTATCCTCATATACACTTTAAAAACAATTAGGAAGCAAAATATACACATATAGGAAAAACATTCTAAAATTAAAATTGTCAAGTGGAAACCTCTTAGCAACTCAATAGGTGGTTTGGTTTCTTGAGGTTCATATATTTCAAATTATAAATCTTAAATGGGAAAAGGAATTATTATTTTAGAAAATTCTTTTGTAAAACACTTACTTGCAAACTAATTGATCATTACAACAACCACTTCATCCACTAACATCTATAAAATTGTCATGGAATTTTATCCTAATAATTAATGTAAATATATCCTTCATCATAAATTAATGAAATCATAAACAAAGAGAAGAAGAAATACACTTATATTTTCACAAATTTAGCCAATGAAGCAGATTGTATAATGGTTGCCAATCAACACAAACAACATAAAGATTCTCATGTATGCATTGCATTGAAATATCATCTTACAAAATTTAGATAATCCCCTCATAGCATTTAGGAATAATGTGTGTAGATTGTATAATGATTGGCAATAAACATGGGGATAAATTTGACAAAGAATGGAGAGAAAACATGTAGTTATGATTCAAGCATATTGACCTTTATGGCCATGAAAAATCCATAATTCATAGCATCAAAGCATTTATGAAATGTATTAATAACTTTTGAAGAATTTTTATGGGTGTACTTTCTCAAGTACAAGAAAAATGTTCTTGCAACTATTAAATAATGGCATGGTTGGGAGTAAAAGTGAGAAAAAAATTAAGGTTTTCCATAACAAAGATTCATGAAAACATATCTAATTAATTATTTAAGTATTGTAAAGCTATTGATATTCACGAAGGTTACTTGCTCATATATTCCACAACAAATCAGAATTGTGAACTTGGAAATAGGGAAATTGTGGGTATGCCAAGGAGACTGATTAAGGACAAAAATCTCTCAAACAACTTCTAGGTTGAAGGTGTTTATACAATAGTGGCACTAAGACATGAGAAATATCACAATTCAATAGGCATGGAGTAAAATAGAAGGATATTACGTAAATCATCTTACAATGCATAGGAAACATAGGCATAATATAGAAGACAAAAACAAAAAAATGCATCTTTGTAGGGTACAATTAAGAGTTCAAATCATATGAGATTTTCAATTTCGAAAACAAATATATGGTTAGAAGTAAGCACCCATAATATGGATTCATCCCATTAGTCCCAATTCAAAGCTCATTCATATTTTCCTTTCCTACATGCACCACCTCACATTCGTGCAAGTTCCTAACACTAACATCTTTCTCAATTCCCCTCAACCTAATTTGACATAATAAGCAACATTTAACATACAACATTGTTAACCATAAGTCTATTGTTGAACCAAGTAAAGGTGTGTAGAACCATTTGACAAAATTCCCCGATGAGCATTGCATTGATTTTTTAAGTTGGATGTTCATAATGGTGAGGTAATGGTTAAGAAATTTATATTCTAGGATAGGACTAACAATTTGGGCTTTATTATGGAGTGAATATGGTATATTAAGAATTGGAAGTTGGTAATAAAATCTCATGGAGTAGAGATACATTTATTTTCATGTATATTTTTCATGAGATATGTATTAAAATCCATTTGGTGTGAAACATTATTGCATTTTGGGGGGCTCATATTTTATAAAAATACCATGAAATGAGAAGGTTTAAGTTCCATTTCATGAAAGAATGTAAATTTATAGACTTTTTTATGAGGATTAGGTATCAAACCTCATTAATGAAATTTTTTGTAGCTTTTTTATCAGGAATTTAGCCTTAAAATAAAATGATATTGTTGGTAAATGTTCTTGTAATGAACTTTGTGCTCAAAAGATGAATTACGGGAAAGGAAAATTGGAACAAATACCTGAATTGAATAGATTTGTTTAAGTACCAAAATATGTTAACTAACATAAACATGACATGAAGGATACAATGAAACTTATATTAGTTATTAGAAATACTTGGAGGCATCAAGAAGTGGTTGAAGTATTGAAGGAATATGGTGGTTAATATGATGCTCATGAAGACGAAGATGACGATGGTGGTGGTGATAAGGATGATGGTGATGAGGATGAGGATGATGCCGATGAAGAAGAATATGAACACGATGATGGTGATGATGATGATTATGATGGTGATGACAATGTTGACGGGGATGATTAAAATGGCGATGATGATGGGGATGATGATGATGGTGATGTGGATGATGATGGTGGTGGTGGTGGTGGTGGCGGTGGTGGTGGTTGCGGTGGTAATCAAGATGACGATGATGAGACATGCATGATGAGAATTGATGGAAATGATGATTATGCGAGGACATGAGGCATCCTTGAGTCTTGAAACCCTGCCATACCATAGAGGCATGTTCCTAGTCTAACCATGTCAAATTCCAATGCATACAAGCATAATTTGAAGAAATTTCAACTCTAGCCCCATTCACTACTCACTATCCAAGGTCGATGAAGATGATGAATATTACAAGGATAATGCACCACTAGTGTGTATGATTAATATTTTTTATTTCCCTGAGTTGATAACCATGTCATTATGTAGAATAAAAATACTGTCTAATCGAAAAAAGTGGAAATGGTTTGCATTGGAGCACGGATTAAACAATGTTTCACTTTAAAAACATGCACCAACTCCTATTTAAGAACACATCAATAAAAACCAGTTGTGCGTAGAATATTTGAAGAAACTTATATATATATATATATTGGATTACACAAATAGATGGGAGACACCAATGTCCAATGTTGTGAGTACCATCTCACTCAAACACCAATCCCAGATGCAAGCACCAATTCATGGACTATTACACCTAAAATATTACCACCATTAGATTCAGTGTATACATCCCTGAAGTTCCATTGGCTAAGTCATTTACTTGGGAAGGACTTTATTGCATTTATGTTAGGTTTTGATAGGTCGTCGCAATTTGCACTCATGCAACTTGCGACGTCGCATCTTGCTCCATTACAGGGTGCGATGAAGTCAGTTATGTTAGAAAAACAGGATCGTGGAGCAATAACAATAAACAGAAATGAAAATATAATCACACATACACATTACAAGAAAGACACAGATATATCATGGTTCACCCAACTTGGGCTACGTCCACACTGAAGTTTCCAATCTTTATTATTATTTTTTCCAGCAAAGTGAAGAGATACAACCTGCAACAAAACCGTTGCACTTCCTCTTCACTGTCTCACAGTCTCTCTTCCTGATCTCAGAGATATTTACAATGCATAAAACCTAATACATCAACCCTAGCCGTGTTATAATGTCTTTCTTTTATAAGGGAAATACAATGGGAAAATACCATGGATTACCCAAAACCATGGGCCCAAAAACTAGTGGCAAAACCCAAGGTACGGACACAACTGAATAATAATATCTCTGAATCTGTAGATCAGGCTCCACAACCACCAAGTTAAATGGAAAAAATATCTTCTTCGAGCTCATTCTCGAAGGTTGCTGACTTGGATCCCTATCCCTGACCTGTTGGGGGATCTGGCCTTTGGTTCCTAACCTATTGGGAGAATCCCCTATCTATCTCCTACCATATCTTAACCTACCCTATCCACTTAGTCCTATATAAGTGAAGCTCTACCCCTCTCCAAAGGGAGGAATTCTATAGTGTCTACATGCTGGTGAAATCATCCTTGAGATATCTCTACTCATCTATTGGGAGACTCATACTTCCTTGGGAGGATATGGAAAATGGATTGGATGGAAAAGGACTGCAGCGCTAAGCCTTGGTTGTAGTTCTATGTCTCTACTATGTATTTCCCTATTTACAGTAATACAAATGCTTTCCACCAATATTGTTAACATGTGATGATATTGAGTAGTTTACCTGCTTAACTGTTTACTTAGATCTCTTATTGTATAGATGCTCTTTACTCGTTTTGTGTTGTTCTTTGTGTCTTAACAGGTCTTGCAGCTGAGATATGATGATTGCTGGACGTGGAGCAACATTTAGGAGAAAGGATTGCGAAGTAAAAGGTAAGACATATAGGACTTGATCCTTAAGTAGATCTAGGAAATCCATTTGTAGTCTGTTCTATTTGTTCTAAACTCACAATGAGCTAGGGAGATCCAGCTCGCATCCTCTCGAGTGGATTGTCCGTCAAACAAATTTGGCGACCATACTGGGGAAGACATTGCTTTCTATTTGTCAAGTTGAATGATATTTTCAGTTGATTTCTTGCGAAGCCTTTTTATTTGTCATTTGCTTCTTAAGTTGGTTTCACCATCAGATCTTCAATTTGAAGACTCTGATCAACTTTCTTTGGATTTGCATTCCCATTCCAAAAACTGTTTATTGCTCATTACTTGGAGATTTGAATCATCTTTGAACTTAGATCTCACCTATAGCACCTGGGTAATATACATAGAGAGACACTGTGTCATTCTTGGTCTTTGTTCTTTGTTTGTTGGCTTGTCATCGCAACCCTATCACTATCCTTCTACGACACCGTCGCACTCCTTGCATTGGTGAACCGCGACGTCGCACTGTGTACAAGCACATAGTGCGCCGATCTACTCTTTTTTCCATACAAGCACCTTTTCTCCTCTTTTGTTTTGAGTGTGGTTTGTATTTAGATTCCCTCTGCACTGTACGATCCAGTCAGAGATCCATTTTTCTTTGTGTGATTGAGTTGTTTGGTTTCGTTGGAGTTGTTTTGGGTTCCATATTGGACAGGTCTGAGATTTTGGTAGTGGTGGACACTTTGGTCTCCCCCACCTTCATCCACTCACCCTTGCATTCCCTCCTCTCCTATCCTGATCTGATCAAGAGCATTGGATCAGTTCCAGACCTCACTTGCATTCATTTTTGTGAGCCTTGTTTGCTTTAGTGCTGTTTGTTACTGTTTGACTTTGAGTGTTTGAATGTATTTTCAGTTCATTGAGTGCTCTCTTTCTCTTGATATTTTCTGAGTTGTTAGAGTGCTGCAAGTGATCTTTTCATTTCAAAAATCCATGTTTAAAAGCATAGTTGTTATCAAATTATTGTTTTGATGCATCCATTGAAAGATCAAAAGTACTTCGCTTCCATTATTTTTCAAGATCATTTGAAGAATTGCATATGCATTGGAATGTTTCATTTACAAATATTTTGGAAAAGTTGAAGAAGGATTGTATTGTTTGCGTTTTTCATGAAGTATGAATCATTCATCTTCTTGAAAAACTCGGATAGCTTTCAAGTTTTGCAAAAGTAGTTCCATGCTTGAAAAAGTCACATTGTATCTTTTGATTTTTTATGCTTTTAAGCAATCATAGTGAAAGTGAAAAGCTTGCATACTCTACTTAGGATCTCTCTCTTTTCATTACTTAGCATCATTTTTTGAAAAGACAAAAGAAAGAGAAAAACATGTTAGATTTGGTTCAGTAGTGTTGTGTTTTTACGTTTCGTTGAAAAGGAAAAGAATATTTTAATATCATTTTTCATAGATTTGGGATTGTGTTGCATTGCATTGCTTTGGTAAAGTTGTTGGAAAGAAAAAGAAAACCTCTCCTTCCCATATGTAGCATTCATCAAAAGAAAAGCATACTTTTTGCATATAGTTAGGGCCTACATTATGTTTCCGATTATGTACTCACCTCATGCATTCACCTAACCATCCAGATAAAATTAACGGTAGAACTAGGGTAAAATATTTAGAAACTTGTGTGTAAGTTAGAGAGGTGTTCCGGCGTCTTTAAGCGTGGCAGTTGTCGTTATTTTCCAGCACTGTATCTAGGGGGTATTGTAGTCTTCCATGTACTTATCGGTATATTGAGCTCCTTCACGTACGCACCAAGTCACCTTGAGTACTTGGCATATATCGAAGGGTGTATCACATACTCGGTAGTATATCGGAAGGTCTCTTGCCGAACGGTTGTGCATTAGACAACACCACTACGGATTTGAGCTCCCATGTACCTTGCGTATATCAAGATACACCACCAGGATTCCTGAAACCAACTGAGTTAACCTTTTGGCTGTCTTGGCGGAGCAATACACCGAGAATAGCACTCGGGGAGCTACTATGCACGTACCATCCAGGTGATCGGGTATGCAGGAAAGGGTACGGTCCCAATCCTCCTTGTCATGTCATATTGTTGGACCCTGCGGTATATCGCGAGTTGAGAAGCCTTTACAATCCTGTGAGGTTCCAAAATGTTGAATCCACTCTTATAACATAAGTTTGCTTGTGGACTTAGTTTGTGTAGGGTTTTGTCTAGTCTTCTTTTCTTTTAGCTTTCCTTAGGAGAAACTTTGGTTTCAGTCACTCTGGCTGACTTTCCTTGGAGAAGGTCTCGTAGAATTCAAAACTTACCACCCGAATATCCCCTTAATCAGGAGGTAGTTTCGAGGGTAAGGATGGATCCACATGCCAGGGTAGGGTCATATGAAATGGAAAACCCCACTTTGAATGTTGGAGGACTCTTGTTTCCTCATACGCCTCCAGATTCACTTGCCTCTCATCCCCCGCAGGATGAAGAAGCACAAATCCCCACTTCACAAGACTTACCTCCCGTTGCACTGGGAGATCCTGGATCCTTGGAATGTATAAACCAACCCCGGGATGACCCTATAGCCACTGCTGGTCCATCAACAGCTTATTGGACATCTTCTACCGGTCACCCAGTGGCCCATTTTTCCATTGCACCCCCACCCAGTTGGCCTACCCTTGAAGAAATATTTGCACCTATTCATGATTGTCTGGAACGATTACGTGTTAGGGGTGATGAACTTCGAAGACAGAGTCTTTCAAAAAGGGTAGAAGACCTGTCTTTATACTCTTATCGACCAATCCCAGGTCACTCTTTATCTTTCGAGTCACCAGAATCATCCACACAACATGTGACCACTTCTAGAACTAGTCAACCTGCACATGCATCTCCTAGGAAATAGACTAGTTCAGTACTTCCTATTGCCCAACCTGTTGAACAGAAACAGTCCAACACACCTGTGACCACCACGGTTACGTTACCTATTCCTCCCCCACCCCAAACTTTAAGGGGAGGATACTCCTTACCCCCTACCCTTTTTACAAGTAACATTAATCCTACGGTGAATAATCAACAACCAGTGTTGGGTCAACCTTTACCTAGTGATAACCAAGCTATTGCTAGGGAGAAACCCCCATCTCTTAACCATAATACCACAGTTGGAGTTCCCATCGGACCTACCATTGGTAATTCACTACCTCCTGGACCTTCCACTACGGTACTTTCCCATGTCGGAGGACCATCCAATGTAATTCAACCTCCATCGATTCAAGCGTATCCATGTCATCCTAACCTTGTGCCAGGTCAACTCAATCCCGGAAATGCACTCTATGGGGTACCCTACCCCGGTAATCCTTACACTCTATGGGAACAACAAATTTTTTTACAACATGGACCCCCACTTACAGTCCCTCAAGTCCCTGCACCTCCCATTGGTCCACCCCCACCTCCCATTGGAGGTAGCGAGCCCCCACATAACTCTGGAGGAAACAGACCTCTACCTTCTGGCAGAGGACCACCTCATCTCGGTCATCATGGCCCACCTCCCCCTGGAGGAGGAGGTGGAGGACCACCACCACCTCCTAAAGGTGGTGGTGGTGGAGGACCTTCTTATCCCGTTGGTGGTAGTGGTGGACCACCACCCTACTATAATGGAGGTGGAAGAGGAGGCCCTTACCCTTCTGACAGTGGAGGTGGCTCACCACCCCCTCACAACGGAAGTGGTAGAGGCTCATCTTATCTTGGTGGTGGTAGTGGTCCACCACCTCCTCCTGGTGGAGGCAATGGAAGACCATCCTACCCTGGCGGTGGTGGTGGACCCCCACCTTTTGGAGGCAGCCCATCTCCTCCCGACGGCGGAGGTGGGTCCCGACCTTACGGTAATGGGACACCCTATTATGGTAATGGACCACCTTACTATGGTGGTGGATCTCCTTTTGGTCTGGGCGGACCGTTCCCCTATGGTCAGTTTCCTCCTAGTACACCTTCTGGTCATGCTGGTCCTTACACGCCTTATCCATACTATCAATATTTGCAGCCTAATCCGCAACTACCCTTTCTGGCTACTTTGGACCTACCTGATTTATCTCATTTGACCAATGACCCCATCTACCATGGAACTAATTGGCCACCTATTTTGGTGAAAATTTCGTCAGATATTCCAAAATTTGATGGTAAGCCGGGTGAAAATCCCAAAAACCACATGATGGCATACCACTTATGGTGTTCATCTAACTCTCTGATAGACGACTCTATCCATCTTAGATTGTTTCAAAGGACTCTCACCAGTTCGGCTACCAAGTGGTATATTGAATTACCACCCCACTCTTTTCCTTATTTTGGTTCTCTTGCCATGAATTTTTTTACTCATTTCTAGCTGCCTATATAGTATGGAACTGGTACCGAGCTTTTAACCTCGCTCTGTGAGAATACCGCCACGCACATTTCAAATCATATATATGAGTGGCGAAGGAGACGTCATTTCATTAAAGCTCCAATTCCATATCAACTCCTAACAGACTGGTTTACGAAGTCCCTCATCCCTACCGTAGCACGAGATGTTGCCATGGGAGGTGTTGTCACTGAAGAACAAGCCATTGCTCACACCCATGTGCTAGACTTAGTTTATACTCAATCCGACACATTGTTTGATATTCTTCCCGATGCACCCTGCGACGCTAACGACCCCGCGAAACCACCGAAGGGAACCCAAGCCGATGGCATCATTGGATCCCTTCACACCCAACCTCCTCATCAAATTGTTGGTTCTTCGAACCCCCAGGGTTCATCCCCATCACCAACACAGGCTAGTCTCAGAACCACCAAATCATCTACCCCTGCTGTCATTGAAGAGGTGAATTTTGTTTCATCAACTTCACCTCAGAAATCTAGTGGTAAGAAGAAAAACAAGGGGAAACCTAAGAAATCTTCCACCTAGCAGGAACGAAAGAGAACCCCTGATGATACCAAACAGAAAAGGAAGTTAAAGTTTCCTTGTCTACTGTGTGGTGATGATCATTTTTCCAAGGAGTTCCCCCATAGAGACGAAGTTCAAAATTTTCTTAAGGGAAAACCCACACCCGCAGTTCTCAACGATCCTTTCCCTACTCAAAATCAGTAGTCGATCGCTCACACTTATTCTTCCCAAGTAGAAGCATCTACCACCGCACATGTTCTCATGGTACGTAATGAGACTATCAACGTGAACACCTATTCTCATTCGTATGACTCCGTTCCAGCCAAAGAACCCGTTGGAAGTAATACTGAAAAAGCTTCCACTTTGATGCCTGATGTCACCATACTAGCTATGCCTCTCACCATTGAGAAGCCTTCCCTTGAGTCAGTGTTGCGTCCACCCAAGAGCACGATTAGAAAATCGGTTTTTAATCCCAATGCTCAGGCTGCTAAAAAATACAACATTGTAGAGGACCTAGCACAAGCTCCTTGTGCTATGTTGATGCTCAAAGTCTTGCAAAACTATCCAAATCAGCGTAAGGCTATCCTCACTTCCATCGGTGCAGTTGACTCAGACTCATCGAATACTATTATGTTTCGGCTGGAATACTTCAAACCGAGGCTCTCCCATCAATTGGCATTTCAAGTTGCCACAAACATCGCTGGGAAGACAATCCATCGTTCCGTTTTGGATGAGGGCGCCTCCACTTCAGCCATGTCGATCTCATGTTGGAGAGCCATCGGCTCTCCCAAGTTGAATCATTCTCCTACCACTTTGAGAGCCTTTAACGGACGTGGCTTTCAACCTCGTGATCTGTTACAAGCTTTATCAGTCGAACCGGGGGGAAATACTACAACCATTAATGTGGAAGTGGTCGCTGCCCTGCTAGATTATAACATTCTTCTTGGTCGTAATTGGTTTTATGCCATGACAGCAGTTGCCTCATCAGTCTTCCGCATAGTGCAATTTCCCCATCAAGGCTGAATTGTCACAGTCGACCAACTGGATTTTTGCTCACCTGACACCACTTCTCACTCGGACGATAACGTTCCTTCAACTGGACAGTCTTTGCAAAAGTATGAGAGTGTGGGGGTTAGCCTCCTTAAGGATTCATCCCTTATGGGAGTATTTCCTACTTCGGATCCCCCAAACCATGTTTCCACGGTGAACATGATCTCCTCACAAATTTCGTCCATTCCCAACTCCACTGATTCATGGATTGTACCTAATGAACCACCACACACCTGATTGGAGACATTATTCCTTTGTCACCTGCAAAACTTATGTACGAGGCTATCCAGTCAGCCCTGGAGCATCACTTAGCCGTGACCTCCACCTCTGGTTCTCTGCAACGGACATCATCCGATCCTTTCCTATAGACTTTTCATTCTGATGAGTCCATCATGGAAATCATGAGTGTGGATTATCCTCTGTGGGAAGACCTCCATCATCGTTCGTCTTCCTTTCCCATTTTGGCTACTTTAGAGAACAACATCCACACCATCTCTACACCGGATGTCCTTTCTAGCTCTCAGTCTCTGATACTCATGTGTCAAACAAATTCTGAAGGAAACTTAGCCAACATTTAGCCTACCACTTTGATCAACACCTCGGTTAAACCTGGTGTAGTGGAACACATTCAGTTAGGATTGAAGTGTTCCCCTGAAGAAATCATCATCGCTACGGCCTTGTTTAAGTGATTTCGAGACGTGTTCGCTTGGAATTACAAGGAGATGCCTCGGATAGACCCCTCCATTGTCTTGCGCAAGATCAAAACCTATCCCAACATCAAACCTATCCGCCAAAAGTTGCGACCAGTACACCCTCGGAAGACTGCGGCCATCAAGGTGGAGATTGAGAAACTTTTGAAAGCCGGTTTCATTTACCTTGTCCCATTGACATAATGGCTCTCAAACGTCATCCCTATAAACAAAAATCAAGGGACCATCCATGTTTGCATTGATTATCGGGACCTCAACAAAGCTTGTCCCAAGGACAACTACCCGACTCCCTTCATCGACCAGATCATCAACAATTGTGCTGGAAGTGTCATTTTTTTATTCATGCATGGCTTTTCTGGATACAACCAAATTGCGATCCACCCGGTCAATCAACACAAGACTGCTTTCATCTGCCCTTGGGGAACGTTTGCATGCCGCAAACTTCCATTTGGCCTTAAAAATGCTAGCGCCACATTCCAGTAGGCCATGTCGTATGCCTTCCACGATGTAAAGGACTTTGTGGAACCCTACTTGGATGATCTCCCTGTCCATTCGAAGTAGTGGGAGTTCCACTTTGATCATATGACGGTCATTTTTCTCAGATGTAGGTGCTATAACATCTGCTTGAATCCTCACAAAATTATTTTTTGTGTCGATTCTGGACGCCTCTTAGGATTTATCGTCTCAAATTATGGGATCCATATTGATCCCTCGAAGGTGGAATCCATCGTCGCTCTTCCACCTCCAACCAATATTACAGAACTTCAAAGTCTGTAAGGCAGAGAAACTTACTTATGGCGCTTCGTTTGTAATTTCGCACAAAAGACGCAGGGTTACATGAGATTAATGAAAAAGGACGTCCCATTCATTTGGGATGACTAGGCTCAATGATCTTTTGATAGTTTGAATCATGCCATCACGCATGCCCCTGTGATCCAACCATCGAATTACTATCAAGATTACATCCTATATCTCATTGCTTCTGACACCACTATCGCCATGGTTTTGGTTCAGGAAGGCCAAGACGCCCAGGAACATGTGATATACTATGCCAGTAAAGGTCTCATTGACGCTAAAACTCGCTATTCACATGTTGAGAAGCTCGCTCTCGCAGCATTCATAGCCATGTAGAAGTTCCGACATTATATTTTGCTTCGCACCACCACCATCATTGCTGATTCGAACCCCATGTATCACATTCTGACATGTCAGGTGCTTGGGGGAAAGTATTCACGTTGGATCGTGATACTGCAAGAATTTGATCTTCTTTTCGAAAAATCTAAGTCTAAAAAGTCTTTGGTGTTTGCTAAGCTTATTTGCGACCTCCCCCGTACTGATGTAGAGTCTGATCCCAATGACTCCTTTCCCTATGAGTCATTATTTCTTATCAGTACGTCTTATCCGTGGTATGGAGATATCACATTGTATCTCCAAACACAACGATTCAGCCCTGAATTGACTCGCGACGACCGTCGTCATATATGCCACCACGCAAAGTATTATTTGATCATCAGTGATACTTTGTACCGTCGTGGTATCAACTCTATCCCTCGATGTTGTTTAACTCATGAAGAGGCTGAACATGTTCTGAAAGACTGTCACGCCGGGGCATGTGGCGGTCACCTCTCTGGGATGGCTACAACCGAGAATATTTTGCGCGCAGGATATTTTTGGCCGACTATCTTTAAATATTGTATCAAGGCCATAAAAAAATGTCCTCCATGTCAGCATTTTCATACTAAGAAGCACACCCACCCTGCCCCGTTACACCCGGTTATTTTCGTTGGCCCCTTTGCTAAATGGGGCAATGATTTCATGCACTATAATCCTACCTCGACCGGGGAGCATAGTTATGTCATTGTAGCTATGGACTACTTTACAAAGTGGACCCAAGCAATGCCTACATACACCAACGATGGCAAGACCGCTGCACTCTTCATGTTCAACCATGTAATAGCACATTTGGGAGTTCCTCAAGCAATAGTTACTGACCATGGTTCCCACTTCATGAACCATATGATCGACAAGTTGAGCGATAGATTGGGTTTTCGCCATGAAAACTCAACACCGTACTACCCATAGTCGAATGGACAGGTCGAGGCCATTAACAAGGTATTGAAAACCATGGTCCAACGAATGGTAGGTACGCACAAGGAAAATTGGCACAACATGCTCTTCTCCGCACTTTGGGCTTATAGGACTTCTGTTAAAACTGCCACTGGATTCACTCCTTTTCAACTAGTGTATGGATTGGAGGCGGTCCTTCCTATAGAGTGCGAGATTCTGTCTCTCAAGCTCGCCATCGAACTTCTCCCAAACACTATTGCTGAGGAAAAATGCTTCCTCTACCTAGCTAAGCTCGAAGAGATGTCGCTCTTGCCAACGAGGCCCATAAGAAATGCATCAAAGCACAGTATGACAAGTCAGTAGAACCTCGTGTTTTTAGAGAAGGGGATTTGGTCCTCACTTACGATCAAAAACATGATAAGCTGGGGGCAGGCAAGTTTGAGTCCATGTGGCATGGACCTTACATAGTGAAATGCGTCTTAGAGAAGGGATATTATGAGATTGAAGATTATGATGGGATATCTTTGGGTGAACCCCGGAATGGGCTTTACCTAAAGAGGTACTATGCTTGAGTCTTTCACGCATAAGTACTTTTGTATATACTGTACATGGAGTGTGTGTTTTTTTCTGTGTGATGTGACGCTTTGATTTCTTGCGTGTTTTACATCTTGTTTCGTTTCTTATACCATGTTCTATTTGCGTGTGCAGATGGCAACATGCTATGGATTCGCGGACGGGGCCAGCCGGCATACCCGTAACCTTGCTTTGGCAGCCTGGGTACTCTATTCACCTACTGGCGAGCTCATTAGCTCAGGGGGAATGTGTCTAGGTTTCACGACTAACAATGCGGCATAATATCAAGCAGTCATTGGAACCCTAACTGGCGCCATTTCTTTGGATATGGACCACGTTATCATCCATTTGGACTCTCAACTAGTGATCTCTCATCTTAACCGAGTTTACGCCATCCGTGATCCCTTTTACTCCGTCTATATCGACGAGTCCATCTTCTGGAAAGGTCCTTTGAGTCCATTCAGTACCTGCACATTCCATGAGACATTAACACAGTTTCCGACTCTATGGCCAACTTCATCTTAGATTGGTACATTGAACACACATAAGCATATTTCATGAACTGTTAAAAGTAGACATAACATGTAAATAATTCATTTCATAAGCAAACACATAAGCAAGACCACATCATTCACTCATTTGAAACACATAATGTATAAATTGACGGAATGTATGTATATATATATAATCTCAAAAGGTAGTGCTGGTACAAAAGTCTGAAGCACCACAGCTTTCAGTAAGTCTCTACAAAATCTGAAGCCTCGTAGCTTTCAGTAGTACAAAAAATCTGAGGTTTCCAAGCTCTCAATATACACACAGTAACAACATATGACCTATCACCTAGCCCGTACAACCCTAGGTGGTCTAACAGCTCGAGCCTGCTGAGTGTGGAAACAGTCTACTGCTCTCGCAACCCTGCGGAGTAGCGCGTTGAAGCGTGCAGTCACTACAACTGTGTGTACTTGCATGGGCCATGTCACCTCATCTATCGTCGGCTCAGGAACATCTAGTGTCAACCCACTCAAGTTGGCATAGACTCTATCCATCTCCGCGATGGTAGCATGCACAGCTGGACCCACAACTGCTCCCTCTCCTCTCTCTCTCCTAGCAAGAAGAGAGGTCCCCACTGGTTTTACAGGCCCCACATCTGCACACACATGTTGTTCACCTGTCAGCACTATATCAAAAAATCATAAATGCACAAAACTTAAAAAGTACAAGGGTCACTTGTTCTTACCTAGGTCTCCCCATGCTTCTCCTTCTGGCAGCGACAAGTCAGGATCATCTCTAAATTCCATACCACTATATGGGAAGTCCTCCACCATTAGCAGCTATCCCTCCAGCCAAGTGAAGAACTCGAGAGGGCATCCAATAATGGGGCCCCCACCCTGTCGAGCCATCACATCGGTCCACCTAGCCATGTGAGGATCTCTAGGATCCCTATTCTCTAGTGGTACTTGAGGATGCAAAAGGGGAACCCATTCCAGTAAGAACAATATCACTATCGATCCATATCCAAACTGTTTGATCTCTCCCCACCGACACTTTGTCAGCTGAGCTCGCATGTTTGTGAGGACTCCCTTGCACCAGTTAAAGATCTTCGGAGACATACAGTCCTCCGCATAAAGCATTTATGCCCTAGTGGCTAAGTGAGGAGCTTGGCTCCCCTCCATCCTTGTAATGGTGAATACTATGGAGCGTAATGGACGCCCCTATACATCTTTGATGGGAATCTTCCCACTAGATGCACGGGTGTTGGGACTATAATGCTGTCGGATCGTATCATCCACGGTCCGATCACTCCTGTGTGATACCGTAAGTAGCACATTGTCCCCTCTTCGGGACAATCTGGTCAGAAAGTAGATGTCCTTGACATCTATGGTAAGCTTGTGCTCACCGATCACGAAGTATTGTTGGGCCACATCGGAGCATATGAGTCAATAGTGGAATTTGGGATCTCATCCCCTGGATGCGAAAGAACTTGAGGAGCCTATAGTTCCTCAATGCTTCTATGCATTTTGGATCATTTGTAGCATGCATGTCATCTATTTCATGCTTCCTTTCCCACCATTCCAAAACCATTTTGGATGCTTGGAACCTGTCAATAGGAGATTTTTAACAATGTTAGAACTTGCTTCAACCGTCCTTCATTTGAGCTTAGATTGAGTTTGGGGATAGACGTCGCCATCATCACACCCCGTTTTTACAAACAGAGTGACATCGTGACAGTCCAGTTGTGAGACCCAAGCGACGACTCGGTCTCATCGAAGTTCCCGAAAGGGAAAACTGCGATGAGCCGAGAGTGCAATGGCCCTTCCCAAATCAAGCTAAAACCCCAAAAAATGACTGAAATTCAAAAATGTAAACCACTACAATCATGCTAGATGAATTTTAGGGTTACCTGCTCCAAACGGTGGGTGAAATGGCTGCTCATAGCTCCCGAAATCAACAAGTGAAGTTTTGGCTCCAAATGGCACTTCTCCTCCCAAATTTGGCAAATAGAACAATGGTGACTATATTTGGCTTTTATTTCTATTTATAAACAAAATGGAATATTCCTTTTTCAAATATTTGATGTCGTTATGCCATTTTCTATAGTGTGGAGCAAATTTTATTAATTTTTGAACGTTCGGTTGACTATTTGACCTAGTTTCCGAGTGTGGAGGAGTTGTGAAGTGTCTTTCTATGCCATTTTCACATTGGAACGGTCATCTCAGGTATGAACACCCCTTGTGAATTTTTTCGTTTATCTTTTCATTCATTAGATCGCAATTATTTAATGATAATGAGCTTACTCTTTGTTCTTTCTCGTGCTCTTGAAACTATGAGAATACATTACCAAGTTATGATTTCTCACTTTTTCGGGGCTCGTTAAACTCCTACGGAAAAGGAACCCCCCCGGAGTCTATCTTTAAGCTCTTTTCAGGCTCTCGAAATACAAAAATATTGCCAAGCAAACTTGTCGCGTTCACGCTTGTAAAAAAATTTGAATGGCCATCTTCCTGGTGATAGTTTACCCCTTTTTCGGACCAGGGGGCACTAGTTATGAAAAAGGTATACTCCAGCCAATCATGACTGGAAGAGTCCTCTCCCGCATTGTTTTACCCTTTTTCGGGCGATGAGGCTAACTTTATGAAAAAGGATCATTGGAGTCTTCTTTAGTTCTTTTCAGACTCTCTAAACATGAAATGACGATCGAGTTTACCTTCTATAGACTTGTTAAATTCTTACATTGAAGGGCCCGCCATGGATCGAATCCCTCCTATCCCAGGTTCGGAAAACATTTGGGATTGGATGCATCTATGAGATGAGCTATATTGAGCATCTGGTTACCCTCATCAAGCTTGTAAAAAACACATGAGGCATTCATCGTTCATGATGGGGAAAAAGGAAATATTTTGTATTACACCTTTATCAGTGGCAATACCTAGTCGTTCTTGAACATGGCACTCATTTGCATTTGCATACAGCACTTAGATCATCTGTTTGTCCTCGAGTTCCTCTTACTTCCTGAGTCTTGGTACTCCTTTGAGTCATTCAAAGAAAGCTTCCATCATCAATTGCATTAGGAATTTTTGTCATACTCGTTATGTCAATACTGCCAAGTCATGCCATGCCCATGTTCAAGAATATTTTTCACTATTCATCTATTTGCGTTCAGTACACCTTCAATCATGTCGGTCTACTTTGAGTCAGTCTCACATATGATTGTACCATCCGATCCACTCTACACATCCTTTTTTGTGTTTCGTGTCGATTATGGGGGATTCATCATGGCCCTCCTTCGACGGATTCATCCTTGTTGACTTCAACACATCATCCAAGGATCGAATCTAGAAACCAACAAAGTACCTTGACCCTACATGCCTCAATGGTAGGTTACCTCGCTTTCGACATGAGTTCACATCATTGACTCTTGATCGAAAGATTTCATCTTGCGTTCGAATTCAACTCATTAATTCGCGCTTGATGATATGTACTGTGATACCTTGGGGATCATTGACATTAATGGTGATTTCCCTCGCACTTGTTAACAGTATACATCAATGACCGATAATCAAGTGGTTTCTACCATGTTCGACGTCAAGACATTTGTAATCATTGTTAAATTTTCTGAATTTACTTCAATATGATCTAGGATCTTAACTGAGAGAACAACATGTACAGCATATCTACAGCATATCAATCATGGAGACAATAATGCAAGCACACAAGAGACACAAGATTTACTTGGGGAAAACCATAAAGGTGAAAAACCCCAATAACTTCCTCAGAGATAGATAGAGCAATGATACAACCAACCAAGAGAGATAGCCATAACCTAGCAGCAGATCCTCCTCCTCCATAAGTGCGCCACTCCTCCTTGAGTGCATGTGTGAGAAGTGAGTGAGTAAATAGAGTGCCTCCCGCACTCTATTTATACTTGACTTGACTTGCCTTTTTACATAACTCATGTAGGCTCGAACTTAACCACATAACATAATGCTGACTGGGCCGACCCCCAATAGGGTGGTCTAATAACCCTTTGATCCACATGGCTGACCCCCAATAGGGTGGTCTAATAACCCTTCGAACCACATGACTTATACAGGGCCGACCCCAACAAGGTGGTCTAATAACCCATCAAGTATAAGTTACGACACTTACAATATAAATGACGACACTTCCTTATAGAGGAATAATACCATCTCTATAGGAATACAATATACATATATGAGAAATACATTCCGAAGTTACATATACATCAACACTCCCTCTTAACTAGGAAGGTATTTCTCAGCACAGTTCTTTTAGCACAAGTCATCTTCTCTAGATCATCGTCACTGGATAATCGTCATCGAGTCATCATCATCGTCATTGCTGCTGCTATCTCAATCAATCTCTGAATCTACTCATCATAGGAAGTTCTACAGAGCCAGTCCTTTTTCATACTGGATGTAGGCTCACCACCTGCAGGTCTTCGTCATCACTGGCCATACTGTGGAATCCTCAGGACTTATTACGTGCATCACAAAACCTCGAAAGAGCATCCCAGGTTGTTACGAGCACACAGCTCTACCTATAGGATCTCCCAGGGCGCTATTACATGTGACCCCACCACAAAACCTCGAAAGAGCATCCCAGGATGTTACGGGTACACAACTCCGACCTGTAGGATCTCCCAGGGTGCTATTATATGTGGTCATGGCAAAACCTTGCAAGAGCATCCCAGGACTGATTACGGGCCCACAGCCCAACCTATCGGATCTCCCAGGGAAACGAATTACATGCCATAGGACAAAAACTCGAAAGAGCATCTGCCAGATATCCCAGGGAACCGAATTACATGCCATAGGAAAAACCTCGAAAGACTATCTGCAGATCTCCTAGGGCACCGAATTACATGTAATCCCAGAGCAAAACCTCGAAAGAGCATTTTCCAGATATCCCAGGGAACCGAATTACATGCCATAGGCAAAACCTTGAAAGACTATCTGCAAATCTCCCAGGGCACCGGATTACATGCTCATCTGCACAACCCGATCCACGGCCATAGAGTATCAACCTGATACTCACCATACATCATCCTGATGTATCCATGATCATCCTGATCATCACTGCAACATCCTACTGCATGTCATCATACCTGATCCACCTGATCATCAATGCATCTACCTGATGCATACCAAGTATCTACCTGATACATATCATCATACATGATCCTCCTGATCATCAATGTATCCACCTGATACAAATACAAATACATGATACATATCACCATACATGATCCTCCTGATCATACAATGTATCCACCTGATACATATACAGATACATGGTCCAAGCATCCAACATGATGCATATACAAAATACATACACATGATCCAACTGATCATATCCAGCATCCAACATGATGCATACATACATAAATGATCCAACTGATCATATCCAGCATCCAACATGATGCATACATACATAAATGATCCAACTGATCATATCCATCATCCAACATCATGCGTACATACATAAATGATCCAACTGATCATATCCAAGCAGAAACCATAACATCATCCTGATGCTCATCATCCAACGCTTACATCCACAGCCATGTGAAGGATCCTCCTTCCAACATGCTTGGAATGGCTTCAGCAAATGTGTCCATCACTTCTTCCTCGAAGTGTCCTCGATCTGAAGAATGCCAAGCCTCTCTCTGAAGTACCCGAACTTCACTCTGGCTAGTGGCTTCGTCAGCACATCTGCAATCTGCTCGTCCGTCGCAACATACAGAAGCTTCACAGCTCCTCTCTGCACCATATCCCTGATATAGTGATATTTGATCTCTATGTGTTTCGACCTGTCATGAAACACTGGGTTCTCGGACAGCTTCACACAACTCTGGTTATCACAGAAGATACCAGTAGCCTCCAACGTAAGATCAAATAACTCAGATAGTAGCTTCCGTAGCCATACTGCCTCACGACTAGATAAACAGGCTGCAACATACTCTGCCTCAGTTGTACTCAGTGCTACACAGGACTGCTTCCTGCTAAACCAAGAGATCACACCTGATCCCATACTGAAGCAACACCCAGATGTGCTCTTCCTATCTGCAGCACTGCCAGCCCAATCTGAATCAACATAACCCTGTAGGTTAAACTTTTGATTCGCTTCATGCTTGAGCCCAAAATCCACTGTACCCTTCAGGTACCTCAGAACATGCTTTACAGCAACCAGGTGAATACTCCTCGGATCCGTCAAGAACTGGCTCAATGTGTTCACAGCAAAGCAAATGTCCGGTCTCGTGTTTGTGAGGTACATCAAGGACCCAATCATCTGACGATACGTGGAGATATCAACCGGATCAGATGAAGCATCACATAGAAGCTTCAGATTCGATGCCATAGGTGTGGCCATGGCCTTGCAATCCATCATCCTGAACCTCTTCAGGATCTCTTACTGCATACTTCCCTTGTCCAAGGAAGATTCCATCTACACTCTGCCACACCTCCATGCCAAAAACAAATAGTGCATCATCCCCAAGTTCTTCATATCGAATTCAGCAGCAAGCTTCCGCTGTGTGTTGGCAATCCATCTATCCTCACCTGATACAAACAGGTCATCCACATAGTAGTATCATTGGATTGCCTTCCTCAACCTTGTAGTAAAGGTTGGAACCCGCTTTACTCTTGGTAAAGACCAAACTGGATAGAAGGTTGTCTATCCTACCATACCAAGTTCTGCACACATATATGACTACACCATGCTGTCTTGAAATCCATCTGGTGCATCTTCTATTTCATCACTTTTATATTTCTTAATGCCGCCATGTGCTTGATCTGAAAGTTTCATTTGGAAGTCATAACAAACTTCCCTTCAAGTCTTGGGACTACATCCCAAACATCGTTCTTCATGATCGACGGATCATGGCATTCCATTTCTTCATCCCAGATCCTGGGAACTTCAATATCTTCAATAGATAATTTTGTTGTTGAACAAATGTTGTAGTTCTTCTTTTGTAGGAGATGGCATACGATCTTTCCTACACAACAAGTTAAATTGCATGATTAGAAAACATCTCATAGTTTTCAGAACAAATTCTTACACATAAAAAAATATGTCATACAGTCATGCATTTATCTTAGCCAATGCTTCAATACAACATTTATCCATATCCCATAACTTTCTAGATGCCTTCCAATCTCTACCAGAACATTGTTAAGAGTGTGCACAACTCCCAACATGTCAGCAAAGAGGTTTCATTCTAGATAAGCAGCAATGGAATGTTGTACAGTGCCATAGGCCACTTACCCATGTATATTAGTAGCATACTGTTCATCAATGCAACTATTCTAATATGCACAATACATATCCTAAGTCTAGGAACATGAGCATATATATCTTTGAACAATTTTATTTAAACAGACAAATATGCAAGAAATTAAAATAGTTATCTTTGTTTGTTCGTTGGGTGGACTCCCTCTGAGTCTTTGCTTCCTTACAGGAGCTTCTGGAGTCCTAATCTGAAGTAGCTTCTTCTACACCTTTCTGTTGTGGAAATATGGTCAACTCCCTCTGAATATCTGCATCCTTTCATAAACCACTGGAGTGTACTCCCTCTTGATCTTTGCTTCTTGTATTACCTGTTCTTGAACTCATATTCATCCTTGGTCCCTATGCATGCTTATTAGTATCATGATTGTGTTATCCTTGTGATCTCATATAAAATCATACATTCATTAGCATACTATTAAAACACAATAATCTCAAGCATGTATAGTCATGATCATTTCAAACAGAAATAATAAGCATTATCATTCAAGGTTTATGTAGGATTCTTATGGTTAGTCAAATCATAAGAAGCATAACATGTCTAAACCTATAATTACTCAAACCTATGAATCTTTAGTTGAATCATCAATCAAGATAAGAGATATAATATGCATAAAACCTATGATTATTCAAACCTATACCTTCATGGTTATTCTGGTTAGTCATATCATCAATTATGGTAAGAAACATAATATGCATACAACCATGATTATTCAAACCTATGACTTCATGAATAATCATTATCAACAATAGTATAAGATCCTAACACAAGGTAGGATTATAGCTTGATATAGGAAAAACATACCTGGATTAGCATGCTAGCTAGTTATGTCTAACATACTCACATGATGTCTTCTTGTTCTTCTTCAATGACTTGTGCTAGTAACCTGTATATCTCATAGGTTAGTCATTATAAAACCAAGTTATACATACCTCGTAAATGGATCTTCTGTGAGATCCATGACAATGGATGAGTCTTTATCCTCATGTCATCATGATCATATGTTCTTGAACTGGAACATGATTTGTCTTTCTTGGTGTACTTTTCATGTTAGTAGACAACATAAACCTCATACAACACCATAACGCATTAGTACAATTATAAGTGTCAACACCCTAACCAATGAATATCTTCTATTGTGCATTCATAATTTTGTTAAGGTGATACGACAAATCTAAAATCAAGATTATACTAACCGTAATAACATGAAGAAAAACATACCATGAACTTAATAATGAACAAATATCAAAACATACCTCAATGAGTCATAACTATCGAGATTGCTTGTAATATTCTTATGTAAGGCCTTAGCCTCATCTCCCTCTGAAACAAGAACTTCTTTACTTATGCAGGTGACCAATCCATTTTCTTCTGGGATTAACCCAATCCACTTGATTTGCAAGAACTGGACCTGGAGCTGGATATGGGTTTGTCAGAGAAACCCCAAAAATTCAAACCTTGAATTTCAAACTTCCGAAAGGATAGAAATATGCGCCTTGATGAGCTGATCAAGCTAGTATATTTAGAATTTGAAAACTGCAAAGTTTCACTCCTCAATTTTTCCTTTGAAACTTCCGGATTCACTAGACGTGACCCTGAACTGGGGTTCGATGAAGCCCACTCTTCTGCCCAATCAAAAGGTTTGATCCAAATCTCTAAGCTTCTATTTTTCTGAGGAGCTTCCAGCCATGGTCACAGATTTCAAAAATTCCCATTTTCCACTTTCCTAATCAAAGTCTCGAACTAGGGTCTGATCAAACCCGGCCTTCTGCCCAACCAAAAATTCTGATCTTGGTCTCTAAATTTTTATTTTGATGAGTAGCATTCAGCCATGGTCTCCGTTTACAAAAATTCCAACTTTCTCCAAAGCCCTAAATTCTGGAAGCCATGAATGAAGGTACCAAAAAATAATTCTATTTTGACAGAAATATGTACCTGATTGTTTCTGGTGTAACTCTGAAATTTTTGATCCACAGGGTCTGAAAAAGTTTCTTGAGATAGCCTGACCTGTTAGCTTTCCATCCTGACAGGTCTGACCTCAATTGGATTTTCTGAGAGAGAGTTATGCCAAATGTCGCAACGTGACCTGTTTTGGGATAATACAAGAGAGCGAACTTGTGCGGCGTTCCACGTGTCACTGTTTCAAACTCGGCCTCTGAAAACATTTCCTGAGATAGCTTGGCCTGTTATCTTTCCATCCTGACAGGTCTGGCCTCAATTGGATTCTCTGAGAGAGAGTTATGCCAAGTGTCGCAACGTGACCTGTTTATGGGATAATACAGGAGAGCAAACTTGTACGGCGTGCCACGTGTCACTGGTTCACCTTCGGCCTCTGAAAACGTTTTCTGAGATATTACAGTCTATGTACTACCTGTCACTTTTTACGAAATTTCATTTGGAGCTTCCTAGCCCAAGTTATGACCTTTTTACCAAGGTCGCCTGATTTTGACTCAGATCTGGAAGAGGCAGAAACCCTATATTGTACAGCTCATAAATCACAAAGTACAACGAATTAGAGGTTTTCCTTTGGACACAAGGTACCTAGAAGTTTAGTCTTCATCCTGTAATAATTTCAGATCCGAAAAATTCTCCAAAACGAATTTATAGCGAAAGTGCTACGACGACTGGTTTTTGCTATATCAAGCCCTAGCATCGTAAGTGCAACAAGTGTCATACATGCCATATCATGCCTTCTTTCAGGCTAGCTCTGATACCATGTTAAATTTTCTGAATTTACTTCAATATGATCTAGGATCTTAACTGAGAGAACAACATGTACATCATATCTACAACATATCAATCATGGAGACAATAATGCAAGCACACAAGAGACACAAGATTTACTTGGGGAAAACCATAAAGGTGAAAAACCCCAATAACTTCCTCAGAGATAGATAGAGCAATGATACAACCAACCAAGAGAGATATCCATAACCTAGCAGCAGATCCTCCTCCTCCATAAGTGCGCCACTCCTCCTTGAGTGCATGTGTGAGAAGTGAGTGAGTAAATAGAGTGCCTCCCGCACTCTATTTATACTTGACTTGACTTGCCTTTTTACCTAACTCATGTAGGCTCGAACTTAACCACATAACATAATGCTGACTGGACCGACCCCCAATAGGGTGGTCTAATAACCCTTTGACCCACATGGCTGACCCCCAATAGGGTGGTCTAATAACCCTTCGACCCACATGACTTATACAGGGCCGACCCCAACAATGTGGTCTAATAACCCATCAAGTATAAGTTACGACACTTACAATATAAATGACGACACTTCCTTATAGAGGAATAATACCATCTCTATAGGAATACAATATACATATATGTGAAATACATTCCGAAGTTACATATACATCAACAATCATATGGATAGATTCGTATCATTGCGAGTTCAGCTTGAAGACCCTGGAGAGTTATGTTTTACCCAGGTTGCGATGGAGTTTGTATTGAGTCATATTACATGGATCCACATTTGTATTGGTCATGGTTGTGTTACCATCTCATCATGGATCTACGCTTGTGTCCAGTAGCCATGATTGTGTTCAGCCGGTCATTACTACCATGGATCTGCATTGTATTGGTTGGCAGCCATGTTGTACATCATATGAGATTGCCAGTTCAGAGTCAGTCATACTGCGGCAACGTCCTTCCTCCAACAAGTCCATTTTTCCATTCTTTCTATCAAAGCATTTCACCTGTCCATTCTTTAAACAGCTTCATGCTTTGGGGGGCATTTTGTTACACCTAAAATATTACCACCATTAGATTCAGTGTATACATCCCTGAAGTTCCATTGGCTAAGTCATTTACCTGGGCAGTAATTTATTGCATTTATGATAGGTTTTGAGAGATCCTCCCAGGATGCACTCATGCAACCTGCGACGTCGCACCTTGCTCCATCACAAGGTGTGACGAAGTCAGTTAAATGGAAAAAATAGCTTCTTCAAGCTCATTCTCGAAGGTTGCTGACTTGGATCCCTATCCCTGACCTATTGGGGGAGCTAGCCTTCAGTTCCTAACTTATTGGGAGGATCCCCTATCTCTCTCCTACCATATCACAACCTACCCTATCCACTCAGTCCTATATAAGTGAAGCTCTACCCCTCTCCAAAGGGAGGAGGTCTAGAGTGTCTACATGCTGGTGAAATCATCCTTGAGAGATCTCTACTCATCTATTGGGAGACTCATACTTCCTTGGGAGGATATGGAAAATGGCTTGGATGGAGAAGAACTGTAGTGTTAAGCCTTGGTTGTAGTTCTATGTCTCTACTATGTATTTCCCTATTTAAAGTAATACAAATGCTTTCCACCAATATTATTAACGTGTGATGATATTGAGTAGTTTACCTGCTTAACTGTTTAATTAGATCTCTTATTGTATAGATGCTCTTTACTTGTTTTGTGTTGTTCTTTGTGTCTTAACAGGTCTTGCAGCTGAGATCTGATGACCGTTGGACGTGGAGAAACATTTAGGAGAAAGGATTGCAAAGTAAAAGGTAAGACATCTAGCACTTGATCCTTAAGTAGATCTAGGAAATCCATTTGTAGTCTGTTCTATTTGTTCTAGACTCACATTGAGCTAGGGAGATCCAGCTCGCGTCCGCTCGAGTGGATTGTCTACCAAACATGGACTGCAGGATCTAACCTATGAGGACACCAATCCTCTGTGAAAGCACCAAAATTTTTGATACCTGGTGCCTCGAGGTTGGTCTTGTAAATGCATGCATCTAGTCTAACCATGCCAAGTTTCAATCCATACAAGAACAGATTGCAGAACTTTCAATGTTGGCCTCGTTCAGTACATTAATTATTCTATAGGTTTGTTATTTGATTGTAAAATTGTTTGTGTGATTCATGTTTGAGTATGGAAACTCTCCCACGTCGTCAATGCATGTGTGTAGTCTAACCATGCCAAATTTTAGTCCATACAAGCACAAATTGAAAAACTTTCAACATTGGTCATGTTCAATACATTAATTGTTCTATAGGTTTTTTGTTTGATTGTCGAATTGTTTGTGTGAGTCATGTTTGAGTCTGAAAACCCTCCCACACCGTCAATGCATGTGTCTAGTCTAACCATGCCAAATTTCAGTCCATACAAGAACAAATTGAAAAAGTTCAACGTTGGCCATGTTTAGTACATTAATTATTCTATAGGTTTGTTGTTTGATTGTTGAATTGTTTGTGTGAGTGATGTTTGATTCTAGAAACCATCTCACATGGTCAATTCATGCATCTAGTCTAACCATGCCAAATTTCAGTCCATACAAGCACAAATTGAAAAACTTACAACGTTGGCCCTGTTCAGTACATTAATTATTCTATAGGTTTGTTGTTTGATTTTAGAATTGTTTGTGTGAGTCATGTTTGAGTTTGGAAACCCTCCCACGCCATCAATGCATGTCTCTAGTCTAACCAAGCCAAATTTCAATCCATACAAGCACAAATTGAAAAAATTTCAACGTTGGCCCCGTTCAGTACATTGATTATTCGATAGGTTTTTTGTTTGATTGTCAAATTGTTTCCGTGAGTCATGTTTGAGTCTAGAAATCCTCCCACACCGCCAATGCATGTGTCTAGTCTAACCATGCCAAATTTCAGTCCATATAAGCACAAATTGAAAAACTTCCAACACTAGCCTCGTTCAGTACATTAATTATTCTATAGGTTTGTTGTTTGCTTATTGAATTTTTTGTGTGAGTCATGTTCGAGTCTGGAAACCATCCCACACCTTCAATGCATGCATCTAGTCTAACCATGCCAAATTTTAGTTCATACAAGCACAAATTGAAAAATGTTCAACATTGGCCTCATTCACATGACAATTATAATATGCGGGGTCAAGTACATGAGCATGCATGCCTTATTTTTGGGTTACAAAATATCATATAAAATAAAAGGTGAAATAATTAGCATGATAATTTTTCATTTCTCTACCGAGCTTCTCATTGTTTCTAGAATAGTTTAATATTCTCTACTAAACAGGGCCAACCACATGAAGGTGGAATCTCATATGACCCTCCCCCCCTGACGTCACTCTCAATTCCCCATAACCCGACAAAACCTATGTCAAAAAAATAAATTATTGTGTTTTTTGTCATACTTGAGAAGCAATGTCTCTTATAACATATGCCAACATATAAGAAAATGGGAAAAAAAGCTTAAAAACAATTAATTTATATGTACCAATACAAGTCAATAATTTTATCGCAATATTAATTCAATATATAGAGAGTAGATATATTAAGGCATACCTCATACACGTCAATGCACTTCATCATCTTTTTCATCCAAGTCATCATCTATATCATCCGATCCAAATTCAACATTGTAAGGATTGGCCATATCATCATCGTCATCGATGTCAGTTTCGATCATCATGTCATCGTCGATATCATCTTCATGAACATTGTCTGCTACATCATCTGATTCAAATAAGTCTTTGACATCTTCCTCTGGAGCATGATAATCTAACACATGTTGATCATCCTCTACATCATCTTCTTCTTCAAGACCCTTTTATTATCTTCCTCTACAGTATACTTTACCGGCCTTCCCATTAGATCATGTCTCACAACAAATGACCAACCCCCTATACCTGGAACCTCAGAGTAAAATACTTGTTCACATTGGATTGGAAGAACATAGGGTTTTGTTCCTGGCTCAAACAACCTTTTATTAACCATGGTAAATCCATTAGCATGTTCAATAATAGTTCTATTGGGATCACATTGATTCAATCATAATATGTACCATTTGACAATGAATAAAACTAATTTGAAGGATTTAAAGTCACATTATATAATATCTTCCAAATTACCCATAGTATCGATTTTTTGAGAGTTTTGGATGTATGTCATTTCTAGATGAAACATTGGTCACCTCAAAGACTGCATTTATCCCACAATCAAATGTTTTCTTTGTTTCATCCAACTTTTTGATGTGAAATTTATGACCATTGCACCACATATCCTTATGGTGTTTTACCTACAATAAGCCATACACATAAATATTACATCGTGAATTGATGAAAAAGTGCATTTTTATGCTCTAAAAGGAAAAAAAATAGTAGGGTTGATTAATATGATTTCCTGCTTATCTTTTAAACCATATGCTAAATCGATTTCTCTCTGTGTAAGATTGGCATCTCCATTGTAATGAGCTGCTTTAACCAATGAAGCCACACCTTCCCATGGTATTCCATGAACAGATTGTTCACATCGTTCAATCCATACCTCCATCCAATCAAGATTATTTGTGATGTATAAATAAAGTGAAACCCACTCTCGACCAACTGCGTAATGAAAATAAAATTACAATTTTCAGTACAAATGTATATTCACTTAACATGGTATACACTTTTAATTAATGCATATTGAATATTAAAAATGGAATAAGTATGATATATACATAAAAAGCAACAGTCAAATGTACTATAATTAATCTCCACTAGCTAATAGTTATTTTTCACTATCCTCGATCTACCTTTCCCCTTCAGGTAGTCCCCTTCGAAATTTTTATTGGAGTTCGGATCACAAATGCGACCTAAATTGAGCTTTGAATCTAATTTAGGAATATATTCACTAATATACATCCTGTTCTAGTATACCATTAATCCCTACACCATAGAACCCTCAGGACGTGCTTGTTGTCTAACCAAACCCTTAAAAATTTCAAGTTCCTCTCGACCATCCACATTGACCTTGAGTGTATAGGTCCACATAATTCAATCTCCTCAACTTGGTGTATGAGGTAGTGTTCTTGTGCACTGAAAAATGCCGAAGGTAGATGCTTTTGCATTTCACACATGAGACGAGGAATTTCTCTCCTCCAATACTTCATATCTTCTTTATGGATTTCTTTATATGGAAACCATCTACAAGTGATGCAAACAAATCACGAGATTTAACAAAAATAAACATTATATTACGTAACAATTAGTAAAACAAATGTCAAATATAAGTTCTACAATGATTTAAACAAACACTTTATGCATGCAAATATCGCTACTTACCTCATATATTTTCCAAGATCATATATAACTTGTTTGACATTGTTTTCGAAGTTGTCTGGGAAAGATAGAGGTAGAACATATTGTAACAATATAAAAATCGTTGCATTGTTTTTTACAAAAGTAGACAAAAAAATACCAACAACATGCACTAGTATAAAAAAATATAGCAATATATATACCATAATAATTACCTTGATGAATATATGCTAATCATGTGTTTTCACCCCCACAAAATCACCTTTCTTTGGTATGATATTCTTAATGTTCGAACAAAATCCAATGGGAAATTTAATTTTTGCATGACTTATTTTACAACATTTCTTTGTTGCTCTGTTGACAACCATCGGAGTGAGTTTATATTAATTTGGTATCCAATGCTATGTAATTGAATGACATCTTTCATTGCATGACTGGCTTCCTGAATGTCATTGCAAATTTTGACAATTTGTTCTTTGTCACTCCTTCCATCAAATTTTATCCATAATGTTTAATCTACATTCTTTCCGATATGCATTCTATCAAACATATGAGCAATTTGTAGGTGCTCATAGTAGGGAAACCTACTAAACTGTTTAGGAGAACTTTTCATTCCTCATGGAAGCCCATTAATTCCTTCATGATTTCAACGACCATCACGAATCATAGTTTATAAAGAAATTACAGAAATCAATTTCAATTACAGTAAAAAACACACAATAAAAAAAAAAAACAAAACATTTCATATATGATGATAGATAAACAATTTGATCCGTACCTGCCTTGATGATTTCTATTATATTTCAACTTCCATAGGTGAGGTTTCATTCTCTGTGGTTTTAATGTGGTCTCTTCCTTCCCATTGAATAGATGTTTTTCGGTAGTTCGATACCTATGATTCTTAGAGAGGAAGTTCCTATACTCATCAAACACCTCATTTCCTAAACTTTTTGAACGACGATATTTGATCTTAGGACCACAAACTAGAGATGCAAATTTTCCCTTTGTTTGAAGACCTACACGAGATGGATTAACTATGTCAATTATAATTATATAAAATGAATGGATTATTTAAAAATAATGCATGATTAATATATCAAATTCATAAAATTAAATACTATTAAAGTGGACATTATAATTACATACCGCAAAAATGGGTTAACCCGGGGGCATCATGTACTGTCCATACAAGCATTGCATAGAATTGAATGCCATCATACATATTGATGCCATCATACATATTGGTCTAGAGACATCATACATATTGATTCCATTCCGTAGGTTTAGTAGCTCGTCAATAAGAGGCTCAATATATACATTCATATCTTTAACTTGGTACTTACCTGATTGATTTGAACATATTAAATACATAATTATTACAACCATTTTAGATATATAAATAATATACATGAGTAAATGAAAAAAAATGACATTATGAAACAAAATATGACAAATTAGATGATACTACATTAAAAGAAAATTGTTGTAGACACATACCCGGAACAATCATTGACAACATTATGTGCTCCCTCTTTATTGACAACCATGGACGAAATGTATTGTTGATAACAAAAATAGGCCACATTGAGTAAATAAATCTCATCTCTACAAATAGATTGACACCATCTGCTGCCAAATAAAGCCTAACATTACGAGGTTCTTCTTTAAAGTGGGGCCATTTTTCCTCCATATCTCTAAATGCAGAACCATCAGTAGGCATTTGAAGAATTTCATCTTGACTTATGTTTCGTGCATGGTAATCCATAAATTGTGCTATGTTTTTGCACCTTTTTTGTTACTTGATCTGTTTGATATCTACTGATATGACATTTCAGACATTCTGTTTCAAATTCATGTTGTTTATAATATATAATATGGTCATCGAGGCATGCATCAATTGCTTCATACTCCGTTCCAATTTATTTCATGATGGTAGATAAATATCAATATGTGCGAGGTAAAATATTTAACGGTGGTAACAAAAATTCAGCTATCAAGCTACAACAAATTAAAATTAAAAAAAACTAGTTAATATAATATATAAATAATATTAATGAAACATATTTCATTCGTATTAATTTTACTTATGAATTAACAATAAAATTATTAGAGGAACAAATATAACCTTTATCACGATCATATATATGTGATGGAATATATTACATACCTTAACATATGTGTGACTGATGTGTTTGAAAGACCATTCATAACCTTCAAGTTCATTATCAACAATATAGCAGAGATAATATTTTTGTTGGAGCCTTCATAAAGGGGTTTGTATTCCTTCTCAAGAAGAGGTAAATCATGAATATCATCAAAGTGATCATTTTCATGATCATGATCATCATCATCCATTCTAACATTAAATGTATCATGGATCAATGTATTTATACCATCATCTTCAACTATGTTATCAGTATGATCATTAAATTGTTGTTCAATATTCATAGCTCCATGTTCCTCTGGTGCTTGTTCTGCAAGCACATCCTCCGAGCGATATGTCGTAGGAGGTCTTTCCTTTATAATTATAAACCATCAAGAGATAATGGTAAGTATAAGAAATATTAAAATGATACAAACATTTACAAAAATGATCAATATAAAGACATATATAATGAATAACTTACCAATGGACGATAGTCATGTCCCCCCTCAACATGTCCATGTTCCCTACAATGTATTTTATTTGTTTTGATGTTTATTCTTATCCCTTTAAAGCCCCTACATTGACTACATGGAAAATAACATTTCCCATCACCCTTTCTTTTCAGTCCATCACACAATCTTGCAAACAATTCTCGATTTTTTGCTTTTGGATCATGAATATTGTTATGTAACATTTTATTTTACCAAGCTTGACTAATGATTATCAATCTTAAAAAATCAAGCTCCACACTTCACTATTTGTAATCACAGTAACAACTGAAATAATTGTGGCTTTTTGTACGGAAATAGTTCGTGCAAAGATTATAATTTCAACAAATCGTCGCTTGTATAGCAAACATGTCGAAATATTCATATAATTTATAGTTTCAATAAAAAAAGGATCGTCGTATATCCGAAAACATTAATCTAGTGACCATTATAACCTGGGCACATTGGATATCCGACGACACTAATCTATTGACCGTTGTAACCTGGACATGTCGGATACTTGACTTTAACGTGACCACGTCGGATATTCAACTTCACAAGTCAAATATCTGACAACCCTAGTAGTCTATTCAACGGTTGTCAGATATTCAACGACCTCCACGGCCAATTTAAAAAAAAAAATAAGAAAAATTCACAATAATAAAGGTGAAATCCAACAACAAGGTCAATTCCGTTGGATTTTGTCATTGTATTTTTTGTTCAAATCTGGTTGTGGTAGAATCGCAACTAGTATAGTGGATTTCTCCCAACAACTTCACCATTACTTAGGTCCCCCACCCAAGTGGGATGTTCATGATCATCACCAATGCGGCTTCTTTGGCGCTAGTAACATCATTTCCAAGAATCATTTACTCATACAAGGACCGAAGCCACCTTCATCCTTGTAGAAGCAGTATCAAGAGTCAACCCCTCGGTCCCCTCTTATTTGTAATATGTTTTGACGTATTTTCATGAGCATAGGTATGCCTATCTCATTTGTATAAAACACCACTACTATTTACAGCTTCAACAATCATCACCAACAACCTTACCCCATGGGTAGGTCGTTTTCAACCGCAAACGCTCGATAACTTATTAGAACATAGAGAGAATTGAAACGATGATACATTATCGGCCCTACAGTACCTCCAAACCTCATACATCAGGGGGCATCTATTATGCTTAAAAATCGCATACATGTGACGTTTCCGCTAATATTGCATAAATGCGTCATCAACATACAAAATGCAGCTCACTGAACACATCCTCATTAGATCCAGAAGACAAACTAAGTCCCAAAATTCCAAAATCAATCAAAATGGAAAACTACGCGACTAAAAGCACTAGAAACCCACGATGTTAGTGTGACTAATATGTATAGTGACTCGCACGTACCCTCTTGGGATTTCTCTTGAAACCCTTGCAACTGTTAAAGTGACGAGACCACATATTTATGCAGTGCATTGAAGGAACTGAATAGCTATATTGGCTCCAAAATTAGGACATGGAATCCTCACATGATTGGAAGCATTGAATAGCCCCTCTCATGTACTTGGGAAACCAATTCAAAAGATGGAGTTTTCACATAGGTATCGAGATGTTTCTTAGCATCCATTTGGCCTATAAAAGGAAGCCATGGGCATGCGTTCCATAGGAGAAAAACATAGAAAATTTATGATATTGGAATTACATTGATAACTCATCTTTCAATCTACTTCTTCCCTCATATTGGCATACACAAATATCCCTTGATCTCTTCCCTTAGGAGGCAAGTGTTTCTCCATCGTTCTATCCAAGTTATCTTGCAATTGTGTGGACAAAAAGAACCTTCCTAAGGGATATTGTTGGATTCCCTTGAATCTTGCACCTCCTAGGTGACACTATTGTATTTAGTTGGACCATTGGGAAGTAAAGACTTGGTTTGACACACTCTTGTTCCATCTTGTTGGGTTTATCTCTTACCCCCCTTTTATTTCAATTTATTTCTTGTTATTTGGTTTTTGTTTCTAATCAAGGGTTTGCTTAGCCATTTGGGGTTTTGCGTATTGAATCCTCAAACACAAATATTGGGTCCTTGTTGCAACCTCAAGGATACTCTCATTGTGGGAAGGTATTCCACCCTTGTGGTTATTTTTCCCACAACACTAGGAATGTAATCCCCTTCTCCGCAAGCAGTCACTTTGGCTATCCCAATTCCTTTCCAGTTCTCTAACATAGGATGGCCAAGGAATATCATTGTTGGGACTCTATGGATTCTCAACTGTCGGCTGGATTTTCTCTCATAGTGGCACCATAATCATTACCAATAAATCCTTTAGCATTGGCATGAACTTCCCTAAAAGTACAATATTTTTCTCCCATAGTTCCTACAATCCAACCTCATGAGGGAATGAATGAATCCATACTTATTCCATATTTTAACATTATATTTGCATGATCCTATATCTCCATGTGTCTCTCATGAGGAGCCCGCATTTTCCCCTTTAATCCTAACTTAGGATAATAATAAGAAAGGATTAAATAAATCAACATTAATAATCATGGATTATGGGGACCTTATGACATGTTACTAGATATGGTTTACAATCAAGGTCTAAGGGATTAAGTTAACAAATTAATAAGGTTTACTCTCCTTGGACACCTTTCACGTCCCCAACTTGTGGAATCATAACTCCCCATATCTTTTTTTTCCTTCTTCATTTGCAGTCCTCAAGGTTTTTATTTAAATATCAATGTACATAATTACAAATTATGTGGTTGTCCGCGACCATTCAAGTTGGATTCCATCCATTTCATCATTACATACATAATTACATTATGCGGTCAAAAACAAGGTATTACATGACAATATACCTATTCAATAAATAGTGGTAGTTCTAGAACTTTAATGTGGGCAAGGAAAATAGATAATAGTGCTAAATTTTAAAAAAACTTGTAGTGCTCAAGAGAAATCATCAATAGAAATTTTGTATTATCATGATGGATGGTTCAATTGTAGCTATATTTTAAAACAAAAGTACTCATTTCAATTTTTAATTTATTTTAAACAATAATAGATAGCATGTTTCAAACATTGAATCCCATATATGTTGAATGTTGTGCAGGGACCAATAGTGAGGAAATAGAAGGCCCTCCTAAGAAGTTTTATATATATATATATATATATATATATATATATATATATTGTTAAGCTACAACTATATATTTATAAAAGAGGTCTAAATATTACATGTATGTTTACAAGCTTAGGTGGTCTGAGGTGGTGAAACCACAACCCCAGGTGCTAAAAAATGCTAGTAAATCTATTATCATTACAAAAAAACCATGTGTGAGGAGACCAGATCGTGTTGGAATCTTAACATAATAGCCTGTGGAACAAATCACACTAGACCAAAAAAATATACTATGAAGCCAATATAAACAAAAAAACTGAAAATCACAGCAAGAACTGGGAACCACTAACGCCAACCTATGTGCTTGCTCCTACATGAGGAGGACTCAGTTTCTCTTCCATAATTGGGAAGCTGTCGAAGAAGTCATCATCCCATCCATGGGGAGGGAGCTTAGAATACAGAGGCTTCACTTTGTGACGGGGGGAGATGCTTCCATTATCATCCTTCTGGACGTGCTTAATTTGCAGGGGCCCAATGGTAAACAGAACAGGGAAGGTGGCCAAGTGGGAAGGGTCATCCGGATTGGTCGTGGCTTCCGAAAGTTGTCCTACGATGGCCAATATGTCTTTGGTAGAAGGTTCTGCACCCGTGGCAACCAAGACAATGCAAGACTTAGTAACCCCTCCAATTTTCGAGGCTTCCTCATTTTTTGCAGGACCAACATGTCCAACGCCTGCATGTAATACTGTACAACGCTCCATAGAATATTTACCTCCAACAAAGATGGAATCCAAGCTTACCATTTTATCATCCAGATGCACCAAGTTGACTCTAATGTCCAGGATGGAGGCCTTGGCAGTATTGTAGTTGGAAATCATCTCCTCAACTAGAATTCCCATCATATTTTTAACTAGCCAGTAGTAGTTGATCTGGTTTCCATGGCTTCCAAAATCTAGAATTTCTGCGACTCTACTAGATTCCTAGTGGTCAATCAGGAAACGTAATGGTCTAGAGACGTTATCAGCATACCCGTTGATGATTTCTTTGTCTTTGTCTGGTTTATACGCTCCACGCCCTACGCCATGGCCAACGCCCTTTCTGTAGGTACCACACAGTCTTGGCATTCTATACATGTTACCACCCGAACCGAAAATTGTTGAGCAGGGCGACTAGCCTCACTTTCCCAATTGAAATTGCAAATGAGGATGGCGTCAAACCTATTCGCCATATCACTTCACTTGGATAAGGATCCAGGAGGTGCCACACAAGGGAGAGACAAATTCAGGTCTGCGGGTTTAATGCGAAGGGATATTCACATCCTGCTTCGGGCTTTCCCACCCTGGTGCATTAAATGCGTTGTCATATCCCACTACACCAACATCCACCGCATTCACTGCTCCATGAGTGTGTGAGCCGAAACCTTGTAGGAGGGGCTCGTGTTGCATGTTGTTTCCAGGTGTGTGCTCAACGCCTCCACCTGTGAGCGGCGCTTGGGTGACACCCGCATCCGGGGCCTAAGAAGTAAAATATTATGATGTAAATGATGACCAATTGGTCCTCGGTTCATATGGAGTGGGAGGAATTGTTAATCTATGAGGAATGTAGTGGAAAGAATGTATAAACATTTTTTCACTTACAATACAAAAATCAATCCGATGAATCTAAGAATCATATTATATTTAAACTATAGCAAGTGTTTCCAAAGCAATGGTCAATGAGAGCTATGAAACTTGCAATAGCAAAAACATAAATATTAAATAAATAAATAAAATCATTTAAAAAGTACTATTGCTAAACATGTTTTTCTATAATATGTACGTACTAGTCCAAAACATTACCAAGTTAATATGTTTTCTAAATTTAATTTCACATAAATATTAATAGTTTTTTTATTGTGCTTTTCATTTTTCAGGAAGATTAAGAAAATTTAAATGAATGAATGAATGATATGATATTAGAAACAAGTTAGTGAGGATGTCCAAAGAAGTGTACAAGGTGATGGCCAATGAAATGAGAAGAATTGAATCACAAGAAGAGCTATTCCAACAACAACATGCATCAAAAGTATGTAATCATTGATTTTTATGTGTAATCAATGAATTTAATTATTGCATGAAATAACAAATATTTGTTTTGTTTTTGAGCCCACAAGGGTGTAGCTCGACTAGCGATTCGCATGAAAATGAGGTGATATGTTGTAATAGCTCGGTCACGAGTTCAAAACACCTCGACTTAATTGTGCCCCATGCTTGCAGGATGTGTGGGTGCACCTAGGGTTATAGTGGTAGCGGACAGTATTGGACCCTTGGACCCTATGTCACATGAGTACTAGCCCCATACCAGTTGTCGATTCCCCTAGTCCAAAAAAAATAAAATTGTTTTGTTGTTGCAAAAAAGAAAATAAAACGGAATGCATTCAATGCATAAGATGGGACAACAAGGAAAAATGGTGGATCACAAATATTGTGAGAACTAGTATTTTATTTACTTAACATTTCATACTTGTGATGTTTATATTTCAATTTAGTTACAAGCATGCATGGATGTTTTCTAAGAGTGTGAAAATCTTCACAGCAGATTTAAGAGATGATGTATACCTCACAAGAGTAATTATGATTAAGAAGGAAAATAGAAGAAGAGTGGTCAATGCGGTATAATGAGAAACAGAATAATAATACAGTAGAACTTGGATAGAAGCAAAAATACTTCATACACACACATTAATTAATCACAATATGGACAAATAAATAGTAAAATGCATGAGGATTCGAATGCCTAAGGTGGCAATTCGAATTAGCCTTCATGGAGTGATCAATGGATCACTGGAGTGTCATCGAAGCACAACTAGTAGTCTATCTCACCATCAATGGAGTCATCAATGCTCAAGTAACTGTCAACCATCAATCAAACTGAGTCTAACTGAGTGTGGTAGGTGTAACTGAGTGTAACTGAATGAAGGAGGCTCAGTGGAAGGTGCATGAGGAGCTAACTGGAGTTAGAATGGGCAGTCTAGTCTCACGGGAGATCCATCGGAGTGATACAGTCAGTTGAGAGTCAGTCTAGCCTTAAATCAAGGAAAGAACTGATGATAACTCAATTAACTGAAGTGCAACTGAGTGGTAGGTGAGAGAGGGTGCATGAGATGCATGCAATTGCATGAAGGGTTGCACTAAGCACTAGGAGGGATAAAACTGATCTGAGAGAAGCTCCCGGGGGCTGGCTAACTGAGGGCTAGGTGCTGGACTGATGACTTGGATGCATGCAAACCCTAAAGGTGCATGCATGACTGAAAATGCAAAGGATGAAAATGCTAGTAGGACTAGGATGGAGTATAGGAATATCCTAACACCCCCCCTTAATCCATCCTGGGCCCTGGTAACTAAGACCAAAGGTCACCCAATACAATGAATAATAACAGTAAATAAACCGAGGAAATGGGGAAAACCTCATGGGAAAAATACCCCCCCTCAAAATAGACTGTAAGGCACACATAAAAATAAATGCTCCAAACTCAAGTAGGTGTGATGCTTGGTCATATGTCTGGAGGTATCTTCTTCTTAAGAAGAAGTGTATCATGCTCAAAAAGCATGTGCTTGTACTTGCTCTTCAGATCCAATGTGATGAGAACAAATCCAAAAGTATGAGGATGATCCTTGAACTTGTGATTCGAATCAACTGAGGTAGGATCAAATCTATGAATGTGCAGATAGTCTTTTGGATTCTCCTTCGAACCATCATGGGTGAGATTATGCCAAAAAGAACCATCAAATAATAATGATTGCTTGAAATCCAAATCAGATTTAAGACTTGAAGAATAGTTTCTTGAGATCTCCTTTGAACCAACATGGGTGAGATCAAAACTATCATATGCATGAGAAATTATCCCAAGTAGAGTTTGCTTAGAATCCAAATTAGATCCAAGACTTGAATCATGGTTTCTTGAGATCTCCTTTGAACCATAAGAGGTGAGATCAAAACCAGTAAATGCGAGAGAAATTATCCCAAGCAAATGGCCATGGTTTCTTGAGATCTCCTTTGAACCAGCAGGGGTGAGATCAAAACCATGATGTGCATGAGAAATTATCCCAAGCAAATGGAAATGGCCATATTCTTCAATAAACTTCTGAAAGCATGGAATAATGATCATATAGTAGTAAATAAGAGGTGATTGCTTGAGGAGAGCGAATGCATTACCTCCAATAGCTGGTTTGACCTCTGAAACATTCAATAGATCATGATGCAAACCAACAGACTCTGGTGCAAGAGAGGATTTAGGACCTTCTGCAATATCTAGAGTGTGAGCTGGCTTAGAAAGAGAATAAATTTGGAGCATGAATGTAGAATTTGCAAGTTCTTCTTCTTTGTGGACAACTTAAATATGAGATGTGTTTGTAAATCACTTGATACTATGGTATATTTTTCAATTTACAGATTCATGTATTTTATATTATAAATTTCAATAAAATCGTAACACTTTATTTTTATGTTTGTAGATGGAACATGAAGATGCAGAATAAAAAAAGGTCAAGCCAATGACAAAAAAATTCCAAATAACACAAGTACAATATCCCATACAAGTGATGAAGGAATCAAGCATGCAAGTAGATCAAGCAATGATAATAATTCGATCAATGAATGATGATCTGATTGAAATTGAATATTACAAGTTGTATATTTGGAATGTTTTCCTATGAAAATCAAATATTTTGTTTAATGTGGGCACATTGTTCCAATTGGATGACGACATGTTACCAATAACTATAACGATTATTTATTAACATTTTTATTATAATGGACCTTTATATTGTCCTTGACAAAATTTCCCTTATTCGTCTATAATAAAATGAGTTTCTTATTATATTGTAGTATCCAGTGTTGTAAGATGTTAGACTGTTAATTAAATATAAGGATGATTTACATTATTACAATGAATAGATGTTTAATTAGCTCGTATAGTTGTTTCATGATACAAATTTATATTAATGCAATGATTATATCCAAATTCAATAATTAAAATATTAAAATCAATACTATTATCAAAGATAATAAACTTTCTAACGATTACAATGAAATTTTATTAAAAAAAATAAATAAGTTGCATTTCCATATCCACAACGTAGAAAAATCCAACACTAAAACATATTAGTGCATTGTATTCATTTGGATTCAATAGGATGGTTCATATATATTTACATGTTGGTACATTTAGATGGTTATTAAGCATCGATGCTCTATAATTGTACAAACGCACAAGTGGTAATGACTATAATAAACACATCAGTGTTTGTAAAAACAACAACAACGACGACGACATTTTTTCAATGATATCACGACCATTACCATTATAGTTATCATCATTATTACAAGACTTTATGGTACAAACAAGGATATACACACTAGTACTTTTGCATATATAATATGCCTTGAGATTTGAAAAATGTAATACACACTAGTGTCTTAAAATATAATATACACCAATACCTTAAAAATATATATATAATGCACTAGTATGTATTAATTATGGGTGCATCAATGTGTCTTAAGTATATGCCTCAAGGATAGAAGCATGATGCAAGGACATCACTTATTTTCATATTTTTTTGTTGATTTCTAGAAGGACAGGTTAAATGGGTGATGAGTTTATGTTTGTAATAATGGCTATTATAGCCAAAATAGACTCTCGGATCTTTGAGAGCTAGTTTAGTGATTGCATTCAAAGTTTGTTGGGAATATCTATCTTAAGTAAATAAGATCATATTTGCTTGGATATGATAGAATTGAATGGTTCTATAAATAATATGATTGTAATCAAACTTGTTGGTTGTTGGAATGAAGAACAGAGTAATCATTCTCTGCATTTTTTGCTAAGAAATTATCCAATTTGTTCCAGATGACCATTTATTTTGTATGTTGTAATAATATTTTGTGTGTGTGCCTTAGATCGTTGCTCTGATCAATCAAATATTGTGCGTCTTGACTTGAGGACTCAACCCGAATCCCTGCATTTTTCTTTGGATTGAATACCATCTACTTGGAAGCATAGACGTTACACTAGAACCGAATCCTTCAACCTTGGAGTCAATCGCTCCCATTGGTTCTCATGCATAAAAAAAATTGACCATATGTCTGCGTGTAAGTGTGGAAATATATCATAAATACGATGGGAATCGTAGATTGAGGTTCTGCATTTTGTTGGAGGATTGAAGGTTGTATGTTTGTGTATAAGATGATCCAAGAACCAAACTATTCATTGTTGAGATCCAAGATCTCTACAATTTCTCACACGTTCAAGGGTTGACCGGGTTCAATTTAGGCAACTGTCAAATTTGACTAAGTCTAAATACTAGCCAAATTTATAGATTCAGTAAGGAAACGCAGGTACCCCTGCACCAAATGGTATAAAATCTAGACTTTACACATCATATTTTGAGTACACACCGGTGAGTGTCACTTATTGCATGTGGAAGAGAATCTATCTTTCACCCACACCATGAGCAGATTCAAAACAAGAACACCATTTTAAGCAAAATATTGGTCATTTATGTCAAAACATGGCTATTAGAGTTGGTGGAGGTCGAAGAGGAAGAAGACCTGTAGAAAATGAGAAGGTAATAATATTTATGCAGCCTTTAGAGGAAAGACTGGATGTCTTAGAAGGTGATAGAGGAAGGGATCCTGATGATGTCAGTGAGGATCCACCTCAAGACCAAAAACCTGATATATCAAACTATAGCGGCATTTTGAATCTTGAAGAACTTGTAGATTGGATTAATGACATGGAAAATTTCTTTGAATATGTGGATATGGAAGATGAAAAGAAAGTGAAATTTGTTGTGACCAAAATGAAAGGGCATGTTGCTTTATGGTGGGATGGTGTGCAGGAAGAAAGGAGGAAGCAGACGATCAAGAATTGGAACATAATGGTAGCAAAATTAAAAGGTAGATTCTTTCCCCGAGACTATCAGCTCTCTTTATTTAGGTAAATGCAAAACCTTAGACAGAGGTTGATTCCTGTAAAAGAGTATACATAAGAGTTTTATAAAGTAAATATAAGAGCAGGCTATGTGGAAGATACAACAGAGAATATGTTCAGGCATATGAATGGAATTAGAATGGACATTCAAGATGAGATCATCATATTGACTCCAAAGACAATGGATGAAGCTTATCAGTTTGCTCTGAAAACTGAGGAAAAAATTGCAAGGAAACAATCTAATTAGGAAAGAGATTTTCTAGAGGAAGAGGACAAGAATCAGGTAGAGGAAAAGGGAAACCAACAACACAAAGAGATGGAAGCAGTGGCTCAAGTCATTAGAGACATCCAGAAGGTGACTCTAGAGGAGGATTATTCTATCCTAGAGGAAGAGGTAGAGGCAGAGGAAGATAATTTAAATGCTATCAATGTGGACATATTGGACATAGGTCCTTTGAATGTTCATAAAATAAGGACATGGGCCAGATAAATGTTGTTGTTGCCCCAACAGAAGAAGGAGAAGAAAGGTACAAGAAGTTGAGAATGTGCCTAAGACAGGTGAGTCTCTATTGTTAAAAAAAATCTTGTTGAAATATGAAAGGGAAGTTGTTGAACCATCCCAAAGGAAATATTTGTTCAGGACTACATGTAAAGTCAAAGGGAAGTGCTGCAAGGTTGTGATTGACAATGGAAGTACATACAACTTGGTGTCTACAGAAATGGTGGAGAGGTTGAATTTGAAAAAAGTGAAACATCCAACACCTTATAAGGTGTCATGGCTCCAAAAAGGCCATCAATTGTTGGTAAATGAACAGTTTGAAGTGGAATTGCAGTTGGGAGGCTACAAAGACAAGATTCTTTGTGATGTTATGCCAATGGATGTGTGTCACATCTTATTGGGAACGCCTTGGCAATATGACATGAATGTTTCACATGAGGGGAAGAAGAACATCTACAAATTTCAGAAGGATGGGATAAATCACACTTTGGTGTCGTTGCAAGAAGAAGGAAAAACTAAAATTAGTGATCCAAAATCATTGTTGTTGAGTGGTAAAGAATTTATACAACAAGTGGAGGATAATGAGATAAATTTTGCTTTGATTTGTAAGCCTAAATTAGTGTTTACAACTACTAAAATTATTTGATTTACCCATTGAAATTCAAGATATTTTAAATGAATATCATGATATTGTTGCGGATTATTTTCCAAATAAGTTTCCACCCATGAGAAGTATCATTCATCACATTGATTTGATACCTGAGGAAATTCTACCTAACAAGGTTGCATATAGGATGACCCCTCATGAAAATGAAGAAATAAGGAAGCAGGTGTAGGATCTACTAGATAAAAGACTGATAAGAGAAAGCCTCAATCCCTATGTTGTGCCAACAGTGCTAAGTCCAAAGAAAGATGGTGGTTGGAGGATGTGTACAGATTCAAGAGCAATAAACAATATCACAGTCAGCTACATACTCCCTTTACCTCACATAGATGATCTAATGGATTGTCTTATTGGTGACAAATGATTTTCCAAAGTGTATCTGAAAAGTGATTATCATCATATCAGAATTAGGGAAGGAGATTAATGGAAGATAGCATTTAAAACCAATGATGGCTTGTATGAATGGCGGGTAATGCCATTTGGACTGTCTAACGCACCTAGTACTTTCATGAGTTTAATGAACAAAGTGCTGAAATATTTCATTTGGAAGTTTTCCATAGTTTATCTAGATGTCATTCTAATATACAGTTAGTCCAAAGAAGAGCATTTGAGGCATTTGAACCATGTCATGAGGAAATTGTAGCGGAAGAAGTTATTGATAAATTTGAAAAATGTTCGTTCTTAAAATATGAACTTCTTTACTTGGGATTTTCCATATCGAAAGAAGGATTAAAAATGGACCCTAAGAAGGTAAAATCTATTCAAGAATGGCCTTCTCCCAGGAACATTTTTGAAGTAAGAAATTTTCATGGTCTGTCAAGTTTCTACATGAATTTTATTAGAAACTTCAGCAAGATAAGTGCTCCAATAATTGAGACGATTAAGAAGGACAAACAACCATTTAAATGGACTGTTGAAGCTGAAAATAACTTTCAACCGTTGAAGAAAAGGATTACAGAGTAGCTTGTCTTAATTTTACCAAAATTCCAAAATCCTTTTCAAGTGAAGTGTGATGCTAGTGGTGAAACCATGGGAGCTGTCTTAAACCAAGAAGAGAAACCCATTACATATTTTAGCGAGAAATTGAATGAATCCAGGAAGAAGTACTCATCCTATGATAAATAAGTTTATGTTGTAGTTCAAGCACTAAAAATTGGAAGCATTATTTACTGTCAAAAGAATTTATTTTATATATTGACAATCATGCTCTACAATACATAGTGAAGCAGCCAAATCTAAATCCAAAGAATTCTAAATGGGTTGAGTATTTGCAGAGTTTTACTTTTGTGTTAAATCATATCAGTGGACAAACTAACAAAATTGCAAATGCCTTGAGCAGGAGGATTTTTGTAATGTCCCCAGAGGATATAAAAGGGTCTAAGGGACATATAATTATCTCTCTGAGGCTAATTACTTGATTTTTAGTGCAGTAGATAAACCATAAAAATTTAATTTCCATTTTTCCAAAATTAATTGCGACACAAAATCCAATAATTAACAATAATTATAAATTCATTAACACATCCAAATATGATATAAGGACCGTTAAGGCTTCTTAACATTAACTAAAATCATCAAACCTTCAATCCAAGCCATATCAGAGATGATAACCACTTCTAAATGTTGATTATTCTTGATCACAGTTAACTAGTAATTAAGGTGTTAATTACGACACTTATCACAAATCCAATTGTTTAACAAATAACCATCGGTTATCAATACCAATGGCTTAACAACATCTAATTACATGTAAATAATGCTTAATTACCAAAATTACAATAATTAATCATGGTAATTACAAAAGAGAGTCCACAAGACTAGTTAACTAGTTTTCCAATATAAGCAGCTAGTCTTGCACAAAATCAACTTGTAACCATGCCATTAAACGTAAAATAAATCCTACAGCCATTAACAACATATTTAAGCATGCACCTACATCCAATTAAATTTGTATTTGCATAGCATTCCAATTGCACATAAGGTGACCTTTTCCATCAATTCCAATGAAACTAGTTAACACTCACCGCAAGGAATTGAATCTAAATAATTGAACCAAAATGAAATGCATCCATGAGTAAAGGATAAAACTTGATAGCTAGCCACATACAACACACTAAAATTTTATAAATAGATCACATGGTTGTAGCATTCCGTTTTTACAAAAACAGAGATTTCAATCCACAACTAGTTATCAATTTTCACTGCAATATACCTAGTTTCCAATTTAACTTTCCAAATGCCAAATAAAGAGAAATATATGACTACTGTAGATCATGGAAATTGTATCAGGGGTCACCTACAGTAATATGTATTTATATTTCCTCCCATATACATTCCATTAAATAATTCACAAAACTAGCTAATTGTACTCATCCGAATTGACTAGTAATTCTAGGAACCACTAGAATAATTAAATCCACGGATTATAGAATCATTCAAATTCCATTAAAAATATAAATAAATTTTTTTATCAGTCATAACAGAGGTATATATCATTCTAAATTTTTTTCGAAAACTTCATATGAAAAATCACAAATCTACTCGAAACAATTCCATTAAAGGAGCTAGAAATTGGAAATTGATCTAGAATTTCGGTAGACATTTCCCAAACACTATCAAGAAGATTTCCCATCACATTTTCAAAAAAAATTAAAGTGTATTTATTAGACATAATCATAAAAATAACACTCCAACATTTTTACAAACACTTCATGTGCCAAGTCTCCAAACTATGCAAAACAATCCAATCGAAGAACTAGTTTTCAAATAAAAGATAGAAGCATCAAAGAGAAGTGTCTTAAACCATTTTGAGGCTACTGTACCATAAAAATACACATTATATAATGAATAGGGGAAGAAATATCAGTTATGTAGAAGAGGTTCCAAAGAATTATTTCCTCAAACAATTTGTGCACAAAATCCCAAAAACTAGTTTCCAATTCCTTCACAAAATTTACTTGCATAAATAGATTGAATTCCATGAGAAATTTATTCCACAAATATCTCATACATTTCACCAAAAATTTCATGTGCATCCATAAATAAATCAGATCAAATACAAATAAATTAAATAAACACGAGATAAAGCACTTATCTTTGCCAAATACTCAACTGGAATCGACCATGCCACGTTCCACCCAATCGTAAACACAATGCAAGCCAAAACTCACTTTGCAATGGTCACCCCCAGCTAGAACCATGATACCACAAGAAAGAGTGCACTCAACCACAAAACCCATCTAGAATTGGTCCAACCACAATCCAATGGCAAGTGTATTCCACATCACTTCCAATCCATGATCTCCAGTGGCAATCCCAGGACAAAGTTTTCAGGAGAAATCAATCCAACCACAAGCCAATGGCAAGTCTTCCTCAACTTCCACTCTAGGGAAATTCCAGTGGCTCCAAGACAAAATATTCGGAAATATATTAGTCCAAACTCAAATCCAATGGCAAGTGGATTCCATATCACTTCCAATCCAAGATCTCCAGAGGCAATTCCAAGACAAAACAATGGCAATTCCAAATTAACTCAACTTGGGCATACGCTCAACAAGGGCGCACCCAAAAAAAAAATTCATGTCAAGAGAGAGAAAAAAAAAAAAAAAAAAAAAAACATGTCAAGAGAAACCAAAACCAATCACACTAGTACCATAGAAAAAACAAGAGCCAATAGCATGCATAACCAACACACAAGTGTGACTAGCCAACACAAGCAAATCGAATTCCTTCATGAGCAATTCGAATTGGGAGAGATAGGGACACAAGCATGAGAGTTACATTCCAAAAATAGCAAATAGGAGTTACACATCATGAGGCTACACCAAGAGACACACTAACCCAACTCAAGAGGGTGCACTAGGTGGGAGAGAGAGAGAGAGACCCTAACACTAATAAAAATTAATCCCTGAATAAATGAAACCAAAGTGTAACATAACACGTGAGGGTACACAGCCAGAGAAGGTTGTATAACGGAAATTCAATAGAATAATTGTCTACCATTCTTAGATGTCTTAATCACGAAAAATGTTAGATGGTTCTCTTGCACATCAGGTATATTGTAAGAAGACTCACACCGACAAATACTTACATGTTGAATCACACCATCACCCTTCCCAAAAGATCGGTATTCTGCATACTCTTGCTAAAAGAGCAGTTAAGAGTCTCTGATGAAGACCATCTTAATGAAGAATTGCAACACCTCTCAAAGATTCTACAAGAGAATGGTTATGCCAAGAAGGACATTAACAGGGAAATTAGGAAGGCGCAAAGTTGTGAAATTAGAAACTGAGCAAATGAAGATGAAGAAGGAAACAAGGGATTGGCGATACTTCCATATATCCAGGGGACAACAAACAAAATAGCCAAAATGTTGAGAAAGAAGAATATCAAGACTGTATCTCGCCTCCAAATTCCTTACGAAATCTACTAGACATGACCAAAGACCCCATCGATCCAAAGCTAAATAAAGGCATCTACTCTGTCCCATGCTCGTGTGAGGATGTGTACATAGGAGAAACAGGTCACTCAATCAAGGCCAGAATAAAAGAACATTGCATGGACATCACTCATGAAAGGATCAAGAACTCGGCGGTTGCTGAGCACTCCCATATAAGTAACCACCAAATGCGCATAGAAGACATGGAAGTAATAGCGATTGAGGAACATTACAATAGAAGGTGGATTCAGGAAGTGATCAAGATTGAGAAGAACCCTAAAAATGTCAATAGAGATGATGGTTTAATTCTGAGTGCAGCATGGAAGCCGATTATACACAACCTAAGAAATAAGAACATCCATAAATAGTCGGAAATATTAATCTTGGCCAACATTGACTACACTCTAATGATTAAATTTCTAGTCTATTTATAATACCCTAAGCCACTAATTCCATTGAGACACTCATGAATATGGACCCGGCTCTGAGGTCTAAAACGTACGTAGAGTACACTTTACAACTCGCAGGTCCTCTGCACATGTCTCCAACATACCCTACTCGTGAAAACCTGAATGCAAAGGTTGTATAACATCAACATAGACACAAACACAAAAGGTAACACTTTTCCCACAACCCCTTGCTCGTAACATCATGATTCCTCATACTCTCTTTTGTGGCATCGGTCGATCTAGTTGTTTTATTTTATTAATTAATTAATAAGGTCCAACATAATAATAATAATGTGAAAACCATAGTCTTGGAACCTTGTGCCACATCACAACACAAATAATAACCACAACATATGTCCAGGGGCTAAACCAGAGGGTATTACACTTTTAGTGATGCAAGAGAGTCAGCTACAGGTAATGGGTTTTGATTTTATGAAAGAGTTGTATGAAGAAGATGTAGACTTCAAAGAGGCATTTGAAGCTTGTAAGAATCCGACAGTAAGGGACAAAAATCCATCGCTAGAATGCATGTTACGGGATGGGTTATTATTCAAAAGCATTCAACTTTGTATTCCCAAATGTTTATTGAGAGAGAACTTGGTCAAAGAGAAGCATAGTGGAGGACTAAGTGGACACTTTGGGCATGATTTTACTTTTGGACGAGGATGAGGTCTGATATTCATAACTTTGTGGACAATTGTAGAATTTTCCAACATGCAAAGGGAAGGAGCCAAAACACAGGTTTGTATACCCCAATCCAATTCCCAACAAACCTTGGGATTCAATAAGCATGGACTTTGTACTTGGTTTACCAAAGACACAAAGAGGTAATGATTTACTTTTTGTAGTAGTTGATAGTTTTTCAAAAATGGATCATTTCATTCCTTGCTTTAAGACTAGTGATTCCACCCACATAGCCATTTTGGTTTTCAAGGAAGCTGTGAGGTTGCATGAACTTCCAAGAAATGTTGTTTCAGACAGAGACACTAAATTTCTTGGACACTTTTGGAAAACTTTATGGAAGAAGCTTGGGACAGATTTAAGCTATAGTTCATCCTATCACCCACAAACAAATGGGAAGACTGAAGCAATTAATAGAAGCCTGGGGAATATCTTGAGAAGTCTAGTTGGAGAGCATCCTAAATAGTGGGATCAAGTGCTTGCTCAAGCAGAATTCGCTTACAATGACTCTCCAAAAAGAAGTATAGGTCAGAGTCCATTTCAAATTGTATATGGAATGCATCCAAGGGGATTTTATGAACTCAGGAAATTGGGAACAGCTGAACAAAGGCTAGTGCAGATGGAGAGGATTTTGCTACAGCAATACAAGAAGTTCATGAAAAAGTAAAACAAAAACTACAAGAAAGCAATCTCAAATACAAGGCCAAAGCAAATTTGAAAAGAAGAGAGCAAAGTTTTGAAATTGGAGATCTGGTTTTAGCACATATGAGAAAAGAAAGATTCCCAAAAGGAGAATACAACAAACTAAAATTTAAAAAAAATGGACCATGCAAGATTCTGAGGAAATTTTCTAACAATGCCTATGAAATAGAGTTGCCAACAGGGATGAGCATCTCTCGAATCTTTAATGTTGTAGATTTGTATAAATTTCATGTAGGTGAAGCAAATAAAGCAACTCAAGACAATGAGAATAGTAAAGAGAGACAACAAGTTCAAACAAATGCCAATAGAGGAACCTCTACAGGTAGAGAGGATTTTGGACAAAAGGGTGAAGAAGAAGACAAGAGGAAAGGAGTACTTTGAGTACTTGTGAAGTGGAAAAACCATCCAATTGAGGATTCAACATGGATGACAACCACATTACTACAGAAATGTAGCAACTTTGTTGAAGATCTCATGGACAGGAGTCCATGAACAGTTTCAAGCCTGGAAGTATGATGCAAGGACGTCACTTATTTTCATATTTTGTCGTTGATTTCTAGAAGGACGAGTTTGTTAAATGAGTGGTGAGTTGTATGTTTGTAATAATGGCTATTATAGCCAAAATAGACTCTTGGATCTCTGAGAGCTAGCTTAGTGATTGCATTCAAAGTTTGTTGGGAATATCTATCTTAAGTAAATAAGATCATATTTGCTTGGATCTGATAGGATTGAATGGGTCTATAAATAATATGATTGTAATCGAACTTGTTGGTTGTTGGAATGAAGAACAGAGTAATCATTCTCTGTAATCATTCTCTGTGTTCTTTGCCAAGAAATTATCCAATTTGTTCCACATGACCATGACCATTTATTTTATATGTTGTAATAATATTTTGTGTGCCTCAAATTCAGAATTGAATTATTGGAAAAACCAGTTGATTGATCGTTGCTCTAATCAATCAATCAAATATTGTGCGTCTTAACTTGAGGACTCAACCCGGATCACTACATTTTTCTCTGGATCGAATACCATCTACTTGGAAGGAGAGACGTTACACCAGAACCGAATCCTTCAACCTTGGAGTCGATCGCTCCCATTGGTTCTCATGCATCAAAAAACTCGACCGTATGTCTGCGTGTAAGTGTGGAAACGGAGCATAAATGTGATAGGAATCATAGATTGAGGTTCTGCGTTTTGTTGGAGGATTGAAGACTGTATAATTGTGTATAAAAACTTGATTACATAGTGAACGTTGTCCTTTTCATTTGTCTAATTATTCCGAGTATGGATGAGTTTTTGTAACGCTCTTTCTTAACAAAATAATAAAATAATAATTAAATTTTTTATGTCAATTAATAAAAAAATAATTAAATTTTTTTTATGTCGGGTCATCAAATAAAAAATAGGGAAAGTATTTTAAAAAAATCTAAGTTGGCTCATAAAATATAAAAAATTATGAAAAGTAATTAAAAAAATCGATGTTTATCTATAAAATAAAAACGTAAAACTTAACTGGTTCTGATAGGAATCATAGATTGAGGTTCTGCGTTTTGTTGGAGGATTGAAGACTGTATAATTGTGTATAAAAACTTGATTACATAGTGAACGTTGTCCTTTTCATTTGTCTAATTATTCCGAGTATGGATGAGTTTTTGTAACGCTCTTTCTTAACAAAATAATAAAATAATAATTAAATTTTTTATGTCAATTAATAAAAAAATAATTAAATTTTTTTTATGTCGGGTCATCAAATAAAAAATAGGGAAAGTATTTTAAAAAAATCTAAGTTGGCTCATAAAATATAAAAAATTATGAAAAGTAATTAAAAAAATCGATGTTTATCTATAAAATAAAAACGTAAAACTTAACTGGTTCTATAATTTTTTTTTAAATTACACTTCAAAAAATTGGATCTCGATCTACTTGATCCGAATTTAAGATGAATCTATACTAGTTAATATAAATATGTCTTATCAATTTAACAAAAATAATTCAATAAATAATAAATTATTTTAATATTTTGTAACATAAATAATAATATATTTTATTAAAAATAATAAATAATAATATGTTTTATTAAATAATTTAATATTGTTTGTGTTTAAATGTATACTAAATATAATTAACAAATTTATTTACCATTAAATTTTATTATTAAATAATAATAAATTTAAAAATTTAAAAAAAAAAAAAAAAATTCATACAACATTAATATACATATAATGTTCATGTTTCATTATTGTATTTTATCTTTTGATCTCTTTTATATTTTTTAATTTCATTGTTATTTCTTCTATTTTTGACATTATATTTTATTTTCTTTTCTTTTCTTTTCTTTTCTTTTCTTTTCTTACGAATTGTATACTTATCATGCTTGCAGTCTAATTTTATTTAGAAAATTGATGTTGTACCTGTACCTTTTATACAAAATTATATGCAATATTTTTCCCTACCCAAAAACATGTGCACATGCCTTAACTTTTGAAATTACGCTCACAATTTCACATTCTTGCTTAACTAGTTAATTTACATGTTTCCATATATAATTTATATATGTTAGGATAGTTTCAAATTTGTTATTTTCCATTTTCCCTCAATTTCATAAGTAATATCAAATATTTGTAATTATTTTAATAACATATTTTAAAGAGATGTTTTCATATTTTTACCGTTATTCTAAATTGAAAAGGTATTTTTTTATGATATTGACTCTCTTTCTTCCTCCTTTGATCGACCAACATCCTTTAACACTAAGGAGGCTTTGTAATCAAGGTAATTTGATTTAATTAGTATTAGCAATTACATCTTTGGGTGCCAAAAGGAACTATTGTAGGGGATGGCGGGAGTTGAAGATGGCCAAGGAAAAAAAAGGAAAGTGGAAAAAGCCAAAACTAAAAGTAAATGTGTGTAAATGATTTGGAAGCATCCATAGACACAGCATTATTAAATAAAGTGTGTATATAAAAGTATAAGTAAAAGAAAAAAGTTGATGATATGACATAAAGGAAATGGCACAAAAGTTACATGTGTGTGTGAGTGAGTAGACTATTTATTCTATGTTTTTTTACTTTTTACTGGTTTTTGGTGGGAGTCAAGTAATTTTTATTTTAGTTAATCTAAATTTGGAAGCGTTTAAATTGTATTTTTGAATGCATAAATAGATTTGGCACCCTCAAATACCCCTACGGCACCCATTTTATGCAATTTCTATAACTAATGTATGTGACTCTAAGAGAAATCGAGAAACATACAAAAAATAGAAAACTTAGAATATTTAAACTACTCATATTCATAGATAGATAGATAGATAGATAGATAGATAGATAAATATATATATATTATTTTAAAAAATGAAAGAAACCCAGATGGGGTGCTAGTGCATGGCAGGATGGACTTTAATGACGAGCATGATGGTTTCACAACCCGAGGCCAAATGACGGCGCGACTGGTATCATGGAAATCCTGCCAACTCCACACATTTAATGACCCGCAACTTTGAGATGACACCTCTTCAATCGCGCATTAACTTCGCCATGACAACAGTTGACAGCTTGGTCGTTGTAGTTATAACGTCGAGGGGAATGGCTCATGGCTTCATTTCTGATGCAAGCCTATAGCCCTAAGCCTGCAATATCTTATTTCAAACAATGGTTAGCTAAAACCATAAGTTCAATCTTCAATATATCCATTCAAATTTCACATAATACGCAGGGTTTTACATGGGTCTTTCCTCAATTACTCTCTCGTCAGAGATGCTTTTAATACACTGTCGTTTCCAGAACTATATGCATGCCACAGGAAATTGATAACATTTCAAAAATCACACTATGCAGTAGGACTATACTAGCGCTAACATGAATTGAACAGTAGTTAGAAAAACGCCCAAATGTTACTGGACCAAACCTGGGGACATCAACCTGGAACGCAGCTTCAATATAACTTCAATCAACAACTTACCAATTTGTCAGCAATTTCGACTTATACAGAACTATCCCAAATCCCAACACAACATTCCAAATAGCATCTCATCCCAATGAGCCTTCCATCTTCATTTGATTTTACCTAAGCTACTGTTTCAACACTATGCCATACTAGTCGTGGGCTTCTTTCAATTTACAATGCCTTCAATCTACCAAGAATACATAGAGCACGTAGATCTATGATAAGACCATCGATTTGGATTCTCAAGATTCACATTAAACCATGAAAATACAGAGCACCCACATTACAATCGCATTCTCCACCAAATCTACAGAATCGAGGGGCATTCAAGACAAGTTATAATTTAAATACAGAGTATGGGTACTTTGTTCTCTATTCCCAAGAACACACACCACAAGGTTACAATCTTCCACTCATACAATCGATCAATAGATTCAACACAATCCCTTGCAGGATTCAGGTACGAGATTATCTCAACAATCAATTCAACAGTCACAACGCACAACATCATGTAAAACCTACCTTTTAATTCGTAATAGAACTGTACATACCTCCATGAACACTACCCTATCTTACTAAAGCTAACTTGACCTCTTATGGCCCAATTTCTCATTGATTGGCCGCCTCCCAAACATGCTCGTAGGCTCGCAATTTCTCATTGGAACACCAAACGTAATGATTCTAATTCATTTCCTATCTTTTTACACTTGAAAAAGACACATCCAAGCTACGGGAAGAAAGATTCTACAAATGCTTCCAATCAAATGCAAGACAAAGAGAAGAACCTAATAATATCGTCTAACTCAAATGCACATAAATATGAAACAAGCATTCCTTCTTCTCATGAATGTAAGACCAAGAATGTCAAATGATTAAATTAAAGCAAGAAGAATATCTATGTGTTTCAATTTCATGAATATGGTAAAAGAACGACAAAATCAAGCTTCTTTTTGAACTAAAGTGGAGGCAAGGAATCAATCTTTTCAAACAATCATTAGATAGGATGTAAAGGAAATAAGATGCCAAGCAATACAAACATGCCAAAACACACCAAACCAAAAATGATCTCAAAACCTTAATATGGGTCAAAACGACTAAAGGATGCACGATTCATATGGGTCAAAAATAGAACCCATTTCGCTTAAAAATGCAAGCAAAACACTAGTATTGATTCAAAGGGCCAACATGGATCCAAATCTCGAAAAGACCCAAAAATAACCAAACAAACCAAATAAACACACTTTCCAGGAACTACCGCGGACCTGCAGGCCACCTGGGAGCGGTACTGATAGACTACCGCTCTGTAGACAGCGCTTAAGGGGCGGTACTGCAAGACTACCGCGCTGTAGACAGCGCTTAAGGGGCGGTACTGCAAGACTACCGCGCTCTGGACAGTAGTGAAGGTGCGGTACTACCGCTCTGTAGGTAGTTGCAGGGGCGCGGTACTGTGTGAACAGGGAAAGAGGCAGAATTTTGAGAAAAGATCTTGACTTTTCAAGGGTTCGCCAACCCAGAGGACTTACTGATCTGTAACAGGAGTCTAATGCAGAGAGCAGGGAAGTGAATGAAGGTGAAAGAACCCAATTCTTACAATCAATGAGTGAAATTGAAAGCAAACTTCACAAGTAAAGAAAATGGATTCAAATCCCCAGCGGAGTCGCCAGTTTTTGTTGTAGAAATTTCTCCCTACGGATAGGTAGAAACTCTCTTAGGATAAAGCAGGATATACTGACTCTATACTAAGACAAAAAGGAAACAAATGCTACCTTGAATCCCTAGATCTAACAAACATCTCAAGATTAAAATGCTAGAAAGGGTAGAAGAAGTTTGACTGACCTTCTATCCAAACGCTTGTCTTTGTAGTTGCTCCAATCTCCAAGCCCTCACGAATGAACCTGTTAAAATGGAACCAAGACACAAGAATGCACTATTCTCTAGCAACCTGAAACATAAGTTAGAATCTAAATCTATGAAAGATACAAATCATATCATTAAAACAAAATTAACACAAATGATTTGGGAAAACAAGACAAGTTATTCCATTACCAACTTGAAGTCATGTACAATAGTTGCTTGATGTCCAAGCCAACTTCCAGCTCCAAGTGCTTCCTCTAACTATCTCTGCAGAAGTATGAAGATCATAGGTTTGATGCCCCAAAAGTCCTCCCTTTGGCTCATGGAAAGCTTCTCTCTTATAGCACATGGGAAGGCTAACCAACAAGAGAGAAGTGTGGATCTATGGAGGGTTTAGTGGATCAGGCCAGCTAAACAAAGAAGGAGTTAGGATCGAACCAAAGGTGGTAATCCCAACAAAATCTCCTCGAAGGTCGAAATCCCAAAATCCAAGGCAAAAAGGCTAATTTCAGACTACCGCACCCCTATAACTGAGCATAACGCGGTAGTACCGCGCCCCAGAGAAGGAGCAACGCGCGGTAGTGCTAACTACCGCGCCCTTGTAGATGTGCAAGGAGCGGCAGTGCTCACAAACAGGGCTAAGTTGGGCTGGTAGATGGCAGAAAAAGGTTTTGCTTTCAGTATTCAGTCAATGGTTTTCACTCTGGATGTTCAGATGATCTTTAAGGGAAATTGTCGTTTAGGTCGCTAGTACAAGGATGCGACACTAATGCATAATGTGTAATATTGAGGTATAACAGATGCCCCCTAAAGTGTGAGGTCAGAAGAGACTGATGGCCGAAAGACTTTATAAATATGGTTCGGAGATAGCATCGAGGGAAGCAACAAGGAGCTGAAACAGAAACAAAATGTCAGATATACCACCGAGGCGGGCATTCCCATGCTCGAAAACAAATGACTCAAAGCATGGCTGCCGACCAATACATTGCAGATCCATGAGTACTGAGATGATATAGACTATAGACAAATCATGGCTACTATGAACAAGCATAGATCCATGAGATAGTAATGACACAGCCACGACCAATACAAAAAGTGGATCTGTGTGACAATACAAAGGACATTTCCATCGCAACCTGGACGTAATCAAGATATAAGAGGGTGTCCAGGGTCTTCTACCCGATCGCAAACGATACGAATCTAGCCATGTGATTACAAGGTGTTGAAGTCGAACATGGTAGAAACCATTTGATTACCGGTCAATGATGTGAACCGTTAACAAATGCGAGGGAAATCACCAATGATGACGATGATCCCCAAGGTATCTATAGTACATCTCAACGAAATGCGAATAAAGGAGTTGATGTCGAGCATCCGAGAGATCATTCAATCAGAGGTCATTGATGAAAACCTACTGTTGAATACGAGGAAACCTGCCATTGAGGCATGCAGGTACCAAGGTACTAGTGGTTGACTCCTAAGCCTAATTCCTGGATAGTGATTTGGTGTCGACAGGAATAGACTCGTCGAAGGTGGGCCATAATGATTCCCACATCATCGACACGAAATCAGAACGAGAGATAGTATGGACCGATGAAACAATAGAATATGTACTGACACAAAGGGAAGGTTTGACATGAAGTGAAGGTGGACTCAAGGTAATAACCCTTTGAACATATAACGGCATGAAACAGAGCTTGGCAGCAGGGATTACTTGAAGAGACAGAACCACAGGAAGTGTGAACTCATAGCAATAATGAGGACGCATGATCATAATGATGACACTATCAGCAAGACTGACTACCCAAAACAGACAAGGTGAGGATGCATGCCATGTTCAAAGGTGATGACTCACAAGCTGCCAACAAGGTAAACTTGACTCATTTTCCCATTTTTCCCCCGACATGATGGACGAGTACCTCTTTGTTTTTTAACGAGCTTGAGGAGGATAACAGATGCTCGATATAGCTCATCTCATAGATGAGTCCAATCTCACATGTTTTTCGAACCTGAGAAAGGAGGGGTTCGTCCCAAAGTGGGTCCTTCGATGTTTGATTTTACGAGTCCAAGGAAGGAAAACTCAGCAGTTTTTCATGTTTAGAGAGTCTGAAAAGAACTAAAGAAGACTCCAACGGTCCTTTTTCGTAAGGTTAGCCTCATCGCCCGAAAAAGGGTAAAACAACGCGGAAGAGGACTCTTCCATTCATGATTGGCTGGAGTATTCCTTTTTCGTAAGTAGTGCCCCCTAGTCCGAAAAAGGGGTAAACTATCACTAGGGAGACGATCATTCAAATCCTTTTACAAGCGTGAACGAATCAATTTCGCTTGGCAATCTTTTCAATTTTAGGGAGTCTGAAAAGAGCTTAACTATGGACTCCATGTACAACTTTGTCATGGTTGATGACCGAGTACGACAAAGGAAAAGTAAACTCGGCACAGTTCCTTTTCCGTAAATAGTCTAGCGAGGCCGGATAAAGTGATAAACCTATACTCGTTAGACACACCTTTTTACTCCAATTTGTTTAACGAGCACGATAATGGTATCAAAAGCACTCGGAATCTTTTTCATGTTTGGATCCAGAGCACGAAAAAGGAAAAAGTAAGCTCAAACCACTTTTCATGTTTTAACCAGAGCACGAAAAAAGTGAAAAGTAAGCTCAAACACCATCTTACTGTTTTTAACGAGCTCGAAGATAGGTTGGAAGAATGCTCATGATGTCTTCTTCATTTTTTAACGAGCTTGTAACAGAAAATGAACTATGCTCGGAATAATTTTCATGGTTTAATGAGCTCAAAACCTAAAAAGGAAAGTATGCTCGAAAATGTTCCCAATGGTGAACTTCTTCCCGCCATGAAATCCAAAGGTTGGTACATGCCCCCCAGCATGATTGCTGGAAGTAAGTGACTTAGCTCCAACGTGGTGTGGAGAGGCGATCGAGTTGACTTCAACGTAACTTCCAGAGGTTGAAGACATGCCCCCAAGCTTCCTTTCATTCACCTAAGGTATAGGCGAGTGAAAAGAAGGTTCAGGTACTAAGTCTACGAGGAGACTCGACTCAAAGGGAAAGGATATGTTTCATTTTTTAACGAGCTTGACACAGGAGTAGAACTTTGCTCAGACTATTGGTTTTATTTTTTAATGAGCTTGAAGCCAATGGTAAACTCTGCTCATGATTAAGGCCCATTGATGGGTTCCCTCCCAACATGATGATCAGAGGTTGGTAAATGCCCCCAGCATGATTGCTAAAGGCTAAACATGCCCCCCAAGCTTTGTTTCGTCTGACTACTCTTCTTCCTTACCCAGAAATCCTGGCTACTAATCCGAATGTGTTCACTAGGGGGGGTAGGGAGAACCGGGATTAAGTGACCCAGGCAGATGAAATGAAGGTTCAAATCCTAACTCTAGCGAGAGACTCGAACAAATGGAAGGGAGATCTATTTCATTTTTACACAAGCTTGAAATAGATAATAACAATGCTTGAAAGGGTCCTTTTTATTTTTTAATGAGCTTAAAACAGAAAGAAATTATGCTCGAAGGTAGTTTCATTTTTACGCAAGCTTGAAACCGAACTTAAACTATGCTTGGGATTTGGTTTCGTTTTTACACAAGCTTAAAACCAAAAGTAAACTGTGCTTGAGGGTAGTTTCATTTTTACGCAAGCTTGAAACCGAACGTAAACTATGCTTGGGATTGGTTTTGTTTTTACACAAGCTCAAAACCAACGGTAAACTGTGCTTGAGGGTCGGTTTCATTTTTTAACGAGCTTGAAACAAAGAATAAACTATGCTCGTAGGAATCTATTTCATTTTTTAACGAGCTTGACATAGAAAGGGAACCATGCTCATAGTGATGGTTGGTTTCATTTTTACACAAGCTTAAAACCAAGAGTAAACTATGCTTGGGATGATGGTTTCATTTTTTAACGAGCTTGACACCAGAATAGAACTTTGCTCCAACGTCCCCCCTCCTAGGGGGAAGAAACCACTAAAACATGTGGAACATTTAGGGAAGTCTGGTGACTAGGAGTCATGCGATGAGTGGGCGTCACAAAGGAAAGCTGATCGATGGTCACAATATTCCCATGATGGGGAAAATACATCACTCGAAAGAGTGAGGACACTACAGCCTTCATGGCATGGACGTAATCGCGTCCAAGGAGTAGATTAAAATCTAAGGGACCTTGGATGACCATGACATCAATACAGACAGTTTTCCCTCCCAAAGTGATAGGTAACTGAGGAAGGGACCCTAAAGGTCCAGTAGGCCTTCTATTGAAAGCCAGTATCTGGTCAGTGACGGGCACAAGCCGAGGAGAACCTAAGGCTTGCCAAGCAGTTGAGGATAGAATACTAACAGAAGCTCGTTCATCAACTATTGTACGAAAAATTTCTTTATCGGAAACTCCTACAGATATCTGAAAAGGAACGCTCGAAGGAAGACGAGATTCTGTTAGACCATTCCAATCAAAGGAAATAACCTCAGTACTTGGAGGGGGTCTCACGGAAATGGACAGGGTTTCCCCTTGTCGAGGACATTCTGAACCGATAAGGAAAACATCAGTGGTTTCCAATTCACTCTCTCTTGGAAGATAAGAATGAGACGAAGGTTGTGTCAAGGTGACTGCTTCAGTCTGGACTTTCTCCAATGGAAGAGCGGGATCGAGTGGGGATGACAGCGACTCAATCACTTCACTCTCGGAAGGGAGAGTGGGATCAATTGCAGATGAAACTGAATTGATCACTTGGTCAACCAGCGGGGGGTCGAGGGACAGTTTACCATGGTCTGTTGGAGGTACCAGTTGAGAACTAGTAATATCTTCCAACCACCGCGAGGCTTCATCCATGCTCGGACAAAGGAAAGTATGGTGCATACCCTTGCATATCAAACAGGGATATAGGACTTTACCCTTACGACCCTTCACCAAGGGGTCACTGGTTGAGGGGGTGCTATCGACATGATGGTCAGAGGTCGACGATACAATTGGTTTGGGGTTTTTAGACCACACTTCTGACACACGGGAAAGATCAGGACAATCCTTGAGAAGGTGATCACCCTTACAAAGTTTGCAAGGGAACTTGGGCTTACGGGGTGTTTTCGTAGAATGAGTGTCATTAGGGGCAACTGGTTTACGCTTGGTCTCTTCTTTATCCTTCTTCTTCTTAACTTTCCTTTTCTTCTTCTTCTTATCCACCTGATTACTAACACTATTGCTTTGGTCAGGCGAGGAAGAAGGAACGGAAGAAGATTCATCCGACGAAGAAGGGGAAGGATTAGTTTGGGATTGACTCTCTCGTGGTGGAGAGTTAACATTCGAAACATTGGGCGCAATCGGAATTACCGGATTGAATAACCATACCGGTAATCCTATGGTTAATCCAGGAAGATTTAACGTGGCAATAAAGGGAGGACCAATATCTCCAACTGGAGGAAAAGTAAAAGGTACCCCTTGAAAAGGGGTCTCCGGATTGGTAGTCCCAGAAGGAGCATGGGCGCATGGAGGTGGATTCTCCATGGAACAAAACTAAGTGATGTAGACAAAGTTTTGTTAAAAAGAACTCAAAAACCCTCAGGCAACCGAGCGTGCGAAAGGGGAGCTAGGAAAAGACAAGGCTCACAGGCCAAAAGAGCAAGCTCAAAAAACTATACTGAGGCCGCTGCCAAAGTAAGCGAGTTGTACAACAAAACGGCCAGAATGCCAACAAGCAGCCCTACAAAGAAAAAGACCCTCTACAAGATAGCAAGCAAAACCTCCTAACTAAGAGCTGGAGACCTCAACAAATTGTATCCTTCGCAAGGTGATGAAATCCAAGTCGAACAATACAACATGAGAGACCGATATAAGAAGGATATCGCTCTACCGAAAGGGATCCTGGGTAAAAGAGCCCTAGTAGAATAGATACTAAGCTACCTCGTTCATGACACGTCGGAAAAGGTTTTGGGCACTTCAGCCTTCCGAAGAAGACAGCGATCGATGTTGCCTTAGGGCTAAGTGGAGTGCGGTATTCCACAGAGTCCGTCCGGTTCTCAATCTCGCGGCCGTTTAACCCCTGAAAGTTGGAAACAGTCAGGAGGCCCCTCCACAAACTAGCTGTGACCGTGTCAATAAGTACTAGAGGATTTTAGTTCCCTAAAGACAACGACTATGTCTCAGATGAAAATGACAAGGGGGAATTATTTTGATGCCTATCCCCGGTGTCCTACCTAACTACCAAATTCTTTTGATTTCCTCAAGTGAGGTTAAAGTTGGTTTAATTAGGGTGATTAATTTTAGTGGCTGTCTTACTCAATCGGGTTATGGAAGTGCAACTTGATGGTGTTATGACGACCCAAACCATGCAAATGAAGATGAATCGAAATGAGCCTTTCTCTTCGATGAATACTAGCTAAAGTAAGGAAGAATTCTTTCCGTTCCCAATATGCACAACCCAATGCACATGCAATTTTATTTCTTTTCAAAATGATAGAAAGAAGTAAAATATGTACCCAAAACTAACCCAAAGTAATGAAAAATTTCTTCATATGAACACCAAACGTAATGATTCTAATTCATTTCCTATCTTTTTACACTTGAAAAAGACACATCCAAGCTACGGGAAGAAAGATTCTACAAATGCTTCCAATCAAATGCAAGACAAAGAGAAGAACCTAATAATATCGTCTAACTCAAATGCACATAAATATGAAACAAGCATTCCTTCTTCTCATGAATGTAAGACCAAGAATGTCAAATGATTAAATTAAAGCAAGAAGAATATCTATGTGTTTCAATTTCATGAATATGGTAAAAGAACGACAAAATCAAGTTTCTTTTTGAACTAAAGTGGAGGCAAGGAATCAATCTTTTCAAACAATCATTAGATAGGATGTAAAGGAAATAAGATGCCAAGCAATACAAACATGCCAAAACACACCAAACCAAAAATGATCTCAAAACCTTAATATGGGTCAAAACGACTAAAGGATGCACGATTCATATGGGTCAAAAATAGAACCCATTTCGCTTAAAAATGCAAGCAAAACACTAGTATTGATTCAAAGGGCCAACATGGATCCAAATCTCGAAAAGACCCAAAAATAACCAAACAAACCAAATAAACACACTTTCCAGGAACTACCGCGGACCTGCAGGCTACCTGGGAGCGGTACTGATAGACTACCGCTCTGTAGACAGCGCTTAAGGGGCGGTACTGCAAGACTACCGCGCTGTAGACAGCGCTTAAGGGGCGGTACTGCAAGACTACCGCGCTCTGGACAGTAGTGAAGGCGCGGTACTACCGCTCTGTAGGTAGTTGCAGGGGCGCGGTACTGTGTGAACAGGGAAAGAGGCAGAATTTTGAGAAAAGATCTTGACTTTTCAAGGGTTCGCCAACCCAGAGGACTTACTGATCTGTAACAGGAGTCTAATGCAGAGAGCAGGGAAGTGAATGAAGGTGAAAGAACCCAATTCTTACAATCAATGAGTGAAATTGAAAGCAAACTTCACAAGTAAAGAAAATGGATTCAAATCCCCAGCGGAGTCGCCAGTTTTTGTTGTAAAAATTTCTCCCTACGGATAGGTAGAAACTCTCTTAGGATAAAGCAGGATATACTGACTCTATACTAAGACAAAAAGGAAACAAATGCTACCTTGAATCCCTAGATCTAACAAACATCTCAAGATTAAAATGCTAGAAAGGGTAGAAGAAGTTTGACTGACCTTCTATCCAAACGCTTGTCTTTGTAGTTGCTCCAATCTCCAAGCCCTCACGAATGAACCTGTCAAAATGGAACCAAGACACAAGAATGCACTATTCTCTAGCAACCTGAAACATAAGTTAGAATCTAAATCTATGAAAGATACAAATCATATCATTAAAACAAAATTAACACAAATGATTTGGGAAAACAAGACAAGTTATTCCATTACCAACTTGAAGTCATGTACAATAGTTGCTTGATGTCCAAGCCAACTTCCAGCTCCAAGTGCTTCCTCTAACTATCTCTGCAGAAGTATGAAGATCATAGGTTTGATGCCCCAAAAGTCCTCCCTTTGGCTCATGGAAAGCTTCTCTCTTATAGCACATGGGAAGGCTAACCAACAAGAGAGAAGTGTGGATCTATGGAGGGTTTAGTGGATCAGGCCAGCTAAACAAAGAAGGAGTTAGGATCGAACCAAAGGTGGTAATCCCAACAAAATCTCCTCGAAGGTCGAAATCCCAAAATCCAAGGCAAAAAGGATAATTTCAGACTACCGCGCCCCTATAACTGAGCATAACGCGGTAGTACCGCGCCCCAGAGAAGGAGCAACGCGCGGTAGTGCTAACTACCGCGCCCTTGTAGATGTGCAAGGAGCGGCAGTGCTCACAAACAGGGCTAAGTTGGGCTGGTAGATGGCAGAAAAAGGTTTTGCTTTCAGTATTCAGTCAATGGTTTTCACTCTGGATGTTCAGATGATCTTTAAGGGAAATTGTCGTTTAGGTCGCTAGTACAAGGATGCGACACTAATGCATAATGTGTAATATTGAGGTATAACACTTTATCCAACTCTACATGTTCACCTTTAAGTTGATGACTGCTTACTTCTACCACCCTTACATCCTTAAGGTCCTTGAATATATATCCCTTTGCAATGTTCATTTGATGCTCTTGTACTTCAACTTTACTTCCCAAAAGTAACTCGAATTTCTTGACTGTAGTATCATATTCACTCTTTCCTTCCTTTGTACCAGCAGACTTATCATGAGTTTGAAAACTAACATATTTCTCTATCCCTATCAAAGTTTAAGACATTTCTCTATCACCGACTTCAATCTCACTTCCATCCTCAGGTTCCTCTATGAAATGCTTCAGCAAATCAACTTTCCTTTGACATTTTGCAAATACTTCATCTTCTATCTCAACAATACTATGTTGCTTGAGATCTCTTACTTCTCTACTTCATACATTTCAATCACCTTTTTGTCTTCCAAGGCAATATCTGCATACTGTAAACATAATACAACTCCACCTTTATGAGACATCCTGGTCTCATTCCTTTTCACTTCGTCCTCCACTACACCTGCAAACTCACAGCTAACTTGCAATTTAGAATGTTTTCCCTTCTAGTCAAATACTAGAACCACTTCTCCCCTCAATAACATTCTTAATGACTCAGTCTCTTCATATTTCACTGCTGTCCTCTATTTCCTTATGTTCACTTGTTGACCTTGAGATCCAACTTCATGTCTAAGAAGAAAATTATTCACTATCTTCTTGACTGCAACACTATGCTCATCTTCTTCTTCTTCAACAACCTTACACTTTTGTCTCATCAACATCTGACTATCATCCTCTTGAGATGCTATTACTCTATCACTTCCCTTAGTATTGTCTTCTGAGACAATCTTCTCCTTCTCATTCCTTATATCGTTTTCCTCCATGACAACTTCACCACCTTCTTCTAGCTCTAGCTTGGCATCTTGGATTTGCACTCTCTGAGTACTTAATTTCATTTCCATAAATTTCATCTCATTGCATAAACTTATCAATTCACTTGGAATTGTCTCTGGAAACTCTGTATAATCCTCACTGGTTTCATCACCTACCAACCCGTCATCTAGAGATTGTATCTCTTCTACGTGAGGTCCCTCATCCACAATCCCCATACAACCTTCTTCATCCTCTTCAACAACTATTAGCAATTGTTCATTACCCTAACCAACATCAAGGTTAACAGTCCTTAGTGATTGTCCATCATTTGCACAATATTCCATAGCAATATTCAGTAACTGCTTTTCTTCATTGCATCCTACATTTACACACAAATTACTATGAGTTTTTGTGACCTCATCTACTATCTCAATCACCAAATCCTCAGGCTGATCTGAACTAGTCCAAAGACTCAAAACGTCAGCAATGACTCCTTTATAGATTGTATGTCTGCTCCAACTTCTTCATCAAATAAGATTTCTGATTTTGGTCCACCACTATGAGCTTTCATTTCCAGCTTAGCTACTTTGAGTTCTTCCTTTACTCTGGCATAAAACCTTTGCTTCAACCTTACCTACAGTAAGATCCAACTTACTGTCTTCTTCTTTAATTCCCAACCAAACCATTGGTCTTTTCCTTGTTCTTCTATCACCCTCATCGTCATTGTCACTCTTGCTTTCATCTCAACAAGCTCTTCCTCAAATGCGTTTTGATGCATATTCTCTTTTATGCCAACAACTTTGACATCTTCCTTCATTCCACTGTAATCCTTCTCTAAATCTCTTATATGACTAGGGATAGTCATCTTCTTTTATGGGTTTAAGACAGTGTCAGATGATTGTCTATCATCTCTTATGCTTGAGCAACCTGCAACCACACACCAATCATTAATTTTAAAATCATAAGGCCTTATAGCCCCTCTTGTTGTCTCAAACACCAAACCTCTCAACTGGTTTTCATCTTCTAAAGGGTTGATGAGACCATTAACTAGTCCCATGCCCTTCTCATCATCTCTACTCTTTCCAAGGAGAGGTCCTTGTTCAGGTCCACATAAGTAACCCTCTTTTTCAACACATGTCTTGTGTTGTAACTCAACTCTTCTGAGTTGTTCCCTTAACTGATCACTTTCCTTGTGTCTCAACTTATCCTGTAACAAATTCTACTTGACCCTTTTCTTCTGAAGAGTCCAACCATATCTATGGTCTTCCATATTTCTCTGTACCAATTCTCTCATCACCTCCAGCTGCACTTTCACTTCATCTAATTCCCTATCAAGCAGCAAACTTATCCTGACTTGATTTTCTATGGCCCCTCTTGGAACCTTTACTACAACTTTCAGTATTTATATTCTTCCTCTCTTATGAGCTTCTCCTTGCTCATGGTAAGTTGCATTTAAGCAACTCCTATAGTATGACTCCATCAACCGACCTTCACACACCATTCTAATATTTTCCATGCCTAGTCTTCCCTTGGTATGTCTGCTGAACCCCTCCTCTAGAATCTTTACTTGAGCATTCTCTGCTCCTTGGGATTCTACATTCAATCTACTCACCATCTCTTCCAACCTTCAGTTAGGCAGATTCATTTCCATTCACTCATCTCCTCTTTCTATTACCTGCAATCAGTTAATCTCTTCACATAATAACCAATAAATCCAAAACCCTTACCTCTTACCAATATATGCTTCATCACATGTCACTGCTACAGTTTCTTCCATTGTTCTTAGAAATAACCTACTTATCATCTTAGTGTCTGGTCCCAATATCCACTTTCCATACAAGAATCTTCTTGGTTTACAAAACCACCCCTACTGACTTCATGTCTATCCTCAGACAACTTTGTTCTACTGTTTCTTAATGCAGAAACCCTCCTTGGCACTCTATCTTTAGAGCTTCATCTCTTAAAAGCATCAACAATTCTTCAAACAAACTTATACAACTCTGCATCTTTGGTTAGACTTGTCTTCAAGTCCTTTAGATTCCAAATATGATATTTCTGCAACCTCACAGCATTTCTGCCACTTCCAATAATTCTCCAAGGAGCAAACCTTTCGCTCTGATACCAAAATTGATGTAGGCCTATAGCCCTAAGCCTGCAATATCTTATTTCAAACAATGGTTAGCTGAAACCATAAGTTCAATCTTCAATATCTCCATTCAAATTTCACGTAATACGTAGGTTTTTACATGGGTCTTTCCTCAATTACTCTCTCATCATAGATGCTTTTAATACATCGTCATTTCCAGAACTATATGCATGTCACAAGAAATTAATAGCATTTCAAAAATCAGAATATGCAGCGGGACTATACTAGTGCTAACAGGAATTGAACAGTAGTTAGCAAAACGCCCTAATGTTACCGGAACAAACCTGGGGACATCAACCTGAAACACAGCTTCAATGTAACTTCAATCAACAAGTTACCAATCTGTCAACAATTTTGACTTATACGGAATTGTCCCAAATCCCAACACGATGTTCCAAATAGCATCTCATCCCAATGAGCCTTCCATCTTCGTTTACTTTTACCTAAGTTATTGTTTCAACGCTATGCCATACTAGTCGTCGGCTTCTTTCAATTTACAACGCATTCAATGTGCCAAGAATACATAGAGCACGCAGATCTATGATAAGACCATCGATTTGGATTCTCAAGATTCACATTAAACCATGAAAATACAGAGCACCCACATTACGATCGCATTCTCCACCAAATCTACAGAATCGAGGGGCATTCGAGACAAGTTATAATTTAAATACTGAGTATGGGTACTCTGTTCTCTATTCCCAAGAACACACACCACAAGGTTACAATCTTCCACTCATATAATCGATCAATAGATTCAACATAATCCCTTGCAGGATTCAGGTACAAGATTATCTCAACAATCAATTCAACAGTCACAACGCATAACATCATGTAATACCTACCTTTTAATTCATAATAGAATTGTACATACCTCCATGAACACTACCCTATCTTCCTGAAGCTAACTTGACATCTTATGGCCCAATTTCTCATTGATTGGCTGCCTCCCAAACACACCCGTAGGCTCACATTTATATATCAAAAATGAAATCCATGCTTTTCATTTTCAAACCCTAATCTACTATTCTTCAACAAACTACCTAATCTGGCTTGATCTCCTTGCAAGGAGTATCAAAATGCCACGTATCCCTATTTTCCCTCAACACTTGCAGCAAATCAAGCCAGTGTCTTCAAACTCTAGGACTGTCTGTCCCTTTGTCAAGCCACAAGATGTGACCAGCCCGTCACATTGTTGGTTTTGTCATGATGCTCCTGCATCAATTTCCACCCGCTCAAAATTATAAGATATATAAAATTGGATAAGCAAAATGAAAAATTTGGGAGATAAAAGAAGGAAATAAGTTTTGTCTTCTAATATTTTTCTATAAAACTACAGTAAAAAATTCCACATAGAGTCCTTTTCTTAAACCAATTTGATACATTTTTATTATTGCAAGGTTGAGAAATATATAAACAAATTTAAAAATTGACATCCCAAGTTAAATTTGCGAGAGAATGTTTAGAAAAGGGAGAAAGGAATGAAGTTTATTTAATGAAAAAAATTAAAAATAAAATAAAAATTGGGAAATAAGTGTTAAGATGCATAGACGTAGCGAAACTAACTAACAAAATCCTACTTCCACAATAATTCAAAAGAAATAATTCTCTTATACTCCAATTTAAATCAAACACTCACTCGCATTTCATTTAAGCTATAATTAATCCAAAGTAATATTTTCTTCATGAGTATATTTAAAAAAAATTGTAAATAAAGCTCATGGATATGATTATTTTACTCTATTTTCAATCCATTTCTATGAAAATAAAAGATATTTATATATGCCTCTTAGAGGTCCATTCAAGGGCTCAACATGTCACTTACAAGGAATTCAACCTAGGTGGAGAGGGAAACATTGATTCTTCCCAACCACCCAAACTACATCCAATGAATGTTAACAACTAATCTAATTAATTAAATAGATTTTTTTATATTAATTTAACCATTAATATAATTATTAAATCATTTAGTTTATTAAACTGTTTATTTAATTACTAAGTTTATTGGTTGTTGCTTTATCTTTAGTTATTTATATCTTTAACTAGTTAATTAAATAGTTCATGTAATACCAATTTAATAATTAATCTAATTAATAAATGGTTTATTTAATTATTTATTTCTTTAATTATTTTCAAATCAGTAATTAATTTAATTATTACGTAGATTATATTTTTTAGTATTTTCCAAGCCTAAGAAAAAAAAACTATCTCTTGTTATTCCAGAGAATCAAAGAGTAAAAAAACCATCCACGTACTTTGTCTTCTTTCAAAGAGAACATAAAAAAGATTATTATTGTTCTTTTTTTAATTACATGCATAAGACTTTCATAAAAAAAAACAATACAAATCTAACATCATCCAAGAACACAAATGTGCTAATTGATTGTACCAAAACAGAGCTAGTATGAGTCCAACATATAACACAAGGACCGACTTCCAAACTATTGTAAATGATCATATAATTAAAAAAGAAAACTAAGTCTTTGAAGGAGAGACATCCTTCCATATATTCTTCAATCAATAAAATCCCTCCCACTTCCCTAGATCAGCTTTAGAGAGTTTGTATGCAACCTCATTGTGCCCTCTATAGATATGATCTATAGTGTAATCTGAAAAAGTATCAAAGAGATTAGAAATCCTTAAGCACCAATGTACCAAAGAGATATGAAGATCAAACGTTTTCTTTGCCCAATTGACAATTACTAAAGAGTCACCCAAGATCTACAAGGAATCTATGCCCATTAAAGCAACAAATTTAAGTAATGACCATAAGACCAATAAATCCAGTTTAGTATTTCTACCAAGTTCACAATTCATCCACAACTTAAAATTGTGGTCTTCATTAATCTAAAGGAAAATCCCAGCACCATAGATACCATTTTTTGTTGCCCCATCAAAAAACCCTCTGGAAAACTTCAAAACTGGAGCTTTAGTCACCTTTCTAGTTTTCTTCTTGATCCCAATAACAGCATATTCTTTATACATACTTAAAATTCTCACACAGCTAGCTAAAACATTCAATTTTTTTTTTTTCAAAAATATAAAAGTTCCTAGACTTCCAGATTGCCTAGCATATAAAAACAAGCAATTTTTTTATGATTAATATGATTCCTAACCCAATGTTCAAGATTGTCTTCGACAGAAAGAGATCCACAGTCTTGTGTAAGATCAAGATCAGAAGTAACATCCTGCAATAATTTTCTACTATAAAAACAATGCACAAATATGTGATTCACTGACTCACAAGCTTGCTAGCAAAGAAATCAAATGTTAGGTCCATTCCAACCTCTTTGAAGAAGATTATCCCAATTAAGGATACAATTTTTTCATGCAAGCCAAAAGAAACATTTAAGTTTCCAAGGCATGTGCCACTTCCAAATTTTCATGTGCCACCATTTGGAGACCGAATTTGAGAGAATTTGAAAGTTTAGAATAAGCAGCTTTTGCATAAACCTAACTTGTAGCTTGATTAGAGGACCAAACCATATCATCTTCAAAATCCTTGAGTTTGATGCCTCCTTTGTTCAAAGAAGATATATACGTATTCCACTCTTCATCCCAGATGCTTCCAAGACCCAAATCCTCAACGGTCAGCCAATATGAATCAGGAAATCTCAACTAGTGGAATATTTTAATATGAGCCAAAGTGTGAAAACCAAACTCAGCGAGATAATCCATAATGTAAGAAGAAAAAACATAATTATCTCCTTTCTTAATGACAGGATAAACACCAAGAAGCACATGTGATCCATCACCAGAATTCTATGGCAGACCCCTATTGATCCATGGGAAGGATCTAACAATACCATTCCAAAATTTGACACATTACCAATCTTTTTGCTAGAACTTCTAATCCAACCCACGGGATTGTATTTAAGATATTTAGAATTTAAAACCTCAGAACAAAGACTAGAACCAAAAATTCCCCTCCACATACTTTTCATACAAAGAGCAGTATTAAACCAATGTACATTATTTATGTCCCAACCACCTAATTCCTTTGGTTTTTCCAACATTTCCCATCTAACAATATGAAATTTCTCTTGTGACAAGGAACCAAATCGTAGGAAATTAAACATTTTATTTTTGATTATCTGCTTAACAGTTTGAGGAACCTAAGCAAGTGAAAACCAATAAACAAGGATGCCAACTAACACTGATCTGACCAATGTCAGTCTACCACACAAGGATAAGAACCTGTAGGCCCAATAACATATTATGTTCTCCACCTTCTTAACAAGCCAAATCCAGTCTTTAAATCTGTAATTGTTTGGTTTCAAGATGTAACCCAAATATTTAAGACCTTAATTCATCTTAGTCACTTGAAAGTGGACGAAAGCAACAATCTAATCAATAATATCATCATCTACTTTGCTCTTGAGAAAAACAGATTTAGAAGGACTAATCTCAATACCTAAGGCATCATAGAATAAGGAGATGACCTTAGAAAATGAAGCTCATTCCTCAACAATACCAACTCCAAACAGTACTACATCATCCACAAATAGACAAATGGGTGATAAATAAAGTGGATTAAATTTTAATACTAGATAATTTTCCTTCATATTTAGCCACAAAAATTAATCTACTTAAACCTTCAATCACCAAGAGAAACAAAAGAGGTGAAAGTGGGCACCCTCGTCTCAAACCCACTACTAAAGAACCTGGTACGAGAACCATTAATAAGCACAACAAAGTTGGTTGAAGATACACATACCATGATCCAATTAACCACTAAGAGAGGAATACCAATCTGTAACAATATCAATCTGAGAAAAACCCAGTGGAATTTATCATAAGCTTTAACACTAGATCCAATTTCAAGACTAAGGATTCCATATTTTTATCTTTGATAGAATGCAAAACTTACTTTGTAACTCCCGCTACATCAAGAATTTGTATATTGGCTAAGAACCCAAATTTCTCTTTTGTCATAATCTCAACCAGCTTGGTCTTGATTCTATTAGATAAGACCTCCTTGATGATTTTGTAAATGAGATTACAAATCAAAATAGGTCTAAATTTGGAGAACTTCAACGACTTGCTGCATTTGAAAATTAATGTAATAATAGTGGAATTAATATCTCCTTAAACAAATCCTTTAGTCCTTGATTGCTCCACCATCTTCAATAAATCCATTCCCATAATATCAAAGAAATCAATAAAGAGCTCAACATACCAACCATCAGGCCCAGGGCTCTTATCTTTGACAAATTGTATAAGAACTCCTTCAATTTACTTCAGTGAAACAAGATCCCCAACTTGCTACCCCTCGTCAACAGAAAATAAAGTCAAGAAGTGGCTAATCACTTTAAGCTGAGAGTCGATAACAAAAACTCCTGGATCCCTAAAATGATTAAATAAGTGAGTGGAGGAAACCTGTTCAAAATCCTTTTGTGCATAAATCAAATTTCCATTTCCATATTCCATATCCCATATAGAGTTAAGTTTTATTCTAAAATTTGCATATCTATGGAAAAAATTGTATTGTCGTCACCTTGGGCTATCCAAATGGCCCTACTCTTTAATATCCATCTCATCTCTTCCTGCTTTAGTATTAAAACTTTATTATTCTCCGAACCTTCTAACTCTAGCTTGGATTGTTATCATAAATCATATCCATTATCCCTTCTATATCATCTAAGTATTGACTATATTTTATCTTCTTCTCTTTTTCTTAATGGATAACCTTCTTTTTTAATTTTTTAGTTTACCAACCAATCTATCCATAGGTGAAAAATCTTCAGGAAAAGAGAAAGAGTTCCAACTTGATCTAATCATAAAGTAGAAATCATCATCGTCTAATCGCATATGATTAAATTTGAAAGGTTATTTCTTTTTCTCCTTAATGACATCAAGCTATAAACAAATAGGAGAGTGGTCCAAGATATTTGAGTTAATAATCCATTATATATATATGTTCAAGGATAAAGAGAGGGAATCAACCATTAAAAATCTATCCAGTCTTTTATTGATACCACTATTACCTCCTCTCCCATTCCTCCAAGTGGGCCCATTTTTAGCAGGAATAATATCCAAAAGTTGGAGTTCTAAATCAAATGGCGAAAAAACTCTAATCATCATATCTAGCACTACAACCCATATTTCATAAGACTTTAATTATTCATTTATTATTTATTTAATTAGGGATGACCGGATATTTTTTGTCAAAGGAATCCAATTATTGCTTATTTCAAGCCCCCTCCCTATTTAGTTTATTAGGGTGCTTTGCAATTTCCAAGGCCTCTCTAACTTGACGTCTAAAATAATATTCTTCTCTTGCCAATATTTTAGTGTATTCTAGACAAAAATGATGCTTCGTTTTTAGTGAAGTGCAAGCTTGCTCATTCTGAACATCCACTCCATGCTCTGTGATCCTTGTGTGGAAAGAACTATAGGTTTCCACAATATAGCATTTTCCACGTGAACATGTAACCTTGTAAACACACTTGCCTGTTTATAATCGTTGGCATCTTTAGCAGACCTCATTTTTTGTCTAATGGTTTCAATAGGTTTGGAAGACATAGAGATTTCCTTCTTCATTATAACCTTTGTGATTATGTCAGTGACTCCTTAGATGTAGGGAAGGTAGGCCTTTATTGTTGATGGTTGGTTGGTACGAGGAAGGGTTCCCCATTTTTCCTTATCAAAATATTTACAAATATCTTTTTTCTTATATCCAATGCTCTGAAATACCTCGGTTAAGTGGTCTTTTATTTCTTGAGATGATCTTTATCAGAAATCCTAAAATCCCTAACTGGTAAAGTGTTGAGGACACCCATCTTTTTTGTTGGATGTTATTTTTCTAAAATTAGAATTGTATGGAAAGTAATGAAGTGTTTTATAGCTCAATAGAAGGGAGATTTTGTCAATAAGAAATAACAAAACAAAAAACTATCTTACATTATATGTTAGAGCCACCTTAAATCCAAATCTATCAAACACCTAGAGGGATCAAATTTATTAAGGTGTATATTTTTTATCGTCTAATATAAAGAAATTAATACATTAATATATGACATGGAATTAAATGATTAAAAATTGTACACCTCAAAATTAGTCATCCTTCTTGGTACTTGATAAATATGGATTTAAGATAAATATATAATTGTATTAATTTATAACAAATATTTATGAAAAATATACACATGAGCCTAACCAGTTAGAAATCTTTCTGTGTGTGTAATTGAAAATGTTATTTGTTTTAGATATATAAAATTATCATTTACTGAATAAATTTTTTAATGAACACATTTATAAAATAAATGGTTCACTTAATTATGTCAATTGGGTGTTTGTGTTCCCTGCGATGAGGGATCAAGGACGTGATGGTGGCTCACATGAGCCCACATTAATCCCCCAACCCAACTAACAATTAGTGGGTGGTTTGTGACAGATGGAGATGATACGGATGCATGTCATTGGGAGCATCCCTTGCATACCATGTAGGGAAACTACGAAAACACAATCTAGTAGAGTGTGGTGTTCGATGGCGTGAGTTGGGAAAGTATTTAAACTAGGATTCCATCATGAATTGGTTCCTCCAAACCGTGTTCATTATGTCGTTTTTCCTCTTCGATACTAGAAACGCGAAAGCCAATTATGAAATGACTTAGGGGGAATCACTCAAAGCATTGTGTCTTAGGTTTCATGGTATGAGTTGTGCGAGCAAGTAATTTCTCGACCCAGGGAAATGATGGTAGTTCTTGGAGGTTCTATGTGCATGCTTTGGTGGCAAGTCGAGCTATAGAATCCTATCCCCTAGTTTGACTTGTTTCAGGGAGAGCACAGTAATATACGATGGATTGAGTTGTGAACCTATCACAGGTAAATTTCAACCCAAAATCTGACAGCATATATGTCTGAATTTCGAAAATACATCGTCGCAAATCCGACGAAGTAATATATTTTTAAATGTCGGTAAAACTTCAACGGATATCCGATAGCAACAATGTCTCGTTGAATCACCCTCAACAAAATGTCGAATAATATACGATTTTATTTTAATATAAACGTCACATAACCGATGAAAATTACATTGAATATCCGACAACATGTGTTTACCACAAGGTCGGATATTTGACCAAGAACACATTTAATATCCGACAAATGCTTAGTCGATTAACTGACACAAATTACTTACCACAGAGTCGGATATTCGACCAAGATTTCATCGAATATCTAACAATAGTTACTTACCATAGTGTCGGATATTCAACCAAGAGTTCTTTGAATATCCAAAAACAGTTACTTACCATATGGTTGGATAACCGACCAAGGAACCGTCGAATATCTGGCATATTTAACCACAGCTAGAAGACAAAATCCGACAACAATTGTCATCGGAGGTCTAGCATCCTTGTCGGAGCAAGTTGAGTGGGCGTTGGATTTGCGACAGGAATGAGGAATTTAAAAAAAAAAACCTTGGGAATTCTTTGAAAAAATTATGCCCAAAATAATGACTACGTGTCCCAAAATATGCACTTTCACAATTCTACCATCTTATTGTTCATCATCACATTTGATATGCAAATTTAAAATATTGTTAGAACCAATATCTAGTAGAGATAGGTATGTGAATATAATTTTATCTCCTAGTGGAATCATATCAATTTGACACCAAATAAAATATTTATGCCCAAAATAGTGACTATTGGTCCAAGATGGAAATTGAAAATAACTTAGTATTTTTGAGATAGATATTCAATGCAGATTAAAAATATACTTCTAATAGAGATATCCATAGGAATCTACTTCAATATGGATTTGGAATCACTTCAATCAAATGTATCATGACAAAATTATCATCTAAAAATTGTTGGGTAGTCTATGTTGGCCACCACTCCTTGGCATGTTAAAAATGAAAATTTCCTAATGACTCTCTTTAGTTCTATATTATATGAAATATTGATGATTATTTTTCTATATCCATTTGAATGAGAAATTTATTACATCTCTATTCTTCCATAATCTCACCTTGCATTGCATAATAAGTGTTAGAATTGTTTTTGCAAGTCACCAAAGGATCAATGATTTCAATGTATTCATAAAGAAGTTCTTATTGAAGAGTTATAGGGATCTATAAAAGAAGCTAAAATCACCAATACATCCAAAAAGTGCAGTGTTATATGCTTAACCTGTGCCCTCAAAAAAAATTATTGCGTGGCACACGTTCCTTGGAGATTGCTATGAAATTGTTGAATGCTCAAGCTACTAACCAATAAGTCAAATATATCCCATAATGTTGTAGATGGGAAGATACTTAACTAGTGGAGAATTAGATCTAAGCATCAAGTGAAGAAAAAGAAACAATGTTATGGAAAAAAATTATACCATTCTATAGAAGCAAATAATTCGTCACCATTATTCATCAACAAAATGCATTATCCTTATGATGAGGACATTGCTTCATGATAATATTTGAAGATGGCATAATGTTTTTGCTATGGAACCATCATATGCTAATGTGTTTTCTTATGCCTCAGTTTAAATACTATTAAAAGAAAGCGAATAATGAATTGAATGTAGTTTCCCTATCTTACATGATTTACATTGAAGACAAATAGTTTGGAGAGCCAATACATTCCTCAAGGTTTCACAAGAAATGCACTCATGGAAACATTGTTATAGAATCAAAACTTCAACGTCGTAACAAAAACTCAGTCCTCTACAAAGGATTTTGTAACTTCTTACTCCACCCATTCCTAACTCAAAAATTGAAGTAAGTGGACTTACTTACAATGTTGAGTTACATGTTTGTGCCACTTGTTCTATCTAGAAATTGAAAAGGACAAAAAAAACAATAATAAAATTGTAGTAGTGAAAACTTATTTACAAGCACTACTAGACCTTGTGATGTTGGAAAAATAGTATCTAGTTGGTATTTCTTGGCTTAAATAAATTATGGGCACAATTAGACAAGACTTATTTGAAAACCATCTTGTTGTTGGACATGGTTTGCAAATAAAAATTGAAAAAAAAGGAGACAAGAAAAAAATCAAGCAATAAAATTTCTTATTTGGTTGTTTACTTTGATCTTCCTATTTGAAATTTTTTCCAAAGTTTTTTTAATACCAATCCATTAGAAAAAAATTTCTATCGATCCATTAATTTTTGGTGATAAAAATACAATAGTCTAATATATGAATGTCGCAACATACTTTGTCAGAAAACATTTATTTACTTTCTACAAAACTTCGTTTCAGTTTTTTGCCTTCATGTTCTAGTTTCAAACTTTCATTTTCTTGCTATAGAAACATACTTTTGTTTGAAATTCTTCATTTTTCAAATACAAAAGATATATTCTATCTACAGTTCTTACTTGATTTTGGTGCAAATATCACCCCTTTATAATTGTAGTATACTTTCATTCCAATATATTCTTAGTTAAGGAACAATCTATCGTATACCTATTGTTTCAATATTCAATGCAAAGGTCATATGTTCAATCCAAGAGTATTCATTTTTTTAAACACGAATAGAACTAGACCACTCTTTGGCATGGGTAAGTTTATGTAATGTCATGGTTCTTTTATGGTTCACTAGTCTTTAAATTCTCTTCAATTTGTTTTTAAGGTTACCTATTGCTTTACCTAGTTTGGTCTCATTCGTATTTAGCCTCAACTTGTCTTTGCATGATTAATTGACATGATTACTGAGCTTGTATCAAGTGTAAAGGAAATTGTCCCTATCACGTATGTCTTCAAATGTGATGGTCAGTATGAGAAATAATGGGATGATTATAACTGCAATGGATCATGATTATAGCTAAGGGAGATAACCCATGCCCATGAATGAGTAAATCAACAAACCTATAGCAACAACCTTGGATTAATTAGTATAATGGTTGGGCACTTCAGCATGCCTAAAAGTAAAATTGTAAGTAAAGTTCTGTAGGGTTGTAAAGGGGTTGCATTGCATATTCTTGACAAAACTTTAGATCATTGTTATCTACACTAGTTTCAACCTTTAAAACATCATGTAATAGAACAAGCCAATCCACGCAAGTAATACAATTTTCTTGGTACAAATTAATTAGATTAGTATAAAGCTATAGAAACTAGTGTATCTTCAATATAAGCAATATTTAACTTGATAATCCCAAAGCAAAACAATGGTGTGAAATTGATACAACAAGCAATTCCCTTGAACATTCAAAGTTCATGCGACATTTCTAAAACTTGTTTGAACGCATACTTAGATCAATATATAAGCCCTCCATGAATGGAAACTACAAACAAATGTTCTAAAGGCATCTTACATCTTAGGCGCAGACAATGTATGTAAATTTTCTTTATAGATTGAAAACTATAGGAATTGTCAAGGAAACTAGAGAGTTTCACAGACTTCTTGATCTACAAGACTTCTTTGGATTTTTTTTATGTTCACAAGGGGTATTTGAACCAAATAGGTCAATCTAATGTGTTTATAAGGAAGTGAATAACAAGACATAATAGTTGTAAATAACAATGCATAAAAAGCATATATATCTAAAATTCATATCTGAAAATTTCTCAAGATATGAAAGATATAAACTTTATATATAAGCTCAAGATGAAGTAAAGTACATACTAGATCCTTACATCAAGGATAGTACAAAAACTCCAACTATCCAAAAATCCCTAGGTAAGGGTAAATAAGCAAGACCTATCTCCACCAAGAATATCCAAGTGCTAGAATCTCTATAATGCAACCTTTCAAGTACTTTGATACTTTTTTTTTCAAATGGTGTTGGATGTCGGCCATGTTTCTCCTCCTGTAAAAAACATGACACATGGACTAGTTAAACTAATTATTATGTAGTCATTTACTTTTTTCTAGGAATTTAAAAAAATATCATGTCACAAATTAAATATACTTACAAAAGTACAAATCAAGGCCTGTAGACCTTTATGGCCACTGTGATGCGTGGCACGGAGTTTGGCAAGCCTAGCCTTAGAGGCCTTGTCCTAAAACATATACCAAATCAATTTAAGTATGCACAAATAAAACATAAACATCATTTTATTAATTATGATATAATGTTATGAGCAAATTTAATTACCTGGGTACTCTCCTCTCCATACTTCCTCCATGCATCCAACTTCTCATATGATTTTACAAGTGTTTTCCATATTTTAAGACTTACAACAATTTGTCTTTGTTTAGCCTTTTCTAGGGAAGGATTTTTTTATCTTCTTTGTTTGGTTGCAGTGGAATCACTTGCAATTTTGAGACATTTGTTTTTTTGTCTTCTTTATAGACCCTAGGTGTGCCAAATATAGTCTCCATATCATGGATGATTGCTTTCTGCGGGTGCATCAATATCTTTGAGAATGACAAATGTAGATGGTTTTTAAACCGTTGAAGGCATGATTCCTTCAACCTGTTCACAAAATATTTTCTAGTATGGGATACTTTAGGCATCATAATCATGTAATCTCTAGTATGGAAAAACTTATCCGGTTTTGGAAAGAATATATATTGTATAGGGTAGGTTTTAGCGGTGATAAATGGACCTATTTTCTACAAGAGCACTAACACGAAGACCTTGAGCATGGTGAGATGATTTGTTTGGAGGACCTGGAGTTTGATGTGATCTCATGATTGATGGAGTTTGGAGATATGCCTTTCTTGGGAACATGATGTTATGATGTACTTGGACGTTCACTTCTATGATACAGATGACAAAGCGGACAGCTTTGGTTGGAATTGACTTCTTATAGCTAGGGGGGTTTATTGGGATGAAATTTCCTTGTTGTTTTGAAAGACAAGTATTTCGGTTGCTGAACCTAGGAGTGGTTATTTAATGGTGAAACCCTTGTGTGATTGAGATGAGCACTTGCATGTGTGAAGGATTTGATGGGTTGAAACCTAGTTGATCTTGTGATCATAATAGTGTGGTATCACTTATGATAGGTACTGAAGCTAATTCATTAATGGAAGGTATAAATACCTCATTGAGATCCTCTTTGTTTCAAGAATAATTTAATATTCTCTACTGAACAAGGAGAACCACGTGAAGGTGGAATATCTTATGGCCCCTCCCCCCCCTCACATCACTCTCAATTCCCAATACCCAATGCATGTACTTGAAAATAAAAATTATGTGTAAACATGTGGATTTCATCATAAATAAACATTTACCATTCATTCATTAAAATATAAAATTCATTAAACCACTCATTCATTCAATAGGCAAAAAATAATGCATGACATTATATTATCAAAAATAAGTATACATAGTGTTTCTTTAGTCACTTCTTTCTAGGTTTTTTTATTTTGACAAAATCAACAAGAAATTCATCTTATGCAACTTGTTGTTCAGTTCTTGTGGCATCTACATCTTTCCATATTGTCTGCCTAGTAGAGTACTCGCGACGGTCTAGATTTATAGCAACAATGTAAAAATGTTACATTGATATCTTTAGTTATTATAATGACAAGCATTTCATTAAAAAAACATTACAGATGTGTTTTTTACCTGATGTGGCTACATCATGTACTTCATATTCCTGTCTAGGCTCATCTTGTATAGTGTGACCCTCTACATGTTCTACAGTTGAAACATGGAAAAGTACAATTGATATTCACCATTTGCAACACAATATTTTAAATTGTAGCATATGAATACATTTGTTACCAGGATTTGAAGCATGATCTTCGATTGGTTGTTCTCCATCCTTGACATTAAGTGGATTGTTTCTTTCCTGCTCAAAACATAATCAATATTTTATGGCAAATATTTATAATGAATAGATTGCACAAGTAATAAATATTCATTAAATTATATTGATTTTATATACCTGTGTGCAAGATGGATCACCAGAAGACTTTTTTTGCCCAGACAAGATTTTTCGTTGTTCAACAACAACTCCGTCGTTCTGGAATCCAAGCTTCAAGAATTCCTCTATGGGGACTTCCTTGAATCGGTCGGCCTGCATATTTGCATAACATCATGAATTTACATTTTACAGTGCAATAAAATGAAAATAATTTTCAATTTATTATTTGGTTTCAATATTGTTTTTTTTATACTTACAATTAGTGCCGCCAAATTCAAATAACCACCAGGCCCAAGCTTGTGCTGACCAATTTTTTCTTGTCTTTCCTTTGTGTCCTTTGATGTGTGTGACAGTCTATGAAAATGTTGAAATGCGTTACATGTTTCAAATTTGATCTAAAAAATAATAATAATAAGGTTTATAATACATTGTGGAAAGTATTGCATACCTTCTTGTGCCCGGTGGTAGCTTTCCTTCTTTTCTCAAATCCCTCTCATTTCCATCTTCCACTAGGGATTTCCACTCTCTTCCTGGAATCATTGGAGGGTGCTCATACCTAGGGTTCCTTTCCATATGAACCCTATATTGGTCCCTCACAATCTTCATATGTTGGCTAGCCTTATTTAGGACCTCAGCTCGATTAAAGATCTCATTGTCGAATAGGCCAACCAAGCGATTAGTGTGCTCATCTTTTAAATTTTGACTTTGTTTATCCCACCTTGTGTGGATGGTGGGCCCAAATATCTCTATTGAAAAATCATTTAGATGTTTATAAAAACCATCATTTCCTGCAAAACGATCATGCCATCATTAGTTGAAAAACAATGTTTTATCAATATATTACAATCAAATTATAAACAATAACTTGAACAATGTATAAATACATGGGATATTCTCTATCTTTATGGGAACGAGCTCTTCGTCCACCAAAAATGTGGTCTATATTGTACCCGTGTTAGTGACACAGGAAGATCTAGGAAATGTTGCTTCAGCAATATCAATACTAGTCTCTGCATCGACCCCTTCTTCTGCACGATTTGGCGTGTGCCGGACACCTATGGGTGCACTCACATATGGCCTCGGGAATGTAGTGGAATGTGTTTCTGACTGTTCAATTGACAACAATGGCACATGATATGCAAGTGGATTCATTGTCTCATGTGACAACTCTCCACGGGCATCACTAGTACCAACACCGCCTTGACCACTAGTGTGTGGGCGCAAAACATCTTGTAAATAAAAACCATATTATAATTCACCATCATATACAAGTAAAAATTATAAATACTAAATGAATTTGTGTTCTAATTCAATATCCCACAACTTAATTTCAAGGCCTGAGATCTCTTTACCAAAATATCAACCTTTGCTCTAATTTCATTTGTATGTAGCTGAATGAATAACAGACGAAGGATATCCTCATGAATTTTGTTTAAGGTCTTCTATATTATCTTAATTGGGTCTAGAGAATATCCAATTTCAGCATTGCGCACGAGCTCATCCACATTAAAATCTACTAATTGCTTTGATGTTGGATCATACGCTGAATCAGTAGTCTGCAACAAAATTATATATAACATTACTAACGTGAAAGTAATAGACTGAGGAAAAAAACATATCAATCATGATACATTTCTAAAATTACAATTAGGTATACTTGATGCCTCGAGGCTGGTGTAGTCTAATCCACAGCTAGGGACTTGCCCTGATCATCTCCCTACCAAAAATTTTTAGAAAACATTATCATAATGAAACCAATATACATAAGAAAAAGACATAATAAAAAAAACATATTGCTTATATTATATTTGTACAATTGCAATGAATTATACATGTTTCCTCGAGGATCGTGTACTTATTTGATCAACGGTCAGGGACTTTTCACGATCATTTCCCTGAAAACAAATTGTATAAAACATTATTGAAATGGAACCAATATACTCATGAAAAGAAATAATAAAAAAACATACTGTACATATTATGGTAGTACAAGTACAACGGTGTATACTGTTTCCTCGAGGCTGGTCTTGTCTGATCTACTGCTAGGGAGGTGCCCCGATCAGTCCCCTACAATAAAAATATAGAAAAAAATATCTAAACGAAACCAAAATACTCATGAAAAAAACATAATAAGAAAACATATTGATCGTATTTAAATTGTAAAATTACAATCAGATATACATGTTGCGTCGAGGATGATGTCGTAAGATCAACATTCGGGTAGTTTCTCTGATCAGCAATATGCAACAAATATACAGATAACATTATCTAAACGAAGTGAATATACTCATGAGAAAACACAACAACAACAAAAATTTCGTTCATATTGTATTTGTACAATTACAAAGATGTATACCTGCTGCCTCGAGGATGGTGTACTCCTCTGACCAACTACCAAGGAGATGCCCCAATCACTAGCCCATGACAAAAATAGAGTCATCAAATATACAACATATCTGAAATGAAACTCAATATACTCATGAAAATAAATAATAATAATAAAATATTGTGCATATTATAGTAGTACAAGTACAACGATGTATAACTACTTCCTTGAGGATGCTCTTGTCTAATCTATTGCTATGGAGGAGCCCTAATCATCACATTGCAACAAAAATATATAAAAAAATATCTAAACGAAACCAAAATACTCACAAAAAAAAATAATAAGAAAACATATTGATCGTATTTAAATTGTACAATTACAATCAGGTATACATGTTTCCTTGAGGTTGATGTTGTTTGATCAACATCTAGGTGGTTTCCCTAATTAGCACTCTGCAACAAATATATAGATCACATTATCTAAATGAAACGAATATACTCATGAAAAAACACAATAGAAAAAACTTTTTGTTCATATTATATTTGTACAATTACAAAGATGTATACATGCTTCCTTGAGGATGGTGTACTCCTCGACCAACTACCAGGGAGATGCCCCGATCACTACCTTGCGAAATAAATATAGAAAATTTTAATGAAATTATAACAATATACTAATGAAAAATACATAAGATGTTAAATTCAATAATTAAAGGTTGGGTAAATTGTTAGATGTACCACTCCCATAGTAATCGTGTTTGTATTTGTTTCATTCAAATTGTAATTAATAAGCAACTCTTCCCTTGCAGCTATTGATTTAATGGCACATACAAAAACATGGTTTCCTTCATGCCCCTCAAATATGCAATTGGGTTGCTTAGTTGTAGACCCTGGTTGTGTACTATTTATAAACCCTACAATATTCCCTATAGCTTTTGGCCTTCCATCAATGTACATCGTTGCTCCTTTATTTTGATCATTGCCTTTCAGTTGTAAATAATTTGCAGACAATCCATATCTACACATACCTTGTGTATATTGGACCAGTTGCATCCAATATTTGTAGTTGTAACAGGGTCCAACACACTCCATCAATTCAATACATCTTCTGTAACCGACCTTTATGCCATCCATGCAAAACAACCCCAAACATATATCCTCTCGTTCACACAAACATATGTGTTTAGTTGAGGAATATCCTTAGGTACCCATTGTTTCACTAGATGTTTGTACCTCAAGGGAAGCTCGATGTCGCCTATTGTCTCATCATCATAGGAACATGACCCCCCTTCAGCGAGAAAATTTTCCATCCATTTATGGAATTTTCTTCTGATATTATGACATCTAGTTGATAAAACTCCTAAACTCCCTTCGCTTGAAAAAGACAGATCTGACAAATACTTGTTTGGTTCTACCTGCACCATTGGAAAAAATTTCAAATAGGACCTTGTTGGGTATGCATAATTCATATTAGAAAATTACAAGGCATTAAGGCATGCATTTTCCATTGATGATGAGGTCTATAAAACACTAATTTCAACCCATAATGTACTCTCTTTTGAACACAATCAAGAGACATTCTCCAAACCAATCTTGTGTAGTCAATATTGATCCTCCCGTATAGAGGTGATCACTTTGATTGCCTTATGTGTAAAGGTTATTCTTCCCATATAGAGGTAATTGATCAAATTAATGATGTTGTAAAAGTCTTGTTGGACAAGGCTCTGAAATTGTGTGTATCAAGTCATGATTATCATGTGAACCTTATGTATAGAGGTATCCATGAGATGGACCTCACGTATAGAGGTGGACCTTCTGTATAAATGTGATACTTTACTTGTTAAAAGCATTTAATGTTGTGTGATATATTATTAACCATGATCACCATATTTCTATTAAGTCTCCTTTAGAGATTGATCACCTCTAAAGGGAATTACTTTAGCATAAGATCAACTAAATAATGGATTGGATTGCTAAATCAACTAGTTTCTAGAGGTAAATATATTATCTTTACTTGAATAAGTTGTTTAACTAAATTGAAAAATTAATTATGAATAGTCATTTCGAGTGAAAAAAACTAATTTGCTAAATTACATAAAATTTTAATTCAAGATATACTGTAAAATCAAAATGGTGGAAGTTTACCTGTTAACTTAGAAAATATGTAAGGAAACAAAGATTTAACATAAAAAAAAATCACATTAAAAAAAAGGGTTTGATTAACAAAGTAAACTAGGAGTTACATTAGTTAACTAAAACACATTATGAGCAATGGGATGGTACATTGACCACATATACATTTTTTGATAGATAGTTAAAATCAATCCCCTAAATATCCATAGGAGCAATAACACGATTAATCATTAATAAACTAAGTGATCCTTTATTATACATCCATTCTATGGTTTTCCTAGTGTTAAAAGCTAAACATGTCACATGCAAAAGATATAACCTATTAGATGATCAAATCCCAAATGGTGATCACACTTCTCTTGGTAGATCAATGGCACAATTCATTGTCTATCCTCACTTTGGATGGTCTTTTTTTACATGAAAAGAGGGGGTGGGAAGTGAGAGGCTTGAGTGCAAGTCATTTTAGGACCAACAAATGGGATCATTTTAGGACCAACAAAGTTTGTCATTGAAAAGGATTAAAAATATTTGTAGTAACCTACAACAAACTAATTCCCTATAACTTATGTGTGTGGACAATGAACCAAAAAGAGTGAACAATGAGCTATTAGCACCTAATTATGCCCAAAATATCCATAAAAGGTGATATCAAAGATAATCCAGGAAAAATAAAACTAGGATGAGTGGAAAATCTAAAGAGGACAACTCACTTTAGGCATTGAAGAGGCGCAACAACCTATTGGAAATGATGTTTTTGTAGTGAAAAAAAACCCTTAAATTGATAGGAGTGTTTTCTTGTGATTTTTGTTAGCTTATAGGTGCTTTTGTGTTACTAACAACAATAGGTTTTACAATTTGAGGACTCTTTTACTCATTTATTTATGAAAAAACAATTTTTGGTGATAAAATCTCACATTAGGTATTTCAAGAAGGGAGTGCAATGAATTTTTTTAATCAAAAGTGACCAAGCATTAAACAATTTGCTAAAAAAATCCTTTTTTCATAATAGAGAATTGGTCTTGTTCATTGTAAACTTGGGAAATTTTATAGGGGATCAATATCATAACATCTTGGGGAAAACGGTTGATTGACAAAAGTCTTAGGATGACATTAGTCATGTTCTTTTGTAAATTTTATCTTATTTATTTACATGCATGCAAAGGCTAAGCACACCATTCCCAAGGTCCTCTCAAGCATGCACAATCATTTTATTTTGCAGCATGGAATTACCAATAGGTGCTAAAATAATGAGTTTCAAGATATTTAAGTTGATAAAAACGTAGTTGAAAAGAAAGAATGCTTTATGAAATTCAAAGGTGGTGGTTGGCCCTTTATCTCATCACTAGCACTTTTGTTGGGATTTTAAAACAACTTAGACAGAAGAAGGATAAATGCAAAACGATAGCACCCAAGATTTCCCCTGGGGTATTTATTTGAGTTATATAAGAAAATTAGTATTCACTTGAAGGAGGGATAGTTAATGTTCTACAACTAAGGCATGGGGTAAAAGCAACCAAATTGGACAAGTTCAAGAAACTGGGTGCTCATTTTTTTATACAATAGGAATTTATCTATGAATCCCTCTTGATGATATCCTATTGGTGACTCTTAATGTTTATAAATTGAAAAAAGTTCAAGAAACTAGGTGATCATTTTTTTATACAATAGGAATTTATCTACGAATCCCTCTTGATGATATCCCGATGGTGACTCTTAATGTTTATAAATTGACAATTCTTGAAGGATAATTCCACAGATCCATCCACATTGCTAGAAAATGTATTGATTTCTCAATCATACCCTCTTAACTAAACAATATTGAAATATAGTATATAGAGTAAAATAAAGGAAGAAGTTTAGGTGGGATTTACATTTTCCAAGCTTTTAGCATACACCCTGTTGTCGAAGTTAATAAATTGACAAAAATAGTGCAAGAAAAAATACTAAATAACACTCCTTGTTGTCACCTAGTAACAACCTAGCAAGTTTGATGGAGAGGGAAACCAACCATCAAAAAATATTTACAAGTTAGATGTGTATGTGTTAGATGTGTATGTCATCTAACAAGTTTGACACCTAGTTATTATAACCATTGGCAAGAATATTCCAATCCCTAACTACACCAAAGATTCAAATTTCCCTTGTTCTTGGTCCTTCTAGTGCACTTGCACATGATGACATTGTTTCCACTTCACTTATGGCTATATCCATCATAGTGACATTGATATTTTTTGGCAGGGAGAATGAAGTTTGAAGAATGAATCCATCTACTAGCTACAAAAGTTAAAATTCTAGCTCACATTCACTTTTTGTGGCGAGATGAATATAATATGAACATGTTAAGGATAAAATGACATGGTATTATATTCATGCATTCATATTGGATGAATTAAATAGTTCCTATAAGTTTTGTAGGTAACAATTGTGGATAAAAGTGTAATGAGGAGGAGGACATCAAAATCACCCTTAACCTATGTGGATGCAATGATCTTTTGTTATATTATTGGGTAGTAGTCAATTTATTTATGTTGGTTAATTTATAAATTGGGAAAATCACGTATAAGTATTGTTAGTTAATTTGTAATCTCTTCGGATGAACCCCAAGCCTAGATATACGCAATCTCAATCTAAGTCACTATTATTTTCTCTAATGATGATTGTTTTTGAAGGTGAGTTCCAATATGTGATATAATGGAAATTGTGTGTTGGTTCAATCAACCATTAGTTAGTTGTTATTATAGACATCATAATAAATTTAGCTTATGAGTTTAGCTTGACATCTTCTATAGGAATGACAAGTTCAATATATTTATTTTTATGGATTGATTATGAAGAAACACTTAGTCTATCTTTACCATTGAGACTCCTCTCAATTTTGTTACTTCAACTTTTTATTTAACAATTTTTGTTGACTGTTGGGCTACGTCACATTCTATGGAAGGGATTTTGTTGGTACTAACTTTTCAAATATTTGTCCATATATGTAACATGAAATTTGCATTACCTCCAAAGTATCTATTTGTAGTCCTTCAAACCCTATTACAAAGTGGTTACAAATCCTTATGTAGCAAAAGCTTGGCTTGATTTTATAACAAGTAGTGTATATTTTTCATTTTTAATTTCCTAGTTTTCAATATCTCTGAATAAGGCTTATAATATGGTAGTGTTTTCTATGGCTAGAATACTAGGGTTTCTATGTTTCTATAGGAGGAGTAACTAAGATTGAAAATTTGTGTTCTTAGCTCTCAAAAGTGCATTTAATTTACCCCAACCAATTCCAGGGAACCAACCATTTTATCCATGATATTCCTTCATCCTAGAATTCTAAGGTGAGTTGAAGGTCCTTAAAATTTGCTTTTATCGTCTCTTTTTGAGAGATGGGAACCCATGATCCCATACTTGTAAGGTGAGGAGTTATATTCTTGAGTTCTATTTAATTATATTCTATTATTATTATTATCACCCGCTAACTACACTAGTTATCCTCCACTTCTTGGTTTCTTAGTTTTGATGTCATTTCCTCCTAGTTTAACTACATAGTATCTCCATTGTCCACTTGGTTTAGGAGAGGTGCTAGACCCATTGAAATATGAGTATTCATCCAAGAAATAGGTAACAAGGGAAAGCCCCAATTCCCATGGGACATATAGGTTTTCTATATTCTTAGAAGAGTATGAGAGAATGACAATAAAGGCATGGCACAATTCATTAGAAAAATGCATAGGTATGCAGGTATTCGATACTAGAATGTAGTAGTTGGAGAAAATTGTTACAATTCTCTCTGACGTTGAGCAAGAGGTTTCTATGGTGGCTACATAGGAATTTTCAAATAAATTGTCTAGTTTGGATTATGCAAAGGATCTAGTATCAAAGACAACTTCAAATGCCTAGGTTATTCATGAAGAAAGTGATTCATCAAGACAAGAATGCGTTGGAAATGATAACATCTTGGATCCACCATTGTTTGCACTATTTGTTACATAGAACTTTACTTCAATCGGTACAATTACTAAGGTTTCATCTAGACGATGAGCTACCACCACAACTAATGTAGTGTTCTACAATGAAAAATAGTAGTATAGTTTGGATGATTGTGGGACAAATAATTCTAGGAACACATGGAGAGAATCTTATATAGATATGGTTAGCTATTTGTCCACTAGATTGGAAGCAACTACTACCACAATGCCTTCTCTTCAAAATAAATACTACCCTATATATGTCATTATAGAAACTCGTAGCAAAAATTCTAGAGATTTTACACATATGAAGATAGGCCTTCATATAAAACATCATGGTAGTGAAGAGGTCAACAAGAATAACAAAAGGTATTAAACTTGCCTATACAAAATGGACCAAATTATGCCACTTGGACTAGCAATTTTTATGTAAACTCACTGCTATATATTAAGCAAATTTGTTAAAGTTTGATAACTCCAAATTATATTAGACAGCATACACACAACCTCCGCTATGATATGGACGATGAAATACCTCTCTAAAATTGGAAACCCTCCTAATGAATTCAACACTTCTGGAATCATAAACCCTCCCAAAGAATTCGTTGCCAAAGGAGAGACATGGGGTTGAAATATGAATCAATTTGGAATTTATAGTGATTTCTAAGGGAAAACAAACATATGCAACAATGAAATCAACACTTCAAACTATGAATTTGACCCAATAAAATTTGAAACGAGTTAGGGAATGGTACTCATATATTTGGGAGGCATTGGATCCTCTCAAAGTGGCTATGCTCAGCCTCCCTCTCCCCAACACGACCGCACACCAAATTTGCTCTACTCAATATCCGCAAGCCCAAATCGCCACACCCACCGGTTGTTAGCTCAGTCGACTTAGATCCTCTCTGGCTAGAATCCTCTACTCACATCTCACTGAACTCAACAGGAGCATGCACGAGTGGCTAAAGACGAAAATGAAACATGCTTTGGCTCGGGAGGTTTTTAAGGTGAGCTTTTTTTGTTTGTTATTTTTTTTGTATTAATTTTTTTTATGTATTTAATATATGGGATGGGTTTTAAATAATTCCATATATACATATAAGGTGATATCCTCCTACAAAAGTAATATTAACTACCTATATCGAATAATACAAAGCAAGGACCACAAAATAAAATAAAATATAACTAAATAAATCAATCAAATGAAAGGGTAATGATCCATTATCAAATGAAATTGCAATAATCACAATCCATAATTTGTGTGCATATAGAGGAGGTTGTGTGTTGCAGCTTGTGTGCTACACAGACTAGACAGCCATAATTGAAATTGGAAAAATGAGGGCTCATTGGAAATATTATATACATCAATATAGCTTTTATGCATTGTATTTTTTGTTAAAAGTGAATATGGAAAATCTAATTACTCAAAACATGGATTACATGATATACATCATGGCATATGTCCAACTATGGCACAATAATAAATTTTAATATAATATTGAATCAATGACTTTAACCTCAACCGACATGGATTTTTCCCCAATCTTGACTAGGAAGGATATAATAATACCACGGGGCTTAAGGGAATGGCCATCTTGCCATCGCGGCCATCATCGTCGATGATCATCATTATCATCATCATCTTCTTCTTCTTCTTCAAAAACAACAGCATCTCCCTATCCTATGTCCATTCCACCAAGGGCACTACAATTGGCAAGGATAAAATCTTTCCTCCCTACCATTTCCAAAGACATGTATCCCCAATCTGGTCATTCTCATAAGAACATGCCATTCTTAAAGTACAATATCAACGGTATCACTTGATGTAAAGATGATGGATGTATTTGGCATCACCCTTGTCAGAATCATTTATTGGGGGCATCTATTTTAAAGTTTGGGAAAAGACATATGGTCCAAGGTTAAAATATAGATTCTTAGGAAAGTACAATTACCTCTATGGATCATGGGCCTACATAAGGAATATTTGGCCTATGAGTAGGTTATGTTGTCCATTTTGATATTTAGAACACCATGGAAGGTTATTTAGAACCAGACCATGGTTTGAGGTCAACAACTAGGGTGTTAAACTATACAACCACCTATGGGTATGATATCTTGTACATAGTGCCTCAAATAACCACACTAGGCTACATATGGAATCTTTAGCCTATGAATAAAGTATGCTTGCCATTTTTAGGATTGGTACATTGGGGATGGTTCTTGGAACCCATGCCATGGTATAAGGACACAACTTAAGGTCTAAAGCTGTAATATTTTCATTTAGGGTTTATGGGCTATATGCCACCCCCTAGGTCATGACGCATGGTCTAAATACGGAAATTTTGGCTTGCAAGTTTAACATGGTGGAAATTTTAAGGTTTGGCATACTATAAATATTTATAAGGGATATGGGAATGATAGAAGGCCAAAACCAAATATATTGGGTCATAAAATTTACATTTGTGGATCATGGGCCATGTGTGCCCCGTGAACCATACTACTAGGGGAATTTTGAGGTAAAAAATGGGCCTCCAAACAAAAAAGTACTATAAAAATCAACTTTTTAAGAACCAATCACATTCTAGAGAATGACAACATCTATAATGGTTGAGTTGACAATCATTGAGTTAAGGTTGCTTATTTGTCACATTCTAAATGGTTGATGAAAATCTATAGTTAACCATGGTATTCTATAAGTACTTTTGCATGTATAGAATAAAGTACTAATGTCTTTTCACTATTTCAATAAAATCATTATTGGCCCTTCATATATTTTGAAAGAAACAATACATCTCTCTTCACATAATATGCATGTATTTACACAATTTTCAATATATATTATATCCATCCATTTTTCTTAGTTTCAATAATATCATATGTTTATATACTTTTAATTGAAATTTATTTTATTTTGTTATTTTTTCATAAATAGTATTAAGTTTTCTAATACTTTAAGAATATGTTATTACTATATTTATATTAAAAAAACAACATAAGTGATAAAAATATATAACAACAATAAAAATCATCATAAAAGAATAAATTCATAAAAAACTAATTTAAAAATTAACTTTTAAAAAACTAATTTCAAATTATATTAAAATTTAATACTTTATAAAATTATATTACAATTAATTAAAAATCAGAAAACATTGAAATATACAAAATATTAAAAAAAATATATATATATATTAGTTTATACAATTACATTAAAATATAATATTTTACAAATTTATATTATGATTAATTAATTAATTAATTAATTAAAAACTACAAAACAAAACATAAAAATATTAAAATCAAATTTTAAATATAAGATTTAGATTACTAAAAATCTTATCTACATAGAGACAATACTTGCCATTCCCAATTAATTACAATGGTTATTTTGGAACATTATAAATGAAACTTATAGAGAGTTCTACTACTAGCCTAGCCCTATGGAGTAAGGCCCTATGGACTTCCACGATAATATAGTTTACCTATTCCCTAGCTGAAGGGAAAATCCAATAGTTGAGGGGTGTTAAAACAACATTCCCTAGAAGATAGAGGACGGGTGAGGTGGGTCAAGGTGCAGGTTGAGATCTTCCCTTCCTAATTTTATTAAAATATCATATTTCAAAGTGGGAAGGGCCCCAATCAGGGACGGAAAAAGAGGTAAATCTCGTGAATGACTAATCTTGCACTATGAGGAACCTCCAACAATTAAATGATGAAAATGCACGATATATAAAAAATAGAAGAACACATAAGAGATTTATTGATCGCGAGCCACTTCGAGGGGGAAACCTCCTTTGAGCAAGCTCAATACAAATAACTCATGGGTGCCTTTATTGGCCTCAACACGTACTTATATACCAAGTCTATGCGCCAATACTATGGATCAATACCATGAAACATATAATACTATGGGATGACTTACAAAGCATATGCATCAAATACTATGGATCAATACCATGGAACATATAATACTATGGGTTAATACAAACTATGGATCAATACCATGGAACATATAATAATATGAGACGACTTACAAAACATATGCGTCCAACAACAATATACTAAAAAAGTAAAGAGAAGGGTTGACACGGGTTCCTAACATCCCCTCCCCCTTAGAAAAATCTTTGTCCTCAAAGCTTTAGATGTGGAAATTGTTGTTGAATCTGAAGGAGTGGTTTCCATGTAGCATCCTCTAGTTGCATTCCATGCCACTGAATTAATACCTCTGTGATAGAATGAGAGCAAAGCTGATGAGTGCACCTATTAAGGATGGACTCCAGCTCCAAAAGGGTGGGTCCTTCATTATCCAATTCTGGGAAAATAGTTTTTCCTCTGATGTTGGTGCCAAGAACTTTATTTAGACAAGAGACATGAAATACTGGATTAGTGTAGGAAGAAGGAGGAATTTCCAATTTATTAGCAACAGACCCAATCTTCTAAAGAACCTTATATGGCCCAGAGAAATTTGGAGCGAGCATATGACACCCTTTGAGTTTCAGGGAGGATTTCTTGTAAGGATGTGGATGAAGAAAAACCATATCACCTGATTGAAAAGTGTGCTCAGAATGAAGATGATCGACTTGTTGTTTCATTATATTTCTTTCCATGTGAGGATTGTCCTCCGAAATGTGAAGAATTGATCGCAGTTTCGAAGAACCATGCCAACTTACTGAACTAGTGAATTGCTAGGGATGTATGGAAGAAGAACTAGCGGTGTCTGACCATAGACTGCTTTATATGGAGTCATCTTAGATGTCGGGTGGTAGGATATATTGTACCACCATGCAGCGAGAGGGAGACATGTTTCCCACTGATGTCGTTGTTCATAGGTGAAGCAACGAAGATAAGTTTCCAAACATTTATTGATAATTTCATTCTGACCCTCTGTTTGTGGGTGATACCCTGAGCTCATATTCAGTTTGGTTCCAGTGTGGAGAAATAGTTCTGTCCAAAAATGACTGGTGAAAGTTGCATCGCGATCCAAGACAATGGAAGAAGGGATTCCATGAATATGGAAGATCTGGTACAGGAAAATTTGTGTGACTAAGGAGGCGATATAGGGATGGATGAGGGCACAAAAATGACTATATTTAGAGAGGCGATCAACCATAACCAAAATCATTGTCTTCCCTCCAGATTTAGGGATCCCTTCAATGAGATCCATCAAAATATCTCCCCAAATCCATGTAGGGATGCACAAGGGTTCAAGAAATCCTAGAAGGAGTTTCGTTTCATCCTTGTTGCACTGGAAAGTATTACATTCAGCCACCATCTGTTGAATTGTCCTTTTTGTTCCCCACCAAAATAAGTTACGACGTGCCTGCTCATACGTTTTGAGGAACCCAGAGGGTCTTGTCAATGGAGAAGCATGGAGTTCATAGAATACAACGTGTTGAAGATTTGTGCTCTGGGGAAGCACCAGATGACCTATGTATATCAGGGAAGCACCATCCCAAGAGTAATGCAATACAGCAAAAGGGTTGTTGGAAAACCATTGGATGATTTGAGATAATGAGGATTTATTGACATAGGCTTGTTGAACAGATTGAAACCAATTTGGAACAAGCATAGAAATAGCTGAAAGAAAACTTGGTCATCAAATGTCCGAGAAAGAGCATCCGCCACTAGATTGTCATTACCGGTATTGTAAGTGATCTCATAGTCATAACCCATGAGTTTGCTAACCCATTTATGTGGTGCTGGGGAGGAGACCCGTTGTTCCAGGAAATATTTCAAACTCTGGTGATCAGTCTTGATGCATAAATAATTTGCTAATAGTTTGGCCTCCACTTCAGTATTGTATGAAAAATAGCCATCATTTACTTCTCGTATGTAGAGGTAGATAAATTCTTACTGGAAAGGGCTCTTGAAGGTGGAAATCCCATTGGTTCAGCAAAGACACCTGCATATCTATCCAAAATTTGTTGTAGATCCAAAGGAGTAGTGGAGACCGTTGATGGGTGCATCTGAATGAAATGGAGCTGAGCGATGACACCATGCGAATTCCTCTTAAGGATATTTTCCATGCGATGTGAACTGATGATGCGGAGAGACCTGTTGATGACCCGAAAATCACAGCATCAAGTAGAAAGGGATTCTCCCCGATAGACTATCTCAATTAGATTGTCCACCATTTGGTATGGGAAATCCGTCCAGTTAGCGGTTCCGACAAACGTTGGGTTTGGAGATTTGCTTCAATTACACTGATTATGGCCCGATCCATTGTTCTTTTTTATTTTATGGCTTAAAATGATATGCAAGTGCCTAAGCTAACTTAATCTAAATGCAGAACTTGAAACAAATCTGTATTTAAAACCGAAATAAACCTAAACTATCCCTGCAAGGAGAAAAATTATAAGTATGAGTAATGTATTGGAAGAAGTATCTAAAGATCAACAGACAGCCATTAAATCATAAAGATATATCTACAGCAAGAAGGCAAAAGATATACCAAGTTCTGCTTCAACACCATGAATTTCTGCAACTGCTGCTTGGTGGATTTCTTTAAGCAAATGACTATATATTGATGACAGCCCAATATAGTGATGGATATCATTAGTGGCTGAGACATCAATCTTCTTTACATATTCTATTTGAATGCCTAGCTCTTCCTTCAAGTATGATAAACGTTGCTCTTTTCTTGGAAACTCATCGAGGGACTGAGGAAAACTCATCTTGCACTTATCATGTACTTCATGGATCTTTTGATACAGGTTGTTACTTTTATCCATTGTTCCCTGGATCTTAGCCATTATCTTAAGGCCACAGTTCCTACATAATTCCATAAGGGCTATATCTTCTTTAAAATCATCTACCGACGAGAATGGGAGATGCTTGGGAAAATCAACCTTCCCTTCTCTCCATTCCATCTGGCTCAGGATGTTTGCTTTAACCCGGGTATCTTTTCCCTTGAGCCTATTGGCCTCTGCATTAAATTCTTTCAATCTAACCATCATGGCTTTGAGCCTACACACTTCCTCAGTCATCATATCCTGTGTGGCGTGAATTTGTCTCAGAATGTCACAGGACAACTCATGAAAGGGAGACATATCTATTGCTCTGCTTTCTGCCTGCTCTAATTGATCAACCATTGCTTGCTTATCTGTTTGCAAATGGAAAACTCTCGCTTCAGAATCGTTCTTTTCTGCTTCTAGAACCATCATCTGGATTTTCAGGTGCTCCTTTTCTTCTTCTAAATGGCGATACTTATCTGACAATTCCTTGTGATCAACAAACAGGCGATTATATTTATTCACTACAAGATCCCTGTAAGCCTGCTGATTAGCCACAGTATGTTGCAACATGCGAGCTCTCCTCTTTGTTGACTCAAATTCTCTAACCATATCGACCACATTCTCATGTGTTGCTTTTGCTGATGACACAGCGGCGGATGCCATGGCTATAGGAGCCTTATTTGTATTTTGCATCACCGTGGTTTCTCGCCGGGTAACAATATCTTCTTGGAAGAGTCTCTTTATCCTCTTTTTTGATTTCAAGACTATTTCCTTCCTCTTCTTATCATACACAAATTCATCCCATCGGGACATAGTATGATCTTCTGATGGGGTGTAAGGGATGATTGGGAGGTCTATTACATGTACTTATACCTCTATGGGTGGGGTCTGTCCTACTTGAGATGTGTCTGTTTCCACATTTTGGGTGCTGGAGACACTTGCTTGAGATGTGTCTGTTTCCACATTTTGGGTGCTGGAGACACCTGCTTGAGATGTGTCTATTTCCATATCTTGGGTGCCAGAGACACCTGCTTGAGATGTGTTTGTTTCCATATCTTGGGTGTCGGAGCCACCTGCCTGGGCATCTTCATTGGTCTTAAGTTCTTCCTCCGCCTTTTGTTCCTCTTCAGTTTTACGCCTTATTTCTTCTTCTTCAGCTTGCTGCTGATTTTCACTTTCCTCCCTCTGCTCTCGATCTTCTGCTTCCTTCTGCAACCTTGCTTCTTCAGCTTCTTTTTGCAACCTTGCATCTTCTGCTTCTTTCCGCAACCTCGCTTCTTCTACTTCTTGTTGCAGCCTTGCTTCCTTAGCTTCTCTCTCCAACCTTGCTTCCTCTTTCAATATTTTCTCTTCACGGACTAGGGCATCAACTGTTTCTCTCTCTTTCTGTAGACTGGCTTTTCGGGCTGGGGAAGAGCTAGAGCTTGCTCCACTGCCTTGACGACAAATCTGCAACTCAGTTATGTTGCTGATGCCTCTGAACACTTCTTCCTCTGCATCATAGTAATGAGCATAAACTTCCTTGCAAAGTTCGGCAACTTTGCTCTGCCTATCATTTCTATGGAAGATCATTTCACCGAAGTGGAAAGATTTCAACTCTTGAACGTATTCCTCAGCTGTTGCAACCCCTGAGAATTTGTAGGCTCCTATGCAGAAGGGAAAATGAGGGAAAGAAGCCTTATGTTGCTTGTTAAGCACCCCTCTTATTCCATCAAGGAAAATTTGCCTCACCGCTTCCTTGAGTACTACATAATCAGTAGCGTATTTTGGCAAAATGTATGGCGCTTTGGTACCTCCAAACATCCTGATGTAGGTGCCTTGCTCTGAGAAATTAGAATCACCATAGTTTTCCAGGACCTCCATGGCATTTTTTGATAGACAATAGGGCTCTTCCTTGAACATCTGCTCATATAGAGGCATGATGAATTCTTCGCAGATGAGCTTATAGCTTGCTCTGTAATTTTGAGCCCACATTATTTTATAAGCAGTGTAGACCGGGGTGTTGGCTTTATCCCATGTGCAACCTAGCCTGGGGAAAGAGAGATTGGCCAAAATGCAGTTAATGAGATAGGAAGACATGTAAAATTCTGACTTTTTTAAGGCCAGACCTTCTCTTGCAGCGGCTACTGTGGATGCCAAACTGTCCGGAAGGATAGTAGCCCAGTCAAACACAGTTCCTTTGAATGCTATGAAGTGGATGATGGGGGCCCACTATATCCTATATACAGTGCCATCGGGCATGCCGAAAATTCTGCATAACATCAGGGTGATTAACCTAAAAGGAGGTCTTAGGCTCTGAACATCATATTCATCATTATCTCTCTTCCTCAGGTGTTTTCCTGTGACCAATAATGCTTTGGCCATCACAATATTATTCATCTTACCCAACCATTCATCACTTAGAGCTTGTTGGGGACGTGAGATTTTGTAGGCTGCTGCAATATACGCTGGATGGAATGAAGCGAAAGGCTCTCCCTTGCTGTCATGCGACACTCTTGTCTTTGGGTTGGCATGTTCCAGTATCCACCCGATCACTTCAGAGTATGGGAACAATTCAAGGCAGGTAGAAGCCCTAGCTATGCCGGAAGTTCTGATGTTGAGGTAGATTTGTTCTTCTTCCAATAATACATCTGGGATATCCTGGTCCCTGATCATCCAGTAAACATCTCCCCAATGGACCTCGGGAGGAACGTCGATGGTACACTTAGTGTCTTGGAAAATAGTTTCAGTCCTTAGTTGCACTGGCTTTGGTTCCATCACTTTAGTTTTCTTTCTACCACCTTTTGGCATCATGGCTTATCCCTGCTAGCAACGAAATGTGAATCATTATAAAAAATTTGTAACATGTTATGAGAGTGTAACATAGAGAAGGACAATTTTAACATGCTAATGAGAAATATAGACAAAATTATAAAACAGCATGCTGGGGAAGCAAAATGGATCATTTCAGAAAACGAAATATGGTCTTTAGACTTGATTATTCTAGGGAGACAATGCCTATTTAGGAACTTTTGGAATGCTTCCGAAAAGGTAAGCATATGACGTGAAAAAAAACCTACTTCCTTCCTAGTCCTTGGACAGAGGATGCCCTTCATCGTATCACTTCTAATGGTCAATGGTGGGTTGGCCTTGAGTAGAAAAATCCTATGAATAAACAATGAAAACGAGGAACTGTTTTCCACAGTCATTTAACTGAGACGAGTAGGTGAGTGATTGAGTATCTCAGTCGACCACTACTGTCATTAATAATACTTGCGAAACGGCCTGCAGCCGGTATGAAGTTTGAATCCGGGTAGGAAAACAATCGGAACGCGGCCAGTAAAAAACATGGTTGGCCATGGCTACGGCTTTCAGTTGGTATGAATGAGAAACCTATGGGGCCACGGCGGTTGTAAAAAAAAACAATCTATTCTACCAATGTCTATCGGCCACGCTATGAAACGGGAAAACCCAAAAAGTAACTCGACGTGAAGATGAGACAAAGATGACGGTTAAAAGTCTACCTAGAGACGAGACAGTGGTGGAGTGAGGTGGACGCGGTGGTGGATGTGTTGAGCTGGAGCAAGCCGACACGGTCTTCCCAACGGTATTTTTTGAACAACAAACTAATAATGGGATCAACGAAACCCCACCGCCCTTATATAAAGTTAGACACGTGTGGCATTTAAACGGGTAGGTGGCGTTTTTAAAACGGGGTTTTAATGCTTGTATGGTGCGGTCTTTTCAAGACGACTTGGAATTTAAACACGACCGTCGGTTGCGGGGCGGACTCACAAATTTCGTCCACAGTTGTGTCCAGAACTCATGAGTTCCCCCCGAAAGGCGGGAAACTTTATTTTGGAAAAGAGACAAAAAAACAACACTTTGCAGTGGCGGAACAAGATGGCGAATCGTTTCGGGAGCACTTTGTGAGTTCTTCCGAAATACACTCTCTCAGAAGCTTATCGCGGCCATCTTTGCCGAGTCGTCCCAAAGTTTCGGAAAGACTTAGAAAGTCCTTCCGCAATTTATGAAATAAATTTGTTCAAGTTTTTTTTTTATCGACAATTTACTACGACAACATTTGGTGAAAGCTTCCGCAATTTCGGGAGATAATCTCAAGTTCCTCTGCAGTTTCAGGAGAGAATCTCAACTTCCTCCTCAGTTTCGGGAGAGAATCTCAAATTCCTCCACAGTTTCGGTAGAGAATCTCAAATTCCTCCACAGTTTCGGGAGAGAATCTCAAATTCCTCCGCAGTTTCAGGAGAGAATCTCAAATTCCTCTGCAGTTTCGGGAGAGAATTTTAAGTTCTTCCAAAAAAAATGCTAAGTGTTTTCGCTATTTCATTGAGTAACTTTAAGTCTTTTCGCGGTGTCGGGAGAGAATCTTGAGTTCTTCCCCAGTTTCGGGAGAGAATCTTGAGTTCTTACCTAGTTTCGGGAGAGAATTGTAAGTTCCTTCCATAGTTTCAGGAGAGAATTGTAAGTTCCTTCCGTAGTTTCGAGAGGGAATTTTAAGTTTCTTCCATAGTTTCGAGAGAGAATCGTGAGTTTTGACTTAGAAGAAAAACTTCAATTTTTAAAGTAGATTCCTTAGTTGAAACAAAAATTAAGTAAAAAGGAGAATTAACTTCTTTAGGAAGTCTTTCTAGTAAGATGCAAAGGAGGGGCCCCGATATGTACAAAATTTGGGGGGGATGTTGCTGCAACAACAATTGGCGAGTCGCTGGCGAACACAGATCTCTGAAAAAATCCCTCTCGTTGATCCGAAACCTTCCTAAAATATATCCATCTTATATGCAATATTTAGCTGAGCCTTTGAATCTCGGCGAAGGAAGAAGTCATTTTATCTGCTGGCCATTGGGGAAAGGGGAGCTTTGATAGAGACATCTTTAAAACTTTCAAAGGGCCAACATATGGGGTTCATTTTAGAAGATTCATCTTTCATATGGCTACTGCTATCAGACTCCACAGGATTTGCAACACCTTCTCATGGACATTATTTCTCTTGTTCCTCATTCCCATGCTGCTTGCATCCTTTTGGATGTTTATACTTTTGACAGCTTTGTTGTTTGAGCCTTCTAGAAATATTTTCTTTAGACATGATCTTTCATTTTGGCTCCTCAATCCATAATGTCATTTTGTGTGAGTGAGAGATTTTATTGATTTGATCAAGCCTCACGGATGGAGAGGAGCCTAATTTGAGCTGAGTCTTTTGGACAGCCTTCTTGACTTACACGCTTTGCTTTTGTCTCAGCCATGCTTCAATTGAGGCGAGAATCTTTGGAAAACAGACCCTTGATTATAAGTCATTTTGGCTGTTAAATTTGCAGCATGGAGTCATTTCAATACCCTATGCCCTCGGGATGTGCTACTCTCTGTGGGTCTAACTTCAATGACCTTCTTGAGATGCCTTTAAGTGTGAGAGTGGATGGAGCCCGAAGATAGTAATAAAGATAGTCATAGATCTCTGCTATTTAAACAGGATTAGTGTGACTAACAGAATAGGCTTCCTTCCTTTTGAGAATGTTCAGCAAGAGCACAATACATAGATAAACTTTCATTCGAGGGTAGTTTCAGATTGATGAGTTGTGAGATTTCTTTGAGAGATCTATCTTGATGAGAGACCTGACCGCAGGAGCTTTCAGAAAACAAACTTTGTACAAAAGGTTCAAATGACGAGAAAATAAACAACATAGCTGAAAACAATGAAAACAAAGGGCTAAAGCAACATAAAAGAAAAAATTATTTATGTAAAAAAAGTCTCAGTGAGACTACGCAAAGTATTGTTTCAGGGCGATGCCATTGAGGGGAAGGGTTACTTCCTCTCCCTTGAGATCTGTCAACTTATACGTGGATGGGCCGATCTTTGAAGAAATTTGGTAAGGACCTATCCATAAATGTTGGAATTTCGAGTGCATCCCTTTGCCTTCATGATTATGATCCCCAGGACTAAATCCCCAACTTCAAAACTTCTTTTACCAGACTTTCTCTTATCGAACCATCTCTTGACTATGTCTTGGTGCTGATGGAATCGGTCTTTAGCTTTCTGTCGGGCTTCTTCAAGTTGAAGCAGGGTATTGATCCTGGATTGTAAAACTTGGCTACTAGACCCTCGAGAGGCTTGGGACAACTGTAAGGATGGCAGCAAGATGTTGGGGGGGAGGATGGCTTCCTTTCCATAGACAAGAGTGAAAGGGGAAACCACTAATGCGTTCTTTGGAGTCACCCTATCTACCCATATGCCATTTGGGAGAGATATATGCCAACTTCGTTGATTTTCTATCATAGTCTTCTTGAGAATTCGAATGAGGTTTTTGTTTGAAGATTTAGCTAATCCGTTTCCTTGAGGGTAATAATTGGCTGAATAATGCAATTTAATCCCCCATTCATAAACAAATTCATTTATCTTAAAAGACGAAAAATAGGGAGCATTATCAAAAACAAGGGAAATTGGAACCCCAAACCTGGTTATGATGTTTTCCTTCAAGAAACTGATGATCGTATCTTCATTGATCTTGCGCAACGGGACAGCCTCCATCCATCTAGTGAAGTAGTCGATAGCCGTTAGGATGTATCGATGTTGCAAAGAAGAATTTGGATTTATCTCTCCAATAAAATCTATAGCCCACTGTTCAAAAGGTTCATAGATAATAACCGGTTGCAAGGATCCTGCTGCCTTAGGCAATTTCCCGACACTTCTTTGGAATATATCACAATTCCGTGCATACGCATGGGCATCTCGGAACAGAGTGGGCCAATAATATCCAGCTCTAAGTATCTTGTGAGTTGTTGTCTCCCCTGAATAATGTCCACCCGCGGGGCCATCGTGTAATTCTTTAACAACTTTACTTGCATCTTCCTTTTCTAGACATCTAAGAAAAATTCCATCATAATTCTTTCTCAAAAGTATCCCATCAATGATTTGATAAGCTGTTGATTTCAAACGGAGCGCCCTTCTTTGCTTAGAGCTCCAGTGCTCAGGTAGGTATCCTTGTTGCAAATAATGCACCCGATCTCTATACCATGACTGAGGAGTTGTGAAGATAGGACATACTTCAACTGAGTTTAGCTCAGCTTCATTCTTCCAATGTTGTTGTTCATCATTTGAATTTCCTGTAAGCAATTTGCACAGGCCTTGTCCTTTGATGATAGTGGCCGGTTTAAATTCTAAATCATATTCTTGAAGAGCTGTGACCCAATTTCCCCTCCTTTCTCCTAGTTCCTTTTGAACGAAGAGGGATCTAATAGCTGGGTGGGGAACTATAACTTTAGTTCTATTCTTAAGAATATATGGTATGAACTGTTTGACTCCTTTGAAGATAGCATATGCATGCTTGTCAACCACGAGATAGTTTAGCTCAGCCCCTTGCAAACCAGTGCTCATAAACGAGATTGGGTATTCGTCCCCTAGCTCCACCTTTTGCATGAGTATAGCCGCGAGGGAGTCATCCGAAGCAAAGGTATACAGGATAAAATCCTTCTCAAAATCTGGGCTTCTTAAGGAAGAAGCTTTAGCTATGGCTTCCTTAATGTCTCTAAATGCATCCTTTTCTAAATCTGTCCACTTGAACTGTATGCTTTGTTTAACCGTTTGTTGTAAAGGTTTAACAATTTGTGCGAAATCTGGAACAAATCTTCGGACGAAATTGATAGTGCCCATAAAGGACTACATAGATTTTTTGTTATGAGGCATTGGAATTCTATTGATAGCTTGTACTCTTTCCTAATCTATTGACACTCCTCTTTTGGAAATGTTATGGCCCAAGAGTTTACCTTCGGCAACAGCGAACACACTCTTCTTGGGATTCAATGAAATACCATTCCGACAATGATAAAAAATATGCTTCAAATGGACAACATGATCTTCCCTTTTTTTTGAAAAAACTGTCACATCATCTAGATAGATAACAACACACTACCCACCCAATCCTCGGAAGGCGATATCCATTGCTCGCTGGAATGTAGCTCCTGCGTTTATCAGGCCGAATGGAATCCTTCTATATGCAAAAGTTCCCCACTTAGTGCGAAAAGTAGTCTTAAGATGATCTTCTTCAGCGACTAATACTTGATTGTAGCCAGAGAAACCATCGAGAAGAGAAAATTGCTTAGATCCCGACACCATTTGAAGAATTTGTTCCATTCAAGGGACGGGATAGTTGTCTTTATCTGAAGCTCTTTTTAAATTTCTGAAGTCCACACATAGTCTTATCTCTCCGAACTTCTTTCTTATGGGAACTAAGTTAGCAACCCACTCAGAATGTCGGACCTTAAAGATTATTTTAGCGTCCAGGAGTTTCTTTAATTCCTTTTGAATTAGAGGTTCCAAAGTAGGATGCATCCTTCTTAATTGCTGCTGAAATGGCTTGACACCCGCTTTCATTGGTATAACATGCTGAATAATGCGGACGTCATATGTTTTCAAATCCTCATAGGTCCATGCAGAAACATCCTTATACTATCTAAACAGTTTGATGAACCTATCTCTTTCTCCCAGTGAACAACATTTGCCAACGTTGACAAATTTTGGTTCAGCCTCGGTACCTAAATTAACTAACTCATGCTGCATTGATGAACTATTATTTTTGGTATTCGCTGGCCTTTTGAACTTACTTTGAAGGTCAAACAACATTTCGAGTGACCTTACCCCTTTGGGGATGAAATTTCCTTTTTTGCATCCTTCTTTAGCAAATCAGAATCGTGTTCTTCTTCATCTATCACAGCTCCTTGGAAAATGTCTTCGTTCATTAGAAAACTGATAATCTGTTCATCATCATCGAAAAACCCTGAAGTTTGTGACGTTGTCAGGGACAGAGGGCCTGAAAATTAATTCAATTGATCATTTTTTATTAGATGGCACCAATCTAGAAGCGGATGTTGCTAACAAATCAGCTGCAGAATTTTGCAATCTAGGAATAGACTTTATATTGAAAGCATCAAAATGCATATTAAATCCCATACCTCAGCCTGATAACCCTTCAAATGAGGTGAGAGACAATGAATGGTATCTCTTACCTGTCTCACAACTATTTCTGAGTCACCAAAAACCTTTAGGTATTTAACATTTAAATCGATGGCCTTCTTTAATCCATGTACCAAAGCTTCATACTCCGCAGTATTGTTAGTAAAATAAAATTCTAACCTACAGGACAAAAAATACTTATTTCTTTCCAGATCCATCAGAACACAACCAGCTCCGGATCCTTCCAGAGATTTAGAACCGTCAAAGTATAATGTCCAAAACAGATTTTTTGATTCAGCTAAGTTAGTATCTCTATGGTCTAAGTCAGTGACTAAACTAACTATATTACAGTCGACATCATCAGTCCGAGAAAAATGAAGGAGATCGGACTGTTCATCTGATTCATGGCTGATAGTTTCAAACTGATAATTACCCGGATCAATTTCTAACAAATAATTCCCCAGAACCGAGGATGAGAAGGTTACAGCCTCATTCTTTCCCTCTAGTTGAGTTACATTTTGTTTCATGTGCGGTTCTCTCAGGACTTTGATCTGATTTTGTCTATTTTGATAAGGCAACCACAGATGAGACCAATCAGTTGCAAAGTAACCATTCAGCTTTGTGGACCAGTCCCTACTTAAGATCAAACCATAGGCCTCAGGAATATCAACTACCATTATGTCAATAAACTGACAGACTCTAGAGTCGGCTGATAATCTAATGAGGACATCTTTCATTTCCCCAATAACTTTGACAGCAATTCTGACTAACTGAATAATTTGGGCCGGAGATTGAATAGGTTGCCCATTAATTTTTTTACAAATTGACAGTGGCATGACATTTGAAGATGCTCCAGAATCTACGAGACAATTGTGAACATTATGATAGAAAATTTCAAAGGTCAACAGGAATGGCAACGTCTGGGATTTAGATTTCCCACCGATACTAGCCTCATTAATTTTGGGCTCTTCTTGAGTATTTGTTAATGGAGTGCTGGGCTGGGATTGCAGAGCATGCAGCAGCTTATCTCGTTGCTGAGGCAAACTGCACATGTCGAATATTGATACATTTGCTTTGACTTTCTTTATATCCTCAATAATGTCATATCTTATATCAGATTCGTTCCCAATTCGGGCTGGATGGTCTGTTTTATTCATTGTGACCTTTGGTTGTTGAACTATGGTGTCAATGTTTGGTTGTTTGGCCGTTGTTTGGTTAGCTTTAGGTTGCGGTGGAATGATTGCTATATGTATTTTAGGTATTTCTTTTGAAACTTTAGGCTTGGGAGGAGTCGAGTTTGGCATAGGATTCGTAATAGGACCTTTACTGCGAGTATTAATGTTCACACCAGAGAGAGAGCTTTCTATGGGATCTTCTTCTACTAATTCAATTAAAGGTACCCAATCCCATAGCACCATAGTGGTGTCCGAAGGTGGTTCTTCTAATTCAGGGCTCGATTCCTCTAGAGGATCGTCTTGATCTGGAATCTGTGAATCCAACATTTGGTTCATGACTAAACTCATAGAGTTAATCCATTGTGGGCAGCTCTTTTCCGAATGCAGTTCTTGATGAAAGGTGTAGAAGTTTTTCATCCCTATTTCATTGAAGTTTAAAACAGGGGAAGTATTCATGGGTGGATGAGGTTGATCGTTGTCTTCCCTCTTCTTGTAAAATGGCTTGAAAGGTTTCCTAGATGTACTAGTATCTTTATCTTTCTCGAGATCTACAATTTTATTGGACAACTTCTGCATCATCTTAACTACATTCTCCATGTCTGTTGATGATTCTTCTTTACCTCTGGTGAGCAGCAAGGTTTTTTTACTGACTGCTGGTTTTGTTTCTGCATCTAAGGCATGTTTAGCAATGCTATCTGCTTCTTCTTCCACCTTTGTAGCTTCTTCGAAATTCTCTATCAGGGTGTTTTTCTTAGATCTTTTAACGAACATTGCTATGGGTCCTTCAAGAGCCGTTGTATAATATTCAACCAGAGATTCCTCTGCTGGTTTATTCGCTTCACTGAAATTATTTAAGAGTGTTGTGAACCTTTGGTTGAAGTCTTGAACCTTTTCTTTCTTTTCCAATCTCATGGACAATAATTCTTTCATAAGCGTAGCTACAGTTTTTTGGTTTCCATATTTCTTTAAGAAACATTTTTCAAATTCATCCCAGCTTGAGATCAAGCTAGGTTGTAAGCTATAATACCAAGATGATACTTTCAGCTCAAATGTGTATGGAAAAAGCCTACAAACTACATTTTCATGTTGCACATTTAAAAGATTCAGAGCTAAATAAAAACTCTTGAGATGATCTTCGGCGGAAATGGATTTCCCCGGGTCGAATTTAGGCAAGACTTTCTCTGAACTTTTTGGAAGATTGTGGAATGGCCCAGCTAGATTCAGCGCTCCCCTCGCTCTCCAAGTAGGTACGACCATGTCTCTATGTGGAGAATCAGGTGGAGAATTGTATGGTTAAATCAATGGAGTGTTCTTTGGAGTAATAAGTTCTCCAAGACTTTCTTGATCTGAAATATTTTCTGGGTTTTCAAGATCGACCTTGTTCAGGGGTTCTACAATTTCTTCCAATGTTAAATTCACAAGCTCTTCAAAGTTCTGCACAAGAATCGAATCACGGGTGTACTGTCGTTCTTTTCTAGGAGAACTTTTCCTAAGGAGGAAATTTACTGCGTTTAAACCACCTAGCTGTCTAACATAAGATCATGTATGTCTCCTTAAATCTTCTATTTCTACAAAAGGCACAGCATACAATACTTCTTGAGGTTCAGAATCAGAGACGAGGTTTTCCTTGTTTGCTACTTCAAGATTTGGGTTGTCTGAAATTCCTCTGTTAAGTGGGTTTTCAGTAACATTTTTGACAGTGGGAGATTTTCCTTTATCAGCCATGCACTTTCATGCCCTCCTTCTAGCGCCAAAAACTATTGATGCCCTGAAAATCGCAGGATCAAGCAGAAAGGGATTCTCCCTGGTAGAATATCCCAATTAGATTGTCCACCGTTTGGTATGGGGAATCCATCCGGTTAGCGGTTCCGGTAACCGTTGGGTTTGGAGATTTGCTTCAATTACACCGGTTATGGCCCGATCCACCATTCTTTTTTATTTTATGGTTTAAAATGATATGCAAGTGCCTAAGCTAACTTAATCTAAATGCAGAACTCAAAAAAAATCTGTATTTAAAACCAAAATAAACCTAAACTATCCCTGCAAGGAGAAAAATTATAAGTATGAGTAATGTATTGGAAGAAGTATCCAAAGATCAATAGACAGCCATTAAATCATAAATATATATCTACAGCAAGAAGGCAAAAGATATTAGAAGATAGCTTCTAATTCACATATAACGCATTCCATTACTCATGTAGGAGAAAAAAAATCATTTGCACAAGAAACAGTAAAATCATTCATTACAGAGAAATAATTCAAGACAACAAAGAAATATCTCACTGTAGAATATGAAAGTCACAAGAATAATCCAGCATGCATCCAACATCCATTTTCATGCAAAAGATGTCCTCTCCAGGCTCTTATTAGGCAAATTTCATTTTCTTGAAGCAAGTGTAAGATAGCTCATACAAGTTAAGAAAATTATTTTTCCCTACCAAAAGTCCTTTACACTATTCCCTAAAATTCTATTTATATCTTTACAAAATGCCTCTTGGGCTGCCACCTGGGTCTTTACACATGTCCTCTACATATTTTTCTCTTAATAAACAAATCGTGGCCCTTTTCTTAAAACAGAAAATTTCTCAAAAAATAGAAAGGATAGTTGTCTAGTGATTCTACGCTCTAAACATAGGGAGACTAAATGAAAAATAGGAACAACGCCTTAGGATCAGCGTGTTCACCCTTGGGAAGGCGCACCAGCTGGGAGAGCGGTGCTTGGACTGGCTGCTACTGTTGCTACCACTTTCTTTTCCTCCTCTGCTATGTAACTGAACCAAATACCAGTATCTCTGATAACCACATTTGCTGGGGAAGGGAGCAAGATCTTCTGGGAAGTCACATGTTTACCAATTTCTGCTTCAACACCATGAATTTCTACAACTGCTGCTTGGTGGATTTCTTTAAGCAAATGAGTGTATATTGATGACAGACCAATATAGTGATGGATATCATCAGTGGCTAAGACATCAATCTTCTTTACATATTCTATTTGAATGCCTAGCTCTTCCTTCAAGTCTGATAAACGTTGCTCTTTGCTTGGAAACTCATCGAGGGACTGAGGAAAACTCATCTTGCACTTATCATGTACTTCATGGATCTTTTGATGCAAGCTGTTACTTTTGTCCATTGTTCCCTGGATCTTAGCCATTAGCTTAAGGCCACAGTTCCTGCAGAATTCCATAAGGGCTATATCTTCTTTAAAATAATCTACTGACTTGAATGGGAGATGCTTGGGGAAATCAACCTTCCCTTCTCTCCATTCCATCTAGCTCAGAATGTTTGCTTTAACCCGAGTATATTTTCCCTTAATCCTATTGGCCTCTGCATTGACTTCTTTCAATATAACCATCATGGCTTTGAGCCTGCACACTTCCTCAGTAATCAACTCCTGTGTGGCGTGCATTTGTCTCAGAATGTCACAGGACAGCTCATGAAAGGGAGACATATCTATTGCTCTGCTTTCTTCCTGCTCTAATTGATCAACCATTGCTTTCTTATCTGTTTAAAGATGGAAAACTCTAGCTTCATAATCGTTCTTTTCTGCTTCTAAAACCATTATCTGGATTGCCAGGTACTCCTTTTCTTCTTCTAAATGGCGATACTTATCTGACAATTCCTTGTGATCAACAAACAAGCGATTATATTTATTCACTACAAGATCCCTATAATCCTGCTCATTAGCCACAGTATGTTGTAACATGCGAGCTCTCCTCTTTGTTGACTCAAATTCTCTAACCATATCGACCACATTGTCCTGTGTTGCTTTTGCTGCTGACACAGCGGCGGATGGCATGGCTATGGGAGCCTTATTTATATTTTGCATCACCGTGGTTTCCCGTCGGGTAACAATATCTTCTTGGAAGATTCTCTTTATCCTCTCTTCTGATTTCAAGACTACCGCCTTCCTCTTTTTATCATACACAAATTCATCCCATCGGGACACAGTATGATCTTCTGATGGGGTGTAAGGGATGATTGGGAGGTCTATTACATGTACTTCTGCCTCTATGGGTGGGGTCTGTACTACTTGAGATGTGTCTGTTTCCACATTTTGGGCCCCGGAGACACCTGCTTGAGATGTGTCTGTTTCCACATTTTGGGTGCCGGAGACACCTGCTTGAGATGTGTCTGTTTCCATATCTTGGGTGTCGGAGACACTTGCTTGAGATGTGTTTGTTTCTATATCTTGGGTGCCGGAGCCACCTACCTGGGCATCTTCATTGGTCTTAATTTCTTCCTCGGCCTTTTTTTCCTCTTCAGTTTTACGCCTTATTTCTTCTTCTTCAGCTTGCTGCTGATTTTCACTTTCCTCCCTCTGCTCTCAACCATCTGCTTCCTTCTGCAACCTTGCTTCTTCAACTTCTTTCTGCAACCTTGCATCTTCTGCTTCTTTCTGCAAGCTCGCTTCTTCTGCTTCTTGTTGCAGCCTTGCTTCCTTAGCTTCTCTCTCCAACCTTGCTTCCTCTTTCAATCTTTGTTCTTCACGGGCTAGGGCGTCAACTGTTTCTCTCTCTTTCTGCAGACTGGCTTTTCGGGCTGGGGGAGAGCTAGAGCTTGCTCCACTGCCTTGACGACAAATTTGCAACTGAGTCATGTTGTTGATGCCTATGAACACTTCTTCCTCTACATCATAGTAATGAGCATAAAATTCCTTGCAATGTTCGGCAACTTTCCTCCGCCTATCATTTTTATGGAAGATCATTTCACCAAAGTGGAAAGCTTTCAACTCTTGAACGTATTCCTCAGCTGTTGCAACCCCTGAGAATTTGTAGGCTCCTATGCAGAAGGGAAAAGGAGGGAAAGAAGCCTTATGTTGCTTGTTAAGCACCCCTCGTATTCCATCAAGAAAAATTTTCCTAACTGCTTCCTTGAGGACTACATAATCAGTAGCGTATTTTGGAAAAATGTATGGCACTTTGGTACCTCCAAGCATCCTGATGTAGGTGCCCTGCTCTGAGAAATAAGAATCACCATACTTTTCCAGGACCTCCATGGCATTTTCTGATAGACAATTGGGCTCTTCCTTAAACATCTGCTCATATAGAGGCATGATGAATTCTTCGCAGATGAGCTTATAGCTTGCTCTGTAATTTTGAGCCCACATTATTTTATAAGCAGTGTAGACCGGGGTGTTGGCTTTATCCCATGTGCAACCTAGCCTGGGGAAAGAGAGCTTGGCCAAAATGCAGTCAATGAGATAGGAAGACATGTAAAATACTGACTTTTTTAAGGCCAGACGTTCTCTTGCAGTGGCCACTGTGGATGCCAAACTATTCGAAAGGATAGTAGCCCAGTCAAAGACAGTTCCTTTGAATGCTATGAAGTGGATGATGGGGGCCCACTGTATCCTATATACAGTGCCATCGGGCATGCCGAAAATTCTGCATAACATCAGGGCGATTAACCTAAAAGGAGGTCTTAGGCTCTGAACATCATATTCATCATTATCTCTCTTCCTCAGGTGTTTTCCTGTGACCAATAATGTTTTGGCCATATCAATATTATTCATCTTACCCAACCATTCATCACTTAGAGCTTGTTGGGGATGTGAGAATTTGTAGGCTGCTGCAATATACGCTGGATGGAATGAAGCGAAAGGCTCTCCCTTGATGTCATGCAACACTCTTGTCTCTGGGTTGGCATGTTCCAGTATCCACCCGATCACTTCAGATCATTGGAACAATTCAGGGCGGGTAGAAGCCCTAGCTATGCAAGAAGTTCTGATGTTGAGGTAGATTTGTTCTTCTTCCAATAATACATCTGGGATACCCTGGTCCCTGATCATCCGGTAAACATCTCCCCAACAGACCTCGGGAGGAACGTCGATGGTACACTTAGTGTCTTGGAAAATAGTTTCAGTCCTTAGTTGGACTGGCTCTGGTTCCATCGCTTTAGTTTTCTTCTACCACCTTTTGGCATCGTGGCTTATCCCTGCTAGCAACCAAATGTCAATCATTATAAAAAAATTGCAACATGTTATGAGAGTGTAACATAGAGAAGGACAATTTTAACATGCTAATGAGAAATATAGACAAAATTATAAAGTTGCATGCTGGGGAAGCAAAATGGATCATTTCAGAAAACGAAATATGGTCCTCAGACTTGATTATTCTAAGGAGACAATGCCTAATCAGAAACTTTTGGAATGATTCAGAAAAGGTAAGCATATGACATGAAAAAAACCTACTTCCTTCCTAGTCCTTGGAGACAGGATGCCCTTCATTGTAGCACTTCTAATGGTCAATGGTGGGTTGTCCTAGAGTGGAAAAATCCTATGAATAAAAAATGAAAACATGAACTGTTTTCCACAGTCATTAACTGAGTCGAGTAGGTGAGTGATTGAGTATCTCAATCGACCACTACTGTCATTAATAATACTTGCGAAACGGCCTACAACCGATATGAAGTTTGAATCCGGGTAGGAAAACGATCGGAACGCGGCCAGTAAAAAACTTGGTTGGTCATGTCTATGGCTTTCAGTTGGTAGGAATGAGAAACCTATGGGGCCACGGCGGCCATAAAAACAAAAACAATCTATGCTACCAAAGTCTATCGGCCACGCTATGAAACGGGAAAACCCAAAAAGTAACTCGACGTGAAGATGAGACAAAGATGACGGTTAAAAGCCTACCTGGAGACGAGACAGTGGTCGAGTGAGGTGGACGCGGTGGTGGATGTGCTGAGCGGGAGCGAGCCGTAGCGGTCTTCCCAACGGCGTTTTTTTAACAACAAACTAATAATGGGATCAACGAAACCCCACCGCCCTTATATAAACTTAGACACGTGCAGCATTTAAGCGAGTAGGTGGCGTTTTTAAAACGGAGTTTTAATGCTCGTCCGGTGTGGTCTTTTCAAGCCGACTTGGCATTTAAATGCAACTGTCGGTTGCGGGGCGGACTCACAAATTTCATCCCCCATTGCTGCCAGAAATCAGGAGTTCCTCCCAAGAGGCGGGAAAGTTTATTTCGGAAAAGAGACAAAAAAACAACACTTCACAGTGGCGGAACAAGATGGCGAATCGTTTCGGTGTTTCGGGAGCACTTTGTGAGTTCTTCTGAAATACACTCTCTCGGAAGCTTATCACGGCCGGATTTGCCGAGTCGTCCCGAAGTTTCGGAAAGACTCAAAAAGTCCTTCCGCAATTTACAAAATAACTTTGTTCAAGTTTTTTTTTTTTTTTTAATCGACAACTTACTATGGAAACATTTGGCGAAAGCTTCCGCAATTTCGGGAGATAATCTCAAGTTCCTCCGCAGTTTCGGGAGAGAATCTCAAGTTCCTCCATAGTTTCGGGAGAGAATCTCAAATTCCTCTGCAGTTTCGGGAGAGAATCTCAAATTCCTCCGCAGTTTCGGGAGAGAATCTCAAATTCCTCCGCAGTTTCGGAAGAGAATTTTAAGTTCTTCCAAAAAAAACGCTAAGTGTTTTCGCTGTTTCAGTGAGTAACTTTAAGTCTTTCCGCGGTGTCAGGAGAGAATATTGAGTTCTTCCCCAATTTTGGGAGAGAATTGTAAGTTCCTTCCACAGTTTCGGGAGAGAATTGTAAGTTCCTTTCGCAGTTTCGGGAGGGAATTTTAAGTTTCTTCCGCAGTTTCGAGAGAGAATCGTGAGTTTTGACTTAGAAGAAAAACATCAATTTTTAAAGCAAATTCCTCAGTTGAAACAAAAACTAAGTAAAAAGGAGAATTAACTTCTTTAGGCAGTCTTTCTAGTAAGATGCAAAGTGTGAGTATTTTGATCATAGAAGATCGAGGAGCTATGGAGAACCTCACAAAATCGAATTAATTTGCAAAAACTGTGGAAAAAACTTGAAAAAGATGATAATTTTACACACAATGTATGCTGAAACCTTTGATTAACTAACTGTCTAACATGTGAAAATGTTAGTAACAGGTTTTTATTACATCCATGAGAAAATCGAGAGCATTAGGTGGCTCAAGCTGAGTGTACAAGTCATCAATGCCAAATTGGCCTCAATCCCCCCTAGGTGGGTCCAACTCAATCCCAATCACCCCAAACAGCCACGAATTCTGGTGTGGAGGTGGCTGAAGCATGATGGGTCATTAATGAGCTCAAGGCATGCGTGGGTGAGCAAGTAGAGGAGGTTTGGGGGCCCAAGGGAGCATTAAATGCTCCAAATCTAGCCAAAAATGGGCAAAAATCCACCCTAGCGCCCTTGGTCAACTAAAATTCCCCAAAACAAGGAGAGAGGGCGCACCAGCAATAAATGAGGGCGCACTTGTGGACAAAACAGGAGGCTGGGTGAACTGGTTTGCTTGGAAGTGGGTGTGAACACTCTCAAAAGTGGGTTTTTGACCAACTATAGTCACTTAATCCAAAACATGGTTTAATTAAGCACATGGGCAATTAAAAATTTATGGATTATGGTACTAAGTGTGGTTACTGTTCTAACACCCCCCCTTAACCATAACTTTGTACATCTCATGAAAGATAAGTGGGAGGCCTTGGCAACAAAGGCTCAAGTCACCTCAATACAAACAGAAATTTTATTTGTCCATATGAACCGAGGAGAAGAAGTAAAACCTCATGGGATAAAAACTTCCCTCAAAAATGGACATGGGGCTGAACCTGCAATTAAATTGCAGCAATCACCATCCATCACTCACTCCAAGCAAGGCTCTCAAGTGAGTGAAGGTCTTCTCTGTAAAGCACTTGGTGAAAATATTTGCAGTTTGCTCGGTGGATGGGCAATACTGCAGTGAAATCACCCTGTCATGCACCAAGCCCCGAATGTAATGCATGTGGATCTCAATGTGTTTTGTTCTTTGCCTCTGTACTGGATCAGTAGATATCTTGATGGCACTTTGATTATCCACCCAAATATTGGTTGGAGAATCAATAGCAACACCAAACTCCCGAAGAATGCCTTGCAACCAAACACACTGTGTGGCTGCGTTCATTGCTGCCCTGTACTCGGCCTCTGCTGATGAAAGAGAAATTGTATGTTGTTTCTTACTTGACCAGCAAATGGGACCTTCAGCAAACATAAACACAAAACCTGAAGTGGACTTTCTATTGATGGGATCTCCCGCCCAATCGGAATCAGAAAATCCAGCTAGTTGAAGTGAAGAACCAGCTGCATAGTGTACCCCGACGCTCTTTGTTCCTTGGACATAATGAAGGATCCTTTTGGCTGCCTTCCAATGGATCTCATGTGGCTGCTGCATATACCTTGCTACAGCACTTACAGCATAGGACAAATCAGGTCTTGTATGTGTAAGGTACAGCAAACTTCCAACTAGCTGCCTATAGAGAGTGCAATCCACCACCGGAGAGTCTTCAAATTCACCTAGTTTTATGCCTGAAAGGAATGGGCACTTGGCTGCCTTACATTCAGCCATTTTGAACTTGAATAACAGGTCTGAAGCATACTTAGATTGACTCAGCAATATACCTCTATCAGATTGCTCAATTTCCAAACCCAAAAATTGCCTTAGCAATCCTAGGTCGCTCATGGCAAATTCACTGTGCAAAGAAGCTTTAATTGAGCCAATTTGTTTGGTGCAGCTCCCTGTAATTAAGAGATCATCAACATACAGTACAATGACCTGCAAATTATCATCACAATGCTGCAAATAAACATTTGGATCAGACTTGCATCGACAGAAACCAATTGAGAGCAAAAAAGCATCCATTTTGGCATACCAAGCCCTGGGGGCTTGCTTGAGTCCATAGAGTGACTTCTTCAATCTGCATACAAGTGTGGGATCCTCTTGGAATCCTTCAGGCTGCTGCATATATATCTCTTCCTGTAGCTCACCATGCAAGAATGCACTTTTGACATCCATGTGGTGAACTTCCCAACCTTTACTAGCTGCCATGGCTAGAGCTAGTCTAATTGAGTCCATCTTTGCAACCGGTGCAAAGGTCTCTGTATAATCCACACCATGGATTTGTGAGTAGCCCTTAGCCACTAACCTAGACTTATACTTCAGATCAGAACCATCAGCAACAGGTTTGGTTCGAAAAATCCACTTACATTGCACTAGTTTCCTCTTGGGAGGAAGAGGCACCAAATCCCATGTTTTGTTCTCTTGGAGAGATTGGAATTCTTCTTGCATTGCTGCCCTCCACCTTGGATCATGATGAGCTTCCTGATATGATGTTGGATCAGATCCAATCATCATATAACAGTGATCAGCAAGCTCACTCTCATTTGCAAAGGAAGCATTGATTGTTTGGGATCTAGTCTTCCTAGGCTCTTGGGGATTTCCTGCCAATTCACCTGCAGCTTCTATGATTTTTTCAGCCCACTTGGGCCTTGATGGTGACTCATGTACAGAAATGTCATCTTCAGCCATGTCATCTTCAGCAATATCAGAAAAATCAGAGGTAGAATCATCACTAATCTCATTAAAGGAGAGGAGCTTTCCCCCAGTGCAAGCTCAAAATCTGGAATTGGTTCTTCTTCGAATTGCACACTTCTCTCAATGAAAGTTTTAAGTGTGGATGTGTCAAAGAGCTTGTAGCCCTTTGTGTCCTCACCATATCCAACCATGATACATTCCCTACTCTGTGGCTCCAAAGCCTTCCTCTTTTCTGATGGAATTCGAGCCCATGCTCTAGACCCAAAAATCCTGAAATTTGACACATTTGGTTTTTGGCCAAACCATGCCTCATAGGGGGTTTTTCCTTTGATTGATTTGTGAAAGGATCTGTCTGAATATGAGCAGCATAATTGATGGCTTCAGCCCATAGCTTAGGGCTTAGATCCCTAGCTTCAATCATGCAAGTAGCCATCTCCTTGAGAGATCTATTTTTCCTCTCTGCCACACCATTTTGCTGAGGTGTGTAGGGGATTGAATGTTGCATTTGGATGCCACATTCCTCACAAAGGTGCTGAATGTTATTATTCACATATTCCTTTCCATTATCAGTCCTAAGGATCTTTATCTTATGACCACTATGGTTATCCACTAGGGCTTTCCAAATCTTCAATTTCTCAAACACTTCTGACTTCAATTTAAGGAAGTAAACCCAGCAGAATCGAGAGTAGTCATCTATGAATGTAAGTACATACCTTGATCCACCATATGATGGAGTGGGAAGAGGACCAATGAGGTCTGAATGTACCAATCCAAGTGGTTGAGTGGCTCTCCTTGCCATTCCCTTCTCATAGCTGCGCTCAGGATGCTTTCCAACTACACACCCAATGCATGCACCATTTGATGATTTGATTTCTGGAAGCTCTTCCACCATCTCGTCCTTGTGCAATTGCTGGAGATATTTGTAGTTCATGTGGCCAAATCTTTCATGCCACAACTTGGAGGTCTCGTTGGCATGAGAGACAAGAGCATGGTCACTAGAATTTGGAATGAAATTTGAGAATTTGTACATTCTCTCATCATGATCTGCATACCCTACTGCCACAACTTGATTTGAAGAGATTTCTGAGATTTCTACCAAATCTGGAGTGAATGTCACTCTCTTGGCTTCTCCTGTATGGGTCATTTGATAGACTGATAGCAAATTTGCAGCCAATGAAGGTACATAGAGCACATTACTGAAATAGCCATGCTCCATGTCAATCCTACCAATCCCCTTGGTCTGGAGTTCTGAATCATCTCCCATTCGAACTGTTGGGCCACCATTCGAATGCATAGAGGAGAAGAGCTCTCTGGATGAAACCATATGTCTGGAAGCTCCTGAATCAATGATAAAGGATTAGGGATTCGAAGTACCTGCTACCAAGGCATGACACTTCTCCTTATTGTCAGGGTTTGAGGTGCTCTCTTTCTTCCTTGCGCCCTCAGGGACTGGGATGTTGTTCTTCTCCAGCAGCTGCGCCATTGAGTCAATGGTTTTCTTCATACACGAGCTCTCTGGATGCCATCCCCTATGACAATAGGTGCATTTGGTATTTTCCTTTCCCTTCTTGTCCTTCTCCTTTGACAGATTCGAACCCCCATCTGCAGACTTGGTCTTGTCAAACTTCCTCTTCTCTTGCTGCTTCGAATTCTTGGCTTTCTGCTTTCCTTTGCTTGCATTTGAAACACCCATTGCCAAAGCTTGGTCCTTTGATTTTATGGTGCCCATCTGAACTAGTTTATCCTGCTCTTGAGTGAGACACTCCATGAAGGTAGCTAGTGATGGCATTTGCCAATTTCGAAGGGTCATTTTGGCTGAGTGAAATGTGCTAACAAATACTGAAAACTCTGGGCCTAGCTTCGAAAGGATGGACAGAATCAGTTGTTCCTCCTTCTTAACAATTCCACATTGTTGCAGTTGAAGCACCAGTGACTTGAATTTCGTGAAGAACTCCTGGATGGTTTCAAAATGCGCTGGGCTCAAGCTAATGAGCTCGTTTTCAAGCTGGTGGCCTCTCAGTTCATCAGTTTTCCCAAAGAGTGATTCTAGCTTCACCCATACTTCATTGGGGGTTGTCAAACTGTCTGTATGAAACAAGAGTTCCCTTGAAATGCTCAGGCATAGCAATCCATAAGCTTCATCAAGTCGATTGTAGTACTTTGCTTTCTCCACAGCAGAATTTGGCTCCACTTCTGTGCCCATGGTCACTCTATAGAGACCCTTAGATCTCAGCTTGATGACCATCTCAGCCTTCCAATCGAAAAAATTGAAGGGTGTGAGCAACATTTGGTTTGCTTCCATGACTGCTACGTTAATGGTGAGAAAACTACTGAAACACCTGCAAAAAACACTCAATTTTTATCTGGAAATCCTCTCTAGAATGCAGTTCAACGCTCAGTATTGACCTGCAACTCACTAACTCCACGATGGCTCTGATACCATGTGAGTATTTTGATCATAGAAGATCGAGGAGCTATGGAGAACCTCACAAAATCGAATTAATTTGCAAAAAATGTGGAAAAAACTTGAAAAAGATGATAATTTTACACACAATGTATGCTGAAACCTTTGATTAACTGACTGTCTAACATGTGAAAATGTTAGTAATAGGTTTTTATTACATCCATGAGAAAATTGAGAGCATTAGGTGGCTCAAGCTGAGTGTACAAGTCATCAATGCCAAATTGGCCTCAATCCCCCCTAGGTGGGTCCAACTCAATCCCAATCACCCCAAACAGCCACGAATTCTGGTGTGGAGGTGGCTGAAGCATGCTGGGTCATTAATGAGCTCAAGGCATGCGTGGGTGAGCAAGTAGAGGAGGTTTGGGGGCCCAAGGGAGCATTAAATGCTCCAAATCTAGCCAAAAATGGGCAAAAATCCACCCTAGCGCCCTTGGTCAACTAAAATTACCCAAAACAAGGAGAGAGGGTGCACCAGCAATAAATGAGGGCGCACTTGTGGACAAAATAGGAGGCTGGGTGAACTGGTTTGCTTGGAAGTGGGTGTGAACACTCTCAAAAGTGGGTTTTTGACCAACTATAGTCACTTAATCCAAAACATGGTTTAATTAAGCACATGGGCAATTAAAAATTTATGGATTATGGTACTAAGTGTGGTTACTGTTCTAACACAAAGGAGGGGCCCCGATATGTACAAAATTTGAGGGGGATGTTGCTGCAACAACAAGACCGTGGCTGTAAGCCCGTCAATGTGTGCTTTTTCCCATTGATTGAAAACTGCATCCAAAGTTCAGCAAAATCGCATAAGATGGGGCCAAGTCTATGTAACCATTGAGCACCCAAAACCACATCACATCCGCCTAAGGCCAAGGAAAATTGTTGGAGCGCGGGTTATAATCTCCCGTAGAGATACGCACATTGCGACACTTCCCCTTGCAATGTAAGGTGACCCCATTGGAAATCATGAATTCAAAGTTGGAGCAAGGATGGACAAAAAAATCAACTTGTTTGGCGATATGAGGGTCAATGAAGTTATGAGTGCTAACAGAATCAATGAGTATTGTAAGAGGGAGATTCTTGAAGTAACCCCTAACCCGCATTGTTTTTGGGGTGGTGACTCCAGCTAAACCATGGAGAGATATATCTGGGTGGTCGTCCGGAGACGGAGGGTCAAAAGGCGGATGTCGAATGTCAACCTGATCATCTATTGTATCTAGAGCTTCTTCACCAAGTTCAGAGGCAGACGGAGAATCCACATCCAAGAGATAGAGATTTTTCTCAACACATCTATGTCCCCGAGTGAATTTCTCATCACAATTATAGCAAAGCCCTTTTTCACTATGTTCCCATATCTCTGCTTCAGAAAAATGCTTGATAGGAGTTGGTCGAGGAGCTGGCGTGATGGGAGGTCATTGGGAAACCATAATTCTGAATGGAACAAAAGTGGATTTGTAGCATTGTTGGGCTATGATCTTTTCCTCCTCCAACTTATCCAATCCTAGGACTTCCCTCATTGTGTTGGGACAGAACATTTTAACCTCATATCAGATTGCATCCTTTAGACCACTTATAAAACAACTCTGGTAGAATTCATTAGATAATCCTTCTGTTTGATTGGCCAGTTTCTCAAATTCTATCTGATACTCTCTCATAGTCCCAATTTGGTGAAGTTTAGTGAGTGCTCCTATGAAGTCATCAAAAACATTAGGACCAAATCGTTGCAAAGGGGTTTGGAAAAATTCTGTCCATTTTGGCTCTTCATGAGCCTTGATGTACCAACGGTACCATTTAAGGGATTCATGTTCCAAATGAAAGGATGCAAGCGGAACTTTGTTGACATCAAAAGTATTATGCATACTGAAATATTGTTATGCCCGGTATATCCATCTAGTCATATCATTACCATTGAAGCGAGGAAAATCAAGCTTCGGCCCACAAAAATTACTGGAAGAAGAGAACCCAGTGTCTGCAGAAGATTATGGTTTTCCTTTATTGTTCAGGGATGAATACTGAAGATGGAGGATGAGAAATGTTTCATCCAGATCTTGGATTTTGGTTTTGAGGGCTGCAAGTTCTTCCTCCATGATTTTTGCTCCTGTGCAGGTGACAACCATAACCAAGATTTTTTTGTTTTTTGAATGGGTAGAAAAAAAAAAAAAATTAGTAAAGGAAAATTTGGATTTGGGAAAAACTTTGATGGGTAATTGGGGTTTGACTAGGTTTTGGACACTTTCTAATGGACAGGGAAGCAGAAAATTGAGATTTCAAAAGCGGGGTTAAAGAATGGGAAAATTTTTCAAAGAGGGACAAAAAAGCAGAAATAGGAAATGAACACTATAGAAAAATTTGAAGGCGATTGGGTGAAAATCGAAGAAGTTATGGCAAAACCTAAAAATAGACAGATGTGGGATTTATGGATTTGGGAAGTAGAATTTTGGATAGGGTCCTCAGGAATGAAATATGCAGAATGAGATTTCAGGGGTGTCAGTGAATTTTCAAGGGAAACGGATTTAAAAAAGGGAATATATGGCGAAAATACAAAAACAAAAAAATTGTAACAGATCTGCAACGGCTCGGAATTGATCTACAACAGTTCTAGACAGATGTAATCTGCTATTTATCACTTGGAAATAGATATGGACCACTGGTATGTGTGTCTTCCTAAAGGTTTAGGGGATTCAATCGGCCACCAATGCTTCCTAACGGCTTGTGTATTGGGGTAGTACCCCTCACTCCATGGCTCATGTAAAATTGATAACCACTTTTCCACAAACGATAGCTCTTGGTTTACCTCACGAGTGGGAACTAGTCAATCAGGTAGGGGTTGTTTCCATTTTCGTTGGCAGGTTTTCTCAATGGGCCAGCTACTTCGGGGTTCCTATGGTACTCCTCACAATGAGTTTTAGGGCTATGCCCAAGTACTTTTCGCAGTTAAGCGGATAGGGATTATTCTCGGATCTGAACTTGCAATTGAAAGGAACAATACAAATGCGATAAAAAAAATTGGCAAAATTTCCACCCCATGATCCCAAGAAAGTGCTATGATACCAGATGTGAGGAACCTCCAACAATTAAATGATGAAAATGCACGATATATCAGAAATAGAAGAACACAGAAGAGATTTATTGATCGTGTCACTTCGAGGGGGAAACCTCCTTTGAGCAAGCTCAATACAAATAACTCATGGATTCCTTTATTGGCCTCAACACCTACTTATATACTAAGTCTATGAGCCAATATTATGTATCAATACCATGGAACATATAATACTATGGGACGACTTACAAAGCATATGCGTCCAATACTATGGATGAATACCATGGAACATATAATACTATGGGATAATACAAACTAAGGATCAATACCATGGAACATTTAATACTACAGGATGACTTACAAAGCATATGAGTCCAACAGCAATATACTAACAAAGTAAAGAGAATGATTGACATGGTTTCCTAACATGCACCCACCAAATATGATCAATGGTCTACATTTGTTCGTAAGTATATATAGTATCTCCATGACATCCAAAAATCCCGCTGGGGTGCCCAGATGTTGAATCACACTAATCCAATCAAGGGCCTCCACAGTACCATGCCAATAAGGGGAAAAAATTATTTTATGGTGCAGGGGGTAATTAATTTTAAAAAACAGCCAGATTGTCGTCACTTTCCCCTCAGGTTCACAGGATAAGTGATGAATGAGGGAGGAAGAAAATCCAAATCCACCCGCAGTTTACTCAGCAGTGGGAGAGGTAGCCTCTTTGTTTACTTAATTCACACGAGAATGCCATCCTTCTCAAAGTAGGGGGTTACTCTGTATCAATTTATTATGTGATATCACCATGAATAAAATATCCCCCTTGGTATATGTTACCAGTGCTAAACCTTATATTGGTGCTCGTTCCTGATGGGGTTGTGATACGGGTGGGATATCACGATCAGAAAATAGGATTTGATTGACTCCAATCAAACCTCAGGCAGGCTGAATGTTTCAAATACAGAGGCAAGCAAGTACAAAGATTGTTGCAAGAATGAAGGATTCTTATAATTTAGTTTCTGCAAAAGTATGTTCGATCCTACCTGAAATTTCATTTTCTCTTGTCCATCCAAACAAGAAGTGCCCTAACTGGGGGTGTTCAGTTAGGTATACAAGACGAATCCAGGTTTAAGCATAGAATACACTTCATTTCATTGCTATCCAGAATCCTTGGTGTTTACTTTGGTTTCAAAAATATCTCCAATGATGAAGCTACCAACGCTAAAGGTCTAATCAAGCTATCTCCAACGCTACCAACGATGAATATACCAACACTAAATCCCTAATCAAGCTACCTCCAATGCTGAAGCTACCAATGCTAAATACCTAATAAATCTACCTCCAATGCTACCAACGCTAAATCCCTAATCAAGCTACCTCCAACGCTAAATCCCCGATCAAGCTACCAACACTGAAGTTCAGTATTTCTTGCAAGCTGAGTTTTTTAACATGTAGGTGTTGGCCGCTCAGTTGAGGGTAAATTCCTCCGCTTTCTTGAATTCTTTCCCTTCATAGGCCACCTCCTCACTCTTAATTTTATTGCTAATATGATGAGAGACATGTTATAGGAGAAATAGTAGATATTTCTGAATAAAAGCTTCTAAATATCAAATCGATAGACCACATGTGCAAAGAGGGATCTTTCGTTCATTATTTGTCTAATTACTTTTTTTTAATTGTTTTGTTATTTTGAAATATGGATATCCCTCTGGTCATCTCCCCTGGCACACCTCTAGAAGCACTTTTTCAGCATGAAATGGATAAAGATGCTCCATGCTAGATGCTTCAAACAATTATCTTAGCTGTCGATTTCTCTAAATGGCATTATTGTAGTTTGATTCCTAGGAGATCAAATTTCCAGGAAATGGAAGCAAGGAGGAACTAGCCACAAAATTTGTGTATCTTGGTCCTTAGAATATTTGCATAGCCTCAAAACTAAAACACATGTTTGAGTTCACGGTGACCACACATAGAACACAAAACATATGGGCTGAGAAGAACCAAGGTGCGCCAACCTTTGGTTGAGAGTTAAGCCCCTACGGATAAGGGGCCAAACAATAAATCCTTCTTGCAATGAACTAGGGATTTCCATACATTGTGTAAATCAAAAGATACATCACATTCAACTAGTTGTCTAGCACATATTTATGGTAAATCCCGCTAAACTCATTTGATAATATTGTAGTTCTTAATTTCCTTGAGATCGTTCCTATTCCAATCTTTTGACCTTTCTACAAGAGATTGCAAGCCTAATTTCATGTCAAGATAATTAGCGACAAACCCCTTTATTTGTTCAATCACAACCCTATCTAGATTGGTCAGTTTTATTTACCTCTTAATATGAGCCATGGGACCCAATGCCTAGTCTAAGCATTGAAAAAGTCCTCGCTCTTGATAATTTCTCTCTTCAAAAATCTTAGATGGAAGAGACAAGATATTTTAACCAACACTTAATTGCCTTCAATAACATACAAGACCACCATAAGGAATGGCCATTAAAGGATAAACCAATTCTAAAACCTCTTCCTTTCCATTTGAGATAACGTTGTATAGTATTCCATGCCTTTTAGATACCGTGAGCAACAAATTTCCCTTTCACCTTAACATCGATCATGATAACAACAAGAGTTTGAAAGCCCAAGTTTACCTATGTTGTTTTGTTCCAAGGAGCTTTTTGGTGAATGAAATTCTAAAGAAGCACCTTTTAGGATTTATTCCTATATAATGCTCAAATGATCCATATAAAACATAAGGCATAGTCTTGGGTGTGGGCTCTTAAATTCCCATAAACCCAAATCCTTGGGAGTGAAACATATGCTCTAGTTGACACAATGAGAACCTTTCTGTCACCCTCCATGTTCACCCAATAGATACTAGAAAGAGACTTATTGATACATTGGGCTTACAAATGTAATCCAACACAAGGAATAGTCAACATGGGTCCTTTTCAAGATCTTGGTGCAATTTTGAAACTTGGTTGCAAAATTTGTGGGCTTAGCTAGTCACTTCTCACTTTACTCTTCCACGTGTAGGTGGACCATGTTCCAAAAACTATAGGCGATCTTGGAAGGAGAAGGGAATTCAAATAAACTTGAAAGTTTAAGATGGTTGGATTCAATACCATCCCTACTCAAAAAACTATTGGCAAGGAGGCATCAAAGAATTTCTTTATAACATTGGACTTAGGCCACCAAATTCTTGAGCCAAAGGAAATGGAAAAATATTTGGAGATAATCCAATGTTATTCGTAGATTATTATTCCTTGATAATGACCAGGAAAGACTCATTAACAAAGTGTTCCTTGACAAGTTACCCAACGTCTTTTTCTTGGAGAAGTATACCTTCAATAGGTCTCGGTTTATCTCACTCCAAAGAAATATCTAAGTGCTAATACTCCATCAAGATGGCCTATCCAACATAGATGTATCTACATAGCGATTTTAATGATGTCCATGCAGTAACAAAGATAAACCTCCAAAGGATTCCAAGGGTTTTTGTTCCACAAGAATGATAGGTTCAAAGGCAATTTATGCCCACATGTAAACCTAGAAGCCTCCTAAAAGCTACAAATAATATCCCTAAAGCAAGTAAAATTCCTCCTAAGGTCCAGCGCTCCAAATGAAAGTGCCTCCTCAAGGAAAATTCATCTTATAAAAAGGGTTTCCACAATAAAGATAGCCCTTGTACATGCAAACAAGTTGAGTGCTCTATTCTACTGTACCAACATGCCTTCTTTTGCACAGTTTATCATTCCTTCGCTGCTCTATAATGTTGAAAACAATGGTTAACAATATTCCCTTTAGTTATACACTGATCAAAACAAATTGTAGGATTTTTTCAATAGCTACAGCTCCTCCTAAAGGTACCAAAGTACATGTATAAGAACAAACCCATGAATAGAGTTGTTGGATGCATAGGGAGTGTCTGGAATTAAAGACGATAAAGCTTACTTATTGTATCATTCCCATGATCATTGTAGAAACGCATACATCTATCCAAAAGGTGCCCAAGATGATGCCAACTGTCTCTAAACCTGCCCAACAAACTAAAAAATTGTCCCAAATGCACTTAACTGTCCAAATTGAGGGTTGTTTCTATCTTTACGGTTTGAAATTAACCCAAAAAATGAATTCATTGTTGATTGATTCCTCTTGAGGTCTACATTTCACCCAAAATGTTGGTTTACCACCCAAAATGTTGGTTTACCACCCAGAATGTTGTACAAAATTGTTTGAAGGTGGGAGAAAAGCCCCAAATTACTCCAACATGCCCTGAATTACTTGAAATAGGCCCAAACTTACTAAACCATATTACTTCTTGCTAACATCTATCCACAATCAGCCCATAATACATTTAATTTATCCCATACTTGCCTCATGACGTGATCAAATGTATATATAGTGCCATTTGCAGCCTCTAGCACTCCTAACATTGCTTAAACTTCCTTAGGGAACCATCGTCATGAACAATGTCATGCCCACTAAAGAATGTGATCAAACTCACACACGGACACCCATGCGAATAGTGGGGTAACAAAGTCCTAAAAGAAAATTGGCATCACTAAGAATAAAAAATAAGACTAGGTTGCACAAACCCACCTTGGATTAATAAGCCATGTAGGTTGAGTACTAGGAGCAAAAAGTACCAATAGAAGCAAAATGAAACAACATGGAAGGGAAATGCAAATGTGGTGGCGGAGCAACACTTGTAGAACTATCTATAGTAGGATAGTAAGTTTTCATTTGCATAATACTCAAAAAGTTTATTTCATCTGTATGTTGCAGAATTCAATGGCTCAATGACAACCCAAGAGTGAATTGAAATCAGTTGTGTTATACAACAAAACCAATGATCAAGTAAAATGGGTTTCAATTCCATTATCTATTGGGTCATGGGTAACAATGAAACCATCAACATATGGGAGCCAGTGGAATGCATAACAAGTGTTTTCCAATCCATTCATTCAAAAGTAGGAGAACTACTCTATGTTGGTAAGGATCTTGCATGGTTAAAGAAGGAAGGCATTTTCTTTTACAAATATGAATACATTCCTTTACCTCTTCATAGCTTATTGGAATGGCCAAGTGTAGATGATTCTTCAATAAATTCTTTTTGTTACAAGTTATTTTCATAAATGCAAATTGGAATGAAGGAAAAAGGTGGCACCCATGTACATAGCGTCATTTTCGTGCCATTCTCTATGTTTGTTCATCTTTTTGGGAAGGATGAGTCGATTAGGGAAACTAGTAAAATGTATTCTACTTCAAAACCTTCAGATGCGCTACTCACAATTTTGTTTTTCTTCGGGTGGGATAGAAGAGTACATGACCAAAGTGGAGGAGAAATAGAGTGTAGATTGAGTCATGATGCCTTGACTTTCAAGTACATCTTTTGAATACTCTTTACTTTTAATTGTATCATGCTTCTTCATTTTTAGGGGCTAGAAGAGGTAAAAAGAGAGTTGCATATCAATGTAACAAATCATATTAGGATACACTGAGTATTTTTATTTGATTCTTTCAGGTATTGGATTTCAAGACAAATACTATATATCTCATTTAAATTCTGTAGGTGGAGACATGTTCGACAAATGAGGAAATGGGTTTGGGTTCCAAAGGAACAAGATGACGATGATGGAACACATTCTCCAATAGTTTCACTTGATGTTATGAAAAATGGTGAATTATTTACAACATTGTCAATGGAGGAGGATTGGTCACTATTTGAAGTCAGAGAAAAATTGGAGCTACACGAATACTTTGACCATTTTGTATTTATACACAACGGTAAAATGGTGAGAATGTAAAGATGAATATCATGATTTTAATTTGTAGACTTACCAAGTTATTGGAATGTGAGATCTTTCATATAGACAAAATAATTATAATTTCTTTTATTGTATTTTGTAGGTGGGGAAACGGTGAGAACATACTATGCATTGCAAAGATTGTGTCAAGCCTCCCACCATTGAAATTAGGGAATGCTAAATCTTTGTGGAATGAAAATATAACACGCATAATTAATCCACAGTATAAGAGCGTTACCTAAATGCAATGGACATTCTGTTTTGCAATCTTTAGTATTGCTTTTGCTTCTATCATTTGTGAAGCTATAGTAGTCCATATCAGTCAAGACCTGGATTTCTCTAAGGGTTTGACGTAGTAGTCATATCCTTAGTTTTGATTACTACTTTGTTGGCTTCCATAATATATGATAAATGGGAAATTTATGTGTCTTCAATCAAGAGAGCTTGTTGTTTTTGAAATTCAATTTAGTGGCTATAACCAACTTTCTAAAAACCTGGGTTTTGACATACTAGTCATATACTTGGTTTTGATTACAAATTGTTGGATTTCATAATATATGCCAAATAGGCAATTTATGCATCTTGAATCAATGGTTTAGTGGCTAGAAAAAGAACAAGAGAACAAAAAGAAAGCAATTTTGACATATAGGTCCTTTAGAAATCAATTTTCATTCCATAGATTTATGATCATTTTATGTAAATATGGGTGTTTTGGTACATATCCAACTCAATATCGATATCTCGTAGTGCTTCTCATTTTCATGATGAACAACAATGAAAAACCTTGTCATTTTGAAATTCTTAGCAAGAATCAACCCCAAAACTCCATCATTGGGACATTTCTAAGCCATTATGGACACATTACAGACCTTAAAGTTGCAATCTAATTGGCCCTAGAACAATCTTGGATAAATATGTACCATAAACAAATAGTATATGGCATTGTACTTGCATTATGGGCATGAATATGGACAAGGGAAGCAAATCTGGGAACTTGGGGAGAAGTCTATGCATGAGCAGCAAGAAAAAACAGGCATAAACCTCAATTCTGGGCAGCTTGGAAGGTACATCAACCTATTTCTCCCTTCAAACAACATTAAAAAGGAATTCTAGCCACTCCCAGGCTAAGCAACACTTTATCTTAGACCTAGGAAAGTTTTGACCACAAAAAAGCCAAAAATCAGACTGTCAGGCATGTGAAACAGCCAAAATCAGCCAAAAATCATACATGACTTGCTTCTTTGTAAAACTAGGAAAACACCTCACAACATCATCCATGTAAACACCATGCTCTATTTATCTATTTCATCAAAATTCATAAGAATCCAAGAAATAAGATTTCCAAGTTGCTAAAAAACCAAAAGCTTTATATTTAAATAAAAACAAATAAGTTTAATATCTAGCAATAAATAATTCAGTTACATCACAATTATAACTAAATTCAAAGAAACGCTTTGGAAACAACCACTTATATATTTGCAGGTTCCTCAAATATGCTTTGAACCTTCTTATGCAAATATTTAGATCCACCCACAGATGTAGAACCAAGACTTGTGAATTGCAAAATGAAACATGTTAATAATTTTTTGCACATTACAGAACCCTAAATGTGGCAGATACAAGGGGCCCCAAGAACAAGAAGTTTGGATCTACTCCAGCATTGATAAGAATGCTTACAAAATGCTTAACTGGTTACATCACATAACACCATTATTTCATCATACTTGATTGTTTATAGGAGTGTTAATCTAGTTGGTGGTCCCATTGATACACTGTTAGCAGTTGGACTTGCCGAGTTGGATTGAGTGGCACCACCTTATAAATAGCATGGAAATGTGATAAGCGCAAATGAAAGAATTCAAACTACTGAAAACATTTTACTTACGAGATAAAATTTGCAAGTTTAACATCTTCCAATTATTTTGCACTAGAATATTTTCTTCATGCAAAAGGTGCAATTATTGTATTTTCCCCTTAAATTTATCAGGATGATACTAAACTATGTGCACTTCCCCGTAGTCATAGTTGTTCATCTAAACTATGCCACTTATCCTCTTTGAAAATATAACCTTCCTTAGTAAACTCAGATCTGAATAGATATTGGACTGATTGAGGTCCTTGATGGAATTTTAAACAATGGATATAATTTTCCATTGAGCAAGAAACATTATGCCCCTCGGGAGGGAACTATAAGGAATGATGAACATTTGTACCTATAAAATCACTATCACAGTAGGATCTAGATAATATAGATACCTCACAATTGAAATATTTAACTTATTATGTAAGAAACAAGTGCATATACAATTATGGAAAAACAAATGATCAAAAACCAGGTATAAATGATCAAATACCAGAACAAATGATCAAAAACTAGAAAACATAAATGATCAAAATAAGATTCTATTAACAGTCCAACCCAAAAATGATTTTGGATCATCCTTATATAACAATAGGAATAAATAGGATGCCTTAGGAGGCTTGACAAGTGGTTGGCTTAGATTAGACCCAAATCCCCCCTAGGTTGACTAATGAGATCCCAATTTACCCCAAACCCTTACTAATTCCTCATGTGAACATTGGGCATGCATGGGAAGACTCACCTGAGGCTAACACATGTGAAGCAGGTTATTGGTGGGTGGTTATGTATCTAAGGAGATTCCAAAACAACTAACTGTGGACCAATATTACTAGATTCATTGCATGGGCGCCTTTAGTCAACACAGTTTCTTTAAAACAGGGAAAGAGGTCGCCTTAGGAAAAATAGTGGTAATAAATGCATGAGGTATTCATAATGAGGGTGCCTAACAGCTATACTTGACCACCTTTGGTGTTAACGAACAATCCACTCGAGTGGACGCGAGCCGTATCTCCCTAGTTCAAGTGAATCTAGAACAAATAGAATAGAATACAAAACTCATTTCCTAGATCTAGTTACAGATCAAGTGCTTAGATATCATACCTTTCAGATCGCGGATCCTTCTCCTTGTTGTTGCTCCAAGTCTCGCAGTCGTCAAATCTCCAACTGCAAGACCTGTCAAGACAATATGGAAACAATACAAGCAGTACAAGATATCTAAACAATAACTGATCTAAACTAACAGTTGAGGAAGAAAGTTCTAAATATTATCAATGAGACAACATTTATGGAAATAGATTATATTAACTGTATTAAAAAGTGGGAATACATAAAAAGGATGAAGCTACAACCAAAGCCTCAATGTTGCATCCTCCATCCAACATGTCCAAGCCAAGCCTCCAACGTGGTACAAGCTTCCCAATCACCAATATGGATTCTACCAGCATAAGGATACCATAGACCTTCCCCCCTCTCATGGAGAGAGTGGGTGTTTATATAGGGCTAAAGAGATAGGGTAGGTTGAGGATTAGGGGGATATGGTTAAGGGATCCTCCCATAAGGCTAGGAACCGAAATGCCACCTCACCTAGAGCCTAGGGATAGGCATCCACCTCAACAAACTTCTAGAAAGGCCTCGAGACTCCCCAAAATAGCCTTTAACCAACCTCGTCACACCCCGGTAGAGGACACAGAGTGACAAAGAGGGGTCGTTGTACTTGGTAGGAAGACAAAGTGCGACAATGTCTCACCCTAGCTGACTAGAAACTATGACGTCGCACCCTAGATGAAGGAGAAGTGTGACTGCCTACTCAAAGAGGTCAACTAGGCAGGAAAAATCTCTCAATTGGATGTGTTTTAGCCCAGAATTAGTTTAGGGGTTAGAGCAAAGAGTTTACACAATGGTTAAGATGACAACTTTATCACAACGGTCATGATGACGACACTTAGTCATAAGGACGATACTTGCAATGGTCATGGTGATGACACTAAGTCAAGATGACGACACTTGCAACACTTGCGACACTTGCACAAGGGTGACGGCATTTTGGTGTAACAGAATGCCCCCCAAAGCATGAAGCTAATGGAATGAGACAAGTGAAATGATTTGTAATAAGAAAAATGGCAAGGACTTGCTGGTTGGAAGGAGTTACTGTAGAAATTACCTGAGATCCACAAGTCTCATACAACACAAAACATGGTTGCCGACCAATACACTGCAGATCCATGATAGTAAAAATTGACTGAACACAATCATGGTTACTAGAAACAATCATAGATCCATGATGAGATGATAACACAGCCACGACCAATACAAAAGTGGATCCATGTAACTTTGAACTGACAACACAGCCACGACCAATACAAAGTGGATCTGTGCGTCTCAAACAATCTCCATCACAACCTGGGTAGGCAAGAACTTCCCCAGGGTCTTAAAGCTGAACTCGCAATGATACGAATATATCCATGTGATTACAATGTTTTGGAGTTGAACATGGTAAAAACCACTTGATTACCGGTCATTTATGTATACCGTTAACAAGTGCGAGGGGAATCACCATTAATGTCAATGATCCCCAAGGTATCACAGTACATACCATCAAGCGTAAATCAATGAACTGAAGTCGAATGCCTAATGGAATCTTTCAATCAAGAGTCAATGAGGTAAACTCATGTTGAAAACGAGGTAACCTGCCATTGAGGCATGCAGGCCCAAGGTACTTGGTTGGTTTCTAAGTTCAATCCTCAGATGATGATTTGAAATCGACGAGGATTAACCCATCGAAGGAGGTCCATGATGAATCCCCCATCATCGACATGAAATTTGATAACAAATTTTTGGTGTAGATCGGACGGTAGATTAATGTGCAAGACTGACTCAAGGTAGACCAACATGATCGAAGATATACTGACTGCAAATGATGAGTAATGAAACATCTATTGAACATGGGCATGGCATGACTTGGAAGTATTGACATGACGAGAATGATACTAACTCCCAATGAGACTGATGGTGGAAGCATTCTTTGGCTGACCCAAAGGAGCGACGTGACTCATGGAATTGACAAGACTCGAGGACAAACAGATTACCCAAGTACTGAATGCAAATGCAAACAAGTGCCATGCTCAAGAGTGACTATGTACTGGCATAATTAAGATGTAACATAAAATCTTCCCTTTTTTCCCATCATGATTGATGAGTGCCTCATGTGTTTTTGACGAGCTTGATGAGGGTAACCAGATGCTCGGTATAGATCATCTCATAAATGAGTATAATCCCAAACGTTTTACGAACCGAGGAAAGGAGGGGTTCATCCCATAATGGGCCCTTCAATGTTTAAAATTTAACGACTCCAAAGAAGGAAAACTCGGTGTCATTTCATGTTTAGAGAGTCTGAAAAGAACTAAAGAAGACTCCAAAAGGTCCTTTTTCGTAAAGTTAGTCTCTTCGCCCAGAAAAGGGTAAAAAAACATGAGAGAGAACTCTTCCATCCATGGTTGGTTGGAGTATTCCTTTTTTCATAAATAGTGCTTCCTGGTTTGAAAAAGAGGTAAACTATCACCAGAAAGACGATCATTCAAATGCTTTTACAAGCGTGAAAGTATCAAGTGCACTTGGCAATCTTTTCCTATTTAGGGAGTCTGAAAAGAGCTTAAAAGGACTCCATGAACAACTTTGTCATGGTTGACGACCGAGTACGACAAAGGAAAAACTAAACTTGGCATAGTTCCTTTTCAATAAATAGTCTAGCGAGGCCGGATAAAGTGATAAACCTATACTCGTTAGACACACCATTTTACTCAAATTTTTAACGAGCATGGTAATGGTATCAAAAGCACTCAGAATATTTTTCATGTTTGAACCAGAGCACGAAAAAGTAAAAACTAAGCTCAAACCATTTTTTCATGTTTCTACCAGAGCACGAAAAGAGTGAAAAGTAAGCTCGAATGCCATCTTACTATTTTTAACGAGCTCGAAGATAGGTTGAAAGAATGCTCATGATGTCTGCTTCATTTTTTAATGAGCTCGTAACAGAAAATGAACTATGCTCGGGATAATTTTCATGGTTTAATGAGCTCGAAACCTAAAAAGGGAAAGTATGCTCAAAAATGTTCCCAATGGTGAACTTTTTCCCAACATGGCATCCAGAGGTTGGTGGGTGCCCCCAACATGATTGCTAGAAGTAAGTGACTTAGATCCAATGTGGTGTGGAGAGGCGATCAAGTTGACTTCAACATAACTTCTAGAGGTTGAAGACATGCCCCCAAGCTTCATTTCATCCACCTAAGGCATAGGAGGGTGAAAAGAAGGTTTAGGTACTAAGTCTATGAGGAGACTCGACTCAAAGGGAAAGGATATGTTTCATTCTTTAACAAGCTTGACACAAGATTAGAACTCTGCTCGTGGGAACCTATTTCATTTTTTAATGAGCTTGACATAGAAATGGAACTATGCTCATAGGTTAAGGCCCATTGATGGGTTCCTTCCCAACATGATGCCCAGATGTTGGTAAATGCCCCCAGCATGATTTTTTGAGGCTTAACATGGTAGTGTTCCCTCAACATGATTGTTGACGTGGAGACATGTGGCATGCCCCCCAAGATACATTTTGTCTGAAAATGTTTCTTGCTAACCCAACTACCAACCTGGCTACTAATATGAAAATGTTCACCAAGGGGGGGAAAACGAGAATCAGATGAAATGAAGGTTCAAGTTCTAACTCTAGCGAGAGACTCGAACCGATGGGAGGGAGATCTATTTCATTTTTACACAAGCTTAAAATAGACGATAACTATGCTTGAGGGGGCCCATCTTATTTTTTAACGAGCTTGAAATGGAATAAAACTATGCTCGAGTGGATGGTTTCATTTTTATGCAAGCTTGAAACCAAAGGTAAACTATGCTAGAGTGTTCGGTTTCATTTTTTAAGGAGCTTGAAACATAACATAAACTGTGCTCATACCCCCCATCCTCAGGGGGAATAAACCACTAAAACATGCGGAACATTCAAGGAAGTCTGATGACTAGCATTCATGCGATGATTGGGTGTCACGAAGGAAAGTTGATCAATGGTCACAATCCTCTCATCGTAGGGAAAATACATCACTCGAAAGAGTGTGGACACGACAGCTTTCATAGCATAGACATAATCACGTCCAAGGAGTAGATTGAAATCTAAAGGACCTTGGACAACCATGACATCAACATAAACAGTTTTACCTCTCAACGTGACAGGTAACTGCGGGAGAATCCCTAAAGGTCCAGTAGGCCTTCTATTAAAAGCCAAAATCTAGTCAGTTACTAGCACAAGCTGAGGGGAACCTATAGCCTGCCAAGCAATTGAGGATAAAATACTAACAGAAGCTCCCTCATCAACTATCGTACGAAATATTTCTTTATCGGAAAATCCTACAGATATTTGAAAAGGAATACTCGAAGGAAAACAAGATTCTGTTAGACTATTCCAATCAAAGGAAATGACCTCAGTACTTGGGGGGGTCCTGTAGGAATGGACAGGTTCTCCATTTCCCTAGGACATTCTGAACTGACTAGGTAAACATCAATGGTTTCTGGTTCACTCTCATTGGGGAGAGTAGGATGGGATGAAGACTGTGTCAAGGTGACAGTTGCAGTCTGAACGCTCTCTGATAGAAGAGCGAGATCGGGTGGGGATGACAGCGACTCGATAACTTCACTCTCGGAAGGAAGAGTGGGATCAATTACGGATGAAACTGAATTGATCACTTGGTCACCTAGTGGGGGGTCGAGGGACAACTTACTATCACTTGTCGGAAGCACCTGTTGAGAACTACTAATATCTTCCAACCACTGCGAAGCTTCATCCACGCTTGGACAAAGGTAAGTATGATGCATGCCCTTGCATAGCCAGCAAGGGTCTGTAGCTCTACCCTTCCGACCCTTCACCAATGGGTCACTAGTCGAGGGAGTATCATCAACATGATGGTTAGAGGTTGATGATACAAGTGGTTTGGGGTTTTTAGACCACACTTCTGACACACGGGAAAGACCAGGACAATTCTTGAGAAGGTGATCACCCTTGCAAAGTTTGCAAGGGAACTTGGGCTTACGAGGTGTTCTCATAGAATGAGTGCCATCAAAGGCAGATGGTTGACGCTTGGTCTCTTTCTTATCCTTCTTCTTCTTAATCTTCCTTTTCTTCTTCTTCTTCTTCTCCGCCTTCTTACTAACATCAGAGTTTTCAGTAGGAGAAGAGGAAGAGACGGAAGCCAATTCAACTCTCGATGGAGAAGGAGAAGGGCCACCATGAGATTGATGCTCATATGGTGAAGGACCTAGGTTTGACACAATTGGCGCACTTGGTGTAACTGGATTGGAGAATAACCATACCGGTAATCCTATCGTCAATCCAGGAAGACTCAACGTAGCCATAAAGGGAGGACCAACAGTTCCACAAGGGGGAATAACAAATGGCATACCTTGGAAAGGGGCCTCTTGGTTGGTAGTCTCGGAAGAGTCTTCCATATCTAAATTTCCTAAGAGACTCTAGAGTACCACACAAGACAAACACTACTCAAGTCTAAAATCAACAAGAAAACTGTGTGAATACGAGTGGATTTAAAGTATAGAACCTCACAGGATTATCAAGGCATCGCAAACCGCTATATACTGCAGGGTCCAACAATATGACGTGACAAGGAGGATTGGGACCATACCCTTGCCTGCATACCCGATTACCTGGATAGTATGTGCGTGCTAATCTCCTCGAGTGTTGTTCTCAGTGTATCACTTTGCCAAGATGGCCAAATGGTTAACTCAATTGGTTTCAGGAATCCTAGTGGTGTCTCCCGATATACGCAAGGTACGTGGGAGCTCAAATCCGTAGTGGTGTTGTCTAATGCACAACCGTTCAGAAAGAGACCTTCCGATATACTACCGAGTACATGATACACCCTTCGATATACACCAAGTACGTATTATGGTACTTGGTGGGTACGTCAAGGAGCTCAATATACCGATAAGTACATGGAAGACTACAATACCCCCGGGATACAGTGCTGGAAAATAACGACAGCTGCCACGCTTAAAGACGCCGGAACATGTCTCTAACTTACACACAGTTACTAAATGATTTTAACCTAAGCAAGCGTTAATTTTATCTTGTACTGTTAGGTGGATGCATGAGGTGAGTACATAAATGTAAACATAATGCAATCCTCAACTACATGATAATGCACATTTTCCTTTCCTTTTCAATCAAAACTACTTAAGGTAAGGAGAGATTTGTCTTTCTTTCAAACCAAAAGTACTTAGGTAGTAGCGAAAAGAAGAATTCCTTCCTAAAGTGCAATAACTCTAACTTTATGCAATAATCAGCTAAAAAGTGCAAAGAAAACGAAAGTTGCAACAAATCTTAACAATGTATGAGACAAAATAATGAAGCACTTTCAATTTTCACATGCATGTATCAAAAAATGGAATTTGATAACTAAACACTTTTCATATCTATATACAGAAAGTGAGAGAATATCTACGACACTTCTAATCATTCAGAAAATCCCAAAGAAAAAGGGCAAGCACCCAAACAACTCAAAGACACTCAAGAAAGGCTCAAAACCTACCAAATGCAATAATTATAACTCATTTCCTATCTTTTTACACTTGAAAAAGACACATCTAAGCTACGGAAAGAAGGATTCCATAAACGTTTCCAATCAAATGCAAGACAAAGATAAGTACTTAACAAAATATATAACTCCAATACACACAAATATGAAACAAGCCTTTCTTCTTCTTATGATGTTAAGACCAAGAATATCAAATGATTAAAAATAAAGTAAGAAGAATAGTTACATTTTCCAAATTCATGAATATATCAAGAGTGACAAAATCAAGCTTTTCTTTGAACTAAAGTGGGGACAAAGAATCAATCTTTCCCAAAAATGATTGAATAGCTTAGCATGTAAGGGAAACAAGATGCATAACCCAAGAAAAAGAGGCTCAAAAAGACATGGACATCCCACACTCTTCAAGTCTTTAAAACAAGCCAATCACGCCAAACCAAAAATGATCTCAAAACCTTGAGATTGGTCAAAACGACTAAAGGATGCACGATTCATGGCCCCCCCTACCATGAGGGGGAATTTTTTTCCAAAAATAGAACCCATTTCACTTAAAAATGCAAGCAAAACACTAGTTTTGACTCAAAGGGCCAAACATGAATCCAAATCTTAAAAGACCCAAAAACCAATACAAACAAGCCAAACAAAACACTGCTGGACAAAAAGGGTCTTTGCTTGGAAGGTACAGTGCAGAGGAGTCTGCACACAAACCAAAACTCAAATCAGAAATGGAGAAGGGGTGCCTGAATGGCAACTTTGACAGATCGGCACAATTTGTGCTTGTCCACAGTGAGACGTCGCAGTTTACCAATGCGGGAAGTGTGACGTTGTCGCAATATACCAATGGAAGGGTTGTGACGACAGGCTAACAGGAAAGGTACAGAGATAAAAACAACACAGTGTCGCTCTGGGTACACTAACCAGGTGTGACAAACGAGATCTGAGTTCAAAAATGAACCAATTCTCCAGATAATGAGCATAAAAAGGTCTATAAATGAGAAGTACAAACTTAGAGGAAGCAGATCAGAGTCTTCCATATGAAGATCTAATAGTGAAATCAACTCAAGAAGCAAATGACAAATAGAAGGCTTGTCTCAAGTAATCAATTGAAAATGACTCTCAGATTGGCAACTACATAACAAGATGTAAGTCCCCAGTATGGTCGCCAGATTTGTTAACGAACAATCCACTTGAGCAGACGCGAGCCGGATATCCCTAGTTCAAGTGAATCTAGAACAAATAGAATAGAATACAAAACTCATTTCCTAGATCTAGTTACAGATCGAGTACTTAGATATCATACCTTTCAGATCGTGGATCCTTCTCCTTGTTGTTGCTCCAAGTCTCGCGGTCGTCAGATCTCCAGCTACAAGACATGTCAAGACAATATGGAAACAATACAAGCAGTACAAGATATCTAAACAATAAATGATCTAAACCAACAGTTGAGGAATAAAGTTCTAAATATTATCAATAAGACAACATTTATGGAAAGAGATTATATTAACTGTATTAAAAAGTGGGAATACATAAAAAGGATGAAGCTACAACCAAAGACTCAATGTCGCATCCTCCATCCAACATGTCCAAGCCAAGCCTCCAAGGTGGTACAAGCTTCCCAATCACCAATATGGATTCTACCAGCATAAGGATACCATAGACCTTCCCCCCTCTCATGGAGAGAGTGGGTGTTTATATAAGGCTAAAAAGATAGGGTAGGTTGAGGATTAGGGGGATATGGTTAAGGGATCCTCCCATAAGGCTAGGAACCAAAATGCCACCTTACCTAGAGCCTAGGTATAGGCCTCCACCTCAATAAACTTCTAGAAAGGCCTCGAGACTCCCCAAAATAGCCTTTAACCAACCTCGTCGCACCCCGGTAGAGGACACAGAGCAACAAAGAGGGGTCGTTGCACTTGGTAGGAAGACAAAGTGCGACAGTGTCTCACCCTAGCTGACCATAAACTATGATGTCGCATCCTATATGAAGGAGAAGTGCGACAGCCTACTCAAAGAGGTCAACTTGGCAGGAAAATCTCTCAATTGGATGTGTTTTATCCCAGAATTATTTTAGGGGTTAGAGCAAAGAGTTTACACAATGGTCAAGATGACAACTTTATCACAACGGTCATGATGACAACACTTGGTCATATGGACGATACTTGCAACGGTCATGGTGACGACACTAAGTTAGGATGACGACACTTGCAACACTTGCGACACTTGCACAAGGGTGACGACATTTTGGTGTAACATTGGCCCATACATTGTGGATAAGTCATCATTTATCCTAACCAACTTCTAACAACCTTCTAACAAATTTGGGATGCAATAATTAACCTGTTTAGGACCAATTAATTAATAATATGACTAATTTCTAAGGTCCTAGGTGTAATAATGTTCTAACACCCCCCCATAAGCTATACTTGTGTCAGTAATAAAAAATAAGGCCTTGGCAAGTAGGCTCGTGTCACCTTTTACAACATCAAATTTTATTTGTCCATTTAACGAAGTTAAGGAGGAAAACCACATGGGAAATAAAATCTCCCCTAAAAAATGGACATGTGGCATATCTGAAAAATACACCAATATTCACCATGCATCACTCACCCCAAGGAGTGATCTAAGGTAAGTGAAGGTATTCTCAGTAAAAATCTTGGTGAAGATATGAGCAGTTTGCTGAGCAAAAGGGAAATACTACAATGCTATGATCTGGTCATGCACCAAGCCTCGAATGTAGTGCATGTGAATCTCTATGTGATTGGTCCTCTGTCTCTGTGCTGGATCAGTGGATATCTTTATTTTTCTTTGATTATCACACCAAATTACTATGGGTGAATCAAACACAAATCCAAACTCTCGAAGAATGCCTTGCAACCACACACATAGTGTAACTGCATTCATTTCTCCCCTGTATTCGGCCTCAGCTAAAGATAAGGAGATGGTGTGTTGCTTCTTACTTGAATAGAAAATGGGACCATGTGCAAGCATAAACACATAACTAGAAGTAGACTTCTGATCAAAACTATCTCCAACCCAATCAGAATCAGTAAAACCAACTAGTTCAAGAGATGAACCAACTGCATAGTGGATGCCAAAATGTTTGGTACCCTGTACATAATGTAGGATCCTCTTGGATGCCTTCCAATGGAACTCATGAGGCTCTTTCATGTTCCTTTCAACATCCCCAACAACATAAGAAAAATCTAGTCGAGAGTGAGTAAGATACAACAAGCTCCCAACTAGTTGTTTATACAGTGAGTTGTCAACTAGTGGTGACGAACCCCAATCAGTAAGCTTAACTCCAGAAAGGAATGGGAATTTTTCAGACTTACATTCAGCCATATTGAACTTCTGCAGAAAATCAGAAGCATATCTTGATTGATAAATAGATATCCCATCCCCAGTTTGATCAATCTCCAAACCCAAAAATTGTTTCAACAATACTAGATCGGTCATGGAAAATGCACTGTGCAATGCAACCTTAATTGAGCCCAATTATTTGGTGCAGATACCAGTGATAAAAATATCATCAAAATACAGTACTATAATTAATATCATGTCACTATCATGCTGCATATATACATTAGGATCAGACTTACATCTCTCAAAGTTCAAAGATAGTAGAAAATTGTCCATTTTGGCATACCAAGCTCTAGGAGCTTGCTTGAGCCCATAGAGTGACTTCTTCAACCTACACACAACTGTATGATCAGAAACGAATCCTTCAGGATACTTCATATCTATCTCCTCATCAATATCCCCATGAATAAATGCACTCTTCACATCCATGTGATGAACCTCCCATCGCTTGGAAGCAACAATGGCTAAAACTAGCCTGATTGAATCCATCATTTCCACCGGTGCAAATTTATTTGTATAATCCAGTCCATGTACTTGAGAGAATCCCTTAGCCACCAACATGGACTTATACTTCATATAAGATACATAATATTCCACTTTGGTTCTATAAACCGATTTACATTGCACTAGTTTCCTCTTGGGAGGAAGAGGGACCAAATCCCATGTTTCATTGTCATGGAAGGAGTTCATCTCTTCTTGCATGGTTTTTTTCCATATTGGATCTTTTGAAGCTTCTGAATATTATTTGGGATCATATCCAACCATAATAAAACACCTATCAATAATATCATAATCACAAGATGCAAAATCCTTGTGAAATTGAGATCTAGTTTTCCTAGGATCTTGAGGATCTCCTACAAGCTCACCAGCAGCTGTATGTTTTTCTCGACCCACTTGGGCCTTGAGGGAGGGTCATGATCAGAATCCATGTGATCATCATCATTATAAATCTCAGAATCATAAATATCATAGAAATAACCATCACTTACATCATCATCAAGAAGATGATATGAGCATTCCCCTTCACCTTATTCTGCAGCATGCATGGGCTCTTCTTCTTCGAACTGAACACTTATTTCAATGAATGTTTTATGAGATGAGGGATCAAAGAGATTGTATCCCTTTTTATATTCTGCATAACCAACCATTATTTACTCCTTGCTTTGGGGCTGCAATGCATTTCGCTTCTCTGGTGGAATCCTAGCCCAAATTTTGAGCCAAACACCCTGAAATGAGAAACATTGGGCTTGTGGCCCATCCAAGCTTCATATGGAGTCATTCCTTCCAAGTATTTATGTGGTGCTATGTTCTGAACATATTCATCAAAATTCATACCTTCATCCCATAGCTTAGGAGACAAATACTTATCCTCCATCATGCATGTGGCCATCTCCTTCAATGCTCTATTCTTACGCTCTGCAACACCATTTTTTTGAGGTGTGTAGGGCACAGAATGTTGCATTTGGAAGCCAAACTCCTCAAATAGCTGTTGCATGTCCTTATTAAAATACTCCCTTCCATTATCAATCCTCAATACTTTTATATTCCTCCCACGAAATTTCTCCACAGATTTTTTAAAAACTTTGAAACATTGAAAAACTTCAGATTTTTGCTTGAGAAAATACAACCAACAATACCTTGATAAATCATCAATGAAGGTAAGTACATACTTTGAGCTTCCATACGAGGGAGTGGGGAGAGGAAAAATAATATATGAATATACTAAACCAAGAGGTTCAATAGCTCTCCTTGCCTTCCTTTTCTCATACTTCTTCTCAGCATGCTTCCCAACAATGCACCCTTTGCAAGTGCCATTGGAAAATCTGATTTTTGGAAGCCCTTCAACCATATCTTCTTTGCTCAATTATTGAAGATATATATAGTTGAGGTGTCCAAACCTCTCACGCCATATATTTATGACTTCATTACCATGTGACAGAAGTGCATTTGGAGAAGAATACCCAAGAAAATGAGAGAACTTGTACATCCTCAAATCATGGTCTGTAACACCCACTGCAACAATTTTTCCAGTGGAAATGTCTGATATCTCCACATAATTTTGAGTGAAGATCACTCTCTTGTAAAAACCAGTGTGGGTCATTTGGTATACAAAGAGTAATTTTGCTGCAAGATCTGGTACATACAGTACATTACCGAAGTACCATTTTCCAGAGAGATTTTCCCAATGCCTTTAGCAGGGATTTCTGAGTCATCTCCTATGAGAATGGAAGAACCACTGTATGGAGCAAGAGTAGATAATGAATCTCTTGAAGAAGCCATGTTCCTTGAGGCACCTGAATCTATGATTAAAGAAGAGTACTCTAAGGTAATGTCCATCAAAGCATGGAACCTCTCCCTGTCTTCATAAACACCCTCTTTCTTCTTCGAACTTTCTGGAAAAGGAATGTTGTTTTTCTGTAGGAGATGGGTCATCAGGTCAATGGTTTTCTTCATGAAATAACTCTCAGGGTGCCAACCCTTTTGACAGTAAGAGAATTTTCTCTTCACTCCTTGTCTTTCTTCTTCTCTTGTGGTTTGAAACCCTTGGGTTTTTGCTTGCCTATATCTTGCTTCAAATATCCAGCATCAAGAACTTGATATGTTTGCTTAATGGAACCCATCAAGACCAACTTATCTTTCTCTTGAGTTAGCATCTCCATGAAATAAGCCATTTAATGCATCTTCCAATTGCGAACTATAAGTTTTGTGGAGTTAAATGTAGAGACAAATACTGAATACTCAGGACCCAACTTTGAAATGATGGACAAAACCAACTGTTCGTCCTTCTTGTAAATGCCACACTGTTTGATTTGCAAGACCAAGCTCTTTAACTTTCTGAAGAATTCTTGAATGGAATCGAAGTTGCTTGGGCTTAATGAGATTAGCTCATTTTCAAGATGATGGCCCCTCATCTCACTAGTATTCCCAAACAAAGAATCAAGATTTAGCCATACTTCATTTGGTGTAGCTATACTTTCAACATGAAACATGAGATATCTTGAAATACTGAGACAAATCATTCCAAATGCTTCATCCATCCTGTTAAAAAACTTGGACTTCTCTACACTAGAGTTCGGCTCAACCTTAGTTCCCATGGTGATCCTGAAAAGACCCTTGGATCTCAACTAAATAACCATCTCATCCTTCCATTTGAAATAGTTGAATGGAGTGAGCAAGTTTGGGTGAGTTTCCTCCATCTTCTACTACTTGCGAACTTGGTGACAATGGTGCACTATAAACCTGCAATAAAAACTCTCAACACTCATGAGGGGATCTACACTAACAAATTCAAACCCTATTTGATAGTAGGTGCATTCGGGAGAGCATCACACCCTGGATACTCTCCAATGGATTTCTCCATTGGATTCAATGCAATGGTTCCAAGGACTTCTTTGATTTCTCCACTGCTTCTAGCACACCACTAAAATAGTCTATTGGCTCGAATAATAGCTCCAAGAACTATGATACCAAATAAAATCACTATCACAGTAGGATCTAGCTACTATAGATACCTCACAATTGAAATATTTAACTTATTATGCAAGAAATAAGTGCATATACAATTCTGGAAAAACAAATGATCAAAAACCAAGTATAAATGATCAAATATCAAAACAAATGATCAAAAACCAGAAAACATAAATGATCAAATATCATATTATATTAATAGTCCAACCCAACAATGAGTTTAGATCATCCTTATATAACAATAGGAATAAATAGGATGTCTTAGGAGGCTTGACAAGTGGCTAGCTTAGATTAGTTCCAATTCCCCCCTAGGTTGACTAATGAGATCCCAAATTACCCCAAACCCTTACAAATTGCTCATGTGAACATTGGGCATGCATGGAAAGACTCACCCGAGGATCACACATGTGAAGGAGGTGATTGGTGGGTGGTTAGGTATCCAAGGAGAGGCCAAAACAGTTAGTTTTGGGCCAATATGACTAGATTCATTGCATGGGCGCCTTTGGTCAACATAGTTTCCTTAAAACAAGGAAAGAGGGAGCTTTAGGAAAAATAGTGGTAATAAATGCATGAGGTGGTCATAATGAGAGTGCCTAACATCTATATTTGACCACCTTTGGCCCATACATGGTGGATAAGTCACCATTTATCCTAGCCAACTTTTAACAACCTTGGGATGCAATAATTAACCTGTTTAGGACCAATTAATCAATAATATGACTAATGACTAAGGTCCTAGGTATAATAATGTTCTAACAGTACCCTTTTATGGTGTACCTTTATAAAGAATTTAAAATCTACCTTGTTCTATCTAGATGTGTAAGGTATATAACAAAGCTGGTAATTCATTCTTGGAGGCATCATATGCATAACATACCTTGGGATATATATAGGAAACAAGGAAGATGGTAGGATCAAGGGGCATTAAGTTGTAACAATGTGTTGGAACACAAATTTGAGAAAAAATGGGAGGTATGATAATGAGCTGGCACACCTATGCTAACCTAAAAGGAGCCTTGGAGCTATAAAAAAACCAAGATTAAAGAAGAACTTCCAAAGAAATGATGGTGTAACACAGCTTTGAGAAAAACTAAGAGGTATGATAATCAGCTTCCACACCCTTTCTAACCTAAAAGGATCCTTGGAACTATAAAAACACTAGGATTAATCCTATAATAGATACATGAGACAAGATTATGAGTTAGTTGTCTCCCTTGGGTTATCCATGTTATAAAATCCACCAAAGCCGAGGCATTTTCCCTTAAAATATAAAGACCATTTTTTGGACATGTAAATATCCATATTAGATCCCACTCTTTAGACATGTATGCTCCAAAATGGACATCAAGAAACTCTCGTAAGGATCATTATGTTGTAGGTTAAGGGAAATGGCACAAAATTTTCACACATTGAAGAAAAGGTGTCATTTCAAGGTTCAGCACAAAAGAACAAACTCCTAATTCTGATTTTCAATTTCAAATGGAATGCTACAAATAATATAATACTTGAAGAAGCATTGAGTGGACCAGGGTACATAATCCTGTGGGGGAACCAGGTGCTACCTGCAAGAGCTCTTGTAACATCTAGAGCCAATCATGGAAAAATAACATCTTTCCTTTTTCATCCCTAATATCCTCCCTAATAATTAAAAGTGTCCTTTCTCATGTGTTTTCAAATGCATATATGCATGCAATATGATAGGATTCTTCGGGTCATGATCTATTAGATATGGTCTCTTCTAACACCATAGATGCATAATGTTCTTTCTGATGTAAAAAAGAACAGGTAAAACAATATTTTTTTCTCAATAGTACCTTAAATCTACCAAAAAGATAAACTCACTATTGTCGCTTCTCCTTGTCCGTGCAAACCCTAGCAACTTAGACCTCAAGATATGCCTCTAATTCACACAATTCAACATAGTATCACACAAGTTGAATTTTTGTACTGGCTCCAAGGAATGAATTTTTGCAATAATATTTGTACCAACACATAAAATACTTAGAATACAACATTCAAAACATATCAAGAATTGTTTGAATGCATAGTGAAGTCGATTGGTATTACTAACACTCTTGTGACATTCATGAGGATGAAGGGAAAAAAAACTGAAGTTGAATCATAACTCATTTGTCATCGTGTATCAAGATGACAATCTTGTGTTTAGAAAAACTTGGGAGAAACACTTGCAACAACTTGACCAAATATTTGCGGACATGTGTAGAAAGGAATTTTACTAAATTTGAGTAAGCGTACAATCAGGTGGTAGGAACTTGTTTATCTAGAATTTTATGTGAAACAACATGGATTAATCATTTATGTGGATAATAATGAATCTACATTCCATTGGCCACAACCAAAAACCTTTCATGACATAGAATTTCATGGGAATGACAAACTACCCGTGAAAATTTATTGCTCACTTTTCCCATGCCATGCACCACTCAATGTGTTGAACTACAACCACTTACAGTTCAATTGGGGACTGACAGAGTAGGTGTGGTTTTCACTTTATATGCTCACGTCAATCTAGGATAATACAAAGGACTCCTACATATCTATATGGTGTGATTACATGTGTTGAAATCCTGCTTTTTCCCTTACTATGATTCGAATAAATTATTTTGGGAATATTCAACCTAATATTGATGCCACATTTGCTTAACATTGTATCCAAAGGAAGGTTTACCTTGCTTCCACCTCTGGTATCTTCCCTTGTTTTTCATGGTTGATCACTTTTTCTCACATATGCCCCCTTTTGGGCTCTTCTCTAACTAACTTGGTCGCTTCTATGCAGCCTTCATTCATTATGGCCCCATTAACAATCAATATACACCAAACAAATCCATTGTGATTATATTCTTCGATTAAGGTGAACTTGTCCAAAGCCCATCTTGATTGGTTTAAAAATGACAGTTTGTGGAAACATCAATGGTGGATTTAGCATCAATGGTTCATGAGTACCTTGACCATATTTAGTTCCTCGTTCCAAATTTATGAAGATACATGTATTCCAACTTATCACTATAACTTGGTCACAAGTCATTTTGGATTCATGACAATTCTATTGTATATTTATAAAGTATATTTTATATATTCACATGAAGCATGATGTGGTGAAGTACACTAAATATTACATATATATGCCAAGAAATTATTAGAATGGCTTCTCTATGCCCTTTATAGTATGAGTATTCCCTTAGGAATAAATTTATATCGGTCTCTTGTTAATATTGACCAATGACTAAGCATGAACATGAAAATGTTGTTGACAATTCTTGTGTAAATGTAATCTTAAAACCTCGTAAGTAAGTCATCACTACTAAAGAGAGGTAAACTATTCTTCAGAAATATGGAGACACATTTTGGATGTACAATAGAAAACATATTTATTCTGCTAAACAAAAGGATCCATTTTATATTAGATCAGTGGGAAATGTACATAAGATTACAAAATGGTGGGATCATTTTAGTTTGGTAGCAGGATCCCAAACATATAGAGTGATGATACAACATGTTCCTTCTATTCAATCTCTTCCTCAAAGTTGCTGCAAATTCCTTGTGAATTGACCCACTCTGTAGCGGCAAATTTTTTGAAATATTCTTGTCTATTTTCTTCTGTGGACGGTATGCAAACACTAGCAAACAAATACCATTGGAAGTAAACCAGCAAATGGAAGCAAGAGGGGTCGTCTTTGTGCTATTAGTATATGAAGCTGCTAAACTTGAGAACCATGTATTTTCACAGCTTGTTTATGCAAAGACATGCCCAAATTACTTGGAAATGTTGTATCAACACCTTTATATTTTCCAAGTAACCTCCATAAACCTGCTGCAACAATTACTGGTAGCTACTTACTGTTGATTTTCCTATAATGAATGCTCAAATTTACTTGAGTGTGCCCATAATTCATAGTTTTACATTTATGACCCTCCTCGTCACTATTAGAGTTCCCAGGTTGTTGTTCTTGGATTTTACAGTGGCTAGGATGATGCAAACATAGCCCAAAGTTGTTGAAGGAGTGTGCAATAAGGCGAATGGTGGAAACTTGCCATGGGAATACCAAAAATTCAAAACTCATTACATTGAATGTTAAAAACATATTATCTCACTAACAACAAAATTGCTTCATGGTTAACTCAAAAATGCATACATGAGGCCCACTTTTCCACTTTGAAACCTTCACAAACTTCTCTAAGGAAAACTTTTCATGAATTTTATTTTTGTAAAAGACACCTCCAAGAATAAAACTTGCATGGGATACTTATTGAGTTGTTGCTCGATATATGAGCTATACGTATTTATGTTGTTGGTTGGTTTTGTACAAAGTCAATATTTTATTATAATAATAAAAAAAGTGTTATAACTTTTAATCTATTCATTTGTGCTATCCAACCTACAGATATGTAAATACATTGAACAAAGGTTAAACCTTTGGCAAAATCAAATGTTAATTGGAGGGGATTTTTTTTGCTAAGGTCACACCATACGAGTTAAACAAGTAATTACAATAGTGCATTCAAAGCATAATTTAAGTTTGTACCAAGGAAGAAAGATTCTAGAGGTTTTCAAGTGCCTTGGGATCCAACTACCAATTGAGAATTCATGGCATAGCCATTGATACATTGCCACCTTGTCTGACATGTTTATGATACTAACATGTAATCTGGAGCATAATGTTAAGGAATTGTAAAACGAGTAGGTGACTAAGGAGACAGGTATAAGGCTAGTTGGCACAAGGAAAATCCAGAATCTGTGGTTAAGATCCAAACAAGGTGTGCTACAAAAAGGGGATTGAGTTTTATAAAATATTGGTGTTGTAAGAGTTTTGATAAAATAATGGTGTTGCAAGATTTCATCATTTATGGAAGGATTTTTTAAGGATGTAACACATATCGAAATGATTCCTTCAATAATGCACAATCTCATACAACCTTCAATTGATACCTGCTTGATTTCTCGTCTTCTATTTAATGTTAAACAACATTTAATAGAAATCAAGGGGGGGTTTTATGGCCTACTTGTCAAATGGATAAGGAAGAGATAGCTTGAAATGGGACCATCTCAAAACAGTCATCAATTCCTTCCAACTGCTTGGATAGAAATAGAAAGTAGGTTTGTTATCCAATATCTAATTAGAAAGCTCATTGTTTAGGTTGTGCATTTTAACTTTGTTGTGTTATTTGTAAAATAATGCCAGTATCAATAGTGTGCCCCCTCTTAAACTTTGAACCACCATGTGTTTAATACACAATCAGTGTACTTTTATCCTAAGATTTGTTTGGGCCAAACATTTCAATGTTTCATGTCATGCATCATATCACACAACATAAATCTCGTATTATGTGTCATGGTAAAATTGTATCTATATGCTTCAAGTTCCTAGCCATGCAGTTAAATTGTATCTCTATGTTTCAAGTTGAGTTGAGTATCCTTGTGTTGCAAGGGTTTATTTTTTAGATATGTCAAGTGTCACATGAGATGAAAATTCTCATATTTTGATACATCACCTAATTAATGTCATGGATCTATGTGAAACATAACATATTGTAAGGATTTGATACACCAAAGTGTTGGCCATATGGAGTTTTAAGAGCTAACGCCATGTTGCATGGTGGAAGTCTTTGTGTCACTGTGAAAAAAGAGAGACTTAAAATGAAGAGCAAGGCTCAAAACATGTTTCAAAGGGGAATTTAGTTGGGTTAAGTCTGTGAGATATATATAGTGAGTTAATGAACTGCATAAGTCTGTGAGAAAAACATACTACCTTTGATGGAGGATCTAGTCTTCTGCTTGGTTGAGTTCCCACCAAAACTTGTCCTTTTGAAACATATCCATAAATTCCCATTCCAAAATTCAGACAACTTGCTAGCTATGAACATAGGACCATGTACACTTAGCTGGCATAGTTGGCATTTATGCCCATTCCAATTAATTTCAAACTGTTGGAAGTAATTCATGTTGAGGTCAAAGGCATTGAAGCTGAGCATTTGGAAAATGAAGCTTGCTAGTAGAGAGCCATCAATTGAGATATATGACATGGTATGAGTAGTTTGTGCAGTAGAGAAAAATTTGTTGGAAGTGGGAAAATTGATGGTTGTAATGGAAGCTATTGGAAAACCACAAATCACTTTTTCTTGGTTAGTGCATGGGTATATGAAGGGTAAGTGTTTCAAAGAGGCTACAAAAAGACTTATTAAGATGCTCGAAAAAGGGTTGCATCTTGAAAAGCTAGAAATAATAATGGTTCTTAAGGGTTTGCAGAAAAGCCTACATAAATGACAATAATAATTGTTTGACTTCCAACCATTGATGCAAGTACTAGACACTATACAAGCTCAGCCAATGTATTTATACAATATTCTATTAATTGATTCAATTTGTCAATATAAAGACATTTTTTGTCTAAAATGAGTTGATGCAACAAAATATGAATGAACATAGGAGTAAATTTACATGGAACATAAACATACAAACTAGTAGCACATTTGTTGCCCCTATGATGGTGTTTTGAGAGATAAGTTGCTCGACACATATAAGATAAAATCAGAGAAGGATAAACTACAGAAGTGAAAGCAATATGCAGTAAAAAATCCATCCATAAATTTTAAGTCATCCATGCCTTTAGTTCAACTATTTTCTATGACAATTTATCCTAAAAGAACAAGGTGGTACCTTATTTGTTGAATGTTGTAGTATCTGTGTTCTACCAAAAAGTTGTCATTAAATACATCACAAGGACACAAGAATCATCAAATTGATGCACACAGAGCTGTGAAAATTGGGTGTATCTTTTTCCATCTAGAAATTTTTTTCCTAAAATTCTGATTGGAGGATAGGATAGGGCTAAAACATGCCCAAATTTGCTTCTAAGGACTTCTTTGAGAGAAATGTGCTGTCATTAATGACTGTTAGATGCTCAGAACTTCCATTAAACACCCAGAACTGAATTTTGTCCCTTCTACAACATGAAGATGAAAAGGGATTGATTTGGCATGCTAGGGACACCCTTTTTGGGCTGATTGTTGATCAGCACATTCTAGGGCTACAATTAAGCCAAAAAATGACCACAACTTACTAGGCCTAATCTACATATCTTTATGTTCATTCGACAAACCGTACTTTTTCCTTCCATTCAACTTTAGCAAGAAGAAATTAACCCTTGAAGAGCATGATTGAGATTCACACGTGGGGACCTTCACAAAATGGGGGGTAACACTTTTGTTGATTATTTACAACATCCCAATTATAATTGTTTGAATTCCAACCACTGATGCAAGTATTGCAACTCTTAGTAATGGCCACTGTACAAGCTCTACTGAGTATTTATACAATATTATATTATTTTATTCATTTTGTCAAAATAAATACATTTTTTGTCTAAAATGAGATAATGCAACAAAATATGAATAAACATATGATGAACATAGGAGTAAATGTACCTGGAACATACACATACAATCCAATAGCATAGTTGTTTCCCCTATAATGGTGTTTTGAGAGATAAGTTGCTTGAATCATATAAGATAAAATCTTAAAAGGATGAATGAAAAAAGTGAAAGCAATCTACAGTTAAACAGCCATCCATAATTTGTAAGTCATCCATGACTTTAGTTCAACTATTTTCTAAGAAAATTTGTCCTTAAAGAACAATGTGGAACCTTATTTGTTTTATGTCGGTATCATTGTTCCACCAAAAATTCATCATTAAATACATCATAAGGATAAAAGAGAGAAATTGTCCAAGGATCAAAACAATAATATTCAAATGTAGCTCAACACTTAAAACAATAAGATACATATCAAACATAGTATTCAAATGCAATTTCAACACTTAAAAACAACATAATAGATATCAAACATACCACAACGGAATATGTACTTACCATATATACATTTAAAGTAATTATTGAGCAACATCTTCTTCCACAAGCCATTTTTTACCCTTCCTTGTTCATTTTTAACGCCATTATGTACAAGCATTTATACCTTTATATTGTTCCCATGTTTCACATGTGTGTCTTATATGTGCATCCCTTATCCATTATTCAACTAAGTCTTCACTAGAATTGTCTACTTCTTGAGTAAACCTTGATACGATGTGCATATAAAACCATTGAAACATTTGAACAAGTGGATTTAAAAGAGTTGATCCACCTCCATGTTGAGTACTTTTATGATATGCTACCCTTGCTTTCTTATTATATTTTTCCATTCCTTGGGTATTCCAAATTCCTAATTTACCATACTCCTTAGCAAACTATGGTGCATGGGAATAAAGTATGTGATGCCAACATAAAAACAATCAATTAAATTTGGTAATCAAAACAACATAATAAAGAGTATTGAACATGGTGCGGGGAGAATAAAAAAATGAGACCTACCATGTAATGTGTGATCTCATTTTCTCCCCATGCCTTAATCATTTCTTTTGTAAAATGAGTAACTGCTTTAGTGAAGGCCATATCATCCCCCTTCTCAAATTTCTCTTTATCCATTAATGGAAACAATGCAGAGAGTGCCATACAAAAAACAATTCTTAATGCATATCTGCCATTATCAATTTGATCATCCTCTACATCAATTTGACATCTGTTATAAAGTGTCTTTCTTTAACCCCAGCAATGGATGATTTATAACGAACATTACCTCGAGCCCCTCACAATTTTGTATCTTTACAAATTTTTACATTGCCTCCATGTAAACCAGCATTAGAAAGAACCTTCTCAATTGTTTCAATTTAAGTTTGAGCAATTTGTTATGGCCTCTTCTTCCAAGCAAATAGAATAGAAAAGTACACTAATTTATCAAAAATTCTCACAAACCCATGTAGTGTACATATATGTACTCTTGTAAGTGGTATAGGTATTATGGGATCCATATTTTTATCCATCTCATCTCGATTTGGAACTATGTCCTATTTACAACTCATAATCCCATTTGATGACCCACCACTTGGTAATTTTTGTTTTTTCCTTGTGTGCATGCAATAAATGCAACTATACTTTGCATTAGCACCATGGCCAACATTATACATGCACTTTAATGTTTTTAAATCAGCTGCTAGATGTCATTCAATTTCATATGAACCATAACCATCAACCTCAAGCTTTTCTCCCATTCTATGTGAGGCGATTGTTGTGGGTATTGAAGTTTGATAAAAAAAAGCCTATTTTAATGTTTCATGAGTCTCCCTAGAAATAAAAAACAACCCCAACCATCATATGTGATTCTCATATTGGACAGAAAAATGTTTTTTATCAGTTACTTCAATATTAGGATCCATGGCCCTATTCATTAATGTAACAAAAATTCTTTCATATTTCTCATTATTGATGAGTTCCATCTCATCCAATTTAATGACAAAAATCAATTTTCCTTTTACTTCCTCCATATAAATATCATAGAATATGACCATAGCTTGTAAAGTTTTTTCTAGATATAACCATATGTTGTTCTTTGGATTTAATATAACAATTTAATTTTGACTATTGGTTTTCCCACCCTTTTGTTTTATCTCCTTCTTTGTTTCTATATGATACATGTCACCCATCAGGTCAACAATTTTTTTATTACTTCTTGCATGTTAGATTTTCAGAATTTACTTCAATCTGATCTAGGATCTTAACTGAGAGAACAACATGTACAGCATATCTATAGCATATCAATCATGGAAACAATAATGCAACACACAGGAGACACAAAGTTTACTTGGGGAAAACCATAAAGGTGAAAAACCCCAATAACTTCCTCAGATACAGATAGAGCAATGATACAACCAAAGTACAAGAGATAGTTTTCTCCTAGCAGCAGAACCTCCTCCTCACAAGTGAGCCACTTTCCGAATGAGAGAAGTGTGTGTAATGAGTGATCAAATAGAGATCTCACGATCTCTATTTATACTTGTCCTGTCCTGCCCAATAAACTAATGGGGCCTACATGTCTAGGTTAACCCATGGTTAACTTAATCTGAGATGACCCCACACTTGGTGGTCTAATAACCCTTTTACCCACATGACTCATACAGGGCCAACCCCATCAAGGTGGTCTAATAACCCATCGAAAAGTTAACACACTTGCGACACTTGTCAATACAAATGAAGACACTTCCTTACAGAGGAATAACACATCTCTATAAGGTACAATAAATATATATATGAAATACATTCCGAAGTTACATATACATCAACACTCCCTCTTAACTAGGAAGGTATTTCTCGACACAGATCTACTAGTACAAGTCTTCTTCTCTGGATCATCATCATCAGCGAATCATCATCCTCGAATCATTGTCATCATCACTGCTGTTGCTATCTCAATCAATCTCTGAATCTACTCGTCATAGGAAGTTCTATAGAGCCAGTCCTTTTTCATACTGGATGTAGGCCCACCACCTGTAGCTCTTCATCATCACTGGTCATACTGTGGAATCATCGGGACTAATCACGTGCATCTGCAAAACCTCACAAGAGAATCCCAGGCCTTTTACGAGTGCACAGCCCAACCTATCGAATCTCCCAGGATCTTTTACATGCCACTGCACAACCTGTCCACAACCACAGAGTATCAACCTGATACTCACCATACATCCACCTGATGTATATCATCACATGATCATCCTGATCATCATCATCAACTTTGCGAGCAAGCCATCAAGTAGGTACACCTCAAGACTGATTACACTGCCTCTGCAAAACCTGCAAGATATCTCAGGACTGATTACACTACCTCTGCAAAACCTGTGTACCATACTGTCACATCAATGTCTTCAGATCACCACATAATCCACGAAGCACAACCCAAATGCACACACAGAGCACTTACACTCACCATCATGGGAGAACCAACCTACTACCATCTGGGAAAGGCTCACAGCACTTACATCAACGACCATGGGAGGACCAACCTACCACCATGTCGGAATGGCACAGCACTTACATCAATGACCATGGGAGGACCAACCTACCACCATGTCGGAAAGGCCCAGCACTTACATCAACAACCATGAGAGGACCGACCTACTATCATGTCGGAATGGCTTCAGCACTTATATCATGACTATGAGAGGACCAACCTACCATCATGTCAGAATGGCTCCAGCACTTATATCTCATCATAGGAGGACCAACCTACCACTATGTGAGAATGGCCCAGCCCTTACATCTCACCATAGGAGGACCAACCTACCACTATGTGAGAATGGCTCAGCCCTTACATCTTATCATGGGAGGACCAACCTACCATCATGTAAGAATGGCTCGGCCCTTACATCTTACCATGGGAGGACCAACCTACCACCATGTAAGAATGGCCCGGTGTGCATCTGTGTCTCCGGATTCATCACTTCCCTCTATAAGGAATCTCGATCTAAAGTACACCGAGTCTCCCTCTAAAGTATTCAAACTTCACTCTGGCAAGCATCTTGGTCAACACATCGGCTATCTGCTCGTTTGTCGCAACATACAGGAGCTTCACAGCTCCTCTCTGCACCATATCCCTAATATAGTGGAACTTGATCTCAATGTGCTTTGACTTGTCATGGAACACTAGGTTCTCTGACAACTTCACACAACTCTGGTTGTCGCAATATATACAAGTAGCACTCAACTAGAGATCAAACAAATCAGACAGTAGCTTCCTAAGCCATACTGCCTCACAACTAGCTAAACAAGCTGCGACATACTCTGCTTCAGCTGTACTCAGTGCCACATGGGACTAATTCCTGCTAAACCAAGAGATTACACCTGACCCCATACTGAAGCAGCACCCCGAAGTGCTCTTCTGATCAATGGCACTGCCTGCCCAATCCAAATCAACATAACCCTCCAGGTTAAACCTTTGATTCGCCTCATACTTGAGCCCATAATCCACTATACCCTTCAGGTACCTCAGAACATGCTTTGCAGCTATCAGGTGAACATGTCTCGGATCTATCAAGTACTGGCTCAAGGTGTTCACCGCAAAGCAAATGTCTGGCCTTGTATTCGTTAGGTACATCAAGGACCCAATCATCTGATGATACATCATAGCATCAACCGATTCAGAAGAAGCATCACACAGAAGCTTCGGGTTCGATGCCATAGGTGTGGCCATGGCCTTGCAGTCCATCATCGCAAAACTCTTCAGGATCTTTACTACATACTTCCCTTGTGCAAGGAAGATTCCATCTACATTCTGCCACACCTCCATACCAAGAAAGTAGTGCATCATACCCAAGTTCTTCATCTCTAACTCGGCAGCAAGCTTCCACTGCGTGTCGGCAATCAATCTATCCTTACCTGTAACAAATAGGTCATCCACATACAAAAGTAGTATCACTGGATTTCCTTCCTCAACCTTGTAGTAAAGGTTGGAATCTTCTTTACTCTTGGTAAAGCCCAAACTGGATAGAAAGTTGTCTATCCTACCATATCAAGTTTTGCACATATATGACTCCCTGTCATGTGTCTCAAAACCAAGTGGCTGCTCCACATACACTTCTTCTTCAACCACACCATTCAAGAAAGCTGTCTTGAAATCCATCTGGTGTATCTTCCACTTCATCACTGCAGCCAGAGCAAGTACTGATCTAATGGAAGTGTATCTGGCTACAGGAGAAAAAAGTATCTATGCTACCACCTGCAGCATGCTTGATCTTGTAGATCCTCTTGGAAGTCACTACAGACTCCCCTTCAGGTCTTTGGACTGCATCCCAAACATCTTCATGATCGACTGGTACTCCTTGATCATGGAAATCTTCCCAAATCCTGGGAACTTCAATATCTTCAATATTTTCAAGAGATAACTTTGTTGCTAAACAAATGTTGTAGTCCTTCTTTTGTAGGTGATGGTATACGATCTTTCCTACACAACAAGTTAAATTGCATGATTAGAAAACAGCTCATAGTTTTCAGAACAAATTCTTACACAAAGAAATATGTCATACATTCCTGCAATTATCTTAGCCAATGCTTCAATACAACATTTATCCATATCCCGTAACTTTCTAGATGCCTTCCAATATCTACCAGAACATTGTTAAGAGTGTGCACAACTCCCAACATCTCAGCAAAGAGGTTTCATTCTAGATAAGTAGCAATGGGATGTTGTACAGTGCCATAGGCCACTTACCCATGTATATTAGTAGTATACTGTTCATCAATGCAACTATTCTAATATGCATAATACACAACCTAATTCTAGGAACATCAGTATAGACATTATTGAACAGTATTATTTAAACAATAAAATATGCAAGTAATGATAATTCAAATACTTATCTTTTTTTATTTGTTGGGTTGACTCCCTCTCAATCTTTGCTTCTTTTCTGCAACTCCATTCTGATGTGGATTGTGAGAAGTGGTCAACTCCCTCTGAATATCTACATCCTTGCAGAAACTACTGAAGTGTAGTCCTTCTTGATCTTTGCTTCCTTGCAGGAACAACTGGAGTGTGCTCCCTCTTTATCTTTGCTTCCTGGATTACCTATCCTTGAACTTATATCCTCGAGGTCTCATACATAATCACACATTCATTAGTATAATCTTAATACTATTAAAACACAATAATCTTAAGCATATATAGTCATGATTATTTCAAACAAAAATAATAAGCATTAGTATTCAAGGTTTATATAGGGCTCTTATGGTTAGTCATATCATCAATTATGGTAAGAAACATAATATGCATATAAGCATGACTATTCAAACCTATGACTTCATGAATAATCAGTATCAACAACACAACAGTATAAGATCCTAACACAAGATAGGATTCTAGCTTGATATAGGAAAACATACCTGGATTAGTATACTTGCTTAGTTATGTCTAACATACCTAAATAATATCTTCTTTGTTCTCTTCAATGATTTGGAGATCCTGTGCTAGAACCTGCATATCTCATAGGTTAAGCATAATAGAACAAAGTCATACATACCTCGTAAGTAGAACTTCTATGTGATCAAAGATTATGGATGAGTCTTTGTCTTCATGTTGTCATGGAATTTGATTTATCTTTCGTGATGTACCTGTATCTTGTTAGCAGACAACATCAACCTCATACAACACCACAATGCATTAGTACAATCATATAACCCTAATCAATGAATGTCTTCTATCATTCACATGCATTCATATTTTTACTAGGGTGATAAGACAATTCTAACATTAATCAAGATTGTACTAACCTAAATAATATGAAGACAAACATATTATGAACTTAATCAAGAATTAGATTTTAAGACATACCTGTATCTCCTTAAGTCATACCTGTCGAGATTTCTTGTAGTCTTCTTATGTAAGGCCTTAGCCTCAGCTCCCCCTGAAACTCGATCTGGAGCTCGATTAGGGTTTGTTAGAGAAACCCTAAAAATTCAATCTTTGACTTTCACACTTCTGAATGGATGGATAGATGTGTCTCGTTGAGCTGATCAAACTTGCATACTTCAATTTTGAAATCTCCAAAATTTGACCCCTCAAAATTGCCTTTAAAACTTTTGGATCTTCTAGACAGGATCCCGAACTAAGGATTGATGGATCCCACCCTTCTTCTCAATCAAAAGGTTTGATCCAAAGCTCTAAACTTTTTAATTTTCTAAGGAGCTTTCAGCCGTGGTCACAAACTTCAAAAATTCCAATTTTTGCAGAAGCCCTAATTTTCCACTTTTCCGATCAAAGTCCCAAACTAGGGTCTGATCAAGCCCAGCCTTCTGCCCAACCAAAAATTCTGATCTTGGTCTCTAAATTTCTATTTTGATGAGTATCATTCAGTCGTAGTCTCCGATTACAAAAATTTCAACTTTCTCCGAAACCCTAAATTCCGAAAGCCATGAATGAAGGTGCTCAAAAATAATTCTGTTTTGACAGAAATATGTACCTGATTGTTTCTGGTGTAACTCCAAACTTTTCAATCCACGGGGTCTGAAACCTTGTTCTATGGTATCCTGACCTATCATCTTTCCATCCCGACAGGTCGGACCGCAATTGGATTCTCTGAGAGAGATTTATGCCAAGTGTTGCAACGTGACCTGTTTATGGGATAAAACAGGAGAGCGAACTTGTACGGCGTGCCATGTGTCACTGGTTAAGTTTCGACCTCTGGAAAAGTTACCTGAGAAAGTACAGTCCATGTACTACCTGTCACTTTTTATGAAATTTCATTTGGAGCTTCCTAGCCCAAGTTATGACCTTTTTTTCCACGGTCACCTGTTTATGACTGAGATCTGGAAGAGACAGAAACCCTATATTGTACAGATCATAAATCACAAATTACAACAAATTAGAGGTTTTCCTTTGGACACAAGGTACATGTGGATCTTAGCTTCAACCTGTAATAATTTTAGATCTGAAAACTTTGCCAAAAGGGATTTATAGCGAAAGTTCTATGATGACTGGTTTTTTCTATATCAAGCCCTAGCATCGCAAGTGCAACAAGTGTCATACATGCCATACCATGCCTTCTTTCAGGCTAGCTCTGATATAATGTTAGATATTCAGAATTTACTTCAATCTGATCTAGGATATTAATTGAGAGAACAACATCTACATCATATCTACAGCATATCAATCATGGACACAATAATGCAAGCACACAAGAGACACAAAGTTTACTTGGGGAAAACCATAAAGGTGAAAAGCCCCAATAACTTCCTCAGAGATAGATAGATAAATGATACAACCAAAGTACAAGAGATAGTCTTCTCCTAGCAGCAGAACCTCCTCCTCACAAGTGCGCCACTTTCCGAATGAGAGAAGTGTGTGTAATGAGTGATCAAATAGAGATCTCTCGATCTCTATTTATACTTGTCTTATCCTGCCCAATAAACTAATGGGGCCTACATGTCTAGCTTAACCCATGGTTAACTTAATCCAGGCCGACCCCACACTTGGTGGTCTAATAACCCTTTTACCCACATGACTCATACAGGGTTGACCCCATCAAGGTGGTCTAATAACCCATCGGCAAGTTAACACACTTGCAACACTTGTCAATACAAATAACGACACTTCATTATAGAGGAATAACACATCTCTATAAGGGTACAATAAATATATATATGAAATATATTTCGAAGTTACATATACATCAACATTGCACGAGCATTTGCTACATGAAAAGGATGAGGAATGACAACTTTAGTGATTCATGCATTTATTAATCCTTCTCGTAAACATTTGACGAGTGTTTGATAACCTCGTCTACTGATACCGGTATCATCACAAACACTTTGAACTTTCTCTACATTCATGGACTCTGTTATTTGATTTATCACTTGATCAACAAGGGTTTCTCTAAGGGAACTAAAACAAGGTTGTCCAATCATAGAAATTATCTCATCTTTATTGAAAATGGACTTCAATATATAAGACACGTTTTCACTAGCATAGATCTCATTTGGATTTATGAGACATTTTATAGCATGTACCCTCTTTTTCATAGCACCCCCCATGGATATCAAAGAAGAAAGGTTAGTAAAATTTTAACCCTGTTTCTTCCTCCAAATGGTGTTTTCTTGATTGTTTTCAAACTGTGTGTTAAAATAGAAACCTTAGATTTTAAGTTGTTAACCTCTTTACTAAGACATTGTCTCTCTTTGACAACTCTTATGTTTTCTTTAATGTTGTTCACAATATTTTGATTGTTCAAGGAGATGGTTTGTCATAAACTCATATTTTCACTATTTGCAAAATGCTTTCAACCAACTTGTAGTTTTTGTACTCCAAATCGAATATTGTTTTGTGCAAATTATTGACTTTCTCCTCAAGGTGTTTAAAATTTTCTTCTATATTTTCACAATATCCTAGCAATCTGTTCTTTCCATTACACAAAAACTTCACTAGTCCTGTTACATTTTTAAAGTTTAGGCGAGAATTTGTTATAGGATCTATTGGAAATAGTTCTCCCTTTTCCCATAAGCCAATGGTTTTTTCCCCTTCTATTCTTCTTTTGTTTTCATATACACCATATATTTTAGAACTATTTCTCCTTTGTAATGGTGCCATATTTTGATCCACCTAAATCATAATAGTATATTTATTTCCTTCATCTGATGTTTTTTCTAGATTTTCCATTTACCAAAAAACTAGACCTACAATTACAAGTAGAATGAAACAATAAATTAAGAAAAACATATAAAATATAAAAACATAACAATTTAAATACTAAATCTGCAATGAGGATTTAACATGGTAATTTGAGCATTTGAGTACTAAATCTAGAAAATGACGATTTCAATGCTTTTATGTCAATCTAACATCTGTTTAACATAGTGGGGAGTGCACTTTTTGATATGTATGCCAAAAATGGAATTATGTAGGATGAAAAAGAGGTGTTTGGTAAAATGGTTGAACAAAATGTTGTATGCTGCAATGTAATCATTACAGGAAATGCACATAATGTTTTCAATGAAGACACCCTAAAGTTGTTTTGTCTAATGGTGCCCAAAGAAGAATGGTGACCACAAAAACCTCACAAAGGTGGATAGTTGCTCCCAAAACCCACACAGTAGTGGATGAATTCAAGGAAATCACTAACAGAAGGAAATAGCATCACACAAGGCAGTGGCACCCTCAAACAAACTTTAGCAGGGTAGCGGAAGTCTCCAACGTGACCCTAAAAAGTAGCAGGACCCTCAACAAGGCAATGACATCCATCAAAAATACTTAGGATTCTAGGAAATACCCTAAAGTAGACGACATCCACAAACAAGCTTTGGCAGCCTTAACACCAAATTTGGCACCCTTAGAACAGTCCAAAAGAGGTAGCAATACCCTCAAGCATACATCAACAGCCCCTGGACAAATCTCGGCCCCTTCAAGACAGTCAACACTATCGATGGTAGCCTCTAAACAGCTGAAGAAACCCTCACAAAGTATGTGGAATCCCTAGGTAGGTGGCTCAGGCCTAAAAATGGATTTTTTCATCCCATATATAGGGGGGCGCTAGCACCTAGGACCAACAAGGAAGGGTCAACACAATACAAGGCTAATGCAAGGCTAACCACCACAAATCAAGGATGGGTAAACACCCCTTCAAACCACAAGACCAGAGGTGTAACCACAAGGTGGGAAGACAACCCTTTTACCCATGGCTCCAACCTGCTTGGTCCCAAGCCAAGAACCCCAGTAGACTGTTGGGGTCCCTAGATACATGCTAGGGATTTACACTGCCTAGTTAACTGACCAAGAACCCTAGTTAATTCACTAGGGTGTCATCCTCCTAGAGAACAGCTCTCACAACTGCATTATATTTAACATGTGTTGGTTATGAAGCTCTAGAAAAGGTAGCGAGTCCATGTCAATGCCATAAAAATTGGATTAGGATTGGATGCCATTAAGGAAGAAGTCTACATTGAGCGGCCAGAGGGTTTTGTGATTCATGGGAAGGAATCCCATGTGTGCAGCCTCAAGAAGGTCGTAGGGTTGGTGTGTTCTTTTGTTGACCACATGTTGGTCCTTATGATAGCACCCATTTAATATGGTTCCTAAACCCCCTTGGCATGATGTCTTGATCCTAATACCCACTACTTAAGACACCTTAAATTTATTTTATGTTATGGTGTCTTAACCTATTTATTGGAAACCATAACTCAATAGAGAATTATAAGGGTGACCCTTTCTAGAAGTCTCTAAGAGGATATAAATTATAGTCTATCTCTTCATTTGTATATTCGCATTACAACATATTTTAGCTATGAATTTTTGTAATGTTTTAGGATTGACGTCAAGGGTTTAAGGAATTTGTTGTTGCTGCTAGGATTTTTTGTCTAGGCCATCCACCTGTTGAAGATTACTATTCATCTTTATGTCTAATCTATGACACTTATTCTTTGATCTATTTGCCTATGGACTATTGGTGGAGAGGTCGCATGCCATAGTGACCAATTTACTAATATGTGGATAGATCTGGATAGGTCGTCTTCCTTGTTAAGTGTGCTACTCCTCTTTGTGGACTATTTTGTTGTCTTATAGTAGGCCACATCCCTAGGGATTCCTACCAACCTCTACCATGGACTATTGGACTAATTTAGAGGAGGTTTCATCCTCTAAAGGTTGATTTCTTCCCTAATGAAGGTGGGTTGTGACCTCTTGTGAATGGATCTAGGGATGCTTGTTGCAATTGGTGGAGGTCGTGACCTGTCTAAGCCATGTTTAGGACTATTCGTTGTCATTTGTGAAGGTCATCTCGCCCTATAAGTCTTAGAATTTATAGCAGTATAATCGGGATCACTAAAAGAATGGCAATGCACAAAAAAAAATGAGTGTGGATCTCGTTTAACCGTGATAATAAGAACAATCACCTCCCAACCATAGACAAAGCTATTTGTCTCCCCCAAGCTCATTCCTTCCAATAGAGAACGATGTACATCCATATATAGTAGTAGCGCAAGCCCAAGAAAATAATAGAAAAACTTATCCAATAGTGGAGAACCCCAAAAATTAGTCTCCTAGTTGCAGTAGCGAACCTCTCTTGACTAGAGCGAACTTGCTTGAGTGACCTGACCATATGAGAGGTCGAACTATCTATTTATACACATCAAAATGTGACTACCCACTTTCCCTAATTGGGCTGACCTGACTTTCCCTAACTGGGATGACCTAACTGGGGCAGTTATGCCCATTGTTTGGGGCAGACTTCCCACTGTTTTGGGGCAGTTTACCCATTGGGTCGGATTTGTCTTGAGGGAATACAAAAATTACATTTAATAAATCTTTGCCTTGTGATTTCACCCCAAGGTTTACATTGATATACTCTCTCGTAGGAGGTACAATAATAATCTGGTCTGGTGTTCGTCGGATACGTCAAGGATCCAATCAGCAGGAGATACATAGTGGGATCAATCAAATCCAAATCTGAAGCAGAGTCCCTCAGCTTCTTCATATTTGCATCCATCGGTGTTCCCATGGACCATAATAAACTCCCTCTGGGTTGGAGTGTCCTGCTCCCTCTGCATCTGAGCATCATGCTCCCTCTACATCTGAGGATATTGATCCCTCTCCAGTACTATCCACAGATAGGTCCATCAGCCTATCACTTCGGGTTCCAATCTGAGCACCAGCTTTCACATAGCAAAAGAGCACAATTCCTTAGTAAAATTTAAGTATCCAACCTGTTGATGACTAGGTACATCAAGAGTCCTTTCGAATGTCTTTCTTGAATCAACCAGCAACACCATCAATGTAGCTAGGTACTCATGGTCATCATGTTGGTTCTACTCAGGATCTCAACTATGTTCTTCCTTAACCTAGGAAGATCTCATTACATCACCAATAGGCCAAGATCCTCAACTTAAGGGATAAATACCTCTTAACTATTGGAGGCGGAGACAATCTTATCTCCTTAGGATCTATCAACTGTTGGAATATTCTCACCATAATTTTTTATATTTGCATGCATGCATGCATCCAGTCATCAATATGGTGGTCTCCCCAGCACCTGGAGCCTATTTTCAACCACCTAGATCCTATCTATAGCCCTCAATAGCCCTCCTACCTACCTGATGTGCCTTGTTTTCCTCACCTGGGTGACATATGTGCCTTATCTCACCTACCAGGAGTTTAACAGACATTTAGAGCATTGATTGACCCGTTCTTTCCTTTATTGCTCATTTTAACTGCCTTTAGCTCCTAGTTGTCTATTTTGGAGTGCCACTTGACCTTCTGATAGCCTCATGCACCCTCCTTGGAGTCTCGATCCCATAATTTGTGCTCACATGGTTGAGTTAGACTCAATTAAACTCATTTGAATATTTGTGACTACTGCCACTGATTGGATGATGTCTCCAATGCTATCCGAGCTACACACTGAGGAGAATTTGAATGAGCTTTGTCTTATTCGAATTCACTTGACAATTATTGTATTGTATTCATTTTTCACAGTTCCAGCTCACATTTGATGTATGATTACACTGCTCTTCTCCATTTTCTATGTTCATGAGTGATTATTGATTCAATTCTTCTTCTTCTTCTCTGAAATTCTTGAGTGAGATTTGTGAGATTTGTTCTAGATGTATTGTTAGTTTTTCAGAAATTTCAATCTGATCTAGGATCTTAACTGAGAGAATAACATGTACAGCATATCTACAGCATATCAATCATGGACACAATAATGCAAGCACACAAGAGACACAGAGTTTCACCGGGGAAAACCAAGAAGGTGAAAAACCCAGCAACTTCCTCAGAGATAGAAAGAGCAATGATACAACCAAAGTACAAGAGATAGTCTTCTCCTAGCAGTTGATCCTCCTCCTCACATGTGTGCCACTTTCCGAATGATAGAAGTGTGCATAATGAGATGATCAAATAGAGATCTCCCTATCTCTATTTATACTTGTCGTGTCCTGCCCAATAAATGTTGATGTATATGTAACTTCGAAATGTATTTCACATATATGTATATTGTATTCCTATAGAGATTTTATTATTCCTCTATATGGAAGTGGTTGTATTCCTATAGAGATGTTATTATTCATCTATATGGAAGTGTCGTCATTTATATTGTAAGTGTCATAACTTATACTTGATGGGTTATTAGACCACCTTGTTGGGGTCGGCCCTGTATAATCATGTGGGTCAAAGGGTTATTAGACCACCCTATTGGGGGTTGGCCATGTGGGTCAAAGGGTTATTAGACCACCCTAGTGGGGGTCGGCCCAGTCATCATTATGTTAAGTGGTTAATTTGAGGCCGACCTAATTGAGTAAAGGTCAAGTCAAGTTAGTGTATAAATAGAGAGTGTGTCTCTCTCATTTTACACATTCTATTCTCTCACTCACACTTTGGAGAGTGGCGCACTTGTGGAGGAGGAGGCTTTGCTGCTAGGAGAAGACTATCTCTTGTATTATGGTTGTATCATTTCTCTATCTAGCTCTGAGGAAGTTATTGGGGTTTTTCACCTTTATGGTTTTCCCCAAGTAAACTCTATGTCTCTTGTGTGCTTGCATTATTGTGTCCATGATTGATATGCTATAGATTTTCTGTACATGTTGTTCTCTTAGTGAAGATCCTAGATTAGATTGAAGTAAATTCTGAAAATTTAACATGGTATCAGAGCTAGCCTGAAAGAAGGCATGATATGGCATGTATGACACTTGTTGCACTTATGATGCTAGGGCTTGATATAGCAAAAACCATTCATCGTAGCACTTTCGCTATAAATATGTTTTGGAGAAGTTTTCGGATCTGAAACGTTTACAGGTCAAAGATAAGATCCCCATGTACCTTGTGGCCAAAGGAAAACCTCTATTTCATTGTACTTTGTGATTTATGATCTGTACAATATAGGGTTTCTGCCTCTTCCAGATCTAAGTCAAAATCAGGTGACCTTGGGAAAAAGGTCATAACTTGGGCTAGGAAGCTCCAAATGAAATTTTGTAAAAAGTGACAGATCGTACACAGACTTTACTATCTCAAGAAAATGTTTCAGAGGCCGAAGTTAAACCAGTGACACGTGACACACCGTACAAGTTCGCTCTCTTGTATTATCCCATAAACAGGCCACATTGCGACACTTGGCATAAATCTCTCTTAGAGAATCCAATTGAGGTCAGACCTGTCAGGATGGAAATAAAATAGGTCGGTATATCTCAATAAAATTGTTCAGAGGCCGAAGTTGAACTAGTGACACATGGCGTGCCGTACAAGTTCGCTCTCCTGTATTATCCCATAAACAGGTCACGTTGCGACACTTGGCATAACTCTCTCTCAGAGAATCCAATTGAGGTTAGACCTATCGGGATGGAAAGATAACAGGTCGGTCTATCTCAAGAAAAAATTTCAAACCCTGTGGATCAAAAAGTTTGGAGTTACACCAGAAACAATCAGGTACATATTTCTGTCAAAACAGAATTATTTTTGAGTACCTTCATTCATGGCTTCCGGAATTTAGGGCTTCGAAGAAAGTTGGAATTTTTGTAATCGGAGACCACGGCCGGATGCTACTCATCAAAATCAAAATTTAGAGACCAAGATCAGATTTTTTGGTTGGGCAGAAGGCCGGGCTTGATCAAACCCCAGTTCGGGACTTTGATCGGAAAGATGGAAAATTAGGGCTTCTGCAAAAATTGAAATTTTGGAAATATGTGACCACGGCTGGAAGCTCCTCAGAAAAATCAAAGATTAGAGTTTTGAATCAAATATTTTGGTTGGGTGAAGCTCCAGGAAACTCAAACCCTAATTCAGGATCCTCCCTAGTGAATCCGGAAATCTAAAAGGCAATTTCGAGGGGTGAAACTTTGCAGTTTTCAAATTCTGAATATACCAACTTGATCAACTCATCAAGGCGCATACTTCTATCCTTTCGAAAGTTTGAATTTTTGGGGTTTCTTTGACAAACCCTAATCCAGCTCCAGGTCCAGTTCTTGCAAATCAAGTGGATTGGGTTAATCCTGGAAGAAGATGGATTGGTCACCTGCATAAGTGAAGAAGTTCCTATCTCAAAGGAAGATGAGGCTAAGGCCTTCCATAAGAAGATTACAAGCAATCTTGACAGGTATGGCTTACAGGTATGTTTCATGGTTAAGTTTATCATATGTTTGTCTTCATATCATTACAGTACAATCTTAATTAATTACTGGACTTGTCGTATCACCTTAATAGAATATATTCATTGATTAAGGTTTTGACACTTATGATTGTACTAATGCATTATGATGTTGTATGAGGTTTATGTTGTTTGCTAACACAAAAGGTACACCAAGAAAGTCAAATCATGTTCTACTTCAAGAACATATGCTCATGGTGACATGAAGACAAAGATTCATCCATTGTCATGGATCACATAGAAGATCTACTTTTGAGGTATGTATAACTTGGTTCTACAATGGTTAACTTATGAGACATGCAGGTTACTAGCACAAGTCATTGAAGAGAACCAAAAGACATTATGCAGGTATGTTAGACATAACCAGCTAGCATGCTAATCCAGGTATGCTTTTCCTATATCAAGCTAGAATCCTACCTTGTGTTAGGATCTTATATTGTTGTGCTGTTGATAATGATTATTCATGAAGTCATAGGTTTGAATAATCATGGTTGTATGCATATTATGTTTCTTACCATAATTGATGATATGACTAACCAGAAGAATCATGAAGGTATAGGTTTGAATAATCACAGGTTTTATGCATATTATATCTCTTATCTTGATTGATGATTCAACTAACCAGAAGAGTCTTATGATCAAATAATAATGTGTATGAGTAAAAGAAGACTTCCCTAAAACCTTGAATACTAATGTTTATTATCTGTGAATGATCATGAATATACATGTTTAAGATTATTGTGTTTTGATAGTATTAAGATTATACTAATAAATGTGTGATTATGTATGAGACCTCAAGGATAACACAATGATGATACTAATAAGCATGCATAGTGATTAAGGATGGATGTAAGTTCAAGGACAGGTAATCCAGGAAGCAAAGATCAAGAGGGAGCACACTCCAGTTGTTCCTACAAGAAAGCAAAGGAGCACACTTCAGTAGTTTCTGCAAGGATGCAGATATTCAAAGGGAGTTGGCCACTTCTCACAATCCATATAAGAATGGAGTTGCAGAAAAGAATCAAAGACTGAGAGGGAGTCAACCCAACAAACAAACAAAGATAAGTATTTGAATTGTCATTACTTGCATATTTTATTGTTTAAATAATACTATTCAATAATGTATATACTGATGTTCCTAGAATTAGGTTGTGTATTATGCATATTAGAATAGTTGCATTGATTAATAGTATACTACTAATATGCATGGGTAAGTGGCCTATGGCACTGTACAACATTCCATTTCTACTTATTTAGAATGAAACCTCTTTGTTGACATGTTGGGAGTTGTGCACACTCTTAACAATGTTCTGGTAGAGACTGGAAGGCATCTAGAAAGTTGTGGAACATGGATAAATGTTGTATTGAAGCATTGGCTAAGATAATTGCATGACTGTATGACATATTTCTTTATGTGTAAGAATTTTTCTGAAAATTATGAGATGTTTCTAATAATGCAATTTAACTTGTTTTGTAGAAAAGACCGTATACCTTCACCTACAAAAGAAGGATTACAACATTTGTTCAAGCAACAAAATTATCTATTGAAGATATTGAAGTTCCCAGGATATGGGAAGAATGCCATGATCTGTCGATCATGAAGAACGATGTTTGGGATGCGGTCCCAAGAGATAAAGGGAAGTCTGTTGTGACTTCCAAATGGAACTATCAGATCAAGCATGCTGCAGATGGCAACATAGAGAAATATAAAAGTGATGAAATAGAAGATACACCAGATGGATTTCAAGACAGCCTTCTTGAATGATGTAGTCATATATGTGTGCAGAACTTGGTAGGATAGACAGATTTCTATCTATTTTTGGCTTTACCAAGAGTGAAGCGGATTCCAACCTTTACTACAAGGTTGAGGAAGGGAATCTTGTGATTCTACTCCTGTATGTGGATGACTTGTTTGTAACAGGAGATGACAGATTGATTGCTGACACATAGTGGAAGCTTGCTATCGAATTTGAGATGAAGAACTTGGGGATGATGCACTATTTGTTTTTTTGGCATGGAGGTGTGGCAAAGTGCAGATGGAATCTTCCTTGGACAAGGGAAGTATGCAGTAGAGATCTTGAAGAGGTTCGGGATGATGGATTGCAAGGCCATGGCCACACCTATGGAATCGAATCTGAAGCTTCTTTGTGATGCTTCATCTGAGCTATTTGATATCACTATGTATCGTCAAATGATTGGGTCCATGATGTACCTGACGAACATGAGACCAGATATTTGCTTTGCAGTGAACACATTGAGCCAGTTCCCGATGGATCCGAGGAGTGTTCACCTAGTTATTGTAAATCATATTCTGAGGTACCTGAAGGGTACAGTTGATTATGGGCTCAAGTATGATGCGAATCAAAAGTTTAACCTGTAGGGTTATGTTGATTCAAATTGGGCAGGCAGTGCTACAGATAGGGATCAGGTGTGATCTCTTGGTTTAGCAGGAAGCAGTCATGCGTAGAACTAAGTACAGCAGAAGTAGAGTATGTTGTGACATATGAGCAAGTTGCAAATGTATTGACCAAGCCATTGGACAGAGTGTAGTTTGAGTAATTCAGAGAGAGGCTTGGTGCACTTCAGATCGAGGTTCCTTCCAAAGGGAAGTGATGAGTCCGGAAGATGCAGATGCACATGATCTTTTCTGACATGGTTGATGTGTTCTCCCTTGGTCGTGATGTAATTCCTGAGCCATTTTTCACATGGTGGTAGATGTGTTCTCCCATGGTGAAAAATTAAGGGCTGGAGCCTTCCCCGAATGGTGGTAGATGTGTTCTCCCATGTCGGTGGTGTAAGTGCTAGATGATGTGCATCTGGGCTGTGCTTCGTGGACGATGAGATGATCTGAAGAGGACGATGCTATGATGATTAGGAGGATCATGGATGATGAGCATCGAGACGATGCTCCAGTTACTGTTCTGTATATGCATCATATTGGATGCTGGATATGATCAGTTGGATCATTTATATGTATGTACGCATCATGTTGGATGCTGGATATGATCAGTTGGATCATTTATATGTATGTACGCATCATGTTTGATGCTGGATATGATCAGTTGGATCATTTGTATGTATTTTGTATATGCATCATTTTGGATGCTTGGACCATGTATCTGTATATGTATCAGGTGGATACATTGTATGATTAGGTAGATCATGTATGTTGATATGTAACATGTATTTGTATTTGTATCAGGTGGATACACTGTATGATCAGGTGGATCATGTATGATGATATGTATCAGGTAGATACTTGGTATGCATCAGGTGGATGCATTGTATGATCAGGATGATCATGATGATGAGCTTCAGGATGTTGCTCCAGATGATATGTATCAGGATGGTGTAGTGATGATGATCAGTGTGATCATGAGCATCAGGATGATGCTTTGTGCGATGATGATCCGTTGGATCATGAGTATCAGGTTGATACTTGGAGGTTAGAGATGATATGTGGCAGGTTGTGCAAATAGCATGTAATCAGTCCTGGGAGATCTTGTCGGTCGTGCTGCAGCACATAAATGTTCCTGGGATACTCTTTTTGGTATTGCTATGTAGTATGTAATCAGTCCTCAAATATCCGATAGGTTGAGCTGTGTGCTCGTAATCAGTCCTGGGATGAGGTATTACTACGGATACATGTAATCAGTCCTAGAGATCCGAGAGGTTGAGCTATATGCTCGTAATTAGTCCTGGGATGCTCTTTAGAGATCTTGTCGGTCGTGCTGCGGCACATAAATGTTCCTGGGATGCTCTTTAAATTTTTTTTCTATCCACATGTAATCAGTCCTAGAGATCCAAGAGGTTGAGTTGTCTGCTCGTAATAAGTCCTGGGATGCTCTTTAGAGATCTTGTCGGTCGTGCTACAGCACATAAATGTTCCTGGGATGCTCTTTAAAGGTATTGTGGAGGAGATGCATGTAATCAGTCTTCGAAGATCTTTCAGTATTGGAAGATCTTTACACCACCTTGTTGGGGTCGGCCCTGTATAATTCATGTGGGTCAAAGGGTTATTAGACCACCCTATTGGGGGTCGGCCATGTGGGTCAAAGGGTTATTAGACCACCCTAGTGGGGGTCGGCCCAGTCAGCATTATGTTAAGTGGTTAAGTTGAGGCCGACCTAATTGAGTAAAGGTCAAGTCAAGTTAGTGTATAAATAGAGAGTGTGTCTCTCTCATTCTACACGTTCTATTCTCTCACTCACACTTTGGAGAGTGGTGCACTTGTGGAGGAGGAGGCTCTGCTGCTAGGAGAAGACTATCTCTTGTATTCTGGTTGTATCATTGTTCTATCTATCTCTAAGAAAGTTGTTGGGGTTTTTCACCTTTATGGTTTTCCCCAAGTAAACTCTGTGTCTCTTGTGTGCTTGCATTATCATGTCCATGATTGATATGTTGTAGATTTGTTGTACATGTTGTTCTCTCAGTTAAGATCCTAGATCAGATTGAAGTAAATTCTGAAAATTTAACAATAAACCAGTGGGGCCGACTTGTTTAACTTAGCCTAATAACCCATGGTTATATTAATCCAGGCCGACCCCACACTTGGTGGTCTAATAACCCATTTACCCACATGACTCATACAGGGCCGACCCCATCAAGGTAGTCTAATAACCCATTGACAAGTTACAACACTTGCGACACTTGTCAATACAAATGACGACACTTCTATATAGAGGAATAATAACATCTCTATAGGAGTACAATATACATAGATGAAATACATAGGTGAAATACATTCTGAAGTTACATATACATCAACATGTATGATCTAGCCTACATATTATCACATCAGCCCCTCTTCATCGATATTCATATCGGATCCTCTGAGCCTGTGGGTCATGTATCAAATATAGATGGATGTGTTAGGTCCTCGACTGTTTTCATGACTTCCATCTAACTGGTTTTTCAACCTTCTAGGTTGAAATTCATGCTCCTAGAAGCTCCCTACATTTGATTAATTTGAACATCATTGGGATTCATGTGTCCATCACTCGTTCATCAGAACAAGTCTCACCGTACTTTTCTTGTAGGCCATATCATATGGTATTTTCCCTACAAGTCCAATCCAATCAGATGGTAGGAAACATACCATAATCAAATTTAATCAATCGTTCACAAATGCTTCAGCACAACATATATATGGAACTATCTCGATGTCTAATATCTCCATTATAACATACTACCAAGAGTGTGTATTACTCTAAGCATGTTAGAAGGAGACAGGTTCATAAAATTTTTGTAGCATTACTGCTATTTAACCAATCATATACATAACAAATGTTATATGAGCCTACTGTTCATCAATAAAGGAACTAGATCACATTGCTCTACATCCTTCCTAATTCTAGGAATATCGATCTGCATACAAATTGTTATGGAAATATATTCAAAGTTAACAGATCTAATCTATAAGAGCAATAAATCCAACTACTTATCTTTTATTGTTTTTGTGGGTGGGCTCCCACTGCCTCCTTGTGTGAGCCATGAGAGTCCTATGTTCTTCATTTTCTTGTTGGGATATCATCACAGTCTAGATATTCATAACATCACCTCAACATACTAGAAGACCTTTACTAAATCCACCAAGATTCTTCTTGCTCTGCACCATTCTTTCTCCATTGAGACTTGTCATCTTCTGCTTCTGGTTCTGGGACCTTCTTATGACGAACTTCAAAAGATCATTTTCTTCTAATATGTGAAGAACACTAGACTTCCAGGAAATGAAATTTGTAATCCCCTATAAAGGTGAGTAAGAGAAGGTAGGTTCGATCCAAATCTATGGAGGGAACAACACAAAACTTGAAACCCTAATTTCTGTAATAACTGTAGAATTAGGTCGAAATTGAAATTTCTCGAAACTGAAATTTTCTTCCACCAAAAGATGTGCCTTCCCTAGGGAGAAATTACTTACCTTCAGCACATCATCTCTCTCTCTCTCTCTCTCTCTCTCTCTCTCTCTCTCATGTTTGTACTAACCCTCAGGTAAGGATCGGATTGTTCCAATTGATTGACTTGCCTTTGAGAGGCATAGTCTGTTCTGAAAGTTCAATTTATGAGTTTAAGGAAGGTCAAAACCACCCAGGTAAGTAATCAAATGTGTTCCTCTTATTGTGAGTTAGATATATTACTATTTTTATAACTTTGTTTACTATTTTTGTTGATTACATGTTACTCTATGTTTCAGCTTTAACACAAGGACCTATTTGGGAGTGTTAAATTTGAAAGAGATGAAAATTATGTTTTAATTTTATCTTGCTTTTTTACAATTGTACTATTCTTCTTCCAGTACTAGTTAAGAAGTTAAGAAGTTTATTTTTTGCATTAAAGAATAAAGATTTTTTATTTTCTACTACAAAACCTAACCTAACCCTAAATAATCTATGAATAAGAAAGGTTTGTTGGGTTTTTCCCTAGTTTGGGTTTTCCCAGGGTAAACTATTATGTCTCTATTTTTTTATGTGCATAGTTATCTTTCAATGATCCTATATTTGTTTCTAGGTTGAAAGAAATGAAAAATATACTGCTATTATTGAAAATCTAACAAGATGTGCAATGTCAATTTAGTGCAATAGTCTCCACATGTACGTTATTTTTAATTACGAGTTAGTGAACTTGTATTTAAAAAGAAAAATAAGAGTAAATTCCCTAAAATACCTAATGTCCTTCCTCTCAAATGTAACTGGTCCTTCCAAAAGCACAATTGATGGTGACAGTGGGATCCACACACCAATTGACTAGTGAAGGTAACAAATATCCAGTTATATCAGCAATGGGGCTATGATCTGAAAGAACTGGAAACACTTCCCAACGACAACATCTAACTTCAGGAGTCAATTGCACTCACAATTGCTCCTTTGCGATGTCCTAAGTTTGGCCACTAAGGTACCTTGCATCAAGTGTGGATATGTGGTTCTGCCTGGGCGGTATAGTGTCGCCTCCACAAAAAGCTGAGTGGCTCTTTGGAGAGGGAAAGGAAAATATACCTCGGATTTGACTTCCTTGGGCATGGCGCACTTCTTATCTGGGTTTTCTTTTAACACTTGTTAATAGTAGGTTTTTGACTGTACCCTATAAGTCAACAATGTTATGTTTCAAACACCTAATGAAACTAGATTGGTGGGAATTAATGGATACCTAGCCCAATCAATCCTGCCTAACAAAAATATTGTTTTGTGACCTCCTTGGATCTGTTGAGGATTTCTTCGGTCTTATATGAATTCTAACATATCTCCATAAGAAAGGAAAGGCTGACATATCTTTGCATGCAGTGGAATCGGTGTTATAAAATTTTAATTCATGTTTGTGGAGGCCATATCTCTCAAATAAAATTAAAACAGATTCAATTTTCTTTGGTCCATGTTACAACAGCACAAAGTAAAGTATCTCTTCTTCAAAATGAAAAAAGTCAGAGAATAGGGCTTGTATAATTTTCTTAATGGAATCAAAACAATAAATAACAAGAACTATTCTCTCATGGGATATGAGGTAAGTAGTAATGCTCATTAACTTCCCTAGACTATTCTTTGAGTAAGTATTAAATGCTTAATAATATGAATAAATTTATAGTGATTGTTAAAGTTTTAGGGTTTTTTTCATAGAATTTGACAAACTTGTACTTTAATGCAAATTTAAACTGTAAAATAATATTGAAATAAAAAATACAGCATTAGTATAAGTCTAGCAAATAAAAAATATAATTTCATCTCTTTTAACTTTAACACTCACTAAGATCACTGTGTTAAAGTTAGGATTTGGAACAAAATATAACAGCTGCAAAAGTACACTGTAAAAGTACATAAGCAGTAAAATCATGAATAGCAGTACATTAATCTAATTAACAAAACAAATAGTTGTTTCTCAGTTGTTACTTAATTCTTAAGAATTAGAAGGAAATCCTTTTTGGAACATGTTCTCATTCAAGAATTTCATTCACATGTTGGAAAATGGCATTGTATGAATTGGGAAAGAATAAATTTGGGCATCTATATCTGACACCGGTTTTCAAGTGCTTACCTCCATTATAAAATATTGCCCAATTGCTCTATTGGGAAAGGTGTGTCGTTGACATTCTTATGACTTTCCATTTGTCTTTTTTATAACTATGAATAACTAGATTCAAGGTATACTTTTATATAATGTCATATGATTCAAACTAATGGGTCTATCATCTTGTTTCGGTAGTCATTGTGATTGCAATCTAGCGAAATTAGAATTCTACTAATGTACTTCATTTGGAGCAGGGTGAATACAAGGATGAGATTGTCATTGCTAGAGTCCCACTTTTTTAGGTTTTCTAGATTTCATCTTCTGAATCCTTTATAAGATTTATGGTCGTTTTCTTGGGATGTCTCATAGGTTAGATTTACACTAAGAGAAAGGAGGCCCTCTTTGAGGTAGAAAGAATTAAATCAACACTTTTCCACTATGATGATTCTAAGTTTATGCTAGATTTGTCTCCAAATCCTATACTATGTTTATGGAAAGGCTATGGATAAGTGTTGCAAATTTTTATAAGAGCCAAGCATAATCAGAATGGCTCAAAAAACCTAATTTCAATAATAAAAAGCCTTATTTCAAAAATAATCCAATATGGGCATAGTGTGAAACCATGAGCATATGCAGTGTGCAGCAAATTTCTTAGATTCAAATATCATAAAGAGAAAGAGATATTTCTTAGATTCCAATATCATAATTGAAAGTTGCTAATAGCTATAAAAGAAAATGAGTAAGGATAGTATAATGAAAGTGGACTTGCTTAAGGATAGATTTATATACATTTATTGCATTAAGAGTGGTATGCACGCAAGTGGGTGATGGGGAAGTTGTTGATGAGAAGATAATTGAAGTTGTTTGATCATGCCCTAGTAGGGCTACCATGGATTTGTTGAGCCCTAGCAGGGTTTCCATAATAGTAATAAGGCCCTATAGGGATTCCACTGATTGTTTTTAGCATGTCGAGGTCTGTTCCAGTCACCTGAGGGTTTGACCATTCCCTGGTAGGGCTACCGTGGAGTTGTTGAATACCTATCATGGATGCCATAACAATAATCATGCCCTAGAGTGCTACCACTAATTATTTGAAGGTTGACATCACCAATTTCATCAAGGATCAAGGATGCCATTATTTTTTTAAGGGGTGATAAAGGGTTGATGCCATCAATATCAGGGCTGATGTCATCTCAGGGCTTGCATATGGGGCTCCTTTCACCTATAACAGTATTTAGTGGGATTCATTCAAATTTAAATGAGTTCTTTTTATTTCTCTTGGCATGTAACAAGCCCTAGGGGATTCATTGTGAAGTCTGCTCCAATTATGCTAATGTAAAATTCAAGCATATCATATTTATGTAATAGTATTCTTGTTGGGGTTTTATTCCTTTAACAGGTTTCCCCAAGGTAAAAATCTTGTGCCTATTTTGTTGATTGATAAATGGTGAATGTTTTAGTCTTCAAATGTATTTGCTAAAAGTTAAAATCAGTGTATTGTTCTACTACACAACCATATCATATCTGCAAAAATATAAAAATTAACAAAACCCAATTATGACAAGAGATGCTCGCTATATGGCATAATTTGAATATATATGAGAGTATTTGATGGGATACAAATTCATGGTGAAAACTTACCATAACAAAGTTTAGTATTGCAATGTCCTTGTAACCAAAATGGGTATTCACTACCACTACAACAAATAATGAGAATATTTAATGTTAAGACTGTATAGAGACCATGATATCATAAAGATAGGAAAAACTACTCACAGTCACACAATATTCACATAAGAGTTGGAGGCACCTGCACATCCAAGTTGGAATGCACCTACAATTCGTAATGTGGATATTAAATTGGAGATGTTGGGTAGGGCTATCAAGGTGTATGTGAAATCATTTTCCCAACAAATATCTCAAGTGAATTCTAGGGTGAAAGATGAAATGCTACTTTCCAGCAAGAGCCTCCACAGGATTGAAACTAACCATTGCTTGAATGGAACCTATATTAAACAAATAGAGGGAAATGTAAACACTAAACCCCTCACCTTGATTTTTGGTATCCCTTTGAGATCAGATCATTTTAATACATCTCTTTTTCATTTTATGAATAGGTTCCAGTTACAGAAAGGAAGCCATACTGTAATATCTTATGTTAAAATATGGAAATTATATGGTGACAGTAAATTTGTAACCCCCAATACCTGTGCTAACACAATGAATATAGACCCTAGGAAAGATGCATTGCTTCTCTGTCTTCATATTTTCCTTTTTTTTTGTTGCTCTGCATAGACTGCTTGTAGGTCTCATTCTATCTAACAAATATTTTTTTCTACTATGTAATTCTATTTAGAAAAGCATTGTTGAAAAATAAGTATCCCCTTAGGGAGAAAATCCATGGGAACCATACTTTAAAAATTTAAATATACTTATGCCCAGGGGGGAAAGAACTCCAAACCTTGCCTTCAAACACCATCGAGCAGAAAGAGTTCAATTGTATCCTTTTTTCTAGCCAAAAGAACTAGCTTTGGTGCGTAATTTATGGTTGGGTGTATAATTTATGCTAGTCCTTCCTAATAAGGGATTTTGTATTTATTATAACATAATAAATATATTTCAAGAAAGAAAGCTTTAAATAAAAAATAACCAAAGTCGGGATAAGATAAGATAATTTTATTAACATCCACATAAGATTAAAACAATATATCGACATGATTCAAAAGTACAATCCAATAGTGGTGAACAATGGGAGCGCCAAAGCAGCTCCTAGAAGCTAAATGGTAAAGTAAAAATAAAATATGATAAACTACTAAATGATCAAAGTAGTAAATCTCATAATCTTAGATAGGTGCAGAATGAGGAGGAGATGAATTCTTAGTAACCACATAAAAAATAAGGTATAGACGTCCTTGTTGTGCCATCTTGCATCAACCACAAACAAGGATCTGATACATTGTTTAATGATGTCCTCAGGGAAGAATGTAGGGTTGATAGGACCTAACTATGAAACCCCGAGAGGGGATCTGGTATGATCTACTGAGACTCCTCTAGAATAGTTGAGGACTTTTAAAAGTGCTTGGTGATGATTGGTTGGTTTCCCAAAGGGTGGAGTGAGAAACTAACCTCTGCTAAGAGCTCATCACTATCAAATCTAGGTAGTGTCTTAGCTTAGGGTAAGTCAACTATTCTTATTGCAGGAGCAGTAATGTTTAGAAGAAATATTCTATTAACGTGTCATTTTCTTTATTAAAAATGAAGATTTAATCTTTCAAATGTTATTCTAATATGTACTCGAAAATTAATTCAAAATATTAACCCTATTAAGTTGGATTGTTTTCAATGAAATGCCATATTGTTCAACTCAGAAGACGTAACTCTTGGCTTTGACATCCAATTAACATGAAGAAAAACTATATGGCAGAGGATTTTCTAAAGGATTGACTATATAGCAAGAGAGAAATCTAAGGGATTGAAACCCATCATTTTACATCATTCAATGGGATGATTAGAGAGTTAGTCTGATGTAAAAGTTCAATTTCCAATCAATTTGTAAATTGCTAGTAAATTTCATGAAAAATATCCACGTATTTTGTCTTACAAGTCCAAACTAAGTGGGACTCTAGGCATTTTTAAAGAAATGAAATTCCTCTACAAATCAAGCTAAAGCAACCTGTAGCATGCAACGTAATAGAAACTCATTTTGATAGAAAATCATGGTTTGTACCCAAAGGAAAAGTAAATGCCTAAGTAAGGAGTACCGTGGTCACAGTGCTTTGCTTTAAATTATTTGCAGGTTGATAGCATGAGGAAAAGTTTCAAAGTCATTTTGGGTTAAATTATGAACTAATAGTAATTACATTTGATGGATCTTTGTCGATTGGAAATTCATTAGAATTTGGATGGATCGTAGACAATTGAAATCATGTTTTAGAGTTGAAACAAGTCAGAATCATAGCGTGAGGGAAATGTGAGTGTGTTTCTGAGTTTCTGATCATTAAAATTTGTGTTTTGACAGAGACCAATCGTTCTCGGACTTGTGGTCAATGGGATCATGACTTGAATACATCCAACCAAAAAAATGATGGTGATCAAGTTAGAAAATAACTAGTAATTCATGAATTCTAATTGATATATTGCAAGTCTTGTTTTACACTACATCAGATGGATTAAAGCATAAATACCTGGAACGAAGAGCCTTGCTCCTCTTCTTTTGCTTTTGGATTGCAATACAATTTGTGATTATTTGAAGCAAACCCTCATTATTGATTCGATTCTTATTCAACTTATGAACATCGTTTCTTGTGCTTCTGTTAGCCATCTCTTCGCCAAGTCTTCTATTTATTGGAGTCCAGTTTGAAAAATTGATTCCCCCTAAAATTTTGATTGCCCCTTTTTTATTGCTCACACAACATGCCCTCTATTTGCAATCTATGGAAGGCTTCACAATATGGAATGATTGTACTGTACGTAAAATCATACCATTAATGCAATCCATGCTTCACATTAATGAACCCAAATGTGGGAAGATGGAATTAAAGACGGAGCTGGAAATGAAGAAAAAAATCGTGGGAGTGTGAAAAGTAACAGAGAAAAAATAAATGGATGTGAATCTCTGTTGTTGCATGCTACAGCTCCCCAAATTGTTGATGATCCCGTACACATGGCTACAAATGGCTACGGTTGCGGATCTTCCCCTCGAAAACGATTGCTGGGCAAATTTCTCTACCCTTGTTCACCGGATCAGCAAAATATGGGACAGTTCTAAATGAGTTTTAGGAGTTTTAACACCGATGGTGGTAGTTTTACAATGGTGGGAGAAGACAAAACACGGGTGTTCAGTAGATAATCAAATTCATTCTATGGAATCTAATGGGCCTACATGGTTGCAAGCCCCTATTGATTCTGTTGATATCCCCCGCCACTTGTTATAAGGGTAGGGTAGGTATTAAGGTGATTTAGTTTTTCCATTTTTTACTTTCCCTATCTATCTAGGGTTCATCTTATGCTCTACGGGGTTGAAATTTGATGGGAATTTTTCTTGTCACATGCATTTTTCCCCTCAAATACTCCTAAAATTTTAAGAGATTGTTCGATGGAATCAGTAAACATTTTCCAAGATGTATTTTAGAGGTTTGGAAATTTTGATAAGCTATTATTAATTTTTTATTAGTTTTTTATTAGGGTTCATCCATTCGAATAATTGTGTGTACATTGTTTCATAGTTTAGTGTTACATGGGAAACTCATCATTGAACAGTGACTGATGGATTATGGTTTGCTTCTCTGCGTCATGCCATAATTAGAATTAGAGCCTGAACTGGAGGGTCGAAGGCTTAACTTTGAACCCCATTTCTAAATCCAAAAATTTAATTTCCAAATCATGGATGCTTTACAAACAATTATTATGTGTAACGTTGTATTTGTAGTGGTAGGTGACTAGTTAATGTTGGAATTAACTCCAAGAAAGGTGCCTCCTATTGCGACATTGTTTACTCAATCACCCCTTCTCCTCCATTCTTTGGATGATTACATTTGGCTGCACCATTGAGTTTCAAACCTTCCAGTATTAAATACAATTCCTTTCATTGTGCTATATTTAATTTCATGCTAAAGGAATAGTCGTGTGTTATCTCTTTCAAGAGTAGGCAATGATATTAAGCTGGGGGTTAGTATGTTTTAGGGCCAAGGAAATTCAGAGACTTATCGAACCTTGCAATGAAATATTTTTAGGATTATTCTTTTGATAAATTTTACAAAGATTAACTGAGAAGGGAATTGTGTTTCTGGTGATTACTGAATTAAAACAGAAGATACTCTGAGAAATTATAAATGATGTTGTAAGAAAATACATGATCCTATATATGTAAGGATATTTGTTTGCATGATGCAACATTTCAACTTTCTTTAGTTAGCCTTGGTTAAGTGGTTGGGAATATGCTTTAGCCTGATTTTTTATAAGCGATGAGGATGTTTATGAAAGAGCCATGATCAATGGGAGCGATCTGCGTGAGTCTAGGGTTTGTGTTGATGGACCCGCCGCCTGACTCGGGCCGTGCGCCTCTAGATGAACTATTCCGCCTTCTGGTAGCGTCCCAACCCTCGTCCTCTAAGACCTCGGGTCCGGGGGACTCCAAGTTTGTCAAAAATTCGGCCATTCCAGAAGTAAAACTCGGCTCTACTGCGTCAAAGTGAAAAGCGCTTGCCCTTTCAGAAAAAGGATTGGTTGGCCACTTTACTGGGCTTTGGCCAACTCCGAGGTCAATCGAAATCTGGCTCAGCAAAAACTGGCGCCCTCTTATACAGGGAGAAGTTCAGCAAATCTTCTGTGGGAGGGGCTTCTTTGTTTTCTACTTTGAAAAGAAGGAAGACAGAGATTTAATATTCAGGAATGGACCTTACTTCATGGGTACTAGGGGAATGTATATCAACAAATGGGACCTCTCCTTTGACCCCGAAAAGGACATTCCTTCAGCTGTCCCTGTTTGGGTGAAGTTGCCCCACCTCCCGCTACATTGTTGGAATGATGAAGATCTAAAGGCCATTGGCAACTCACTGGGGAAATACATTGATAAATCTGAGCCAAAACCCCCAATGTTCTCCTGTGCCCGGATTTGTGTGGAAGTGGATCTTGACAAGGGGCTTCCTGAAGCAATAAGTCTGTCGATGGATGGATGGAATCATCTCCAAACGGTGGATTATGAACAAATCCCTTTCAAATGCAAAGTTTGCCACGAATATGGCCATTTCGCAAGGTTATGTCCCAAAAAGAAGATGCAGGAAGTAGAAGAAAACCAAGATGGAGAATGGAATGAGATAAGAAGGAAGGGCGGGAAGTCCTCAAACTCCCATCCCTCTCAAACTTCTCCTAAAAGAAAGGAAGCGGCAAATAAGCAGCAGAACACAAATAGGGAAGCAAATAAGTTTCAGCTTTTAGCAACGGACATGGGGGGGGAAGAGCAGACCCTTCCATCAGACCAAGTTCACCAGGTTCAAGAGGAAACGATAGGAAATGCCAGAGAGGGAGCAAGAAAGGAGAAAGCCTGCCAGCAACACGAAGAGGAAGAAATATGTATAGCGTCTCCAGCACATCAGGAGGATCTAGAAGATGAGGCCCCCAAAATATTGATGGGCTCGGTCACTAGAGCAAAAGCCAAACTGTTTCATGAAGAAACCTCAGAAAGCAAGGAAGAAGAAGTAGAGCCTCAAATAAAAAAAGGCAGGAAGCTGAACAAGGTTATAAGAGAACAAGAGGCTGCCAGAGACAAAGCGGCGGGCAAGCAAACCAGCCTTGACTCGCATGTAAGAATACTTCCCAGCACCAAGCAATTTCAAGGAACAATGGAGGAAAAGAAGGAAAGAATAGGATCTAACCTCTCCAAAAAATAATGAAGATAGTCTCCTGGAATTGCAGAGGATTAGGAGGCAAGCAAAAGACGGAAGCAATCAGAAGAATTAAAAAGCTGGAAAACCCCTCAATAATCATGCTCCAGGAGACTAAAATGCAGGAGACGGACTGTCTCAAAACCCTATCTCAAATTTGGCCCAAAGGAGAAGGAAAGTCAGTTAGTTCGGTAGGAGCCTCGGGAGGGCTCATCACCTGGTGGGAAAAAGGTATGTACAAATGCAACTCCATCTTAATCAGTAGAAACTGGCTATTTGTAGAACTCGAAGATTTGACAAATAATGAAAAATTTTGGATTGGAAATGTGTATGGGCCTACGCTCCATGGCCACAAAGAAATTTTCTGGGACAAACTAATAGATCTTCATTTAGGAAGAAACTCCCCCCCCTGCATAATTGCCGGTGACTTTAATGTCACCATAAGTGCTGATGAAAGAAGAGGGGGATCGAAGGTCCGGGACCAGTTTGGAGAAAGGTTGGAAGATCTGCGGGCCTCATGGAATCTGGTGGATATTAAGCCTCTGCAAGGAAAATTCACCTGGAACAATAAGAGAATCGGGCCCGGGCACATAGCAGCTAGGCTCGACAGATTTTTACTCAGCTCTTCCCTTCTTAACAAGCCCCTTCTGCCTGACTCAAAAATCTTGGCCTCTGCTATTTCAGACCACCGACCTATTGCCCTCTTCTTTTCTGTCCCTAGCAATCTTGGGCCTCTCCCCTTCAGATATAACCCCGAGTGGCTGGAGAATGACGCCTGCTATGAGGAAGTCAAAGTCATTTGGAAGCAATTTATCCCAGGTTCTCCGGGGTATATTTGGGAAACCAAAATCAAAAATACCAAAACTTTGCTAAAAAGATGGGCAAAGCAAAGTTCGAGGGGATCAGGGGATGAAATTAACACCTTGCAAGAGGAACTAAAATCTTTGCAAGAGCAAATCGAAAAGGAACAGATAACTGAAGCTATGTTATTGCAGGAGAAAATGCTAGAAGCTAAAATTCAACAAGTGAATAGGAAAGAAGAGGAGGAATGGAGACTTCGGTCAAGATGCCTTTGGCTCAAAGCTGGGGATCGGAATACCAAGTTCTTCCATGCTCAGTGCAAAGAAAGGTACAGAAAAAACAATATTCGCAGTTTAACCAAAGAAAATGGAACCAAGATAGACGACCCAACAGAGATAAAGTCTGAAATCAGAAATCATTTTGAGTCTCTCTACAAGAAGGATGAGGATCTATCCACTGCAGATTTGGAAGGAATGTGCCGAGAAATTCCCAGCCTTATTACTGCTGAAGAAAATAATATGCTTATGGAGAAGGTTACTGAGGAAGAAGTCAGGAAAGCAGTGTGGTCTCTTCATCCGGAAAAATCCCCGGGACCTGACGGATTCTCCATTCACTTCTATAGAAAGTGTTGGTATTTACTGAAAGTCGATCTCCTCAGAATGATTAACTGGACCAGAAACCGGGAGAAAATTGGAGGGGGAACTAATTCCTCTTTCATAGCTCTTATTCCGAAAGAGAAAAAAGCTAACACTATAGGGAGGTACAGGCCTATTTCGCTATGCAATTCTTCTTATAAAATCCTCACTAAGGTCTTAGCAAACAGAGTCAAGAAGCTTCTTCCTAAAATTATCTCCCCAAATCAAGGCGGCTTTGTCCCTGGCAGACAAATTTATGATAACATCCTTCTAGTGCAAGAGGCCATTCATTCAAGCAGGCGAAACAAAGACGCAGGTATGGCTATAAAACTAGACATGGCCAATGCTTTTGATAGAGTGAGGCATGATTTTATCTATGCTGTCTTGAGAAAGTTCGGTTTTGATGAAAAATTTATCAGTTGGATTAAAGCATGCATTGGAGCCCCTTGGCTTGCTCCCCTCATAAATGGAAGGCCAACCTCCTTCTTCCGACTCTCACGCGGACTGAGACAAGGGTGCCCCCTCTCACCCTTTCTCTTCGTCATAATGGCGGATTCTCTAAGTAGAAATCTCAACTCTCTCTTAGCCTCAGATTCTCTGCCTGGCATCTCTTTCACCCGCAATGTTCAAGCAATCAACCATGCTCAGTTTGCCGACGACACTATCCTCTTAGGTAGTGCCTCACCTCAGATTGCCGCAAGATTTAAAACTACTCTTGATCTCTTTCTCAGGACTTCTGGTGGAAAAACAAATGACCAAAAGTGCAATTTTTATACTTGGAATTGCCGTCCAGCCACCATCAGACTTATTGCAGCCATTCTAGCCTTCAAGCCTTGTATGAATTGGACGTCTTTCAAATATCTAGGCACTCCTATATCTCTCAAGTACCCCCCTTCCTCTGTCTGGACCCCTATCCTTGACAAATTCAAAGCAAGAATAAACTCTTGGGGCTCTCGATGGCTGAATCTAGCTGGGAAAGTTACTCTGATAAAGTCTGTTCTGTCCTCCCTCCCTGTCTTTACCTCTGCCATAATGCTCGCCCCGGCCACAATCCAAAAAGCTTTCAGCATGGAGATTAGAAACTTCTTGTGGCAAGGTGGAAAAACTCAAAATAAAAAATTCCATTTGGTGAATTGGAAGATAGTTAAAGAAAAGAAGGAGCGAGGAGGGCTTGGAATTCGGGAGCCTGCTTTAGTAAGTAAAGCACTGGGGGCCAAACTAGCCTGGAGGATTGTAGCTGGGAAAAAGGAATGGTGGAAGGAGGTTATAAGAAAGAAATATACCAGAAGTTCCAGGCAAAGATGTCTGGACAAGCCTATCTCCAAAAAGGGGACAGCAATATGGGGACTCATCAACTCCTCAGCGGCCCTAATCTCTGAACATCTTTACTGGATACCTGGAAATGGGAAAAGAATAAACCTCTGGACGGACAGCATAAATGGTGACATACCGCTTGGCAAAGTTCAGGGGATAGAGGCCATCAGAGATTGGCTGAAAAATATGGACATCAAAAAGTTAAAGGACTTGGTGATCTGGAAAGACAATGGAGATTGGAAAAGCTGGAAGAGATTGGATCCTCCGGCCACCCTAAAAGGGGAATTCGATCTTCTCCTTTCTCATCTGCATGGGAAAGCCCCGATCAGTCTAAACGAACAAGACTACAGGGGATGGGGGAAACCTGGCTCATACTCGGTGAAAGCAGGGTATGAGAAACTTGCTCCTCCCAATCTCCCGGTCCACAGAAAATGGAAGAAAATTTGGAACTCTGACGGCATCCCCAAAGTTACTACCTTCTTCTGGCTTCTAACTCATGGTAAGTTGCTAACTGCTGAAAATATTAGAGTAAGGGGAATCACTGGCCCTTCTAGATGCACTCTATGTAAAAACGCAGAAGAAAGCTCCCATCATATTTTTCTGGAGTGTCCATTTGCAGGAAAAGTTTGGGCCCAGGTCCTGGGTAGTCAATGGAGACCAGCCATTCTCCCCGCTTCCCTCATCGACCTTTTTGATCATTGGGGACGCACTTTTCCAGGCAAAGCTAAAAAGACTATGTGGAGAATCTGGAATCTAATTCCAATGAATATATGTTGGAAGATTTGGTTAAGTCGAAACAAAAGTATTTTTGAGGACAAGAAAGTGGACAGTAACAGAGCAGCCATAAAAGCTATTGCAATGATCGAAGACTCACTCTCCACCAAAAAGGTCTCTCTCCCTGCTCAAGAGCCCCTAACTATATCGGAATTTCAATGGTGTAGCATGTTTGTGAAGGGCAGCTTCCTTCAGTCCAAAAAAGAACGCTCCAACTATGTTTGGGAAATCAGAAAAGATCCTGATACATTTTCCAGGTGGTGGAAGGAGCAAGAAAGTCATAGCATATTATTTGATGGGGCTTCCAAAGGGAACCCCGGGGTGGCAGGTGCGGGTGGGATTCTTTTCGATCCCGACAGAAAAAAAATCGCAGAATTTGCTTGGGGATTAGGCAGGAAAACTAATAATGAGGCAGAATGGTTAGCTCTCATCCTCTCATTAGAAATGGCCACCAACTACAGCATTGCCAATCTCAAAATTTATGGAGACTCCAGGCACGTCATCCAAATCATGCGAAGAGGATATGCCTCGCCAGGCTCAAAAGCAGATAGATACATGCAAAGAATTAAAACCAATACTTTATTTACAAAGGCCTCCTTCTTTCATATCCTCTGAGAGAACAACAGGGTGGCGGATCAAGCGGCAAATCAAGGAATTATGCTCGCAGTCGGGCAAACTAAGGACCACAAAGGAGTCTTGGGATTTCATTTTATCCCTTAATTTAACAATGTCTTGGCCCTTTGAATTTTTAACGTGGATGTTGGTTAGGGTCTTGGCCTTAAGGGATCATCCACCCCTTCTAAACTTTGGCCTCCCCCTCTTTTTAATCTCATGCACGAAATCTCCCTCCGCGTACCCTCCCACACGCTCCTCCATCTGCCTCCCCGTCCGACCCACCACCTGTCTCCTCGTTCTCTCCCCCGGTGTCAGCTCCCACGGGGCCTCCTTAACTCCCCCATCCGCCCCCCTTATTCCTCCCTTCGCGATGGCTCTCCCTCCCCATCTCCCCGAAACTCTGAGTCGTTTATCCCTCGGGGAGCTCGTTACTTCTGCTCCTCGTCTCTCGCAGGTGGATAATTGGGAAACCATGCCATCCATCAGGGCAGCCATCGCTGCTTTAAGCAGAACCTTGATTGATATTAAGTTTGCAGCCCGGAGAACTTATGAAGCGGTCTGTTCCAGCGTGAACCAGAATGCTGAAATGGCGTCGGTCATAACGCACGTTTGCACTCAGTTATCCTGCCAGGATTCCAGAATTGATGATCTGGAACGAAATATTCTAGAATTAATGGGAAAAATTGACAGAATGCAGGAAGATATGGCAGATTTCTTCAGAGCGACGCAGGGAAGCTGGGTACACGAAAATCAAACGGTGAATCAGGAAATAAACATGGTGATGGTGGACGCTTCGTCCGTCAAGCTTAGGAAGAAAGGCTAGCCCAGCCCAGGTTTCAAAATTTTGTTTTTGGTTAATGTATTTTTGTAAACTCCCCTGTAGTCAGTTTGTAAAAGTTTATGCCAGCTCTATGCTGGACAATTTCAGGAAGACCAAACTCAGAGATTATAATGTAATGCAGATAGTTATGGTAGTGTTATTTGGTCCAGACATCTCAGCACTGTTAAAAACTCTGTTTGCAAGTCTGTAATGAATAGCTGTGCACAGCTTTATAAATATAATCCTTTCTCTGTTACTGTTAAAAAAAAAAGAGCCATGATAATGAGCTATTATTAGCCAATTTTCCTTAACATGATTGATCATTCATGAAACCATCCCTATAAAGTCGGCCATGTTTGGTATGTCCTATTTTTTACCGGTTCAAGCTTCCAGTCAACATGATTAAACATCAAATGCTATATTTTAGATTTAACATTGGTACAAAAACATGATGCCATGCTATGAAAGTCTTGTTCGGATGAGTGAGGGTACCTATTCCACAAACGTCATCTAGGGCTTGCACTAGGTCCCACCTAGGTTTGCAAGCAGAAGCATTTCATTGTATAGAATTGAACCCAGGTGAGGATGAAAGCACCATTTTTCTATTGCTGACCTGTAAAGCCACTGTGATTAAGAGCGTCATTATTTTGATTCTTTTCAATAGCAGAAAATGGCATCCATGGCCTATTATGGAACTATGACTACTATGGCTACCTGATCACATCATAGGATTAATTGCAATTTGATTTCAATGATAAGAGACATCGTTCCAAGACACTCTAATTTTTCCATTATCAGTCCTATAGCCATTATCAACCCATAGTTCAATTCATATTTGGTAGTACAAAATTATATCTAGTATCTTTCAATCAAGTTTGGTTCAGTTATAATGATCATGGCATGATGTGTTATCTTATCCTCTTGTAGATTTACATCAATAACTAGTTATTTTATTTTTCTTCCCTTGGCATGTTATACCTTTTCATGATTTGGATCTACTTTCTAAAAGGCATTTTATGGGTGCAAATAGAGATTGGATCTAGCCTCCAAAAACAACCTATCGACATATTTCTTCAAATTGATTAGATTATTTGTTGAAAAAAAACTAATATAAAATTGATTGTTGTTGGTTTGAAGTTGATTGAGTTGAATAAGATAGTTAGTACAAGCCTCCAAGAGTGATCCATGTCTTGGAATATCCTACACATGTAGCTCCGATTTCTTATAAGACAACACTTGAATGCATATCCAATACAATGACACACACACACACACAACCATAAATATTTGTCAATGATGCAATTTAGTAGAAATACCCTAGTTCCTTTAGAATGGATGATATGCCCCTTTCCCTACTTGTAATGGAACCTCCCCTAAGATTGTAGGATTTAAATGTCCAATGTATGAATGGAACTATGCCAATAATATGCCTTGGGTTAAATCAAACAAGCCTTCAAAGTTGGTGCCAACATAATTACAAGAGGTTCCTAAAAAGTTGTTAGATATTTCATCTTCAGGCATCCCAAGTGCATAGTGTATGTGGATGATCAAGATGTACTACTTATCCAAGTGTTTACAAAACAAATAGGGTTTCAAAGGTAGAATATTCCAAGAGTTCATCATAAACTTTACAAATATAAATTGAATGGTATAAATAGGAAAGGAAATGACCCCAAGATATATTGGTGTACATTAGGTTCTAATTCGTTGGAAGGGTCAAGTCGAAAAAATAGATACCATGAGTATTGGATTAGTATCCCATGTTTTGTAAAATGATACCAAGGGTTTTTAGTCCCATCCACCTCGATGTACACATGTTGTGGAATATAGAGGAAATATCCTTTTAGGAAATTATGGAAACCCAACATTTAAATAATGTTAAAGATATTTGACTAATTTTGACTCCATAAATTCCAAAACTAAGTATGTATCATTATTTTTTTAACATGACAAAATTAGTAAAATTATAAGTCATTGGTAATCATCTTAACAACATAACACTATTCTATATTTTTTAGTAATGACATGGACAATTATTAGACTTTGAATATATGTTATTAAAATGCAAAGTTTCACTTACTTTTTATATTATCGGACCCAATTATGAATACCTTTGTAGATTCCTTTAAAGTCTTTTATGGGTCCAACTTGAGTAAAAGTTATTACATTCTTTTCTCTTTGTCATTTTTGTCATTAATTTTTTATAATTAAATTTATAACACAATTATAAAAGTATGTCTAAGATATCAATGCCTATAAATCTAGTAGTCTCTCGCTTTCTTTTGGCACAATAAAAAAGATGCAATCAATGCTCTAGGGATAACTTTGTCCTAAAAATCACCATTGTCAAGTTTTTCTTTTGTGTGTGCTCTTTTATTGGCTTTAGAAGATGCTAAGAAGATCCACAGTGGTAGAACAATGAGTGTATTCAAATATGATGTTGTTTTTGCCTCTACAATTGTTCTTTTACTGGTAGGAATGCTAGAACTCACTAGTTTTCATTTAAGAAGAAGCAAAATGACGCAATCACAATGTTTTTGAGCAAATTAGAAAAGTGGGATTCTTGTCCAATTTCAAATTTTATAATTTGTTGGGTTTTATTTGGAAGTGTATATCCTTAGTGTACCTATCATTGGATTCAAATGGGACTAAGTCTCTCTTATTCGAAATTGATGCAATCAATTCTTTAGGGGCATCTTTGTCCTGGAAATCACCAAGGTCCATGTTTTGCCTCTATGTGTTCCCATTTACTAGCTCATGAACAAGATGAAACATCCACAATTTGTAACAATAAATGTATTCAAGTTTGATGTAAGCTTGAGTCTTTGATAATTCACTATTGTGGATTTGTTTAAAAATAAATATAAATATGTGTGATTTACTTTGATTTTGGATAATGAGGCATTATAAGCTTAGCGTAAATTCTAAAATATATTTGAATTGATTTATAATTGTGAAAAATAAATTCTAAAATATATTTGATTTATATTTTTAATCTAAAAATAAATAAAAAATAGTGTTTGGTTTTAATTTATGGAAAAATAAAATTATAAAACATAGAAAATGTCAATTTCTATAATAAATTTCATTTTTTATAATAATAAAAAATCATAACAATTATGTTAAATATAATTGTTATTAAAGATACTTTTAAATCTCATATAAGACACATATTTATTCATTATTGATAACAATCATTATAATAAAAAAATAAAAATAAAAACAACAACAAAGGGAATTATCAAACATTAAATTAATCATATCATAAAAATGCATAAATTATGTTAAAAACCAAAACATGTAAGTTATAATAAAAAATTAAGAAAATACATATGTTATCTTAAATTTTAATTTTCAAACACTAAATCAAGCATATCATAAAAATAAATAAATTATGTTAAAAAACAAAAGAAGATCAATTTTAAAAAACATTAAGAAAATGCAGATGAGTTTTATCTTAAGTATCAATTTCCAATATGTTGTTAGAGAAAAGATTTGATTGCATTTTGATTTTGTCAATATTTTTTTTAAGTTATTTGATTGTCTTTTCATTGTGTCTATATTTTATTATTAAATAAGGTTTGGTTGTCTTTTCATTGTCTCTATATTTTATTATTAAAAGTGATCTCCAAGTTCAAGGATATGAATGCATTTAAGTACCACACATTTTTGGGAAATTAAAATTGACTTTTAGTCATTTCAAGAGAACATTTTTTATTATTTTTATCTCTAGTATGTAACTCAACCATGGTTATCTAGATTGTACATTGATTGTAGTGGAAATGTGAGTTGTCAAGTATACCTTCCCCATAAAAAGCCTAGTTCATGATTTTTTAATATATCTCTTATGAGGCTTATTTTTTACCTCAAAATTCCCCTAGTCGGCATAGATGCCTTGAATTGGGAATCTAGGGTTTGTTGGTTCAGTATGTTGGCCATTTCAATGTTTGAAACACTAATGATGTTTCTTGGATATATGGCAATGGTATGAGGCCAAGACCCATAATATTATGCCATAAAAAATGCCATTTTGTCTTCTAGGCCTTGTGTGGGTTTCTAGGACATTCTTTGTCCCCATTATTTTAAATTTCCCTTTGACTGACATTGAACCAATGGGTTGGGAATATGCCTTGCCCATTTGACTAATGCATGAACTAACCTTTTATTAAAAGGATAATGGCTACCAATGAGTTTTGTGGACTAGGTGTGTCTCTTATTTGCATTTATTATATGCATGATTTGTGTTAGTTAGGAACATTACTTATGTGCATGATAGGTAAGGTGCATATGTTAATTACATCACTTAAATTTAGTGTTTGAGTTATGAATTTATATTTTTTTTCATTATGTTGTCTCTCTAACTAAAAACTCTTCTTATCACTAGCAATGTGGTAGGAATGCCTACAATATGGGTCACATGGGTAAGAAGATGTATATTTTGTATCCATGCACAAGGTTAGGTTCTGAAGGAGTTAGGTCTAGTGGGTTAATTGTTATAATGGGACATTAATCGTTATTTGTGGGCTACTATGTTAGTGTTTTAGGATACTAGTGGATTCATGGCCTATGGTTAGTGGAACACTAACCATATGCCATGGTTGTGAATGTGAATTAGGTTCATAATTTCCCCAAACCACCACACAAGCATGGAATTGGGAATCTTTAACATGTGAGTGAGATATCTGTATTGTTTTGAGTCTTGGCACACCAAGGACGATTCTTTATGTACATGGAAACCTTTAATACCAAAATAACCTGTATTAATTATTAAAAAAATAGTATGGGATCATTGGCCATTGTGGCCCCCCATACCATCGCACATGCCCTAAATAGGGAATCTTTGTCTTAATACTTCAATATGGTGGTCATTCCAAGGTTGGTGTAGTAGATATGGTTTGTAGGGGTAAGGACATGGTATCGGGCCAAAATATAGGGTCTTAGGCCATAGTATTTGTGTTTAGGTATCACAAGTCATTTATGTTTTCCCATTTAGTAGGGAAAACATCCACTTTGAGTCCATTATGTTCAAGGAAGGTGTAACTTAATTGATTAGTAGACATTGTGAGGATCCTCTGCTCGCATCCAAATGTCTTTGCTCCATATATGCTCACATCAATTAAAAGGAAGAATTTAGAATTGATATCACACTAATTTCCTTACAATTTCATGAGAATAATTGATGACATCTTTAACCCGCATATCGATAAGAAATTTAACCCACATATCAATAAGTGCATTTTGGTTTCGAATGGAAAATTGATACATCATTTCTAACATGTTTAAACAATTTTGGACCTCCTCCATTGCCATAAGTTATAAGCTAAAATGAAGAGAAATAAAGGTTTTGAAGGATTGGCATACTCCCTCTGATGCAAATAATATTAAGAGTTTCTTGGAAGCCATGAATTTCTACAATAAATTCACCTGGTACTACTCACACCTCACTTGTTGATTGAGTCAATCCAATAACTAAAATACTCTTCATTACACTCTATAAGTAGACTAAGTATTCTAAATTTTCATTATACTCTATAAGTAGACTAAGTATTTTGTACCACTTAAATATGAATTGGAAATTTGCTTCAATATCCTCATGACACCTCCCATACCGTCAATGCATGTGTCTAGTCTAAATCAATGTTGGCCCCATTCAGTACATTAATTATTCTAAAGATTTGTTGTTTGATTGCCGAGTTGTTTGAGTCTAGAAACCCTCCCATACTGTCAATGCATGCATCTAGTCTAACCATGTCAAATTTCAGTCCATATAAGCACAAATTGAAAAAAATTCAACGTTGGCCCCATTAAGTACATTAATTATTCTATAGGTTTGTTGTTTGGTTTTTGAATTGTTTGAGTGATTCATGTTTGAGTATGGAAACCCTCCCATACCATCAATGCATGAATCTAGTCTAACCATGTAAATTTCAGTCCATAGAAGCACAAATTGAAAAAAAAAAACAGTCCATAGAAGCACAAATTGAAAAAAAAATAATGTTGGCCCCATTCAGTACATTAATTATTCTATAGGTTTTGTGTTTGATTTTTGAATTGTTTGAGTGAGTCATTTTTTAGTCTAGAAACCCTCCCATAACGTCAATGCATGCATCTAGTCTAACCATGTCAAATTTCAGTCCATAGAAGCACAAATTGAAAAAATTTCAACATTGGCCCCATTCAATACATTAATTATCATATATTTTTCTTATTTAAGTGAGTCATGTTTGATTTTGGAAACCATCCCATACCGTCAATGCATGCGTCTAGTCTAACCATGTCAAATTTCAGTCCATAAAAGCACAAATTGAAAAAATGTCAACGTTGGCCCCATTCAACACATTAATTATTCTATAGGTTTGTTGTTTGATTTCCGAATTGTTTGAGTGAGTCATGTTTGAGTCTAGAAACCCTCTCATACTTTCCATGCATGCATCTAGTCTAAGCATGTCAAATTTCAATCCATAAAAGCACAAATTGAAAAAAAAATAAGTGTTGGCCCCATTTAGTACATAAATTGTTCTATAGGTTTGTTGTTTGATTGTTGATTTGTTGAGTGAGTCATGTTTGATTATGTAGACCCTCCCATACCATCAATGCATGCATATAGTCTAACCATGTCAAATTTTAGTCCATAGAAGCACAAATTGAAAAATTTCAACATTGGCACCATTTAGGTTTGTTGTTTAATTGACGAATTGTTTGAATGAGTCATGTTTGAGTCTAGAAACCCTCCCATACCATCAATACATGTGCCTAGTCTAACCATGTCCTATTTCAATCCATACAAGAACAAATTGAAAAAACTTCAACGTTGGCCCCATTCAGTACATTAATTATTCTATAAGTTCATTGTTTGATTGTCATATTATTTATGTGAGTCATGTTTGAGTCTAGAAACCCTACCATACCGTCAATGCATGCATCTAGTCTAACCATGTCAAATTTCATTCCATACAAGCACAAATTGAAAAAAAATCAGTGTTGGCCCCATTCACATGAAAATTATAATATGCAGGGTCAAGTACATGAGCATGTGCACCTTATTTTTGGGTTATGAAATATCATATAATAATGAAGGTGAAATAAGCGTAATTGTGCATTGTCTTACCAAGCTTATCTTTGTTTCGAGAATAATTTAATATTCTCTACTAAACAGGGCCAACCACGTGAAGGTGGAAGCTCATATGACCCCCCCCCCCCCCCCTCACGTCACTCTCAATTCCCCATAACCCAACAGAATCTATGTGCAAACAAATAATTTATTGTGTTTTTTGTCATGACTTAAGAAGCAATGTCTCTTATAACATATGCCAACATACAAGAAAATGGCAAAAAAAACTTTAAAACAATTAATTTATACATAGCAATACAAATCAATAATTCTATCGTAATATTAATTCAAAATGTATAGAGTAGATATATTAAGGCATACCTCATACACTTCAATGGAATTCATCATATTCTTCATCCAAGTCATCATCTGTATCATCCGATCCAGATTCAACATTAGAAGGATTGGCCATATCACCATCGTCATCGATGTCAGTTTCAATCATAATGTCATCGTCGATATCATCTTCATGGACATTTTATGCTACATCATTTTATTCAACTAATTCTTTGACATCTTCCTCTAGAACATGATCATCTAACTCATGTTTGATTATCTTCAACATCATCTTCTTCTACAAGGCCCTCTTCATTATCTTCCTCTACATTATACTTTATCGGCCTTCCCCTTGGATCGTGTCTCACAACAAGTGACCAACCCCCTCTACCTGGAACCTCAGAGTAAAATACCTATTCACATTGGCTTGGAAGAACATAGGGCTCTGTTCCTGGCTCAAACAACCTTGTATTAACCATGGTAAATCCATTTTCATGTTCAATAATAGTTTTATCGGGATCACGTTTATTCAATCGTAACATGTACCATTTGACAACGAACATAACTACTTTGAAGGAGTTAAATTCACATTGAATAATATCTTCCAAATACCCATAGTATCGATTTTCTAAGAGTTCTAGATGTATATCACTTCTAGAGGAAACAATGGTCACCTCAAAGACTGCATTTATCCCACAATCTAATGTTTTCTTCATTTCATCCAACTTTTTGATGTGAAATTTACAACCATTGCACCACATAGCCTTATGGTGTTTTACCTACAACAAGCCATACACGTAAATATTACATCATGAATTGATGATTAAGTGCATGTTTATGCTTTCTAGGGAAAAAAATCAACGTGTACATCAATATATTTGCAAAAAAAAAAATAGTATGGCCAATTAATATGCTTTCCTGCTTATCTTTTAAACCATATGCTAAATCGATTTCCCTTTGTGTAATATTGTTATCTCCATTGCGATGAGCTACTTTAACTAATGAAGCCACACCTTCCCATGATATTCCATGACCAGATTGTTCACATCTTTCAATCCATACCTTCATCGAGTGAAGATTGTTTGCGATGTATAAATGAAGTGCATCCCACTCTTGACCAACTGCTTGATGAAAATAAAATTAAAATTCAGTACAAATGTATATTCACTTAACACAATATACACTTTTAATTGATGCATATTGAATATTAAAAGTGAAATAAGTATGATATATACATAAAAATCAACAGTCAAATGTACTATAATTAATCTCCACTAGCTAATAATTACCTTTCACCTACCTCGATCTACCTTTCCCCTTCAGGTACTCCCCTTCGAAATTGTTATTGGAATCTCGATCACAAATGCGACCTAAATTGAGCTTTGATGCTAATTTAGGAAGATATTCACTAATATACATCATGTTCTAGTATACCATATATCCCTCCACCATAGAACCCTCAAGACGTGCTTGTTTTCTAACCAAACCCTTCAAAAATTTCAAGTGTCTCTCAACCATCCACATGGACCTTGGGTGTACAAGTCCACACAATTCAATATCCTCAACTTGGTGTATGAGGTAGTGTTATTGTGCATTGAAAAATGCCGAAGGTAGATGCTTCTGCATTTCACGCATGAAATGAGGAATTTCTCTCCTCCAATACTTTTATCTTCTTTATGGATTTCTTTAGATGACAACCATCTACAAGTGTTGCAAACTAATCACGAGGTTCAACAAAAATAAACATTATATTGCATAACAATTAGTAAAACAAATGTTAAATATAAATTCTACAATGAATTAAACAAACACTTTATGCATGCAAAATATCGCTGCTTAGCTCATGTATTTTCCAAGATTATATATAACTTGTTTGGCATTGTTGTCGAATTTGTCCAGGAGAGATAGAGGTAGAACATACCGTAACAATATAAAATTCGTTTCATTTTTTTTTACAAAAAGTAGACAAAAGAATACCAACAATATGCACTAGAATAAAAAAATATAGCAATATAAATACCATAATAATTACCTTGATGAAGATATGCCAATCAAGCATTTTCACCCCCACAAAATCACCTTTCTTTGTTATGATATTCTTCATGTTCGAACAAAATCTGGTGGGAAATTTAATTTTTTGCATTACTTCTTTTGCAACATTATTTTTTTGCTCTGTTAACAACCATGGAAGTGAGTTTATATTAATTTGGTTTCCATTGCTATGTAATTGAATGAAGTCTTTCATTGCATGGTTGGCTTCCTGAATGTCATTGCAAATTTTGACATTTTTTTCTTTGTCACTCCTTCCATCCAATATTCGCCATAATGTTTCAGTCACATTCTTTCTAATATGCATTGTATCAAACATATGAGCAATTTGTAGGTGCTCATAGTAGGGAAACCTGCTTAATTGTTTAGGATAACTTTTCATTTCTTGTGGAATCCCATTAATGCCTTCATGGTCACGACAACCATCATGAATCATAGTTTATAAATAAATTACAGAAATCAATGTCAATTACAATAAACAACACACAATAAAAAAAAATCATAACATTTCATATACGATGATAGATAGACAATTTGATCCGTACGTACCTTGACAATTTCTATTATAATGCAACTTCCATAGCTGAGGTGTCATTCTCTGCGGTTTTAATGCAGTCTCTTGCTTTCCATTGGATAGATGTTTTTCGACAGTTTGATACCTATGATTCTTAGAGAGGAAGTGCCTATACTCATCAAACACCTCCTTTCCTAAAAAAATTGAACGACGAGATTTGATCTTAGGACCACAAATTGTACATGCAAATTTTCCCTTTGTTTGAAGACCTACATAAAGAGATGGATTAACTATGTCAATTATAATTATATAAAATTAATGGATTATTTAAAAAAACATGCATACATAATATATCAACTCGTTCATAAAATTAAATACAATTAAGGTGGAACTTATAATTACAAACGACAAAAATGGGCTAACCCTGGGGCATCATGTACTATCCATACAAGAATTATATGGAATTGAAATTGCCTTTGTCGTATTGGTATAGATACATCATACATAGTGATTCCATTTCGTAGCTTTAGTAGCTCGTCCATAAGAGGTTCAATATATACATTCATATCTTTAACTTGGTACTTACCTGATTGATTTGAACATATAAAATATATAATTATTACAACCATTTAGATATATAAATAATACGCAAGAGAAAAATAACATATATATATATATATATATGACATTATGCAAAAAAATATGACAAATGAGATGCCACTACATTAAAAAAAAAATTGTTGTAGACACATACCTGGGATGATCATTACCACCATTATGTGCTCCCTCTTTATTGACAACCATGGAGGAATGTTATTGTTGATAACAAAAATAGGCCACACTGAGTAAATAGATCTCATCTCTGCAAATGGATTGACACCATCTACTACCAAAGAAATCCTAACATTACGAGGTTCTTCATTAAAGTGTGGCCATGTTTCCTCCATATCTCTAAATGAAGAACCATCTGTAGGCATTCGAATAATGCCATCTTGACTCTTGTTCTGTGCATGGTAATCCATAAATTGCGCTATGTTTTTGCACCTGAATAGTCGTTGCAAACGTGGAATAATGGGAATATAATGAAGAACCTTGCGAGGCACCTTTTTTTTTCTTGATCTATTCGATATCTACTGATATGACATTACGGACATTCTGTTTCAAATTCATGTTGATTATAATACATAACATGGTCATCGGGGCATGCATCAATTGCTTCATATTGTATTCCAATTTATTTCATGATGGCAGATAAATCTCGATATGTGTGAGGTAAAATATTTGATGGTGGTAACAAAAATTCAGATATCAAGCTACAACAAATTAAAATAAAAAACTAGTTAATATAGTTGATAAATAATATTAACGAAACATATTTCATCCGTATTAATTTTACTTATGAATTAACAATAAAATTATTAGAGGAACAAAGATAACCTTTATCGCGATCATATATATGCGATGGAATATATTGCATACATTAACATCTATGTGAATGATGTGTTTGAAAGACCATTCATAACCTTCAAGTTTATTATCAACAATATAGCAGCGAGAAGATTTCTATTGGAGCCCTCGTAAAGGGGTTCGTGTGCCTTCTCAAGAAGAGGTAAATCATGAACATCATCAAAGTCATCATTTTCATGATGATGATCATCATCATCCATTCTAACATTAAATGTATCATGGATCAATGTATTTGTACCATCATCTTCAACTATGTTATCAATATGATCATCTTATTCAATATGATCATTAACTTATTCTCCATTATTCATAACTCCATGCTCCTCCAAACGATATGTCGTAGGAGGTTTTTCCTTTATAATTACATGAAACCATCAATAGATATTAGTTAATATAAGAAATATTAAAATGATCCATACATTTACAAAAATGATCAATATTAAGACAAATATAATGAAAAAATTACCAATGGACGATATTCATGTCCCCCCTCGGCGTGTCCATGTTCCCTACAATGTATTTTGGCTGTTGTGATCTTTATTATTCTCCTTTTAAAGCCCCTGCATTGACTACATGGACAATAACATTTTCCATCACCCTTTCTTTTTCAGTCCATCCCACAATTTAGCAAGCAATTGTCGATTTTGTTCGTTTGGATCAAGAATATTGTTATGTGACATTTTCTGATATAGAGCTTGACTAATGATTTTCGATCTTAAAAAATCAAGCTCCACACTTCACCATTTTTAATCACAGTAACAATTGAAATAATTGTGGATTTTTGTACGAAAAACAATCTGTGCGAATATTATAATTTCCACAAACCATCGCTTGTATAACAAACATGTCAGAATGTTTCTATAATGTATAGTTTCTAAAAATAAATGTTTGTCGGAGATCCAACGAAGTTACCATAGTTACCGTTATAATCTATGCGTCAGATATCCGACGAGCGTCAGAAATATGACAATGGCAGAGGTCAATTTAAAAAAAAAAAAGCAAAATTCGTAATTATAAAGGTGAAATCTAACAACACGGTCAATTTCGTTGGAATTCATCGAATTTTGGGTTCAAATTTTGTTGTGTGGGACAAGATCTACCCACATAGGATTTCAAGGTGAAGGGTAGGAGAGGACGAGGTGGAAGAAGAGGCCAATGCAATACCCACATGTCACGCATGATACAGAAGACAAAAGGCAGCCAAGTCAGTTTACAAAAGTGTTGTCTTGGCCCTTATTCAGTGTCTAGTGGATAGTATGGAGGAATGGGTCAAGCAAGAGCAAGATGGTATTGGTTTGAATACGATTCAGGCTAAGGTTATTCTACTAGTTAAGGATGCAAGTACATCTCACAATCAAGACACCAAGTTGATGAAGATAATAACTCTTTATTGGTATATGAAAACCCTCTTGGGAAAATCCATCATGGATAGTAGTGAAGAAAAGAAGGAGATCCTCCTTCAGCTAGACAAAACTCAAGGTCATGTTCACAAGATGGAGGCCACTCTGAAGTTGATAGCTAAGGCACGATTTGAGCTAGGAGCCAAGTTAAACATCTTGCCCAAGGATTCATAGGGTATTTTTTAAGGATTCTAATATTATACTTAAGTATAGTATTCTAGGCAATTATTTTGGTTTGAAGAAAACATATATATAGATAGGTAAGCAAATATTCAATATGAAACCTACAATTTACTACTGAAACATGTAAATTTTGGCGAATATTATGCTAAAAAAATAAATTTTATGTAAATATAGGAGATATTAGAGACTAAAAATGACCAAATAACGAATTTATTTTTTGAAAAAAAACCCGAAAAATAACCAATTGGCGAAATTTCGCCCCTAAAAATTACCCTACCAAGGAAACCATGGGGATGGTGTTTAAGGAGCGAGCACCCCCGAGACAACCCAACACAACTCTGCTGGTGCCAAAGGTGTCCTCCACTATTGCCATCTCAAATGATGTTTGATCCAATTTATGTAAGCATGCCTGGTCTTTTGTTTGCACAAACATAGTTGGTTTTGAAAGTGGTCATGTTTAATGGACCTATCAGTATAGCCAGTCTAAGATTAGAGTTTTGAATCAAATATTTTGGTTGGGTGAAGCTCCAGGAAACTCAAACCCTAATTCAGGATCCTCCCTAGTGAATCCGGAAATCTAAAAGGCAATTTCGAGGGGTGAAACTTTGCAGTTTTCAAATTCTGAATATACCAACTTGATCAACTCATCAAGGCGCATATTTCTATCCTTTCGAAAGTTTGAATTTTTGGAGTTTCTTTGACAAACCCTAATCCAGCTCCAGGTCCAGTTCTTGCAAATCAAGTGGATTGGGTTAATCCTAGAAGAAGATGGATTGGTCACCTGCATAAGTGAAGAAGTTCCTATCTCAAAGGGAGATGAGGCTAAGGCCTTCCATAAGAAGATTACAAGCAATCTTGACAGGTATGGCTTACAGGTATGTTTCATGGTTAATTTTATCATATGTTTGTCTTCATATCATTACAGTACAATCTTAATTAATTACTGGACTTGTCGTATCACCTTAATAGAATATATTCATTGATTAAGGTTTTGACACTTATGATTGTACTAATGCATTATGATGTTGTATGAGGTTTATGTTGTTTGCTAACACAAAAGGTACACCAAGAAAGTCAAATCATGTTCTACTTCAAGAACATATGCTCATGGTGACATGAAGACAAAGATTCATCCATTGTCATGGATCACATAGAAGATCTACTTTCGAGGTATGTATAACTTGGTTCTACAATGGTTAACTTATGAGACATGCAGGTTACTAGCACAAGTCATTGAAGAGAACCAAAAGACATTATGCAGGTATGTTAGACATAACCAGCTAGCATGCTAATCCAGGTATGCTTTTCCTATATCAAGCTAGAATCCTACCTTGTGTTAGGATCTTATATTGTTGTGCTGTTGATAATGATTATTCATGAAGTCATAGGTTTGAATAATCATGGTTGTATGCATATTATGTTTCTTACCATAATTGATGATATGACTAACCAGAAGAATCATGAAGGTATAGGTTTGAATAATCACAGGTTTTATGCATATTATATCTCTTATCTTGATTGATGATTCAACTAACCAGAAGAGTCTTATGATCAAATAATAATGTGTATGAGTAAAAGAAGACTTCCCTAAAACCTTGAATACTAATGTTTATTATCTGTGAATGATCATGAATATACATGTTTAAGATTATTGTGTTTTGATAGTATTAAGATTATACTAATAAATGTGTGATTATGTATGAGACCTCAAGGATAACACAATGATGATACTAATAAGCATGCATAGTGATTAAGGATGGATGTAAGTTCAAGGACAGGTAATCCAGGAAGCAAAGATCAAGAGGGAGCACACTCCAGTTGTTCCTGCAAGAAATCAAAGGAGCACACTTCAGTAGTTTCTGCAAGGATGCAGATATTCAAAGGGAGTTGGCCACTTCTCACAATCCATATAAGAATGGAGTTGCAGAAAAGAATCAAAGACTGAGAGGGAGTCAACCCAAAAAACAAACAAAGATAAGTATTTGAATTGTCATTACTTGCATATTTTATTGTTTAAATAATACTATTCAATAATGTATATACTGATGTTCCTAGAATTAGGTTGTGTATTATGCATATTAGAATAGTTGCATTGATTAATAGTATACTACTAATATGCATGGGTAAGTGGCCTATGGCACTGTAAAACATTCCATTGCTACTTATTTAGAATGAAACCTCTTTGTTGACATGTTGGGAGTTGTGCACACTCTTAACAATGTTCTGGTAGAGACTGGAAGGCATCTAGAAAGTTGTGGAACATGGATAAATGTTGTATTGAAGCATTGGCTAAGATAATTGCATGACTGTATGACATATTTCTTTATGTGTAAGAATTTGTCTGAAAATTATGAGATGTTTCTAATAATGCAATTTAACTTGTTTTGTAGAAAAGACCGTATACCTTCACCTACAAAAGAAGGATTACAACATTTGTTCAAGCAACAAAATTATCTATTGAAGATATTGAAGTTCTCAGGATATGGGAAGAATGCCATGATCTGTCAATCATGAAGAACGATGTTTGGGATGCGGTCCCAAGAGATAAAGGGAAGTCTGTTGTGACTTCCAAATGGAACTATCAGATCAAGCATGCTGCAGATGGCAACATAGAGAAATATAAAAGTGATGAAATAGAAGATACACCAGATGGATTTCAAGACAGCCTTCTTGAATGATGTAGTCATATATGTGTGCAGAACTTGGTAGGATAGACAGATTTCTATCTAGTTTGGGCTTTACCAAGAGTGAAGCGGATTCCAACCTTTACTACAAGGTTGAGGAAGGGAATCTTGTGATTCTACTCCTGTATGTGGATGACTTGTTTGTAACAGGAGATGACAGATTGATTGCTGACACATAGTGGAAGCTTGCTATCGAATTTGAGATGAAGAACTTGGGGATGATGCACTATTTGTTTTTTTGGCATGGAGGTGTGGCAAAGTGCAGATGGAATCTTCCTTGGACAAGGGAAGTATGCAGTAGAGATCTTGAAGAGGTTCGGGATGATGGATTGCAAGGCCATGGCCACACCTATGGAATCGAATCTGAAGCTTCTTTGTGATGCTTCATCTGAGCTATTTGATATCACTATGTATCGTCAAATGATTGGGTCCTTGATGTACCTGACGAACATGAGACCAGATATTTGCTTTGCAGTGAACACATTGAGCCAGTTCCCGATGGATCCGAGGAGTGTTCACCTAGTTATTGTAAATCATATTCTGAGGTACCTGAAGGGTATAGTTGATTATGGGCTCAAGTATGATGCGAATCAAAAGTTTAACCTGTAGGGTTATGTTGATTCAGATTGGGCAGGCAGTGCTACAGATAGGGATCAGGTGTGATCTCTTGGTTTAGCAGGAAGCAGTCATGCGTAGAACTGAGTGCAGCAGAAGCAGAGTATGTTGTGACATATGAGCAAGTTGCAAATGTATTGACCAAGCCATTGGACAGAGTGTAGTTTGAGTAATTCAAAGAGAGGCTTGGTGCACTTCAGATCGAGGTTCCTTCCAAAGGGAAGTGATGAGTCCGGAAGATGCAGATGCACATGAGCTTTTCTGACATGGTTGATGTGTTCTCCCTTGGTCGTGATGTAATTCCTGAGCCATTTTTCACATGGTGGTAGATGTGTTCTCCCATGGTGAAAAATTAAGGGCTGGAGCCTTCCCCGAATGGTGGTAGATGTGTTCTCCCATGTCGGTGGTGTAAGTGCTAGATGATGTGCATCTGGGCTGTGCTTCGTGGACGATGAGATGATCTGAAGAGGACGATGCTATGATGATTAGGAGGATCATGGATGATGAGCATCGAGACGATGCTCCAGTTACTGTTCTGTATATGCATCATATTGGATGCTGGATATGATCAGTTGGATCATTTATATGTATGTACGCATCATGTTGGATGCTGGATATGATCAGTTGGATCATTTATATGTATGTACGCATCATGTTTGATGCTGGATATGATCAGTTGGATCATTTGTATGTATTTTGTATATGCATCATGTTGGATGCTTGGACCATGTATCTGTATATGTATCAGGTGGATACATTGTATGATTAGGTAGATCATGTATGTTGATATGTAACATGTATTTGTATTTGTATCAGGTGGATACACTGTATGATCAGGTGGATCATGTATGATGATATGTATCAGGTAGATACTTGGTATGCATCAGGTGGATGCATTGTATGATCAGGATGGTCATGATGATGAGCTTCAGGATGTTGCTCCAGATGATATGTATCAGGATGGTGTAGTGATGATGATCAGTGTGATCATGAGCATCAGGATGATGCTTTGTGCGATGATGATCCGTTGGATCATGAGTATCAGGTTGATACTTGGAGGTTAGAGATGATATGTGGCAGGTTGTGCAAATAGCATGTAATCAGTCCTGGGAGATCTTGTCGGTCGTGCTGCAGCACATAAATGTTCCTGGGATACTCTTTTTGGTATTGCTATGTAGTATGTAATCAGTCCTCAAATATCCGATAGGTTGAGCTGTGTGCTCGTAATCAGTCCTGGGATGAGGTATTACTACGGAGACATGTAATCAGTCCTGGAGATCCGATAGGTTGAGCTATATGCTCGTAATTAGTCCTGGGATGCTCTTTAGAGATCTTGTCGGTCGTGCTACAGCACATAAATGTTCCTGGGATGCTCTTTAAAGGTATTGTGGAGGAGATGCATGTAATCAGTCTTGGAAGATCTTTCCAGCCATGCTTAGGCACATAAATGTTCCTGGGATACTCTTTCCGGTATTGCATCTGCACATAAAATTAGTCCTGAGAGGCCACCTCTATCAGACCGTTCACACAGATGATGAAGACCTGCAGGTGGTGGGCCTACATCCAGTATGAAAAAGGACTGGCTCTATAGAACTTCCTATGATGAGTAGATTCAGAGATTGATTGAGATAGCAGCAGCAGTGATGATGGTGATGACTTGATGACGATTATCCAGTGACGATGATCCACAGAAGAAGACTTGTGCTAGAAGACCTGTGTCGAGAAATACCTTCCTAGTTAAGAGGGAGTATTGATGTATATGTAACTTCGAAATGTATTTCACATATATGTATATTGTATTCCTATAGAGATGTTATTATTCCTCTATATGGAAGTGGTTGTATTCCTATAGAGATGTTATTATTCCTCTATACAGAAGTGTCGTCATTTATATTGTAAGTGTCGTAACTTATACTTGATGGCTTATTACACCACCTTGTTGGGGTCGGCCCTGTATAAGTCATGTGGGTCAAAGGGTTATTAGACCACCCTATTGGGGGTCGGCCATGTGGGTCAAAGGGTTATTAGACCACCCTAGTGGGGGTCGGCCCAGTCAGCATTATGTTAAGTGGTTAAGTTGAGGCCGACCTAATTGAGTAAAGGTCAATTCAAGTTAGTGTATAAATAGAGAGTGTGTCTCTCTCATTCTACACGTTCTATTCTCTCACTCACACTTTGGAGAGTGGTGCACTTGTGGAGGAGGAGGCTCTGCTGCTAGGAGAAGACTATCTCTTGTATTCTGGTTGTATCATTGTTCTATCTATCTCTAAGAAAGTTGTTGGGGTTTTTCACCTTTATGGTTTTCCCCAAGTAAACTCTGTGTCTCTTGTGTGCTTGCATTATCATGTCCATGATTGATATGTTGTAGATTTGTTGTACATGTTGTTCTCTCAGTTAAGATCCTAGATCAGATTGAAGTAAATTCTGAAAATTTAACAATAAACCAGTGGGGCCGACTTGTTTAACTTAGCCTAATAACCCATGGTTATATTAATCCAGGCCGACCCCACACTTGGTGGTCTAATAACCCATTTACCCACATGACTCATACAGGGCCGACCCCATCAAGGTAGTCTAATAACCCATTGACAAGTTACAACACTTGCGACACTTGTCAATACAAATGACGACACTTCTATATAGAGGAATAATAACATCTCTATAGGAGTACAATATACATAGATGAAATACATAGGTGAAATACATTCTGAAGTTACATATACATCAACATGTATGATCTAGCCTACAGATTATCACATCAGCCCCTCTTCATCGATATTCATATCGGATCCTCTGAGCCTGTGGGTCATGTATCAAATATAGATGGATGTGTTAGGTCCTCGACTGTTTTCATGACTTCCATCTAACTGGTTTTTCAACCTTCTAGGTTGAAATTCATGCTCCTAGAAGCTCCCTACATTTGATTAATTTGAACATTATTGGGATTCATGTTTCCATCACTCGTTCATCAGAACAAGTCTCACCGTACTTTTCTTGTAGGCCATATCATATGGTATTTTCCCTACAAGTCCAATCCAATCAGATGGTAGGAAACATACCATAATCAAATTTAATCAATCGTTCACAAATGCTTCAGCACAACATATATATGGAACTATCTCGATGTATAATATCTCCATTATAACATACTACCAAGAGTGTGTATTACTCTAAGCATGTTAGAAGGAGACAGGTTCATAAAATTTTTGTAGCATTACTGCTATTTAACCAATCATATACATAACAAATGTTATATGAGCCTACTGTTCATCAATAAAGGAACTAGATCACATTGCTCTACATCCTTCCTAATTCTAGGAATATCGATCTGCATACAAATTGTTATGGAAATATATTCAAAGTTAACAGATCTAATCTATAAGAGCAATAAATCCAACTACTTATCTTTTATTGTTTTTGTGGGTGGGCTCCCACTGCCTCCTTGTGTGAGCCATGAGAGTCCTATGTTCTTCATTTTCTTGTTGGGATATCATCACAGTCTAGATATTCATAACATCACCTCAACATACTAGAAGACCTTTACTAAATCCACCAAGATTCTTCTTGCTCTGCATCATTCTTTCTCCATTGAGACTTGTCATCTTCTGCTTCTGGTTCTGGGACCTTCTTATGACGAACTTCAAAAGATCATTTTCTTCTAATATGTGAAGAACACTAGACTTCCAGGAAATGAAATTTGTAATCCCCTATAAAGGTGAGTAAGAGAAGGTAGGTTCGATCCAAATCTATGGAGGGAACAACACAAAACTTGAAACCCTAATTTCTGTAATAACTGTAGAATTAGGTCAAAATTGAAATTTCTCGAAACTGAAATTTTCTTCCACCAAAAGATGTGCCTTCCCTAGGGAGAAATTACTTACCTTCAGCACATCATCTCTCTCTCTCTCTCTCTCTCTCTCTCTCTCTCTCTCATGTTTGTACTAACCCTCAGGTAAGGATCGGATTGTTCCAATTGATTGACTTGCCTTTGAGAGGCATAGTCTGTTCTGAAAGTTCAATTTATGAGTTTAAGGAAGGTCAAAACCACCCAGGTAAGTAATCAAATGTGTTCCTCTTATTGTGAGTTAGATATATTACTATTTTTATAACTTTGTTTACTATTTTTGTTGATTACATGTTACTCTATGTTTCAGCTTTAACACAAGGACCTATTTGGGAGTGTTAAATTTGAAACAGATGAAAATTATGTTTTAATTTTATCTTGCTTTGTTACAATTGTACTATTCTTCTTCCAGTACTAGTTAAGAAGTTAAGAAGTTTATTTTTTGCATTAAAGAATAAAGATTTTTTATTTTCTACTACAAAACCTAACCTAACCCTAAATAATCTATGAATAAGAAAGGTTTGTTGGGTTTTTCCCTAGTTTGGGTTTTCCCAGGGTAAACTATTATGTCTCTATTTTTTTATGTGCATAGTTATCTTTCAATGATCCTATATTTGTTTCTAGGTTGAAAGAAATGAAAAATATACTGCTATTATTGAAAATCTAACAAGATGTGCAATGTCAATTTAGTGCAATAGTCTCCACATGTACGTTATTTTTAATTACGAGTTAGTGAACTTGTATTTAAAAAGAAAAATAAGAGTAAATTCCCTAAAATACCTAATGTCCTTCCTCTCAAATGTAACTGGTCCTTCCAAAAGCACAATTGATGGTGACAGTGGGATCCACACACCAATTGACTAGTGAAGGTAACAAATATCCAGTTATATCGGCAATGGGGCTATGATCTGAAAGAACTGGAAACACTTCCCAACGACAACATCTAACTTCAGGAGTCAATTGCACTCACAATTGCTCCTTTGCGATGTCCTAAGTTTGGCCACTAAGGTACCTTGCATCAAGTGTGGATATGTGGTTCTGCCTGGGCGGTATAGTGTCGCCTCCACAAAAAGCTGAGTGGCTCTTTGGAGAGGGAAAGGAAAATATACCTCGGATTTGACTTCCTTGGGCATGGCGCACTTCTTATCCGGGTTTTCTTTTAACACTTGTTAATAGTAGGATTTTGACTGTACCCTATAAGTCAACAATGTTATGTTTCAAACACCTAATGAAACTAGATTGGTGGGAATTAATGGATACCTAGCCCAATCAATCCTGCCTAACAAAAATATTGTTTTGTGACCTCCTTGGATCTGTTGAGGATTTCTTCGGTCTTATATGAATTCTAACATATCTCCATAAGAAAGGAAAGGCTGACATATCTTTGCATGCAGTGGAATCGGTGTTATAAAATTTTAATTCATGTTTGTGGAGGCCATATCTCTCAAATAAAATTAAAACAGATTCAATTTTCTTTGGTCCATGTTACAACAGCACAAAGTAAAGTATCTCTTCTTCAAAATGAAAAAAGTCAGAGAATAGGGCTTGTATAATTTTCTTAATGGAATCAAAACAATAAATAACAAGAACTATTCTCTCATGGGATATGAGGTAAGTAGTAATGCTCATTAACTTCCCTAGACTATTCTTTGAGTAAGTATTAAATGCTTAATAATATGAATAAATTTATAGTGATTGTTAAAGTTTTAGGGTTTTTTTCATAGAATTTGACAAACTTGTACTTTAATGCAAATTTAAACTGTAAAATAATATTGAAATAAAAAATACAGCATTAGTATAAGTCTAGCAAATAAAAAATATAATTTCATCTCTTTTAACTTTAACACTCACTAAGATCACTGTGTTAAAGTTAGGATTTGGAACAAAATATAACAGCTGCAAAAGTACACTGTAAAAGTACATAAGCAGTAAAATCATGAATAGCAGTACATTAATCTAATTAACAAAACAAATAGTTGTTTCTCAGTTGTTACTTAATTCTTAAGAATTAGAAGGAAATCCTTTTTGGAACATGTTCTCATTCAAGAATTTCATTCACATGTTGGAAAATGGCATTGTATGAATTGGGAAAGAATAAATTTGGGCATCTATATCTGACACCGGTTTTCAAGTGCTTACCTCCATTATAAAATATTGCCCAATTGCTCTATTGGGAAAGGTGTGTCGTTGACATTCTTATGACTTTCCATTTGTCTTTTTTATAACTATGAATAACTAGATTCAAGGTATACTTTTATATAATGTCATATGATTCAAACTAATGGGTCTATCATCTTGTTTCGGTAGTCATTGTGATTGCAATCTAGCGAAATTAGAATTCTACTAATGTACTTCATTTGGAGCAGGGTGAATACAAGGATGAGATTGTCATTGCTAGAGTCCCACTTTTTTAGGTTTTCTAGATTTCATCTTCTGAATCCTTTATAAGATTTATGGTCGTTTTCTTGGGATGTCTCATAGGTTAGATTTACACTAAGAGAAAGGAGGCCCTCTTTGAGGTAGAAAGAATTAAATCAACACTTTTCCACTATGATGATTCTAAGTTTATGCTAGATTTGTCTCCAAATCCTATACTATGTTTATGGAAAGGCTATGGATAAGTGTTGCAAATTTTTATAAGAGCCAAGCATAATCAGAATGGCTCAAAAAACCTAATTTCAATAATAAAAAGCCTTATTTCAAAAATAATCCAATATGGGCATAGTGTGAAACCATGAGCATATGCAGTGTGCAGCAAATTTCTTAGATTCAAATATCATAAAGAGAAAGAGATATTTCTTAGATTCCAATATCATAATTGAAAGTTGCTAATAGCTATAAAAGAAAATGAGTAAGGATAGTATAATGAAAGTGGACTTGCTTAAGGATAGATTTATATACATTTATTGCATTAAGAGTGGTATGCACGCAAGTGGGTGATGGGGAAGTTGTTGATGAGAAGATAATTGAAGTTGTTTGATCATGCCCTAGTAGGGCTACCATGGATTTGTTGAGCCCTAGCAGGGTTTCCATAATAGTAATAAGGCCCTATAGGGATTCCACTGATTGTTTTTAGCATGTCGAGGTCTGTTCCAGTCACCTGAGGGTTTGACCATTCCCTGGTAGGGCTACCGTGGAGTTGTTGAATACCTATCATGGATGCCATAACAATAATCATGCCCTAGAGTGCTACCACTAATTATTTGAAGGTTGACATCACCAATTTCATCAAGGATCAAGGATGCCATTATTTTTTTAAGGGGTGATAAAGGGTTGATGCCATCAATATCAGGGCTGATGTCATCTCAGGGCTTGCATATGGGGCTCCTTTCACCTATAACAGTATTTAGTGGGATTCATTCAAATTTAAATGAGTTCTTTTTATTTCTCTTGGCATGTAACAAGCCCTAGGGGATTCATTGTGAAGTCTGCTCCAATTATGCTAATGTAAAATTCAAGCATATCATATTTATGTAATAGTATTCTTGTTGGGGTTTTATTCCTTTAACAGGTTTCCCCAAGGTAAAAATCTTGTGCCTATTTTGTTGATTGATAAATGGTGAATGTTTTAGTCTTCAAATGTATTTGCTAAAAGTTAAAATCAGTGTATTGTTCTACTACACAACCATATCATATCTGCAAAAATATAAAAATTAACAAAACCCAATTATGACAAGAGATGCTCGCTATATGGCATAATTTGAATATATATGAGAGTATTTGATGGGATACAAATTCATGGTGAAAACTTACCATAACAAAGTTTAGTATTGCAATGTCCTTGTAACCAAAATGGGTATTCACTACCACTACAACAAATAATGAGAATATTTAATGTTAAGACTGTATAGAGACCATGATATCATAAAGATAGGAAAAACTACTCACAGTCACACAATATTCACATAAGAGTTGGAGGCACCTGCACATCCAAGTTGGAATGCACCTACAATTCGTAATGTGGATATTAAATTGGAGATGTTGGGTAGGGCTATCAAGGTGTATGTGAAATCATTTTCCCAACAAATATCTCAAGTGAATTCTAGGGTGAAAGATGAAATGCTACTTTCCAGCAAGAGCCTCCACAGGATTGAAACTAACCATTGCTTGAATGGAACCTATATTAAACAAATAGAGGGAAATGTAAACACTAAACCCCTCACCTTGATTTTTGGTATCCCTTTGAGATCAGATCATTTTAATACATCTCTTTTTCATTTTATGAATAGGTTCCAGTTACAGAAAGGAAGCCATACTGTAATATCTTATGTTAAAATATGGAAATTATATGGTGACAGTAAATTTGTAACCCCCAATACCTGTGCTAACACAATGAATATAGACCCTAGGAAAGATGCATTGCTTCTCTGTCTTCATATTTTCCTTTTTTTTTGTTGCTCTGCATAGACTGCTTGTAGGTCTCATTCTATCTAACAAATATTTTTTTCTACTATGTAATTCTATTTAGAAAAGCATTGTTGAAAAATAAGTATCCCCTTAGGGAGAAAATCCATGGGAACCATACTTTAAAAATTTAAATATACTTATGCCCAGGGGGGAAAGAACTCCAAACCTTGCCTTCAAACACCATCGAGCAGAAAGAGTTCAATTGTATCCTTTTTTCTAGCCAAAAGAACTAGCTTTGGTGCGTAATTTATGGTTGGGTGTATAATTTATGCTAGTCCTTCCTAATAAGGGATTTTGTATTTATTATAACATAATAAATATATTTCAAGAAAGAAAGCTTTAAATAAAAAATAACCAAAGGCGGGATAAGATAAGATAATTTTATTAACATCCACATAAGATTAAAACAATATATCGACATGATTCAAAAGTACAATCCAATAGTGGTGAACAATGGGAGCGCCAAAGCAGCTCCTAGAAGCTAAATGGTAAAGTAAAAATAAAATATGATAAACTACTAAATGATCAAAGTAGTAAATCTCATAATCTTAGATAGGTGCAGAATGAGGAGGAGATGAATTCTTAGTAACCACATAAAAAATAAGGTATAGACGTCCTTGTTGTGCCATCTTGCATCAACCACAAACAAGGATCTGATACATTGTTTAATGATGTCCTCAGGGAAGAATGTAGGGTTGATAGGACCTAACTATGAAACCCCGAGAGGGGATCTGGTATGATCTACTGAGACTCCTCTAGAATAGTTGAGGACTTTTAAAAGTGCTTGGTGATGATTGGTTGGTTTCCCAAAGGGTGGAGTGAGAAACTAACCTCTGCTAAGAGCTCATCACTATCAAATCTAGGTAGTGTCTTAGCTTAGTGTAAGTCAACTATTCTTATTGCAGGAGCAGTAATGTTTAGAAGAAATATTCTATTAACGTGTCATTTTCTTTATTAAAAATGAAGATTTAATCTTTCAAATGTTATTCTAATATGTACTCGAAAATTAATTCAAAATATTAACCCTATTAAGTTGGATTGTTTTCAATGAAATGCCATATTGTTCAACTCAGAAGACGTAACTCTTGGCTTTGACATCCAATTAACATGAAGAAAAACTATATGGCAGAGGATTTTCTAAAGGATTGACTATATAGCAAGAGAGAAATCTAAGGGATTGAAACCCATCATTTTACATCATTCAATGGGATGATTAGAGAGTTAGTCTGATGTAAAAGTTCAATTTCCAATCAATTTGTAAATTGCTAGTAAATTTCATGAAAAATATCCACGTATTTTGTCTTACAAGTCCAAACTAAGTGGGACTCTAGGCATTTTTAAAGAAATGAAATTCCTCTACAAATCAAGCTAAAGCAACCTGTAGCATGCAACGTAATAGAAACTCATTTTGATAGAAAATCATGGTTTGTACCCAAAGGAAAAGTAAATGCCTAAGTAAGGAGTACCGTGGTCACAGTGCTTTGCTTTAAATTATTTGCAGGTTGATAGCATGAGGAAAAGTTTCAAAGTCATTTTGGGTTAAATTATGAACTAATAGTAATTACATTTGATGGATCTTTGTCGATTGGAAATTCATTAGAATTTGGATGGATCGTAGACAATTGAAATCATGTTTTAGAGTTGAAACAAGTCAGAATCATAGCGTGAGGGAAATGTGAGTGTGTTTCTGAGTTTCTGATCATTAAAATTTGTGTTTTGACAGAGACCAATCGTTCTCGGACTTGTGGTCAATGGGATCATGACTTGAATACATCCAACCAAAAAAATGATGGTGATCAAGTTAGAAAACAACTAGTAATTCATGAATTCTAATTGATATATTGCAAGTCTTGTTTTACACTACATCAGATGGATTAAAGCATAAATACCTGGAACGAAGAGCCTTGCTCCTCTTCTTTTGCTTTTGGATTGCAATACAATTTGTGATTATTTGAAGCAAACCCTCATTATTGATTCGATTCTTATTCAACTTATGAACATCGTTTCTTGTGCTTCTGTTAGCCATCTCTTCGCCAAGTCTTCTATTTATTGGAGTCCAGTTTGAAAAATTGATTCCCCCTAAAATTTTGATTGCCCCTTTTTTATTGCTCACACAACATGCCCTCTATTTGCAATCTATGGAAGGCTTCACAATATGGAATGATTGTACTGTACGTAAAATCATACCATTAATGCAATCCATGCTTCACATTAATGAACCCAAATGTGGGAAGATGGAATTAAAGACGGAGCTGGAAATGAAGAAAAAAATCGTGCGAGTGTGAAAAGTAACAGAGAAAAAATAAATGGATGTGAATCTCTGTTGTTGCATGCTACAGCTCCCCAAATTGTTGATGATCCCGTACACATGGCTACAAATGGCTACGGTTGCGGATCTTCCCCTCGAAAACGATTGCTGGGCAAATTTCTCTACCCTTGTTCACCGGATCAGCAAAATATGGGATAGTTCTAAATGAGTTTTAGGAGTTTTAACACCGATGGTGGTAGTTTTACAATGGTGGGAGAAGACAAAAAACGGGTGTTCAGTAGATAATCAAATTCATTCTATGGAATCTAATGGGCCTACATGGTTGCAAGCCCCTATTGATTCTGTTGATATCCCCCGCCACTTGTTATAAGGGTAGGGTAGGTATTAAGGTGATTTAGTTTTTCCATTTTTTACTTTCCCTATCTATCTAGGGTTCATCTTATGCTCTACGGGGTTGAAATTTGATGGGAATTTTTCTTGTCACATGCATTTTTCCCCTCAAATACTCCTAAAATTTTAAGAGATTGTTCGATGGAATCAGTAAACATTTTCCAAGATGTATTTTAGAGGTTTGGAAATTTTGATAAGCTATTATTAATTTTTTATTAGTTTTTTATTAGGGTTCATCCATTCGAATAATTGTGTGTACATTGTTTCATAGTTTAGTGTTACATGGGAAACTCATCATTGAACAGTGACTGATGGATTATGGTTTGCTTCTCTGCGTCATGCCATAATTAGAATTAGAGCCTGAACTGGAGGGTCGAAGGCTTAACTTTGAACCCCATTTCTAAATCCAAAAATTTAATTTCCAAATCATGGATGCTTTACAAACAATTATTATGTGTAACGTTGTATTTGTAGTGGTAGGTGACTAGTTAATGTTGGAATTAACTCCAAGAAAGGTGCCTCCTATTGCGACATTGTTTACTCAATCACCCCTTCTCCTCCATTCTTTGGATGATTACATTTGGCTGCACCATTGAGTTTCAAACCTTCCAGTATTAAATACAATTCCTTTCATTGTGCTATATTTAATTTCATGCTAAAGGAATAGTCGTGTGTTATCTCTTTCAAGAGTAGGCAATGATATACAGCTGGGGGTTAGTATGTTTTAGGGCCAAGGAAATTCAGAGACTTATCGAACCTTGCAATGAAATATTTTTAGGATTATTCTTTTGATAAATTTTACAAAGATTAACTGAGAAGGGAATTGTGTTTCTGGTGATTACTGAATTAAAACAGAAGATACTCTGAGAAATTATAAATGATGTTGTAAGAAAATACATGATCCTATATATGTAAGGATATTTGTTTGCATGATGCAACATTTCAACTTTCTTTAGTTAGCCTTGGTTAAGTGGTTGGGAATATGCTTTAGCCTGATTTTTTATAAGCGATGAGGATGTTTATGAAAGAGCCATGATCAATGGGAGCGATCTGCGTGAGTCTAGGGTTTGTGTTGATGGACCCGCCGCATGACTCGGGCCGTGCGCCTCTAGATGAACTATTCCGCCTTCTGGTAGCGTCCCAGCCCTCGTCCTCTAAGACCTCGGGTCCGGGGGACTCCAAGTTTGTCAAAAATTCGGCCATTCCAGAAGTAAAACTCGGCTCTACTGCGTCAAAGTGAAAAGCGCTTGCCCTTTCATAAAAAGGATTGGTTGGCCACTTTACTGGGCTTTGGCCAACTCCGAGGTCAATCGAAATCTGGCTCAGCAAAAACTGGCGCCCTCTTATACAGGGAGAAGTTCAGCAAATCTTCTGTGGGAGGGGCTTCTTTGTTTTCTACTTTGAAAAGAAGGAAGACAGAGATTTAATATTCAGGAATGGACCTTACTTCATGGGTCCTAGGGGAATGTATATCAACAAATGGGACCTCTCCTTTGACCCCGAAAAGGACATTCCTTCAGCTATCCCTGTTTGGGTGAAGTTGCCCCACCTCCCGCTACATTGTTGGAATGATGAAGATCTAAAGGCCATTGGCAACTCACTGGGGAAATACATTGATAAATCTGAGCCAAAACCCCCAATGTTCTCCTGTGCCCGGATTTGTGTGGAAGTGGATCTTGACAAGGGGCTTCCTGAAGCAATAAGTCTGTCGATGGATGGATGGAATCATCTCCAAACGGTGGATTATGAACAAATCCCTTTCAAATGCAAAGTTTGCCACGAATATGGCCATTTCGCAAGGTTATGTCCCAAAAAGAAGATGCAGGAAGTAGAAGAAAACCAAGATGGAGAATGGAATGAGATAAGAAGGAAGGGCGGGAAGTCCTCAAACTCCCATCCCTCTCAAACTTCTCCTAAAAGAAAGGAAGCGGCAAATAAGCAGCAGAACACAAATAGGGAAGCAAATAAGTTTCAGCTTTTAGCAACGGACATGGGGGGGGAAGAGAAGACCCTTCCATCAGACCAAGTTCACCAGGTTCAAGAGGAAACGATAGGAAATGCCAGAGAGGGAGCAAGAAAGGAGAAAGCCTGCCAGCAACACGAAGAGGAAGAAATATGTATAGCGTCTCCAGCACATCAGGAGGATCTAGAAGATGAGGCCCCCAAAATATTGATGGGCTCGGTCACTAGAGCAAAAGCCAAACTGTTTCATGAAGAAACCTCAGAAAGCAAGGAAGAAGAAGTAGAGCCTCAAATAAAAAAAAGGCAGGAAGCTGAACAAGGTTATAAGAGAACAAGAGGCTGCCAGAGACAAAGCGGCGGGCAAGCAAACCAGCCTTGACTCGCATGTAAGAATACTTCCCAGCACCAAGCAATTTCAAGGAACAATGGAGGAAAAGAAGGAAAGAATAGGATCTAACCTCTCCAAAAAATAATGAAGATAGTCTCCTGGAATTGCAGAGGATTAGGAGGCAAGCAAAAGACGGAAGCAATCAGAAGAATTAAAAAGCTGGAAAACCCCTCAATAATCATGCTCCAGGAGACTAAAATGCAGGAGACGGACTGTCTCAAAACCCTATCTCAAATTTGGCCCAAAGGAGAAGGAAAGTCAGTTAGTTCGGTAGGAGCCTCGGGAGGGCTCATCACCTGGTGGGAAAAAGGTATGTACAAATGCAACTCCATCTTAATCAGTAGAAACTGGCTATTTGTAGAACTCGAAGATTTGACAAATAATGAAAAATTTTGGATTGGAAATGTGTATGGGCCTACGCTCCATGGCCACAAAGAAATTTTCTGGGACAAACTAATAGATCTTCATTTAGGAAGAAACTCCCCCCCCTGCATAATTGCCGGTGACTTTAATGTCACCATAAGTGCTGATGAAAGAAGAGGGGGATCGAAGGTCCGGGACCAGTTTGGAGAAAGGTTGGAAGATCTGCGGGCCTCATGGAATCTGGTGGATATTAAGCCTCTGCAAGGAAAATTCACCTGGAACAATAAGAGAATCGGGCCCGGGCACATAGAAGCTAGGCTCGACAGATTTTTACTCAGCTCTTCCCTTCTTAACAAGCCCCTTCTGCCTGACTCAAAAATCTTGGCCTCTGCTATTTCAGACCACCGACCTATTGCCCTCTTCTTTTCTGTCCCTAGCAATCTTGGGCCTCTCCCCTTCAGATTTAACCCCGAGTGGCTGGAGAATGACGCCTGCTATGAGGAAGTCAAAGTCATTTGGAAGCAATTTATCCCAGGTTCTCCGGGGTATATTTGGGAAACCAAAATCAAAAATACCAAAACTTTGCTAAAAAGATGGGCAAAGCAAAGTTCGAGGGGATCAGGGGATGAAATTAACACCTTGCAAGAGGAACTAAAATCTTTGCAAGAGCAAATCGAAAAGGAACAGATAACTGAAGCTATGTTATTGCAGGAGAAAATGCTAGAAGCTAAAATTCAACAAGTGAATAGGAAAGAAGAGGAGGAATGGAGACTTCGGTCAAGATGCCTTTGGCTCAAAGCTGGGGATCGGAATACCAAGTTCTTCCATGCTCAGTGCAAAGAAAGGTACAGAAAAAACAATATTCGCAGTTTAACCAAAGAAAATGGAACCAAGATAGACGACCCAACAGAGATAAAGTCTGAAATCAGAAATCATTTTGAGTCTCTCTACAAGAAGGATGAGGATCTATCCACTGCAGATTTGGAAGGAATGTGCCGAGAAATTCCCAGCCTTATTACTGCTGAAGAAAATAATATGCTTATGGAGAAGGTTACTGAGGAAGAAGTCAGGAAAGCAGTGTGGTCTCTTCATCCGGAAAAATCCCCGGGACCTGACGGATTCTCCATTCACTTCTATAGAAAGTGTTGGTATTTACTGAAAGTCGATCTCCTCAGAATGATTAACTGGACCAGAAACCGGGAGAAAATTGGAGGGGGAACTAATTCCTCTTTCATAGCTCTTATTCCGAAAGAGAAAAAAGCTAACACTATAGGGAGGTACAGGCCTATTTCGCTATGCAATTCTTCTTATAAAATCCTCACTAAGGTCTTAGCAAACAGAGTCAAGAAGCTTCTTCCTAAAATTATCTCCCCAAATCAAGGCGGCTTTGTCCCTGGCAGACAAATTTATGATAACATCCTTCTAGTGCAAGAGGCCATTCATTCAAGCAGGCGAAACAAAGACGCAGGTATGGCTATAAAACTAGACATGGCCAATGCTTTTGATAGAGTGAGGCATGATTTTATCTATGCTGTCTTGAGAAAGTTCGGTTTTGATGAAAAATTTATCAGTTGGATTAAAGCATGCATTGGAGCCCCTTGGCTTGCTCCCCTCATAAATGGAAGGCCAACCTCCTTCTTCCGACTCTCACGTGGACTGAGACAAGGGTGCCCCCTCTCACCCTTTCTCTTCGTCATAATGGCGGATTCTCTAAGCAGAAAGCTCAACTCTCTCTTAGCCTCAGATTCTCTGCCTGGCATCTCTTTCACCCGCAATGTTCAAGCAATCAACCATGCTCAGTTTGCCGACGACACTATCCTCTTAGGTAGTGCCTCACCTCAGATTGCCGCAAGATTTAAAACTACTCTTGATCTCTTTCTCAGGACTTCTGGTGGAAAAACAAATGACCAAAAGTGCAATTTTTATACTTGGAATTGCCGTCCAGCCACCATCAGACTTATTGCAGCCATTCTAGCCTTCAAGCCTTGTATGAATTGGACGTCTTTCAAATATCTAGGCACTCCTATATCTCTCAAGTACCCCCCTTCCTCTGTCTGGACCCCTATCCTTGACAAATTCAAAGCAAGAATAAACTCTTGGGGCTCTCGATGGCTGAATCTAGCTGGGAAAGTTACTCTGATAAAGTCTGTTCTATCCTCCCTCCCTGTCTTTACCTCTGCCATAATGCTCGCCCCGGCCACAATCCAAAAATCTTTCAGCATGGAGATTAGAAACTTCTTGTGGCAAGGTGGAAAAACTCAAAATAAAAAATTCCATTTGGTGAATTGGAAGATAGTTAAAGAAAAGAAGGAGCGAGGAGGGCTTGGAATTCGGGAGCCTGCTTTAGTAAGTAAAGCACTGGGGGCCAAACTAGCCTGGAGGATTGTAGCTGGGAAAAAGGAATGGTGGAAGGAGGTTATAAGAAAGAAATATACCAGAAGTTCCAGGCAAAGATGTCTGGACAAGCCTATCTCCAAAAAGGGGACAGCAATATGGGGACTCATCAACTCCTCAGCGGCCCTAATCTCTGAACATCTTTACTGGATACCTGGAAATGGGAAAAGAATAAACCTCTGGACGGACAGCATAAATGGTGACATACCGCTTGGCAAAGTTCAGGGGATAGAGGCCATCAGAGATTGGCTGAAAAATATGGACATCAAAAAGTTAAAGGACTTGGTGATCTGGAAAGACAATGGAGATTGGAAAAGCTGGAAGAGATTGGATCCTCCGGCCACCCTAAAAGGGGAATTCGATCTTCTCCTTTCTCATCTGCATGGGAAAGCCCCGATCAGTCTAAACGAACAAGACTACAGGGGATGGGGGAAACCTGGCTCATACTCGGTGAAAGCAGGGTATGAGAAACTTGCTCCTCCCAATCTCCCGGTCCACAGAAAATGGAAGAAAATTTGGAACTCTGACGGCATCCCCAAAGTTACTACCTTCTTCTGGCTTCTAACTCATGGTAAGTTTCTAACTGCTGAAAATATTAGAGTAAGGGGAATCACTGGCCCTTCTAGATGCACTCTATGTAAAAACGCAGAAGAAAGCTCCCATCATATTTTTCTGGAGTGTCCATTTGCAGGAAAAGTTTGGGCCCAGGTCCTGGGTAGTCAATGGAGACCAGCCATTCTCCCCGCTTCCCTCATCGACCTTTTTGATCATTGGGGACGCACTTTTCCAGGCAAAGCTAAAAAGACTATGTGGAGAATCTGGAATCTAATTCCAATGAATATATGTTGGAAGATTTGGTTAAGTCGAAACAAAAGTATTTTTGAGGACAAGAAAGTGGACAGTAACAGAGCAGCCATAAAAGCTATTGCAATGATCGAAGACTCACTCTCCACCAAAAAGGTCTCTCCTCCCTGCTCAAGAGCCCCTAACTATATCGGAATTTCAATGGTGTAGCATGTTTGTGAAGGGCAGCTTCCTTCAGTCCAAAAAAGAACGCTCCAACTATGTTTGGGAAATCAGAAAAGATCCTGATACATTTTCCAGGTGGTGGAAGGAGCAAGAAAGTCATAGCATATTATTTGATGGGGCTTCCAAAGGGAACCCCGGGGTGGCAGGTGCGGGTGGGATTCTTTTCGATCCCGACAGAAAAAAAATCGCAGAATTTGCTTGGGGATTAGGCAGGAAAACTAATAATGAGGCAGAATGGTTAGCTCTCATCCTCTCATTAGAAATGGCCACCAACTACAGCATTGCCAATCTCAAAATTTATGGAGACTCCAGGCACGTCATCCAAATCATGCGAAGAGGATATGCCTCGCCAGGCTCAAAAGCAGATAGATACATGCAAAGAATTAAAACCAATACTTTATTTACAAAGGCCTCCTTCTTTCATATCCTCTGAGAGAACAACAGGGTGGCGGATCAAGCAGCAAATCAAGGAATTATGCTCGCAGTCGGGCAAACTAAGGACCACAAAGGAGTCTTGGGATTTCATTTTATCCCTTGATTTAACAATGTCTTGGCCCTTTGAATTTTTAACGTGGATGTTGGTTAGGGTCTTGGCCTTAAGGGATCATCCACCCCTTCTAAACTTTGGCCTCCCCCTCTTTTTAATCTCATGCACGAAATCTCCCTCCGCGTACCCTCCCACACGCTCCTCCATCTGCCTCCCCGTCCGACCCACCACCTGTCTCCTCGTTCTCTCCCCCGGTGTCAGCTCCCACGGGGCCTCCTTAACTCCCCCATCCGCCCCCCTTATTCCTCCCTTCGCGATGGCTCTCCCTCCCCATCTCCCCGAAACTCTGAGTCGTTTATCCCTCGGGGAGCTCGTTACTTCTGCTCCTCGTCTCTCGCAGGTGGATAATTGGGAAACCATGCCGTCCATCAGGGCAGCCATCGCTGCTTTAAGCAGAACCTTGATTGATATTAAGTTTGCAGCCCGGAGAACTTATGAAGCGGTCTGTTCCAGCGTGAACCAGAATGCTGAAATGGCGTCGGTCATAACGCACGTTTGCACTCAGTTATCCTGCCAGGATTCCAGAATTGATGATCTGGAACGAAATATTCTAGAATTAATGGGAAAAATTGACAGAATGCAGGAAGATATGGCAGATTTCTTCAGAGCGACGCAGGGAAGCTGGGTACACGAAAATCAAACGGTGAATCAGGAAATAAACATGGTGATGGTGGACGCTTCGTCCGTCAAGCTTAGGAAGAAAGGCTAGCCCAGCCCAGGTTTCAAAATTTTGTTTCTGGTTAATGTATTTTTGTAAACTCCCCTGTAGTCAGTTTGTAAAATTTTATGCCAGCTCTATGCTGGACAATTTCAGGAAGACCAAAATCAGAGATTATAATGTAATGCAGATAGTTATGGTAGTGTTATTTGGTCCAGACATCTCAGCACTGTTAAAAACTCTGTTTGCAAGTCTGTAATGAATAGCTGTGCACAGCTTTATAAATATAATCCTTTCTCTGTTACTGTTAAAAAAAAAAGAGCCATGATAATGAGCTATTATTAGCCAATTTTCCTTAACATGATTGATCATTCATGAAACCATCCCTATAAAGTCGGCCATGTTTGGTATGTCCTATTTTTTACCGGTTCAAGCTTCCAGTCAACATGATTAAACATCAAATGCTATATTTTAGATTTAACATTGGTACAAAAACATGATGCCATGCTATGAAAGTCTTGTTCGGATGAGTGAGGGTACCTATTCCACAAACGTCATCTAGGGCTTGCACTAGGTCCCACCTAGGTTTGCAAGCAGAAGCATTTCATTGTATAGAATTGAACCCAGGTGAGGATGAAAGCACCATTTTTCTATTGCTGACCTATAAAGCCACTGTGATTAAGAGCGTCATTATTTTGATTCTTTTCAATAGCAGAAAATGGCATCCATGGCCTATTATGGAACTATGACTACTATGGCTACCTGATCACATCATAGGATTAATTGCAATTTGATTTCAATGATAAGAGACATCGTTCCAAGACACTCTAATTTTTCCATTATCAGTCCTATAGCCATTATCAACCCATAGTTCAATTCATATTTGGTAGTACAAAATTATATCTAGTATCTTTCAATCAAGTTTGGTTCAGTTATAATGATCATGGCATGATGTGTTATCTTATCCTCTTGTAGATTTACATCAATAACTAGTTATTTTATTTTTCTTCCCTTGGCATGTTATACCTTTTCATGATTTGGATCTACTTTCTAAAAGGCATTTTATGGGTGCAAATAGAGATTGGATCTAGCCTCCAAAAACAACCTATCGACATATTTCTTCAAATTGATTAGATTATTTGTTGAAAAAAAACTAATATAAAATTGATTGTTGTTGGTTTGAAGTTGATTGAGTTGAATAAGATAGTTAGTACAAGCCTCCAAGAGTGATCCATGTCTTGGAATATCCTACACATGTAGCTCCGATTTCTTATAAGACAACACTTGAATGCATATCCAATACAATGACACACACACACACACAACCATAAATATTTGTCAATGATGCAATTTAGTAGAAATACCCTAGTTCCTTTAGAATGGATGATATGCCCCTTTCCCTACTTGTAATGGAACCTCCCCTAAGATTGTAGGATTTAAATGTCCAATGTATGAATGGAACTATGCCAATAATATGCCTTGGGTTAAATCAAACAAGCCTTCAAAGTTGGTGCCAACATAATTACAAGAGGTTCCTAAAAAGTTGTTAGATATTTCATCTTCAGGCATCCCAAGTGCATAGTGTATGTGGATGATCAAGATGTACTACTTATCCAAGTGTTTACAAAACAAATAGGGTTTCAAAGGTAGAATATTCCAAGAGTTCATCATAAACTTTACAAATATAAATTGAATGGTATAAATAGGAAAGGAAATGACCCCAAGATATATTGGTGTACATTAGGTTCTAATTCGTTGGAAGGGTCAAGTCGAAAAAATAGATACCATGAGTATTGGATTAGTATCCCATGTTTTGTAAAATGATACCAAGGGTTTTTAGTCCCATCCACCTCGATGTACACATGTTGTGGAATATAGAGGAAATATCCTTTTAGGAAATTATGGAAACCCAACATTTAAATAATGTTAAAGATATTTGACTAATTTTGACTCCATAAATTCCAAAACTAAGTATGTATCATTATTTTTTTAACATGACAAAATTAGTAAAATTATAAGTCATTGGTAATCATCTTAACAACATAACACTATTCTATATTTTTTAGTAATGACATGGACAATTATTAGACTTTGAATATATGTTATTAAAATGCAAAGTTTCACTTACTTTTTATATTATCGGACCCAATTATGAATACCTTTGTAGATTCCTTTAAAGTCTTTTATGGGTCCAACTTGAGTAAAAGTTATTACATTCTTTTCTCTTTGTCATTTTTGTCATTAATTTTTTATAATTAAATTTATAACACAATTATAAAAGTATGTCTAAGATATCAATGCCTATAAATCTAGTAGTCTCTCGCTTTCTTTTGGCACAATAAAAAAGATGCAATCAATGCTCTAGGGATAACTTTGTCCTAAAAATCACCATTGTCAAGTTTTTCTTTTGTGTGTGCTCTTTTATTGGCTTTAGAAGATGCTAAGAAGATCCACAGTGGTAGAACAATGAGTGTATTCAAATATGATGTTGTTTTTGCCTCTACAATTGTTCTTTTACTGGTAGGAATGCTAGAACTCACTAGTTTTCATTTAAGAAGAAGCAAAATGACGCAATCACAATGTTTTTGAGCAAATTAGAAAAGTGGGATTCTTGTCCAATTTCAAATTTTATAATTTGTTGGGTTTTATTTGGAAGTGTATATCCTTAGTGTACCTATCATTGGATTCAAATGGGACTAAGTCTCTCTTATTCGAAATTGATGCAATCAATTCTTTAGGGGCATCTTTGTCCTGGAAATCACCAAGGTCCATGTTTTGCCTCTATGTGTTCCCATTTACTAGCTCATGAACAAGATGAAACATCCACAATTTGTAACAATAAATGTATTCAAGTTTGATGTAAGCTTGAGTCTTTGATAATTCACTATTGTGGATTTGTTTAAAAATAAATATAAATATGTGTGATTTACTTTGATTTTGGATAATGAGGCATTATAAGCTTAGCGTAAATTCTAAAATATATTTGAATTGATTTATAATTGTGAAAAATAAATTCTAAAATATATTTGATTTATATTTTTAATCTAAAAATAAATAAAAAATAGTGTTTGGTTTTAATTTATGGAAAAATAAAATTATAAAACATAGAAAATGTCAATTTCTATAATAAATTTCATTTTTTATAATAATAAAAAATCATAACAATTATGTTAAATATAATTGTTATTAAAGATACTTTTAAATCTCATATAAGACACATATTTATTCATTATTGATAACAATCATTATAATAAAAAAATAAAAATAAAAACAACAACAAAGGGAATTATCAAACATTAAATTAATCATATCATAAAAATGCATAAATTATGTTAAAAACCAAAACATGTAAGTTATAATAAAAAATTAAGAAAATACATATGTTATCTTAAATTTTAATTTTCAAACACTAAATCAAGCATATCATAAAAATAAATAAATTATGTTAAAAAACAAAAGAAGATCAATTTTAAAAAACATTAAGAAAATGCAGATGAGTTTTATCTTAAGTATCAATTTCCAATATGTTGTTAGAGAAAAGATTTGATTGCATTTTGATTTTGTCAATATTTTTTTTAAGTTATTTGATTGTCTTTTCATTGTGTCTATATTTTATTATTAAATAAGGTTTGGTTGTCTTTTCATTGTCTCTATATTTTATTATTAAAAGTGATCTCCAAGTTCAAGGATATGAATGCATTTAAGTACCACACATTTTTGGGAAATTAAAATTGACTTTTAGTCATTTCAAGAGAACATTTTTTATTATTTTTATCTCTAGTATGTAACTCAACCATGGTTATCTAGATTGTACATTGATTGTAGTGGAAATGTGAGTTGTCAAGTATACCTTCCCCATAAAAAGCCTAGTTCATGATTTTTTAATATATCTCTTATGAGGCTTATTTTTTACCTCAAAATTCCCCTAGTCGGCATAGATGCCTTGAATTGGGAATCTAGGGTTTGTTGGTTCAGTATGTTGGCCATTTCAATGTTTGAAACACTAATGATGTTTCTTGGATATATGGCAATGGTATGAGGCCAAGACCCATAATATTATGCCATAAAAAATGCCATTTTGTCTTCTAGGCCTTGTGTGGGTTTCTAGGACATTCTTTGTCCCCATTATTTTAAATTTCCCTTTGACTGACATTGAACCAATGGGTTGGGAATATGCCTTGCCCATTTGACTAATGCATGAACTAACCTTTTATTAAAAGGATAATGGCTACCAATGAGTTTTGTGGACTAGGTGTGTCTCTTATTTGCATTTATTATATGCATGATTTGTGTTAGTTAGGAACATTACTTATGTGCATGATAGGTAAGGTGCATATGTTAATTACATCACTTAAATTTAGTGTTTGAGTTATGAATTTATATTTTTTTTCATTATGTTGTCTCTCTAACTAAAAACTCTTCTTATCACTAGCAATGTGGTAGGAATGCCTACAATATGGGTCACATGGGTAAGAAGATGTATATTTTGTATCCATGCACAAGGTTAGGTTCTGAAGGAGTTAGGTCTAGTGGGTTAATTGTTATAATGGGACATTAATCGTTATTTGTGGGCTACTATGTTAGTGTTTTAGGATACTAGTGGATTCATGGCCTATGGTTAGTGGAACACTAACCATATGCCATGGTTGTGAATGTGAATTAGGTTCATAATTTCCCCAAACCACCACACAAGCATGGAATTGGGAATCTTTAACATGTGAGTGAGATATCTGTATTGTTTTGAGTCTTGGAACACCAAGGACGATTCTTTATGTACATGGAAACCTTTAATACCAAAATAACCTGTATTAATTATTAAAAAAATAGTATGGGATCATTGGCCATTGTGGCCCCCCATACCATCGCACATGCCCTAAATAGGGAATCTTTGTCTTAATACTTCAATATGGTGGTCATTCCAAGGTTGGTGTAGTAGATATGGTTTGTAGGGGTAAGGACATGGTATCGGGCCAAAATATAGGGTCTTAGGCCATAGTATTTGTGTTTAGGTATCACAAGTCATTTATGTTTTCCCATTTAGTAGGGAAAACATCCACTTTGAGTCCATTATGTTCAAGGAAGGTGTAACTTAATTGATTAGTAGACATTGTGAGGATCCTCTGCTCGCATCCAAATGTCTTTGCTCCATATATGCTCACATCAATTAAAAGGAAGAATTTAGAATTGATATCACACTAATTTCCTTACAATTTCATGAGAATAATTGATGACATCTTTAACCCACATATCGATAAGAAATTTAACCCACATATCAATAAGTGCATTTTGGTTTCGAATGGAAAATTGATACATCATTTCTAACATGTTTAAACAATTTTGGACCTCCTCCATTGCCATAAGTTATAAGCTAAAATGAAGAGAAATAAAGGTTTTGAAGGATTGGCATACTCCCTCTGATGCAAATAATATTAAGAGTTTCTTGGAAGCCATGAATTTCTACAATAAATTCACCTGGTACTACTCACACCTCACTTGTTGATTGAGTCAATCCAGTAACTAAAATACTCTTCATTACACTCTATAAGTAGACTAAGTATTCTAAATTTTCATTATACTCTATAAGTAGACTAAGTATTTTGTACCACTTAAATATGAATTGGAAATTTGCTTCAATATCCTCATGACACCTCCCATACCGTCAATGCATGTGTCTAGTCTAAATCAATGTTGGCCCCATTCAGTACATTAATTATTCTAAAGATTTGTTGTTTGATTGCCGAGTTGTTTGAGTCTAGAAACCCTCCCATACTGTCAATGCATGCATCTAGTCTAACCATGTCAAATTTCAGTCCATATAATCACAAATTGAAAAAAATTCAACGTTGGCCCCATTAAGTACATTAATTATTCTATAGGTTTGTTGTTTGGTTTTTGAATTGTTTGAGTGATTCATGTTTGAGTATGGAAACCCTCCCATACCATCAATGCATGAATCTAGTCTAACCATGTAAATTTCAGTCCATAGAAGCACAAATTGAAAAAAAAAACAGTCCATAGAAGCACAAATTGAAAAAAAAATAATGTTGGCCCCATTCAGTACATTAATTATTCTATAGGTTTTGTGTTTGATTTTTGAATTGTTTGAGTGAGTCATTTTTTAGTCTAGAAACCCTCCCATACCGTCAATGCATGCATCTAGTCTAACCATGTCAAATTTCAGTCCATAGAAGCACAAATTGAAAAAATTTCAACATTGGCCCCATTCAATACATTAATTATCATATAGTTTTCTTATTTAAGTGAGTCATGTTTGATTTTGGAAACCATCCCATACCGTCAATGCATGCGTCTAGTCTAACCATGTCAAATTTCAGTCCATAAAAGCACAAATTGAAAAAATGTCAACGTTGGCCCCATTCAACACATTAATTATTCTATAGGTTTGTTGTTTGATTGCCGAATTGTTTGAGTGAGTCATGTTTGAGTCTAGAAACCCTCTCATACTTTCCATGCATGCATCTAGTCTAAGCATGTCAAATTTCAATCCATAAAAGCACAAATTGAAAAAAAAATAAGTGTTGGCCCCATTTAGTACATAAATTGTTCTATAGGTTTGTTGTTTGATTGTTGATTTGTTGAGTGAGTCATGTTTGATTATGTAGACCCTCCCATACCATCAATGCATGCATATAGTCTAACCATGTCAAATTTTAGTCCATAGAAGCACAAATTGAAAAATTTCAACATTGGCCCCATTTAGGTTTGTTGTTTAATTGACGAATTGTTTGAATGAGTCATGTTTGAGTCTAGAAACCCTCCCATACCATCAATACATGTGCCTAGTCTAACCATGTCCTATTTCAATCCATACAAGAACAAATTGAAAAAACTTCAACGTTGGCCCCATTCAGTACATTAATTATTCTATAAGTTCATTGTTTGATTGTCATATTATTTATGTGAGTCATGTTTGAGTCTAGAAACCCTACCATACCGTCAATGCATGCATCTAGTCTAACCATGTCAAATTTCATTCCATACAAGCACAAATTGAAAAAAAATCAGTGTTGGCCCCATTCACATGAAAATTATAATATGCAGGGTCAAGTACATGAGCATGTGCACCTTATTTTTGGGTTATGAAATATCATATAATAATGAAGGTGAAATAAGCGTAATTGTGCATTGTCTTACCAAGCTTATCTTTGTTTCGAGAATAATTTAATATTCTCTACTAAACAGGGCCAACCACGTGAAGGTGGAAGCTCATATGACCCCCCCCCCCCTCACGTCACTCTCAATTCCCCATAACCCAACAGAATCTATGTGCAAACAAATAATTTATTGTGTTTTTTGTCATGACTTAAGAAGCAATGTCTCTTATAACATATGCCAACATACAAGAAAATGGCAAAAAAAACTTTAAAACAATTAATTTATACATACCAATACAAATCAATAATTCTATCGCAATATTAATTCAAAATGTATAGAGTAGATATATTAAGGCATACCTCATACACTTCAATGGAATTCATCATATTCTTCATCCAAGTCATCATCTGTATCATCCGATCCAGATTCAACATTAGAAGGATTGGCCATATCACCATCGTCATCGATGTCAGTTTCAATCATAATGTCATCGTCGATATCATCTTCATGGACATTTTATGCTACATCATTTTATTCAACTAATTCTTTGACATCTTCCTCTAGAACATGATCATCTAACTCATGTTTGATTATCTTCAACATCATCTTCTTCTACAAGGCCCTCTTCATTATCTTCCTCTACATTATACTTTATCGGCCTTCCCCTTGGATCGTGTCTCACAACAAGTGACCAACCCCCTCTACCTGGAACCTCAGAGTAAAATACCTATTCACATTGGCTTGGAAGAACATAGGGCTCTGTTCCTGGCTCAAACAACCTTGTATTAACCATGGTAAATCCATTTTCATGTTCAATAATAGTTTTATCGGTATCACGTTTATTCAATCGTAACATGTACCATTTGACAACGAACATAACTACTTTGAAGGAGTTAAATTCACATTGAATAATATCTTCCAAATACCCATAGTATCGATTTTCTAAGAGTTCTAGATGTATATCACTTCTAGAGGAAACAATGGTCACCTCAAAGACTGCATTTATCCCACAATCTAATGTTTTCTTCATTTCATCCAACTTTTTGATGTGAAATTTACAACCATTGCACCACATAGCCTTATGGTGTTTTACCTACAACAAGCCATACACGTAAATATTACATCATGAATTGATGATTAAGTGCATGTTTATGCTTTCTAGGGAAAAAAATCAACGTGTACATCAATATATTTGCAAAAAAAAAAATAGTATGGCCAATTAATATGCTTTCCTGCTTATCTTTTAAACCATATGCTAAATCGATTTCCCTTTGTGTAATATTGTTATCTCCATTGCGATGAGCTACTTTAACTAATGAAGCCACACCTTCCCATGATATTCCATGACCAGATTGTTCACATCTTTCAATCCATACCTTCATCGAGTGAAGATTGTTTGCGATGTATAAATGAAGTGCATCCCACTCTTGACCAACTGCTTGATGAAAATAAAATTAAAATTCAGTACAAATGTATATTCACTTAACACAATATACACTTTTAATTGATGCATATTGAATATTAAAAGTGAAATAAGTATGATATATACATAAAAATCAACAGTCAAATGTACTATAATTAATCTCCACTGGCTAATAATTACCTTTCACCTACCTCGATCTACCTTTCCCCTTCAGGTACTCCCCTTCGAAATTGTTATTGGAATCTCGATCACAAATGCGACCTAAATTGAGCTTTGATGCTAATTTAGGAAGATATTCACTAATATACATCATGTTCTAGTATACCATATATCCCTCCACCATAGAACCCTCAAGACGTGCTTGTTTTCTAACCAAACCCTTCAAAAATTTCAAGTGTCTCTCAACCATCCACATGGACCTTGGGTGTACAAGTCCACACAATTCAATATCCTCAACTTGGTGTATGAGGTAGTGTTATTGTGCATTGAAAAATGCCGAAGGTAGATGCTTCTGCATTTCACGCATGAAATGAGGAATTTCTCTCCTCCAATACTTTTATCTTCTTTATGGATTTCTTTAGATGACAACCATCTACAAGTGTTGCAAACTAATCACGAGGTTCAACAAAAATAAACATTATATTGCATAACAATTAGTAAAACAAATGTTAAATATAAATTCTACAATGAATTAAACAAACACTTTATGCATGCAAAATATCGCTGCTTAGCTCATGTATTTTCCAAGATTATATATAACTTGTTTGGCATTGTTGTCGAAGTTGTCCAGGAGAGATAGAGGTAGAACATACCGTAACAATATAAAATTCGTTTCATTTTTTTTTACAAAAAGTAGACAAAAGAATACCAACAATATGCACTAGAATAAAAAAATATAGCAATATAAATACCATAATAATTACCTTGATGAAGATATGCCAATCAAGCATTTTCACCCCCACAAAATCACCTTTCTTTGTTATGATATTCTTCATGTTCGAACAAAATCTGGTGGGAAATTTAATTTTTTGCATTACTTCTTTTGCAACATTATTTTTTTGCTCTGTTAACAACCATGGAAGTGAGTTTATATTAATTTGGTTTCCATTGCTATGTAATTGAATGAAGTCTTTCATTGCATGGTTGGCTTCCTGAATGTCATTGCAAATTTTGACATTTTTTTCTTTGTCACTCCTTCCATCCAATATTCGCCATAATGTTTCAGTCACATTCTTTCTAATATGCATTGTATCAAACATATGAGCAATTTGTAGGTGCTCATAGTAGGGAAACCTACTTAATTGTTTAGGATAACTTTTCATTTCTTGTGGAATCCCATTAATGCCTTCATGGTCACGACAACCATCATGAATCATAGTTTATAAATAAATTACAGAAATCAATGTCAATTACAATAAACAACACACAATAAAAAAAAATCATAACATTTCATATACGATGATAGATAGACAATTTGATCCGTACGTACCTTGACAATTTCTATTATAATGCAACTTCCATAGCTGAGGTGTCATTCTCTGCGGTTTTAATGCAGTCTCTTGCTTTCCATTGGATAGATGTTTTTCGACAGTTTGATACCTATGATTCTTAGAGAGGAAGTGCCTATACTCATCAAACACCTCCTTTCCTAAAAAAATTGAACGACGAGATTTGATCTTAGGACCACAAATTGTACATGCAAATTTTCCCTTTGTTTGAAGACCTACATAAAGAGATGGATTAACTATGTCAATTATAATTATATAAAATTAATGGATTATTTAAAAAAACATGCATACATAATATATCAACTCGTTCATAAAATTAAATACAATTAAGGTGGAACTTATAATTACAAACGACAAAAATGGGCTAACCCTGGGGCATCATGTACTATCCATACAAGAATTATATGGAATTGAAATTGCCTTTGTCGTATTGGTATAGATACATCATACATAGTGATTCCATTTCGTAGCTTTAGTAGCTCGTCCATAAGAGGTTCAATATATACATTCATATCTTTAACTTGGTACTTACCTGATTGATTTGAACATATAAAATATATAATTATTACAACCATTTAGATATATAAATAATACGCAAGAGAAAAATAACATATATATATATATATATATGACATTATGCAAAAAAATATGACAAATGAGATGCCACTACATTAAAAAAAAAATTGTTGTAGACACATACCTGGGATGATCATTACCACCATTATGTGCTCCCTCTTTATTGACAACCATGGAGGAATGTTATTGTTGATAACAAAAATAGGCCACACTGAGTAAATAGATCTCATCTCTGCAAATGGATTGACACCATCTACTACCAAAGAAATCCTAACATTACGAGGTTCTTCATTAAAGTGTGGCCATGTTTCCTCCATATCTCTAAATGAAGAACCATCTGTAGGCATTCGAATAATGCCATCTTGACTCTTGTTCTGTGCATGGTAATCCATAAATTGCGCTATGTTTTTGCACCTGAATAGTCGTTGCAAACGTGGAATAATGGGAATATAATGAAGAACCTTGCGAGGCACCTTTTTTTTTCTTGATCTATTCGATATCTACTGATATGACATTACGGACATTCTGTTTCAAATTCATGTTGATTATAATACATAACATGGTCATCGGGGCATGCATCAATTGCTTCATATTGTATTCCAATTTCTTTCATGATGGCAGATAAATCTCGATATGTGTGAGGTAAAATATTTGATGGTGGTAACAAAAATTCAGATATCAAGCTACAACAAATTAAAATAAAAAACTAGTTAATATAGTTGATAAATAATATTAACGAAACATATTTCATCCGTATTAATTTTACTTATGAATTAACAATAAAATTATTAGAGGAACAAAGATAACCTTTATCGCGATCATATATATGCGATGGAATATATTGCATACATTAACATCTATGTGAATGATGTGTTTGAAAGACCATTCATAACCTTCAAGTTTATTATCAACAATATAGCAGCGAGAAGATTTCTATTGGAGCCCTCGTAAAGGGGTTCGTGTGCCTTCTCAAGAAGAGGTAAATCATGAACATCATCAAAGTCATCATTTTCATGATGATGATCATCATCATCCATTCTAACATTAAATGTATCATGGATCAATGTATTTGTACCATCATCTTCAACTATGTTATCAATATGATCATCTTATTCAATATGATCATTAACTTATTCTCCATTATTCATAACTCCATGCTCCTCCAAACGATATGTCGTAGGAGGTTTTTCCTTTATAATTACATGAAACCATCAATAGATATTAGTTAATATAAGAAATATTAAAATGATCCATACATTTACAAAAATGATCAATATTAAGACAAATATAATGAAAAAATTACCAATGGACGATATTCATGTCCCCCCTCGGCGTGTCCATGTTCCCTACAATGTATTTTGGCTGTTGTGATCTTTATTATTCTCCTTTTAAAGCCCCTGCATTGACTACATGGACAATAACATTTTCCATCACCCTTTCTTTTTCAGTCCATCCCACAATTTAGCAAGCAATTGTCGATTTTGTTCGTTTGGATCAAGAATATTGTTATGTGACATTTTCTGATATAGAGCTTGACTAATGATTTTCGATCTTAAAAAATCAAGCTCCACACTTCACCATTTTTAATCACAGTAACAATTGAAATAATTGTGGATTTTTGTACGAAAAACAGTCTGTGCGAATATTATAATTTCCACAAACCATCGCTTGTATAACAAACATGTCAGAATGTTTCTATAATGTATAGTTTCTAAAAATAAATGTTCGTCGGAGATCCAAGGAAGTTACCATAGTTACCGTTATAATCTATGCGTCAGATATCCGACGAGCGTCAGAAATATGACAATGGCAGAGGTCAATTTAAAAAAAAAGAAGCAAAATTCGTAATTATAAAGGTGAAATCTAGCAACACGGTCAATTTCGTTGGAATTCATCGAATTTTGGGTTCAAATTTTGTTGTGTGGGACAAGATCTACCCACATAGGATTTCAAGGTGAAGGGTAGGAGAGGACGAGGTGGAAGAAGAGGCCAATGCAATACCCACATGTCACGCATGATACAGAAGACAAAAGGCAGCCAAGTCAGTTTACAAAAGTGTTGTCTTGGCCCTTATTCAGTGTCTAGTGGATAGTATGGAGGAATGGGTCAAGCAAGAGCAAGATGGTATTGGTTTGAATACGATTCAGGCTAAGGTTATTCTGCTAGTTAAGGATGCAAGTACATCTCACAATCAAGACACCAAGTTGATGAAGATAATAACTCTTTATTGGTATATGAAAACCCTCTTGGGAAAATCCATCATGGATAGTAGTGAAGAAAAGAAGGAGATCCTCCTTCAGCTAGACAAAACTCAAGGTCATGTTCACAAGATGGAGGCCACTCTGAAGTTGATAGCTAAGGCACGATTTGAGCTAGGAGCCAAGTTAAACATCTTGCCCAAGGATTCATAGGGTATTTTTTAAGGATTCTAATATTATACTTAAGTATAGTATTCTAGGCAATTATTTTGGTTTGAAGAAAACATATATATAGATAGGTAAGCAAATATTCAATATGAAACCTACAATTTACTACTGAAACATGTAAATTTTGGCGAATATTATGCTAAAAAAATAAATTTTATGTAAATATAGGAGATATTAGAGACTAAAAATGACCAAATAACGAATTTATTTTTTGAAAAAAAACCCGAAAAATAACCAATTGGCGAAATTTCGCCCCTAAAAATTACCCTACCAAGGAAACCATGGGGATGGTGTTTAAGGAGCGAGCACCCCCGAGACAACCCAACACAACTCTGCTGGTGCCAAAGGTGTCCTCCACTATTGCCATCTCAAATGATGTTTGATCCAATTTATGTAAGCATGCCTGGTCTTTTGTTTGCACAAACATAGTTGGTTTTGAAAGTGGTCATGTTTAATGGACCTATCAGTATAGCCAGTCTAAGATTAGAGTTTTGAATCAAATATTTTGGTTGGGTGAAGCTCCAGGAAACTCAAACCCTAATTCAGGATCCTCCCTAGTGAATCCGGAAATCTAAAAGGCAATTTCGAGGGGTGAAACTTTGCAGTTTTCAAATTCTGAATATACCAACTTGATCAACTCATCAAGGCGCATATTTCTATCCTTTCGAAAGTTTGAATTTTTGGGGTTTCTTTGACAAACCCTAATCCAGCTCCAGGTCCAGTTCTTGCAAATCAAGTGGATTTGGTTAATCCTAGAAGAAGATGGATTGGTCACCTGCATAAGTGAAGAAGTTCCTATCTCAAAGGGAGATGAGGCTAAGGCCTTCCATAAGAAGATTACAAGCAATCTTGACAGGTATGGCTTACAGGTATGTTTCATGGTTAATTTTATCATATGTTTGTCTTCATATCATTACAGTACAATCTTAATTAATTACTGGACTTGTCGTATCACCTTAATAGAATATATTCATTGATTAAGGTTTTGACACTTATGATTGTACTAATGCATTATGATGTTGTATGAGGTTTATGTTGTTTGCTAACACAAAAGGTACACCAAGAAAGTCAAATCATGTTCTACTTCAAGAACATATGCTCATGGTGACATGAAGACAAAGATTCATCCATTGTCATGGATCACATAGAAGATCTACTTTCGAGGTATGTATAACTTGGTTCTACAATGGTTAACTTATGAGACATGCAGGTTACTAGCACAAGTCATTGAAGAGAACCAAAAGACATTATGCAGGTATGTTAGACATAACCAGCTAGCATGCTAATCCAGGTATGCTTTTCCTATATCAAGCTAGAATCCTACCTTGTGTTAGGATCTTATATTGTTGTGCTGTTGATAATGATTAATCATGAAGTCATAGGTTTGAATAATCATGGTTGTATGCATATTATGTTTCTTACCATAATTGATGATATGACTAACCAGAAGAATCATGAAGGTATAGGTTTGAATAATCACAGGTTTTATGCATATTATATCTCTTATCTTGATTGATGATTCAACTAACCAGAAGAGTCTTATGATCAAATAATAATGTGTATGAGTAAAAGAAGACTTCCCTAAAACCTTGAATACTAATGTTTATTATCTGTGAATGATCATGAATATACATGTTTAAGATTATTTTGTTTTGATAGTATTAAGATTATACTAATAAATGTGTGATTATGTATGAGACCTCAAGGATAACACAATGATGATACTAATAAGCATGCATAGTGATTAAGGATGGATGTAAGTTCAAGGACAGGTAATCCAGGAAGCAAAGATCAAGAGGGAGCACACTCCAGTTGTTCCTGCAAGAAATCAAAGGAGCACACTTCAGTAGTTTCTGCAAGGATGCAGATATTCAAAGGGAGTTGGCCACTTCTCACAATCCATATAAGAATGGAGTTGCAGAAAAGAATCAAAGACTGAGAGGGAGTCAACCCAAAAAACAAACAAAGATAAGTATTTGAATTGTCATTACTTGCATATTTTATTGTTTAAATAATACTATTCAATAATGTATATACTGATGTTCCTAGAATTAGGTTGTGTATTATGCATATTAGAATAGTTGCATTGATTAATAGTATACTACTAATATGCATGGGTAAGTGGCCTATGGCACTGTAAAACATTCCATTGCTACTTATTTAGAATGAAACCTCTTTGTTGACATGTTGGGAGTTGTGCACACTCTTAACAATGTTCTGGTAGAGACTGGAAGGCATCTAGAAAGTTGTGGAACATGGATAAATGTTGTATTGAAGCATTGGCTAAGATAATTGCATGACTGTATGACATATTTCTTTATGTGTAAGAATTTGTCTGAAAATTATGAGATGTTTCTAATAATGCAATTTAACTTGTTTTGTAGAAAAGACCGTATACCTTCACCTACAAAAGAAGGATTACAACATTTGTTCAAGCAACAAAATTATCTATTGAAGATATTGAAGTTCCCAGGATATGGGAAGAATGCCATGATCTGTCAATCATGAAGAACGATGTTTGGGATGCGGTCCCAAGAGATAAAGGGAAGTCTGTTGTGACTTCCAAATGGAACTATCAAATCAAGCATGCTGCAGATGGCAACATAGAGAAATATAAAAGTGATGAAATAGAAGATACACCAGATGGATTTCAAGACAGCCTTCTTGAATGATGTAGTCATATATGTGTGCAGAACTTGGTAGGATAGACAGATTTCTATCTAGTTTGGGCTTTACCAAGAGTGAAGCGGATTCCAACCTTTACTACAAGGTTGAGGAAGGGAATCTTGTGATTCTACTCCTGTATGTGGATGACTTGTTTGTAACAGGAGATGACAGATTGATTGCTGACACATAGTGGAAGCTTGCTATCGAATTTGAGATGAAGAACTTGGGGATGATGCACTATTTGTTTTTTTGGCATGGAGGTGTGGCAAAGTGCAGATGGAATCTTCCTTGGACAAGGGAAGTATGCAGTAGAGATCTTGAAGAGGTTCGGGATGATGGATTGCAAGGCCATGGCCACACCTATGGAATCGAATCTGAAGCTTCTTTGTGATGCTTCATCTGAGCTATTTGATATCACTATGTATCGTCAAATGATTGGGTCCTTGATGTACCTGACGAACATGAGACCAGATATTTGCTTTGCAGTGAACACATTGAGCCAGTTCCCGATGGATCCGAGGAGTGTTCACCTAGTTATTGTAAATCATATTCTAAGGTACCTGAAGGGTACAGTTGATTATGGGCTCAAGTATGATGCGAATCAAAAGTTTAACCTGTAGGGTTATGTTGATTCAGATTGGGCAGGCAGTGCTACAGATAGGGATCAGGTGTGATCTCTTGGTTTAGCAGGAAGCAGTCATGCGTAAAACTGAGTACAGCAGAAGCAGAGTATGTTGTGACATATGAGCAAGTTGCAAATGTATTGACCAAGCCATTGGACAGAGTGTAGTTTGAGTAATTCAGAGAGAGGCTTGGTGCACTTCAGATCGAGGTTCCTTCCAAAGGGAAGTGATGAGTCCGGAAGATGCAGATGCACATGAGCTTTTCTGACATGGTTGATGTGTTCTCCCTTGGTCGTGATGTAATTCCTGAGCCATTTTTCACATGGTGGTAGATGTGTTCTCCCATGGTGAAAAATTAAGGGCTGGAGCCTTCCCCGAATGGTGGTAGATGTGTTCTCCCATGTCGGTGGTGTAAGTGCTAGATGATGTGCATCTGGGCTGTGCTTCGTGGACGATGAGATGATCTGAAGAGGACGATGCTATGATGATTAGGAGGATCATGGATGATGAGCATCGAGACGATGCTCCAGTTACTGTTCTGTATATGCATCATATTGGATGCTGGATATGATCAGTTGGATCATTTATATGTATGTACGCATCATGTTGGATGCTGGATATGATCAGTTGGATCATTTATATGTATGTACGCATCATGTTTGATGCTGGATATGATCAGTTGGATCATTTGTATGTATTTTGTATATGCATCATGTTGGATGCTTGGACCATGTATCTGTATATGTATCAGGTGGATACATTGTATGATTAGGTAGATCATGTATGTTGATATGTAACATGTATTTGTATTTGTATCAGGTGGATACACTGTATGATCAGGTGGATCATGTATGATGATATGTATCAGGTAGATACTTGGTATGCATCAGGTGGATGCATTGTATGATCAGGATGATCATGATGATGAGCTTCAGGATGTTGCTCCAGATGATATGTATCAGGATGGTGTAGTGATGATGATCAGTGTGATCATGAGCATCAGGATGATGCTTTGTGCGATGATGATCCGTTGGATCATGAGTATCAGGTTGATACTTGGAGGTTAGAGATGATATGTGGCAGGTTGTGCAAATAGCATGTAATCAGTCCTGGGAGATCTTGTCGGTCGTGCTGCAGCACATAAATGTTCCTGGGATACTCTTTTTGGTATTGCTATGTAGTATGTAATCAGTCCTCAAATATCCGATAGGTTGAGCTGTGTGCTCGTAATCAGTCCTGGGATGAGGTATTACTACGGAGACATGTAATCAGTCCTGGAGATCCGATAGGTTGAGCTATATGCTCGTAATTAGTCCTGGGATGCTCTTTAGAGATCTTGTCGGTCGTGCTACAGCACATAAATGTTCCTGGGATGCTCTTTAAAGGTATTGTGGAGGAGATGCATGTAATCAGTCTTGGAAGATTTTTCCAGCCATGCTTAGGCACATAAATGTTCCTGGGATACTCTTTCCGGTATTGCATCTGCACATAAAATTAGTCCTGAGAGTCCACCTCTATCAGACCGTTCACACAGATGATGAAGACCTGCAGGTGGTGGGCCTACATCTAGTATGAAAAAGGACTGGCTCCATAGAACTTCCTATGATGAGTAGATTCAGAGATTGATTGAGATAGCAGCAGCAGTGATGATGGTGATGACTTGATGACGATTATCCAGTGACGATGATCCAGAGAAGAAGAATTGTGCTAGAAGACCTGTGTCGAGAAATACCTTCCTAGTTAAGAGGGAGTATTGATGTATATGTAACTTCGAAATGTATTTCACATATATGTATATTGTATTCCTATAGAGATGTTATTATTCCTCTATATGGAAGTGGTTGTATTCCTATAGAGATGTTATTATTCCTCTATACAGAAGTGTCGTCATTTATATTGTAAGTGTCGTAACTTATACTTGATGGCTTATTACACCACCTTGTTGGGGTCGGCCCTGTATAAGTCATGTGGGTCAAAGGGTTATTAGACCACCCTATTGGGGGTCGGCCATGTGGGTCAAAGGGTTATTAGACCACCCTAGTGGGGGTCGGCCCAGTCAGCATTATGTTAAGTGGTTAAGTTGAGGCCGACCTAATTGAGTAAAGGTCAAGTCAAGTTAGTGTATAAATAGAGAGTGTGTCTCTCTCATTCTACACGTTCTATTCTCTCACTCACACTTTGGAGAGTGGTGCACTTGTGGAGGAGGAGGCTCTGCTGCTAGGAGAAGACTATCTCTTGTATTCTGGTTGTATCATTGTTCTATCTATCTCTAAGAAAGTTGTTGGGGTTTTTCACCTTTATGGTTTTCCCCAAGTAAACTCTGTGTCTCTTGTGTGCTTGCATTATCATGTCCATGATTGATATGTTGTAGATTTGTTGTACATGTTGTTGTCTCAGTTAAGATCCTAGATCAGATTGAAGTAAATTCTGAAAATTTAACAATAAACCAGTGGGGCCGACTTGTTTAACTTAGCCTAATAACCCATGGTTATATTAATCTAGGCCGACCCCACACTTGGTGGTCTAATAACCCATTTACCCACATGACTCATACAGGGCCGACCCCATCAAGGTAGTCTAATAACCCATTGACAAGTTACAACACTTGCGACACTTGTCAATACAAATGACGACACTTCTATATAGAGGAATAATAACATCTCTATATGAGTACAATATACATAGATGAAATACATAGGTGAAATACATTCTGAAGTTACATATACATCAACATGTATGATCTAGCCTACAGATTATCACATCAGCCCCTCTTCATCGATATTCATATCGGATCCTCTGAGCCTGTGGGTCATGTATCAAATATAGATGGATGTGTTAGGTCCTCGACTGTTTTCATGACTTCCATCTAACTGGTTTTTCAACCTTCTAGGTTGAAATTCATGCTCCTAGAAGCTCCCTACATTTGATTAATTTGAACATCATTGGGATTCATGTTTCCATCACTCGTTCATCAGAACAAGTCTCACCGTACTTTTCTTGTAGGCCATATCATATGGTATTTTCCCTACAAGTCCAATCCAATCAGATGGTAGGAAACATACCATAATCAAATTTAATCAATCGTTCACAAATGCTTCAGCACAACATATATATGGAACTATCTCGATGTATAATATCTCCATTATAACATACTACCAAGAGTGTGTATTACTCTAAGCATGTTAGAAGGAGACAGGTTCATAAAATTTTTGTAGCATTACTGCTATTTAACCAATCATATACATAACAAATGTTATATGAGCCTACTGTTCATCAATAAAGGAACTAGATCACATTGCTCTACATCCTTCCTAATTCTAGGAATATCGATCTGCATACAAATTGTTATGGAAATATATTCAAAGTTAACAGATCTAATCTATAAGAGCAATAAATCCAACTACTTATCTTTTATTGTTTTTGTGGGTGGGCTCCCACTGCCTCCTTGTGTGAGCCATGAGAGTCCTATGTTCTTCATTTTCTTGTTGGGATATCATCACAGTCTAGATATTCATAAAATCACCTCAACATACTAGAAGACCTTTACTAAATCCACCAAGATTCTTCTTGCTCTGCATCATTCTTTCTCCATTGAGACTTGTCATCTTCTGCTTCTGGTTCTGGGACCTTCTTATGACGAACTTCAAAAGATCATTTTCTTCTAATATGTGAAGAACACTAGACTTCCAGGAAATGAAATTTGTAATCCCCTATAAAGGTGAGTAAGAGAAGGTAGGTTCGATCCAAATCTATGGAGGGAACAACACAAAACTTGAAACCCTAATTTCTGTAATAACTGTAGAATTAGGTCAAAATTGAAATTTCTCGAAACTGAAATTTTCTTCCACCAAAAGATGTGCCTTCCCTAGGGAGAAATTACTTACCTTCAGCACATCATCTCTCTCTCTCTCTCTCTCTCTCTCTCTCTCTCTCTCTCTCTCATGTTTGTACTAACCCTCAGGTAAGGATCGGATTGTTCCAATTGATTGACTTGCCTTTGAGAGGCATAGTCTGTTCTGAAAGTTCAATTTATGAGTTTAAGGAAGGTCAAAACCACCCAGGTAAGTAATCAAATGTGTTCCTCTTATTGTGAGTTAGATATATTACTATTTTTATAACTTTGTTTACTATTTTTGTTGATTACATGTTACTCTATGTTTCAGCTTTAACACAAGGACCTATTTGGGAGTGTTAAATTTGAAAGAGATGAAAATTATGTTTTAATTTTATCTTGCTTTGTTACAATTGTACTATTCTTCTTCCAGTACTAGTTAAGAAGTTAAGAAGTTTATTTTTTGCATTAAAGAATAAAGATTTTTTATTTTCTACTACAAAACCTAACCTAACCCTAAATAATCTATGAATAAGAAAGGTTTGTTGGGTTTTTCCCTAGTTTGGGTTTTCCCAGGGTAAACTATTATGTCTCTATTTTTTTATGTGCATAGTTATCTTTCAATGATCCTATATTTGTTTCTAGGTTGAAAGAAATGAAAAATATACTGCTATTATTGAAAATCTAACAAGATGTGCAATGTCAATTTAGTGCAATAGTCTCCACATGTACGTTATTTTTAATTACGAGTTAGTGAACTTGTATTTAAAAAGAAAAATAAGAGTAAATTCCCTAAAATACCTAATGTCCTTCCTCTCAAATGTAATTGGTCCTTCCAAAAGCACAATTGATGGTGACAGTGGGATCCACACACCAATTGACTAGTGAAGGTAACAAATATCCAGTTATATCGGCAATGGGGCTATGATCTGAAAGAACTGGAAACACTTCCCAACGACAACATCTAACTTCAGGAGTCAATTGCACTCACAATTGCTCCTTTGCGATGTCCTAAGTTTGGCCACTAAGGTACCTTGCATCAAGTGTGGATATGTGGTTCTGCCTGGGCGGTATAGTGTCGCCTCCACAAAAAGCTAAGTGGCTCTTTGGAGAGGGAAAGGAAAATATACCTCGGATTTGACTTCCTTGGGCATGGCGCACTTCTTATCCGGGTTTTCTTTTAACACTTGTTAATAGTAGGATTTTGACTGTACCCTATAAGTCAACAATGTTATGTTTCAAACACCTAATGAAACTAGATTGGTGGGAATTAATGGATACCTAGCCCAATCAATCCTGCCTAACAAAAATATTGTTTTGTGACCTCCTTGGATCTGTTGAGGATTTCTTCGGTCTTATATGAATTCTAACATATCTCCATAAGAAAGGAAAGGCTGACATATCTTTGCATGCAGTGGAATCGGTGTTATAAAATTTTAATTCATGTTTGTGGAGGCCATATCTCTCAAATAAAATTAAAACAGATTCAATTTTCTTTGGTCCATGTTACAACAGCACAAAGTAAAGTATCTCTTCTTCAAAATGAAAAAAGTCAGAGAATAGGGCTTGTATAATTTTCTTAATGGAATCAAAACAATAAATAACAAGAACTATTCTCTCATGGGATATGAGGTAAGTAGTAATGCTCATTAACTTCCCTAGACTATTCTTTGAGTAAGTATTAAATGCTTAATAATATGAATAAATTTATAGTGATTGTTAAAGTTTTAGGGTTTTTTTCATAGAATTTGACAAACTTGTACTTTAATGCAAATTTAAACTGTAAAATAATATTGAAATAAAAAATACAGCATTAGTATAAGTCTAGCAAATAAAAAATATAATTTCATCTCTTTTAACTTTAACACTCACTAAGATCACTGTGTTAAAGTTAGGATTTGGAACAAAATATAACAGCTGCAAAAGTACACTGTAAAAGTACATAAGCAGTAAAATCATGAATAGCAGTACATTAATCTAATTAACAAAACAAATAGTTGTTTCTCAGTTGTTACTTAATTCTTAAGAATTAGAAGGAAATCCTTTTTGGAACATGTTCTCATTCAAGAATTTCATTCACATGTTGGAAAATGGCATTGTATGAATTGGGAAAGAATAAATTTGGGCATCTATATCTGACACCGGTTTTCAAGTGCTTACCTCCATTATAAAATATTGCCCAATTGCTCTATTGGGAAAGGTGTGTCGTTGACATTCTTATGACTTTCCATTTGTCTTTTTTATAACTATGAATAACTAGATTCAAGGTATACTTTTATATAATGTCATATGATTCAAACTAATGGGTCTATCATCTTGTTTCGGTAGTCATTGTGATTGCAATCTAGCGAAATTAGAATTCTACTAATGTACTTCATTTGGAGCAGGGTGAATACAAGGATGAGATTGTCATTGCTAGAGTCCCACTTTTTTAGGTTTTCTAGATTTCATCTTCTGAATCCTTTATAAGATTTATGGTCGTTTTCTTGGGATGTCTCATAGGTTAGATTTACACTAAGAGAAAGGAGGCCCTCTTTGAGGTAGAAAGAATTAAATCAACACTTTTCCACTATGATGATTCTAAGTTTATGCTAGATTTGTCTCCAAATCCTATACTATGTTTATGGAAAGGCTATGGATAAGTGTTGCAAATTTTTATAAGAGCCAAGCATAATCAGAATGGCTCAAAAAACCTAATTTCAATAATAAAAAGCCTTATTTCAAAAATAATCCAATATGGGCATAGTGTGAAACCATGAGCATATGCAGTGTGCAGCAAATTTCTTAGATTCAAATATCATAAAGAGAAAGAGATATTTCTTAGATTCCAATATCATAATTGAAAGTTGCTAATAGCTATAAAAGAAAATGAGTAAGGATAGTATAATGAAAGTGGACTTGCTTAAGGATAGATTTATATACATTTATTGCATTAAGAGTGGTATGCACGCAAGTGGGTGATGGGGAAGTTGTTGATGAGAAGATAATTGAAGTTGTTTGATCATGCCCTAGTAAGGATACCATGGATTTGTTGAGCCCTAGCAGGGTTTCCATAATAGTAATAAGGCCCTATAGGGATTCCACTGATTGTTTTTAGCATGTCGAGGTCTGTTCCAGTCACCTGAGGGTTTGACCATTCCCTGGTAGGGCTACCGTGGAGTTGTTGAATACCTATCATGGATGCCATAACAATAATCATGCCCTAGAGTGCTACCACTAATTATTTGAAGGTTGACATCACCAATTTCATCAAGGATCAAGGATGCCATTATTTTTTTAAGGGGTGATAAAGGGTTGATGCCATCAATATCAGGGCTGATGTCATCTCAGGGCTTGCATATGGGGCTCCTTTCACCTATAACAGTATTTAGTGGGATTCATTCAAATTTAAATGAGTTCTTTTTATTTCTCTTGGCATGTAACAAGCCCTAGGGGATTCATTGTGAAGTCTGCTCCAATTATGCTAATGTAAAATTCAAGCATATCATATTTATGTAATAGTATTCTTGTTGGGGTTTTATTCCTTTAACAGGTTTCCCCAAGGTAAAAATCTTGTGCCTATTTTGTTGATTGATAAATGGTGAATGTTTTAGTCTTCAAATGTATTTGCTAAAAGTTAAAATCAGTGTATTGTTCTACTACACAACCATATCATATCTGCAAAAATATAAAAATTAACAAAACCCAATTATGACAAGAGATGCTCGCTATATGGCATAATTTGAATATATATGAGAGTATTTGATGGGATACAAATTCATGGTGAAAACTTACCATAACAAAGTTTAGTATTGCAATGTCCTTGTAACCAAAATGGGTATTCACTACCACTACAACAAATAATGAGAATATTTAATGTTAAGACTGTATAGAGACCATGATATCATAAAGATAGGAAAAACTACTCACAGTCACACAATATTCACATAAGAGTTGGAGGCACCTGCACATCCAAGTTGGAATGCACCTACAATTCGTAATGTGGATATTAAATTGGAGATGTTGGGTAGGGCTATCAAGGTGTATGTGAAATCATTTTCCCAACAAATATCTCAAGTGAATTCTAGGGTGAAAGATGAAATGCTACTTTCCAGCAAGAGCCTCCACAGGATTGAAACTAACCATTGCTTGAATGGAACCTATATTAAACAAATAGAGGGAAATGTAAACACTAAACCCCTCACCTTGATTTTTGGTATCCCTTTGAGATCAGATCATTTTAATACATCTCTTTTTCATTTTATGAATAGGTTCCAGTTACAGAAAGGAAGCCATACTGTAATATCTTATGTTAAAATATGGAAATTATATGGTGACAGTAAATTTGTAACCCCCAATACCTGTGCTAACACAATGAATATAGACCCTAGGAAAGATGCATTGCTTCTCTGTCTTCATATTTTCCTTTTTTTTTGTTGCTCTGCATAGACTGCTTGTAGGTCTCATTCTATCTAACAAATATTTTTTTCTACTATGTAATTCTATTTAGAAAAGCATTGTTGAAAAATAAGTATCCCCTTAGGGAGAAAATCCATGGGAACCATACTTTAAAAATTTAAATATACTTATGCCCAGGGGGGAAAGAACTCCAAACCTTGCCTTCAAACACCATCGAGCAGAAAGAGTTCAATTGTATCCTTTTTTCTAGCCAAAAGAACTAGCTTTGGTGCGTAATTTATGGTTGGGTGTATAATTTATGCTAGTCCTTCCTAATAAGGGATTTTGTATTTATTATAACATAATAAATATATTTCAAGAAAGAAAGCTTTAAATAAAAAATAACCAAAGGCGGGATAAGATAAGATAATTTTATTAACATCCACATAAGATTAAAACAATATATCGACATGATTCAAAAGTACAATCCAATAGTGGTGAACAATGGGAGCGCCAAAGCAGCTCCTAGAAGCTAAATGGTAAAGTAAAAATAAAATATGATAAACTACTAAATGATCAAAGTAGTAAATCTCATAATCTTAGATAGGTGCAGAATGAGGAGGAGATGAATTCTTAGTAACCACATAAAAAATAAGGTAGAGACGTCCTTGTTGTGCCATCTTGCATCAACCACAAACAAGGATCTGATACATTGTTTAATGATGTCCTCAGGGAAGAATGTAGGGTTGATAGGACCTAACTATGAAACCCCGAGAGGGGATCTGGTATGATCTACTGAGACTCCTCTAGAATAGTTGAGGACTTTTAAAAGTGCTTGGTGATGATTGGTTGGTTTCCCAAAGGGTGGAGTGAGAAACTAACCTCTGCTAAGAGCTCATCACTATCAAATCTAGGTAGTGTCTTAGGTTAGGGTAAGTCAACTATTCTTATTGCAGGAGCAGTAATGTTTAGAAGAAATATTCTATTAACGTGTCATTTTCTTTATTAAAAATGAAGATTTAATCTTTCAAATGTTATTCTAATATGTACTCGAAAATTAATTCAAAATATTAACCCTATTAAGTTGGATTGTTTTCAATGAAATGCCATATTGTTCAACTCAGAAGACGTAACTCTTGGCTTTGACATCCAATTAACATGAAGAAAAACTATATGGCAGAGGATTTTCTAAAGGATTGACTATATAGCAAGAGAGAAATCTAAGGGATTGAAACCCATCATTTTACATCATTCAATGGGATGATTAGAGAGTTAGTCTGATGTAAAAGTTCAATTTCCAATCAATTTGTAAATTGCTAGTAAATTTCATGAAAAATATCCACGTATTTTGTCTTACAAGTCCAAACTAAGTGGGACTCTAGGCATTTTTAAAGAAATGAAATTCCTCTACAAATCAAGCTAAAGCAACCTGTAGCATGCAACGTAATAGAAACTCATTTTGATAGAAAATCATGGTTTGTACCCAAAGGAAAAGTAAATGCCTAAGTAAGGAGTACCGTGGTCACAGTGCTTTGCTTTAAATTATTTGCAGGTTGATAGCATGAGGAAAAGTTTCAAAGTCATTTTGGGTTAAATTATGAACTAATAGTAATTACATTTGATGGATCTTTGTCGATTGGAAATTCATTAGAATTTGGATGGATCGTAGACAATTGAAATCATGTTTTAGAGTTGAAACAAGTCAGAATCATAGCGTGAGGGAAATGTGAGTGTGTTTCTGAGTTTCTGATCATTAAAATTTGTGTTTTGACAGAGACCAATCGTTCCCGGACTTGTGGTCAATGGGATCATGACTTGAATACATCCAACCAAAAAAATGATGGTGATCAAGTTAGAAAATAACTAGTAATTCATGAATTCTAATTGATATATTGCAAGTCTTGTTTTACACTACATCAGATGGATTAAAGCATAAATACCTGGAACGAAGAGCCTTGCTCCTCTTCTTTTGCTTTTGGATTGCAATACAATTTGTGATTATTTGAAGCAAACCCTCATTATTGATTCGATTCTTATTCAACTTATGAACATCGTTTCTTGTGCTTCTGTTAGCCATCTCTTCGCCAAGTCTTCTATTTATTGGAGTCCAGTTTGAAAAATTGATTCCCCCTAAAATTTTGATTGCCCCTTTTTTATTGCTCACACAACATGCCCTCTATTTGCAATCTATGGAAGGCTTCACAATATGGAATGATTGTACTGTACGTAAAATCATACCATTAATGCAATCCATGCTTCACATTAATGAACCCAAATGTGGGAAGATGGAATTAAAGACGGAGCTGGAAATGAAGAAAAAAATCGTGGGAGTGTGAAAAGTAACAGAGAAAAAATAAATGGATGTGAATCTCTGTTGTTGCATGCTACAGCTCCCCAAATTGTTGATGATCCCGTACACATGGCTACAAATGGCTACGGTTGCGGATCTTCCCCTCGAAAACGATTGCTGGGCAAATTTCTCTACCCTTGTTCACCGGATCAGCAAAATATGGGACAGTTCTAAATGAGTTTTAGGAGTTTTAACACCGATGGTGGTAGTTTTACAATGGTGGGAGAAGACAAAAAACGGGTGTTCAGTAGATAATCAAATTCATTCTATGGAATCTAATGGGCCTACATGGTTGCAAGCCCCTATTGATTCTGTTGATATCCCCCGCCACTTGTTATAAGGGTAGGGTAGGTATTAAGGTGATTTAGTTTTTCCATTTTTTACTTTCCCTATCTATCTAGGGTTCATCTTATGCTCTACGGGGTTGAAATTTGATGGGAATTTTTCTTGTCACATGCATTTTTCCCCTCAAATACTCCTAAAATTTTAAGAGATTGTTCGATGGAATCAGTAAACATTTTCCAAGATGTATTTTAGAGGTTTGGAAATTTTGATAAGCTATTATTAATTTTTTATTAGTTTTTTATTAGGGTTCATCCATTCGAATAATTGTGTGTACATTGTTTCATAGTTTAGTGTTACATGGGAAACTCATCATTGAACAGTGACTGATGGATTATGGTTTGCTTCTCTGCGTCATGCCATAATTAGAATTAGAGCCTGAACTGGAGGGTCGAAGGCTTAACTTTGAACCCCATTTCTAAATCCAAAAATTTAATTTCCAAATCATGGATGCTTTACAAACAATTATTATGTGTAACGTTGTATTTGTACTGGTAGGTGACTAGTTAATGTTGGAATTAACTCCAAGAAAGGTGCCTCCTATTGCGACATTGTTTACTCAATCACCCCTTCTCCTCCATTCTTTGGATGATTACATTTGGTTGCACCATTGAGTTTCAAACCTTCCAGTATTAAATACAATTCCTTTCATTGTGCTATATTTAATTTCATGCTAAAGGAATAGTCGTGTGTTATCTCTTTCAAGAGTAGGCAATGATATACAGCTGGGGGTTAGTATGTTTTAGGGCCAAGGAAATTCAGAGACTTATCGAACCTTGCAATGCAATATTTTTAGGATTATTCTTTTGATAAATTTTACAAAGATTAACTGAGAAGGGAATTGTGTTTCTGGTGATTACTGAATTAAAACAGAAGATACTCTGAGAAATTATAAATGATGTTGTAAGAAAATACATGATCCTATATATGTAAGGATATTTGTTTGCATGATGCAACATTTCAACTTTCTTTAGTTAGCCTTGGTTAAGTGGTTGGGAATATGCTTTAGCCTGATTTTTTATAAGCGATGAGGATGTTTATGAAAGAGCCATGATCAATGGGAGCGATCTGCGTGAGTCTAGGGTTTGTGTTGATGGACCCGCCGCCTGACTCGGGCCGTGCGCCTCTGGATGAACTATTCCGCCTTCTGGTAGCGTCCCAGCCCTCGTCCTCTAAGACCTCGGGTCCGGGGGACTCCAAGTTTGTCAAAAATTCGGCCATTCCAGAAGTAAAACTCGGCTCTACTGCGTCAAAGTGAAAAGCGCTTGCCCTTTCAGAAAAAGGATTGGTTGGCCACTTTACTGGGCTTTGGCCAACTCCGAGGTCAATCGAAATCTGGCTCAGCAAAAACTGGCGCCCTCTTATACAGGGAGAAGTTCAGCAAATCTTCTGTGGGAGGGGCTTCTTTGTTTTCTACTTTGAAAAGAAGGAAGACAGAGATTTAATATTCAGGAATGGACCTTACTTCATGGGTCCTAGGGGAATGTATATCAACAAATGGGACCTCTCCTTTGACCCCGAAAAGGACATTCCTTCAGCTGTCCCTGTTTGGGTGAAGTTGCCCCATCTCCCGCTACATTGTTGGAATGATGAAGATCTAAAGGCCATTGGCAACTCACTGGGGAAATACATTGATAAATCTGAGCCAAAACCCCCAATGTTCTCCTGTGCCCGGATTTGTGTGGAAGTGGATCTTGACAAGGGGCTTCCTGAAGCAATAAGTCTGTCGATGGATGGATGGAATCATCTCCAAACGGTGGATTATGAACAAATCCCTTTCAAATGCAAAGTTTTCCACGAATATGGCCATTTCGCAAGGTTATGTCCCAAAAAGAAGATGCAGGAAGTAGAAGAAAACCAAGATGGAGAATGGAATGAGATAAGAAGGAAGGGCGGGAAGTCCTCAAACTCCCATCCCTCTCAAACTTCTCCTAAAAGAAAGGAAGCGGCAAATAAGCAGCAGAACACAAATAGGGAAGCAAATAAGTTTCAGCTTTTAGCAACGGACATGGGGGGGGAAGAGCAGACCCTTCCATCAGACCAAGTTCACCAGGTTCAAGAGGAAACGATAGGAAATGCCAGAGAGGGAGCAAGAAAGGAGAAAGCCTGCCAGCAACACGAAGAGGAAGAAATATGTATAGCGTCTCCAGCACATCAGGAGGATCTAGAAGATGAGGCCCCCAAAATATTGATGGGCTCGGTCACTAGAGCAAAAGACAAACTGTTTCATGAAGAAACCTCAGAAAGCAAGGAAGAAGAAGTAGAGCCTCAAATAAAAAAAGGCAGGAAGCTGAACAAGGTTATAAGAGAACAAGAGTCTGCCAGAGACAAAGCGGCGGGAAAGCAAACCAGCCTTGACTCGCATGTAAGAATACTTCCCAGCACCAAGCAATTTCAAGGAACAATGGAGGAAAAGAAGGAAAGAATAGGATCTAACCTCTCCAAAAAATAATGAAGATAGTCTCCTGGAATTGCAGAGGATTAGGAGGCAAGCAAAAGACGGAAGCAATCAGAAGAATTAAAAAGCTGGAAAACCCCTCAATAATCATGCTCCAGGAGACTAAAATGCAGGAGACGGACTGTCTCAAAACCCTATCTCAAATTTGGCCCAAAGGAGAAGGAAAGTCAGTTAGTTCGGTAGGAGCCTCGGGAGGGCTCATCACCTGGTGGGAAAAAGGTATGTACAAATGCAACTCCATCTTAAGCAGTAGAAACTGGCTATTTGTAGAACTCGAAGATTTGACAAATAATGAAAAATTTTGGATTGGAAATGTGTATGGGCCTACGCTCCATGGCCACAAAGAAATTTTCTGGGACAAACTAATAGATCTTCATTTAGGAAGAAACTCCCCCCCCTGCATAATTGCCGGTGACTTTAATGTCACCATAAGTGCTGATGAAAGAAGAGGGGGATCGAAGGTCCGGGACCAGTTTGGAGAAAGGTTGGAAGATATGCAGGCCTCATGGAATCTGGTGGATATTAAGCCTCTGCAAGGAAAATTCACCTGGAACAATAAGAGAATCGGGCTCGGGCACATAGCAGCTAGGCTCGACAGATTTTTACTCAGCTCTTCCCTTCTTAACAAGCCCCTTCTGCCTGACTCAAAAATCTTGGCCTCTGCTATTTCAGACCACCGACCTATTGCCCTCTTCTTTTCTGTCCCTAGCAATCTTGGGCCTCTCCCCTTCAGATATAACCCCGAGTGGCTGGAGAATGACGCCTGCTATGAGGAAGTCAAAGTCATTTGGAAGCAATTTATCCCAGGTTCTCCGGGGTATATTTGGGAAACCAAAATCAAAAATACCAAAACTTTGCTAAAAAGATGGGCAAAGCAAAGTTCGAGGGGATCAGGGGATGAAATTAACACCTTGCAAGAGGAACTAAAATCTTTGCAAGAGCAAATCGAAAAGGAACAGATAACTGAAGCTATGTTATTGCAGGAGAAAATGCTAGAAGCTAAAATTCAACAAGTGAATAGGAAAGAAGAGGAGGAATGGAGACTTCGGTCAAGATGCCTTTGGCTCAAAGCTAGGGATCGGAATACCAAGTTCTTCCATGCTCAGTGCAAAGAAAGGTACAGAAAAAACAATATTCTCAGTTTAACCAAAGAAAATGGAACCAAGATAGACGACCCAACAGAGATAAAGTCTAAAGTCAGAAATCATTTTGAGTCTCTCTACAAGAAGGATGAGGATCTGTCCACTGCAGATTTGGAAGGAATGTGCCGAGAAATTCCCAGCCTTATTACTGCTGAAGAAAATAATATGCTTATGGAGAAGGTTACTGAGGAAGAAGTCAGGAAAGCAGTGTGGTCTCTTCATCCGGAAAAATCCCCGGGACCTGACGGATTCTCCATTCACTTCTATAGAAAGTGTTGGTATTTACTGAAAGCCGATCTCCTCAGAATGATTAACTGGACCAGAAACCGGGAGAAAATTGGAGGGGGAACTAATTCCTCTTTCATAGCTCTTATTCCGAAAGAGAAAAAAGCTAACACTATAGGGAGGTACAGGCCTATTTCGCTATGCAATTCTTCTTATAAAATCCTCACTAAGGTCTTAGCAAACAGAGTCAAGAAGCTTCTTCCTAAAATTATCTCCCCAAATCAAGGTGGCTTTGTCCCTGGCAGACAAATTTATGATAACATCCTTCTAGTGCAAGAGGCCATTCATTCAAGCAGGCGAAACAAAGACGCAGGTATGGCTATAAAACTAGACATGGCCAATGCTTTTGATAGAGTGAGGCATGATTTTATCTATGCTGTCTTGAGAAAGTTCGGTTTTGATGAAAAATTTATCAGTTGGATTAAAGCATGCATTGGAGCCCCTTGGCTTGCTCCCCTCATAAATGGAAGGCCAACCTCCTTCTTCCGACTCTCACGCGGACTGAGACAAGGGTGCCCCCTCTCACCCTTTCTCTTCGTCATAATGGCGGATTCTCTAAGCAGAAAGCTCAACTCTCTCTTAGCCTCAGATTCTCTGCCTGGCATCTCTTTCACCTGCAATGTTCAAGCAATCAACCATGCTCAGTTTGCCGACGACACTATCCTCTTAGGTAGTGCCTCACCTCAGATTGCCGCAAGATTTAAAACTACTCTTGATCTCTTTCTCAGGACTTCTGGTGGAAAAACAAATGACCAAAAGTGCAATTTTTATACTTGGAATTGCCGTCCAGCCACCATCAGACTTATTGCAGCCATTCTAGCCTTCAAGCCTTGTATGAATTGGACGTATTTCAAATATCTAGGCACTCCTATATCTCTCAAGTACCCCCCTTCCTCTGTCTGGACCCCTATCCTTGACAAATTCAAAGCAAGAATAAACTCTTGGGGCTCTCGATGGCTGAATCTGGCTGGGAAAGTTACTCTGATAAAGTCTGTTCTGTCCTCCCTCCCTGTCTTTACCTCTGCCATAATGCTCGCCCCGGCCACAATCCAAAAAGCTTTCAGCATGGAGATTAGAAACTTCTTGTGGCAAGGTGGAAAAACTCAAAATAAAAAATTCCATTTGGTGAATTGGAAGATAGTTAAAGAAAAGAAGGAGCGAGGAGGGCTTGGAATTCGGGAGCCTGCTTTAGTAAGTAAAGCGCTGGGGGCCAAACTAGCCTGGAGGATTGTAGCTGGGAAAAAGGAATGGTGGAAGGAGGTTATAAGAAAGAAATATACCAGAAGTTCCAGGCAAAGATGTCTGGATAATCCTATCTCCAAAAAGGGGACAGCAATATGGGGACTCATCAACTCCTCAGCGGCCCTAATCTCTGAACATCTTTACTGGATACCTGGAAATGGGAAAAGAATAAACCTCTGGATGGACAGCATAAATGGTGACATACCGCTTGGCAAAGTTCAGGGGATAGAGGCCATCAGAGATTGGCTGAAAAATATGGACATCAAAAAGTTAAAGGACTTGGTGATCTGGAAAGACAATGGAGATTGGAAAAGCTGGAAGAGATTGGATCCTCCGGCCACCCTAAAAGGGGAATTCGATCTTCTCCTTTCTCATCTGCATGGGAAAGCCCCGATCAGTCTAAACGAACAAGACTACAGGGGATGGGGGAAACCTGGCTCATACTCGGTGAAAGCAGGGTATGAGAAACTTGCTCCTCCCAATCTCCCGGTCCACAGAAAATGGAAGAAAATTTGGAACTCTGACGGCATCCCCAAAGTTACTACCTTCTTCTGGCTTCTAACTCATGGTAAGTTGCTAACTGCTGAAAATCTTAGAGTAAGGGGAATCACTGGCCCTTCTAGATGCACTCTATGTAAAAAGGCAGAAGAAAGCTCCCATCATATTTTTCTGGAGTGTCCCTTTGCAGGAAAAGTTTGGGCCCAGGTCCTGGGTATTCAATGGAGACCAGCCATTCTCCCCGCTTCCCTCATCGACCTTTTTGATCATTGGGGACGCACTTTTCCAGGCAAAGCTAAAAAGACTATGTGGAGAATCTGGAATCTAATTCCAATGAATATATGTTGGCAGATTTGGTTAAGTCGAAACAAAAGTATTTTTGAGGACAAGAAAGTGGACAGTAACAGAGCAGCCATAAAAGCTATTGCAATGATCGAAGACTCACTCTCCACCAAAAAGGTCTCTCTCCCTGCTCAAGAGCCCCTAACTATATCGGAATTTCAATGGTGTAGCATGTTTGTGAAGGGCAGCTTCCTTCAGTCCAAAAAAGAACGCTCCAACTATGTTTGGGAAATCAGAAAAGATCCTGATACATTTTCCAGGTGGTGGAAGGAGCAAGAAAGTCATAGCATATTCTTTGATGGGGCTTCCAAAGGGAACCCCGGGGTGGCAGGTGCGGGTGGGATTCTTTTCGATCCCGACGAAAAAAAAATCGCAGAATTTGCTTGGGGATTAGGCAGGAAAACTAATAATGAGGCAGAATGGTTAGCTCTCATCCTCTCATTAGAAATGGCCACCAACTACAGCATTGCCAATCTCAAAATTTATGGAGACTCCAGGCACGTCATCCAAATCATGCGAAGAGGATATGCCTCGCCAGGCTCAAAAGCAGATAGATACATGCAAAGAATTAAAACCAATACTTTATTTACAAAGGCCTCCTTCTTTCATATCCTCTGAGAGAACAACAGGGTGGCGGATCAAGCGGCAAATCAAGGAATTATGCTCGCAGTCGGGCAAACTAAGGACCACAAAGGAGTCTTGGGATTTCATTTTATCCCTTAATTTAACAATGTCTTGGCCCTTTGAATTTTTAACGTGGATGTTGGTTAGGGTCTTGGCCTTAAGGGATCATCCACCCCTTCTAAACTTTGGCCTCCCCCTCTTTTTAATCTCATGCACGAAATCTCCCTCCGCGTACCCTCCCACACGCTCCTCCATCTGCCTCCCCGTCCGACCCACCACCTATCTCCTCGTTCTCTCCCCCGGTGTCAGCTCCCACGGGGCCTCCTTAACTCCCCCATCCGCCCCCCTTATTCCTCCCTTCGCGATGGCTCTCCCTCCCCATCTCCCCGAAACTCTGAGTCGTTTATCCCTCGGGGAGCTCGTTACTTCTGCTCCTCGTCTCTCGCAGGTGGATAATTGGGAAACCATTCCGTCCATCAGGGCAGCCATCGCTGCTTTAAGCAGAACCTTGATTGATATTAAGTTTGCAGCCCGGAGAACTTATGAAGCGGTCTGTTCCAGCGTGAACCAGAATGCTGAAATGGCGTCGGTCATAACGCACGTTTGCACTCAGTTATCCTGCCAGGATTCCAGAATTGATGATCTGGAACGAAATATTCTAGAATTAATGGGAAAAATTGACAGAATGCAGGAAGATATGGCAGATTTCTTCAGAGCGACGCAGGGAAGCTGGGTACACGAAAATCAAACGGTGAATCAGGAAATAAACATGGTGATGGTGGACGCTTCGTCCGTCAAGCTTAGGAAGAAAGGCTAGCCCAGCCCAGGTTTCAAAATTTTGTTTTTGGTTAATGTATTTTTGTAAACTCCTCTGTAGTCAGTTTGTAAAAGTTTATGCCAGCTCTATGCTGGACAATTTCAGGAAGACCAAACTCAGAGATTATAATGTAATGCAGATAGTTATGGTAGTGTTATTTGGTCCAGACATCTCAGCACTGTTAAAAACTCTGTTTGCAAGTCTGTAATGAATAGCTGTGCACAGCTTTATAAATATAATCCTTTCTCTGTTACTGTTAAAAAAAAAAGATCCATGATAATGAGCTATTATTAGCCAATTTTCCTTAACATGATTGATCATTCATGAAACCATCCCTATAAAGTCGGCCATGTTTGGTATGTCCTATTTTTTACCGGTTCAAGCTTCCAGTCAACATGATTAAACATCAAATGCTATATTTTAGATTTAACATTGGTACAAAAACATGATGCCATGCTATGAAAGTCTTGTTCAGATGAGTGAGGGTACCTATTCCACAAACGTCATCTAGGGCTTGCACTAGGTCCCACCTAGGTTTGCAAGCAGAAGCATTTCATTGTATAGAATTGAACCCAGGTGAGGATGAAAGCACCATTTTTCTATTGCTGACCTGTAAAGCCACTGTGATTAAGAGCGTCATTATTTTGATTCTTTTCAATAGCAGAAAATGGCATCCATGGCCTATTATGGAACTATGACTACTATGGCTACCTGATCACATCATAGGATTAATTGCAATTTGATTTCAATGATAAGAGACATCGTTCCAAGACACTCTAATTTTTCCATTATCAGTCCTATAGCCATTATCAACCCATAGTTCAATTCATATTTGGTAGTACAAAATTATATCTAGTATCTTTCAATCAAGTTTGGTTCAGTTATAATGATCATGGCATGATGTGTTATCTTATCCTCTTGTAGATTTACATCAATAACTAGTTATTTTATTTTTCTTCCCTTGGCATGTTATACCTTTTCATGATTTGGATCTACTTTCTAAAAGGCATTTTATGGGTGCAAATAGAGATTGGATCTAGCCTCCAAAAAAAACCTATCGACATATTTCTTCAAATTGATTAGATTATTTGTTGAAAAAAAACTAATATAAAATTGATTGTTGTTGGTTTGAAGTTGATTGAGTTGAATAAGATAGTTAGTACAAGCCTCCAAGAGTGATCCATGTCTTGGAATATCCTACACATGTAGCTCCGATTTCTTATAAGACAACACTTGAATGCATATCCAATACAATGACACACACACACACACAACCATAAATATTTGTCAATGATGCAATTTAGTAGAAATACCCTAGTTCCTTTAGAATGGATGATATGCCCCTTTCCCTACTTGTAATGGAACCTCCCTTAAGATTGTAGGATTTAAATGTCCAATGTATGAATGGAACTATGCCAATAATATGCCTTGGGTTAAATCAAACAAGCCTTCAAAGTTGGTGCCAACATAATTACAAGAGGTTCCTAAAAAGTTGTTAGATATTTCATCTTCAGGCATCCCAAGTGCATAGTGTATGTGGATGATCAAGATGTACTACTTATCCAAGTGTTTACAAAACAAATAGGGTTTCAAAGGTAGAATATTCCAAGAGTTCATCATAAACTTTACAAATATAAATTGAATGGTATAAATAGGAAAGGAAATGACCCCAAGATATATTGGTGTACATTAGGTTCTAATTCGTTGGAAGGGTCAAGTCGAAAAAATAGATACCATGAGTATTGGATTAGTATCCCATGTTTTGTAAAATGATACCAAGGGTTTTTAGTCCCATCCACCTCGATGTACACATGTTGTGGAATATAGAGGAAATATCCTTTTAGGAAATTATGGAAACCCAACATTTAAATAATGTTAAAGATATTTGACTAATTTTGACTCCATAAATTCCAAAACTAAGTATGTATCATTATTTTTTTAACATGACAAAATTAGTAAAATTATAAGTCATTGGTAATCATCTTAACAACATAACACTATTCTATATTTTTTAGTAATGACATGGACAATTATTAGACTTTGAATATATGTTATTAAAATGCAAAGTTTCACTTACTTTTTATATTATCGGACCCAATTATGAATACCTTTGTAGATTCCTTTAAAGTCTTTTATGGGTCCAACTTGAGTAAAAGTTATTACATTCTTTTCTCTTTGTCATTTTTGTCATTAATTTTTTATAATTAAATTTATAACACAATTATAAAAGTATGTCTAAGATATCAATGCCTATAAATCTAGTAGTCTCTCGCTTTCTTTTGGCACAATAAAAAAGATGCAATCAATGCTCTAGGGATAACTTTGTCCTAAAAATCACCATTGTCAAGTTTTTCTTTTGTGTGTGCTCTTTTATTGGCTTTAGAAGATGCTAAGAAGATCCACAGTGGTAGAACAATGAGTGTATTCAAATATGATGTTGTTTTTGCCTCTACAATTGTTCTTTTACTGGTAGGAATGCTAGAACTCACTAGTTTTCATTTAAGAAGAAGCAAAATGACGCAATCACAATGTTTTTGAGCAAATTAGAAAAGTGGGATTCTTGTCCAATTTCAAATTTTATAATTTGTTGGGTTTTATTTGGAAGTGTATATCCTTAGTGTACCTATCATTGGATTCAAATGGGACTAAGTCTCTCTTATTCGAAATTGATGCAATCAATTCTTTAGGGGCATCTTTGTCCTGGAAATCACCAAGGTCCATGTTTTGCCTCTATGTGTTCCCATTTACTAGCTCATGAACAAGATGAAACATCCACAATTTGTAACAATAAATGTATTCAAGTTTGATGTCAGCTTGAGTCTTTGATAATTCACTATTGTGGATTTGTTTAAAAATAAATATAAATATGTGTGATTTACTTTGATTTTGGATAATGAGGCATTATAAGCTTAGCGTAAATTCTAAAATATATTTGAATTGATTTATAATTGTGAAAAATAAATTCTAAAATATATTTGATTTATATTTTTAATCTAAAAATAAATAAAAAATAGTGTTTGGTTTTAATTTATGGAAAAATAAAATTATAAAACATAGAAAATGTCAATTTCTATAATAAATTTCATTTTTTATAATAATAAAAAATCATAACAATTATGTTAAATATAATTGTTATTAAAGATACTTTTAAATCTCATATAAGACACATATTTATTCATTATTGATAACAATCATTATAATAAAAAAATAAAAATAAAAACAACAACAAAGGGAATTATCAAACATTAAATTAATCATATCATAAAAATGCATAAATTATGTTAAAAACCAAAACATGTAAGTTATAATAAAAAATTAAGAAAATACATATGTTATCTTAAATTTTAATTTTCAAACACTAAATCAAGCATATCATAAAAATAAATAAATTATGTTAAAAAACAAAAGAAGATCAATTTTAAAAAACATTAAGAAAATGCAGATGAGTTTTATCTTAAGTATCAATTTCCAATATGTTGTTAGAGAAAAGATTTGATTGCATTTTGATTTTGTCAATATTTTTTTTAAGTTATTTGATTGTCTTTTCATTGTGTCTATATTTTATTATTAAATAAGGTTTGGTTGTCTTTTCATTGTCTCTATATTTTATTATTAAAAGTGATCTCCAAGTTCAAGGATATGAATGCATTTAAGTACCACACATTTTTGGGAAATTAAAATTGACTTTTAGTCATTTCAAGAGAACATTTTTTATTATTTTTATCTCTAGTATGTAACTCAACCATGGTTATCTAGATTGTACATTGATTGTAGTGGAAATGTGAGTTGTCAAGTATACCTTCCCCATAAAAAGCCTAGTTCATGATTTTTTAATATATCTCTTATGAGGCTTATTTTTTACCTCAAAATTCCCCTAGTCGGCATAGATGCCTTGAATTGGGAATCTAGGGTTTGTTGGTTCAGTATGTTGGCCATTTCAATGTTTGAAACACTAATGATGTTTCTTGGATATATGGCAATGGTATGAGGCCAAGACCCATAATATTATGCCATAAAAAATGCCATTTTGTCTTCTAGGCCTTGTGTGGGTTTCTAGGACATTCTTTGTCCCCATTATTTTAAATTTCCCTTTGACTGACATTGAACCAATGGGTTGGGAATATGCCTTGCCCATTTGACTAATGCATGAACTAACCTTTTATTAAAAGGATAATGGCTACCAATGAGTTTTTTGGACTAGGTGTGTCTCTTATTTGCATTTATTATAATTGCATGATTTGTGTTAGTTAGGAACATTACTTATGTGCATGATAGGTAAGGTGCATATGTTAATTACATCACTTAAATTTAGTGTTTGAGTTATGAATTTATATTTTTTTTCATTATGTTGTCTCTCTAACTAAAAACTCTTCTTATCACTAGCAATGTGGTAGGAATGCCTACAATATGGGTCACATGGGTAAGAAGATGTATATTTTGTATCCATGCACAAGGTTAGGTTCTAAAGGAGTTAGGTCTAGTGGGTTAATTGTTATAATGGGACATTAATCGTTATTTGTGGGCTACTATGTTAGTGTTTTAGGATACTAGTGGATTCATGGCCTATGGTTAGTGGAACACTAACCATATGCCATGGTTGTGAATGTGAATTAGGTTCATAATTTCCCCAAACCACCACACAAGCATGGAATTGGGAATCTTTAACATGTGAGTGAGATATCTGTATTGTTTTGAGTCTTGGCACACCAAGGACGATTCTTTATGTACATGGAAACCTTTAATACCAAAATAACCTGTATTAATTATTAAAAAAATAGTATGGGATCATTGGCCATTGTGGCCCCCCATACCATCGCACATGCCCTAAATAGGGAATCTTTGTCTTAATACTTCAATATGGTGGTCATTCCAAGGTTGGTGTAGTAGATATGGTTTGTAGGGGTAAGGACATGGTATCGGGCCAAAATATAGGGTCTTAGGCCATAGTATTTGTGTTTAGGTATCACAAGTCATTTATGTTTTCCCATTTAGTAGGGAAAACATCCACTTTGAGTCCATTATGTTCAAGGAAGGTGTAACTTAATTGATTAGTAGACATTGTGAGGATCCTCTGCTCGCATCCAAATGTCTTTGCTCCATATATGCTCACATCAATTAAAAGGAAGAATTTAGAATTGATATCACACTAATTTCCTTACAATTTCATGAGAATAATTGATGACATCTTTAACCCACATATCGATAAGAAATTTAACCCACATATCAATAAGTGCATTTTGGTTTCGAATGGAAAATTGATACATCATTTCTAACATGTTTAAACAATTTTGGACCTCCTCCATTTCCATAAGTTATAAGCTAAAATGAAGAGAAATAAAGGTTTTGAAGGATTGGCATACTCCCTCTGATGCAAATAATATTAAGAGTTTCTTGGAAGCCATGAATTTCTACAATAAATTCACCTGGTACTACTCACACCTCACTTGTTGATTGAGTCAATCCAGTAACTAAAATACTCTTCATTACACTCTATAAGTAGACTAAGTATTCTAAATTTTCATTATACTCTATAAGTAGACTAAGTATTTTGTACCACTTAAATATGAATTGGAAATTTGCTTCAATATCCTCATGACACCTCCCATACCGTCAATGCATGTGTCTAGTCTAAATCAATGTTGGCCCCATTCAGTACATTAATTATTCTAAAGATTTGTTGTTTGATTGCCGAGTTGTTTGAGTCTAGAAACCCTCCCATACTGTCAATGCATGCATCTAGTCTAACCATGTCAAATTTCAGTCCATATAAGCACAAATTGAAAAAAATTCAACGTTGGCCCCATTAAGTACATTAATTATTCTATAGGTTTGTTGTTTGGTTTTTGAATTGTTTGAGTGATTCATGTTTGAGTATGGAAACCCTCCCATACCATCAATGCATGAATCTAGTCTAACCATGTAAATTTCAGTCCATAGAAGCACAAATTGAAAAAAAAAAACAGTCCATAGAAGCACAAATTGAAAAAAAAATAATGTTGGCCCCATTCAGTACATTAATTATTCTATAGGTTTTGTGTTTGATTTTTGAATTGTTTGAGTGAGTCATTTTTTAGTCTAGAAACCCTCCCATACCGTCAATGCATGCATCTAGTCTAACCATGTCAAATTTCAGTCCATAGAAGCACAAATTGAAAAAATTTCAACATTGGCCCCATTCAATACATTAATTATCATATAGTTTTCTTATTTAAGTGAGTCATGTTTGATTTTGGAAACCATCCCATACCGTCAATGCATGCGTCTAGTCTAACCATGTCAAATTTCAGTCCATAAAAGCACAAATTGAAAAAATGTCAACGTTGGCCCCATTCAACACATTAATTATTCTATAGGTTTGTTGTTTGATTGCCGAATTGTTTGAGTGAGTCATGTTTGAGTCTAGAAACCCTCTCATACTTTCCATGCATGCATCTAGTCTAAGCATGTCAAATTTCAATCCATAAAAGCACAAATTGAAAAAAAAATAAGTGTTGGCCCCATTTAGTACATAAATTGTTCTATAGGTTTGTTGTTTGATTGTTGATTTGTTGAGTGAGTCATGTTTGATTATGTAGACCCTCCCATACCATCAATGCATGCATATAGTCTAACCATGTCAAATTTTAGTCCATAGAAGCACAAATTGAAAAATTTCAACATTGGCCCCATTTAGGTTTGTTGTTTAATTGACGAATTGTTTGAATGAGTCATGTTTGAGTCTAGAAACCCTCCCATACCATCAATACATGTGCCTAGTCTAACCATGTCCTATTTCAATCCATACAAGAACAAATTGAAAAAACTTCAACGTTGGCCCCATTCAGTACATTAATTATTCTATAAGTTCATTGTTTGATTGTCATATTATTTATGTGAGTCATGTTTGAGTCTAGAAACCCTACCATACCGTCAATGCATGCATCTAGTCTAACCATGTCAAATTTCATTCCATACAAGCACAAATTGAAAAAAAATCAGTGTTGGCCCCATTCACATGAAAATTATAATATGCAGGGTCAAGTACATGAGCATGTGCACCTTATTTTTGGGTTATGAAATATCATATAATAATGAAGGTGAAATAAGCGTAATTGTGCATTGTCTTACCAAGCTTATCTTTGTTTCGAGAATAATTTAATATTCTCTACTAAACAGGGCCAACCACGTGAAGGTGGAAGCTCATATGACCCCCCCCCCCTCACGTCACTCTCAATTCCCCATAACCCAACAGAATCTATGTGCAAACAAATAATTTATTGTGTTTTTTGTCATGACTTAAGAAGCAATGTCTCTTATAACATATGCCAACATACAAGAAAATGGCAAAAAAAACTTTAAAACAATTAATTTATACATACCAATACAAATCAATAATTCTATCGCAATATTAATTCAAAATGTATAGAGTAGATATATTAAGGCATACCTCATACACTTCAATGGAATTCATCATATTCTTCATCCAAGTCATCATCTGTATCATCCGATCCAGATTCAACATTAGAAGGATTGGCCATATCACCATCGTCATCGATGTCAGTTTCAATCATAATGTCATCGTCGATATCATCTTCATGGACATTTTATGCTACATCATTTTATTCAACTAATTCTTTGACATCTTCCTCTAGAACATGATCATCTAACTCATGTTTGATTATCTTCAACATCATCTTCTTCTACAAGGCCCTCTTCATTATCTTCCTCTACATTATACTTTATCGGCCTTCCCCTTGGATCGTGTCTCACAACAAGTGACCAACCCCCTCTACCTGGAACCTCAGAGTAAAATACCTATTCACATTGGCTTGGAAGAACATAGGGCTCTGTTCCTGGCTCAAACAACCTTGTATTAACCATGGTAAATCCATTTTCATGTTCAATAATAGTTTTATCGGTATCACGTTTATTCAATCGTAACATGTACCATTTGACAACGAACATAACTACTTTGAAGGAGTTAAATTCACATTGAATAATATCTTCCAAATACCCATAGTATCGATTTTCTAAGAGTTCTAGATGTATATCACTTCTAGAGGAAACAATGGTCACCTCAAAGACTGCATTTATCCCACAATCTAATGTTTTCTTCATTTCATCCAACTTTTTGATGTGAAATTTACAACCATTGCACCACATAGCCTTATGGTGTTTTACCTACAACAAGCCATACACGTAAATATTACATCATGAATTGATGATTAAGTGCATGTTTATGCTTTCTAGGGAAAAAAATCAACGTGTACATCAATATATTTGCAAAAAAAAAAATAGTATGGCCAATTAATATGCTTTCCTGCTTATCTTTTAAACCATATGCTAAATCGATTTCCCTTTGTGTAATATTGTTATCTCCATTGCGATGAGCTACTTTAACTAATGAAGCCACACCTTCCCATGATATTCCATGACCAGATTGTTCACATCTTTCAATCCATACCTTCATCGAGTGAAGATTGTTTGCGATGTATAAATGAAGTGCATCCCACTCTTGACCAACTGCTTGATGAAAATAAAATTAAAATTCAGTACAAATGTATATTCACTTAACACAATATACACTTTTAATTGATGCATATTGAATATTAAAAGTGAAATAAGTATGATATATACATAAAAATCAACAGTCAAATGTACTATAATTAATCTCCACTGGCTAATAATTACCTTTCACCTACCTCGATCTACCTTTCCCCTTCAGGTACTCCCCTTCGAAATTGTTATTGGAATCTCGATCACAAATGCGACCTAAATTGAGCTTTGATGCTAATTTAGGAAGATATTCACTAATATACATCATGTTCTAGTATACCATATATCCCTCCACCATAGAACCCTCAAGACGTGCTTGTTTTCTAACCAAACCCTTCAAAAATTTCAAGTGTCTCTCAACCATCCACATGGACCTTGGGTGTACAAGTCCACACAATTCAATATCCTCAACTTGGTGTATGAGGTAGTGTTATTGTGCATTGAAAAATGCCGAAGGTAGATGCTTCTGCATTTCACGCATGAAATGAGGAATTTCTCTCCTCCAATACTTTTATCTTCTTTATGGATTTCTTTAGATGACAACCATCTACAAGTGTTGCAAACTAATCACGAGGTTCAACAAAAATAAACATTATATTGCATAACAATTAGTAAAACAAATGTTAAATATAAATTCTACAATGAATTAAACAAACACTTTATGCATGCAAAATATCGCTGCTTAGCTCATGTATTTTCCAAGATTATATATAACTTGTTTGGCATTGTTGTCGAAGTTGTCCAGGAGAGATAGAGGTAGAACATACCGTAACAATATAAAATTCGTTTCATTTTTTTTTACAAAAAGTAGACAAAAGAATACCAACAATATGCACTAGAATAAAAAAATATAGCAATATAAATACCATAATAATTACCTTGATGAAGATATGCCAATCAAGCATTTTCACCCCCACAAAATCACCTTTCTTTGTTATGATATTCTTCATGTTCGAACAAAATCTGGTGGGAAATTTAATTTTTTGCATTACTTCTTTTGCAACATTATTTTTTTGCTCTGTTAACAACCATGGAAGTGAGTTTATATTAATTTGGTTTCCATTGCTATGTAATTGAATGAAGTCTTTCATTGCATGGTTGGCTTCCTGAATGTCATTGCAAATTTTGACATTTTTTTCTTTGTCACTCCTTCCATCCAATATTCGCCATAATGTTTCAGTCACATTCTTTCTAATATGCATTGTATCAAACATATGAGCAATTTGTAGGTGCTCATAGTAGGGAAACCTACTTAATTGTTTAGGATAACTTTTCATTTCTTGTGGAATCCCATTAATGCCTTCATGGTCACGACAACCATCATGAATCATAGTTTATAAATAAATTACAGAAATCAATGTCAATTACAATAAACAACACACAATAAAAAAAAATCATAACATTTCATATACGATGATAGATAGACAATTTGATCCGTACGTACCTTGACAATTTCTATTATAATGCAACTTCCATAGCTGAGGTGTCATTCTCTGCGGTTTTAATGCAGTCTCTTGCTTTCCATTGGATAGATGTTTTTCGACAGTTTGATACCTATGATTCTTAGAGAGGAAGTGCCTATACTCATCAAACACCTCCTTTCCTAAAAAAATTGAACGACGAGATTTGATCTTAGGACCACAAATTGTACATGCAAATTTTCCCTTTGTTTGAAGACCTACATAAAGAGATGGATTAACTATGTCAATTATAATTATATAAAATTAATGGATTATTTAAAAAAACATGCATACATAATATATCAACTCGTTCATAAAATTAAATACAATTAAGGTGGAACTTATAATTACAAACGACAAAAATGGGCTAACCCTGGGGCATCATGTACTATCCATACAAGAATTATATGGAATTGAAATTGCCTTTGTCATATTGGTATAGATACATCATACATAGTGATTCCATTTCGTAGCTTTAGTAGCTCGTCCATAAGAGGTTCAATATATACATTCATATCTTTAACTTGGTACTTACCTGATTGATTTGAACATATAAAATATATAATTATTACAACCATTTAGATATATAAATAATACGCAAGAGAAAAATAACATATATATATATATATATATGACATTATGCAAAAAAATATGACAAATGAGATGCCACTACATTAAAAAAAAAATTGTTGTAGACACATACCTGGGATGATCATTACCACCATTATGTGCTCCCTCTTTATTGACAACCATGGAGGAATGTTATTGTTGATAACAAAAATAGGCCACACTGAGTAAATAGATCTCATCTCTGCAAATGGATTGACACCATCTACTACCAAAGAAATCCTAACATTACGAGGTTCTTCATTAAAGTGTGGCCATGTTTCCTCCATATCTCTAAATGAAGAACCATCTGTAGGCATTCGAATAATGCCATCTTGACTCTTGTTCTGTGCATGGTAATCCATAAATTGCGCTATGTTTTTGCACCTGAATAGTCGTTGCAAACGTGGAATAATGGGAATATAATGAAGAACCTTGCGAGGCACCTTTTTTTTTCTTGATCTATTCGATATCTACTGATATGACATTACGGACATTCTGTTTCAAATTCATGTTGATTATAATACATAACATGGTCATCGGGGCATGCATCAATTGCTTCATATTGTATTCCAATTTCTTTCATGATGGCAGATAAATCTCGATATGTGTGAGGTAAAATATTTGATGGTGGTAACAAAAATTCAGCTATCAAGCTACAACAAATTAAAATAAAAAACTAGTTAATATAGTTGATAAATAATATTAACGAAACATATTTCATCCGTATTAATTTTACTTATGAATTAACAATAAAATTATTAGAGGAACAAAGATAACCTTTATCGCGATCATATATATGCGATGGAATATATTGCATACATTAACATCTATGTGAATGATGTGTTTGAAAGACCATTCATAACCTTCAAGTTTATTATCAACAATATAGCAGCGAGAAGATTTCTATTGGAGCCCTCGTAAAGGGGTTCGTGTGCCTTCTCAAGAAGAGGTAAATCATGAACATCATCAAAGTCATCATTTTCATGATGATGATCATCATCATCCATTCTAACATTAAATGTATCATGGATCAATGTATTTGTACCATCATCTTCAACTATGTTATCAATATGATCATCTTATTCAATATGATCATTAACTTATTCTCCATTATTCATAACTCCATGCTCCTCCAAACGATATGTCGTAGGAGGTTTTTCCTTTATAATTACATGAAACCATCAATAGATATTAGTTAATATAAGAAATATTAAAATGATCCATACATTTACAAAAATGATCAATATTAAGACAAATATAATGAAAAAATTACCAATGGACGATATTCATGTCCCCCCTCGGCGTGTCCATGTTCCCTACAATGTATTTTGGCTGTTGTGATCTTTATTATTCTCCTTTTAAAGCCCCTGCATTGACTACATGGACAATAACATTTTCCATCACCCTTTCTTTTTCAGTCCATCCCACAATTTAGCAAGCAATTGTCGATTTTGTTCGTTTGGATCAAGAATATTGTTATGTGACATTTTCTGATATAGAGCTTGACTAATGATTTTCGATCTTAAAAAATCAAGCTCCACACTTCACCATTTTTAATCACAGTAACAATTGAAATAATTGTGGATTTTTGTACGAAAAACAGTCTGTGCGAATATTATAATTTCCACAAACCATCGCTTGTATAACAAACATGTCAGAATGTTTCTATAATGTATAGTTTCTAAAAATAAATGTTCGTCGGAGATCCAACGAAGTTACCATAGTTACCGTTATAATCTATGCGTCAGATATCCGACGAGCGTCAGAAATATGACAATGGCAGAGGTCAATTTAAAAAAAAAAAGCAAAATTCGTAATTATAAAGGTGAAATCTAACAACACGGTCAATTTCGTTGGAATTCATCGAATTTTGGGTTCAAATTTTGTTGTGTGGGACAAGATCTACCCACATAGGATTTCAAGGTGAAGGGTAGGAGAGGACGAGGTGGAAGAAGAGGCCAATGCAATACCCACATGTCACGCATGATACAGAAGACAAAAGGCAGCCAAGTCAGTTTACAAAAGTGTTGTCTTGGCCCTTATTCAGTGTCTAGTGGATAGTATGGAGGAATGGGTCAAGCAAGAGCAAGATGGTATTGGTTTGAATACGATTCAGGCTAAGGTTATTCTGCTAGTTAAGGATGCAAGTACATCTCACAATCAAGACACCAAGTTGATGAAGATAATAACTCTTTATTGGTATATGAAAACCCTCTTGGGAAAATCCATCATGGATAGTAGTGAAGAAAAGAAGGAGATCCTCCTTCAGCTAGACAAAACTCAAGGTCATGTTCACAAGATGGAGGCCACTCTGAAGTTGATAGCTAAGGCACGATTTGAGCTAGGAGCCAAGTTAAACATCTTGCCCAAGGATTCATAGGGTATTTTTTAAGGATTCTAATATTATACTTAAGTATAGTATTCTAGGCAATTATTTTGGTTTGAAGAAAACATATATATAGATAGGTAAGCAAATATTCAATATGAAACCTACAATTTACTACTGAAACATGTAAATTTTGGCGAATATTATGCTAAAAAAATAAATTTTATGTAAATATAGGAGATATTAGAGACTAAAAATGACCAAATAACGAATTTATTTTTTGAAAAAAAACCCGAAAAATAACCAATTGGCGAAATTTCGCCCCTAAAAATTACCCTACCAAGGAAACCATGGGGATGGTGTTTAAGGAGCGAGCACCCCCGAGACAACCCAACACAACTCTGCTGGTGCCAAAGGTGTCCTCCACTATTGCCATCTCAAATGATGTTTGATCCAATTTATGTAAGCATGCCTGGTCTTTTGTTTGCACAAACATAGTTGGTTTTGAAAGTGGTCATGTTTAATGGACCTATCAGTATAGCCAGTCTAAGATTAGAGTTTTGAATCAAATATTTTGGTTGGGTGAAGCTCCAGGAAACTCAAACCCTAATTCAGGATCCTCCCTAGTGAATCCGGAAATCTAAAAGGCAATTTCGAGGGGTGAAACTTTGCAGTTTTCAAATTCTGAATATACCAACTTGATCAACTCATCAAGGCGCATATTTCTATCCTTTCGAAAGTTTGAATTTTTGGGGTTTCTTTGACAAACCCTAATCCAGCTCCAGGTCCAGTTCTTGCAAATCAAGTGGATTGGGTTAATCCTAGAAGAAGATGGATTGGTCACCTGCATAAGTGAAGAAGTTCCTATCTCAAAGGGAGATGAGGCTAAGGCCTTCCATAAGAAGATTACAAGCAATCTTGACAGGTATGGCTTACAGGTATGTTTCATGGTTAATTTTATCATATGTTTGTCTTCATATCATTACAGTACAATCTTAATTAATTACTGGACTTGTCGTATCACCTTAATAGAATATATTCATTGATTAAGGTTTTGACACTTATGATTGTACTAATGCATTATGATGTTGTATGAGGTTTATGTTGTTTGCTAACACAAAAGGTACACCAAGAAAGTCAAATCATGTTCTACTTCAAGAACATATGCTCATGGTGACATGAAGACAAAGATTCATCCATTGTCATGGATCACATAGAAGATCTACTTTCGAGGTATGTATAACTTGGTTCTACAATGGTTAACTTATGAGACATGCAGGTTACTAGCACAAGTCATTGAAGAGAACCAAAAGACATTATGCAGGTATGTTAGACATAACCAGCTAGCATGCTAATCCAGGTATGCTTTTCCTATATCAAGCTAGAATCCTACCTTGTGTTAGGATCTTATATTGTTGTGCTGTTGATAATGATTATTCATGAAGTCATAGGTTTGAATAATCATGGTTGTATGCATATTATGTTTCTTACCATAATTGATGATATGACTAACCAGAAGAATCATGAAGGTATAGGTTTGAATAATCACAGGTTTTATGCATATTATATCTCTTATCTTGATTGATGATTCAACTAACCAGAAGAGTCTTATGATCAAATAATAATGTGTATGAGTAAAAGAAGACTTCCCTAAAACCTTGAATACTAATGTTTATTATCTGTGAATGATCATGAATATACATGTTTAAGATTATTGTGTTTTGATAGTATTAAGATTATACTAATAAATGTGTGATTATGTATGAGACCTCAAGGATAACACAATGATGATACTAATAAGCATGCATAGTGATTAAGGATGGATGTAAGTTCAAGGACAGGTAATCCAGGAAGCAAAGATCAAGAGGGAGCACACTCCAGTTGTTCCTGCAAGAAATCAAAGGAGCACACTTCAGTAGTTTCTGCAAGGATGCAGATATTCAAAGGGAGTTGGCCACTTCTCACAATCCATATAAGAATGGAGTTGCAGAAAAGAATCAAAGACTGAGAGGGAGTCAACCCAAAAAACAAACAAAGATAAGTATTTGAATTGTCATTACTTGCATATTTTATTGTTTAAATAATACTATTCAATAATGTATATACTGATGTTCCTAGAATTAGGTTGTGTATTATGCATATTAGAATAGTTGCATTGATTAATAGTATACTACTAATATGCATGGGTAAGTGGCCTATGGCACTGTAAAACATTCCATTGCTACTTATTTAGAATGAAACCTCTTTGTTGACATGTTGGGAGTTGTGCACACTCTTAACAATGTTCTGGTAGAGACTGGAAGGCATCTAGAAAGTTGTGGAACATGGATAAATGTTGTATTGAAGCATTGGCTAAGATAATTGCATGACTGTATGACATATTTCTTTATGTGTAAGAATTTGTCTGAAAATTATGAGATGTTTCTAATAATGCAATTTAACTTGTTTTGTAGAAAAGACCGTATACCTTCACCTACAAAAGAAGGATTACAACATTTGTTCAAGCAACAAAATTATCTATTGAAGATATTGAAGTTCCCAGGATATGGGAAGAATGCCATGATCTGTCAATCATGAAGAACGATGTTTGGGATGCGGTCCCAAGAGATAAAGGGAAGTCTGTTGTGACTTCCAAATGGAACTATCAGATCAAGCATGCTGCAGATGGCAACATAGAGAAATATAAAAGTGATGAAATAGAAGATACACCAGATGGATTTCAAGACAGCCTTCTTGAATGATGTAGTCATATATGTGTGCAGAACTTGGTAGGATAGACAGATTTCTATCTAGTTTGGGCTTTACCAAGAGTGAAGCGGATTCCAACCTTTACTACAAGGTTGAGGAAGGGAATCTTGTGATTCTACTCCTGTATGTGGATGACTTGTTTGTAACAGGAGATGACAGATTGATTGCTGACACATAGTGGAAGCTTGCTATCGAATTTGAGATGAAGAACTTGGGGATGATGCACTATTTGTTTTTTTGGCATGGAGGTGTGGCAAAGTGCAGATGGAATCTTCCTTGGACAAGGGAAGTATGCAGTAGAGATCTTGAAGAGGTTCGGGATGATGGATTGCAAGGCCATGGCCACACCTATGGAATCGAATCTGAAGCTTCTTTGTGATGCTTCATCTGAGCTATTTGATATCACTATGTATCGTCAAATGATTGGGTCCTTGATGTACCTGACGAACATGAGACCAGATATTTGCTTTGCAGTGAACACATTGAGCCAGTTCCCGATGGATCCGAGGAGTGTTCACCTAGTTATTGTAAATCATATTCTGAGGTACCTGAAGGGTACAGTTGATTATGGGCTCAAGTATGATGCGAATCAAAAGTTTAACCTGTAGGGTTATGTTGATTCAGATTGGGCAGGCAGTGCTACAGATAGGGATCAGGTGTGATCTCTTGGTTTAGCAAGAAGCAGTCATGCGTAGAACTGAGTACAGCAGAAGCAGAGTATGTTGTGACATATGAGCAAGTTGCAAATGTATTGACCAAGCCATTGGACAGAGTGTAGTTTGAGTAATTCAGAGAGAGGCTTTGTGCACTTCAGATCGAGGTTCCTTCCAAAGGGAAGTGATGAGTCCGGAAGATGCAGATGCACATGAGCTTTTTTGACATGGTTGATGTGTTCTCCCTTGGTCGTGATGTAATTCCTGAGCCATTTTTCACATGGTGGTAGATGTGTTCTCCCATGGTGAAAAATTAAGGGATGGAGCCTTCCCCGAATGGTGGTAGATGTGTTCTCCCATGTCGGTGGTGTAAGTGCTAGATGATGTGCATCTGGGCTGTGCTTCGTGGACGATGAGATGATCTGAAGAGGACGATGCTATGATGATTAGGAGGATCATGGATGATGAGCATCGAGACGATGCTCCAGTTACTGTTCTGTATATGCATCATATTGGATGCTGGATATGATCAGTTGGATCATTTATATGTATGTACGCATCATGTTGGATGCTGGATATGATCAGTTGGATCATTTATATGTATGTACGCATCATGTTTGATGCTGGATATGATCAGTTGGATCATTTGTATGTATTTTGTATATGCATCATGTTGGATGCTTGGACCATGTATCTGTATATGTATCAGGTGGATACATTGTATGATTAGGTAGATCATGTATGTTGATATGTAACATGTATTTGTATTTGTATCAGGTGGATACACTGTATGATCAGGTGGATCATGTATGATGATATGTATCAGGTAGATACTTGGTATGCATCAGGTGGATGCATTGTATGATCAGGATGATCATGATGATGAGCTTCAGGATGTTGCTCCAGATGATATGTATCAGGATGGTGTAGTGATGATGATCAGTGTGATCATGAGCATCAGGATGATGCTTTGTGCGATGATGATCCGTTGGATCATGAGTATCAGGTTGATACTTGGAGGTTAGAGATGATATGTGGCAGGTTGTGCAAATAGCATGTAATCAGTCCTGGGAGATCTTGTCGGTCGTGCTGCAGCACATAAATGTTCCTGGGATACTCTTTTTGGTATTGCTATGTAGTATGTAATCAGTCCTCAAATATCCGATAGGTTGAGCTGTGTGCTCGTAATCAGTCCTGGGATGAGGTATTACTACGGAGACATGTAATCAGTCCTGGAGATCCGATAGGTTGAGCTATATGCTCGTAATTAGTCCTGGGATGCTCTTTAGAGATCTTGTCGGTCGTGCTACAGCACATAAATGTTCCTGGGATGCTCTTTAAAGGTATTGTGGAGGAGATGCATGTAATCAGTCTTGGAAGATCTTTCCAGCCATGCTTAGGCACATAAATGTTCCTGGGATACTCTTTCCGGTATTGCATCTGCACATAAAATTAGTCCTGAGAGGCCACCTCTATCAGACCGTTCACACAGATGATGAAGACCTGCAGGTGGTGGGCCTACATCCAGTATGAAAAAGGACTGGCTCTATAGAACTTCCTATGATGAGTAGATTCAGAGATTGATTGAGATAGCAGCAGCAGTGATGATGGTGATGACTTGATGACGATTATCCAGTGACGATGATCCAGAGAAGAAGACTTGTGCTAGAAGACCTGTGTCGAGAAATACCTTCCTAGTTAAGAGGGAGTATTGATGTATATGTAACTTCGAAATGTATTTCACATATATGTATATTGTATTCCTATAGAGATGTTATTATTCCTCTATATGGAAGTGGTTGTATTCCTATAGAGATGTTATTATTCCTCTATACAGAAGTGTCGTCATTTATATTGTAAGTGTCGTAACTTATACTTGATGGCTTATTACACCACCTTGTTGGGGTCGGCCCTGTATAAGTCATGTGGGTCAAAGGGTTATTAGACCACCCTATTGGGGGTCGGCCATGTGGGTCAAAGGGTTATTAGACCACCCTAGTGGGGGTCGGCCCAGTCAGCATTATGTTAAGTGGTTAAGTTGAGGCCGACCTAATTGAGTAAAGGTCAAGTCAAGTTAGTGTATAAATAGAGAGTGTGTCTCTCTCATTCTACACGTTCTATTCTCTCACTCACACTTTGGAGAGTGGTGCACTTGTGGAGGAGGAGGCTCTGCTGCTAGGAGAAGACTATCTCTTGTATTCTGGTTGTATCATTGTTCTATCTATCTCTAAGAAAGTTGTTGGGGTTTTTCACCTTTATGGTTTTCCCCAAGTAAACTCTGTGTCTCTTGTGTGCTTGCATTATCATGTCCATGATTGATATGTTGTAGATTTGTTGTACATGTTGTTCTCTCAGTTAAGATCCTAGATCAGATTGAAGTAAATTCTGAAAATTTAACAATAAACCAGTGGGTCCGACTTGTTTAACTTAACCTAATAACCCATGGTTATATTAATCCAGGCCGACCCCACACTTGGTGGTCTAATAACCCATTTACCCACATGACTCATACAGGGCCGACCCCATCAAGGTAGTCTAATAACCCATTGACAAGTTACAACACTTGCGACACTTGTCAATACAAATGACGACACTTCTATATAGAGGAATAATAACATCTCTATAGGAGTACAATATACATAGATGAAATACATAGGTGAAATACATTCTGAAGTTACATATACATCAACATGTATGATCTAGCCTACAGATTATCACAGCAGCCCCTCTTCATCGATATTCATATCGGATCCTCTGAGCCTGTGGGTCATGTATCAAATATAGATGGATGTGTTAGGTCCTCGACTGTTTTCATGACTTCCATCTAACTGGTTTTTCAACCTTCTAGGTTGAAATTCATGCTCCTAGAAGCTCCCTACATTTGATTAATTTGAACATCATTGGGATTCATGTTTCCATCACTCGTTCATCAGAACAAGTCTTACCGTACTTTTCTTGTAGGCCATATCATATGGTATTTTCCCTACAAGTCCAATCCAATCAGATGGTAGGAAACATACCATAATCAAATTTAATCAATCGTTCACAAATGCTTCAGCACAACATATATATGGAACTATCTCGATGTATAATATCTCCATTATAACATACTACCAAGAGTGTGTATTACTCTAAGCATGTTAGAAGGAGACAGGTTCATAAAATTTTTGTAGCATTACTGCTATTTAACCAATCATATACATAACAAATGTTATATGAGCCTACTGTTCATCAATAAAGGAACTAGATCACATTGCTCTACATCCTTCCTAATTCTAGGAATATCGATCTGCATACAAATTGTTATGGAAATATATTCAAAGTTAACAGATCTAATCTATAAGAGCAATAAATCCAACTACTTATCTTTTATTGTTTTTGTGGGTGGGCTCCCACTGCCTCCTTGTGTGAGCCATGAGAGTCCTATGTTCTTCATTTTCTTGTTGGGATATCATCACAGTCTAGATATTCATAACATCACCTCAACATACTAGAAGACCTTTACTAAATCCACCAAGATTCTTCTTGCTCTGCATCATTCTTTCTCCATTGAGACTTGTCATCTTCTGCTTCTGGTTCTGGGACCTTCTTATGACGAACTTCAAAAGATCATTTTCTTCTAATATGTGAAGAACACTAGACTTCCAGGAAATGAAATTTGTAATCCCCTATAAAGGTGAGTAAGAGAAGGTAGGTTCGATCCAAATCTATGGAGGGAACAACACAAAACTTGAAACCCTAATTTCTGTAATAACTGTAGAATTAGGTCAAAATTGAAATTTCTCGAAACTGAAATTTTCTTCCACCAAAAGATGTGCCTTCCCTAGGGAGAAATTACTTACCTTCAGCACATCATCTCTCTCTCTCTCTCTCTCTCTCTCTCTCTCTCTCTCTCTCTCATGTTTGTACTAACCCTCAGGTAAGGATCGGATTGTTCCAATTGATTGACTTGCCTTTGAGAGGCATAGTCTGTTCTGAAAGTTCAATTTATGAGTTTAAGGAAGGTCAAAACCACCCAGGTAAGTAATCAAATGTGTTCCTCTTATTGTGAGTTAGATATATTACTATTTTTATAACTTTGTTTACTATTTTTGTTGATTACATGTTACTCTATGTTTCAGCTTTAACACAAGGACCTATTTGGGAGTGTTAAATTTGAAAGAGATGAAAATTATGTTTTAATTTTATCTTGCTTTGTTACAATTGTACTATTCTTCTTCCAGTACTAGTTAAGAAGTTAAGAAGTTTATTTTTTGCATTAAAGAATAAAGATTTTTTATTTTCTACTACAAAACCTAACCTAACCCTAAATAATCTATGAATAAGAAAGGTTTGTTGGGTTTTTCCCTAGTTTGGGTTTTCCCAGGGTAAACTATTATGTCTCTATTTTTTTATGTGCATAGTTATCTTTCAATGATCCTATATTTGTTTCTAGGTTGAAAGAAATGAAAAATATACTGCTATTATTGAAAATCTAACAAGATGTGCAATGTCAATTTAGTGCAATAGTCTCCACATGTACGTTATTTTTAATTACGAGTTAGTGAACTTGTATTTAAAAAGAAAAATAAGAGTAAATTCCCTAAAATACCTAATGTCCTTCCTCTCAAATGTAACTGGTCCTTCCAAAAGCACAATTGATGGTGACAGTGGGATCCACACACCAATTGACTAGTGAAGGTAACAAATATCCAGTTATATCGGCAATGGGGCTATGATCTGAAAGAACTGGAAACACTTCCCAACGACAACATCTAACTTCAGGAGTCAATTGCACTCACAATTGCTCCTTTGCGATGTCCTAAGTTTGGCCACTAAGGTACCTTGCATCAAGTGTGGATATGTGGTTCTGCCTGGGCGGTATAGTGTCGCCTCCACAAAAAGCTAAGTGGCTCTTTGGAGAGGGAAAGGAAAATATACCTCGGATTTGACTTCCTTGGGCATGGCGCACTTCTTATCCGGGTTTTCTTTTAACACTTGTTAATAGTAGGATTTTGACTGTACCCTATAAGTCAACAATGTTATGTTTCAAACACCTAATGAAACTAGATTGGTGGGAATTAATGGATACCTAGCCCAATCAATCCTGCCTAACAAAAATATTGTTTTGTGACCTCCTTGGATCTGTTGAGGATTTCTTCGGTCTTATATGAATTCTAACATATCTCCATAAGAAAGGAAAGGCTGACATATCTTTGCATGCAGTGGAATCGGTGTTATAAAATTTTAATTCATGTTTGTGGAGGCCATATCTCTCAAATAAAATTAAAACAGATTCAATTTTCTTTGGTCCATGTTACAACAGCACAAAGTAAAGTATCTCTTCTTCAAAATGAAAAAAGTCAGAGAATAGGGCTTGTATAATTTTCTTAATGGAATCAAAACAATAAATAACAAGAACTATTCTCTCATGGGATATGAGGTAAGTAGTAATGCTCATTAACTTCCCTAGACTATTCTTTGAGTAAGTATTAAATGCTTAATAATATGAATAAATTTATAGTGATTGTTAAAGTTTTAGGGTTTTTTTCATAGAATTTGACAAACTTGTACTTTAATGCAAATTTAAACTGTAAAATAATATTGAAATAAAAAATACAGCATTAGTATAAGTCTAGCAAATAAAAAATATAATTTCATCTCTTTTAACTTTAACACTCACTAAGATCACTGTGTTAAAGTTAGGATTTGGAACAAAATATAACAGCTGCAAAAGTACACTGTAAAAGTACATAAGCAGTAAAATCATGAATAGCAGTACATTAATCTAATTAACAAAACAAATAGTTGTTTCTCAGTTGTTACTTAATTCTTAAGAATTAGAAGGAAATCCTTTTTGGAACATGTTCTCATTCAAGAATTTCATTCACATGTTGGAAAATGGCATTGTATGAATTGGGAAAGAATAAATTTGGGCATCTATATCTGACACCGGTTTTCAAGTGCTTACCTCCATTATAAAATATTGCCCAATTGCTCTATTGGGAAAGGTGTGTCGTTGACATTCTTATGACTTTCCATTTGTCTTTTTTATAACTATGAATAACTAGATTTAAGGTATACTTTTATATAATGTCATATGATTCAAACTAATGGGTCTATCATCTTGTTTCGGTAGTCATTGTGATTGCAATCTAGCGAAATTAGAATTCTACTAATGTACTTCATTTGGAGCAGGGTGAATACAAGGATGAGATTGTCATTGCTAGAGTCCCACTTTTTTAGGTTTTCTAGATTTCATCTTCTGAATCCTTTATAAGATTTATGGTCGTTTTCTTGGGATGTCTCATAGGTTAGATTTACACTAAGAGAAAGGAGGCCCTCTTTGAGGTAGAAAGAATTAAATCAACACTTTTCCACTATGATGATTCTAAGTTTATGCTAGATTTGTCTCCAAATCCTATACTATGTTTATGGAAAGGCTATGGATAAGTGTTGCAAATTTTTATAAGAGCCAAGCATAATCAGAATGGCTCAAAAAACCTAATTTCAATAATAAAAAGCCTTATTTCAAAAATAATCCAATATGGGCATAGTGTGAAACCATGAGCATATGCAGTGTGCAGCAAATTTCTTAGATTCAAATATCATAAAGAGAAAGAGATATTTCTTAGATTCCAATATCATAATTGAAAGTTGCTAATAGCTATAAAAGAAAATGAGTAAGGATAGTATAATGAAAGTGGACTTGCTTAAGGATAGATTTATATACATTTATTGCATTAAGAGTGGTATGCACGCAAGTGGGTGATGGGGAAGTTGTTGATGAGAAGATAATTGAAGTTGTTTGATCATGCCCTAGTAAGGATACCATGGATTTGTTGAGCCCTAGCAGGGTTTCCATAATAGTAATAAGGCCCTATAGGGATTCCACTGATTGTTTTTAGCATGTCGAGGTCTGTTCCAGTCACCTGAGGGTTTGACCATTCCCTGGTAGGGCTACCGTGGAGTTGTTGAATACCTATCATGGATGCCATAACAATAATCATGCCCTAGAGTGCTACCACTAATTATTTGAAGGTTGACATCACCAATTTCATCAAGGATCAAGGATGCCATTATTTTTTTAAGTGGTGATAAAGGGTTGATGCCATCAATATCAGGGCTGATGTCATCTCAGGGCTTGCATATGGGGCTCCTTTCACCTATAACAGTATTTAGTGGGATTCATTCAAATTTAAATGAGTTCTTTTTATTTCTCTTGGCATGTAACAAGCCCTAGGGGATTCATTGTGAAGTCTGCTCCAATTATGCTAATGTAAAATTCAAGCATATCATATTTATGTAATAGTATTCTTGTTGGGGTTTTATTCCTTTAACAGGTTTCCCCAAGGTAAAAATCTTGTGCCTATTTTGTTGATTGATAAATGGTGAATGTTTTAGTCTTCAAATGTATTTGCTAAAAGTTAAAATCAGTGTATTGTTCTACTACACAACCATATCATATCTGCAAAAATATAAAAATTAACAAAACCCAATTATGACAAGAGATGCTCGCTATATGGCATAATTTGAATATATATGAGAGTATTTGATGGGATACAAATTCATGGTGAAAACTTACCATAACAAAGTTTAGTATTGCAATGTCCTTGTAACCAAAATGGGTATTCACTACCACTACAACAAATAATGAGAATATTTAATGTTAAGACTGTATAGAGACCATGATATCATAAAGATAGGAAAAACTACTCACAGTCACACAATATTCACATAAGAGTTGGAGGCACCTGCACATCCAAGTTGGAATGCACCTACAATTCGTAATGTTGATATTAAATTGGAGATGTTGGGTAGGGCTATCAAGGTGTATGTGAAATCATTTTCCCAACAAATATCTCAAGTGAATTCTAGGGTGAAAGATGAAATGCTACTTTCCAGCAAGAGCCTCCACAGGATTGAAACTAACCATTGCTTGAATGGAACCTATATTAAACAAATAGAGGGAAATGTAAACACTAAACCCCTCACCTTGATTTTTGGTATCCCTTTGAGATCAGATCATTTTAATACATCTCTTTTTCATTTTATGAATAGGTTCCAGTTACAGAAAGGAAGCCATACTGTAATATCTTATGTTAAAATATGGAAATTATATGGTGACAGTAAATTTGTAACCCCCAATACCTGTGCTAACACAATGAATATAGACCCTAGGAAAGATGCATTGCTTCTCTGTCTTCATATTTTCCTTTTTTTTTGTTGCTCTGCATAGACTGCTTGTAGGTCTCATTCTATCTAACAAATATTTTTTTCTACTATGTAATTCTATTTAGAAAAGCATTGTTGAAAAATAAGTATCCCCTTAGGGAGAAAATCCATGGGAACCATACTTTAAAAATTTAAATATACTTATGCCCAGGGGGGAAAGAACTCCAAACCTTGCCTTCAAACACCATCGAGCAGAAAGAGTTCAATTGTATCCTTTTTTCTAGCCAAAAGAACTAGCTTTGGTGCGTAATTTATGGTTGGGTGTATAATTTATGCTAGTCCTTCCTAATAAGGGATTTTGTATTTATTATAACATAATAAATATATTTCAAGAAAGAAAGCTTTAAATAAAAAATAACCAAAGGCGGGATAAGATAAGATAATTTTATTAACATCCACATAAGATTAAAACAATATATCGACATGATTCAAAAGTACAATCCAATAGTGGTGAACAATGGGAGCGCCAAAGCAGCTCCTAGAAGCTAAATGGTAAAGTAAAAATAAAATATGATAAACTACTAAATGATCAAAGTAGTAAATCTCATAATCTTAGATAGGTGCAGAATGAGGAGGAGATGAATTCTTAGTAACCACATAAAAAATAAGGTAGAGACGTCCTTGTTGTGCCATCTTGCATCAACCACAAACAAGGATCTGATACATTGTTTAATGATGTCCTCAGGGAAGAATGTAGGGTTGATAGGACCTAACTATGAAACCCCGAGAGGGGATCTGGTATGATCTACTGAGACTCCTCTAGAATAGTTGAGGACTTTTAAAAGTGCTTGGTGATGATTGGTTGGTTTCCCAAAGGGTGGAGTGAGAAACTAACCTCTGCTAAGAGCTCATCACTATCAAATCTAGGTAGTGTCTTAGGTTAGGGTAAGTCAACTATTCTTATTGCAGGAGCAGTAATGTTTAGAAGAAATATTCTATTAACGTGTCATTTTCTTTATTAAAAATGAAGATTTAATCTTTCAAATGTTATTCTAATATGTACTCGAAAATTAATTCAAAATATTAACCCTATTAAGTTGGATTGTTTTCAATGAAATGCCATATTGTTCAACTCAGAAGACGTAACTCTTGGCTTTGACATCCAATTAACATGAAGAAAAACTATATGGCAGAGGATTTTCTAAAGGATTGACTATATAGCAAGAGAGAAATCTAAGGGATTGAAACCCATCATTTTACATCATTCAATGGGATGATTAGAGAGTTAGTCTGATGTAAAAGTTCAATTTCCAATCAATTTGTAAATTGCTAGTAAATTTCATGAAAAATATCCACGTATTTTGTCTTACAAGTCCAAACTAAGTGGGACTCTAGGCATTTTTAAAGAAATGAAATTCCTCTACAAATCAAGCTAAAGCAACCTGTAGCATGCAACGTAATAGAAACTCATTTTGATAGAAAATCATGGTTTGTACCCAAAGGAAAAGTAAATGCCTAAGTAAGGAGTACCGTGGTCACAGTGCTTTGCTTTAAATTATTTGCAGGTTGATAGCATGAGGAAAAGTTTCAAAGTCATTTTGGGTTAAATTATGAACTAATAGTAATTACATTTGATGGATCTTTGTCGATTGGAAATTCATTAGAATTTGGATGGATCGTAGACAATTGAAATCATGTTTTAGAGTTGAAACAAGTCAGAATCATAGCGTGAGGGAAATGTGAGTGTGTTTCTGAGTTTCTGATCATTAAAATTTGTGTTTTGACAGAGACCAATCGTTCCCGGACTTGTGGTCAATGGGATCATGACTTGAATACATCCAACCAAAAAAATGATGGTGATCAAGTTAGAAAATAACTAGTAATTCATGAATTCTAATTGATATATTGCAAGTCTTGTTTTACACTACATCAGATGGATTAAAGCATAAATACCTGGAACGAAGAGCCTTGCTCCTCTTCTTTTGCTTTTGGATTGCAATACAATTTGTGATTATTTGAAGCAAACCCTCATTATTGATTCGATTCTTATTCAATTTATGAACATCGTTTCTTGTGCTTCTGTTAGCCATCTCTTCGCCAAGTCTTCTATTTATTGGAGTCCAGTTTGAAAAATTGATTCCCCCTAAAATTTTGATTGCCCCTTTTTTATTGCTCACACAACATGCCCTCTATTTGCAATCTATGGAAGGCTTCACAATATGGAATGATTGTACTGTACGTAAAATCATACCATTAATGCAATCCATGCTTCACATTAATGAACCCAAATGTGGGAAGATGGAATTAAAGACGGAGCTGGAAATGAAGAAAAAAATCGTGGGAGTGTGAAAAGTAACAGAGAAAAAATAAATGGATGTGAATCTCTGTTGTTGCATGCTACAGCTCCCCAAATTGTTGATGATCCCGTACACATGGCTACAAATGGCTACGGTTGCGGATCTTCCCCTCGAAAACGATTGCTGGGCAAATTTCTCTACCCTTGTTCACCGGATCAGCAAAATATGGGACAGTTCTAAATGAGTTTTAGGAGTTTTAACACCGATGGTGGTAGTTTTACAATGGTGGGAGAAGACAAAAAACGGGTGTTCAGTAGATAATCAAATTCATTCTATGGAATCTAATGGGCCTACATGGTTGCAAGCCCCTATTGATTCTGTTGATATCCCCCGCCACTTGTTATAAGGGTAGGGTAGGTATTAAGGTGATTTAGTTTTTCCATTTTTTACTTTCCCTATCTATCTAGGGTTCATCTTATGCTCTACGGGGTTGAAATTTGATGGGAATTTTTCTTGTCACATGCATTTTTCCCCTCAAATACTCCTAAAATTTTAAGAGATTGTTCGATGGAATCAGTAAACATTTTCCAAGATGTATTTTAGAGGTTTGGAAATTTTGATAAGCTATTATTAATTTTTTATTAGTTTTTTATTAGGGTTCATCCATTCGAATAATTGTGTGTACATTGTTTCATAGTTTAGTGTTACATGGGAAACTCATCATTGAACAGTGACTGATGGATTATGGTTTGCTTCTCTGCGTCATGCCATAATTAGAATTAGAGCCTGAACTGGAGGGTCGAAGGCTTAACTTTGAACCCCATTTCTAAATCCAAAAATTTAATTTCCAAATCATGGATGCTTTACAAACAATTATTATGTGTAACGTTGTATTTGTACTGGTAGGTGACTAGTTAATGTTGGAATTAACTCCAAGAAAGGTGCCTCCTATTGCGACATTGTTTACTCAATCACCCCTTCTCCTCCATTCTTTGGATGAGTACATTTGGTTGCACCATTGAGTTTCAAACCTTCCAGTATTAAATACAATTCCTTTCATTGTGCTATATTTAATTTCATGCTAAAGGAATAGTCGTGTGTTATCTCTTTCAAGAGTAGGCAATGATATACAGCTGGGGGTTAGTATGTTTTAGGGCCAAGGAAATTCAGAGACTTATCGAACCTTGCAATGCAATATTTTTAGGATTATTCTTTTGATAAATTTTACAAAGATTAACTGAGAAGGGAATTGTGTTTCTGGTGATTACTGAATTAAAACAGAAGATACTCTGAGAAATTATAAATGATGTTGTAAGAAAATACATGATCCTATATATGTAAGGATATTTGTTTGCATGATGCAACATTTCAACTTTCTTTAGTTAGCCTTGGTTAAGTGGTTGGGAATATGCTTTAGCCTGATTTTTTATAAGCGATGAGGATGTTTATGAAAGAGCCATGATCAATGGGAGCGATCTGCGTGAGTCTAGGGTTTGTGTTGATGGACCCGCCGCCTGACTCGGGCCGTGCGCCTCTGGATGAACTATTCCGCCTTCTGGTAGCGTCCCAGCCCTCGTCCTCTAAGACCTCGGGTCCGGGGGACTCCAAGTTTGTCAAAAATTCGGCCATTCCAGAAGTAAAACTCGGCTCTACTGCGTCAAAGTGAAAAGCGCTTGCCCTTTCAGAAAAAGGATTGGTTGGCCACTTTACTGGGCTTTGGCCAACTCCGAGGTCAATCGAAATCTGGCTCAGCAAAAACTGGCGCCCTCTTATACAGGGAGAAGTTCAGCAAATCTTCTGTGGGAGGGGCTTCTTTGTTTTCTACTTTGAAAAGAAGGAAGACAGAGATTTAATATTCAGGAATGGACCTTACTTCATGGGTCCTAGGGGAATGTATATCAACAAATGGGACCTCTCCTTTGACCCCGAAAAGGACATTCCTTCAGCTGTCCCTGTTTGGGTGAAGTTGCCCCACCTCCCGCTACATTGTTGGAATGATGAAGATCTAAAGGCCATTGGCAACTCACTGGGGAAATACATTGATAAATCTGAGCCAAAACCCCCAATGTTCTCCTGTGCCCGGATTTGTGTGGAAGTGGATCTTGACAAGGGGCTTCCTGAAGCAATAAGTCTGTCGATGGATGGATGGAATCATCTCCAAACGGTGGATTATGAACAAATCCCTTTCAAATGCAAAGTTTGCCACGAATATGGCCATTTCGCAAGGTTATGTCCCAAAAAGAAGATGCAGGAAGTAGAAGAAAACCAAGATGGAGAATGGAATGAGATAAGAAGGAAGGGCGGGAAGTCCTCAAACTCCCATCCCTCTCAAACTTCTCCTAAAAGAAAGGAAGCGGCAAATAAGCAGCAGAACACAAATAGGGAAGCAAATAAGTTTCATCTTTTAGCAACGGACATGGGGGGGGAAGAGCAGACCCTTCCATCAGACCAAGTTCACCAGGTTCAAGAGGAAACGATAGGAAATGCCAGAGAGGGAGCAAGAAAGGAGAAAGCCTGCCAGCAACACGAAGAGGAAGAAATATGTATAGCGTCTCCAGCACATCAGGAGGATCTAGAAGATGAGGCCCCCAAAATATTGATGGGCTCGGTCACTAGAGCAAAAGCCAAACTGTTTCATGAAGAAACCTCAGAAAGCAAGGAAGAAGAAGTAGAGCCTCAAATAAAAAAAGGCAGGAAGCTGAACAAGGTTATAAGAGAACAAGAGTCTGCCAGAGACAAAGCGGCGGGCAAGCAAACCAGCCTTGACTCGCATGTAAGAATACTTCCCAGCACCAAGCAATTTCAAGGAACAATGGAGGAAAAGAAGGAAAGAATAGGATCTAACCTCTCCAAAAAATAATGAAGATAGTCTCCTGGAATTGCAGAGGATTAGGAGGCAAGCAAAAGACGGAAGCAATCAGAAGAATTAAAAAGCTGGAAAACCCCTCAATAATCATGCTCCAGGAGACTAAAATGCAGGAGACGGACTGTCTCAAAACCCTATCTCAAATTTGGCCCAAAGGAGAAGGAAAGTCAGTTAGTTCGGTAGGAGCCTCGGGAGGGCTCATCACCTGGTGGGAAAAAGGTATGTACAAATGCAACTCCATCTTAAGCAGTAGAAACTGGCTATTTGTAGAACTCGAAGATTTGACAAATAATGAAAAATTTTGGATTGGAAATGTGTATGGGCCTACGCTCCATGGCCACAAAGAAATTTTCTGGGACAAACTAATAGATCTTCATTTAGGAAGAAACTCCCCCCCCTGCATAATTGCCGGTGACTTTAATGTCACCATAAGTGCTGATGAAAGAAGAGGGGGATCGAAGGTCCGGGACCAGTTTGGAGAAAGGTTGGAAGATCTGCAGGCCTCATGGAATCTGGTGGATATTAAGCCTCTGCAAGGAAAATTCACCTGGAACAATAAGAGAATCGGGCCCGGGCACATAGCAGCTAGGCTCGACAGATTTTTACTCAGCTCTTCCCTTCTTAACAAGCCCCTTCTGCCTGACTCAAAAATCTTGGCCTCTGCTATTTCAGACCACCGACCTATTGCCCTCTTCTTTTCTGTCCCTAGCAATCTTGGGCCTCTCCCCTTCAGATATAACCCCGAGTGGCTGGAGAATGACGCCTGCTATGAGGAAGTCAAAGTCATTTGGAAGTAATTTATCCCAGGTTCTCCGGGGTATATTTGGGAAACCAAAATCAAAAATACCAAAACTTTGCTAAAAAGATGGGCAAAGCAAAGTTTGAGGGGATCAGGGGATGAAATTAACACCTTGCAAGAGGAACTAAAATCTCTGCAAGAGCAAATCGAAAAGGAACAGATAACTGAAGCTATGTTATTGCAGGAGAAAATGCTAGAAGCTAAAATTCAACAAGTGAATAGGAAAGAAGAGGAGGAATGGAGACTTCGGTCAAGATGCCTTTGGCTCAAAGCTAGGGATCGGAATACCAAGTTCTTCCATGCTCAGTGCAAAGAAAGGTACATAAAAAACAATATTCTCAGTTTAACCAAAGAAAATGGAACCAAGATAGACGACCCAACAGAGATAAAGTCTGAAGTCAGAAATCATTTTGAGTCTCTCTACAAGAAGGATGAGGATCTGTCCACTGCAGATTTGGAAGGAATGTGCCGAGAAATTCCCAGCCTTATTACTGCTGAAGAAAATAATATGCTTATGGAGAAGGTTACTGAGGAAGAAGTCAGGAAAGCAGTGTGGTCTCTTCATCCGGAAAAATCCCCGGGACCTGACGGATTCTCCATTCACTTCTATAGAAAGTGTTGGTATTTACTGAAAGCCGATCTCCTCAGAATGATTAACTGGACCAGAAACCGGGAGAAAATTGGAGGGGGAACTAATTCCTCTTTCATAGCTCTTATTCCGAAAGAGAAAAAAGCTAACACTATAGGGAGGTACAGGCCTATTTCGCTATGCAATTCTTCTTATAAAATCCTCACTAAGGTCTTAGCAAACAGAGTCAAGAAGCTTCTTCCTAAAATTATCTCCCCAAATCAAGGCGGCTTTGTCCCTGGCAGACAAATTTATGATAACATCCTTCTAGTGCAAGAGGCCATTCATTCAAGCAGGCGAAACAAAGACGCAGGTATGGCTATAAAACTAGACATGGCCAATGCTTTTGATAGAGTGAGGCATGATTTTATCTATGCTGTCTTGAGAAAGTTCGGTTTTGATGAAAAATTTATCAGTTGGATTAAAGCATGCATTGGAGCCCCTTGGCTTGCTCCCCTCATAAATGGAAGGCCAACCTCCTTCTTCCGACTCTCACGCGGACTGAGACAAGGGTGCCCCCTCTCACCCTTTCTCTTCGTCATAATGGCAGATTCTCTAAGCAGAAAGCTCAACTCTCTCTTAGCCTCAGATTCTCTGCCTGGCATCTCTTTCACCTGCAATGTTCAAGCAATCAACCATGCTCAGTTTGCCGACGACACTATCCTCTTAGGTAGTGCCTCACCTCAGATTGCCGCAAGATTTAAAACTACTCTTGATCTCTTTCTCAGGACTTCTGGTGGAAAAACAAATGACCAAAAGTGCAATTTTTATACTTGGAATTGCCGTCCAGCCACCATCAGACTTATTGCAGCCATTCTAGCCTTCAAGCCTTGTATGAATTGGACGTATTTCAAATATCTAGGCACTCCTATATCTCTCAAGTACCCCCCTTCCTCTGTCTGGACCCCTATCCTTGACAAATTCAAAGCAAGAATAAACTCTTGGGGCTCTCGATGGCTGAATCTGGCTGGGAAAGTTACTCTGATAAAGTCTGTTCTGTCCTCCCTCCCTGTCTTTACCTCTGCCATAATGCTCGCCCCGGCCACAATCCAAAAAGCTTTCAGCATGGAGATTAGAAACTTCTTGTGGCAAGGTGGAAAAACTCAAAATAAAAAATTCCATTTGGTGAATTGGAAGATAGTTAAAGAAAAGAAGGAGCGAGGAGGGCTTGGAATTCGGGAGCCTGCTTTAGTAAGTAAAGCGCTGGGGGCCAAACTAGCCTGGAGGATTGTAGCTGGGAAAAAGGAATGGTGGAAGGAGGTTATAAGAAAGAAATATACCAGAAGTTCCAGGCAAAGATGTATGGACAAGCCTATCTCCAAAAAGGGGACAGCAATATGGGGACTCATCAACTCCTCAGCGGCCCTAATCTCTGAACATCTTTACTGGATACCTGGAAATGGGAAAAGAATAAACCTCTGGACGGACAGCATAAATGGTGACATACCGCTTGGCAAAGTTCAGGGGATAGAGGCCATCAGAGATTGGCTGAAAAATATGGACATCAAAAAGTTAAAGGACTTGGTGATCTGGAAAGACAATGGAGATTGGAAAAGCTGGAAGAGATTGGATCTTCCGGCCACCCTAAAAGGGGAATTCGATCTTCTCCTTTCTCATCTGCATGGGAAAGCCCCGATCAGTCTAAACGAACAAGACTACAGGGGATGGGGGAAACCTGGCTCATACTCGGTGAAAGCAGGGTATGAGAAACTTGCTCCTCCCAATCTCCCGGTCCACAGAAAATGGAAGAAAATTTGGAACTCTGACGGCATCCCCAAAGTTACTACCTTCTTCTGGCTTCTAACTCATGGTAAGTTGCTAACTGCTGAAAATCTTAGAGTAAGGGGAATCACTGGCCCTTCTAGATGCACTCTATGTAAAAAGGCAGAAGAAAGCTCCCATCATATTTTTCTGGAGTGTCCCTTTGCAGGAAAAGTTTGGGCCCAGGTCCTGGGTAGTCAATGGAGACCAGCCATTCTCCCCGCTTCCCTCATCGACCTTTTTGATCATTGGGGACGCACTTTTCCAGGCAAAGCTAAAAAGACTATGTGGAGAATCTGGAATCTAATTCCAATGAATATATGTTGGCAGATTTGGTTAAGTCGAAACAAAAGTATTTTTTAGGACAAGAAAGTGGACAGTAACAGAGCAGCCATAAAAGCTATTGCAATGATCGAAGACTCACTCTCCACCAAAAAGGTCTCTCTCCCTGCTCAAGAGCCCCTAACTATATCGGAATTTCAATGGTGTAGCATGTTTGTGAAGGGCAGCTTCCTTCAGTCCAAAAAAGAACGCTCCAACTATGTTTGGGAAATCAGAAAAGATCCTGATACATTTTCCAGGTGGTGGAAGGAGCAAGAAAGTCATAGCATATTCTTTGATGGGGCTTCCAAAGGGAACCCCGGGGTGGCAGGTGCGGGTGGGATTCTTTTCGATCCCGACGGAAAAAAAATCGCAGAATTTGCTTGGGGATTAGGCAGGAAAACTAATAATGAGGCAGAATGGTTAGCTCTCATCCTCTCATTAGAAATGGCCACCAACTACAGCATTGCCAATCTCAAAATTTATGGAGACTCCAGGCACGTCATCCAAATCATGCGAAGAGGATATGCCTCGCCAGGCTCAAAAGCAGATAGATACATGCAAAGAATTAAAACCAATACTTTATTTACAAAGGCCTCCTTCTTTCATATCCTCTGAGAGAACAACAGGGTGGCGGATCAAGCGGAAAATCAAGGAATTATGCTCGCAGTCGGGCAAACTAAGGACCACAAAGGAGTCTTGGGATTTCATTTTATCCCTTAATTTAACAATGTCTTGGCCCTTTGAATTTTTAACGTGGATGTTGGTTAGGGTCTTGGCCTTAAGGGATCATCCACCCCTTCTAAACTTTGGCCTCCCCCTCTTTTTAATCTCATGCACGAAATCTCCCTCCGCGTACCCTCCCACACGCTCCTCCATCTGCCTCCCCGTCCGACCCACCACCTGTCTCCTCGTTCTCTCCCCCGGTGTCAGCTCCCACGGGGCCTCCTTAACTCCCCCATCCGCCCCCCTTATTCCTCCCTTCGCGATGGCTCTCCCTCCCCATCTCCCCGAAACTCTGAGTCGTTTATCCCTCGGGGAGCTCGTTACTTCTGCTCCTCGTCTCTCGCAGGTGGATAATTGGGAAACCATGCCGTCCATCAGGGAAGCCATCGCTGCTTTAAGCAGAACCTTGATTGATATTAAGTTTGCAGCCCGGAGAACTTATGAAGCGGTCTGTTCCAGCGTGACCCAAAATGCTGAAATGGCGTCGGTCATAACGCATGTTTGCACTCAGTTATCCTGCCAGGATTCCAGAATTGATGATCTGGAACGAAATATTCTAGAATTAATGGGAAAAATTGACAGAATGCAGGAAGATATGGCAGATTTCTTCAGAGCGACGCAGGGAAGCTGGGTACACGAAAATCAAACGGTGAATCAGGAAATAAACATGGTGATGGTGGACGCTTCGTCCGTCAAGCTTAGGAAGAAAGGCTAGCCCAGCCCAGGTTTCAAAATTTTGTTTTTGGTTAATGTATTTTTGTAAACTCCTCTGTAGTCAGTTTGTAAAATTTTATGCCAGCTCTATGCTGGACAATTTCAGGAAGACCAAACTCAGAGATTATAATGTAATGCAGATAGTTATGGTAGTGTTATTTGGTCCAGACATCTCAGCACTGTTAAAAACTCTGTTTGCAAGTCTGTAATGAATAGCTGTGCACAGCTTTATAAATATAATCCTTTCTCTGTTACTGTTAAAAAAAAAAGAGCCATGATAATGAGCTATTATTAGCCAATTTTCCTTAACATGATTGATCATTCATGAAACCATCCCTATAAAGTCGGCCATGTTTGGTATGTCCTATTTTTTACCGGTTCAAGCTTCCAGTCAACATGATTAAACATCAAATGCTATATTTTAGATTTAACATTGGTACAAAAACATGATGCCATGCTATGAAAGTCTTGTTCGGATGAGTGAGGGTACCTATTCCACAAACGTCATCTAGGGCTTGCACTAGGTCCCACCTAGGTTTGCAAGCAGAAGCATTTCATTGTATAGAATTGAACCCAGGTGAGGATGAAAGCACCATTTTTCTATTGCTGACCTGTAAAGCCACTGTGATTAAGAGCGTCATTATTTTGATTCTTTTCAATAGCAGAAAATGGCATCCATGGCCTATTATGGAACTATGACTACTATGGCTACCTGATCACATCATAGGATTAATTGCAATTTGATTTCAATGATAAGAGACATCGTTCCAAGACACTCTAATTTTTCCATTATCAGTCCTATAGCCATTATCAACCCATAGTTCAATTCATATTTGGTAGTACAAAATTATATCTAGTATCTTTCAATCAAGTTTGGTTCAGTTATAATGATCATGGCATGATGTGTTATCTTATCCTCTTGTAGATTTACATCAATAACTAGTTATTTTATTTTTCTTCCCTTGGCATGTTATACCTTTTCATGATTTGGATCTACTTTCTAAAAGGCATTTTATGGGTGCAAATAGAGATTGGATCTAGCCTCCAAAAACAACCTATCGACATATTTCTTCAAATTGATTAGATTATTTGTTGAAAAAAAACTAATATAAAATTGATTGTTGTTGGTTTGAAGTTGATTGAGTTGAATAAGATAGTTAGTACAAGCCTCCAAGAGTGATCCATGTCTTGGAATATCCTACACATGTAGCTCCGATTTCTTATAAGACAACACTTGAATGCATATCCAATACAATGACACACACACACACACAACCATAAATATTTGTCAATGATGCAATTTAGTAGAAATACCCTAGTTCCTTTAGAATGGATGATATGCCCCTTTCCCTACTTGTAATGGAACCTCCCTTAAGATTGTAGGATTTAAATGTCCAATGTATGAATGGAACTATGCCAATAATATGCCTTGGGTTAAATCAAACAAGCCTTCAAAGTTGGTGCCAACATAATTACAAGAGGTTCCTAAAAAGTTGTTAGATATTTCATCTTCAGGCATCCCAAGTGCATAGTGTATGTGGATGATCAAGATGTACTACTTATCCAAGTGTTTACAAAACAAATAGGGTTTCAAAGGTAGAATATTCCAAGAGTTCATCATAAACTTTACAAATATAAATTGAATGGTATAAATAGGAAAGGAAATGACCCCAAGATATATTGGTGTACATTAGGTTCTAATTCGTTGGAAGGGTCAAGTCGAAAAAATAGATACCATGAGTATTGGATTAGTATCCCATGTTTTGTAAAATGATACCAAGGGTTTTTAGTCCCATCCACCTCGATGTACACATGTTGTGGAATATAGAGGAAATATCCTTTTAGGAAATTATGGAAACCCAACATTTAAATAATGTTAAAGATATTTGACTAATTTTGACTCCATAAATTCCAAAACTAAGTATGTATCATTATTTTTTTAACATGACAAAATTAGTAAAATTATAAGTCATTGGTAATCATCTTAACAACATAACACTATTCTATATTTTTTAGTAATGACATGGACAATTATTAGACTTTGAATATATGTTATTAAAATGCAAAGTTTCACTTACTTTTTATATTATCGGACCCAATTATGAATACCTTTGTAGATTCCTTTAAAGTCTTTTATGGGTCCAACTTGAGTAAAAGTTATTACATTCTTTTCTCTTTGTCATTTTTGTCATTAATTTTTTATAATTAAATTTATAACACAATTATAAAAGTATGTCTAAGATATCAATGCCTATAAATCTAGTAGTCTCTCGCTTTCTTTTGGCACAATAAAAAAGATGCAATCAATGCTCTAGGGATAACTTTGTCCTAAAAATCACCATTGTCAAGTTTTTCTTTTGTGTGTGCTCTTTTATTGGCTTTAGAAGATGCTAAGAAGATCCACAGTGGTAGAACAATGAGTGTATTCAAATATGATGTTGTTTTTGCCTCTACAATTGTTCTTTTACTGGTAGGAATGCTAGAACTCACTAGTTTTCATTTAAGAAGAAGCAAAATGACGCAATCACAATGTTTTTGAGCAAATTAGAAAAGTGGGATTCTTGTCCAATTTCAAATTTTATAATTTGTTGGGTTTTATTTGGAAGTGTATATCCTTAGTGTACCTATCATTGGATTCAAATGGGACTAAGTCTCTCTTATTCGAAATTAATGCAATCAATTCTTTAGGGGCATCTTTGTCCTGGAAATCACCAAGGTCCATGTTTTGCCTCTATGTGTTCCCATTTACTAGCTCATGAACAAGATGAAACATCCACAATTTGTAACAATAAATGTATTCAAGTTTGATGTAAGCTTGAGTCTTTGATAATTCACTATTGTGGATTTGTTTAAAAATAAATATAAATATGTGTGATTTACTTTGATTTTGGATAATGAGGCATTATAAGCTTAGCGTAAATTCTAAAATATATTTGAATTGATTTATAATTGTGAAAAATAAATTCTAAAATATATTTGATTTATATTTTTAATCTAAAAATAAATAAAAAATAGTGTCTGGTTTTAATTTATGGAAAAATAAAATTATAAAACATAGAAAATGTCAATTTCTATAATAAATTTCATTTTTTATAATAATAAAAAATCATAACAATTATGTTAAATATAATTGTTATTAAAGATACTTTTAAATCTCATATAAGACACATATTTATTCATTATTGATAACAATCATTATAATAAAAAAATAAAAATAAAAACAACAACAAAGGGAATTATCAAACATTAAATTAATCATATCATAAAAATGCATAAATTATGTTAAAAACCAAAACATGTAAGTTATAATAAAAAATTAAGAAAATACATATGTTATCTTAAATTTTAATTTTCAAACACTAAATCAAGCATATCATAAAAATAAATAAATTATGTTAAAAAACAAAAGAAGATCAATTTTAAAAAACATTAAGAAAATGCAGATGAGTTTTATCTTAAGTATCAATTTCCAATATGTTGTTAGAGAAAAGATTTGATTGCATTTTGATTTTGTAAATATTTTTTTTAAGTTATTTGATTGTCTTTTCATTGTGTCTATATTTTATTATTAAATAAGGTTTGGTTGTCTTTTCATTGTCTCTATATTTTATTATTAAAAGTGATCTCCAAGTTCAAGGATATGAATGCATTTAAGTACCACACATTTTTGGGAAATTAAAATTGACTTTTAGTCATTTCAAGAGAACATTTTTTATTATTTTTATCTCTAGTATGTAACTCAACCATGGTTATCTAGATTGTACATTGATTGTAGTGGAAATGTGAGTTGTCAAGTATACCTTCCCCATAAAAAGCCTAGTTCATGATTTTTTAATATATCTCTTATGAGGCTTATTTTTTACCTCAAAATTCCCCTAGTCGGCATAGATGCCTTGAATTGGGAATCTAGGGTTTGTTGGTTCAGTATGTTGGCCATTTCAATGTTTGAAACACTAATGATGTTTCTTGGATATATGGCAATGGTATGAGGCCAAGACCCATAATATTATGCCATAAAAAATGCCATTTTGTCTTCTAGGCCTTGTGTGGGTTTCTAGGACATTCTTTGTCCCCATTATTTTAAATTTCCCTTTGACTGACATTGAACCAATGGGTTGGGAATATGCCTTGCCCATTTGACTAATGCATGAACTAACCTTTTATTAAAAGGATAATGGCTACCAATGAGTTTTTTGGACTAGGTGTGTCTCTTATTTGCATTTATTATATGCATGATTTGTGTTAGTTAGGAACATTACTTATGTGCATGATAGGTAAGGTGTATATGTTAATTACATCACTTAAATTTAGTGTTTGAGTTATGAATTTATATTTTTTTTCATTATGTTGTCTCTCTAACTAAAAACTCTTCTTATCACTAGCAATGTGGTAGGAATGCCTACAATATGGGTCACATGGGTAAGAAGATGTATATTTTGTATCCATGCACAAGGTTAGGTTCTGAAGGAGTTAGGTCTAGTGGGTTAATTGTTATAATGGGACATTAATCGTTATTTGTGGGCTACTATGTTAGTGTTTTAGGATAATAGTGGATTCATGGCCTATGGTTAGTGGAACACTAACCATATGCCATGGTTGTGAATGTGAATTAGGTTCATAATTTCCCCAAACCACCACACAAGCATGGAATTGGGAATCTTTAACATGTGAGTGAGATATCTGTATTGTTTTGAGTCTTGGCACACCAAGGATGATTCTTTATGTACATGGAAACCTTTAATACCAAAATAACCTATATTAATTATTAAAAAAATAGTATGGGATCATTGGCCATTGTGGCCCCCCATACCATCGCACATGCCCTAAATAGGGAATCTTTGTCTTAATACTTCAATATGGTGGTCATTCCAAGGTTGGTGTAGTAGATATGGTTTGTAGGGGTAAGGACATGGTATCGGGCCAAAATATAGGGTCTTAGGCCATAGTATTTGTGTTTAGGTATCACAAGTCATTTATGTTTTCCCATTTAGTAGGGAAAACATCCACTTTGAGTCCATTATGTTCAAGGAAGGTGTAACTTAATTGATTAGTAGACATTGTGAGGATCCTCTGCTCGCATCCAAATGTCTTTGCTCCATATATGCTCACATCAATTAAAAGGAAGAATTTAGAATTGATATCACACTAATTTCCTTACAATTTCATGAGAATAATTGATGACATCTTTAACCCACATATCGATAAGAAATTTAACCCACATATCAATAAGTGCATTTTGGTTTCGAATGGAAAATTGATACATCATTTCTAACATGTTGAAACAATTTTTGACCTCCTCCATTGCCATAAGTTATAAGCTAAAATGAAGAGAAATAAAGGTTTTGAAGGATTGGCATACTCCCTCTGATGCAAATAATATTAAGAGTTTCTTGGAAGCCATGAATTTCTACAATAAATTCACCTGGTACTACTCACACCTCACTTGTTGATTGAGTCAATCCAGTAACTAAAATACTCTTCATTACACTCTATAAGTAGACTAAGTATTCTAAATTTTCATTATACTCTATAAGTAGACTAAGTATTTTGTACCACTTAAATATGAATTGGAAATTTGCTTCAATATCCTCATGACACCTCCCATACCGTCAATGCATGTGTCTAGTCTAAATCAATGTTGGCCCCATTCAGTACATTAATTATTCTAAAGATTTGTTGTTTGATTGCCGAGTTGTTTGAGTCTAGAAACCCTCCCATACTGTCAATGCATGCATCTAGTCTAACCATGTCAAATTTCAGTCCATATAAGCACAAATTGAAAAAAATTCAACGTTGGCCCCATTAAGTACATTAATTATTCTATAGGTTTGTTGTTTGGTTTTTGAATTGTTTGAGTGATTCATGTTTGAGTATGGAAACCCTCCCATACCATCAATGCATGAATCTAGTCTAACCATGTAAATTTCAGTCCATAGAAGCACAAATTGAAAAAAAAAACAGTCCATAGAAGCACAAATTGAAAAAAAAATAATGTTGGCCCCATTCAGTACATTAATTATTCTATAGGTTTTGTGTTTGATTTTTGAATTGTTTGAGTGAGTCATTTTTTAGTCTAGAAACCCTCCCATACCGTCAATGCATGCATCTAGTCTAACCATGTCAAATTTCAGTCCATAGAAGCACAAATTGAAAAAATTTCAACATTGGCCCCATTCAATACATTAATTATCATATAGTTTTCTTATTTAAGTGAGTCATGTTTGATTTTGGAAACCATCCCATACCGTCAATGCATGCGTCTAGTCTAACCATGTCAAATTTCAGTCCATAAAAGCACAAATTGAAAAAATGTCAACGTTGGCCCCATTCAACACATTAATTATTCTATAGGTTTGTTGTTTGATTGCCGAATTGTTTGAGTGAGTCATGTTTGAGTCTAGAAACCCTCTCATACTTTCCATGCATGCATCTAGTCTAAGCATGTCAAATTTCAATCCATAAAAGCACAAATTGAAAAAAAAATAAGTGTTGGCCCCATTTAGTACATAAATTGTTCTATAGGTTTGTTGTTTGATTGTTGATTTGTTGAGTGAGTCATGTTTGATTATGTAGACCCTCCCATACCATCAATGCATGCATATAGTCTAACCATGTCAAATTTTAGTCCATAGAAGCACAAATTGAAAAATTTCAACATTGGCCCCATTTAGGTTTGTTGTTTAATTGACGAATTGTTTGAATGAGTCATGTTTGAGTCTAGAAACCCTCCCATACCATCAATACATGTGCCTAGTCTAACCATGTCCTATTTCAATCCATACAAGAACAAATTGAAAAAACTTCAACGTTGGCCCCATTCAGTACATTAATTATTCTATAAGTTCATTGTTTGATTGTCATATTATTTATGTGAGTCATGTTTGAGTCTAGAAACCCTACCATACCGTCAATGCATGCATCTAGTCTAACCATGTCAAATTTCATTCCATACAAGCACAAATTGAAAAAAAATCAGTGTTGGCCCCATTCACATGAAAATTATAATATGCAGGGTCAAGTACATGAGCATGTGCACCTTATTTTTGGGTTATGAAATATCATATAATAATGAAGGTGAAATAAGCGTAATTGTGCATTGTCTTACCAAGCTTATCTTTGTTTCGAGAATAATTTAATATTCTCTACTAAACAGGGCCAACCACGTGAAGGTGGAAGCTCATATGACCCCCCCCCCCCCTCACGTCACTCTCAATTCCCCATAACCCAACAGAATCTATGTGCAAACAAATAATTTATTGTGTTTTTTGTCATGACTTAAGAAGCAATGTCTCTTATAACATATGCCAACATACAAGAAAATGGCAAAAAAAACTTTAAAACAATTAATTTATACATACCAATAGAAATCAATAATTCTATCGCAATATTAATTCAAAATGTATAGAGTAGATATATTAAGGCATACCTCATACACTTCAATGGAATTCATCATATTCTTCATCCAAGTCATCATCTGTATCATCCGATCCAGATTCAACATTAGAAGGATTGGCCATATCACCATCGTCATCGATGTCAGTTTCAATCATAATGTCATCGTCGATATCATCTTCATGGACATTTTATGCTACATCATTTTATTCAACTAATTCTTTGACATCTTCCTCTAGAACATGATCATCTAACTCATGTTTGATTATCTTCAACATCATCTTCTTCTACAAGGCCCTCTTCATTATCTTCCTCTACATTATACTTTATCGGCCTTCCCCTTGGATCGTGTCTCACAACAAGTGACCAACCCCCTCTACCTGAAACCTCAGAGTAAAATACCTATTCACATTGGCTTGGAAGAACATAGGGCTCTGTTCCTGGCTCAAACAACCTTGTATTAACCATGGTAAATCCATTTTCATGTTCAATAATAGTTTTATCGGGATCACGTTTATTCAATCGTAACATGTACCATTTGACAACGAACATAACTACTTTGAAGGAGTTAAATTCACATTGAATAATATCTTCCAAATACCCATAGTATCGATTTTCTAAGAGTTCTAGATGTATATCACTTCTAGAGGAAACAATGGTCACCTCAAAGACTGCATTTATCCCACAATCTAATGTTTTCTTCATTTCATCCAACTTTTTGATGTGAAATTTACAACCATTGCACCACATAGCCTTATGGTGTTTTACCTACAACAAGCCATACACGTAAATATTACATCATGAATTGATGATTAAGTGCATGTTTATGCTTTCTAGGGAAAAAAATCAACGTGTACATCAATATATTTGCAAAAAAAAAAATAGTATGGCCAATTAATATGCTTTCCTGCTTATCTTTTAAACCATATGCTAAATCGATTTCCCTTTGTGTAATATTGTTATCTCCATTGCGATGAGCTACTTTAACTAATGAAGCCACACCTTCCCATGATATTCCATGACCAGATTGTTCACATCTTTCAATCCATACCTTCATCGAGTGAAGATTGTTTGCGATGTATAAATGAAGTGCATCCCACTCTTGACCAACTGCTTGATGAAAATAAAAATAAAATTCAGTACAAATGTATATTCACTTAACACAATATACACTTTTAATTGATGCATATTGAATATTAAAAGTGAAATAAGTATGATATATACATAAAAATCAACAGTCAAATGTACTATAATTAATCTCCACTAGCTAATAATTACCTTTCACCTACCTCGATCTACCTTTCCCCTTCAGGTACTCCCCTTCGAAATTGTTATTGGAATCTCGATCACAAATGCGACCTAAATTGAGCTTTGATGCTAATTTAGGAAGATATTCACTAATATACATCATGTTCTAGTATACCATATATCCCTCCACCATAGAACCCTCAAGACGTGCTTGTTTTCTAACCAAACCCTTCAAAAATTTCAAGTGTCTCTCAACCATCCACATGGACCTTGGGTGTACAAGTCCACACAATTCAATATCCTCAACTTGGTGTATGAGGTAGTGTTATTGTGCATTGAAAAATGCCGAAGGTAGATGCTTCTGCATTTCACGCATGAAATGAGGAATTTCTCTCCTCCAATACTTTTATCTTCTTTATGGATTTCTTTAGATGACAACCATCTACAAGTGTTGCAAACTAATCACGAGGTTCAACAAAAATAAACATTATATTGCATAACAATTAGTAAAACAAATGTTAAATATAAATTCTACAATGAATTAAACAAACACTTTATGCATGCAAAATATCGCTGCTTAGCTCATGTATTTTCCAAGATTATATATAACTTGTTTGGCATTGTTGTCGAAGTTGTCCAGGAGAGATAGAGGTAGAACATACCGTAACAATATAAAATTCGTTTCATTTTTTTTTACAAAAAGTAGACAAAAGAATACCAACAATATGCACTAGAATAAAAAAATATAGCAATATAAATACCATAATAATTACCTTGATGAAGATATGCCAATCAAGCATTTTCACCCCCACAAAATCACCTTTCTTTGTTATGATATTCTTCATGTTCGAACAAAATCTGGTGGGAAATTTAATTTTTTGCATTACTTCTTTTGCAACATTATTTTTTTGCTCTGTTAACAACCATGGAAGTGAGTTTATATTAATTTGGTTTCCATTGCTATGTAATTGAATGAAGTCTTTCATTGCATGGTTGGCTTCCTGAATGTCATTGCAAATTTTGACATTTTTTTCTTTGTCACTCCTTCCATCCAATATTCGCCATAATGTTTCAGTCACATTCTTTCTAATATGCATTGTATCAAACATATGAGCAATTTGTAGGTGCTCATAGTAGGGAAACCTGCTTAATTGTTTAGGATAACTTTTCATTTCTTGTGGAATCCCATTAATGCCTTCATGGTCACGACAACCATCATGAATCATAGTTTATAAATAAATTACAGAAATCAATGTCAATTACAATAAACAACACACAATAAAAAAAAATCATAACATTTCATATACGATGATAGATAGACAATTTGATCCGTACGTACCTTGACAATTTCTATTATAATGCAACTTCCATAGCTGAGGTGTCATTCTCTGCGGTTTTAATGCAGTCTCTTGCTTTCCATTGGATAGATGTTTTTCGACAGTTTGATACCTATGATTCTTAGAGAGGAAGTGCCTATACTCATCAAACACCTCCTTTCCTAAAAAAATTGAACGACGAGATTTGATCTTAGGACCACAAATTGTACATGCAAATTTTCCCTTTGTTTGAAGACCTACATAAAGAGATGGATTAACTATGTCAATTATAATTATATAAAATTAATGGATTATTTAAAAAAACATGCATACATAATATATCAACTCGTTCATAAAATTAAATACAATTAAGGTGGAACTTATAATTACAAACGACAAAAATGGGCTAACCCTGGGGCATCATGTACTGTCCATACAAGAATTATATGGAATTGAAATTGCCTTTGTCGTATTGGTATAGATACATCATACATAGTGATTCCATTTCGTAGCTTTAGTAGCTCGTCCATAAGAGGTTCAATATATACATTCATATCTTTAACTTGGTACTTACCTGATTGATTTGAACATATAAAATATATAATTATTACAACCATTTATATATATAAATAATACGCAAGAGAAAAATAACATATATATATATATATATATATGACATTATGCAAAAAAATATGACAAATGAGATGCCACTACATTAAAAAAAAAATTGTTGTAGACACATACCTGGGATGATCATTACCACCATTATGTGCTCCCTCTTTATTGACAACCATGGAGGAATGTTATTGTTGATAACAAAAATAGGCCACACTGAGTAAATAGATCTCATCTCTGCAAATGGATTGACACCATCTACTACCAAAGAAATCCTAACATTACGAGGTTCTTCATTAAAGTGTGGCCATGTTTCCTCCATATCTCTAAATGAAGAACCATCTGTAGGCATTCGAATAATGCCATCTTGACTCTTGTTCTGTGCATGGTAATCCATAAATTGCGCTATGTTTTTGCACCTGAATAGTCGTTGCAAACGTGGAATAATGGGAATATAATGAAGAACCTTGCGAGGCACCTTTTTTTTTCTTGATCTATTCGATATCTACTGATATGACATTACGGACATTCTGTTTCAAATTCATGTTGATTATAATACATAACATGGTCATCGGGGCATGCATCAATTGCTTCATATTGTATTCCAATTTCTTTCATGATGGCAGATAAATCTCGATATGTGTGAGGTAAAATATTTGATGGTGGTAACAAAAATTCAGCTATCAAGCTACAACAAATTAAAATAAAAAACTAGTTAACATAGTTGATAAATAATATTAACGAAACATATTTCATCCGTATTAATTTTACTTATGAATTAACAATAAAATTATTAGAGGAACAAAGATAACCTTTATCGCGATCATATATATGCGATGGAATATATTGCATACCTTAACATCTATGTGAATGATGTGTTTGAAAGACCATTCATAACCTTCAAGTTTATTATCAACAATATAGCAGCGAGAAGATTTCTATTGGAGCCCTCGTAAAGGGGTTCGTGTGCCTTCTCAAGAAGAGGTAAATCATGAACATCATCAAAGTCATCATTTTCATGATGATGATCATCATCATCCATTCTAACATTAAATGTATCATGGATCAATGTATTTGTACCATCATCTTCAACTATGTTATCAATATGATCATCTTATTCAATATGATCATTAACTTATTCTCCATTATTCATAACTCCATGCTCCTCCAAACGATATGTCGTAGGAGGTTTTTCCTTTATAATTACATGAAACCATCAATAGATATTAGTTAATATAAGAAATATTAAAATGATCCATACATTTACAAAAATGATCAATATTAAGACAAATATAATGAAAAAATTACCAATGGACGATATTCATGTCCCCCCTCGGCGTGTCCATGTTCCCTACAATGTATTTTGGCTGTTGTGATCTTTATTCTTCTCCTTTTAAAGCCCCTGCATTGACTACATGGACAATAACATTTTCCATCACCCTTTCTTTTTCAGTCCATCCCACAATTTAGCAAGCAATTGTCGATTTTGTTCGTTTGGATCAAGAATATTGTTATGTGACATTTTCTGATACAGAGCTTGACTAATGATTTTCGATCTTAAAAAATCAAGCTCCACACTTCACCATTTTTAATCACAGTAACAATTGAAATAATTGTGGATTTTTGTACGAAAAACAGTCTGTGCGAATATTATAATTTCCACAAACCATCGCTTGTATAACAAACATGTCAGAATGTTTCTATAATGTATAGTTTCTAAAAATAAATGTTCGTCGGAGATCCAACGAAGTTACCATAGTTACCGTTATAATCTATGCGTCAGATATCTCACGAGCGTCAGAAATATGACAATGGCAGAGGTCAATTTAAAAAAAAAAGCAAAATTCGTAATTATAAAGGTGAAATCTAACAACACGGTCAATTTCGTTGGAATTCATCGAATTTTGGGTTCAAATTTTGTTGTGTGGGACAAGATCTACCCACATAGGATTTCAAGGTGAAGGGTAGGAGAGGACGAGGTGGAAGAAGAGGCCAATGCAATACCCACATGTCACGCATGATACAGAAGACAAAAGGCAGCCAAGTCAGTCTACAAAAGTGTTGTCTTGGCCCTTATTCAGTGTCTAGTGGATAGTATGGAGGAATGGGTCAAGCAAGAGCAAGATGGTATTGGTTTGAATACGATTCAGGCTAAGGTTATTCTGCTAGTTAAGGATGCAAGTACATCTCACAATCAAGACACCAAGTTGATGAAGATAATAACTCTTTATTGGTATATGAAAACCCTCTTGGGAAAATCCATCATGGATAGTAGTGAAGAAAAGAAGGAGATCCTCCTTCAGCTAGACAAAACTCAAGGTCATGTTCACAAGATGGAGGCCACTCTGAAGTTGATAGCTAAGGCACGATTTGAGCTAGGAGCCAAGTTAAACATCTTGCCCAAGGATTCATAGGGTATTTTTTAAGGATTCTAATATTATACTTAAGTATAGTATTCTAGGCAATTATTTTGGTTTGAAGAAAACATATATATAGATAGGTAAGCAAATATTCAATATGAAACCTACAATTTACTACTGAAACATGTAAATTTTGGCGAATATTATGCTAAAAAAATAAATTTTATGTAAATATAGGCGATATTAGAGACTAAAAATGACCAAATAACGAATTTATTTTTTGAAAAAAAACCCGAAAAATAACCAATTGGCGAAATTTCGCCCCTAAAAATTACCCTACCAAGGAAACCATGGGGATGGTGTTTAAGGAGCGAGCACCCCCGAGACAACCCAACACAACTCTGCTGGTGCCAAAGGTGTCCTCCACTATTGCCATCTCAAATGATGTTTGATCCAATTTATGTAAGCATGCCTGGTCTTTTGTTTGCACAAACATAGTTGGTTTTGAAAGTGGTCATGTTTAATGGACCTATCAGTATAGCCAGTCTAATAGAGTTAATAGCATAGATAGGCACACATCTAGTTCCACTAGGCAGCATGACAGGTTTATTTACTTTTACAGTCAATCCATTAAGCTTTTCAATTTTGAACTCCTCAGAACAATGGTTGTTAAAATTTGGTTTTGCCGCTATTTTAGTTTCCACAATGGCAAACCAACCGCATAAGATTGTTTATTTTTTGCTTCCATGTTAATATAAATAAGTACCTAGCTTACAAAAAAAAAAAAAGTTTGTGAGACTATTTATTTTTTACTTCCATGTTAATATAAATAAGTGCCTAGCTTACAAGAAAAAATAAATGTTTGTGAGATGAAATGTTATTCTCCCCACCATGTTTTATTTACTCGAAAAGAATCATCAATTAATTATATATTTATTCAAAAAAAAACTAAATCATTTTTATTTTATTATATTTTAAAATTTTCTTAACAATATATTATTTAAATAATACTTTTAAAATAACAAATTAATTATTAAATAATAATTTAAGCATTAATTATAAAAGTTATTAACTTGTCGATAAAGACAAACTTGTTGAGAAAAGCATTCATCTTTCCTAAATAAGTTTAAACATTAAATCTCATAAAAACTTCCCTCAACCATATTAAATTGTTTTCCAACTTATCAACTAATTAAAACTTCGGTCAGCCATTTTAAATGTTTTCCAACTTATCACCTAAAATTAGTTGATGATGCCGACAATTCAATATTTAGTTTGAAGCATATACTTTGTGTTCCCATGGTTTATGCTTCGTTACCAACAAACTTGGCTATGACAATTTATGATTTTTTTTAATTGCAAAACCCACCCAACACAAATTTGTTACGTTTGTTGTTATGTATGTGGGATAGATTGCATAGACTTACCTAACAAAACTTGTCATCTCTTTTTCAAATTCGTTATTTAATTGTTGTTAAGTATGTGGATAGATTACATGGCCTTACCTAACAAAACTTGTTATCAAAACATGTCTATCTCCTTTTCAGTGGCATGAAGCAAGTTGGAAGTTAGAGAGGAACTGGGAATAGGATCTAACAAATATTTTCCTTTTCATAGGGACTACGTCACATTAGGCTAATAACAATTTTATTCTTTTAAAAGATCATTGTCAAGAGAAGGAGATAAGTTAGATAATATTATTATTATTATTTATGGATTTGTTAGACTTTAAAAAAAAAAATTGATTAGAATAATGAAGTTTAAAAATCTTTTGTAAACTTAAAATGTGTTTTAGTATCAACTCATTATTAAGTTTATTAAACTTTACTCGCAATTTTATAGTGTATATAGCATCATTTGATTATAATGTTGAAGATGTTTTGGCACAACTAGTTAACCATTATCTAAAATATACCATATATTACATAAGATCACTCAAGTAAAAGCCTTTTTTCGAAAAAGAATTGAATTACAATTACAAAGAAAAACTTTCCCTTGGAATGGCATACAATACTCACAAGCTTCATCATTATATTTGTTTTCAACCCAAAAATGTAATTGTTAACTCTAACCTCTTGTTGTACATGCTTTGTTGGTGTTTTTTCAATGGGAAATTTGCAAAATTGATGGTCATTTTTCAAGAATTTGATTTGGAATTCACTTAATTCATCATCTGATTTTGATTCACTTAATTCTTTATAAAGTTACTATGTATTCACTTTCCAATGCCTCATTCATCTCTTCAATACCTACAATTCTCTATTCACAACCATTCATCCCCCTTTCCACGCCATATTTATTTACTCTTCCACCATCTCTTTTTTCTATAATTAAATATTTACCATAAATCATCTATTTGAGATCCAATCTCATTCTAATACCAAGTTATGCAACATAACTATGTATCATATGCAACAACACAATAACAAGAAAATACTCTAAATGGAACATAATTTACATAATACTAAATTACCTACAACATTTCTACAATTATGGTTTCATCTTCTTCTTCTTTTGGTTTTGATCATTTTATTCATCTTTACTCTTTTGTTTTCCTTCTAATTTCTTGTTTGCTTCTCCAATACCAAATTTCCCTATACATAATTGTTTTTCCTCCTTTGTGCACTACACTTCTCCACTCTTCTACTATCTATTTTTTCAATAAGTCCATAAATCTTCGTTTTGAGAGCTAATCTTATTGCCATACCACATTAAAAAAAATGGATCACTTGCAATAATAGAATAATAAGAAAATATACTAAAAAAAAATCTAATTTACCTAATAGTGCTATATAGAGCTACATCTTCCACATTAAATAAAATATTATTTTCACTAATGATACAAATAGTGAATATATTACATTCTCAGTGTTGGAGCCTCTTCTACCCCCACTTTCTTAATGTAAAATTTGACTTTGCAGCGAACATTGTCTTATTCATTTGCCAAATTATTCAAATCATATTGCACGCCTACTAACAAAATTGTTGTGTCTTCCACTTTTATTTATTTTGTGTTTTTATTTTCATTTCTCTTCAAACTCTGTCTCCCCACATTGTCCTTATTTCTCTTAGAAATTTAACATCCATAATTACTTGTCATAATTGCACTCTTCTTCCATTGGTCAAACTTGTATTGTGAACTACTTATTTAATTATATGCACTATTCTATCTTCCCAAAAACGGTACACTTATCTTCACCTTTGAAACTGCACATCCTTTTATGAATTCCTTAATTATCTTGTATGGACTCCTTACAATTGTGAATCCTACTCCACTATTGTATGGACTCCTTACAATTGTGAATCCTACTCCATTATTGTGACCATGTTATCTATGTGATTCCCTTTTGTGTATTACATACTTCCAAATTTGTTACCTTTCAATTTTTATGTTATTTTAACAAGTCTTTATTCTTCTAAAAAAAATTTTACATTTTTTTTTGGACTAACTTTACTCTAATGCTTTTTTTTATACACTATTTTTTTAAAATATTATGAGATCATAGCATGGTTTTTCTTAATATAAATGGTTAATATTTGTATTTTTTTTTTTTCCTGGGAAAATGTCCGTAACTTTATTTCAAAAAGATGATTAAAATTACATATTGCAGATGTAGTAAGATCAACAAGGATCCCTACATTTTCACATATTGTCCCATATATGCAGAAAAACAGCTTATATAGAGCTGAACCAATAGAAAGAGAAAACTAGATAATGTTGCCACAAGAAATAGACCAGATATATCATGAACAGTGGTGAAATTGGGGCCACCGGTTTCAGGTTTGGTCCCTGAAACCGCCGCCGCCTCCACTGGATCGTGCTCAGACCCAATGGGTTGCCGCGCAAAGGCACCGCCCTCTCTTCATACTCAGAAATATCCATCACGCTCCATCAAAGCCTGAAAGTAAACACGCAGGCCCAAATCTCAGATATCTTGGACTTCTTGGACCTCGAGAACCCTCTCACCTTGTATTGCCGCAATGTAATCTGCCGGAAACATGCCTTGCAGGGCCGTAGCTGCTTCTGAACCTTGGCCCGGGTCATGGAATCCGCCATTTCTGTGATCCCATCCGCCATTGGAGATGGTTCTTGATTTGCCTTTGATGCAGGTCGGATGTATGAGGGGTAAGCAGGAAAGCATCAATGGAAGAATCCATGGCCAGATCGCAATGATCGCCAAGAACAGATCAGCCGTCGCCGCCAAAAGCATCCGCCATATTTCAGTTATGTCCCATCCACCAAAATCATTTGACCGCCATTGGCAGCAACGCTAACCAGGGCCACGGCAAGAAACCAGAGGAGCAGAGTCACCGCTGGCAAGTGCTACGGCAGGGGCTCCCAGAGGCGACGATGAGGGTGAAACTCGTCAGCGGGCTCCGAGAGGGCGAAAAGGCCACGACCCCAAATCTGGAGCCTCTGCAGGTGCCCCATTAGAGCGCCGGTGTGTCAAATCTGGCCCTTCTCGCAGTGTCCCTGTGCGCCGCTAAATCTTGAACGTATCCGTTTCTGCAGGTGAAAGCAGAAAAGAGAATGCTCGCAGCCCTTGATCGCCAAGATAAAGAAAGTCGACCTGGTATCAGCCGTCTGCCGAATGCAAGCCGTCACAGGAGTGCCGCCGCCGTTGCTGGAAGCCGCTCCTCACCGCCACTGGATTGCAACCCGTCGTCCAATACTGTGAGCTCAGAAGGAGTCTGTGACCAGGGATAGAGCCCTGGCCGCCGAGATCAACTCGGATCGGCTCAAAACCCTCGGTTAATATTTGTATTAAAAAATGGTCGTTATTAAATATAACAACTTATAATATATATAAAAAAATAAAAAAAGTTTTATTGTCATTTGAAGGTTTAATGATCTAAAAAAGTTGAAAAAAATTGTAAAATTTGATTTGTGTATCTTGCTTGAACCTTATTACATAGATTTAGTACGTATATTACTTTACATATTGATTTAATAAAATATATAAACCAGCAGAACATGTAACCAAATAAAAAATATATTAAGTTCGACTCTTAAGGGAATTCTTCGTTTACTCCAACCTAGCTCTCCATGGCATGCTCAATTAGTTGCATGTCCACATCTTTTGAATTTCCTACTATATATTCTCCTTCCACAGATTTCCTAGTCATAATGAAAGTGCAAAAATGTGTAGATGCTTCCTCCTTGACCTTGGACAAGCATGAATGCATGGGATATTTGGAAGTTAAAGATGCTTTGCAATCCTAGAAACTAGCAAGTACATGGAGTCCACTTTATTTACCAACTCCTCATACCTCATCTAGTGACAATGCATGAGGTCTAAATGTGCTTGATCTTTTTTTTAGTGCCAACAACTGAATATCATTTTCCATTGTTTGTTTATCTTAAGCATGTGCTTCCACGAAGAACTTGTAGTCCCATTTTTTCTACGACCTCAACCATTACAAAAAGGATTGAGTGAGATCACATTGTGTCTCTATATTTGATGCTCACATCCCTTTATGCCTCTCCTTACCTTTTTTAATTCATACATGACATAGTGTCTAAACCTTATATGACTAGTAATCTTCAAGTCTTGGATCTTCAGCAGTGGTGCTCAAGAATTTGGAACCTTCTTGAATCTTTTCAACATTTGGAGATATCTCATATATATAGGGAATTCAATTCTACGGCGGATCGACTATCTAAAGAAGCTCTGAAGATGCGTGAAAGATTCCTTTTCTGGGAGGAATATACTGAAGACTTTTTGGAGTCTAAAGGAGCCTTATACTTTATGTAGTTTTGTTTTCTTTTGGCACTGGATTGGGTTATTTTCCTGATCTGCATGGCTTTCCGAAGGTTTTGATGTTTTTGTAACTCATATGGCAGGTTAATGTTGGATGTCTTGTTTTGATAGATAGATCTAGCAGAGCAGAACTCTTTTATATAAGTTGAATGCTAGAATGGAATGTATGTACTTTTTTACTCTTGTGAATAACAAAGGTATTGTTTTTTCTTGTTAAAAAACAAGACCTTATTTTCATAAACAAACAATGAAATAGACCCAAAAATTCTTCAGAAACCAAAACTATAGAGACTCTCAATAAGTAATAGACATGTCTTGCCAAACCCCTAAATATATGAAGGACCTTGGTGTTGAGTAATAATAAAAAATTCCAAAGCAGGAGGGTCTACCAAAACCATCAACCAAAAGAAACCCAACAAAGCATAGAACCCACTTCATAATAGTATCCTTAATGAATCCTAAAGCATGCATGATTTAATAATTATGCACACACATCCTCGGTAACTTTATTTCCCTCGTTGTAATCGTATGCTTAAACTAACGATTATAGTTATTATGCATTACCAAGTGTTTGTGGATTAAACGTCAAGGGAGGGGTAAAAATGCATTCCCACCCACAATTTAATTTCATCGTGACTTCACCCATTTCAAATCCCTCATTAGTTTGGATGTATGCTTGAGTGCTGTGGTTTCGCAAGACCTAAAAACAATTCTATTTTTTTAATTATTTTGTCAATGCTTGGATTTTAAGGATGAGGCAATATAAGCTAATATCAAGTAGGATTGGTTTGCATTGTAAATGTCAAATTACTATTGTAGTGTCTCCTATCATTGTTGTTTCCCCTATCATTGTTGTGCATTTGATTCCCCTCTCTTTCGGCTTGGCAAGACCTTGAGATACTAGCGATGCCTCTTCCTCAATGTTCGATGCAAGACCTAATCCCCAAGTATAGTTAAGTTCTTGAATTTTCTTTAGGATTGAGCATGATGCCCATCCTCCCTCAACCCTTACACCCGCCTCACCTGACGAGATGAGAGCATGCCATTTTTCTAAAACTATATTTAGAGGATATATCCATGATAAGTATGTATAATCACCAACAATTAGAAATCATTTTCTATAGTTATTATCATCCTAAGAAGAGAAATTTATTTAGCACCTAAGATTTTCATTAGTCTTGTAGATTTTAGGTAGCTAATTATTACTATTTAATAATTTCATTGGAATAATTTTATAACATGATTATTTCTTATGCTTCTTATTGTAATAAGAAAATTTGTTTATTTAGCATTTTGACATTTTTCACATAGGAAGGGGGAAAGGTGTAGCAAGAAGCACATTTGTGATGCAACCAATCAACCATTATATTAGTGCCACTAAATAAATGTTGATGGTATTCTACATTTTAACTACTTAATCACTTTCTCTAAAAGTAATTTATAGAATACTTGTTTTACATAGTTATATGTTTATTATAAATAAATTAAACATGTTTTTGTTTTACTATGGTGGTTTAATATTTTTTACAAAAATTTATTTTAAAGAATAATTTTAATTCTAAGCTATAAGATTACTCCCTAACTTGTTAATAAAGGTACTCATTTTCCATGGTACTCATATGAAGAGTCAAAGATTATATGGTCAAATTCCATTTATCACAATAACAACAAAAATTCAAATTCATAAAACATTTAGCCTCATTCTTCTAAGAAAAATCTTATTTTCATTAATACAAAATAAAATCATATATCACATATGTATAAATTACATCCTTTTGTTAGAACCTCCCATGCCATAGTCTCTCTCTCTACCCTTTATAAGAACATGACTTTATGGTAAATGATGTCATAACCATTTGCTTAATTTTTCAAATTGTATTGCACATTGTTTTTCCTTTTTTAAGAAATTGTGTACATAAATATTTATGAAACTTGCATTTTACTTTAAAAATGAGTGATTGGAATCCATTTTTTAACTTATTCTTCTAGTATTCATTCATTAATTAATAAAAGAAGTTGGGTCAAATTAGAATATCTTCCAAACTTATCACCTAAAATTAGTTGATGAAAAAGACAATTCAATATTTAGTTTATTATAAGGTTATCAACATTTTACTCTAATCTCCATTTATATATATAATATCATCTCAACAACAACAGCAACACTTTTGGCTTTTGGACTTGTGATGATGATGTGGATTGCAACTTTTGCAATCATAGAAGAAGGAGGATGATGAAACACTGCTTCAACGACCAATGCAATTCTAAGCATATACTTCATGCTTCATGACCAACAATGCAATTTATGTTTGTTTTTACTTGCAGAACCACCAAACACAAATTGTTGTCATAGATTACATTGCCTCACCTAACAAAACTTGTCGTCTCCTTTACAATGACACGAAGCAAGCTGGAAGTTAGAGAGGGATTGGGATCCAAGATCTAACAAATATTTTATTTTTCCTTTTCCGAGGGTCCACGCCCCACACCACGCCAATAACTAACCCATGGAATGAGTCAAGTATGTTGTCTCTCCTAAGAAAGGGATTGGGGCGGCTAATCATGGTTAACACTTGATTGGGATTGTAAGTTGTAAGTTTAATTTAATTAAATCAAAGTTAATAAATAATAGTTGGCAGGGGGGAGGGGGGAGCTTGAGTTGAGTGGCATTGTAAGTCGTAAGTATAATTTAAACCAAAGTTAATAGTTGGCAGGGTGATAAATTAAGGTGAATAGGGGATGAATGTTGGGAAAGATTCCCGCAATTCTGCTTGGTTTTTCCCACTACCTCGATATTCTGGCGGAAATTATATTCTAATTTCTGCCTCTTTGAGCCGAACAGCTGCTTCATACTAATAATAATAACAATATAAATAATTGTTCTATTTTATTGGCAGATAAAGCATTCTAATTGCGGATTGCGTGGCAGCCATGGCGGGCCCCTCGAAAAGCACAGCTGGAAGAGAGAAGGGATGGGATGGGCGGGCAATAGAACCGACCGATGCTCTGAATGCAATACAGCTCGCCGGGTGGAGCCCGCCAATCATGGGCGCCGGGGGACCGGTCAGTGGTCACACTCGTCTCGGTCGATGGTGGGGCCCGGGAGGTATGGGAATCGCAATAGGCGACGTTTCTTGACGGGAAAATGAAAGAATAAAATGTACCGTTGACACTCCGCCGTGAAATGTATGGCGACAAGTTAACGTACGAAATGTCAACTTATACCGACGGTAAAGAAAGAAAGAAAGGGAATCTCACATGACGGGACGTGTTAACTGCAGCCGCAGGCCGTGGGACCCGTTGGGCGTGCGGGAGCGCGGAAACGGACAGACGGACGGTTGTTGACTTGACTTAGGAATGCTAAAATTGCACGATTTCTGATTTTAAACTGCCGTTAACTACCGTCACACCGTGTATATACCTATATAGTTTTATACCTACGGAAATCTCTCCTTGCAGGGTTGCGGTCGCGTATTCTACTCTACTCTTCACGAGATCCCCGTTGGGGGACAGGTCAGACGTTAAAACCATCGTAACTATTTATATATGGAAAAATATGCACTTGGCTGTGGGGTATTTAATACGTAGGCGAGGTATATATAGACGGCTTGATGTGAGGTGCCCTTATATCCTATTTAATATTTTTTTATTTTATGAGCCAACATGAATTTTTTTAATTATTGTTTAATTATTTTGTTAGGAACAAATGTTACAACATCTCCCCCATTCTAAACTGTAGTGCACCTCATTTAATGCAAAAAACAAAATCTTTACATACAAAAACGCAATATTTTTAAAACTTACTAACCTTACTTAACAATTCATTAGATTCAACTTATAACAATATTAAAAATCAAATTCATATATTATCCATTTTTTCAAATTTTATGGTTATTATTGGCTTTTATTCTCCTTATTTATAAAAATAAACCAAACTTTTGAGACCATATTATTTGCAAGTTGCAAAATGAGAATCACATGAATGTTGGCCTTACCGTAGGAATTTTTTATTTTATCTTTGTTTATTAATTTATGTAAAGTAAATTATTGGACCTCTTTTATTTGTTAATTGCAAAATAATCCTTGTTTCCCTCGCAGAGAAACTAACCAGGATCACCCGTTTATGCAATTTTAGGTAGGACCAGTGCAAGGAGTTGTTTCATCGTTACTATTATTTATTTTCCACGTATGTCACTATTTTGACTACTATTTGTGATAACGCTAAGAAATACATCCTATTTCTGCTCTAAGTTAACATGTTCATCTTTGGGGTGTTGTTTTTTTTGTTCCCCCCATAGTTTTATATTATAAAACCATATTGTAGTTTTATATCATAAAATTATATTGTTTGAAGGTCTTCTATTTATATATATATATGTATGTATGTATGTAGATATCCATATCAATATACCATGTGTATAACAAAAAAACTTAAATTTACATCATATGTTCAAAAAGTAATTTTAGTAAAGGATCATAGTAGGTCAAAAAGTAATTTTAGTAAGTAACTAAAAAAGATCAAAAGAGACACCGCTCCCGAAAGGATGAGATATCATTGAGTATATCCCATCTATCCCAAAAACTAGTAGGAATAAGTAAGCCAAGATTAGAAAGGTTGTCCGCATCCTGATTCCTTTCCTTGTAGATATAAGCGAAACTAATTTGTTGAAAAAGGTGACAGGTCCTTTGGATGGCCTTGAATAGTCGAAGCAAATGAATATTCTCGGGGGCCTTATCTTCAATCAAGCAATCAATCACTAGCAGAGAATCACCAAAGACCTTAATTTGATTGATCCCCTTGGATAAAGCAAATTTCAGGAGAAGATAAACTGCAACAAATTCGACGTAATTATTGGAATGATCACCCAAACCAACAACAGAACTGTGACAACATGAGTCAGAGAAATATATCAAACCACCGGCACCACCAAAAGATGGTGGCACCACCAAAAGATGGGTGGCCTTGAGCAGCACCATCCACATATGCCCAAGGGTAGGATTTGTCAATGCTTTCAACAGTAATGACTCTCGGAGGCTTTTGAACCGACTCCTGAGGAAAGTGACTGAAGTACCCTAGCATTTGTAAACACATAACCGAGGAGAGACCAGAGTATCCTAAAAAAGGGCCTTATTCCTTGCAAGCTACACACCCAATAGGAGAAAAGCAGGAAGAGCTGCATAATCTTGCAACTGAGCATTATGAAACCAAGAAGAAATAGCTTCATGTAGACCAATTCCATCCTAGGTGAAGGAAATACGAGCTAATAGTGACAAATGACTCCACATGCGCAGAAGGAAAGGGCAACTGATGAAAAGGTGCTATATGTTTTCTGTAGAGTTGCGGCACAAAGGGCACCCACTAGGCCCACAAGCAAATTTGTGGACCAACACATCCATAGCAAATCTGGGGTGTTGTTATTACGACGACAACTGTCTTTTTTTTGTCTAGGGGAATTGGCAACAGAGATTGGGCTGGTACTCACGTGACACAGGGTCCAAGGGATCAATCTCGCTACCACTATACCCCTAGGTGCAACCACAAGGCCCAAGTCATGGTGCACAATGCAAGTTGAGGGGAATCGAACACGTGACCTGCCATTTACAACCAATTTCAACTTAACCACTTGAGCTACCCCCACGGGCTCGACGACAACCGTCTTACTTAAAATGAAAAAGTTAAATTTTAAATATTAGCTAATTTGGTTCTGGACTATTGTTTTGTTTGTATGAAATTTAACATATTAATTTTTTTGGGGAGCTACAGTATTTTAAAACAAAAAATTCATATAGTTAAAAGTTAATTTTGTATTTTTTTATCAATGATAACTTTGATAAAAGAATTAGTAGAAATTTTAAACATGATTAAAATTTCAACATAATTTAAATCAAGTAAGTTAAAACATTGAATATTTTGCATCGATTAATTTATGCAATCAAAATTGCAATTTGAATATGTTAATGTATTTGTAACTTCGGAAGATATTCACTTGTATATTACATTTGTACTTTATTGTATCCCCAACGGAGATGTATTATTCCTCCAGTTGGAAGTGTCATCATTTGTATTTGCAAGTGTCGCAAGTTACATTGTAAGTGTCGTAACTTATATTTGATGGGTTATTAGACCACCTGTGTGGGGTCAGCCCTGTATGAGTCATGTGGATGGGTTATTAGGTTTCCTTAGGAAGTCGGTCAAGTTAGGGTTAAAGGAAGGTCAAGTCATTGTATAAATAGATAGTGTGTGTCTCTCATTCTATTCATTCACTCACTCATCCAACTCGCATAGTTGAAAGAGAGGAGTGCGCACAAGTGGAGGGGGAGTAGCTGTTGGAGTCATCTATCTTTTGGGGATTGATCTTTGTGATCTTTGTATTGGGGCTTATTCTATCTCTGAAGAAGTTGTGGGGTTTTTCACCTTCTTGGTTTTCCCCGGTGAAATGCTTTGTGTTCATTGTCTCTTGTGATTGTTATGTTGTGCTTGTTATTCTCTTAGTGATCTTAGATAATATTGAATGAAATTATCAAAAAATTAACATGGTATCAGAGCGGTACTAAGAAGAAGACATTGTGCAGCTGCGAAAGCTAGGGCTTCTTAATTTTTGGGTTTCTCTGCACAGTTCATCAAAGGAAGTAGGATGGATTGACTCTCCTAGAAAGGCCGCATCTTTCTGTTGAGACAGAATTCAATTCTGAGCATTTTTCGTTTTTGGCCTGTCATTGTTGCAGGAAATTAGGGTTTCGGAGAAAGTTGGAATTTTTGGAATCTGAGACCACGGCTGGATGCTCCTCAAAAAAATCGAAGTTTAGAGACCAAGATCGAACTTTTTGGCTGGGCAGAACCCTGGGCACTTTCAAACCCTAGTTCGGGATTTTGACCAAAAAACCAGAAACTGTAGATCCAAAAGTTTCAAAGTCAATTTTGAGGGGTCAAATTTTGCAAATTTCAAAATTGAAGTATACCAGCTTGATCAGCTCAGCAAAGCGCATCTTTCCATCCAATCAGAACTTTGAAATTCAAAGTTTGAATTTTTAGGGTTTCTCTGTCAAACACTAATCCAGCTCCAGATCCAATTTCAGCAAATCAAGTGGTAAGACCTGAATCTTTTATTTCCATTTGAGTTTCTCATTAAGATGTCTCACCACACCAAGCTTGAGGATAATCTTGAAGGGGCTGATAACTTCCGAGCATGGAAGTATAGGATTGGGTTAATCCTAGAAGAGAATGAATTGGACACCTACATAAGTGAAGAGGTTCTAGTTCCAGAGGGAGATGAGGCTAAGGCCTTACACAATAAGAACTTGGTTAAGGCCAAGGGAATCATTGATGATTATATCAAAGACCATCTCATACACCATGTGTCTTCCCTAAAGACACCTAAGGAGATGTTTGACTCCTTGACCAAGTTGTTTGAATGAAAGAATATAAATCAGAAGATGACTCTGCGGAACCAATTGAAAGGGGTAAAAGATCCAGAATGGAGAGACCATCCAATCCTACTTTACTAAGATATCTCAAATCAAAGAACAACTTGAAGCTGTGGATGAAGTAGTGTAGAATGGAGAAATTGTCATGACCACATTGAATGGCCTACCTAGGTCATGGGACTCCTTCATCCAAGGTATCTGTGCAAGAAAGAAATTGATCTCCTTCAGTAGACTATGGGAGGAATGTTCACAAGAATAAGCTAGGCTTGTGGTCCGAGAAGAAAATATTGGAAATGAATATCAAGCTCTCACAGCACACACCAAGAAAAGTAAGTTCAAGAGGGAGCAATCTTATCACAAGAGATCTTCACACCACCATCAAAGAGAGAATAAAGATATGAGATGGTTCACTTGTAATGAGAAGGGACACTTTGCCTCAGAATGTCCCAAGAACAGAAAGAGCTCCAACAAGAAGAAGAAGAAGAAGAGCAACAAGAAGAGATATCATACTCATGCTGCTGAGGATGATGAACCTCCTAAGAAGAAGACTAAGGTAGAAAGTGAAGACTCTTCAAGTGACGAAGAGTATGTTCTAATATCTACTCTCACAGGTACTGTTACAAATGGGTGTAATGATTGGCTTATTGATAGTGGGGCTTCCAAACATATGATGGGATTTAAAGAATCTCTTATGGACCTACTTGAACATGAGTCACCTCATAAGGTGAAACTTGGGGATGACTATCAATACCATATAAAAGGAAGTGGTGAAGCCTCCTACAAGCTAGACTCTGGGAAGTCTTTAAAAATGAAAGGTGTTCTATATGTACATGGTCTCAAGAAGAATCTTCTCTCCATATCATCTTTGGATGCAAAGGGGATGAGAGTTGCATTTGTGGATGGCCAAGTACTTATGTGGCCAAAAGGTAAGACCATAGATGATGCAATAGTGATTGGAGAGCAAGAGGGAGGATTGTACAAATTGAAGGGACAACCTGAACATGCCATGGTACATGAATCCATGGAGCCAAGTGAACTTTGGCATAGAAGGCTTGCACATGTGCACTATAGAGCACTACCAAATGCAAGAAAAGCAGTAGAAGGTCTTCCTGAAATCCAGTCAAAGCATGAAGGTGTTTGCAAAGGATGTGCAAAAGGAAAGAACACAAAGAAGGCGTTTCCAAGCAGTGAAAGCAAGGAAAAAGGAATCTTGGAGACTCTGATGTATGCGATCCGATGTCATCCAGTTCTCTAAGTGGGTATGTATATTATGTTTCTTTCATTGATGATTTCTCTAGGAAGACTTGGGTTTATTTCTTGAAGAATAAAGATGAAGTGTTTGATAAGTTCAAGGAATTCAAAGCCTTGATAGAAAATCAAATTGATAAGAAGATCAAGACCTTTAGATCTGACAATGGCGGAGAGTTCACTTCATGAGACTTCAAGAAGTTATGTAGTGATTCAGGGATTAAGAGGGAGTTGACCACTCCTTACAATCCACAACAAAATGGGGTTGCATAAAGGAAGAATAGAACAATCATGGAAGCAGCACGGGAAATTCTTCATGACCAAGATCTACTCATGCACCTATGGGCAGAAGCAGCAAGGATAGTTGTATATGTGCAAAACAGAACACCTCACAAGATACTTGACAACAAGACACCAGAAGAAGTTTTCTTTGGTAAGAAACCAAAAGTTAGCCATCTCAGGATATTTGGTTTTCCATTATATACACATGTTCCAAAAGAAAAGAGGACAAAGTTAGATCCTTCAGGAAAGAAAGGTATATTTGTGGGTTACAGTGAAAGCTTGAAGGAATACAGAATCTACTTTCTAGGGTTCAAGAAGATTGACATCAGCAGGGATGTGACTTTTGATGAAAACACAACATACATCAAATCAAGGAAGACACCTGTTGAAGACAATGAAGAACCAAGAGTATTCAAAATACAAGACACCACTATGAACAAAGAAATTCCAGAAGTGGCTCGTGAAATAGAAGATCCACAAGAAACTGTAGATCCACCCCGTGAGAAGAACTCTCACAAGAGGAAACCAGCATGGGCTAGAGAGCTCATCCAAGATGCAGAAAGGTATGGTATTCCAAAGGAGGAACACAGAGAAAGAAAAAGGACAAGGTCACACACCAGCTCTATGACATAATGAACAAAGAACCTTCCAGTTATGAAGAAGCAGCAGAAAAGAAAGAATGGAAGGATGCCATGGTCGAGGAATACCAGTCGATCGTGAAGAATGATGTTTGGGATGTGGTCCCAAGACCAGAAGGGAAGTCTGTTGTGACTTCCAAGTGGATCTACAAGATCAAGCATGCTGCAGATGGCAGCATAGAGAAATACAAGGCAAGGTTTGTGGCTCGTGGATTCTCCCAGAAAGAAGGGATAGATTATGAAGAAAATTTTGCACCTGTAACCAGATACACTTCCATCAGAACAGTACTTGCTCTAGCTGCAGTGATGAAGTGGAAGATACACCAGATGGATGTCAAGACAGCTTTGTTGAATGTTGTAGTCGAAGAGGAAGTGTATGTGGAGCAGCCACTTGGTTTTGAGACACATGACAGGGATTCATATGTGTGCAAGTTAAATAAAGCCTTGTATGGCTTGAAGCAAGCACCCAAGACACGATACGGCATGATAGACAGCTTCCTGTCTAGTTTGGGCTTTACCAAGAGTAAAGCGAATTCCAACCTTTACTACAAGGTTGAGGAAGGAAATCCAGTGATACTCCTATTGTATGTGGATGACCTGTTTATGACAGGTGAGGATATGTTGATTTCTGACACAAAGAGAAAGCTTGCTGCCAAGTTCGAGATGAAGGAATTGGGTATGATGCATTACTTTCTAGGTATGGAGGTGTGGTAGAGTGCAGATGGAATCTTCCTTGGACAAGGGAAGTATGCAGTAGAGATACTGAAGCAGTTCGGGATGATGGACTGCAAGGCCATGGACACACCTATGGCATCGAACCTGCAGCTATTGAGTGATGCTTCATCAGAGTCGGTTGATGCCACGGTGTATCGTCAAATCATTGGGTCCTTGATGTACTTGACGAACACGAGACCAGATATTTTCTTTGCGGTGAACACCTTGAGCCAGTTCCTGACAGATCCTAGACATGTTCACCTAATTGCTATAAATCATATTCTGAGGTACCTGAAGGGTACGGTTGATTATGGGCTCATGTATGATGCAAATCAAAAGTTTAACCTGGAGGGTTATGTTGATTCAGATTGGATAGGCAGTGCTGCAAATAGGAAGAGCACCTCGGGGTGTTGCTTCAATATGGGATTAGGTGTGATCTCTTGGTTTAGCAGGAAGCAATCCTGCATAGAACTGAGTACAGCTGAAGCAGAGTATGTCGCAGCTTGTTCGGCTAATTGTGAGGCAGTATGGCTAAGGAAGCTACTGTCTGATTTCTTTGATCTCTAGTTGGATGCTACCTGTATCTTCTGTGACAACCAGAGTTGTGTGAAGTTGTCTAAGAACCCGGTGTTCCATGATAGGTCGAAGTACATCGAGATCAAATATCACTATATCAGGGACAGGTGCAGAGAGGGGCAGTGAAGCTCCAATATGTTGCGATGGATGAGCAGATTGCAAATGTGTTGACCAAACCACTAGCTAGAGTGAAGTTCGAGTACTTCAAAGAGAGGCTTGGTGTTCTTCAGATAGAAGATACTTCGAGGAGGAAGTGATGGAACACATTTGCAGGATCCATTCCAAGAATGGTGGTAGGAGGATCCTTCCCATGGCTGTGGATGTAAGAGTTGTGTGATGAGCATCAGGACGATGCTCCAGATGATGTGCATCAGGATGATGTACTATATGATGATGATCAGGATGATCATGTGATGATGATGTGCATCATGATGGTACTGTATGATGATGATTAGGATGATGATGTACTGTATGATGATGATCAGTATGATCATGAGCATCAGGATGATGCTTTGTGCGAGGATGATCAGGTTGATCATGAGTATCAGGATGATACTTCGTGGCCGTGGACAGGTTGTGCGATAAGCATTTAATATTGCCCTGGGATATTTGCAGATACTCTTGCAAGGTTTTTCCTATGGCATATAATAGTTCCCTGGGAGATATGGCAAATGCTCTTTCGAGGTTTTGCTTGGAGGGACATATAATATTTCCCTGGGAGATTTGCAAATACTCTTGCGAGGTTTTTCCTATGGCATATAATAGTTCCATGGGAGATCTGGAAAATTCTCTTTCGAGGTTTTTTCCATTGCATATAATAGTTCCCTAGGAGATCTGATAGGTTGAGCAGTAAGCTTATAATCAGTCCTGGGATGCTCTTTCGAGGTTTTGCTAGACCACATGTAATCAGTCCTGGAGATCCGATAGGTTTAGCGGTAAGCTCGTAATTAGTCTTGGGATTCTCTTTAGAGATCTTGCAGATCACAAGACACTCTTTTAAGTTTTTGTGGAGGTCACATGTAATATTTCCCTGGGAGATCCGATAGGTTGAGCAGTAAGCTCATAATCAGTCTTGGGATGCTCTTTCGAGGTTTTGTTGACGCACGTAATCATCCCTAAGGATTCCATAGGATGGCCAGCTCGCAGAGATGATGAAGACCTACAGGAGGCTAGGCCTACATCCAGCATTGAAAAAGGGTTGGCTCTGTAGAACTTCCTATGACGAGAAGAATTGAGAGATAGCCCAGTGATCGAGATGACGAGTACAACAGCAGTGAGGATGATGCTTCGTGATCCAATGAGGATGATCCAGCTCCATAATTGAATACTTGTGCGTATGTGTATTGATGACCTACGACAAGAGAATACCTTCCTAGTTAAGAGGGAGTGTTGATGTATTTGTAACTTCGGAAGATATTCACTTGTATATTACATTTGTACTTTATTGTATCCCCAACGGAGATGTATTATTCCTCCGGTTGGAAGTGTCGTCATTTGTATTTGCAAGTGTTGCAAGTTACATTGTAAGTGTCGTAACTTATATTTGATGGGTTATTAGACCACCTGTGTGGGGTCAGCCCTGTATGAGTCATGTGGATGGGTTATTAGGCTTCCTTAGGAAGTCAGTCTAGTTAGGGTTAAAGGTAGGTCAAGTCATTGTATAAATAGAGAGTGTGTGTCTCTCATTCTATTCATTCACTCACTCATCCAACTCGCATAGTTGAGAGAGAGGAGTGCGCACAAGTGGAGGAGGAGTAGCTGCTGGAGTCATCTATCTTTTGGGGATTGAACTCTGTGATCTTTGTATTGGGGCTTATTCTATCTTTGAGGAAGTTGCGGGGTTTTTCACCTTCTTGGTTTTCTCTGGTGAAATGCTTTGTGTCCATTGTCTCTTGTGATTGTTATGCTATGCTTGTTACTCTCTTAGTGATCCTAGATAATATTGGATGAAATTATCGAAAAATTAACAAAATAATCAAAATCACAATTTCAATAAATAAAATCAACGAAAAGATATTTTAGCTTACTCCAATTTAAATTATTTATATAGTGAAAAAATGCTCTTAAAAATATTTTCATTTTAAATTATAGGAAAAATTCAATGAATCTTGACTATAACCTCAAAAACTTTGAAACAAATAAAGGGATAGTAACATAGGGACGATATTAGGAAATTTAGTCTCAAGCTCTCTATAAGCAACATGAAATTCTACCTAATCCATGAAATTGAGTTGGTCATAATAACATCCGCGAGTTTAAGAAAAGAAAATGGTAATAGGGACAATGCAGTGTTAAATAATAGAAGTTTAAATACATATAAATTGAGTGTATGAAAAATCATAAAGGAAATTAAAAGAGAACAATTAGCGAATTGATGAGAATATTGTAGAGTTTTTGTTTTTTTTAAGCAGAGAGGATTTTTTTTTAAAGGTGTTATTAGCATCACGACTCTTTTAGTTTTTTTTAGTTTTTAATGTATGTGGTAATGTCCTTGCATGCGTTTTTAAAAAGTTGTCTTTTTTGTCAAATTTTTTTTAGTAAAAAATTGTTTTTTTTCATTTTTTTTTTTAAGAATGATGATATTGGTATAATCACATTTTTTCAAATTATTATTTAAAAGAAAAAAATACATATTATTTATTTTTTAAAGTTTTTTTGGTTTTCTTTTTTCTTTTAAAGATGATATAGTTGCTCTACAAGTTTTGTCATCAATCATTTTTGTACTTTTTCTTTTTATAATGATTTTTGTATCATCATTTTTTTTCTAATTGTTATATTTATGATTTGTTGTTAAAGATGAACGAGGAATCACTAAAATCCTACCTTAAATTCCTTAATTCTAAAATTATGATGAAAAGTTTATCATAGTGTTATAAAAAATTAAACCAAATTCTTCATAAATTTTAAAAAGAATGATAAAATAAGAAAATAACTTTCTTTAATTTACCAACATTTGATTAAAATTTCACAAAATTATTGTGAAATTTTGAAAAGCTCAATTTTGTAAAAGTCTCAAAAATTTTAATAAAGTTTATGAATATGATTCTAATTAAAGTTGATTCTAATTAAAGTTAATTCAAATTTATGTATTTACAAAATCAATTTGATTAAGTGTTCGGTTATTTAATCTATTAATAGTGTATCCCTAGTTTACCAATCTAAAACTTGTAATTGAAATTCCAAAAAAAGGAGGAAATAAACAAGATATTTTTTGTCAAATTTCTAAAAGTTGAATATCCATGAAGTGTAGGAAGAGGAGAAGGAACACAAAGATTCCAATGGTCCCCTTGCATTGGTCTTACATACAAGAAATTCAACTAGAAACCCATACTGCCATAACGTGCATGAAATCCAAATGCTAATATTTAGATAAATAAAACCCTCAAATTAAATGTATGCATCAATAATAAGATTTGAGAGGGGGAGGGTGTGGGACAATATTTTTATTAATTGTAGATAATGAAATACACCATTATACCTTGATCCTAGATGATCCTCCACACTACAAAAGTGTTAAGGGTAAGTCCTCTCTTTGGCTTCAAAGGGATGATCTCTTCATCAATGAATGAGTTGAAGTGGGTGCTCACTATTCTTTGAGCATGACAATACTCTCTGTAATCTTCTTGTCCAAAAACTAGTTGAAGTGGGTGCTACCCCAGGCCATTCGTTTATAGAGTTTAAGAGGCCTTTTGGGGTGACTTTCACTCTTTTGTTGACCATGAAAAGCCAAAACTTTGGAAAAAATGTAGAATTTCCAATTTTGTATAGCTTTTCCCTAAATACAAGTGACTTTCAACCATTTATTTAGTTTTTTTCCCCAAAAAAAAGTGAATTCCATTTTTATTTCTGAGATATGAGAAATTGATGGTATCTCTTAATATTATATTATCCTCTCTAAAGTCATATAATAGTCCACGCAATTAGATGGTACATTGTAGTCCAATTTCACATGTTAACAGATGCCCCTTGATAGATGAGGGTACAATGAGATCTTATAGATGAAATACACCATTGAAACTACAATATCTAAGTGTACACCCCAAAAATCCAAAAGGGAAGGGATACATTGATTTTCATAGAGGAGGAAGACCATGAACACATTGAGAAGTAATAATCTCTTTGCACAAGTTGCGCATTTCCCATGCTTGTATAAATATCAAGTCAATGTACAAATAGTGTCAAGGAATCATGAGAATGGGCCATATCAAAATACAATAGGTGACAAGGGATAAGCATGATAGTGAATTGAGACATGATACATCAATAGTCAACCACGGTAGAAACCATATAGTTGGTAAACAATGATAAAAACCATTGTTAGATGCAAGGTAATTCACTATTAAAGGTATGGGTATAATCATTTGTTTAAATAAATGAGTTGAATTCTAACATTGAAAGGAATTATTTAATAAAATCTCAATAAGGTGAAGGAATTAAAAATGTGAAGTAGACTACCAACGAGGAAAACCAACACAAAGGTACTCAAGCATAGAGAATATTTTTCAAAGCAGAAGTGTTATGATCGACAAGGGCCAATCTATGGGAAGAAGGGTCATCATTGAAGTCCTTCCCACAAACATGAGGTAATGAAACCATTGAGTTGGTGTATGAAATCCTTTTCAAGACCATGGAAAGGATAGCATCTTAAAAAGGATGACATCGGAATGTTACTGGAGATTTCCCTTTGCTTGGAGAATAAAATGAGAATGAGCATGGGTAGAAAACACTAAAAACATACCAATGACATGACAATTCGACTAATTGTCAATGTCATGACAACTTGATGAAAATGAGTGGTATAGAATCTACTCACTGACCGAAATTTGGTATGTGAAAAGGGTGACTCATTTAAGAATGCTCTGGTTCAAGTGTGATAGGTTATGTTGCTCAAACTCATGGATCAACATAACAAATCTCTCTTCTCCATTTTTGGTATGCTGACATTTTCTTAATTTTATTTTGTTTTTTCATCTTTGTGGAAAGAATGAAAAAAATAATAAATTAGTATCTAATGGTGCATATAGGAGGTGGGTGAGTTTACGAAAGAAATTAGTTTCTTAGGGGATTTAATATGTGGTAAAAACAAGTAGTGCACCAAATGGGAAATGACATCAAGAACACCAAAACATGTGTCTCCTCTAATCGTGGTGGTTTACATGTATGCGAAAAAATAACAAAAGTAATAGTAATACATGGTTATGAGTGGACAAAAACAATGCCCAATAGAAACCACCAAATAAATGGGTGGGATGTTGTATGGGAATGACCAAAGAGATATTAGAAAGGATAATGCAGTTGACAATGCAATTTAAAACTAAAAACTCTCCTAGTTCTATGGAAATCTTAAAATGGGCACTAAATGACAAAGTGGCGCTACTATAGGGAAACCCATCCTAGGAAGGATCTATCTCTAGATGTGAGAAAATTGGCAAGAAGGGATCATGCCCAATATCTAGTGGGTTGTATCCTATGATTTTGATGGGAACCGGTTCAAATGTAACTTTGTAGAGGGAATTCATAGTCCTATAAGCTAGTTCAAAAATATACCTTACCAATCTAACCATGACTAAGAAGTTAATCAAATGGTACCAAAATATGCAGTTCAAAGTCCTATATCCACAAAAAAAGCTAGAAAATATTTCCAGATTCATGGGATATGAAATTCATGGAATTATTTGTAACCTTGAATTGTTTGACAACATACCAAGTGCTATCAATTCTAATAGTCTTTGATTTGGAGGTGTGGTTCAAGGTGGCCTAGTTGAATGCAAGAGGTAGTGTTGGTAGTAAGGAATTTAAGATATCACCAAAGGACATGGATTCTAAGGGCATACCAGTCGAGGAGTAAGGCCCAACTATAGAAAAATTAATGGTCTACAATTTGGAAGCATTGTCCAACGTATCCTTGTCAAGTACAAGAGGTGGTTCTAATAACAAGAAATAATAGATATTTCTAAAGAATATATCATTAAAGGGAATGAATTTTTGAGTGGTTAGGCCCATTATGCCTATCTATAGATAACCAAGGTGGAGATCATCCCAAGTACCTTCCAAGTAAATCATAGCATCTAAGAAAGATTCATCATTACGAAAAGTCATGGTCGAAGAGGCATGGTCACCTCCACACATCGGAGGAGGAATTGGCTCTATGAAACCCAAATGTAAAGGTAAAATATCAATTTATGAGTCTATGGTACTCAAAGGTTCCAAATACTCGCACTAAGTTAGTGTGAATAGAGATTGCACAAATGTCATTGTTGGCATACAAGACATTTGCAAAGGATTTTTATCCAAACAAACACTAGGAATAGATTTTGAATGAGCCACTGTGAATGACCGACTATAGGAAAAACATTGCCTTGGGATATATGTAGTTGAAGACTAGAGCATGAGGTCTTATGAATCATGACAACACATCCTTCATGTGGAAAAAAATCACACACAAAAATGAAGATGAAACAAAATCCATGGTATACACATAGTCATTCCCAAGAAGAAGTTAAAATTAATGAGAGCAATGACAATTGTGACATCCACTAAGACAATATTACCACCTAAATCAATCAAAATATTATGCCAAACTCCTACTAATTCACTTGGTCTACCATGAAAGGCCCATTTTTTTTCTTGTTGGTATGATGAGGGTAAAAGAACCAAAGTGATACCAAATTGGTGAGGACATAACACAAAAAGGGGAGCCTTCATGAAGGCATCAATGAATAATGTGATTCTTAACCCTAGCCTCAACCTAGAAAGGGTTGGGGAAAGGGATAATCCTTGACATGAGTTATTCCTAGCTAATGATAATGTCCTTAGAACTTGGGGGTTCCAATTTCCATTTTCCTTGCTAGGGATAGGTCTAGCACGTGATGTGCCACTAGAAGTGAAATGGGTTCACCCTACCTATATTATACCAATTTGGAAATGAGGTATATTTGGTTGGAGGATTAATCACCTAAATCATGGGTAACCAGAGAAATCAAAGAAAATTGACCCTCAATAAAAGAACCAATTTAATGGAACATCAACATTATATCCATATGGATCTTTAACATTAGAATCCAATGGAGCCTCAACCTATAAGAATATGGGATCATGTTGAGATAGGGTTTTTTGCATGGTAACAAAAAGAGCTTAAGGCATCTCATGAAGTTTCAAACAATGGTGAGTACAATGACCAATCACTTTACAAATGGCATATGGGTGATTATTCTTAATTCAAATGTCACATTTCTTGATCTTTGGTTTAGTTTGAACTTGATGGGAACTATCACTTGCCCCAATATTACTATCATTTCCCTTAATAGTATTAGCATTTCCCAACACCATTAGCAATGCCCGCTTTCCCTTGGTTCTTATTATTATGTTTCATTAACTTTCTCTTCTTTTTATTCGTGGATGGTTCATGGGTAGTAGGTGAACTTTTTCCAGGTTAAGAAATAGAACTTAGAACCATTTAACACTAGATGAAGATAGGGGGCTGGAATTGGTTTTACTTGAGGTAGAAAGCGCCCAAATAGTGATTCCAAAGTTCATAGTGGGGAGGTTCAAGATAGCCACGATGGGGTCACCAACATCTCCTAGTGGTGGAAAAAAAAGGATTACTATTTATGTGGAGGGTTCTCTTGAGTGGAAATTCCTAAAACACTAGCCATGATATAATAAGGAAAGAGGCAATAAAGGTATCAATCTAAAGGGTAAAAGTATATCAATAATCATGGTGAACATAATTTACTAAAGGTTGGGGAGGCAAGTGCGGGAGGGGTGCTATTTGACCCTAGAGATATTATAGTAAAAAAAATTGCTTGTGGATTAGGGACAGGTACTAACAATCAAGCATAACGATATTATTTGTTCCTAGGTTTAAAGTTGGCCTTAGAAGAAGGAATTCATACATTAGTTGTGATTGGGGACTCTATGACCATCTTGTCTCAGACTAGAAATCGTCATTTGTCTGATAGTAGATTCTTTAGCTGGTCATCTTCATAACCATATCATGGGAATCCTTCCACAATCCCAATCAATCAAAGTCTTCCATGACAAACGATCTTTGAACCAACTTGCAGATAGTTTTGCAAACAAAGCTTCTCTTCTCCCACAAGGAAGATTATCTATAAATGTTGGGTTTACTCATAATTACTGGATTCCCTAAGGTCTTATGGTATTTTTTGTTATTAAAATTCCTTTTAGTTTTGGAGACCATGTTAAGCCTCTTCGACACTTGTCTCAATGCTTGCATGAAGGGGAAGGTATCTCTTCATACTTCTCTCGAAGGCAGTAATAGAATATACATTAATGGTGGCAGAATGATCATTATGGAGAGCTGGTACATTGGTTTTGGCATTCATGAAATTACTATGTGTGGAGGTTGAATGGTGTTAATGTGTTTCTTCTCCGATAAGAATTGGCATTTGAAGGGTTGCGTCTCTGTTTCAGTGCTCAGGATTTGCTTGTTTGGAATGGTGGCAGGGAATGTTGGTTATTTTTCCTTCTACTTAGCTTGAGGAGTTAGGCTTTCTGTTTAGCTGGTCGCTCTCCCTTCGCAGAAGCGATCGGAATATAGGAAATATTATCAGTATGGATATTGAGAAGCAGCTTGAGGCCCTCTCAGACCAAGTTAATGTTTCAAATGACATCATAAATGATTTTAGAATCCACCTAAAATGGATGAAAGATAGGATGGTAGGGATGTTTGAATCCGTTCATCGGTTGATAGCTCATACACCGGTTTTAGACAATCAATTGGACCAAATAGAATAGCTTTATCAAGAGGTTAACAGTAACATGGAAGCCTATTTTGCTAGCTTGCAAACAACGGTGAAGGAATGTGAAAACAAAGTGACTGAAATGGAAACAATAGTTTCAAATCATGATGACTTAATCTGTGGGAATTTCTAAAAAAATGATGAGAATTGTGTTGTTCATAATGGTGACGGCACTTCCGTTCCGTAGTGAGTGAAATAAGGTTTGGAGAATATTGGTCAAATTTTGATAAAAATAGTGGTGAAGATAACTTATTTGTCAATATAACAGGTACAGAGAAGGAAGTTGATTCTGAAGGTAACTCTAAAGATGATTTAGATAAAGATGAAGAAATCGATACTGAGGATGAATATGATGGTCAGATGGAGGTTGATATTGAATATGAGGCTACAAAAGATGAAGAGATAAGAGCTCGAGTAGCAATGAAGATGAATATTTTCTCTATGAGAAGAGAAAAAATAATGATTCCAATAGCTAATTTGTTCCATTTATTCTCTGGTTTTGCATTTTGCTAGTCGGTCAGTATGTGAAAATTTATTGCAGTTTAGGGTGTTCAGTATTTTGGAAGACTTTCTTCTCCATATGGATGGCTATATATGTCAGTTTACTTTTGTAGACAATATATCTTGAATCTTTGAACTCTTTAAGAGACATTTTTGTAACACTCTGCTGAATTTATTCAACCTTTTTCAATATAAACATAACCATTTCTGTAAAAAAAAACATAATTTACTAAAGGAAACCCTAGAAAGAAAATTGGTGAACTTATCAAATGAAATATGTACGCCTATTAAGAAATATGGTGAAATTAATAGGCCTTGTGTAGCAATAAATAAAAAAAATGCTTCCTTGATGAACTATAGGAATATATACGATCAATTGAAACCAATATGTGGCAAAAGTTCATTGAAAGAATTTTTTTATAAACCAATATGGATCCGAACAAAGAGCTGATGGACAAGTGGAGGATTACAATTGTTGAATGCTAGAATATTTAATAAGTATTTATCTTTAATTTGGGGTTGCCTATAAAAAAGGGCTCTTACTATGTAAGAAATTAAATTTTTGAATCTAATATAATATATATTTTCTTTATTGTCTTATTTACATATCAATTTGGTTTCAGAGCTTTAGTCCATGACCTACTCTTTCTTCAGTGCTTCTCAGGCTCATCACATCACTTTGCAATATTAGATAGTAGTGGTAGAATTCCATATCTAGTTCCTTGGAGAGTTCCCTCCCACCCAAATCTATGTTGGCACCTTATGTTAGCCTTTTCCCGACTTCCATAGATACATAAAATGGATCCACTCTCTTTTTCATTAGGCCTCTAGTGCCTTGACATGGATCTTCTCCCTATAATCTTTAGTATTTTTTTTCTTAAGAGGAACAATTATTATATTATTCCACAACCTCAACAACTTCATGGATCCTCCATATAAGAATTGGAATCAAGAGGATGCTTCCCTTGTCGAACCATAAATGCAATTTTTCCAAGATCAACATCAAAATAATTTTTTCTAAGAGCACACCCAAGTGCTATATGATATAGCTACATAACTAGAAGATCTTAAGCTTAACCAACCTTTGGACTACACTAGGACCCTAAATTAACTTGCCATATTTTTCTAGTTCTTTTCATGGAAATCGAGTCAAGTCTTGGATAGAATCCTTCTCTTCGTATTTCTAGCATTAGTCATGTTTCTAGAAAGATACAAATTCACCTTGGTAACCTACCATCTACAAGGATTGGTTTCCCAATTGTGGAATTAGGCCAAAAATATGGGGGTCACTCTCCCTTTGCATAGAACACAATGAGGATATTGTTAATCATCCCTATAGTGGCACCAATACCTAGAACATGTTCTAAACTACACTTTGAGAGTGTTTCTATCCAGTAGGATATATGAAAGCATCTAGGAGTGTTCCTTCAAAGCCATCACTTTCCACTTAGACAGTTGAACAATACCTTGAAATATTATGCAAACTACAGGTGCAACTCTCCATTTTAGATCCAAAATAGGTACTGAAAAATAAATTTAATTCTAGTCTACTTCCTGCTCTCCCTCATGAATTTACTTTAGTGCATATCTCTTCTCTCTCATTGGATTTTCAACATGCTCCGGTTGTTGAAAAGTAGCTAGGTAAACACCTAGTGCCCTTTCATTCTCCCTCTCGGTTCCCCCTTTCACCATAGAGCTCCCCCATGGGTACCCCTTCTCAGATGGTTTACAAAACCCCACCCCCTCTAGGAAATATTGCACATTCCATAAGTCATCCTCTCACAACATAATCGAGTGTCATGATTTATAGTGCTCCTTTACGAAGACCCTATTCTCTGACCCTAACACACCATGTACCCCTCCATATGTTATAACTGATGTGGAAAACCCTACTACACTTGGTTTGAACCTTGTTATGATGACATGTCCAGTTCCTCCCACATGTCCCATGCTCTTTACCCAAAATTGCTCAATTAAAGTTCGTTTGACTAAGCTTATCATTGACAATGGTAGCCAAAAACATTGTCTCCATAACTCTTGTCAAATCACTAGATTTGATGGTAAAATCCCCACCCTCACCGATATTGTCTCCGATGGGTAAATAGGGGCACTCAACCCCTATTTTTGACCCACCATTAATATAATTTAATTTTTTCAATTGGCCCTCATTTTTGAGACAGAATGTTGTATGATGTTACTCCACTAAATTGTGTTGACTTGCTGCTAGGAATACCTTATTAGCATGAGCATTTTTCCACATATGCTTCTCGCACCAACACATACTCTTAGTAAGGATGGCCAACAGTTTCACTTCCACTCATATGTTGCTTCCTTTCCAGAAAATACATATATTAATGATGTTGTATGTCAAATCACCCTTCATAAATTCTTACATTTCTATATTACCCAGGAAGCTAAGCATGATCGACCCTTTTCTCCCCTAGCTTCATTGGAACTCCTCCTCTCTAACTATTAGGATGTTTTATTGACTCTACCACTTTTCCACAACCTACCCCAATAATTGAGGAGGAAAATTCCCTTACAGTACCATTGCTAGTTAATATTACACTTCCAAAACCCATTCTGAACACCGAGCCATGCATCTCTATCCTCGATCCTTTCCACTCTCTAACTCACAACCTCCACCTCTCTTTTGATCATTGTATAATGGGATATCCTACCCAAACAACACCACCTCTTCCCCATACCATATCTTCCCAATAGGACTCCTCATAGGTCTCTCATACTAGATTTGGTGATAGATCCACCCTCGACACATTTAACCTATTTAGAAGCTAACCTCTCTAATGTTACATACCAACATTGTTAAAGAAAAACTACATGGAAAATTTACATCACCACAAAGTTGTTAGTATCACCCTTCTAAAAAAATTATTAGATGCATACAACTCCATTGGAACACTAATATCCATTTATTGTGGAGATTGTTGACACAATCAATTCATTCTGGACTACATAGATCCCACACTAGATTGATATTTAACGAAATAGATTTCAAGCTAGGGTTTCGAGCCCTATGACAATAGGGTAGTCTCCCTTGTATTCTCTCATAACATGTTTTATATAGCCAACTATCTATCCAACCTCTCATTGTTTTATATATTAATAGGAGTTAGTTAGGAGATTCATATCTTGGACTCACTCTCTAGCCACTCCATGGACAATAATCTCCAATGCTCAAAGTGAGCTTATGGGTGATTAATGATGCCACCAACTTATGTGCACTTTTTGAACCCTCGGTTATATTATTCACACCTACCAAAATTTGGGTACATGTCAAGAGAATGGAGGGTCATTGTGTCATTATAGAGGATTTGGAAAATGTTTCTCATGAAACCATTTGGAAGGAAATGGATAGGCTAATGAGTGGATTTTTTTCCATCAAGAAAATGAATGACAACTTCTCTAAAATTGAATATTATTGGAATATTGTAGAGGTGCAATGTTGAGTCAAATTGTTCCCTCATTCAAACACACGTTCCTTGCATGATGTCATATTGGAGGTCACTACATTGTATTTGGTACTTGACTTTTATGGATTGCGATTTGTCAAATCCCATGAGAAGAGGTGGAGGTCATCCACTCTTAGAGAATTAAGTGCACACATGTAATGTCCCCGTATATTAAAATAAGGTTTATGACATATGATTAGATAGTATAAGGATAATTTAATATTAAGCACAACATAAATAAAATATTTAATTTAATTTAATCAAATCAAATAAATAAAATTGCCTTTCACTAAAATTGCGACACTTTTGATCTTTGAAATTTAATTATCAAATTAAGCAAGATAGTTTGATCGGAAATGAATAAGGGATGAATATGTATATGAAACTAATTAATTAACATCTTAAGCAGCCACATATAGTCTTAATTTAATTTAATTTCAGATTAAAATTCTTTTCAAAATATATTCCTTAAAACAAGATTTAGCGACACTTAATTAAGCTAATGACATTATCCCCTTCTTTACCAATTTAGCATCAATTTACAGTTATGATCAGAGGCTATAACCTACAACCATTATAACATGTCCTATAAATCATTATAGAACATTTATCTTCATCTATTTTCATGACCAGTAAATTAGATTTATTACAAGTTCCAAAAATGCAAAACTAGTTAATAGATTTTCAACTAACCACAACTAGTTTTCTGGAAAACTATATAAAAGGATTGTACCATACAAAAGTGACATTATACATCCATCCCTGGATCACTTAAATGTACAGGTATAGAAAATAAATATTATAAAATGATTCATATTCAAAGAAGTATTTACGAAGCATTCAAATTTATAAAGAAACTGCTAGACTAGTTTCTAGGAAAAACTAGGAATTTGTTTGTAAATTCAATCGTGCAATGGGACAGCCACCCAGGGAACATTAGTAAGGTTGAATAACATGTTTATAAATCCAAATAAATATTTGTACTCATAAATTATAGCTTCAACCAATTTCTATATGCAAATCCATTGGTTAGATCAATAATCTAGCAATTTAATTACAAACCCAGCAACCGATGAGCTTCTGAAACCTCTGCTAAACCATTTATAAAATAAATAATGATGATGTGAGCCTATTTTAGCATGATACATCCACCAATTGCGCACTTGCAGTTCCATATGCACCCATGCTTAATGAGATAAACAAAATTGCAAGAAACTAGCAAAGCAATTTTCCTAGCTAGAAAAACCCATCATCTAGTGATCAAAACTCAGTAATTTCAACTGTGGAATCATATAACATATATGATAAGCCATGGGAGGCACACTTTCAGAATATTCTACATCAATAATACATGTACAAACATATTTAAATCTATCATTAATATCATATCTCAAATAGAGGATAAATCACCAATTTCCAAGCATTCAAACCATCATATCTACATCCAACCATTGATACAAATACCACACTCATCAATAGAAAATAGTTAAGCTATGGAAATAATGGAAATAAGATATAAACATATGAATTTACATAAAGTAAAACACTTATATTAATAATGTACAACTGGCATCATCCGGACCATGTTCCACCCAGCCATAGGCACTGCCAAGCCAAATCCTCTCGGACAGGCCACCCTTGAGCTAAGGCCACTGATCCACAAGAAGAGGTGCACTCAAGAATAACTCAAGTATCTATTTGAGAATCCAAAAATCAATTCCTCTGCACCTACTTTCTCCTCCACCTCAGTACCAGGTGCAATGCTAATCCATTCACACCCCCAGGTCTCTCAGGACATCGCCATTGACCATCAGGATTTATGTGAAGGGCCAGGATAAAGAAAAGTAATGGAAACAAAGGAACTATACCATATTTTTCTAGGATTTCCAAAAACACCATATAATATCACAATGATTCAAGCACGTGATTCATTAACATAGCAGAGCATACATGGCTTCCCAAGCTCACAAGCTTACCAAGCTCTCAACATTAATGGAATGAACAACCAAGAACAATCAATAGTAATCAACCACCTTAACCAAGGAGATAAACCATGGATTTATATACCAAATAAGGTAATTCTAACTCAAGGGGGTCAAATCAAACCAAGGTAAGATAACTTGAGTCAATCAAAGGGGGGCTAACTCAACCACAAGAGGCTAACTCTAATCCAACCCAAGCAATTCAAATTTCAAGGAGAGCGGCTCCAAGTCACTCTTCCCAACTCAAATTCATGTGTGGACACATCATCCATGAAGAGAAATCAAAATTAGCGAGGTGAGGAGTTACACAAACCAAGGCATCTTCCCAAAATAGCAAGGGAGGGGTTACACAAGGAGTTACTTAACTTTTGGGGTGTCATGGCTAAAAATAGACAATGAGGGTGCACTTGTGCAAATGGGGGTTACAAAACCAAGTGTATCCATTAAAAAGGAGTTACAAAACCACCCAAGGGGCCCAATCAACAAGTGGAATCCACCCAAGCACCCACTAAATCATGGATTAGGCTTAATAGTACCAACATAGGCTAAAATAATCAAACGTTGGGTCCGTTGTACAATGTTTTGGTGACCATCAACTAATAAAGTCACCAAAGCATAAATATGGGCCAAGCTCAACCAAACAAGTTCTAAAGTGCTAGGAATGTCCCCATTCCCCCTCACCTTGTGGATCTAGGCCTCCCATACTCTTTTGTGGTCCCCGATGTGCCAATTGTTTTTCATTAATTAATGATTTACAAAATAATAATAGTATCTCTAGGTCCTTAAAGACCCTTGTTCCGACACCTTGTGCCACAATAATAATAACAATTATAACATATTCCCAAGGCTTAACAAACAGGGCATTTCATTCCCCTCCCCTTAAATAATGCATCGTCCTCGATGCATAATACATACATGCCTTTACAAAATGATATCACACATTTATCAGAAATATAACATCTTTCTAACCACGATACTGTCATGTTCGTCTCCACTGCCTATGGGATATGACCTAACTCACCATTCCCATTTCCTGGCTTTCTGTGCAAGAAACGTGGACTAATAATCTCATGTTCGTTCTCCACTTCCTATGGGATATGACCTAACTCACCATTTCCATTTCTTGGCTTTCTGTGCGAGAAACCTAGACTAGTACTTTCCTGTCCGTTCTCCACCTCAAGGGTCAATCTTCAATCCCCATTGTAGGGTCTTCAAACCTCTTTACAAGGCCTTCAAACTTCAACAAGAATACATCCACCTAAAAATCATATTTCAATCACCCATATGATTAACATCAGGCATAAAATATACGATACATGATAGTCTTCATCAATGATACTTTCTTCACATTCCAACAACACACGGTTAGCAACATATATATATATATATATACATGATACATGAAATAAATCACACGAAATACATTAGTATATACACGGCACATGAGATATAGATACTTCTTCAACAAAATACTTAAAATGCATCTACCTGAATCTTATTCTAATCAATTCAATCATATGAAATGCATCAAGTGTATCAATCAATTTCATGAAGTGCATCAAGTATACCATTCAATCTCATGAAGTGCATCAAGTGTGTACTCTTTCTTCATGGAATACATTCCAGTCAATCAATCACATGAAAGGCATATACTTTACCTACAAATACATGAAATGCATCATGCATATGCTCTATCAACAAGATGCATGAAATGCATCTAAGATATATGAAATGCGTTCCAATCATCCAATCACGGAGATGCGTTACCAAGATGCTTTTTTCATGATTTATCACCCAAATACTTTCACTTCAAGGATGTATGAGATTTACCATGATACTTTACAAAGATGCCTTTCAACTAAGGTGTTTTGTATACTGCACGGATACCCTAACAAGATACTTTCAGCAAAGATCACAAGGATATTTTTCTAGCAAAGATCGCAAATATCACCTCGTGTAGTAGATCAATGACTTTTTCGATTGTTGCATCATCCCAACAATCTCCTATGCTTGCGAACTTGGGGTCTGCCTTCGACCCAATATTGACCTTGATGCGCAATGACTGTTGAAATTTGTCGAAGGGCATATCTGGTGCTTCGACATCTCGGATTCCTTCCGAATCTGGTATATAAACAGCTCATGGATCATCCTCATCATCCGGTCCTCCTGTCATGTTGTAACACTCCAACAACATTTCTGGCATCGCAGTCCACTGTAATTCCATTGGTTTCTCCATCGGGACTGCTTCAAGTACCTTCTCCCAAATCTCCTGCAGTGCGCTATGGATGAAGGGGTTTTCATCCAAGAAGTTGAACATTTGGCTAAAGTTAATAGTTAGCTCTTCCCACGTAGTCGTTTTGTGTCACAATTCTGCTGCAATGTACTAGCTCCGTGGTACCTCATCTAAAGTATGGATGAACGCATGGACCCATTCTTGCTGTGATCTCACTCCCCATGCACTTTGACATTCCTCCAAGTGATCACTTGTGTCACTTTTTCCACTGTATTTCCTTCCGCAATACCCTTCAGTTTCATCGAACCTGACTTCCATTAGTTGTCGACATAACGTCCAATTTGTTATCGTCGACTTGTGCATTGCCCACCATCACACTAGTGTAGCCTTCAGTGCTTCCTCTAATGCCAACATTCTCTGCGGTTATACTACCCTTTCTTCAAATTCGGTGATGAATTTAGTCAGATTAGGCAATCCTTCGTATGTTGGTAGTTTGTAGACTTTTGTTGCCACCAATATCAGCGATTAGGTGATGCGTGCACACCTCCTGAATGATACTTCGTGTAGTCGGTTCTGCCAATTCTCAAGTGCTTCGTCGAAATCTGACGATGTCGAGCTAACGCTTCACCAGCCTAATTCTTCGTCAACAGTGGGATTAATGTAGTCCTCTGAGACATTGTAAACATTGTCCCATCCTTCTGTGAATTCACCTCGCATTGGCTCGACATACCTCTGCCCTTCTGATGGATCCAGTGGGGCGACGAACCTCATGTTGCGGTTCTAAAACGACATTGTTCATTTCCTAAAGTTGATCACGGCTTGATTCTCCATTGCCCAGTCTATCCCTAACAACACCGGATATGGGCTTCTATTATCGACTATTTCTATCACGTTGAAATATGCATAGGTCTTTAGTCCCTCTATCTCGACTGGGATGTGACATAATCGACCAATGGGCGTGACCTTGCTCTGGTTCTCTAGTCGAAGCTGTATTGGGGACCATGCCAGCTGTGGTTTCCCCATTGTCTCCCATGTTTGTTTCGTCAAGATATTTACATCTGGCCCCAAGTCCAGGATAATGGAGTCGACATCGAATGCACCAATCTGCGCATTCATCCTCATTTCTCTTCCTATCTTCTTTCTATGCAGTCGATTTACTGTTCAAATCTGTCGTCCGTCCTCCTGTCGATGTGATAGGGTGGCTATCTCTGCGAGCGCATATCGATCTTTCTCTAGTTCCAAATAGCTTTCTAGGAATGCCCTCAAGGTGTTAATATTTTTCTGTGAGTTCATCGTATCGAATACCGGCGACATCTCATAGGTGGGTTTTTTTCTGGCTAATAGGTAGCTGCCTCATCCATCTCATCATCTCTTGTGCTTCTAAAAAATATCCCTTTCCGCTTCCACATCAAATTGGACTTGTTTTTTTTGTTGTCGGTCAGACACTCGAATGTGACTTGTCTTCCCCTGTCGCATCCCCTCCTCTGGTCACTACTGCGACGTTCACAGGTCGACTTCTTATTTCTGCCAAAATCTTCTATACGTTTGGAGGTGGATTTTGATTCTGATTTGGATTCGGTTGAGGTTGGGGTGGGTTTTTAGTTTTCCATTTCCCAATCACCTGGGACAATCCTCAACACTATGGTCTGGTGTGCTGCAATAAGTACACTGAGAAACTGGGTTCCGACAATCTCTTTAATAATGTCTTACTTGACCACAATTATAGCATACAACTGGCCCTCGAACTCATCCAAAAGATCCTCCTCGACCAACACCTCCACCTCGACCTCCACGGAATCCTCCTCTGCATCCTCCTCATAGTTGGCCATATGGCTGTTGGTTATATTGCGTAGGCTGATACTTCGGTTGGTCGTACTGCGATGGGGGTTGACTGTACAATGGTTGTGGTTGGCTATAGTGGACCTGCATCTGGTTATACTGCTGATTGTAATGCAGTTGTTGCTGATTGTATTGTCGTTGTTGTACTGGGGGTTTCTCCTCCCCCTTCATAAAATATGTGTCTGCGGTCCTTTCTTGGAGCAAGTCATACGCCCTACAATCCTTCTCTTCGTGCCTGACTGATCAACAAAAATTGTAGCAAAGATTTGTCTGTTTTGACACCATCTTCTGCAAATATATGCATTCTTCCAACCGATGCCCCCTCGTCTGATAGATCCAACACCACGACATTCCTCCTTGACTAAGTGGATTCGGTGCGCCATACTGTAAATATTCACAGAACTTCGGGCACTGGTCCTTATGATGCCCTTCTGATTTGCAGCGGGTGCACCATATTTCCTCATGCACTTCTTTTCCCTTCTTGATGTCTTGGAGTTGGATTGTCAAGTTTGCTAGCTGTGCTTGAATGTGGTTCATACCTAACCCTGTTTCGCCAACTGGCGAAGCCTCCAACTTCATTGTGATTTCCAGTGCTTCCATCTGGGATGCGATTTTCTGCTGCATTAGCGGCATACGAATGTGTGGCACTAATCCTGCGATGAACCATTCTTCCTACTATATGTCGCTCATCCCAAAACTTAGTTTCCCCATCAAGGTTTTATATCTTCGGTCGAACTCCCACACTGATTCATTTGGAAATTGCTTGATGAGTCTTTCAGTTCCGTGATATATTGCGACTCAAATTTCAGATTCCTGAACTCATCAATCAATACTGCCCTGATTTGTGGTAGTGTTTTCACTAGACTTCCTGTAGGTACTTGTATGAATTTCATAAACCAATCTAGCACACGGCCCCTAAAGGTTGTTGCTAGTTGTCCCTTCTTGATATCGTCGTCTTGGACCTGCTTTACCGTCCATACCGCTTCGCATAAAAACCAATACTGCTCGGGATCCTCGGTCCCGTTACCTTGGAAAATCGACATTTTCACATCGTCACCAACCATCCTTGGTTTCCTACTATTATTTACAAACCCACTACTCCTACCGATGGTCTGACACTTCGGACAACACTATGAATAACTTATGTCTCTTCCTCCGAAATTGGGCGTAGTGCGCAGAGTTGTGGCTACGTTGTAGCTTTGGGTTTGTCCTTCTTAGGCTTCAGGGGTAGCCTGGTCGCTTCCTTCGGCACAATAAGGTCGCTTAGTCCCTTGTGGTCCCGTTTCGTACTCGTCCGTTCCGGTTTTTCTAGGAGACTCTCTCTCAATCTCGGTCCTCCTCTTCTTCTCTGGTCGAAACCTCACCCCACTTCGCTGGGTACCACACTCTTTTGCAGCTTCCCTTAGAATTATGTCATAGCTCATATCCATCTACCCCACATCATTCTACTAGGCCCGCATCCACGTGGTACCCACATCCTCCACACACTGAGCTTTACTCGTCAGAATTCATCTTCAGTATACCCTTTTCGCAGATAAGCATTTTAATCCACAATTTTAGTGACAGTAGAAACCTTCCTTTGGGTCCCTTGAAAAAATTCCTTTCCGCGTCGCTATATGACTTGATTGTGTCGACGACGAATTCAATGATATATCCCTCCAAAATACTATCTACCCAGACTTCGATAGCTCTAGATGCCTTGTTATCCACTCACTTCAATTGCTGGATCAATTCAGGTGTCCAATGTTCAGGTTCACTGCCTTGGAAATTCTTCTGTTGGAATGTCAGTTGTGCCAACCACTCATGCAGTAGTATCGGAAATTCGTAGAAGAATATCTCGTGAATGTCGGAGTATATATATTTCTGTAACCAGTCAGCCGTCGACCATCCAGGTTTGCGATTTTCTTCTTCAACAAAATCTAGTGCCTTCTTGTCGAATCACTCCTCGATCTTCGGTTTTGTCGGATGCCACAACATGTCCTCTCTTTTTCTCTTCGCACTACGGTCTCGACAACAAAACCATTTGTTGACACAGTTATGTCAAGAGGGGTTCAATTCACACTGTTGTCAACAAACACCAACCAGGCACCCTTAAGCATCAGCCTAGAAAGGTTTTACCCTTTCCATCCAACAACACCCGCAGAGCGAGTGAGGTCTCACCCGAGATGTCTAAGGGGGGCTGCAGGAACCAAGTTTCCGCAGTAGGGAGAAGACATGTGTTAACTCTTACTCAGTCACTACAGAAACCAGAGATCTGTCTTCGCATTATATTGGCAATTCGAATGTGCAATATAACCCATATCAACCAACATTATCGATTAAAAAAACAACAAAATCACAAGATATCATTTATAGCATCACGACAAATGGAAAGCACAGAGTATCACTCATGTCGACAAATAGAAAACACAGAACAGTCGAACATCTTCATTCATTAACTCATCGAAAAGGACTGCGGAATGAACTTCGCAGATAACAATTCTGATCAACTTAACACAGATTCATATATTCTGAGCAAAATTGTCGAAGGTAGACAAAATACATCAACTTATTCGATGATTCTTCAACCTTACTTTGATGCCTATCTATTACAATTGTGTTTATATTTATAGATGTCTGCCTATGGCGGTTACAAAATGGTCCAAATGACTAATTCTAACTAACATGGACCAAAAATTTTGCTTTCGTCGGCTTCTTATCCTTCGCGAATGGTCCTTTTCCTTCGCTGATGACCCCTTTGTCGTTGTCGGCTTCGCATCTTCTGCACTCTAACCCCGTGCCAACAATAATTTAGGATCTTGTCTGATTGTTGAGTTTCAGATTGAATTTGATTGGTATAGATATCTCTACCTTGCTTACACGTGTTCTCTTGTGCCATGGTGGTGTCTCCTCATATAGTTGAACTCTCCAAGTGCTCTTTTATTTTATTAAAATAAAAAATAATTTGTTGTGCAAAGTGTCACTTCAGTTTTTGAGTTTTAAATAACTCTTACATAAAAAATAATTATCAACCTTTTAATAGTTAAAAAACAATTAATAATATTTTAGGAATATCACAAAGTCCTATCTTTTACTTCAAAGAATCTTTTGCTTCAAAAGAATGATCTCTTAATCTTCATATGAGTACAAGTGGTTTCTCACTATTCCTCTAATTCACCAATACACCCTCTAATATTCTTTTCCAATATACTAGTTAATAAATACCCAAACCCTTCTTTTTATAGAGTTTAAAAGGCCTTTTGGAGCAACCTTCTCTCTTTTGTTGAGTGTGCAAAAAAAAAAACATGGAAATAATAGAAAGTTTAAACCTTTTTTTAGCTTTTCCCTCGTGACCTTCCACTAATTATTTAACTTTTCCCTAAAAAGGAGTGACTTTCCATCATTTAATTAGCTTTTCACTAAATAAAGTGAGCATTCATCTTTATTTTGGGACATGGAATAAGAATGATGTCTCTTGGTATTATATTGTGGTCTCTAATGTGATATAATGGTACACATTAATTCATGGTGCCCTAGTCGAAGTTCACGTGTTAACAATTCCTATCATCCCTTTTTCCTAAGGGATAGGAAAACCTCCTCCAGCCTTCATGCAAAATTGATTAAAATTTGGCAAAATAGATCTAAATTTCATAAAAGTTTAGTATTATATTAAAATTTTCAACCTCAAAGGAGGGGGGCAATGATTACCATTTCCCTCCCTCTCCCATGTTTGAAAATATAACAAATTTGTTGAATTTTCGCTAAATTCCAAATTTGTGATTTTTAACCATGCTTGAAATGGCTCCAAAAAGTTCAAACCTGAGCCAAATTTCTCAAAATTATTCAAACTTTAGAGCATGAGGAGGGGGCTAGGCGTGGTGCGACGATGATCATTAGACCCTGCCATCCTTCTTAATGCTCTAAAGTTTGAGCCATTTTTTAGAATTTCGCTAAAATGTGGTGAAATTTAGCCAAAATTTGAGCTTTCCCTTCATGGAGGGAGTATGGACAATGATAAGACTAATCCCTAGAGGTTGGGGCAATTCTCATCATCACCATCATTGTCTACATGCATTCAAATCATAAAATTTAGTGAAATATAGCCAAATTCAGATGAAATTTAGCTAAATTTGATAAAATTTAAAGCATGGGAGGGGGAGAAATTCTTATTTTAGTTTGTAGAATTAAGAAAATTAAAATATAAATCATCATAAAAAAATTAAATATAAATAGTTAATGAAAAAAGTGATGCTACAATATCATCTATTTTAATGCAAAAACAAAAAATAAAAACACTCTTTTAACGAAAAAACAAAATCACAAACTACACCACTTTAGCCATTGCATGAATGCCAACACCTGTCATTCTAATTAGAGAATCAAGATATGGCCAGAAATACGCGCTCAACAAGAGCACCATATCACTTACAAGAATTTCTCCCAACTACCCAAGCTACAACCAAGGACAAAAAAAAACACAAATTATTACATCAACATTGAAATTAAGAAAAATTAAACTATTAAAAAATATTAATAATGATAACACCAATTTTTTGAAGAATTATATTTAAAATTCTTTTACCAAATTAAATAATTTTTAAATTTTTTTATTTAAAAATAATAATTTCATATTAGAAATTAAATTTACAATAAATAAATATCTTAAAATTAATTAATTATTTTAATTTTAACTTAATTAAATTTAACCATAAACACCTTCAAATAACTAAATCAAAACTTTGATGAAGGATACATATTTTTCACTGTAAAAATAATTTATATGTATATACAATATTTTGTAAATAATTGATACGTATATGCAACAACAATAACAATAAAAATATATATACCGAGTAAGATTCCATGTTTAATGTAGAAGTAAAAAACATGTTTTTTTTCTTTTCAATGGCCCAAAGTGAAAATGGGACCGGACGCATTCCAGCCATTGTAATTCCAGCGTTACAGATAGTGTAAGAAGAGGCCGAGCTTTTTGTATTTTTAATTTTCCATTGATTTGACTTGGTCGTGCTTTATGAACACGTTTACATTGAGCTCCTTATTATTATTATTATAATAATAATAATATTGTTCCAGCGTCTGCGTGCTTCCTATTATTATTTATCTCTATGCGCCCGCCAGTTGGCAAGCATGATAGCGACTTGAACTGTTTATTTGTCAACTATCGATGTTGCATTTATTCGCACGGACAAAATCATGAAACCTGATAAGGAAAAGCAGTTGGATATTTCCATCAAGCAATAAGTATTCCTTAGTCTCCTTTGAATATGGGATCACCGATTCACCGGTAGATGCCAAGTGTTTTTTTCGTCACAATTCTTACTCGCTTCATGACCGAGTCATAATGGGAGCCGTTTAATGTTGCAGCGACTTTTAGTTGAGTGGTTGGAAGTTGGGACGTTTTGGTCAGCAAAATTGTTATTATTATTGAGAATGTTGTTTCACGTATTTTGGATCAAATTTTGTCTTTTTTTTTTTATTATCGAATTTATAATTGTAATAAGATTTTATTTAACACAATATTAGCTTAGCTTATTTCATAATATATTGATGGAAGTTTTTTTATGTTTATACATTTTTATTAATTAAAATAGAATTTCAATATAAGTTCATATTGAAGTTCCGACAACAAAATAAAGAAATTCATGACTATATTAATAGGCTGTTGATCTTAAGCATTGATCAATTCCAAATATTGATTTTTTTCCTAGCCTGACGCTTTTAACTTCAATACTCTACTTTTAAAAATAGATCATTTTGAGAGCAACTATGCCTATGCCCTTTAGTCATATTAATAGAAAACATAGAATAAAAAAGTAGTAGATAGAAGATGAAACAAGAGTTCATGGTCATCTAAGCATCATTTCATCATCAAGTGTGATGGGGCACTACGGGTCTATGCCTAGTGTCTATATTCAATATATTCAATGTTTTATTCTGCTGCATCTTTTTTTTTGGGAGACCCTCTTTGAACCTTGTATGGCTTTAGAGGAGGAAATGATATTTCTCATTCAAATATTTGAGCTCCACTTTGATTTATTGCACGGCTTTGTTGTTGTGCTCTTCTGTTTAAAATTGTAGTGTCTTGCAAGTTCTTTGTTTGTTGGGCTGTGTTGGTGTGCTCTTCCTTTTCATCCTAGCGTATTGCAATAAGTTAGTTCTTTTTGTTTGTTGGCATAATTTTAAAGTAAGAGAGTAACACATAAGTCAACTTTGGAAGAGTTTTGAGCATAAGACAATGGTGGTAGTTAGTTTTCTATTAATAAGTGCCTTGTTGGTAATTCTTCTTTTTTGTCTTACTTATTCGTTTAATGTTTGAATTTTACAATTCATTATTGGTGTATGTTTTCATTGAACCTTTTACCAATCCTTTGTGCCTTCATTTTCTCTTAGATTGGTAGAGTCTCCCTCTACGGGCTAGTGGTGTGTCTCTATGTCATGGTTGTCTCTTACGAACCTCTTCTTCTTTCTCCATCTTCTCCTAGCTCAGATGAGCCTCACACACACCTACGTGTCTTTTCTTTTCTATTTCCTTCTCACACTTTGCTTCTTTTTGTCTACTTCGCACCCTCATGGCTACTGTGACGTCCCCCTCACCCAATCCGACCATCGGGAGGGGACATTAACCAAACTTGGGCTCTAAAATTTCATCCCAAATGCATAATACGATTTTTCAACCAATGTAATGTGTGCAGAAGTGTAATTAAACATGCATAGTGGAATCAAAGTCTAACCACACACACATCTAATATGCTAATGCAAGCATAAACATTAAAAGCATCAAATAAAACAATTCAGATTGAAATACATGAGAGTAATTATTTTTATCCAACACATATCCAAGCAACTAGTTGTGTAAGAGCATTTTTCCACCCAACCATGGGCACTCCATCCAGCATATACTCTTTCTATTGGGAGGCCACCCCCAAGCTGGGCTATGAGGCCACCAGGGCGAAGGAAACACCTACATGCTTCTATCTCTAAGCCCACAACCCATTCCGCTCTATGTGCTTAGCCAAATGCTCATGCAAAGATCTATAGGGGTCTCACTCAGTCCTCACAGCCTTGGCTTCCACAATACCTGCCCCACACAACACCCTTCTAGCTCAGGAATCCCCTTCATAGATCCACGGTTCTCTTGGGCGATCCATCTTGCTGGGTGCTTCCAGTGTGTGCATAGAAGAAGTCCAACCTGATATGGCTGTTATAGAACCACCTATAGCCTTGAATTGTGACTTCTCAAGCACCTTCAAGCAACAGAAAGCCATGGGTAAGGTTCCTAGCTTGACCAACCTCTTTGCTCACCTACAACCAACTATTTTCCCTTTCCAAAAGTGCAACTCTGTCTTCTAATTCAAATTTCTGTGTTCAACACACAGTCAGGTAATGGACATGAACAACAAGGGAATAACTCTACGTAGTGTAGCAGCTTGCATGCAAGAGAGTGAGAATGGAATAATGATCAAAAGAGTGTTGACTCTAAGGGAATGAGGTAAGGGTGAAAAGACAGTTGACATGGCTTCTGACCATAGAAGAAATACGACTACTGATAGCTGACATAACTGTCATAACCCCCATGCTTCAATAACTACATGAAGTGACTTTTCCCACCAACCTCACATGTGCAATGAATGATTGGAAAATGGTAAAAAAAGGAGATAATTGGCTTATTCTCATCACATGACAGAATTTTGGATGAGTTCTAAGGTTGACACATGGCAGCATAGGATTTGGTTTCCCATAGGCTCCTTCCTCTTCCCCTCTGGTGGAATCATAGCCCCTTCGGTGCTCTTTACACAACCATTGTTGGACCATTTTATTAATTTTCAGCATAATATTTACATACATTTCGAATTAGGCATAAAAACCAACCAAACAGTCCAAATAAAATATAACATTATACATGCCTATCCATTCACTAGTTGAGCCTTGGCCTTGAGCTCCGCACTAGGAATTCACATTAGCAGATTTACATCATTTACATAGTATTGGATAAATACATTCTAAGTCAAAATTGGGGTATTACAACTACAAGAGTTGGGATGCTATACCCTTTATTGCACCAAGAGTAGTGAGGTGCTCTGCAATTTAGTGTGTGGTAGATATTGGCTCATAACACTGATGTGGCAATTATAGTCCACATCATAAAAGAATGACATGTTGACTCATAAAATAGAAAAAAAATTAAAACTAGCATAGATACATCTTAAACTTGCAGTAGATCCACTTTTTTGAGCTGTAAATTTTTTAATTTTATCTTTAACTTTTTACAGGTAAAAAAAAAATTTACACTTCAAAAAATTGGATCCCTATCAATACTTAGATAGATCCCTATTTAAAATGAATATATTGAATATATGCTGATATGTAATCATGCTACAAACTTAGTTAATTGAAAAATAACCACTCATTTCATGATGCCTAGTGTTATAAACCATTCCCTTCACATGTACTCCAATGTTCATGGTAAGGCATTGGTTGAGAGGATTCTTGCAATGCCTAATCAATTCCTTGGATAAGCATTAAGCATTTGCTATGAGGGATAGGTTGTATGGTCTCCCTCCCTAACTTGAACCCCTTCCCTTAAGCCAGGACGTCCTTACACTAGATCTTTATATATTAATATCACTAAATCATAATACTCTTCACTCATTTTTAATTAATTCGACAAACTCAATCGTTTTTTGGTATAGAGTTGCTCTCTCTCTCTACAACCCGACAAGTGTAATTCCCAACTTAACTTGGACTTTGTACCTGATCCATTTCTGGGCTTGTTAGATTCAAAATAAAAATGGATCTTTTTATTAAAATTCTTCTCTAAATCTAGTAATATTTTTAACAAAAGTTATAGTTCAGTGTTAAGATTTTTAACAAAAGTTATAGTTTACCAAAACTTTGACTATAGAAATTTACCTTAAAGATTTTGACTTATTTTAAAAGGTGTAGTTTAAATATTCTATGTTTATTTTCGTTATAATTTTGTTTTTATTCCTGTTGGAATTCTTTAAAAATCTTAGCATCACATATATTAGTTATGGAAATTGCATAATTTGGGTGTTATGAGGGTATTTGAATCCTGTAGTGATGGAATTTGACGGGTAAATTGCCCGTCAATACCGCCAACAATGTTTCTAAACCCTCACAAAATGGCTTAAAATTTTAAAAATGTTCAACAATTTAGTTATTACGATCAATTTTGACGGATGTCTATGACTTGAAATTCCTACCCTGATAAATTGAGGGTGCGCAATCTATTTATGGATTAAAAATTACAATTTAAACACGTATAAATTTGGATTTTACCAAAAACAATAACCAAAACCCAGTGTAAAGTAGAAAATGTACAATAAATAGACTACTCCCATTTTCAATTTACAATATAACCCAAATTTTAGAAAAAAATATTTTAAAGTAAAAATTTGTGTTTCGAGAAAACAATAAATTAACTTAAAAAGTAAAAAATGGTCAGCTTTTTAACTCCACTTTTTTACCAATTTAAAATGGATGGGGACGAAATTTTACACAGGAACATAATTTAACTCTGATTGAAGCTCAAGTTCAGTGTACAATGAAACAATGTTCGATTGAATTTTCTCATTTCAAGATCTGACAACGCTCCAATTGTACTCGATTACACTAATGGTAGGGCGCGGGGTTGGTGTTGGAATCCAGCTCATCAAGATAATAATAGCCAGCCGGCGATGGCTAACGGCTTCTGTTTACGTGTCGAGCGAAACCCGGCAGCATAGACGTAACTGCCCAACTGCTTCCCCAGTTAAAGTAATCGCAGCTCAACTGCAAGTTGCTTATAAAGTCGGTCAACGGGAAAGAGTGTAAAATCTTTCACGTGATATTCCGCCAGCCTGTCTCCTGAAAAAGTGGGTCCTACTCCTCACCACCTTCGCTCGAAAACAAACTACCGAAACCCAAAGGAGCCTCTGCCTGGGACTGCGAGCGCGATCCCGAATCCGATCCACCCAGCTCACGCTTCACCTGCCGGGAGTTGGATCCCGTTAACGCCGGTTAGATAAGATCAGCTTAACCGCCGTCTCGTTGACAAAAGTACCCTAGTCGATTTTTACGAATTAAATCCAAACAAATTAAATAAATAGAATAAAATAGCCATGGTGGGGAATCGGGAATGGGAATGGGAATGGCGTGGTGTTTTGTTTGTTGGTTAGTTGGTGTGTCAGTTGGTGCCAGCCTGGTTTGTCGGCTCTCTTGCCTTATCCTCACGTGTCATAAATTGCTCCGATTTAACTATTGGTGTTTTTTTTACTGTAAATCTTTGTACTTTGTCCCGTCACAGCCCACTTGGCGGAAGAGATAAATTTCACAGATTATTTTATAAATAAAAAATGTTCGTGTGGTGAAAATTCCAAGGTACTACTGCTGACTAGTCAGACTCTGCTGACTGGTCAGATTTTACAGCCCACGATTAACTGTCAGTCACAATCTCTACATGAGTCCGAAATAAAATAATAATATCGTCCAGTTGAGTTTGACTTGATTACCACGAGATAAGCGGAATGCCAGCACTCTTTGCCCCACTTTACCGGATTCAGACCCTGTTTTCCGCTGCCCTTTTATTTTTTTATTCTAACGATCACTGCAATGGTCACGGACCGCGGTACAGAGTACGCCCGCGCGGTTTTCTGAAAACCACGGTGGAATGTAAATTTGAAAAACAATACAAATAAATAGCCGTTATTGGTCGACAAGGGATGGTAAACACGTGCAACTGTCCAACACACTGCAAAGTTCCCGTCATTTGCAGGGGAATTATCACCTGGCAAATCTCGAATTCGTCGACATAGTTTTAAACCGTGAACGGTTTTAATTTATAATATAATAAATACAATTAAAATAGGATGTCTGGTTTTAAACTTCTGTTAATGTGTAGAACGGAAAAGTCAGTCTGTCGGTTGAGATCGCGAGTGTCGTATATATTTGGTATTTGTTGGTTTGTGATATTCGTCGTCGGAATATTTAGCGGTGGAATGCAAAACTTCCCGTCAATTTCAAGGCGCGTGTCGTGGGACGTCTTTTTCAGCCCGGTTGTGTAATTAATTTTAAATCGCATTCTACTAACAAACCTACCTGTCAGATCGGACCGGGCCGGTTCGGGATATACCGGCAATGAAAATAAGTTTTCTATTTGGTACAGATGGCATTGTGTTAGCCGTGAAGTCGAAGTCAAGAGTATCTGCGTTTAAGTCAAAAAAAACGGGTAGAGGTACAGAAATTGCATTAATTGAGATCCGATTGTAACCGAAGCACAGCTGTGGTATTTCGTTCGCAAAGCAACAATAAACACTATGGTGGAAGATATAATTTTCCGATGTTTTTGTCCTTTTTCGATTTCATTATCTTAATATTTGTTGAATTTATTGAAATGGTAAATAATTATTCTTATCTGGATTTTGGGAATGTATAATTATTATTATTTATGTTGTCATTTTCATTTAAACGAGTTAATAATTAGTTTTTTTCTATTTTAAAAATATAAAAATAAATATTTATGTTTCGATTATTATTTTTTTCAATGTGATTGAGTTTACTACATGGATCTAGGTCCAAAAAAATCCAACCAAGTAAACTACCTTTTAAGACTATGTTTCAATTATTTTAAAATAAGTTAAAATATAACAATAAATATTTATATTAATAAGTTTGATTAATTAAATAAAATTATAATTTTTAACATTTGTTTTTAATATGAAAAAAGGTTTAATAAAAAATTAAATTCTTTTATTAATTAATATAATTTTTAATACTAAAAGAATTTTCTTTTCAAATATAAATTTGAATTTTTCTTTTATCATAAATCAAAATTCTTAATTATGTCTAAACTTCTACTACATTTGAATCGTACAATGTACCCATCTAAGTATCATACTTGGAATTTCATCCCGCAAAATAAATTCTTACTGAATTTCCATTCAAAATTGTTACTTCTGATTTTTTTTCATGGTTGAACTTTAACTAATTATATCCATGGACTTTTATAAGACATTCATACTTGCACTTTAACTAATTATATCCACGGATTTTTACAGGACATTCATATTAATAGGGATACAATGTAAAGTTAAAATTAATATTTTTTATATATTAATAATATTACATAACCGTATTGCAATAAAAGTACTGAAATTATTGAAATTGACAAAAATTCCATAACTTAATTAGTGATAATGGTATTTTTTTTCAAATGTTTAACTTTTTTTATATAAATATAATAGTATTTTTAAGTTACTGAAAAGGGAAGGAGAAATCAACATTTTTAACTTTAATTTTGGATTATTGATTAGAATATTGAAATGGTATATTTAAAAAAGGTTGATATTATACAATTCCTTGTCATATTAATCTTCTAGTCTTTAAATATGCTCAATTCATTTCTACATTAAAATTAACAATTTTAAATTCAAAATTACAATTTTAACAAAGATTCTTTAACCTAATTATAATGATAACAAATTGAAAAAATGAAAATTATAAAATGTTGAATATATATTTATATATAGATACAAAAATTTTATAATACACAATCCCCAACCTTAAGGTAAAACTCCAAACCTTTAGGGTATGTAGCCAAATCTTAGTGGATACAATAATATATGATCTTTGCCTAGCCTTAATGATGATGGAGAACACGGCATACTCCTTATATCGGAGATAATATAGGGGGCTAAAACAACCCTTTTAGGTCTCTAAGTGGTTAAGAGCTCATCTAAGTGGTTAACGACCCAAAACCTACATCTCAAATGTTATATTAGGTGGTGTGGTTTTCCTTAAATAATAGTTATGAGTTAGCTTGCATTCATAAATAACAACTATTCATAACTATCGTTATTAATAATGTGACAATTGAATCATGATAAATTTTACCATCTTAAGAAAAAATATGTTAAATTAATATATTTATATGTACAAATATATATGCAATCAATCAGCATATACTTATTAATATGCTATATATGATATGAGTATATACTTGTATGCATATATACTATATGTGGAAGTGTTTTGGGTGAAGCGGTATTCAAGGGGGTCGGGCGCGGGTTTGAGATAATTAGGATTGACAGCGGTTTTCGGTGGGGGTGAGGGATGAGTCGTTGGGATTGGAATCCAGTGGGGTCTTTGTATATGTATATAAATAATGAATGATGATGATATAGTTTGTTGTTAATAAGTGAGAGAGGGAGAATGCATGGCAGCTGATCCCAACTGTCTCTCCCTGTCAACCGGGTAGGTCGTTGGTTGGTTTCATTTTCTCTCTTCTCCTCTTGTCTATTCTAATATTCTTCCCCCGCCACGGTTGGTCGTCAATAATAACATTGCTTGCTTGCTAGCTAGCTCGCTCGCTTAGGCCGACCTCCCTCTCCTGGCCAGCTTTGCACATAAACCATTTCTTATTCGTCTGTATATATTTCTGAGAGACAGACAAACAGTCGGTATAATCAATCAGTCCTCTCTAGATTGTTGCAGCAGAAGCTTTGCAGCTACTGCCGTTGAAGCGGAAGCAGTCATTGTTGCTGTTTTGTCGGATAAAAACTGTATTATTATTGCCCGTGTGATAGAGAAGAGGGGGAAGGAACATCTGTTATTTGTTCTCAATGTTGGATTGAAATTATAGTGCAGAGGCAAACTCTCAGTGTCGTCCTATTCGGTATTGTTTTCGGCCAAAAAAAGGGTGGGAAATGGCTGTGGGGAACACAAAGGCGCCGGGATCAGAGAGTAGTGGAAGTGGAGAGAGGGGGCAGAGAATCAAGGGGCCATGGAGCCCAGAAGAGGACGCAGCCCTCCAGAAGCTAGTGGAGAAGCTGGGTCCTCGCAACTGGTCCCTCATAAGCAAGGGCATCCCTGGCCGATCCGGGAAATCATGCCGCTTGCGCTGGTGCAATCAGCTGAGCCCGCAGGTGCAGCACCGCCCCTTCTCTCCTGAGGAAGACAGAATGATCATGGAAGCCCACTCCATGCACGGCAACAAATGGGCCACCATCGCCCGAATCCTGCCCGGCCGAACTGACAACGCCATCAAAAACCACTGGAATTCTACTCTCAGGCGCAAATGCCTCGCCGAGAAGGACAACAGCGGCGGAGGTCTCCCCTCCGCCTCTGGCCCGGTCCCCACATTCGCCATGGGTGGAGAGAAGCGGAGCAGCACCGATCTACTGTCACACGATGACGGGATAAGCGCTCAGGAGGATCAAGATCAAGATCAAGATCAAGATCGGGATCAGGATCAGGAGGGGAATATGGAAGTGGAATCACAGAGATTCAAGAGGAGGCTCAACTACAGTCCTGAATCCCCAGCCAACTCTCATACCAATACCAATAACACCAATAGCCCTCCGGTTTCCACAGCCCAACAACAAATCCACCGCCCGGTTCCTCTGCAATCCGCCTTTAAATCCTACGGCATCAATCCGGATCCTCCAACGTCTCTATCTCTATCTTTGCCCGGTTCTGGCATGAAGGAAGAAGATTTCAAAACGGAAGACAGAAACCAGAATTCAGCCCCAAAGCCGCAGCAGCAGCAGCAGGATGTTGAGCTGAATGGATTCTCAGGTAGCCAAACCCAGACCCAGCAGCAGCAGGATGTTGAGCTGAATGGATTCTCAGGTAGCCAAACCCAGACCCAGCAGCTTCAATACACGTTCATTCCCCCCTACTTTCAACAGCCAGTGATGACACCTACAAGCATAAATGGCTACTTGAAAACAGATGATGCCATGGTCATGATGTCGGAGGCTGTGAAGATGGCAGTAGGGCAGGCATTTTCATTGGTTTTTCAGTCTTCTCAATCCCAATGTGGGAGTTTAGGTGCGGTTGAAAGCAGCGGGCTTTGTGCTAGCGGAGGACTCCTGGATATCATGAGAGAAATGATTGCCAAGGAGGTCAAGAACTACATGGCGATGTCACAGCCCAATCAGTGCAGTCAAACCGGCGGCCTAAATTGCGCGATGGATTCCTCCCTCCCAAGGAAAGTATAAGAACTTCAATTCAAAACATAACTGCAATGGCTCAAGGACCATCATTCATTCTATCAGGTGAAATCAAAGAAATGCTTGTGGATGCAAGCCCACAAAAAGCATAGAAGAAGAAATTACGATGAACTATATAAACTGCCTCTGAATATATAGTTCCAGCGTTTTTGGGATTGAGAAGCTCTAGTGTAGTAGAACACTATTGGAATAATAAAATTTTTTGGGCAAGTCCTAATTCATCAGTTTGTGAAAAAAATCAATCGCCCACAAAGACCCGAGGTGGGTATCGAGTTAGGGCTTTATGATGTTGCAGATAAAGCTTTTGTTTCTTCATTTTAGGTGTATAAAATCTTTGGGACCAAAGATATTCACTGAAGAACATTTCGATTTCCTTTGTTAATGAATCAGTAAGTTCATTTTGTCTCACATACTCCTTGGCTGCTGCACCATTGGAGTCTGTACATGGTTGCATTCTGAACTTGGCCTTTATCAATGTCTGAGTTATGCCCATTCAAATGCTTGATTTTGTATGAATTTTGTTAATCTAAACCCCGCTTGGTATATAAAGTTTGTAGTCATCCCTGGGCACAGCGAGAGGGTTGGTTCCTTATAATAAGCATTGAGTTATGAACATTAGACCCAGAGCTTCACCTTCTCAAAATCAAAATCTCAGAAACTTTTGTTCTGGACCACAGAAGTTACCAGGCATAGCTTCTGTCTAGCATTCAGGATTATCGCTTAAATGGTTTATCCTAGGTTTATTATCATTCCTTTTGGTTATTCCATAAGAATCCTTGTAATTCAATGTACAATATCTGAAGCATTTAATTACCCTATCCTCTGGAGAAACCCCACCTCCACTTTAACGCATTCAATGCTTTCTTAGAGCAAAAATGTAACTAGTGGTAGCTAGTATGTGAAACTTCGCATCAATTTTGCACTGAATTTTGAGGATTGCAGTTCCTGCTGATATTCATCAGTTTCTAATATGCATTAGGGTTGAAAGGAGATTAGCCTGTAATATGGATGTTTGTACCCATCTCTAGTCTTTCCTTTTTTCCTCCAGATTAAGGACAGTACTGACCTTGCATAACTGAAAATTGAAACTTATTAATTGCTATGAGCAATGCTCACTTTTCTTAATTTAGAAGTATTGCAGGGCAAATAGGATTAAGCTTCTAATTTATGGCTTATAAAATGAAAACCTGACTCCCAACTGTGACATATTGGCAAGGGCCAAAACCTCTTCATCAGGTTCAGAATCACAGCCAATACCAGTCTCAACTAAATTTGGGATATTTTTGGGTGGTCTTAAAATTTTACAGGCAAACTGCCATCCGGAACTGGATTAGAATGAGTTTGTTTTGTGAAGATAACATTTTTATGTATGAATTTGGTAATACTTGGTACTGTTGCATTCAATACAGAAGTATTTCCATGCCGAGTACTAGAATAGAAGAATCAATGACTGGATTTTAACAACAACCAACCTATACCAGCTTTAGGTGAAAAGGAAAAAGAGATTCATGGATGGCAATTCAAACAATTCTTTCCATTTTATAACATGCCAATTTCCAATCCGAAATCCCATGTCAGCCTGATTGTATAGTGAATTGCTTAAGGCTTGATATATATTTCAGGATGATCTAATGATTCAGAGCTAGCTAACTATTGAAAATGTCCTAAACGAATTTCGCTCTTGAATGCCAATGTAGTATAATAGCTGTTGGGCAAAATTAAACATGAACCTCATACTGCCTTGATCTAGTTACTAACAATGGCTATATAGCCTCAATATTCATGTGCAAAGAATCATTGAGTTTAGGCATCATGTCTGGAGGCTTGAAATTTTATAGGACTTGTGAAAAGATCTGGAGACTACTGCCTTGAATTTTGATAATGGGTAGGAACACTGTTCATTCTACATCTCAATGGATACCCTGACAAACTTTTCAAATTGGGCTTCATGTCTACTCCACTATATGTAAAGGACATATTTTTCAAATGCCTCCTCTTGTACATGAATTATAGGCTCTTTAGAGAGCTTAGCAGTCGGTGCAAACTAACTCGTTATTACAGAGCAGGGTCTAAAAAGAAATATATTATCTACAACAAAGCTGCTTTTCCATCACTAAAACAAAAACTACCAAAAGAATGTGGGCATTGATAATTTTGGTTTTCATTCCATTGATCAGGTTACATCTAAAGCTAATGCATAAATATTTACAGATTTCAGGCAAGCATAAATATTTATGGATTTCAAGCACTTCCTGCAAAAACCTAAGAATATTATCTTTATTTCATTATGAAAAAGATATTAAACCATTAATTTCCTACCATGCCCAGTGGCATTAAGATGCACATGAAGCATTTTTATATAAACAAATGTAGGTTATGTTCCTGGGATGATAAAAATCATTCACAGTGATTCCTAAATCTAGTAAAATATGAGTTGAATTCTGCATCATTGTTAAGTACCAGTCAACATGTTATAACACTGATGTTATAAATGAATCCTATTCCTAACAATACAAAATATCAATATCATTATGTATGATTGCCACTTGTCAGTGAACACCTATTAATAACATAAATACACTTTTACTTTTCACCCAACTTCACTCAGCTTAGCTTTTTTACACCTGGACCATATTCATTCTCTCATTGAGTTCTCATGGAAAGAGTTGACCTATATAAAGACTTATAATCTCAAACTTGTTATTATAATTTTTATATTCAAAATATTAAAAAACTGTTATTATAATTTTTATATTCAAAATATACAAAAATACATTTTGTTTCAAACTTGTTATTATAATTTTTATATTCAAAATATACAAAAATACATTTTGTTTCAAACTTGTTATTATAATTTTTATATTCAAAATATACAAAACACAATTTTTTATGTTCAAAATATACAAAAACACATTTTATTTCAAACTTGTTATTATAATTTTTATATTCAAAATATACAAAACACAATTTTTATATTCAAAATATAAAAAACACATTTTGTTTCAAACTTGTTATTATAATTTTTAATTTCTATATAACCTATTATTATAGTTTCTATATTCAAAATATACAAAAGGTTGTTATCATACTTTTTCTAGTCATATTATACAATACGAAATGCACACTATCTTCGTCACCCACTCTTCTCAATCAATATTCCCTTCACCACTCGCTCTTCTTAAATTAGATTGTACATTTATACACGGTAATACAAAAATAAGTTGTTTCTGGCTCTTCTTAAATTAGATTGTAGATTTATACACGGTAATACAAAAATAAGTTGTTTTACAAAAGTGCGTTGAGTTTAGTCACTACTTTTGGGATTTTGTTTAGCTTAAAAATTAAAAGAATTTTGCAATTTGTTAATTAATCTTAATATTTAAAATATTACATCATTATTTATGTTATATTATTTTATTATTAGAATTTTAGAATTTTAAATTTTTTACATATGAATATTATATTATATATATATAATTTTGTATTATTAATAATTTTATATAATATTATGTATATTATTTTAATAATAATATCTAAAAAATAATATAATTTGATATAATTTAAAAATATTTAACTTTTATATTATATTCACTTATTTATATATGACTCATTATTAACATAGGTCGAACTAAATAAAATTTTTGGAAAGCATTTGAAACAATATTATTAGGTGTTATTTAAAAAAACAAATATCTAATTGAAGTAAGTAGCAATGTTAATAGTTACTTGTGGAAACAAAATCATAACTTCTTCATAAATACATCATAAGGTGAACCTACACATGCACCTTGTTTCAACCGTGACTTTTAGTATATTATATATATTATATTTAAATATAAAAAACAAATGACTAAATTTGGTCAATAGGACTTGAGAAAGAAGGTATAAAAAAGAAAAAGAAAAGTCTTTATAAAAGGAAACAAGTATTTTTTGACTTGGTTTGAGAAAAAGTTAGATCAAAATGACATGAGAAGAGATATAAAGATATAAGATTCTATTTCTAGAAATCCCATGGAAAATGATATTTTTTAACATTTGAAATAAAAAAGCGAATACACTATGATAAATTTGTACTATAAACAAAACATCCATTTTGGATTGTACATAAGACTTCATGTGAAGTGCTACCTTGAAAGTCAATAAAATCTACATGTAGCTTTCTATATAGTTTAATAATGGGGTAGTTAGACAAGAGATTCTAAATGGAGTTAGATATGGGCTATGGGACGACTTCTTTCTTGAATGGATAAGCTTTCCAATGAAAATGGCAACACATCTATGGTCTTCATAATGAATCCATGATCTCAAAGTGTGGTGATCTTTAAATGGGCAATAATATGCAAATGATTAAAACACCAAATTGGGTTTTTATATAGAGAGAGTGGGGTGTTGAGGAGGTGGGGAAGCTCCAACCCTCATAATGTAATATATGCACTCTAATGTATTATTAATTAAACTAACAATGGATCTAATAAGAAAGACTTGCTTTGTTTGTGTTAAGTAAATTATGTTTAATTTAGTACATTTCCCTATTATATGTTGTTGTCGTGGATCCATGGTTTTGTTGTGCAATGTGGCATGAGAATAAGGTTCGCTCTTTAAAAATAAATTTATGATAGAGAAATGATCCTAGGGAAAAGAGATTGTGGAAACATGAAAAAGTATGGTACTTAAAGAGATGCAAAACAATTGTGAATAAATAATTGTAGGGATGGAGAAGTGAATAAGGAGTTAGGAAGGAAATCAAAATAGTGAAGATGAGGAATTAAGTGAACCCAAACCAAAGGAATAAGAAGAGAAAACCATAGTAGATGGATATGTTGTAGTACATTTAGTATTCTATAGATTATGTCTAATTTAATGCATTTCCTCATTATTATGTTGTTGTCGACGATTTATGGATTTGTTGTGTGATTTGGTATTAGATTAGGTTTGAATCACAAACATAAGACTTATAGTAGAGATTGAATTTTAGCAAAAAGAAATAGTGGAAGAGTGAATAAGCATAGTGTGCAAACGAGGAAGAATGATTAAATAATTGTAGGTATCGAAGAGATGAATGAGGAATTAGAAGGAAAACAAAGAGTAAAGATGAGAATTAAGTGAAATGAAAACAAAGGAAGAAGAAAAAAAATCATAGTAAATACAAATGTTACACAAGAAGTTATAAATTTGCTAAAGATTAAAAAATCAATAAAAGTCAAAGTAAGTTATAAATTTGCTAAAGATTAAAAAATCAATAAAAGTCAAAGTTTTTATTTATTTATTAGATTCAAAGACAAAGGATGGCATTTTTTAAATTTGTGAGATAAAAAAATACTTTGAATATGAAAAAGCTGGGCTCAACAAAAGTAAATCTTATAGTAATTAATTAAAAGACACGTAAGAATTCAATTTAGTTGCTTACAAAAAGTACTAAAATCATAAAACACATTTCAAATCTGAAAACATTTTGTTATGAGAAATTATGGAAATGTTCTATTTTATATTGACATGGAAATTACATTCACATTGATAACACGATATACAACTTATTATATTTATAGACGTATATTTTTTCATATACAAGTTAATAGGCAACCTTGTATCATATTGTATCATATCAAATATAAATCTAGAAAACGATTTTATCATTATCAACTTTGTATATATAATGAGATTGCTAAAATCATTAGCAAAGAAAATCATTATTCATTATATTATAGTGGTATGTTACTTTTACAAACTTTGGAATCTTGTAATGTAGTGATGTTGTTTCTCTTTGTAGCAATGTGTTATTCATAAAATAAAATAAAAAGAGCATGACCTGTTTTATCCAACTATTTTTCTTCTTATTTTTTTATATGGCCTTTTTTTAAAGAAGTAGTTATGTTTATGGATATTAAACTTGGAAATATTTCAATGTGTCTATTTCTATTGGTAATGTGTTTACATTAATGTATTTAAATTTGAATTATAATGATATATTAATTTAACATTTTTTTTATACAACTTTATTGTATTTTTTTTGGGTTTTTGTTAGAAACCTAATTCTATAGGATTATGGTGTGTAAGGAATATGAAGAGTCATAAGATAATGTTAGGAACCCGTATCAACCCTTCTTTTTATTTTGTTAGTATATTATTGTTGGACGCATATGCTTTGTAAGTTGTCCCGTAGTAGTATATGTTCCATGGTATTGATCCATAATATTGGACGCATATGCTTTGTAAGTTGTCCTGTAGTATCATATGTTCCATGGTATTGATCCAGAGTATCAGACACATAGACTTAGTATATAAGTACGTGTTGAGGCCAATGAAGGCATCCATGAGTTATTTGTATTGAGCTTGCTCAAAGGAAGTTTCCCCCTCGAAGTGGCCTGCGATCAATAAAAATATTCTGTGTTCTCATATATCGTGCATTTTCATCAATTAATTGCTGCAGGTTCCTCACATCTGGTATCAAAGCACTTTCTTGGGCTCGTTGAATGGAATTTTTGCCAATTTTTTTTCGCATCAGTATTGTTCCTTTCAATTGTAGGTTCGGATCCGGGAATAATCCCTATCTGCTTAATTGTGGGAGTACTTGGACATAGCCCTAAAATTTATTGTGAGGAGTACCATAGGAACCCCGAAGTAGCTGGCCCATTGAGAGGACCTGCCAACGAAAAGGGCAACGACCCCTACCTGATTAACTAGTTCCCACTTGTGAGGTAAACCAATAGCTGTCATTTATGGCAAAGCAGTTATCAATTTTACCTGAGCCGTGGAGTGAGGGGTACTACCCCAATATGCAAGCTGTTAGATAGTATTGATGGCCGAGTGAATCCCCTGAAACTTTTGGAAGTCGCACATAACTGGGGTCCATATCTATTTCCAGATAATAAATAGAAGATTACATCTGTCCAGAACGGTTGCAGATCAATTCCGAGCCGTTGCAGATCCATTTCGAAAAAAAAATAAAAAATAAAAAATAAAATCCTGTGTTTTTGCTATATGTTCTTTGTTTTAACCTTGTTTCCCTTGAAAATTCACTGACACCCTTGAAATCCCATTATGTATATTTCATTCCCGAGGACCCTATCCCAAATTCCACTTCCCAAAGCCAGAAATCCCACATCTGTCTATTCTTAGGGTTTGCCATAAATTCTTCAATTTTCACCCAGTCGCCTTCAAATTTTGCCACAATGTTCATTTCTTAATTCTGCTTCTTTGTCTCTCTCTGACAAATTTTCTCTTTCTTTCACCCTGCTTCTGAAATCCCCATTTTCTGCTTCCCTTTCCATTAGAAAGTGTCCAAAACCTAGTCAAACCCCAATTACCCATCAGAGTTTTTCCCATATCCAAATTTTCCTTTGCAAAAGAAGTTTCTGTTTTTGTTTTTCTACCCAGTAAAAAAAAGACTCCTTGTTATGGTTGTCACCCGCGCAGGAGAAAAAATCATGGAGGAAGAACTTGCATCCCTCAAAACCAAACTCCAAGATCTGGGCGAAAACATTTCTCAGCCTCCATCTTCAACATTCAACCATGAACAATAAACGAGGGCCAGAATCTTCTGTAGACACTGGGTTCTTTTCTTACAACAATTTTTGTGGGTCGAAACTTGATTTTCCTCGCTTCAATGGTAATGATCCGACTGGATGGATATACCAGGGAGAACAATATTTCAGTCTGCATAAAACTTTTGGTGTCAACAAAGTTCGACTTTCATTTGTAACATGAATCCCTTCAATGGTACTGTTGGTACATCTAGGCTCATGAAGAGCCAAACTGGACATATTTTTGCCAACTCCTTTTGCAACGATTTGGTCCTAGTGCTTTTGATGACTTCACAGGAGCACTCACTAAACTTCGCCAAATTGGCATTGTGAGAGAGTATCAAACATAATTTGAGAAACTAGCCAATCACACAGAAGGATTGTCTGATGAATTCTACAGGAGTTGTTTTATCAGTGGTCTAAAGGATGCAATCCGATCTAAGGTTAAAATGTTCTGTCCCAACACAATGATGGAAGTCCTAGGGTTGGATAAGATGGCAGAGGACAAGCTCACAACCCAACAATGCTCCACCTCCACTTTTGTTCCATTTAGAAATATGTTTTCCCGATGATCTCCCATCACGCCAGCTCCTCAACCAACTCCTATCAAGCATTTTTCTGAAGAAGAGATGCGGGCACATAGAGAAAAAGGGCTTTGTTATAATTGTGATGAGAAATTCACTCGGGGACATAGATGTGTTGAGAAAATGCTTTATCTCTTGGATGTGGATTCTCTGCTTGCCTCTAAACTTGGTGCAGAAGTTCTAGATACAATAAATGATCAGGTTGACATTCAGCAGCCACGTGTTGACTCTCTGTCTCAGGACGAACACCCAGAGATATATCTCCTTGCGTTAGCCGGAGTCAGCACCCCACAAACAATGTGGGTCAAGGGTTATTTCAAGAAGCTCCCTCTTACAATACTCATTGATTTTGGTAGCACTCATAACTTCATTGACCCTCAGATCGCTAAATAAGATGATTGTTTTGTCCATCCTTGCTCCAAATTTGAAGTCATGATTTCCAATGGGGGCACCTTACCTTGCAAGAGGAAGTGTCGCAATGTGCGTATCTCTATGGGATATTATAACCTGCGCTTTGACATGTTTAACTTGGCCTTAGGAAGATGTGATGTGGTTTTGGGTGCTCAATGGTTACACACACTTGGCCCTATCTTATGAGATTTTGCTGAACTTTGGATGCAGTTTTCAGTGAATGGGAAAAAACACACATTTATGGGCTTACAACCAGGGTCTCTCCGCATCATCAGTTGTCATGTCCCCAATTAAATGATTTCCAGATAAATAATTAAGTTGGCCTACCCAATTCCTAAGGGTTATTTGGAAGAATTAAAATATTGACATTTAACCCCAAGGTCTATAGTTTCTAATGAAAATTAAATATTCTAAATTGATGGTGGAAAAATAGGCCAATAAATTATGGAATCAATGTTAAATGCTCCAAAATGAAGTGGCATTAGGTCTTATTTGGACTTGGGGGTGCATAAGTGGTCATGTGGGGTCCACATGAGAGAATATTCCTCCTTTAAACATGGAGCCATCCCCAAATTCGAGTTGGAAGGGAAGAGGTAACATTCATGAAGGAAGATGAAGAGTCATAGAGCTAAAAATAGGCAATGAAAGATTCTATGACAACTATGACAAGTATTATGACACTTATGACAACTTCTATGACACCTATGACACTTATGATAGATTATATGACATCTATGACAATGTAAGAGCTAAAAATAGACCAAGAGGGAGTATGATAGGAGTTAGACATCTCCAAAGCATCCAAAAGATTCCCCAAGTCGAATTCATGGAGGAGTTGGAGACAAAAGATGAGCCAAGTGTCATGTGGGGCCAATGAAAGGTCATAACCCCCACTAATTGGAATTTCATGAGTAATTAGGAGATAATTTGAGTTCTAAGGAGGTAAATTAGTCAAATAAATTTATTAAAAGGAAGCCAAGTCGAAATGGAGTAGATTTTGATCAATTTTTATTTGCATCTTTGCAATTTGGAGAGCTTCAAGCTTATCCTTGCATGGTGGATGTTCATCCTCCCTACCTTAGTACCAATTTTGAGGGTGCAAGATTCCCATCCAAGTTGGTTGATGGAGAGGCCATTCAAAACTCTAAAAAGAGATTCATGGAGATGTTTTGATGCAGGTTCAACTCCCATCTAAGTTCAATTTCATATTCTCTCTTCCTTCTCTATTATCATTCTCCTATCTTTCTCTCAATGTTCATGTAAAGTGAGATAGCACACTCTTTGTTGCATATAGATAAGGGAAAGATGTTGTTTAGACCTTATGAACTTGTTAATGGATGAATAAATCTGTAATTCATATATCATGAGAGATACAACTTGAAATACTAAGCACTTCATGTACTATTTCTCTAGGTAACATTGATATTCGAGCTAGTTTTCTCTTTCTCTCAATGTCATGTAAAAGTGTGATGGCGCACTTCTTGTTGCATCTAGCTGATGGAGGATTAATATTTCAAACTTATGGACCTATTAGTTTATGCATAAATATGTAATATACATATCATGAGATCCACAGCTTGAAATCCCTTGGACCATAAAAGAAAATTCAAGCAAAAACCACCATTTTGAGCCATTGTGCCCTTGTATACATTTATGAAACTTTGAGCAATTATATATTAGTTTTGCACAGGAATTCTTCTGATTTTTGTAGATTTTTGAGAATCCTATTATTTACTGTACATGAGATATAAATTTTATGCATAACCCTTCTTGAATTTTCTTAGAATTCCATGTAAACATATCTGCTATCTTGCTCACAATTTCCAAGCAATGAATGTGTTTCCTAACCTTCTGTTTTAAGAGTGCCTTAGAAAGCTATAAATATGAATCAATGATGCACCTAGGTTGTTTTGGAGGTCAGTAATATGATCCAAGTCTATGTTCTGAAATTTGTGAGTTTCGTACATCATTTGGGAAGCCAAAAGAGTCATCTACCCTTGGGGGATTTAACATCGATTTTCCTAGTATTTTTGTCTTTCATTATCCAGTTGTAAATACAAGTTTTTGAAGTCTTTAGCAAGTTTCCAAGCATCTAATAGCTGCATTAGTGTGTCCTAACACACCTCAATCCACTCCAGATAGTTTGGGGTTTCACTAGTCCAAGGTTCGAAAATTGACCAAATTGAGTAAATTTTCAAATTAGGGATATTACAGTGGTATCAGAGCATGATCCTTGCACCTGTGCATTAATATAATACATTGAAGAATAATTTGCAGCAATGTATTACTATTATGATGACTCGTATGAGTACAATGCTTATGAGTAGTATGAAGATGATTGTGAGCAATATGAAGAAGAATGTTAATGGTATGAGGAAGAGGTGCCATCATGCAACACTTATTACAATTTCACAAGGAATGAAGGTTATTCTTATGACCCTATGTATGATGAATATGTATGTTCTGAACCACCAAAGGATAATTCTATGAATGAATTACAAATATTGATAGCAACATGTTAAACCTTTCCCCAACAATATCAGGCATATCTTGATCTGTATAAGGGAGATACAAAAAAGGCTAAATGCCATTCCTTTTGAAGACTTTGTTTATTGGGTGTTTGAAAATAGGCCCAAAAATGAAGATGTGGAGTTAGTGAAGAAAGGTCTATTCCCTTATTGCAAAAGACCTTGGAGAGAAACTCATATATTTTTGAGTGAAAAGGAGGAGCGAAATGAGGAGACCCATGAGCCACCTAGTTTTGAAGGTGGTGAAGTAGAAGAAGCATTACATGAAGAGGATCGAATTTCACTCCCAAGTGACTTTGAAAAATATGAAGAAACATCACATGAGCATGAAGAAGATTCCATTGAAAATACTGAAGATCATTCTGAGACACACTCTACTTTGGACATGAATCAAAGAGCATCTACTGATGGATGCTTGGACTATGAAGGAGTCCTTACTAATGGGTGCTCACACCTCTATGTTGGTGACATAGATATCACTTTTGAAAGTGTTTCTGCAAGCCAAAGTTCCATTAAGTATGAAAATTAAGGCCTTGTAGCAGTTGAAGAAGAACCAAGATCAAATTCCCCATCACCACTTAAGCTTAATGAAGTTGGTCCAAGAAGAAAGTTCAAAGAAGAGGAGGTCCCTATACAAGAGCCTCTTTTTCTTGAAGGGCCATCAAAGATGAATGAAAAGAAGATCCAAGAGACCCTTAGCACACTCCATGACACTCAAGCATTGGTGTTAAATTTGTGTTGGAGAGTTTCTTCATTGAAGGATCCATCCTTCCTTGAAGACATGGAGAAGATTCAAAGAGCAATGTGCAACATCGAAGGTAATGTCATGTCTTTGATTTTTTATAGAAACAATTTGGTTGAGCTTAATGAATGGTTACATGGAGTATACTTGAAGAATAATGAGGATATTCATAAGCTCAAAATGAAAAATGAACAACTTCTTGATAGGTTTCAAGATACTTGTTCTTCCTCCTATGTTTTAGATTGTCAAATGGTAGATTGCTTGGAGGGTTCTCATGACATGATGGATCATGAGAAACATGGCACCTTGCATGTGCTTGATGTGTTTGAATATGATCTTGATGAGAGACAAACACTTGCTGTGGTGGAAGAGGAACTTGAGTTGCCTCTTGGAAATGGTTACACACTTTTTGAAGAAGTGTACGATTCCCCTACCTTGGAACCAACCTATGAGGAACGTTTTTCACTTTTGAAGGAGGTGCATGATCCTACCCTTCTGGAGCCTTCATATGATGACACTTTTTCATTTTTAAGACCATTTGGGTGACTTGGTTCATTCTACTACATCCTACACTTCCATATTTTGCAGCATTCATCCTAATGAAGTATGTGTGAAAGGTTTCTTTTTGAAGGTGCCACATGAGGAGTATAAAAATCCTATCTCCCCTTTTGAAGATGTCATGACTAGAGAACTTTATTCTTTACATTTGCAGCAACATCCTTTGTTACTTTATGACAGTACACATCTACATGGATGCACCTATGATGTTCACTTGAGTCACTTGAAGACTCATGATTTTCCTTGCTCCTGGCTTAGTTCAATTGATGTTGGAGGAACTTCATCCAATACTTGGGTGAAGAGATATATGATTGGAGCACATTTTTATTGGCATAAACATCCTTTGTCATTTCTTGATGATACACATATCCATGGATGCATAAATGGTACTTCTGTGAGCCCCTTGAAGGCTCATTGTTTTCTTTGCTCCCTAATTGGTTCAAATTTTAGTGGAAGTTCTTCATTCAGTTCTTGGATGAAAGAACACATGGATGATTATTTTGTTGCATATTACGTTCTTTTGGATTAGCATGGACATATTTTCTTGTGGGATGATTCCTACTCTTTTGGTGATGAGACATGGGAATTTCACCCTTGTCCTTTGAGCTTCAATGGTCTCGCTCTTGATTCTTGTGTGCATTTGGCACATGGGGACTATCTGGTTGATTGGGGGAGACTTGTTTGCATTCGGCCTCACTTTAAAGATATGTATTTCATGATGGAGAGTCTCTCTTGGTATCGACCCAACCTTGAAGAAGTTCATATTTTGTTGCAAGGGACCTCAAGGTTTCAATTGTGCATTGCAAATGTTGAACTTCCAGTGTGGTGGTATGATCTTTACACCCTTCCTTGCATTTTTCATAGTGATGAATTTTTATTGTTGTTACTGATGTTTGGAAAGATGCATATGAGACAATGGGATCTTGGCATTCTTTAGAATGTTAGTTTTCCACATGTGACACTGCCACTCAAAGATTTGAAACTAAGGAAGTGGGATCTGGGCAATATTTTTCATGCAAGTTTTTGTGGTAGAGCATGCCTATATTTTGGAATGCAATACAAGCAATGGGATCCCAGTGTTTCTTGGTTTCAACTCACTTGGAGCAGCAGTTCGATTGTTGGCTTAAGAGAGAAATCCAACCTTCACTTGTTCGAGTTCATATTTGCAAAGCAATGTTCCAGTTTCCTATGTGGGATACCTTTTGAGAGATGGATTCAATCTTCACATGCTTGGTGTTCATGGCATTACATACTAGAAATTTCACACCATGCATGTATCAGGATCATTTGGGAACCTGGGATAATTTTTGGCCTCATTGGTTTCAATTTTTTGGGGAAACAAGTAGTATGGGAGATTGAGTCACCACTTGAGAAGGTGATTGTAATCAAAGTAGTGCAGTAGCATGCATGGTGGTTCCTCTCTAAAATTTTCATGGAATCTTGAAGACACAAAGTTGGGAAAATCAATGGCAACTTCAAAGAATTATACAGTGAGAAAAAAGGTTGAAAGTTCAAAAAGGGTTTCCAAAATGTGAAAGAGTACATGAGTGCCACTACTCAGAGTTTTAGAAGCAAAGTTTTGGAAAGGAAGCAGGTTCTTCAACATCCATGTTTGAAATTGCTTGAGGACAAGAAATCTTGGGTGGGGAGGACTGTCATGTCCCCAATTAAATTATTTTCAGATAAATAATTAAGTTGGCCTACCCAATTCCTAAGGGTTATTTGGAAGAATTAAAATATTGACATTTAACCCCAAGCTCTATAGTTTCTCATGAAAATTCAATATTCTAAATTGATGGTGGAAAAATAGGCCAATAAATTATGGAATAAATGTTAAATGCTCCAAAATGAAGTGGCATTAGGTCCTAGTTGGACTTGGGGGTGCATAAGTGGACATGTGGGGTCCACATGAGAGAATGTTCCTCCTTTAAACAAGGAGCCATCCCAAAATTTGAGTTGGAATGGAAGAGGTAACATTCATGAATAAAAAGGAAGAGTCATAGGGATAAAAATAGGCAATGACAGATTCTATGACTACTATGACAAGTATTATGACAAATTCTATGACACCTATGACACTTATGACAGATTCTATGACATCTATGACAATGTAAGAGCTAAAAATAGACCAAGAGGGAGTATGATAGGAGTTACACATCTCCAAAGCATCCAGAAGATTCCCAAAGTCGAATTCATGGGGGAGTTGGAGACAAAATATGAGCCAAGTGTAATGTGGGGCCAATGAAGGGTCATAACCTCCACTAATTCGAATTTCATGAGTAATTAGGAGATAATTTGAGTTCTAAGGAGGTAAATGTTGAATATTGTAACTTCAAATAATATTATAATTGTACTTTATTATTCTGGAGATGTTTCATCCCTCCGAGGTAACCCTATTATGTATCCGGAGATGTTTATTCCTCCGAGGGTTTGTATTAACTAGGGTTATTAGACCCACCATGTGGGGGTCGGCCCTGTGGTTACATTTTTGGGGTTATTAGACTTCTCCAGGAGAGGTCGGCCCCATTAGGTCTTTTAGTCAATTGGGAGTCAGTATAAATAAAGGAGGTGAACTCCTCATTAGATCACTCACTCACTTGTGGAAGAGTGCGCACTTGTCTGGGAGATCTGCTAAGGAGACAAAGAAGGAAGGAGCACATCTTGTATTTTGGTTGATCATCTTATTGAGGAAAGCTTTGCTGGGTTTTCTACCCCATGAGGGTTTCCTAGGGTATATTCTGTGTCTATCTTGTGATTATGTTTCTTTAAGTGATCTTGCTAGTCTATTTGGTTTAAACTTAACATGGTATCAGAGCTAGACTGAATAGGACATCTTTCACAAGGTAAGAATACCTCTCTCTCCGGGAAAGTCAAACCCTAATTCTACCAAAAGTGCGATAAAATTTTGTTCCAGATTCCGGAAAAGTGAAAAGTAACTTTTCAGGTAAGTCTGCTCTGTCTCTTGGACTCCCCCAAGAGAAGATGGCTCCAAACACTAAGCTTGAAGACAAGCTAGAAGGTATAGAAAATTTCCGGGCATGGAAATACAGAATTGGTCTCATTCTTGAGGAGAATGATCTTGCTCATTATATCAAGGAAGAAGTTGCAGAACCAGAAGGAGATGAAGCCAAAGAAAAACACAGGAAGGATCTGATTAGGGCAAAGAGAATCATAGCTGATTCTATTAAAGACCACTTGATTCCCCAAGTGGCTTCCAAGAAGACTCCAAAGGAAATGTATGATGCCCTAGGAAGAATGTATGAAGGAAAGAACATCAATAGGAAGATGAATCTAAGGACTCAGTTGAAGAGTACCAAGATGCACAAAGGAGAATCCATTCAAGACTACTTCTCAAGAGTCTCTCTAATCAAGGAGCAACTAGATGCCATTGGTGATACTCTTGATGAAGATGAACTTGTGATGATAGCTCTAAATGGTCTCACTAGATCATGGGAATCCTTCATACAAACCATGTGTGCCAGAAAAGAAAGCATGAAGTTTGATATAGTATGGGAGGATTGTGTTCAAGAAGAAGCTAGGGTTTCCAACAGAGAAGCATTGCTCAAGGAAGATGACCAAGCCTTGGCCACCCATACCAAGAGAAGAAAGAATCGATCCTACCTTAAGAAGGATAGTCAAAAGGAGTCCCATCCTCCACAAAGATTTCAAAAGAAAAGGGGATCCTTCCAAGGAAGAGATTACTCCTCATTCCAATGTTTCATTTGTCACAAATTAGGACACATTGCCAAAGACTGTCCTAACAAAAAGAAAAAGGGTACTTACCACAGAAGACATCATGCACATCTTGCAGAAGATGAGAGTGAAGAAGAAGTTGAAGAGGAAGAAAGGCCTCTCAAGAAAAGATCTAGAAGAGAAGAATAAGATGAAGAAAGGACCTTCTCCAAAAGAAGACCTAGAAGAAATGAAGAGGAAGATGTAGAAGAGTATGTTCTTTTCTCCGCACTCTCTGGATCTATAACACCTGGAGAAGGTACATGGGTCATTGATAGTGGTGCCTCAAAGCACATGACAGGACAAAAGAAGACTCTATCAAATCTTGAAGAAAAGACCTCTCCACTAAAGGTATCTCTTGGAGATAACTATCAATATCCCATTAAGGGAATTGGTGAAGCAAACTACAAACTTGATTCTGGAACCCCCATGAAGATGAAGGAAGTTTTGTATGTTCCAGGATTGAAGAAGAATTTGCTTTCAATCTCAGCATTGGACAAGAAAGGTTATAGAGTTGCATTCATTGATGGACAAGTGTTAATGTGGTCCAAAGGCAAATCTATTAAGGATGCAATTGTCATTGGTGAAGAGGAAGGAGGTTTGTATAAACTCAAGGGTCATCCAGAAGCTGCCCTTGTTCATGAAACCTCTAGTCCCAGTGAGCTATGGCATAGAAGACTAGCTCACATTAACTACAAAGCCTTACCCTATGTAAGTAAGGTGGTCATAGGACTACCAGATTTGAAGGTTGATCATGATGGCTCATGTAAAGGATGTAAGAAAGGGAAGAATGTCAAGAACCCCTTTCCAAAGAGTGAAACAAAGACTAAGAGTATCTTGGAGCTAATACACTCAGATGTATGTGGTCCAATGCCCACCACCTCTCTAAGTGGATTTGAATACTATGTTTCATTCATTGATGATCATTCCAGGAAAACTTGGATATACTTTCTAAAAGGTAAGAACGAAGTTTTTGGAAAGTTCAAAGAGTTCAAGGCTCTAATAGAAAATCTCTCAGAAAAGAAAATCAAGATTCTCAGAACAGACAATGGTGGAGAATATACTTCAAAAGAGTTTGAAGATTTTTGTAAAGAAGTCGGAATCAAGAGAGAACTAACCACTCCCTACAATCCCCAACAAAATGGGGTTGCAGAAAGGAAAAATAGAACCATCATGGAAGCTGTGAAGACTATGATACATGACCAGGATCTTCCCATGTATCTATGGGCTGAAGCAGCCAAGACAATAGTATATGTTCAAAACAGATTATCTCATAGTGCTCTTGATTTCAAAACTCAAGAAGAAGTGTTTACTGGAAAGAAGCCCGAGGTAAGCCACCTTAAAATATTTGGGTGTCCTGTGTACATCCACATTCCAAAAGAAAAGAGAACCAAGTTGGATCCTTCTGGTAAGAAAGGAATATTTGTTGGTTATTGTGAATCATCCAAAGCCTTCAGGATTTACATACCAGGCTTTCATCATATAGAAATCAGCAGAGATGTAACTTTTGATGAAGAAGCACCTCTCAAGAAATCAAGAAAATTCCAACTTGAAGAAATCTATGAAGAAGATCCTTCTTCTAGAAACTCAGAAGCTGTTCACATCCCTGAAGATAATCCACCAGAGGATCATGACATGTTGGAACCACAAGAACCTCCTATCTCAGATTTATCAAAGAAAAGAAGGCCAGCATGGGCTAGAGATATTATCCAAGGGGCTGAAAAATATGGTGCTCCTGAAGGCTCCATTAGGGAAAGAAAGAAACCAAAGCTAGTGTCCAACTATATGGCCTTGATGTGTGATCTTGTGGATCAACTACCTACTAGCTATGAAGAGGCAGCTCAAAAGAAAGAATGGGTAGAAGCAATGACAGAAGAATATCAGTCAATAATGAAAAATGATGTTTGGGATATAGTTCCCAAACTAAGAGATAAAAGTGTGGTTTCTTCCAAATGTATTTTCAAGATAAAACATGCTGCAGATGGTAGCATTGAAAAATACAAGGCAAGGTTTGTAGCTAGAGGATTCTCTCAAAAGGAGGGAATTGACTATGAAGAAACATTTGCACCAGTTGCTAGGTATACTTCAATTAGAACTATCATGGCACTTGCATCCATGATGAAATGGAAATTGCATCAAATGGATGTTAAGACATCTTTTCTGAATGGTGTAATTGAAGAAGAAGTATACATAGAACAACCTCAAGGTTTTGAGGTCAAAGACGGAAGGACCCATGTATGCAAACTGAAAAAGGCATTATATGGATTGAAGCAAGCTCCTAGGGCTTGGTACGGAAGGATTGACAGTTTCTTAACAAGCATGGGATTTACCAAAAGTAAAGCTGACCCCAATATTTATCTTAAAGTGATGGATGATGAACCTGTTATATTGCTGTTATATGTAGATGATCTATTTCTAACCGGAAATGAGAAACAAATTATTGAAAGCAAGAAGAAGCTTTCTTCAGAATTCGAAATGAAAGATCTTGGATTAATGCACTACTTCTTAGGCTTAGAAGTGTGGCAAGAGCCAAAAGGAATCTTTCTAAATCAAGGTAAGTATACTGTGGAGATTCTCAAAAGATTTGATATGTCGGAGTGTAAAGCCATGGCCACTCCCATGGACTCCAACCTGAAACTATTAGTTAATGATTCATCAGAACTAGTGGACGTAACCCTATACAGACAAATCATTGGATCATTGATGTATTTGACAAATACTAGGCCGGATATATTCTTTGCTGTAAATACCCTAAGTCAGTATCTAGTAGAACCTAGAAAGGTTCACCTTATAGCTGCAAAGCATATAATGAGGTACCTAAAAGGTACATTGGACTTTGGCCTATACTATCTTGGAGGTAATGAACTCAAGTTACATGGTTACTCAGATTCTGATTGGGGAGGTAGTGTCTCAGACAGAAAAAGTACTTCAGGTGGATGTTATGGTCTTGGATCTGCCATGATCTCCTGGTTCAGCAAGAAACAATCTAGTGTGGCCCTCAGTATTGCTGAAGCAGAATATATAGCCGCTTGCTTTGCCAACTGTGAAGCAGTGTGGCTTCGGAAACTTTTATCTGGAATATTTGACTTAGAAATGGATCCCACTGTGATTATGTGTGATAATCAAAGCTGCATTAAGATGACTGAAAATCCTGTGTTCCATGATAAGTCAAAACACATTGAGATCCGTTACTTCTATATACGAGACATGGTGCAGAGAGGAGCTATCAAGCTCGAGTATATAAGCACTGAGGATCAGATTGTCGATATCCTGACTAAACCTTTGTCTCGAGTAAAGTTTGAATACTTCCGAGACAAGCTTGGTATAGTCCAGAAGGACCCTCCTCGAAAGGGGGAGTAGTATAGTACTTGATAACAATTCTGTCCCTTAAATTTTGTTTTGTTGCACTTGGTTCCTTAGAATTATTTAGATTTAGAACTCTTATATATATATATCTTTGATGTTAGATGTATTAGTGAGAATACATGCTAGATTTATACATGTTTTGATGTGATGTATACATGTCTTGATGTTAGATGTATCAGTGAGAATACATGCTAGATGTATACTTGTTTTGATGTGATGTATACACGTTTTGATGTTAGATGTATTAGTGAGAATACATGATAGATGCATACATGTTTTGATGTGATGTATACATGTTTTGATGTTAGATGTATTAGTGAGAATACATGCTAGATGTATACATGTTTTGATGTGATGTATACATGTCTTGATGTTAGATGTATTAGTGAGAATACATGCTAGATGTATACATGTTTTGATGTGATGTATACAGGTTTTGATATTAGATGTATTAGTGAAAATACATGCTAGATGTATACATGTTTTGATGTGATGTATACATGTTTTGATGTTAGATGTATTAGTGAGAATACATGCTAGATGTATACATGTTTTTGATGTGATGTATACATGTTTTGATACATGTTTTGATGTGATACATGCTCTTGGATATTTGTACCTGTATAGATGAGAATACAGATGAGGATTGGATCATCCTTGAACTTAAGTTCTAAAGTGATCCATAGACGTGAGGTCTCCGAGAATAAAGTCCTTGGTGGACAGATGAGGATTGGATCATCCTTGAACTCAAGTTCTAAAGTGAGCCATAGAAATGAGGTCTCCGAGAATAAAGTCCTTGGTGGACAGATGAGGATTGGATCATCCTTGAACTCAAGTTCTAAAGTGAGCCGTAGACGCGAGGTCTCCGAGAATAAAGTCCTTGGTGGACAGATGAGGATTGGATCATCCTTGAACTCAAGTTCTAAAGTGAGCTGTAGACGTGAGGTCTTCGAGAATAAAGTCCTTGGTGGACAGATGAGGATTGGATCATCCTTGAACTCAAGTTCTAAAGTGAGCCGTAGACGTGAGGTCTCTGAGAATAAAGTCCTTGGTGGACAGATGAGGATTGGATCATCCTTGAGCTCAAGTTCTAAAGTGAGCCGTAGACATGAGGTCTCCGAGAATAAAGTCCTTGGTGGATAGATGAGGATTGGATCATCCTTGAACTTAAGTTCTAAAGTGAGCCGTAGACAGGTGTCTCCGAGAATAGATAATAGGACTGCATCGTCCCTGGACCTTGGTTCAAAATGCACGTGATTGGATTAATCATCCCTAGACAGTAAATCCAGTAATTCTGAAAGGAAGGATAGTCTTAAATGCGATTGTGGTAGGACTAATCATCCTTAGACAGTAAATCCAGTAATTCCGAAAGGAAGGATAGTCTTAAATGCGATTGTGGTAGGACTAATCATCCTTAGACAGTAAATCCAGTAATTCCGAAAGGAAGGATAGTCTTAAATGCGATTGTGGTAGGATTAATCATCCTTAGACAGTAAATCCAGTAATTCTGAAAGGAAGGATAGTCTTAAATGCGATTGTGGTAGGACTAATCATCCTTAGACAGTAAATCCAGTAATTCCGAAAGGAAGGATAGTCTTAAATGCGATTGTGGTAGGATTAATCATCCTTAGACAGTAAATCCAGTAATTCCGAAAGGAAGGATAGTCTTGAATATGATTGTGGTTGGACTAATCATCCTTAGACAGTAAATCCAGTAATTCTGAAAGGAAGGATAGTCTTAAATATGATTGTGATGAGATTGATCCAGTAATTCCGAAAGGAAGGATTATGTGTATAGATGACAATGCTGATAATCGTGTGATGACGATGCTGATGATCGTGTGATGATGATACTGATGATCGTGTGATGACGATGCTGATGATCGTATGATGACGATGCTGATGATCGTGTGATGACAATGCTGATGATCGTGTGATGATGATGCTGATGATCGTGTGATGACGATGCTGATGATCGTGTGATGACGATGCTGATGATCGTGTGATGACGATGCTGATGATCGTGTGATGACGATGCTGATGATCGTATGATGACGATGCTGATGATCGTGTGATGACGATGTTGATGATCGTGTGATGACGATGCTGATGATCGTGAGATGACGATGCTACTGATCATGTGATGACGATGTCGATGACCGTGATGTCGATGTTGATGTTGACATTGATATACCAGTAACTATTTGAGTTACTGATGAAGACAAATTGAAGAAAGCTTCCGATGATTTATAGATGTATCATGTATAGTGACTCCTTGCTCCTGCAGATGCTGTTATAATATCCTTCTCGTTAAGGGGGAGTGTTGAATATTGTAACTTCAAAGAATATTATAATTGTACTTTATTATTCCGGAGATGTTTCATCCCTCTGAGGTAACCCTATTATGTATCTGGAGATGTTTATTCCTCCGAGGGTTTGTATTAACTAGGGTTATTAGACCCACCATGTGGGGGTCGTCCCTGTGGTTACATTTTTGGGGTTATTAGACTTCTCCAGGAGAGGTCGGCCCCATTAGGTCTTTTAGTCAGTTGGGAGTCAGTATAAATAAAGGAGGTGAATTCCTCATTAGATCACTCACTCACTTGTGGAAGATTGCGCACTTGTCTGGGAGATCTGCTAAGGAGACAAAGAAGGAAGGAGCACATCTTGTATTTTGGTTGATCATCTTATTGAGGAAAGATTTGCTGGGTTTTCTACCCCATGAGGGTTTCCCAGGGTATATTCTGTGTCTATCTTGTGATTATGTTTCTTTCAGTGATCTTGCTAGTCTATTTGGTTTAAACTTAACAGTAAATGAGTTAACTAAAATTATTAAAAGGAGGCCAAGTCGAAATGGAGTATCTTTTGATAATTTTTTATTTGCATCTTTGCAATTTTGAGAGCTCCAAGCTTGTCCTTGCATGGTGGATGTTCATCCTCCCTGCCTTAGTACCAATTTCGAGGGTGAAAGATTCCCATCCAAGTTGGTTGATGGAGATTCCATTCAGACCTCTTAAAAGAGCTCCATGGAGATTTTTTGCTGCAGTTTCAACCCCCATCTGAGTTCAAGTTCATATTCTCTCTTCCTTCTCTACTATCATTCTCCTATCTTTCTCTCAATGTTCATGTAAAGCAGGGTAATTTTTAAGGGAGAAATTTCACCAATTGGCTATTTTTCGGGCTTTTTTTTCAAAAAATAAATTCGTTATTTGGTCATTTTTAGTCTCTAATATCGCCTATATTTACATAAAATATGTTTTTTTATCAGAATATTTGCCAAATTTTACACATTTCAGTAGTAAATTGTATGTTTCATATTTAATATTCGCCTACCTATCTATATAAATGTTGTTTTCAATCCAAAATAATCGCCTAGGATACTACAGTAAAGTATAATATTAGAATCCTTAAAAAATACCCTGATGTAAAGTGAGATAGCGCACTCTTTGTTGCATATAGATAAGGGAATGCCTTTTTTTAGAACTTATGAACTTGTTAAGGAATGCATAAATATATAATGGATATATCATGAAAGCTACAACTCGAAATACTAGGCACTTCATGTACTATTTCTCCAAGTAACATTGATATTTGAGCTAGTTTCCTCTTTCTCTCAATGTCATGTAAAAGTGTGATGGCGCACTTCTTGTTGCATCTAGCTGATGGAAGATTGCAATTTCAAAATTATGGACTTATTATTTTCTACATAAATTTGTAATAGAAATATCATGAGAGCCACAGCTCGAAATCCCTTGGACCATATAAGAAAACTCAAGCAAAAACCACCATTTTGAGCCATTGCGCCCTTGTATACATTTATGAAAATTTGAGCAATTATATATCAGTTTTGCACCAAATTATTCTGATTTTTGTATCTTTTTGAGAAGCCTATTATTTACTGTACATGAGATATAAATTTTATGCAAACCCCTTTTTTAATTTTCTTACAATTCCATGTAAAAATATCTGATATCTTGCTCACAATTTCCAAGCAATGAATGTGTTTTATAACCTTCTGTTTTGAGAGTGACTTAGAAAGCTATAAATATGAATCAATGCTACACGCAGGTTTTTTTGGAGGTAATTGATATGATCCAAGTGTCTGTTCTGAAATTTTTGAGATTCGTACAACATTTGGGAAGCCAAAAGAGTCATCTACCCTTGGGGGTTTTAACATCAAGTTTCCTAGTATTTTTTCCTTTCATTCTCCAGTTGTAAATGAAAGTTTCTGAAGTCCTTAGAAATTTTACAAGCATATAATAGCTGCACTAGTGTGTCCTAATACACCTCAATCCACTCCAGACATAATTTGAAACTATTTGGTATCATTTGGGGCAGTTTGGGGTTTCACTAGTCCAAGGTTCGAAAATTGGCCAAATTGAGTAAATTTTCAAATTAGGGATATTACAGCAGTTCAAATCGCATGGATAAGTGCCTTAAGAATAATTCACATGGTGTCATCGCTCAGCTCCATTCCATTCAGATGCACCCATCAACGGTCTCCACTACTCCTTTGGATCTACAACAAATTTTGGATAGATATGCAGGTGTATTTGATGAACCAGTGGGATTGCCACCTTCAAGAGCCCTTTCCGGTAATAGATTAGCTGCCTATACATATGAGAAGGAATTGATGGCTATTTCATGCAGTACATAAGTGGCGGCCATACCTATTAGGGAATTATTTCTGCATCAAGACTGATCACCGGAGTCTGAAATATTTCCTGGAAAAACGGGTCTCCTCTCCAGCACAACGGAAATGGGTTAGCAAACTCATGGGTTATAAATATGAGCTCACTTGCAAGAATGGTAAGGACAATTTGGTGGCGGATTCTCTTTCTCGCACATTTGATGACCAAGTTTCTCTTTCAACTATATATATGCATGTTCGAAATTGGTTGCAATCTGTTCAATGGGGCTATGTCAATGACTTCTCATTATCTCAAATAATCCAACAGTTGGCCAAAAATCCTTTTGCTGTACCACATTACTCTTGGGATGGTGCTTTCTTGAGATACAAGGGTCATCTAGTGCTTCCCCAGATCACAAATATTCAACAGGATGTCTTATATGAACTCTATGCTTCTCCATTGGCATGGTACTCTGGGTTCCTCAAAACATATGAGCGGGTGCAACGTAACTTCTTTAGGAAGGGAATGAAAAGGAAAATTCAATAGATGGTGGCTGAATGTGACTTTCCAGCGCAACAAGGGTGAAACGACACTCCTTCCAGGATTGCTCGAACCCTTTCCCATCCCTACACAGATTTGGATAGATATTTCTATGGATTTCATTGAATGGATCCCTAAATATGGAGGGAAGACAATGGTTTTGGTTGTGGTTGATCACCTCTCCAAATATAGTAATTTTTTTCCCCTCAGCCATCCCTATACCGCCTCCTCATTCGCACAAATTTTCCTAGACCAGATCTTCCATCTTCATGGAATCCCTTCTTCCATTGTCTCGGATCACGATGCAACTTTCGCGAGTCATTTTTGGACAGAACTATTTCGCCACACTTGCACCAAACTAAAGATCAGTTCAGGGTATCACCCACAAACATATGGTCAGACTTAAATTATCCATAAATTTTTGGAAACTTTTCTTCATTGCTTCACCTCCGAACAACAACATCAGTGGGAAAAGTGGCTGCCTTTCGCTGAATGGTGGTACAATAACTCCTACCACACGACATCTAAAATGAATCCATATGAAGAAATCTATGGTCAGGAACCACCAGTTCTTCTTCCATACACCCCCAGTAGTTCACTAGTTCAGGAAGTTAGAATGGTTCTTTGAAACCACGATCAGATTCTTCGCATTTTGCAGGACAATATTCACATGGAAATACAAAGAACGAAATAACAAGTTGATCAACACCGTTTTGAGCGCACTTTTCAAGCGGGTGATATGGTTTTTCTTCACCTAGAAACTTACAAGCGATCCTACTTGAAACTCAAAGCACGTCATAAGCTCGCTCCACAGTTCTTTGGGCCATATAAGGTTCTTCAGAAGATCGGTTTTTTTGCTTGTAAATTGGAATTTCCTCATTCTTCCTGCATTCATCCAGTATTTCATGTCTCTTGTCTAAAGAAAGTTCTTGGCACCAACATCAACATACAAACTATTTTACCAGAATTGGATAATGAAGGATCCATCCTTTTGGAGCCGGAGGCCATCCTCAATAGGTGCACTCGTTAGCTTCACTCTTGATCTATCATAGAGTTATTAATTTAGTGGCACAGAGTGCAACCAAAGGATGCTACATGAGAACCACTCCTTTAGATTAAGCAACAATTTCCACATCTAAATATTTGAGGACAAATCTTTTTCTAAGGGGGAGAAATGTTAGGAACCCGTGTCAACCCTTCTCTTCACTTTGTTAGTATATTGTTGTTGGATGCGTATGCTTTGTAAGTCGCCCCCTAGTATTATATGTTCCATGGTATTGATCCATAGTTTGTATTATCTCATAGTATTATATGTTCCATGGTATTGATCCATAGTATTGGACGCATATGCTTTGTAAGTCATCCCGCAGTATTATATGTTCCATGGTATTGAGCCATGGATGCATATACTTAGTATATAAGTACGTGTTGAGGCCAATGAAGGTATCCACGAGTTATTTGTATTGAGCTTGCTCAAAGGAGGGTTCCCCCTCGAAGTGGCCTACGATCAATACAAATCTTGTGTTTTCATATATCGTGCATTTTCATCAATTAATTGCTACAGGTTCCTCACAACGAATGAGAAACATACTTTCGGAATATGAAACCAAAAGTCACACCACATCTTGTATAAATTGGTGATTCATGTTCAATGCAAATCATTCAGCTTAGAGTTCTTCCAGAGTTGACAATTTTTGTTTGTAAATAAGAGTAAGACCTAATCCTTACAAATTTAAAGTTGTCTATATTTGTACCAATTTCTTTCAATATTGATCTAATATTAATATCATGCACATCCAATTTTTGAATGACAATATTCTAATTGTGTAATTGTATAGACAATATTTTAATATACCAAGTTTCTAAAAATATGGCCTATCATCATAATTTCAATATATTTATCCTCTCATTAATCAACTTGATCGTTCTCTCGCAGTATATGTTTATAAGAAAACAATTTCCATTTCAAAGATTAAACAAGATCACTAAATTGATATAAACTTACATATGCACTAATACTATATGAAATTAACTTAAAAGTACAACTTCATTATATAAAGTTAATATGATTGAATAAGAAAATTGATTTCGATTGTAATATTTATTAATTAACATCATACACATTACAAAAATGTATGATGACTTTTAAAAAGCTAATAAACAATAAAAAAAATAAATTGGATAGTTATTTTCATCGTTTAAGTGTTAGGTCCTATATATTGTAACATTACGTTTTTATTATTATATTAGTATAGTCTTTATTGGTTGGCTAGGACTTGAATTATAATTATACTCTTTATCTCCCATATATATCAAGGAGACCTAGTTTTGGAGATAATTTCATATTATACATTTGATATATTGTGAAACAATCATTGCACCCTTTAAAAGGCTTCTTATTCATCTCTTTATTTCATTCTCAATGTGTTGGGTTACTATTTCTTACTATTTCAGGAATTTGGTCCATATCATTTGGTATCAAAGTCATTTTTGCTTAAAATTTTTTAGTTAAATTTCAAACAACAAAATTTAAGGATCCTCAAGAGACATTCTGAGGTACCCATGGTAAAAATTTTAGGTCCTAGTTTGCTATATGTTTGGAGTTACAATCTGTGGAAGTCAGGTTTTTTTTACTAGTATAAAACAGGTGGTATGGGTAAAACTATTCTATTTGAATCTTATAAGCTCCAATTTGAGTACAACTAGTTGAGTGCCATAGTATACATGCCAAAGAATCAGAAGTGAAAAATTGGACACGTGGTAGGTTGTACAAGTTCACTCTCTTGAAAGGGAAAAAAAAAGTTTAACAAAAGTTACCATAAGTTTCTCTTGGAAATTTAGAATTTGGTAAAACCTATGGAATTTTAGAGAAGACATACTAGGCTACTACCAGACAAATTTTAGAATTAGAAGGGATGAAATTTTAGAGTTACCTTTGGTGGAAGGTCAACCAACAAGATAGGCACTAAATTAGGCTTTGAAAAGGTATGTAACTTACAATTGACATAAATTTTGAATGGAAGATCTATTGGGGTGATTCAAAAACTATAGTAAAGTTAAAATATATAATAACTATATATAAATATTATTGTGAGCCCACATGGAAAAGGATATTGAAAAATATTCTACCCCAATTAAATCTCCAGAGAGCTCAACTATGACTCAGGATGAAAGTTAATACATATATAACCAACTATCAAACTTAGAGAACAAATGTAACAAACTAAATGATATGTCAATAAAAAGGGGGATTTGACACATGACAAAAAATGAAATAGAAATAAAAATGGAAAAGATGGGTCATAAGTTGGAACAAAAGGATGGAAAAGATGTATCAATAAATTGAACAAAATATGGAAAAGATGGATAGTAAAAATGATCTCAAAGATATGAAGGGGGTAATTCTGAACGAGATAAGACTGCTTTTTACCCCTAATTCACTTCCTCAAGAACATGATAAGAAGAACAAGAGGGCCGTGTCCTAGTCACATATTGAGAAAACTAAAAACAATTGGAGAATAAGAGTTTTGAGTCCCCAATACTTGATCATTCACCATTCCATATCCACATCATCATGGGTTTAACTCAGGACCAAGGAACTACTTCATTGCCAAGATTGACCTGTGAAAGTTTAATGGAAATGATCCAATGACATGGATATTCCATATATATCAATTCTTTGATCTACATAAAGTGACGACTTTACAAAAGGTAACTATTGCATCCTTGTATTTAAAACTTTATCAATTTGTGTGGTACCAATGGCTTTGTGACTGTAAAAGGGACTCTACTGTCTCTTGGTCTATATTTACGCATGAATTGATAACACATTATGGGGATATTAAAAGAAACACCTTCTTTATCCAATTTATAAATCTCAGGAAAAGAGGTCCAATTACAAAGCACATTAAGTAGTTTCAAAAGTTGAGTCTTAGAGTGAAAAACATTTTAGAGGATAATTTGTTGGATCTCTTTATGGGAACTTTAAAGGAGAACATTCAACATGAGGCATGTATTTGAACCTAAATTATTGGAGAATTCTTTTAGTTTGGAAAGAAAAGTTGCAAGTAAAACTATGGCTACTAGAAGGGTTGCCACACGAGGTGTTCACTAGGTAGGCAATATTATAGCAAGTGAGTTCCTATTGGGGGATTCAATACTCTAAAAAATTGAAACAATATATTGCCTAGTATATAAGGGTCAAGGGGTATTTTTAATATGTTAAAAACATATAGATATTAGGGGGAGTTTATATTTATGTATCTAGGGGCTTGAATAGGGTATTGGGGGGTTTGAATTGGTACTTGATGTATGAAGTCGGTCTAAATATTACTGTGTGTGAAGTCTTGTTAGTGTTTGAATAAATATGTTCTATGTGTGGAGGTGGTGTGAATCCAATTGTGTTTGGATTCAGAGTGGTGTTGGAATAGGTATGATTTGTGAGTGAAGTGGTGTGACGTTGATTGGAACGACTATTTATGAAGTCAACCTATGTTTAGATGGTTGTTCCCCATCTTGAAATAATTTCTCTTACTAATATCTCTTATTTTAGCTTGCAAGGTTTCTAGAGGTTAAAATATTTGTGCCATGTCACCGTACTAAGGGTAAATATATAAAGGGGTATTAAAATTTAATGGAAAAAATGGATACATAGGGTATCTAGTTAAAATAGGGTTTCTTTTTAATTGTAAAGGTTTATTGGGAGGGGGGTTCAACAAAAGGTTTTTTGGAGGCATTCTTTAATATCTAGTGAAATTAGGGGTACGCTTTAATATCCTATGATCGCACATGCTATGACATAGGTTCATAGAGTGAACCCCTCAAAGGTTAACACTAGTACCTATAGAGAGGGAAATGTTTATGCTTCTAACCTCACCCAACCTACAAGCTTGATACCTAAACAATTGGAGGAATGAAGAACAAACATACTATGTTTCAATTATGACAGTAAGTGGCATAAGTGAAATGAGAAGAAATGATTCTACATAGATTGTAAAGAGGAAGAAGATCAACAATAGTAATAGTCTCAATATATAGCACTCCTTAAACTATCAAGATAGAATGATATATCAAAAATAAAAAATATCATTGTTGATTGATTTTGGTAGTACCCATAACTTCATTAATTGCAAATTATCCAAACTTCAGTATTGATTTTATATCCAAGACCATAGTTTCAAGTAATGATTCCAGATGGAGGTATGATAAATTGTTGAGGGAAGTGCCATAGTATTAAGCTCACCATGGGCGGGTATTTATTGTAGAGTTCAATGCTTGCAATCGAAATGGGTGGTGCTAATGTTGTATTAGGGGTCCAATGGTTAAAAATATTGGGAACAATGGCTCCTATTTTTCAAAAACATTTTGTGAGATTTTTCTTAGAAGGAAAGGAAATTGAACTTAGAGGTCTCCTAGGGAAACCCTGGAAGGCGATAATCTCTAACATCATGAAAAAATGGTTAAAATGGGATATGTTCAAACATCTAGAACCTACATTCTTGTGGATATCCAAAAAAATTATTGACGATAATTACAAGTTATTTAGATATATGCCTAAAGAAATTCCACTCTCTCAAGAACATGGCCATGCTATTCACCTGCAACTAGGAAGTGTGCCACCTAAAATCAGACCTTACAGGTACCCATTTTCACAAAATAGTGAGTTTGGGTGTATGTTCCAATAAATATTAGATGATAACATCATTTAGACTAACCAAAGTGCTTTCTCTACACCAGTGGTGATGGTTCACAAAAGGAAGCTTCATGGAATAGGTGAAGGTTCATGGAATAAGTGTTTAGATTGTAGAGAGCTCAACAAGATGACCATTAAAGATAAGTGTCCCATTCTTGTCATTGATGAATTATTAGATGAATTACATGGAGAAACTTTTTTTACCAAGTTGGATCTTTGTGTTGGATATCATCAAATTCGAGAATGGGGGAAGAAGACATTGTGAAAACAACCCTTAGAACACATCAAGGTCATTATGAATTTTTGTCGATGCCATTTGGACTTTACCAATGCACATTCCACATTTAAAAGCTCAATGAATTCTATTTTTGAACCCTTAGAAAAAAAATGTTAGTATTTTTTGATGATATATTAGTCTACAACAAATCTCGGGAAGGGAACATACAACATATTGGCATGGTATAAACAATATTGGAGGATAAAAAACTATATGGAAAGCCTCTTAAGTGTGCCTTTGGGGTTCATGAAACGGAATATTTGGGCCATATTGTATCTCATGAAGGCAACAAAGTGGTCCCTAACAAAATTAAATCTATGATGGAATGGACAAATAGAAGCACCTCTAACAATGCTATTAAAAAATGAGGCATTTTCTTGGACTCAATATGCAACCAAATATTTTGCAAAAACTAAAGAGGCTATGTGTACAAATCTTTTATTAGCCATGATTGACTTCACAAAAACATTTATTATGGAATGCGATGGCTCATGGCATAACATTGGTGTAATTAATGCAAGAATGAAGGTCTTTTGCCTTTGAAATTTTCCAACTTAAAGGATAAAATTTACTAAAACAAATTTATGAAAGGAAATGTTGGTCATACTACATGAAATTATGAAATGATACCCTTACCTAATAGGAAGACACTTCAAGGTAAGAATGTTAAATTTTAACAATTTACTTCAATATGATCTAGGATCTTAACTGAGAGAACAACATGTACAGCATATCAATCATGGAGACAATAATGCAAGCATACAAGAGACACAAAGATTTACTTGGGGAAAACCATAAAGGTGAAAAACCCCAATAACTTCCTCAGAGATAGATAGAGCAATGATACAACCAACCAAGAGAGATAGCCATAACCTAGCAGCAGATACTCCTCCTCCATAAGTGCGCCACTCCTCCTTGAGTGCATGTGTGAGAAGTGAGTGAGTAAATAGAGTGCCTCCCGCACTCTATTTATACTTGACTTGACTTGCCTTTTTACCTAACTCATGTAGGCTCGAACTTTACCACATAACATAATGCTGAGTGGGCCGACCCCCAATAGGGTGGTCTAATAACCCTTTGACCCACATGGCCGACCCCCAATAGGGTGGTCTAATAACCCTTTGACCCACATGACTTATACAGGGCCGACCCCAAATAAGGTGGTCTAATAACCCATCAAGTATAAGTTACGACACTTACAATATAAATGACGACACTTCCTTATAGAGGAATAATACCATCTCTATAGGAATACAATATACATATATGTGAAATACATTCCAAAGTTACATATACATCAACACTCCCTCTTAACTAGGAAGGTATTTCTCAGCACAGTTCTTCTAGCACAAGTCATCTTCTCTGGATCATCGTCACTAGATAATCGTCATCGAGTCATCATCATCGTCACTGCTGCTGCTATCTCAATCAATCTCTGAATCTACTCGTCATAGGAAGTTCTACAGAGCCAGTCCTTTTTCATACTGGATGTAGGCCCACCACCTGCAGGTCTTCGTCATCACTGGCCATACTGTGGAATCCTCAGGACTTATTACGTGCGTCACAAAACCTGGCTGCAGCATCCCAGGATATTACGAGCACACAGCTCTACCTGTAGGATCTCCCAGGAGCACATTACATGTGACCCATCACAAAACCTGGCTGAAGCATCCCAGGCTGTTACGAGCACGCGGCTCTACCTGTCGGATCTCCCAGGAGCACATTACATGTGATCTCACCACAAAACCTGGCTGAAGCATCTGAGGCCTTTTTCATCCTGTCCAGATCTCCCAGGAGCAAATTACATGTGGTCCACCACAAAACCTGGTTGAAGCATCTGAGGCCTTTTTCATCCTATCCAGATCTCCCAGGAGCAAATTACATGTGGTCATGGCAAAACCTGGCTGAAGCATCTGAGGCCTTTTTCATCCTGTCCAGATCTCCCAGGAGCAAATTACATGCCATAGGACAAAACCTCGCAAGAGCATCTCAGGATGTTACGGGTACACAACTCCGACCTGAAATCTCCCAGGGCACAAATTACATGTCCTCCCAAGCAAAACCTCGCAAGAGCATTTGCCAGATGTCCCAGGGCACCGAATTACATGCCATAGGCAAAACCTCGAAAGACCATCTGCAAATCTCCCAGGGCACAAATTACATGCTTTCCTGCACAACCTGATCCACGGCCACAAAGTATCATCTGATACTCATCAAACATCATCCTGATGTACACATGATCATCCTGATCATCATCACTGCAACATCCTGCTGCATGTCATCTGGAGAAGCTCGTCATCCACGATCATCCAAGTATCCACCTGATACATACATAGATACATGATCCACACAATGTATCCATCAACATACATGATCCACCTGATCATACAAAGATACATGATCCACACAATGTACCCATCAACATACATGATCTACCTGATCATACAAGGATACATGATCCACACAATGTACCCATCAACATACATGATCTAACTGATCATACAAGGATACATGATCCACACAATGTATCCATCAACATACATGATCTACCTGATCATACAAGGATACATGATCCACACAATGTACCCATCAACATACATGATCTACCTGATCATACAAGGATACATGATCCACACAATGTATCCATCAACATCCATGATCTACCTGATCATATCCAGCATCCAACATGATGCATACATACATACATATAATGATCCAACTGATCATATCTAAGCAGAAACCAGAACATCATCCTGATGCTCATCATCCAGCGCTTACATCCACGGCCATGTGAAGGATCCCCCTTCCAACATGCTTGGAATGGCTTCAGCAAATGTGTCCATCACTTCTTCCTCGAAGTATCCTTGATCTGAAGCATGCCAAGCCTCTCTCTGAAGTACTCGAACTTGACCCTGGCTAGTGGCTTCGTCAGCACATCTTCAATCTGCTCGTCTGTTGCAACATACAGGAGCTTCACAGCTCCTCTCTGCACCATATCCCTGATATAGTGATATTTGATCTCTATGTGTTTCGACCTGTCATGAAACACTGGGTTCTCGGACAGCTTCACACAACTCTGTCTATCACAAGAGATACCAGTAGCATCCAACGGGAGATCAAATAACTCAGACAGTAGCTTCCGTAGCCATACTGCCTCACAACTAGCTGAACAGGCTGCAACATACTCAGCCTTAGCTATACTCAGTGCTACGCAAGACTGCTTCCTACTAAACCAAGAGATCACACTTGATCCCATACTGAAGCAACACCCAGATGTGCTCTTCCTGTCTGCAGCACTGCCAGCCCAATCTGAATCAACATAACCCTGCAGGTTAAACTTTTGATTCACCTCATACTTGAGCCCATAATCCACTGTACCCTTCAGGTACCTCAGAACATGCTTTACAGCAACCGGGTGAACACTCCTCGGATCCCTCAGGAACTGGCTCAATGTGTTCACAGCAAAGCAAATGTCTGGTCTCGTGTTCGTCAGGTATATCAAGGACCCAATTATCTGACGATACATAGAGACATCAACCAGCTCAGATGAAGCATCACATAGAAGCTTCAGATTCGATGCCATAGGTGTGGCCATAGCCTTGCAGTCCATCATCCCGAACTTCTTCAGGATCTCTACTGCATACTTCCCTTGTCCAAGGAAGATTCCATCATTCTGCCATACCTCCATGCCAAAAACAAATAGTGCATCATCCCCAAGTTCTTCATCTTGAACTCGGCAGTAAGCTTCCGCTGCGTGTCGGCAATCAATCTATCTTCACCATACCAAGTTCTGCACATATATGATTTCCTATCATGTGTCTCAGAACCAAGTGGCTGCTCCACATACACTTCTTCTTCAACTACACCATTCAAGAAAGCTGTCTTGAATCCATCTGGTGTATCTTCTGTTTCGTCACTTTTATATTTCTCTATGCTGCCATCTGCAACATGCTTGATCTAATAGTTCCATATGGAAGTCATAACAAACTTCCCTTTAGGTCTTGGGATTACATCCCAAACATCATTCTTCATGATCGACGGATCATGGCATTCCATTTCTTCATCCCAGATCCTGGGAACTTCAATATCTTTAATAGATATCTTTGTTGCTGGAACAAATGTTGTAGTCTTTTTGTAGGTGAAGATATACGGTCTTTCCTACAAAACAGGTTAAATTGCATGATTAGAAACATCTCATAATTTTCAGAACAAATTCTTACACATAAAGAAATATGTCATACAGTCATGCAATTATCTTAGCCAATGCTTCAATACAACATTTATCCATATCCCGTAACTTTCTAGATGCCTTCCAATCTCTACCAGAACATTGTTAAGAGTGTGCACAACTCCCAACATGTCAGCAAAGAGGTTTCATTCTAGATAAGTAGCAATGGAATGTTGTACAGTGCCATAGGCCACTTACCCATGCATATTAGGAGTATACTGTTCATCAATGCAATTATTCTAATATGCATAATACACAACCTAATTCTAGGAACATCAGTATATACATTATTGAACAATATTATTTAAGAAATGACAATTCAAATACTTATCTTTGTTTGTTCGTCGGGTGGACTCCCTCTGAGTCTGAAGTAGCTTCTTCTATACCTTTCTGTTGTGGGATGTAGAGAGATGGTCAACTCCCTCTGAATATCTGCACCCTTGCAGAAACCACTGGAGTGTGCTCCCTCTTGATCTTTGCTTCCTGGATTACCTGTTCTTTGAACTTATACTCATTCTTGATCCCTATGCATGCTTGTTAGTATCATCATAATCAAAAAATTCATTAGAATAATCTTAATATTATCAAAAACACAATAATCTAAAGCATGTATAGTCAGGATCATTTCAAACACAGATAATAAACATTAGTATTCAAGGTTTCTGTAGGATTCTTATGGTTAGTCAAATCATAAGAAACATAACATGTCTAAACCTGTAATTACTCAAACCTATGACTCTTCAGGTTAGTTGAATCATCAATCAAGATAAGAGATATAATATGCATAAAACCTGTGATTATTCAAACCTATACCTTCATGATTCTTCTGGTTAGTCATATCATCAATTATGGTAAGAAACATAATATGCATACAACCATGATTATTCAAACCTATGACTTCATGAATAATCATTATCAACAACACAACAGTATAAGATCCTAACCCAAGGTAGGATTCTAGCTTGATATAGGAAAAACATACCTGGATTAGCATGCTAGCTATTTATGTTTAACATACCCGCATAATGTCTTCTTGTTCTTCGTCAATGACTTGTGCTAGTAACCTGCATGTCTCATAAGTTAACCATTGCAAAACCAAGTTATACATACCTCGTAAATGGATCTTCTATGAGATCCATGACAATGGATGAATCTTTGTCCTCATGTTATCATGATCATATGTTCTTGGACCAGAACATGATTTGTCTTTCTTTCATGTTAGTAGACAACATAAACCTCATACAACACCATAATTCATTAGTACAATCATAAGTGTTAATACCCTAATCAATGAATATTTTCTATCGTGCATTCATAATTTTATTAAGGTGATATGACAAGTCTAAAATCAAGATTGTACTAACCATAATAACATGAAGACAAACATACCATAAACTTAATCATGAACAAATCTCAAAACATACCTCGATGAGTCATACCTGTCGAGATCGCTTGTAATCTTCTTATGTAAGGCCTTAGCCTCATCTCCCTCTGAAACAGGAACTTCTTCACCTATGTAGGTGACCAATCCATCTTCTTCTAGGATTAACCCAATCCACTTGATGTGCAAGAACTGGACCTAGAACTGGATATGGGTTTGTCAGAGAAACCCCAAAAATTCAAACTTTCAATTTCAAACTTCCGAAAGGATAGAAATATGCGCCTTGATGAGCTGATCAAATTGGTATATTCATAATTTGAAAACTGCAAAGTTTCACTCCTCAATTTTGCCTTTGAAACTTCCGGATTCACTGGACGTGACCCTGAACTGGGGTTTGATGAATCCCACTCTTTTTCCCAATCAAAAGGTTTGATCCAAAGCTCTAAGCTTCTATTTTTCTGAGGAGCTTCCAGCTGTGGTCTCAGATTTCAAAAATTCCCATTTTTACAGAAGCCCTAATTTTCCACTTTCCTGATCAAAGTCCCGAACTAGGGTCTGATCAAGCCCGGCCTTCTGCCCAACCAAAAATTCTGATTTTGGTCTCTAAATTTTTATTTTGATGAGTAGCATTCAGCCGTGGTCTCCGATTACAAAAATTCCAACTTTCTCCAAAGCCCTAAATTCCGGAAGCCATGAATGAAGGTACCAAAAAATAATTCTGTTTTGACAGAAATATGTACCTGATTGTTTCTGGTGTAACTTCGAAATTTTTGATCCACAGGGTCTGAAAAAAGTTTCTTGAGATATCCTGACCTGTTACCTTTCCATCCTGACAGGTCTGACCTCAATTGGATTCTCTGAGAGAGAGTTATGCCAAATGTCGCAACGTGACCTGTTTTGGGATAAAACAGAAGAGCGAACTTGTACGGCGTGCCACGTGTCACTGTTTGAACTTCGGCCTCTGAAAACGTTTTCTGAGATAGCTCAGCCTGTTATCTTTCCATCCTGACAGGTCTGACCTCAATTGGATTTTCTGAGAGAGAGTTATGCCAAGTGTCACAACGTGACCTGTTTATGGGATAAAACAGTAGAGCGAACTTGTACGGCGTGCCACGTGTCACTGGTTCAACTTAGGCCTCTGAAAAAGTGTTTTGAGATAGTACAGACTGTGTACTACCTGTCACTATTTACGAAATTTCATTTGGAGCTTCCTAGCCCAAGATATGACCTTTTTCCCAAGGTCACCTGATTTTGACTCAGATCTGGAAGAGGCAAAAACCCTATATTGTACAGATCATAAATCACAAAGTATAACGAATTAGAGGTTGTCCTTTGGACACAAGGTACCAGGAGATTTAATCTTCGTCCTGTAACAATTTCAGATCCGAAAACTTCGCAAAAACGGATTTATAGCGAAAGTGGTACGATGACTGGTTTTTGCTATATCAAGCCCTAGCATCGTAAGTGCAACAAGTGTCATACATGCCATATCATGCCTTCTTTCAGGCTAGCTCTGATACCATGTTAAATTTTAACAATTTACTTCAATATGATCTAGGATCTTAACTGAGAGAACAACATGTACATCATATCAATCATGGAGACAATAATGCAAGCATACAAGAGACACAAAGATTTACTTGGGGAAAACCATAAAGGTGAAAAACCCCAATAACTTCCTCAGAGATAGATAGAGCAATGATACAACCAACCAAGAGAGATAGCCATAACCTAGCAGCAGATACTCCTCCTCCATAAGTGCGCCACTCCTCCTTGAGTGCATGTGTGAGAAGTGAGTGAGTAAATAGAGTGCCTCCCGCACTCTATTTATACTTGACTTGACTTGCCTTTTTACCTAACTCATGTAGGCTCGAACTTTACCACATAACATAATGCTGAGTGGGACGACCCCCAATAGGGTGGTCTAATAACCCTTTGACCCACATGGCCGACCCCCAATAGGGTGGTCTAATAACCCTTTGACCCACATGACTTATACAGGGCCGACCCCAAATAAGGTGGTCTAATAACCCATCAAGTATAAGTTACGACACTTACAATATAAATGACGACACTTCCTTATAGAGGAATAATACCATCTCTATAGGAATACAATATACATATATGTGAAATACATTCCGAAGTTACATATACATCAACAAAGAATATATAAATATAGTCTTAAATATGTCTTGGAACAATGATTATTTTCAAAAGAACAACAAAAATGGGTTACAAAGATTCTAGGTTATGACTTTGAAATTATTTATAGAAAAAGAAAATAAAATGTGGTGGCAGATGCACTTTCAAGGAAAGAAGTCACAGAGGACTTACTTTGTTTTATTTCCATTCCGCAATTTGATTGGGTGGGAGAAGTAAGGATATAATGGAAATATGATTAGAAGGAATGCAAGTTAATTCAACAAATACAAGAGGAATCTAGTGCATTAGATAAATTTGTGTGGACGAATGACTTACTATGGTATAATGATCACCTATATCTATGTAAGAACTCCCAATTGAAGAAGAAGTTGCTTTTGGAATTACACACTTCTCCTAAATGAGGACATTCAAGGTTCTTGAAACCTTACCACATGATCAAGAAGGATTTTTTCTTTGAAGGTCTTAAATATAATGTCTAAAATTTTGTGGCAGAATGTTTTGTTTGCCAATGAAATAAGGGAGATACAATCAAGACAACAAGTCTTCTACAACCATTAGCCATACCAAGTCTGTTAGAAAAACAGGATCACAGAGCAATAACAATAAACAAGATGCAAATATAAAACACATGAACACATTACAAGAAAGACACCAATATACATGTTTCACCTAATATGGACTACATCCACAGATAAATTTCTATTCCTTTTATTATACCATCCAAAAAAATAAAGGGATACAACCCATAGCACATCCACTACAATTTCCTCTTCAATCTCTCACATAATCATATATATCTTTACAATGCTACAATACACAACCGTATTACAACGAATTCCTTTTAAAGAGCGATTACCATGGAAAATAATATGGAACACCCAATACCATGGGCCCATAAATCACCCATTATTGACCAAGTCATGACTATGAAATTACAACATTTTACAAGGCATTTTTTTTGAAAATTTTTCTACAGGGGTGTTTTCCCCAAACCTCCGCCAGGGGGGGGATCCTAAAATGTAGTCTCCGCCCCCATGGACCCCTTATGGTGACTATATTGGGGGTGGGGGATCCTCCCCAAACCTCCTGTCATGGGTTGAGATCCAGAAACGGCTGAAACACGACCTCTGAATAAGGAAGATCATGCTCCACAACCAACAAAGTCAGCATTGGGAAGAGGTATCAATGGATTTTATCACAGGTTTACCAAATTTTGAAGGAAAGAATGTCATCATGATAGTGGTGGATCGACTCACAAAGTATTCCCATTTATACTCTATCACATCCTTTTAAAGCAAGTATAGTTGATGCATTTAGAAGCTACATGGAATCCCCAATATTATTGTAAGTGATAGAGATCTAATTTTCATTGGTAAATTTTGTAAAGAAATATTTTTTTCTTTGGGTACTTGATTGGATCATAGCTTCTCTTACCATTCCCAATCCGAAAGTAAAATTGAGATAGTGAACACATGTCTAGAAGGGTATTTCGTTGCTTTACATCCTATAAACAAACATATTGTTTCAAGTGGTTTCCCTTGGAAGAATGGTTGTATAACACATCCTTCAATAATCCATAAAAAAGTCCCTAGTTGTAGCACTTTATGGCTATCATCCTCCATCCATCACATTATCCTTGAAAGGAAAAGCTAAGGTTCAAGCAATGGAGGATCACATAGAGAACCAACATAAAGTTGTCCAACTATTGAAATACAACTTGGCTATATCACAAAATATGATGAAACAATAAGCACATCACATAGTAGTGGAAGGAAATTTGAAGTGGGGGATTGAGTATTTTTTAGGCTACAACCATACAAATAAATGTCCCTCAAGAAAAAAAAAATAAAAAAAAATTAGCATCTACGTACTATGTCCCTATAAGTTATTGCATAGGTTTTGAACTATGGCTTACAAATGGGATTTGCCTCAATCTTCATGTGTACATCTAACCTTCCATGTTTTTGGCCTAAAAAGGTTAATTAGAGACAAGATCCTAGTTCAGACTATTTTATAAAAGATTGATGAAGAAGGGAAACTCATGTTATAATTTGAAACAATCTTTGAAAAATAGATCAAGAAACTGCAAAATCAATAAATTATTGAGTACCTCATGAAGTGAAATAACTTGCCAATAGAAGAGGCAATGGGAATATGATTTCTTCATGCAAAAACATCCATAGTTAATCAAGTGTTGAGGACAACACTTGTTTAAAGGGGAGGGGCATGTTAATCCCTATATATTGTGACATTTATTTCTATTATTATAAATTAATGTTTTATTTATTGGTCAGCAAGGCCCTTAACTATAATTGAAAGGCCTATTACGACCTTAATTGTAATTGTACCCTTTATCTCCTATATATACTAATGAGACCTAGTATATCATCCCGGGCATTTGCTATATTGTAAAAGGAGGCTTCCCCATCTAAGAGGATTCTTATTCATCTCTTTATTTTATTTTCAAGGCATTGGGTTACTCTTTATTTCTATTTCATGCCATTTTGGAAATTTGTTTCATAATAAGAAGGAAGATCTTACATGGTAAATTTTTTTATTGATTGAGTTCCTAGAATATGTAAGCCAAGCTATGTGTCAATTGTTTGGTTCTAATACATATTACAGTGAGCATGCATATTGATCCATATAGTTAAACACAATTAAAAATTAAGCAATGGCACACAACACATCAACATAATACACAAAAATTACCCTGGAAGACCCTCTACCGGAGAAAAATAGCAAACCAATGAGATTTACCACTCATCTATCAATTAAAACTCTTAACCAACTTTTACAATCGTGATTTACTAGACAATAAATCACACTTCATTACATTATACTGCAACCATACCATTGCATAGCCATTACACCTTACTTATATATGCAATTCATACACTAGCTCATGGTACCCGATTTAGTTACAATCAACTACTCATTAATGGAAATCCATAACTTCCTAACTACTTTTAGTTATATTTTTATAATCGACTTGACTCAATCAACCTTTGGTCGATCTCCTATTGAGCTTCTAGTCATTTCGATGTCCATTGGCTTGTCGTCATCGTCTTCGATCAAATAACTATTCTGGTCAATTGGTCAACCGGAATTACACTAGCCATCGACCTCCAACTCCATTCGACCTACAAACCAGTTGAATATTGACTTCGCCTATCGATTTAATGCAAAGGATATAACATTCCTAGCATTCTCCCACTTGTTTTCTTTGCATAAAGATCAGTTTCATAAATTTAGTTCAGTTGTGTAGGGCTAACATGCCCATCGATTCCCTACACCAAGAAATATTCTCAGTACTAGGCTAAATTGATCAATTAGTCTGCAACATTCTTTATAGTGTCTACCTTTTCTAGCAACACCTTTTGGTTATCCACCATTTCTCTCACAAAATGGTATTGTACATCAATGCGTATTGTCTTTGAATGATATGCTAGATTCTTTTCTTGGAAGATTGCATTGGGTGTTTCCATAAAGATGGGTAACACTTTTTGGCCAAATGTGACGATGAAAGTTTTTACTCATTCATTAAATTGAAGCCCTCAAAACTCATATAGGCCTTGTGAATTTCGACACGCAACAAAAAAAACAAATTATAGGGAATTATGTCATCTTTCCAGCTATATATATATATATATTTATTTATTTTTTATTTTTTTAATGTGCAAAACTGCATTTAATGATAGGGTTCTTGTAAATTTCAGCAAAAGTTTACAAGTGGCTTGTGTGCACGTAAAATACTTTAGTGATAAATGCATACTTTTTGAAAAAAGATATATTAACATAATGGTATGCAAAATGCATTGGGGCACACACATTTAAAAAAAGAAGTTATGATGGAAAATTGTATTTTTTTTTTAATTTTCGAAACCGACCGTTGAAAAATTTAAGTGCATTTTGTACACATGTGTGTGCACGTAAACGTTTTTTTTACTGGTTACAAAAATCGAAAAATAAAAAATACCCTTTTGAAGAGCACACGTTAGTCTGGGGCGTACGTATTTTTTTTGTGTGTATTTTTTATGCTGTTAATTTATCTTTGCGCTGATTCGAAGTTGTGAACATGGTTTTGTAAGTATAAGTTTCATAATAAAATAACAAAAAATTATCATATGAGCCCAAAAACTTGCAAATTTTATGCTAGTGAATAGACTTGTTGACGGACCCATTGGTATGAATTCTTCCAACTAAGGTGTCTCCTAGCATAGGGTTTAGGTGTGGTAAAAAGAGAAGGAAAAAAATATATTAATAAATGGGGGCTAAAATCCTTTTTAAAATCCCTCGATCAAGCTAAATAGCTCGATCAAGGTTTTTCGAAATCTTGATCAAGCGTTTGAGCATGTTTTTCAAATAGATTGATCAAGGGTTAAAGTGTGGTTGGGCAAAGGATCGATCGAGCATTACTAAAATGCTTAATCGAGCTTTTGAAAGCTCGATCGAGCATTATTAACAATGCTCATTCGAGCTAATATCTCGATCGAACTATTGTTCTCTTAATTTTCCAATGAGATCAGCCTCCTTTCTTGCTTCAATCTAATCATACCCACGAACAAGGTTGGAATTTGATGAGCATATGCCCATCATAAGGCATTTTACCCATCAAATTATTGTTAAAATTTTTAACAAACCGTCTCAAAGAACAATATTGGCTTCTCTTCCAATAATGACTTCGACAACCTTTATATCATGATAATTCCTAGCTTTTCCCCTCATTTTGGTGTTGTAATTATTAAACATACCTTTTTCCTTTCCAACCATATGATTATTTTATAGGCTCTAATTACCGATATTAATCACAACATTGGTAATCAATTTGAGGCACAATTGATAAGAAACCTTGTTATGGAAAAAAATTGCACAAGTGCACTCTTCCACTTGGTAAGGGGCTAAGTCTTGTAGGTTGCTGCAAGGCCCTAGTCCTTGGAGCCCCTTTTCATGTGGTTTGGTATTCCTCCAAGTGATCCTGCAAGAGATTGTTAGTGTAGTTCACATCCAAACACGAAAATATTGATAAAAACAAAATGAAATAGATGGGGGGAGAATGCAAACTTCAACAACAACCAAAGATATGCTAAACCACTCTTGTATTTCCCAATGGAATAGTTGTACAACACCTAGGCGGTGATGGATTCAAGGGAAGCCAACAATAGCCCTTCGATAGGCCTTTCTTGTCCAAACTAAATCCTAAGTAGATGGAATAAGAATGGAGAGAAACACTTGCCCCTTGATGGTAGATGGAAAGCAAGCTTGGGAATGCTCACAATGGTAGGAAATGGTGGGCTATGAGGAAGCTCCAACTCAAATATAGAAACATAAACTTGCTATAATTTCTCTCTACAAAATGCATGCCAATGGATTCATTTTATGGGCCAAGAGGTGGCCATCAAACAACTAGATCCAAATGTGAACTCTCCTCCTTCATGAACTAGTTCCAAGGTACACAAGGGGGGGTGATTAATGCCCCCAAGTGTGTGAGGAGCCGAATTCTGATCCTTGGGTAGGATAGACTCTTCAATGTGCCATTGGGAGTGAGAGGTCCCACCATTTTGACAATAGCACGACTATCAAAGGAAATGCCACAAAGATGTAGCGCGGTCATTTTTTAGGTAACCTGCATTATAGCGCTGGTCAATTATGTAACACCTGTGCTACCCTTTGTTTTGAATGTTTCTTGGCACTCATGGAATCATGTTGTGTTTTGGATCTATTGAAGATGTCTGTGGTGAGATGCATTATTTATGTTGATGATGCCTTACTAGGTGAATCGATGAAATGTGGCTTGTGTGCGAATTTTAGGCGTTAACAGATGTCCCCTGATGTATGAGGTTCGAAGGGTACTGTAGAGCCGATAATGCATCATGTTTTCTTCCGTTCCTCTCATGTTATGTAGGATGAAGCATATGTGGAAAAAATAAGGTTCTCCCATGGGGGAATATTTTTGGTGATGACCGTTGGAGTTGTAATAAAGAATAGTTTTTATACAAACAAGGCGGGCATACCCATGCTTGTGAAATGCTGTCAAAGTGATTACAATGAGGGAGGAAAAAGGTGTCAACTATGCTATACTGCTGGGACATGGATGAAGGAAGATTCAATCCATGTTAGAGTAAATTCCCCTAGAGCTACTGCGAAATATTGAATAAGTGGAACAACTAGTGACCATGATAAACCCACTGTGGTGGGGGACTACATTTTGTATGTAAATATGCATGAGGGATTCACCGTACCAAATAGAATGCTATCGTAATTTCCAAATGTGAACAATGCTACCTTCAAAAGGACATTCCCCCCTGATGCGATGATGTGTTGAAGTTGAGCATAGTGGAAGCCACTTAGTTAGGGAGCACTAATGAATCTCCCTACTAAGTTCAAGGTGATCCCTTATAGTGATTGAAGGGATCCCAAGGTACAACTGCAACTACTGCAACTATCAGAATATAATGTTTTGACGTCGACGAGAGATGAAGTATATGATAAGATGAGGGTCCTATCTTGAGAACTGAGATCATATTATAATCGAATTGATCTGAATTTTAGGGGGCATATGGTCTAAATTCGGATGTATAAGTCATAAAAGAATTAAATGGAGAGGCCACCCTCTCCCATTCATCATAAAAACATTAAATGGACAGTCCACCCTCTCCCATCCATGGTTTTGGAATCTTCCATGCAGGCCACAGTTTAGAATACACCCATCCATGGTATTTGGTATCCTATGGTTTTGTTCCATGGTATGGCTTCAAGTCACATTGTAATAATATTATATTGAAGGGCTTTATGCCTTCTCAATAAAGCAAGCTATTATTTTTGGCATCCTACCTTTCTCTTATTTTATTGAGTTGTTATTGGGGTATTGGTTCTGAGTGTCTTTCTTAGTATAGTTTGAGAGGTGATGCTCAAAGAACCCTCTTTAAGCCTCGCCCGTCCATGTGGCATATTTACTCTATGTTTCTATGTATAGGATTTTCACAGCCTAGATCTTGCTGTTGTGTCTTTCTCACAGCTTATCCATAGTCCACTTCATCTTTGAGTCTATCTCTTCTCCTGCTCTCTTGGAATTCAAGTCTTCTGGGTCTCAACCCCCAAGATCTAGATCCAACTGGTGGAAGGACAGACCTGACACAAGGCTAGTTGGTAAGTGTGGGGCTCATAACTCGCTTTGATCGATGTAAACATAGGGAGCATGGACGATAGCTTTTCTTTTGAGATGACACATATTGAAACTGGTGGAAACAAACTACAAGTGAAATGGATTTGATGGAGACTCAAAAAAATGGTAATGGTAATTGGAAAAATAGATACTACTGAACATATGGAGACTCAAATGCATTGATCAAAGACGACCATGGGTTGCTGCCAAAATAATATCATGTTCTGTTAATGTGAGGTGACGAGGGAGCTTGTTTATACATAAAGGATATTTGTGGGGTCCCCCCAGTTTTGGGTGTATAGGGGGACCAATTTGATGATGGGTGGAATCCCCATGGGTTTGAGTGGATCGGGGGACACTTTCCAATGATGAAGTGAGGGTTAACTAGCAGACGCAAAGACGGGTGCCCCATGAAACGATTCCATGTAGTGTATACATGTGGGATAATTGAATAGAACTGGTTGCTTCTGAGGGTGCGGGGGGGCATAGGTGTCTTTGTGGGGGTGATGATACAAGGGGGATTACGAAGGGTAAAGTGCTCATCGAGTTATGAGGGGGATTTGTGAATCATTCTCATAACATGTGCCGATGGATCTGATGAGTGTCTTCTTGGTGGAGTAAATGCCCAAATGCAAAAATGGTACTCGAAGAGGGGTCTTTTCAAGTTGGGTTAGATGTCTCGAACTTGTGGGGGGTCAAAATCATGGGTTCCAATTGATGATGGGGATGGCGATGGTGTGCACACCCATGGGGGAATATGATATTCACAGGAATGGTGTGGAGGGCACATCAAGGCCATGAATGAGGACCCTATGGTTATCAACGGGAATACTGGGATATGCATTATAAACATAGGGTAAATAGAGTATATATGACAGTTTTAGAATGATACCTGCGGTAGGGTGCATAAACCTTGTTGTTAGAGCTTTGGAGTCTTATTCGTATAATGGAAAACAAGAGGATCCATATTGGCCTGATCACGGTCTTGCACATGCGGCGCACATACCTAAGTGTAGTAAATGCCATAACCAAGGTATTGACAATGCATAAATCATATAACCAAAATTGTGCGTACCTATGGGGTACTTGGATATAAAAATAGTGGCCCGGTGAAATTGGTGGAAAAATGGATTGGTTGATTCCATGTCGAAGAGCTCAAAGCGTTGGTCGTCGTGGTGTGAATGGTTTTGGAAACAATGTTACAGTTTATCTGTGGCATTAGTTAGAAGTTTGGGTCAATTGAGTATACAATAGAGGTGGGGCCCACTTTTCAAAATCATTTATACTTTGTGCCACTGACCTCTGAGAGTTCCTTTTGAGGGATTCTGGGAGATATGGTGCACTGTTCTTCTAGCCGCGAGTTCCAGGTATGCCTCATCCTTGTACTCTTTAATTTCATCTGGGTAGACCTAGGTTTAGGGGTCCCCTGGGTGGCCATGGGTCCTTTTAGTACTTTTGGGATCACTGCACGGGATTCTGATAAAATCCCGTGTGGTAACGCAAGATTTTTGGGGAATCTCGCACTTCTATAGCGTTGGATTTTCTCGAAATCGTGCGAGGGGTAGCATGCTCGATAGCGCGGAAATAATGTACTGTGATGTGCATAGGGAGAGAAATAAATGCTTCGGCCATGCGCTGGTTCTAGTGGGACTGTTCCTTGAATAGTTGTGCAACCCATGTGACTGAGCTATATATATCTTGTGCTCTGGTTCCACGCAGATGAATAGTGTTTCGGGTGCGCTATGCGCGAAAATGTTGTATGATGTCGCGCTACGCATAAAGTTTCTTAGAGAAGGCCACACTGATGTTTTTGCAGGGATAATGGGCGATTATTTCCTTGTGTAGGTGGTTGCTTGTCGGTGATGGCGCATATCCAAGATGTTGAATGGAGAGAGAGGGAGTATGATACCCTCCAAGATCTTGTGTTAGTCTACCAATGGCGATTGAGGCCTTATGTGATGCTGGGTTCTTGAAGTTCTTCAAGATTCCTCTGACGCGGTCGACTGGTTACCTCTTGTGGTGCCTTTTGTACATGTGGGTCCCGGACCGAGGAGTGTTCCATATAGGAGGTGAGGACCTGAGCATCACGACTTAGGATATTTATTTCTTAACGGGACTGACGCCCTGAGGGGTAAGGGAACCTCTCCCTCGACATCTAGTGGGGGAGATGATCCATACGTCAGTGGATCGGTATTGCGGTGGTGACTAGAGTTTTGTGAACTCTAGTGGAGTGTTGGTGAGCCACCTGAGGGCTATATCGGTGGAGGTCGTTGCGACAGCTGTTGTTTGTGTATTGGGGGTCACGTCCCCGAATTGGATCATAGGGGCCCAGCTCCACTTGGTAGAGAGGGTGATGGTTGCTCATCCTGTGTCATGGGGTTCACTAGTGCTGCATTTGATGATGTAGAGGATAATAGATTTGCATCAGGGTAAGGGGCGATGCACCTTCTTCTATGGAAGTGTTGTGCTCCTTCTTCTTTGAGCGTTACCCGTCATTATGGCCACAGGTGGTGGTGCCATAGGAGCCATGGATCGTGTTTTGGGGTCATATTATGCCTCGTGTTGGTAGTAGGCCCTTGGGGTCCTATTTTACGCCACAGGTGCTGGACATATGGGAGGGATATATAGGACAACCAAAGAGATATCCTTGGAGTGGGATGGACTTTCGAGGAGATCTGGAGCATCCTGTTCCCGCTGGCGGTTTCGATGCGACTGGTATGTTTTTATGGTTTTGTACTTTTCACATAATTTTATTTTCACACATTTATGATATATATGTTTATAAGGTACTGATGATGGTTTTCTCTTTTTTGATGTAGACGTTGGTCCCGTGAGGCCACCTTGGAGGCTGAGATCGAGGAGATATCAACCAGCTATCGGGGCTAGAAAGGCCATTGGAGGATTAGGTGCGACTGAGGGTAGTGTTGGAATTGGAGGGGTTGTTGCAGGGGGAGCGATTGCCAGGGATCGACTGGCAGTTGTAGTGTTAGACTTGGAGCAGATATTTGGCGGGCTGTCTGTTGGCATTGATGAGCTAGGTTGAGCCGACCTTGAGGATGATGAGATGGACCTAACACTCCACTTACCAGCTGAGTGTGGGCCAGCATGGAGGCACATCATGCAGAGGGTAGTGGTATCATCCTATATGGCACGAGAAGTGTGGGGAGGAGCATCCCCTCCTCCACGAAAATGACTATGACAGGGACTAGAGCTAGCGTGAGGGGAGGATGTGCGACCACTAGCCATTTTGGGACCTCGAGATCCACCAGTTGGCAGGGAAACTTGATTCTTTTTGTATAGGGATGTTGAGCCCCATTTTTGTATGTATACATTTTTTATGAGCCTATGGAAGGTAGTTTTTTGATGTATCCCCCATAAGGATGCTATGTATATTCCCTAGGAGGGCCATTTTTGATGATATATATATATATATATATGTATATACCATTTTTGCGGCACATAATGTATGTGTCTCTGTATGTATGTGATGTATTTGTATTTTGCATTATGTTGCCTATGTTTTGATATGATGCATATGTAGTAGTTGATACTAGCATATTTGTTTTGGGCATGTGTTATCAACTGCAGGACTTGTGATGATGAGATACATTTATGTGTAGGTGAAACACATGGACATATTTATTTATGTTTGATATGCAAGGTTATGCAGCTAGGTTATGTACTAGCTTCCAATTCAATACCTCTTTAGTAATGGAGTCATTGAATGCATTGGCATTTGTAGGTATATGTGTGAATGTTATGGTTTCAAACTGTCGAATGAGAAGGCGCATGCGTAGAAAATTTTGGAAGAGGAGCGAGTTGCATACACATAATACATTATTCAGCTATGATACGACAAGTTGTGAGTCAAGGTGAACTTGTAGATGGTGAATGCCTAGGTGTAGGGCATCGTTTAATAGACCTATTACAACATCGTACTCTGCTTGGTTGTTTGTTAGTTACCCCAATCACACTTTTCTGATGTGGTGGAGTGTATGGGAGGGGGAATATATAACCTAGGCAGCGGATGCTAGATGTTTAGACCATCGAATGGCACCGTTCGCATATCCTATGTAGATGTCCATCTGGGAGGCCATCTGCATTTGAAGAAGAGAGGTAGTTTAATTTCTAATTCAAGATACTGTGAAACAAAAGTAAAGTTTTTGACACAAAATGAGAATATCAACAGCTGATGTTGGATGTCTTGTTTGTGCTGAGGGGCTACAAACCCCCTTTTGATTTGTTATTTTTTTGGGAATAATTGTAGGTGGTGTGCATCTCAATTGGAGGAAAAGGAATCATTGTAAGTGAGGACACCAACTAAAGGAGATTCATCTTCGATGGTATCTAGTAACGTCAGTATTACTTCCTCGGTTGGTGACCTTTGCGGGGTTATACAGAGGGGTTATAATTGACCTTGCATTCTCATTAGTTCAAGACACATTTGTTATTCAGTGCGAAAAATGGGGCATTGAAAGGAGTAATGGGTGGTCTCTCCACAAGATCTGCAAGGTCTTGGTATGCATGGACGTAAGCATTCTTGGTTTTCTTGAGTGTTGATTTTCTCCATTATGAATGCAATGGAACTAGGAGGGAGCATATGGGAGGAGTGCCCATATGATGAGCATTCATTGCATGATTGCATCATCATACGTTTAGATGGGTCTTGCGGCGTTTCAAGATCTACCACGTTTTGTGCAGGTGGCACAACTTCTGTGGGAGGGGTGACTGGCGGTGTCACTGATGTGGTGACCACATTAATGGATGCTACTTCCTGGTGTAATAAGGGGAGTTCCTCAATTGTTACTTGGGTGAGACAAACTGTTGCTAATGCCTCTCGGTATCAAGGGAGTTCGGTGCAATGGTGCGTATAGTTCCCATGCTAAGCACATATGGAACATGCGTGATTCGTATGCAATGTTTTGGGCTTAGATGTGGATGAAGGAGGTGTGACCCCTTTTACCACAGGTGGAGTGTGGGTGATGCTAATGGGGTCTTCAGAAAATTCCTTAGCTCCGGTAGGGTAGGACATAGGTTGGTTGTGTGTCCTTGCTTCCTGCAAAGAGAACACGACGGTGTGACCCTTTGATTGGGTGTATTACTCATAATTGGGGATTTTTACTCCTAATGGTTGATGCCTCCTACTTCAGGCTTTGTGGTTTCTACTGATTTAAATGTTGGGTTAGGGAATAGGGGACCTTTCAACTTTGGTTATTAGATTCCCCATTGGCAGTCTTAGTGACGACTGATTGTGGTTTATTTGCAGATGTCATAGCTCGAGTTGTCGTAATTGAATGTGTTATGGGCCTTCCAGACGTACTATCCAAAACACGGACAAACTCATAATAGGCGACTGGTTTGGAATCCATCTCTAGGAAGGGTGAATTAAGGTACCACACTGGGATTCCCAAAGTTAGCCCATGTATATTTAACTGAGCCATAACCAACATACCTTGTACATCTATGGGAGGATACAAGAATGAGATTTGAAAAATAAGTGGTAACGATGGACTGAACATTTGTTCAATTCCATGAATCAACGGTGGTACTAATGATGATGTTGAGGTGGAGGTAGTGTCATTTTTAGCAGTGAATATTATGCACATCAGGTCATCAGTCAATGCAGGTATCTTAGGTGGTGGTCCTGTATACGCTCCTACCAAATTGAAGTCCTTGTACATACCAGGGGCAATGTCAACATATGGTTGATCATTTCCTAGTACAGTCGGTAGGACATTGTCATGGTTGCTTCTGGTATTAGGGTCATATTAGTTAAGTTGGTGAAGGGTAACTACCTTCCCATTTAGGAAAACATCATGATACAAAAGACTAAGGAGGCCACCGCCTTCATTGCGTACATATAACTACGCCCCAAGAGGATGTTGTAGTTGAGTTCCGAATCAACGAATTCGATATCAATCATAACCATCTTTCCCCCCATATCTATGGGGACATTTTGATACAATCCTCCTGGTTGGGATGGTATCCCATCATATGCATGAAGAGAAATAAATGAGGGGACCAGATCAAGAGATCCTAATCATTTCCAGACTTTTACAAAAATAACGCAAGCAGATGTGCCTTCATCGATGATACAACGATGGATCATGATGTTTTTTATCGTGTCTAGTATTTGAAATGCGATTGATGATGGTATTCCTAGATCACCTTTGTCAACATCAAAGGTCATGAGGTGCGAATCAGATGGATTGATGGCATCGAGTACATTGAGTAATGCCTTTCTCTATGTTGGGTAATACTGTAACACCTCTAATGTGGACATAGCCGTAGGGGATTGAACCAAGTCATCCACAATACTATAATTGTGGGTGGATTTCATGTGAGGGTTATTAGGGGTACGCTGAAGTGGAACTTTCAGAATCTGTCGGATTTGTTCGGTATTCGAGCATGGTATCTATAGAGTCCCCTAGGAGGGGATATAAATGTATTCCACTTCGGGGGTGGGAATCCCATCATAACCTCTGGATTGCGTCTAAAGGTTTACTTCCAGTGTATATATATTTTGAAAAGAGCCATCACTTGGTGGGAGTGGTTCTTGTTGTTGTGTCACTACCCCTTGATTGGAAAAGGGTTGCTTTAATACGATGATTTGTGGTTGGGGAGGATTCTATGCCTGAGGAGGGTTCACCATCGTCTTATTTTTGGATTCTACTAACTATTGGATGTCGGGGATAAGAGGACAATGTTGTGTGTAATGACTGTAATCGTCGCAAATGGAACAACAATAATTGGTTCTCAGGGGGGATTCTTCCCTTGTTTGGGGGGGTTGTTATTACCTATATTTGGATCATCGATATTTTGGTTTTGCTGAGGAGGGGGATTTCCCCCTTGCCCTGGCTGCTGATTTGGTTTGTTCTTACCTTTATTTTCCCCCCGATTCTATAGATTTTGGGGATTTGCGACATTCAATTGCTTGAATTGTTGAGTTTTTTGAACATAAGAAGGTTGAACTACGTTAACCCCCATGTAGGGGGATGGTTGTTGACCAGTTGGGCACGAGAATGGATAATATGGGTTATATCCCGGTGGTGGGATAAATGTAGTTTGCGTTCCATAGGAGGTGGACATAGGAACGAATTGCGCCATTGGTGGTGTGGGAATCATCATCGCTTGGTTAACATTTGGGTAGATAAGACTATATGGTCCATATTGTAATATTGTAATTGACCAACTGATGGTGTTGGTACCAGTGTAGGGGGTATCGACACAGGTGGCATGAATGGGTAATACAAAACCATGTTGAATGGAACTGATGTGGTAGGAGGAGCCTTTCCTAGATGGGAAATGGACCCAATTATCCCATCCACTGAATGTGACGAGACCTAAGGTGTGTTACACCTAAAATCCTACCATCATGAGATTCAGTGTATACATCCCTAAAGTTTCCTTGATTAAGTTATTGTCCTGGAAGAGATATAACCCATTTACATTAGGTTTTGAGAGGTCGTCGCAGGTTGCACTCATGCAACCTGCGACGTCGCATCTTTCTCTCTTGCAAGGTGCGACGATGTCAGTTAATAGAAAAAAATAGCTTCTTCGAGCCCATTCTCGAAGCCTGCTGACTTGGATCCTTATCCTTGACCTCTTGGGAGAGCTGGCACTCAATTCCTAACCTATTGGGAGGATCCCCTATCTCTCTCCTACCATATCTCAACCTACCCTATCCATACCCTATCCACTTAGTCCTATATAAATGAAGCTCTACCCCTCTCCAAAGGGAGTAAGTCTATAGTGTCTACATGCTGGTGAAATCATCATTGAGAGATCTCTACTCATCCATTGAGAGACTCGTACTTCCTTGGAAGGATATGGAATTGGCTTGGATGGAGAAGGATTGCTACGATAAGCCTAGGTTGTAATCATTCTTCTATGTACTTTCCCTCTATTTTACAGTAATATAAACGCTTTCCACCAATATTGTTGTAAATTGATGATATTGTGTAGTTTACTTGCTTAACTATTTACTTAGATCTACTATTGTATAGATGCTCTTTACTTATTTGCATTGTTCTGTGTATCTTGATAGGTCTTGCAACTAAGATCTGACGACCGCAAGGCGTGGAGCAACATCCAGGACAAAGGACTTCAAGTTTAAGGTAAGACATCTAGTGACTCTATCCTTAATTAGATCTAGGGAAGTGGTTTATAGTCTGTACTATTTGTTCTAGACTCACATTGAGCTAGGGAGATTTGGCTCACGTATGCTCGAGTGGATTGTCCATCAAACAAATCTGGCAACCATACTGGGGAATGAACATTGCTTTGCAGTGTCAATTTGAATGTTATTTTTAGTTGATTTCTTGCCAAGCCTTTTTCATTTGTCACTTGCCTCCTAAGCTGGTTTCACCATCAGATCTTCACTTTGAAGAGTTTGATTACCTTCCTCTGAGTTTGTACTTTTCATTTTCAAACCAGTTCATTGCTCTTTACTCGGAGATTTAGCTCATTTTTGAACTTGGATCTCGCCTGTCGCACCTGGTCAGTGTATTCAGAGCGACACTATGTCATTTTTTTAATCTTTGTTCTTTGTCTATTGGCTTCTTGTCGCAACCCTTACATTGGTATACTGTGACATCATTGCATTCCTCACATTGTTGAACTGCGATGTCGCACTGTGTACAAGCACAGACTGCGCCGATCTGCCAAAATTTCCATACAGGCACCCCTTCTCCATTTCTGATTTGATTTTTGGTTTGTGTGCAGACTCCTCTGCACTGTACCTTCCAGGAAGAGACCCTTTTGTCCAGTAGTGTTTTGTTTGGCTTGTTTGTATTGGTTTTTGGGTCTTTTGAGATTTGGATTCATGTTTGGCCCTTTGAGTCAAAACTAGTGTTTTGCTTGATTTTTTAAGCAAAATGGGTTCTATTTTTGAAAAACAATTCCCTCTCATGGCTGGGGGGGCCCATGAATCATGCATCCTTTAGTCATTTTGATCCATCTCAAGGTTTTGAGATCATTTTTGGTTTGGCGTGATTGGCTTGTTTTAAAGACTTGAAGAGTGTGGGATATCCATGTCTTTTTGAGCCTCTTTTTCTTGGGTTATGCATCTTGTTTCCCTTACATGCTGAGCTATTCAAACCTTTTTGGGGAAGATTGATTCTTTGTCTCCACTTTAGTTCAAAGAAAAGCTTGATTTTATCACTCTTTTTCTATATTCATGAAATTGGAAAACATAAGTATTCTTCTTGCTTTAATTTGATCATTTGGCATTTTTGGTCTTACACTCATAGGAAGAAGAAAAGGCTTGTTTCAGTTTTGTGTACATTTGAGTTAGACATGATTATTAAGTGCTTTTCTTTGTCTTGCATTTGATTGGAAACATTTGTGGAATCCTTCTTTCCGTAGCTTAGATGTGTCTTTTTTGAAGTATAAAAGGATAGGAAATGAGTTATAATTATTGCATTTGGTAGATTTTGAGCCTTTCTTGAGTGTCTTTGAGTTGTTTGGGTGCTTGTCATTTCTCTTTGGGAATTTCTGAATGATTAGAGTGTTGTAGATATTCTCTCACTTTCTGTATATAGATATGAAAAGCGTTTAGCTATCAAATTCCATTTTTGGTACATGCACTTGAAAATTGAAAGTGCTTCATTATTTTGTCTTATACATTGTTAAGATTAGTTGCATCTTTCATTTTCTTTGCGCTTTTAGCTGATTATTGCAGAAAGTTAGAGTTATTGCACTCTAGGAAGGAATTCTTCTTTTTGCTACTACTTAAGTACTTTTGGTTTGAAAGAAAGAAAAATCTCTCCTTACCTTAAGTAGTTTTCATTGAAAAGGAATGAAAAATGTGCATTATCATGTAGTTGAGGATTGCATTATGTTTACATTTATGTACTCACCTCATGCATCCACCTAACCGTGCAAGATAAAATTAATGCTAGATTAGGTTTAAATCATTTAGTAACTGTGTGTAAGTTAGAGACGTGTTCCTGCATCGTTAAGCGTGGCTACTGTCGTTATTTTCCAGCACTGTATCCCGGGGGTATTGTAGTCTTCCACGTACTTATCGGTATATAGAGCTCTTTCACGTACCCACTGAGTACCACACGTACTTGGTGTATATCGAAAGGTGTTTCACGTACTTAGTAGTATATAAAAATGTCTCTTGCCAAACGGTTGTGCATTAGACAACATGTAACATCCCGAAAAAATCGCAAAATTTTAAAACTTTTCTACGTGAAAATAAATGCTATTTAATAATGTGGAAATAGAACAATGCCTGAAATATTATCTATATTTAGTTGTGCTGCTATACATCTCTTCTATTGTTGTTTATGAAAGTTGATACCACTGTTTGACTAATGTACTTTTGTTTGGTTGATGAAGGGGTCCTTCGGACGCCCCGAGGCTTGCTTAGCATTTGTGGTAAAGCATGTGAATTCGTATTTGTGACAGATTGACAGGTAAGAGATAAAAGTTGCGAAAGGAATCAAAAGTTTATCAAGAAGATCTATAATGTTCGTATCACAGTGTTGTACCCAAAATTATTTGTTTCCGTCATGTTTTCTGTTTGTAACAGCCTACCTTCTACCTCTGTGGCAATTTGTGGAAGTTCCAAGTACAACTGTTTGTTAACTTGTTTTAAGGTCTATAACTTGTGATGATAATATGATCTGAAATGTTTCTCTTTCTTCATGCATTATAAAGTATATAAGTGTATGTCTACAACCATTCAAAAAAGTATGTCTCTAAGGTCTGTTTTAAAGTGTTTACAAGATTACTATCCAATCCTTGCAAGAATAGACTTGTTTGCATTTTTAACCACTATCACATTTATGTAATGTGAGTGGTGTGCCTTGTAATACCCTACGTGGTACTTACATGATACTATATACACATTATGTTTTCCATTGTATACCCCACTCTTTAATTCTTAATGACTAACTTGCAATTAATATGAATTATATGCAAATCCTATTATCTATGTGCAACCAATGTGCATTGTGTAAAGGTATGTTAATATGGCACCATGGGATACTATGATATCTATTTGATAACATAGAATATGCAAATAGATACAAGTGATTTACAAACTATGTACAAATATTATGGATTAAATGCAGTATTGAAATGCTAACCAAGTATTATATTGGTGTGTGTAATTTCGTGGTCTAACATATAGTCTTGATGAGATCTATATTGAATTATATGCATTCTACATGGCCTATGTAAATACCTCCAACCCTTAACTAAATGCTACAAGAGTAATGAGTCTCGACCTTACCATAAACGTAACCCTATTGTATTAACTCTTGATGTGAACGTTAATATGCATTACAGGCTGGCGGAGGTAATGTCTCTTGTGCATTGAATGCACACAATTAACAAGAAAATAGTGGAAGTCTACCGTGGATAGCATATTGTAATTAGTTCACGTGAATGTGTCTTAGTGTAACCTCGAAGTGCTGAGTTGTAACTCGTTGATGCTTTGAACGTTGGTGATCAGGCTCCACCGTGGTTGTGATAGTAATGGCTTAATAAATGTGATGGCAGGTTGGTGATTTCATAGATCTCACCAATGATCTACGCCATTGATCTTGGCAGGGATTTCAATGCTGTGGTTAAACCCTACCTTGCGGTATTCGATGAGTTTTAATGTGTTAGAGTCATTTGGTGGTGGTGGTTCTGCGCGGCCGATAGGCTGCTGGTTTTTAGCCTTGATGTTCTCCCCAAAGATGCGTAGTTTCCTGAGTTTCGAACTCGTGATCTCTGATAATATGGATCCGAGCTTTATCTAATTTATACAGTGTTGAAGATTGCTGTTATCCATCTTAGAATTTATCTTTTAGGTGGATTTGATACTTGACTTGTTTGAGGGTTTGTTTAGTTTGATATTGGGTTTGTAATGTATGGTCAAAGGACCTTGCTACCTCTTCTCGGTGCTGTTTCACTGTATCGAATAAGTGTTGGTGTTGATGTATATGTAACTTCGGAATGTATTTCACATACATGTATATTGTATTCCTATAGAGATGTTATTATTTCTCTATGCGGAAGTGTCGTCATTTATATTGTAAGTGTCGTAACTTATACTTGATGGGTTATTAGACCACCTTGTTGGGGTCGGCCCTGTATAAGTCATGTGGGTCGAAGGGTTATTAGACCACCCTATTGGGGGTCGGCCATGTGGGTCAAAGGGTTATTAGACCACCCTATTGGGTGTCGGCCCAGTCAGCATTATGTTAAGTGGTTAAGTTTAGGCCGACCTAGTTGAGTAAAGGTCAAGTCAAGTTAGTGTATAAATAGAGAGTGTGTCTCTCTCATTTTACACATTCTATTCTCTCTCACACTCTCGGGAGAGTGGCGCACTTGTGGAGGAGGAGAAGCTGTTGCTAGGAGATGTCTATCTCTTATGATTGGGTTGTATCATTGCTCTATCTATCTCTGAGGAAGTTATTGGGGTTTTTCACCTTTATCGTTTTCCCCAAGTAAACTCTGTGTCTCTTGTGTGCTTGCATTATTGTGTCCATGATTGATATGCTGTAGATTTGCTGTACATGTTGTTCTCTCAGTTAAGATCCTAGATCAGATTGAAGTAAATTCTGAAAGTTTAACAGTTGGCTCAACTTCACTGGCATTCGTCGATACAAGGGTTTGGTTGCAACTACCTCAGGCTTGGTGTTGAAGCTACTACGACTTTCAATCTCATGGTAATGTGTTCGAACTCCTCCTGTAACTTTCATATTCGATCTTTAAGTGTTTTTTCAAACTGAGTCTTCATTCTTTGATAAGATAATGGTTTTAACCACCATCATGATGTTGTTGTTGCAGGGTAACAACTCATTGGTTATGTTACAGTTTGGTGTCGTAGGTTGGCTATAGATATACCCAACCGGTAAGCCTCGACAATGTCTTGAGACCCTGTGTAGATGAGATGGTCGACTGTTTAGTGTTATGTCTGTTGTATTATATAATTTAGAGAGTTTTGTAGATAAAGGTTTTTGCATGATGTTTAAAAGTATGGGGAGGATGTGCCTCGACCCATAAGGCAACGACCGTGCTTGCAATGGTTTTATAAACAAGGGTGTTACCCTCAGACTTGAATAGAGTACCTCAAGGTGTTTCACGACTACTATTATCGTTTTTCTTTGTATAAGACTAAGGTTAAAAATATAAGTGTTTAAAGTCTGTAAAAAAATGCGTTTGTTTGCTACAAACTAGATAACTTGTATCTAGGTTTGGCCTACGGCCTATATGAAGTTTTGTTTTATGTTATAAATCCAATCCCACGTTTAGGGTTTGACCTGCGAACAAGATCTGTAACTCGTTGATGATATGAGAATAAGCAATGTATTTGGAAACCTTTGTTTTTATATAGGTTATCGATCGATGAGTGAATGTTTTTGTGAAACTGTAATATGACTTTTTTTTTTTTAAGGAATAATGGATAAATTTAATTGTTGACAAGGCTTACAGCTTGTATATGCTTCTTTTTGTTTCTAAGCTGTTATTGCGTCTTAAACGAATAGAGAAGTGTTTCCTGTGCTAGGGTTTAGCCCTTGATTTGAAAATAAAAAGCTTTAACTAAGCTCTATGATGAGCTCTCGGCATAAACCTGTGTTTACTAAATTGTTTGTAAATCTCCTGCGATTGTTTTGTTAACTCAATCCTAACTAGCCGATCTACAGTCATGTCTATTGTGTATTCGTTGACTCTACTTATACAGGAATTGTAATGTCTAAAACCCTTCGAACTGATAATGAAATAATTATCTCGATCTACAGGCATGTTTATGGTGAATGTTTGGTTCTTGTCTTTATTCTTGTTGTGGTAATGGCATTTGAGTCTATCTGTCATGATACTTCTGTTTAAAAAGATTTGTAAAACGTTGGTTAAAACTCCGAGAAGAATTAACAATGTTTTATGGTTATAAAATAACTGGTAATGGTTTAAAAATAACATAAGCAAACCCTAGATTTGTAATATGTTACTTCTTATTTGTTTATCTGTTCTATAAGTAATAATAATAGAAAATTGTGGTTATTCTTGGAAGTAAACGTTTAAGAAACAAAAAATGTAAAGAATAGAATTGATTTCTTTAACCAGTATGAACTCTGTTATTTCTGTGGAAAATATTTACTATTGTAATGGAAGGAATGAAAACAAGAATTGTACTGTTAGTAAAATGCAGTAGACAATACTAAATAATTATTAGCAATTAATTTACAGAACATAAAAAATAGTACATTCATCACCATGGCAGCATGCCTATCTTATCTTATCGATCTTAATCTGTTTTTGTACTGGAGTACGATGCTATTCCTTTTTGCATGGAGAAAAATACAAAATTTATATTTATTCAATCACTTCTTATTCATACAGAATTATTAATTTGCACAGGAACTGAAATAAATTTATTAAATAAACAGGGAAAGTTAAAAACAACAGAACTATAAATATACCAAATAGATAACAGAACTTGAAATAAATTAGATAAGACAAATAGAACCTGTAACTGACGATAGGCCGACAAACACCCAAGGAGGCCTATTCCTCCCAACCTGCTTCAGAAGAAGCAGCTCAACTGCTGACTTCTAATGAACCCCCGAGCCTGCTTACTGATCCAGTAAGTGGGTGGAATCTGTGTAGAAGCAAGGCACTTAAAAATACCTTCTCCACTTGATATCAACCTCCTGAAAAATGCCTTCTCCACTCAGCATCAACCTCCTGAAATCATTAAGAGTTTGGCAGACTCACAACATGATCAATAACAACATATCCCCTCATCAAATCTCTTGGGTGCAACACAGAAAAACCCCAAGGTAAATTTCCTCGTCAAGAAAAGTGATGAACCTCAGTTCATAATTTGATGGCTATTATATAGACTGCCTAGGTATTTTAGTGGTTAGTTTAGAATAAATGAGCCTCAAGCTCCAGTCCCATCTTTTAGGGCACTATGACCACATTTCAAGGGAGTTGTCCCATACCAACAACTAGTTAGTTGCATCATGATGCTACCACTTGTCCATTGCCTTCTACCCCAGATCCCATTACACCTAGTGGATTAGTAACCACTCTTTCAACAGTCCTCTTAGGTGTTTGTCTCCTATTTTATTTATTAAATAATAATATATTGTGCAAATTACAGTCATCCTTGGACACCTGTCCAATATAACTTTACAATAAAAATTATCATAATGTTTCTAAACACAAGATGTTTTCCAGCTTAAAGGGTATGTTACACAACATCACTATAGATTTCAGTTCCCATGTACCTTGCGTATATTAGGAGAAACCATTAGGATTCCTGAAACCAACTGAGTTAACCATTTGGCCATCTTGGCAGAGCAATACACCGAGAACAACACTCGGGGAGATTACTACGCACATACTGTCCAGGTAGTCGGGTATTCAGGCAAGGGTACGGTCCCAATCCTCCTTGTCGCGTTTTACTGTTGGACCTTGCGGTATATAGCGAGTTGCGAAGCCTTGATAATCCTGTGAGGTTCCAGACTTTGAATACACTCCTATTCACACAGTTTGCTTGTTGCTTTTAGACTTGAGTAGTGTTTGATTTGTGTGGTACTTTAGAGAATCTTAGGAAGTTTAGATATGGAAGACTCTTCTGGGACTACCAACCAAGAGGTCCCTTTCTAGGGTATACCATTTGCTATTCCCCCTTGTGGAACTGTTGGTCCTCCCTTTATGGCTACGTTGAGTCTTCCTGGATTGACGATAAGATTACCAGTATGGTTATTCTCCAATCCAGTTACACCGAGTGCACCAATTGTGTCAAACCTAGGTCCTTCACCACATGAGCATCAATATCATGGTGACCCTTCTCCTTCTCCGTCGAAAGTTGAATCGGATTCCGTCTCTTCCTCTTCTCCTCCTGAAAAATCTGATGTTAGTAAGAAGGCGGAGAAGAAGAAGAAGAAGAAAAGGAAGATAAAGAAGAAGAAGGATAAGAAAGAGACCGAGCGTTAACCATCTGCCTCTGATGGAACTCATTCTATGAGAACACCTCGTAATCCCAAGTTCCCTTGCAAACTTTGCAAGGGTGATCACCTTCTCAAGGATTGTCCTAATCTTTCCCACGTGTCAGAAGTGTGGTCTGAAAACCCCAAATCGCTTTTATCGTCAACCTCTGACAATCATGTTGATGATACTCCCTCGACCAGTGATCCATTGATGGATGGTTGGAAGGGTAGAGCCGCAGACCCTTGCATGGCATGTGTCATACTTACCTTTGTCCAAGCATGGATGAACCTTGATGGTGGTTGGAAGATAATACTAGTTCTCAATAGGTGCTTCCAACAAGCGATAATAAGTTGTCCCTCGATCCCCCGCTGGTTGACCAAGTGATCGATTCAGTTTCATCTATAATCGATCCCACTCTTCGTTCCGAGAGTGAAGTGATCAAGTTGATGTCATCTCCACTTGATCCCGCTCTTTCATTGGAGAAAGCCCAGACTGAAGCATTCACCATGACACAATATTCGTCTCATTCTTATCTTCCGAGTGAGAGTGAATTGGAAACCGCTGATGTTTTCATAGTCAGTTAAGAATGTTCTAGGCAAGGGGAAACCCTGTCCATTTCTACAGGACCCCCCCCAACTATTGAGGTCATTTCCTTTGATTGGAATGGTCTAACAGAATCTCGTCTTCCTTCGAGTATTCCTTTTCAAATATCTGTAGGAGTTTCTGATAAAGAAATATTTCGTATGATAGTTGATGAGGGAGCTTCTGTTAGTATTTTATCCTCAACTGCTTGGAAAGCTATAGGTTCCCCTCAACTTGTGCCAGTAACTGACCATATTTTGGCTTTTAATAGAAGGCCTGCCGGACCTTTAGGGATTCTCCCGCAGTTACCTGTCACGTTGAGAGGTAAAACTGTTTATGTTGATGTCATGGTTGTCCAAGGTCCTTTAGATTTAAATCTACTCCTTGGATGTGATTATGTCTATGCTATGAAAGCCATTGTGTCCACACTCTTTCAAGTGATGTATTTTCCCTACAATGGGAGGATTGTGACCATTGATCAACTTTCCTTCGTGACACCCAATCATTGCATGAATGCCAGTCATCAGACTTCCCTGAATATTCCTCATGTTTTAGTGGTTTCTTCCCCTTGAGGATGTGGGGTACGGGAACGGTTTATGTTATGTTTCAAGCTCGTTAAAAAATGAAACCAACCATCCTAGCATAGTTTCCCTTTGGTTTCAAGCTTGCATAAAAATGAAACCATCCACTCGAGCATAGTTTTATTCCATTTAAAGCTTGTTAAAATATAAGATGGGATCCCTCAAGCATAGTTATTGTCTATTTCAAGCTTGTGTAAAAATGAAATAGATCTCCCTCCCATCGGTTCGAGTCTCTCGCTAGAGTTAGAACTTGAACCTTCATTTCATCTCATTCTTGTTTTCCCCCCTTGGTGAACATTTTCATATTAGTAGCCAGGTTGGTAGTTGGGTTAGCAAGTAGCATTTTCAGACGAAATGAAGCTTGGGGGGCATGCCACATGTCATATAGTCAACAATCGTGTTGAGGAAACACTACCATGTTAATCTGCTCGCAATCATGCTGGGGCATTTACCAACCTCTAGGAATCATGTTGAGAAGGAACCCGTCAATGGGCCTTAACCATGAGCAGAGTTTACCTTTGGATTCAAGCTCGTTAAAAAATGAAACCAGTGGTTTGAGCATAGTTTCCCTTTATGTGTCAAGCTCGTTAAAAAAATGAAACATATCCTTTCCCTTTGAGTCAAGTCTCCTCGTAGACTTAGTACTTGAACCTTCTTTTCACCCGCCTATACCTTAGGCGAATGAAATGAAGCTTGGGGGGCATGTCTTCAACCCCTGAAAGTTACGTTGAAGTCAACTCGATCACCTCTCCACACCATGTTAGAGTTAAGTCATTTAATTCTAGCAATCATGCTGGGGGCACACACCAACTTCTGGATTTCATGTCGGGAAGAAGTTCACCATTGGGAACATTTTCGAGCATACTTTCCTTTTTTAGGTTTCAAGCTCATTACACCATGAAAATTAACCCGAGCATAGTTCATTTTCTGTTACAAGCTCGTTAAAAAATGAAGCAGACATCATGAGCATTCTTCCAACCTATCTTCGAGCTCGTTAAAAACAGTAAGATGGAACTTGAGCTTACTTTTCACTTTTTTCATGCTCTGGTTGAAACATGAAAAGTGGTTTGAGCTTACTTCTTACTTTTTCGTGCTCTGGTTCAAATATGAAAAAGATTCCGAGTGCTTTTGATTCCATTCTCGTGCTCGTTAAAATTTTGAGTTAAAAAGGTGTGTCTAACGAGTATATGTTTATCACTTTACCGGCCTCGCTAGACTATTTACGGAAAAGGCTCTGTGCCGAGTTTACTTTTTTCTTTGTCGGACTTGGTCATCAACCATGACAAAGTTGTTCGTGGAGTCCTTTTAAGCTCTTTTCAAATTACCTAAATAGAAAAATATTTCCAAGTGAACTTGATGCTTTCATGCTTGTAAAAGCATTTGAATGATCGTTTCTGGTGATAGTTTACCCCTTTTTCGAACCAGGAAACACTATTTACGAAAAATGAATACTCCAACCAACCATGGATGGAAGAGTTCTCTCTCACGTTGTTTTACCCTTTTGCGGGCGAAGAGACTAACTTTACGAAAAATGACCTTTTGGAGTCTCCTTTAGTTCTTTTCAGACTCTCTAAACATGAAATGACATCGAGTTTTCCTTCTCTGGACTCGTTAAATTTCAAACATCAAAGGGCCCATTTTGGGATGAACCCCTCCTTTCCTAGGTTCGTAAAACATTTTGGATTGGACTCATCTATGAGATGATCTATACCGAGCATATGGTTACCCTCATCAAGCTTGTAAAAAACACATGAGGAACTCATCATTCATGATGGGGAAAAAGGAAAGATTTTGTGTTACACTTTATTTGTGGCAGTACATAGTCGCTCTTGAACATGGCACTCGTTTGCATTTGCATTTAGTACTTGGGTAATCGGTTTGTATTTGAGTCATGTCCATTCCATTGAGTCTTGTTACTCCTTTGGGCCATCCAAAGAATGCTTCCACCATCAATTGCATTATGGGTTGGTATCATTCTCGTCACGCCAATACTTCCAAGTCATGCCATGCCCATGTTCAAGAGACATTTGCTACTCATTTTTTGCAGTCAGTATACCTTCGATCATGTTGGTCTACCTTGAGTCAGTATTGCACATTACTCTACCATCCGATCTACACCAAAGATCTGTTATCGAGTTTCACGTCGATGATGGGGGATTCTCCATGGCCCTTCTTCGACGGGTTCATCCTTGTCGATTTCAAATCATCAACCAAGGATTGAACTTAGAAACCAACCAAGTACCTTGGGCCTGCAAGCCTCAATGGCACGTTACCTCGTATTCAACATGGGTTTACCTCATTGACTATTGATTGAAAGATTCCATTAGGCGTTCGACTTCAGCTCATTGATATTAATGGTGCTTCCCCTCGCACCTGTTAACGGTATACATTAATGACCGATAATAAGGTGGTTTCTACCATGTTCGACTCCAAAACATTGTAATCACATGGATAGATTCGTATCATTTCGGGTTGAGCTTGAAGACCCTAGGGAAGTTATTTGATACCCAGGTTGCGATGAAGATTGTTTGAGATGCATAGATCCACTTTGTATTGGTCGTGGCTATGTTGTCACTTCAGAGTTACATGGATCCACTTTTGCATTGGTCATGTCTATGTTATCATCTCATCATGGATCTACGTTTGTGTCTAGTAGCCATGATTGTGTTCAGTTGGTCTTTACTATAATGGATCTATAGTGTATTGGTCGGTAGCCATGTTTTGTGTTGTATGAGACTTGTGGATCTTAGGTCATTTTTGCAGCAGCATCCTTCGTCCAACAAGCTATTGCCATTCCTTCTGTCAAATCATTTCACCTGTCCAATTTTCAAACAGCTTCATGCTTTGGGGGGCATTCTGTTACACCTAAAATCCTACCATCATAAGATTCAGTGTATACATCCCTAAAGTTTCCTTGACTAAGTTATTGGCCTGGAAGAGATATAACCCATTTACATTAGGTTTTGAGAGGTCGTTGCAGGCTGCACTCATGCAACCTACGACGTCGCATATTGCTCTCTTGCAGGGTGTGACGATGTTAGTTGATAGAAAAAAATAGCTTCTTCGAGCCCATTCTCGAAGCCTGCTGACGTGGATCCTTATCCGTGACCTCTTGGGAGAGCTGGCACTTGGTTCCTAACCTCTTGGGAGGATCCCTTATCTCTCTCATACCATATCTCAACCTACCCTATCCACTTAGTCATATATAAATGAAGCTCTACCCCTCTCCAAAGGGAGGAATTCTATAGTGTCTACATGCTGGTGAAATCATCATTGAGAGATCTCTACTCACCCATTGAGAGACTCGTACTTCCTTGGGAGGATATGGCATTGACTTGGATGGAGAAGGATTGCTACATTAAGCCTAGGTTGTAATAATTCTTCTATGTACTTTCCCTCTACTTTACAGTAATATAAACGCTTTCCACCAATATTGTTGTAAATTGATGATATTGTGTAGTTTACCTACTTAACTGTTTACTTAGATCTATTATTGTATAGATGCTCTTTACTTGTTTGCATTGTTCTGTGTATCTTGAAAGGTCCTGCAACTAAGATCTGACGACCACAAGGCGTGGAGCAGCATCCATGAGAAAGGACTTCAAGTTTAAGGTAAGACATCTAGTGACTTGATCCTTAATTAGATATAGGGAAGTGGTTTATAGTCTGTACTATTTGTTCTAGATTCACATTGATCTAGGGATATTCGGCTCCCGTCCGCTCGAGTGGATTGTCCATCAAATAAGGTGTAGGATACAATGACCGATGCCGAGGGGCATAAGGGAGGATTGTGTAAAGGTAGTCGGATTGTGCATATATGAGGTTGAAATTGTAACATACCCTTTTTGCTGCAAAACATTTTATGTTGGAAACATTATGTTAACTTTTATTGTAAAGTTTTATATTGGACAAGTGTCCAAGGATGATTGTAATTGCACAATATTTTATTATTTAATAAATTAAATAGGAGACAAACACCTAAGGGGACTGCTGAAAGAGAGTTTGCTGACGCACTAGGTGGAATGGAATCTGGGGTAGAAGGCGATGGACAAGTGGCAGCAACATGATGCAATTAACTAGCTGTTGGTATGGGACAACTCCCTTGAAATGTGGTCATAGTGCCCTGGAAGGTGGGACTAGAGCTTGAGGATCATTATTCAGAACTAACCACTAAATACCTAGGCAGTCTATATAAGAGCCATTGAATTATGAACTGAGGTTCATCACTTTTCCTGACGAGGAAATTTACCTTGGGGTTTTGCTGTGCTTGCACCCAAGAGATTCGATGGGGGGATATGCTGAGTTTTTGATCATGGTGTAAGTCTGCCTATTATACTACTGAGTGCAGAAGGCATATTTGAGTGCAGAAGTTACACTACTGAGTGCATAAGTTATATTACTGTGTGCCTTGCTTCTACACAGATTCCATCTACTTAGTGGTTCAATAAGAAAGCTTAGGGGTCCAAAGGAAGCAAGTAGTTTTGGCTACTTCTTCTGGAAAAGGTTGGGAGGAACAGGCCTCCTTGGGTGTTTGTCGGCTTTATCTTCATTTATAGGTTCTACTTGTCTTTTCTAATTCTAAGTAGTTAAAGTTCTATATGCAATTATTGATTTACTGTTTTCAAGGATATTATTAAACAAATGTATTTATTTTAGTTTTCTGATCTAATTAGGATTCTTTATAGTAATGATTATGTAAGATGAATTGACTAAAATACTTCTCTGCATTTTTCCCCATGCTAATGGATATGCATCGTACTCTAGTACAGAGAAGAAATTAAGGTAGATAAATTGATAGGCAGATTTCCAGATGAATGAGAAGATCAATATTGTTGTATTTAAATAGTTTTTCCTACCATTAATATTATGTATTAAAATATACAATTTTATGTCTTTCTCCTATCATTCTCTTCATCAGTTAAATGTTTTAGGTTCACTGTATTTCTCTCACCAGTCTGTATTGAAAATAACAGCTGCAAAAACATTTATTTCTTAAGTACACAGTACTGTTATCCCTTACTGCTAACAAGTATACATATCATGAAAACAAATAGTTTTCATATTCAAGTATTGAAATGATCTTTCTGTTACACAGTATTTAGGAAATCATAACAGCTGCAAATTTAATAGCATCAACAAACATTATATTACATTTCTATTTTGACAGTCATAAATTTAAATTAGGGTTTTATTTCTTTCTATGTTTCTCTTTTATAATCCTGCAACAGTATCTATTTTATTATGTATATAATAATTTATTTCAATGATAAACACAATTACTAAACTTCTATTTTCATAGTATCTAACAATTCTAATGGAGAAATCAAAAGCTGGTTAACTAGTACTTTTATCCAAACAGAGTTTCGTTTCAAACTTAAGATTTATGACAGGTTCGTACTCTTCACTTATCAAACCCTATAATTGTTGTCCTAAAACTTTGCATAGGATTCAACATGTATATATTTCAATATAGTATACAAATTAAATAAGAATTTGTATGTAGTGCATAGGTTAGCATTGTAATAGGATATGAATTTCAATAATTCCTAAGTTATAATTTAAACCAAATATTGCATAAAATTCTTAGAGTCTAGAGCATACAAGGATATGCATATAGATAATGCACATCATTTGTTGATTACCATTACATATCAAATAAGTTTATCCTCATAATTTGCATCAATAAAAACTCATGACAACAGTACATAGAGTTAAACTATGATATATGGATCCTATTCATTGTTTGAATAAATTAATAAAAGGTTAGTACAGGGTTTGTGAATCTTATAACTGAAGTACTCTATTTTACAAACTAGGCTAACTGAAGTTCTCACCAATAGCACTTTCGACATTATGTCTCTTAAATCATTAAGACTTGGGAGACACGAAAACTGTTTAGAAACTCTTTGGTCACATGTCGTAAACACTAAAGCTCTTACCTGTAATCTGCGAAAAAGGATGGTTCAAATGCTTTAGCACAAATGCTAAGTAAGCCTCGGGGCATCCGAAGGACCCCTTCATCATCAAACAGAAGAAACAATAGTTAACACATATAAACATATATCTTTAGATAAAAAACAAATAATTTTGAAAGTATAGTTGAGTAAGTTTAACATGAAATGAAGATATTAATTATCTTGTCGCAACATTTCACTTTCGACAAACACAACATTTAGTACAACAAGACGACATTTAAACATTTATTATATTTCCGCACAGTTAGATTACGCATTAAAAGCTATATTGAAAAATTTTATTTTTTTTTAAATTTCAGGATGTTACATGTGGTATCAGAGCGCGAGTTCAAACTCTAGGCCTAAAATAGGCTCACGCACGCAAACAGAAAATAAAAATCAGAAAGTTTATGTTACTAATTTTTATTTTTAATTTTATTTTTGTATAGAACGATTTGATATTAATTTGCAGGTATGGACATACCAGAGGAATCAGCAGAGGACAGATCTCCTCGTAATGAGCACACTAACAATAATAATAATGAAGAAATATATGTTGAATTAAATAACCAATCTTCAGAACTTCTTCGTACTGTAAAAGATTTAAAATATGAGATAAGAACTGTTAAAGAAGAAAATGAATGCATTATGAAAGCATAGGAAGAGTTAAATCAAATTCTAATGGAGAAATACCATCACGAAAAAAAAGGAAGAAAATCAGAAGTAAATTTTGATTCTAGTACAATGTCTCACAAACATAAGAGTAAGAAAGTTAAAAATGGTAAAAGTATTAGTTACTCTTCATCTGAATCTGAATGAAGTAATGATAAATATGATCATGATAATAGTGATAGTGATTGCTGTTCCAAGAAGAGAAAGTATAAGCATCATGAACAAATTACTGGAGAGTTTAAAAAGATTAAGCCACCAACTTTTAATGGCGAAACTGAAAAGGGTGAGACAGCTGAAGCATGGCTGTCTGGAATGAAGAAATACTTTAATATTTACGATTACTCTTCTCAGTTAAAATCCAAGATGGCTATTTACAATATGATAGGAAAGGCACATATCTGGTGGAAGGATTTTAAAAGAATTAAGAACATAAAGGAAAGAGACGTAACCTGGAATATGTTTAAGAAGTTATTTAAGAAAAAGTTCTTGTCAGAACAGTACTATGAAGATAAATCAAAAGAGTTTTATGATCTAAAATTGGGTACTATGAACATGAAGGAGTTGTGCAGCAAGTTCCTTAGCTTGCCGAGGTATGTACCTTACATGGTCAAAGAGAATCCTAAGGTGCAAAGGTTTCTAAGTTGTCTACCTTTCAACATAAAAGACATGATTGAGTATGATAATCCTTCCACTCTGGAAGAGGCTATGAGGAAAGCAAATTTCTGTTTTGACCAAAAAAGAAAAAGAGAAGGACCAGCTGGCTGGAAAAGCAATAAGTCTAATCATTTCAAGCATAAAAAGAAGAGCTTTAATCATAATTCTGGAAGTTTTAAAAAAAAATTTAATAACATAAATTTTCCAAGCAATAATAATTACAGGAGTAATGCACCACATAATTTTACTGCTGCAAGAAATATACCTAATAACAATAACAACACCAGGTATGTTGAACATAAAGGACCTTTGAAGTGTTTTGATTGGGGTGGACCACATAAGAAAGCAGATTGCCCACGCAAAAAAAGGACAGTCAACAATATTCATAGCATACATGTAGAATCAACAGTTGGTGATGTGGCAAGAGAAATGCCAAGGATAAATGCAGCACTGGAAAACCGGCAAGTAGACCATTAAACGTCCATGGTTGAAATCGAAGGTATGCTACAAAACTGATCTATTTCTATTTTGATAGATCCAGGTGCAAGTTTGAGTTACATTTCACCTGAATTAGTGAAAAATTGCAAGTTATGAATAGAAAAGTTTGATAATTCTTGGTTAGTTCAGCTAGCAACAGGCACTAAAAGAAAGGTTATAGACTTTGTTAAAAATTGTGATGTATTTTTGAATCAACTAAAAACCTAAGTTAATCTGAATGTTTTACCCTTAGGGTCATATGACTTGTTGATTGGCATGGATTGGCTTGAACAACATAGAATAGTGCTTAATTGTTATGAGAAATCATTTACTTGTCTGAATAATGAAGGTAAAACTGAAACAGTAAAAGGAATTCATAGGAAGATTTCAGTAAGACAGATTTCTGCATTACAAGTTAAGAGAGCTGCCAGAAAGGGCTGTAAAATGTTTGTTATTAATGTTTTTCTAACGAGTGTTCATCTAAAGAATACAAGTTAAAACTGGAGGATATTCCCATCCTTAGGGACTTTTCTGACGTATTCCCGGAAGAAATTCCAGGATTACCTCCAAAAAGGGAACTTGATTTCACCATTGAGTTAGTACTAGGTACGGTACCAAACTCAAAGGCTTGCTACAGGATGAATATTCGGGAGTTAAATGAGTTAAAATATCAGCTAAAGGAATTAATAGGTAAAAACTATATAAGGCCAAGTGTGTCTCCTTGGGGAGCACCAGTAATTTTCATTAAAAAGAAGGAAAGTACCATGTGATTGTGCATTGATTACCGTCACCTTAATAAAATGACAATCAAGAACCGATATCCCTTACCCCGCATAAATGATCTATTTGATCAAGTACATGGAGCAGAGATATTCACTAAAATTGATTTAAGGTTCGGGTATCATTAGGTTAGAATAAAAGATGAAGACATATTCAAAACTGCATTCAGAACGCGATATGGACACTACGAGTTTGTAGTTATACTTTTTGGGCTAACCAACGCACCGGCAGTGTTCATGTGTTTAATGAACAACGTTCTACATAAATATTTGGATAAGTTTGTAGTTGTGTTCATTGATGATATTCTGATTTACTCAAAAACTAAAGAAGAGCATGACGAACATTTAAGAATAATTCTGCAAGTTTTAAGAGAACATCAACTTTACGCTAAGTTCAGTAAATGTGAGTTTTACAAAGATAAAATACAGTACTTAGGTCACATAATTTCTAAAGATGGAATTTCTGTCGAACCTGATAAGATAAAAGCAATTAACGAGTGGCCTGTCCCTAAATATGTAACTGACGTTCGATCATTTATGGGGATAACAAGTTACTACAGAAAGTTTATTGAAGGGCTTTCAAGAATTGCGAACCCCATTACTTCTTTGCAGAAGAAAGGGAAGAAATTCGTATGGGATCAAAAGTGTCAAGAAAGCTTTAATAGACTAAAAGAATTATTATCCACTGCACCAATTTTAAAAATTGTTGATCCTAATAAGGACTTCATTGTATGCACTGATGCGTGCAACGATGGAATTGGTGGGGTCTTAACTCAAGAAGGTCATGCTATTGCTTTTGAGTCTAGAAAGTTAAAAATCCATGAAAAGAATTATGCAACTTACGATCTTGAGTTGGCAGCCGTGATACATGCATTGAAAATGTGGCGCCATCACTTGATTGGAAGAAAATTCACATTAATGACAGATAATAAGGGTTTAAAGTATTTGTTGGGTCAAACAAATCTTAACGCAAGGCAAGCTAGATGGCTAGATTTCCTTAGACAGTATGATTTCGAGATTCAACACATTAAGGGGAAAGAAAACAAAGTTGCTAATGCATTAAGCATGAATCCCAAATTAAGCTTAATGGCAGCAATCAGCACGTTTAAGACAGATTTGAAAAATCAAATTGAAGAAGGAATTAAACAAGATGAAAATGATCAAAAATTGCTTGGTAAAGTTGCTGAAAATGTATCATAAAATTTAATAACAGATTTCAGCATTAATAAAAAAGGCTTAATGACTTATAAAAACATAATTTATGTACCAAATGTGTCAAAGGTTAAGCTTTTATGAAGTTCATAAGAGCCCTTATTCCGGACATCTAGGTTATCAGAAAATGATAACTATGTTAAGGAAGGATTATTTTTGGCCCAACATGAAGAATGAAGTGGCTGAATACATAGCTAGATGTTTTGAATGTCAGACCATTAAGGCTGAACATCAACATCCAGCTGGACTATTGCAACCATTGCCAATTCTAGAATGGAAATGAGAGATTATAAGTATTGATTTTATTACAGGTTTGCCTAAAAACCAGAAACAGAATGACTCCATAATGGTGGTTGTGGACAAGTTAAGTAAGGCTGCTCATTTTATTCCTGTTAAAACCACTTTTAAAGCTTCTAACATTGCAGATGTATTTATGAAGCAAATATTTCGCTTGCACGGAATTCCAAAGGTAATTATTTCTGACCGGGAATCTAAGTTCACTGGAAATTTTTGGACAACAATGTTTAAAGGTTTAAATACTAAACTAAATTTCAGCACTTCTTTCCACCCACAAACTGATGGTCAAACAGAAAGGGTAAACCAGATTTTAGAATACATGCTAAGAATGTATGTCAAAGATCAGCCATCTAAGTGGGAAGATTACTTACATTTAGCAGAATTTGCATACAATAATCATTATCAAGCATCTGCTAAGTTAAGTCCATTTGAGATTTTGTATGGAAGAAAATGTTGTACTCCTATTTCTTGGGATAACCCTGTAGACAGATTAATGCTAGGACTAGATTTATTGAAAGAAATGGAGCTAACCGTGAAACAAGTTCAAGGTAACTTAAAAGTTTCCCAATATCGGCATAAAAGTTATGCAGATTTGAAATGCACTGAAAGAGAATTTCAGGTTGGAGACCATGTTTTTATAAAGGTAAAACCCAAGAAAATTTCTTTGAAGCTTGAGAGTTGTGCTAAACTAGCACCAAGGTACTGTGGACCATTCGAAATCCTATCAAGGATTGGAGCTGTTGCATATCAATTGGCTTTGCCATCTAATTTAAAAATCCACAATGTTTTTCACATTTCTATTTTAAAGAAGTATGTGCATGATGCTACTCATGTGCTGAATTAGAATGACATACAGGTGGAGCCTGAAGGATATTTTCGGGTGGAACCGGACTGTATTCTCGTCAGGAGGGAAATTATGCTTCGGAATCGTACCATAGGGCAGGTAAAGGTGCAATGGAAGCACCTTAGCCCTGGTGAAGCTACCTGGGAACTGGAAAGTAAAATGCGTGCAGCATATCCAGTTCTGTTCCAGGAAGGATCGGATGATGAATAAGCAACATCGAGGATGATGTTGAGCTTAAGTGGGGGTGTTTGTAACATACCCTTTTTGCTGAAAAACATTTTATGTTGGAAACATTATGTTAACTTTTATTGTAAAGTTTTATATTGGACAAGTGTCCAAGGATGCCTGTAATTGCACAATATTTTATTATTTAATAAATTAAATGGGAGAGAAACACCTAAGGGGAGAGAAATATTTTATTATTATTTTATTATTGAAAGAGAGTTTACTTACCCACTAGGTGGAATGGAATCTGGGGTATAAGACAATGGACAAGTGGCAGCAACATGATGCAACTAACTAGCTTTTGGTATGGGATAACTCCCTTGAAATGTGGTCATAGTGCCCTGGAAGGTGGGGCTGGATCTTGAGGCTCATTTATTCAAAACTGACCACTAAAGACCTAGGTAGTCTATATAAGATCCATCGAATTATGAGCTGAGGTTCATCACTTTTCCTGACGAGGAAATTTACCTTGGGGTTTTTCTGTGCTTGCACCCAAGAGATTCGATTAGGGGATATGTTGAGTTTTTTATCATGGTGTAAGTCTGCCTATTATACTACTGAGTGCAGAAGTTATATTGCTGAGTGCAAAAGGCATATTTGAGTGCAGAAGTTACACTGCTGAGTGCATAAGTTATATTACTGTGTGCCTTGCTTCTACACAGATTCCATCTACTTAGTGGTTTAGTAAGCAAGCTCGGGGGTCCAAAGGAAGCAAGTAGTTTTGGCTGCTTCTTCTGGAAAAGTTTGGGAGGAACAGGCCTCCTTGGGTGTTTGTCGGCCCTATCTTCATTTACAGGTTCTACTTGTCTTTTCTAATTCTAAGTAGTTAAAGTTCTATCTGCAATTATTGATTTACTGTTTTAAAGGATATTATTAAACAAATGTATTTATTTTAGTTTTCTGATCTAATTAGGATTCTGTATAGTAATGATTATGTAAAATGATTTGAATAAAATATTTCTCTGCATTTTTCCCCATGCTAATGGATCTGCATCGTACTCTAGTACATAGAAGAAATTAAGGCAGATACATTGAAAGAAATTAAGGTAGATAAATTGATAGGCAGATTGCCAGATGAATAAGAAGATCAATACTGTTGTATTTCATTAGTTTTTCCTACCATTAATATTCTGTATTAAAATACATAATTTTATGTCTTTCTCTTATCATTCTCTTCATCAGTTAAATGTTTCAGGTTCATTGTATTTCTCTCACCAGTCTATATTGAAAATAATAGCTGCAAAAAAATTTATTTCTTCAATACACAGTACTGTTATCCCTTACTGCTAACAAGTATACATATCATGAAAACAAACAGTTTTCATATTCAAGTATTGAAATTATCTTTCTGTTACACAGTATTTAGGAAATGATAACAGCTGCAAATTTAATAGCATCAACAAACATTATATTACATTTCTATCCCGACAGTCATACATTTAAATTATGGTTTTATTTCTTTCTACGTTTCTCTTTTCTAATCCCGTAACAATATCTATTTTATTCTGTATATAATAATTTATTTCAATGATAAACACAATTACTAAACTTCTATTTTCATAGTATCTAACAATTCTAATGGAGAAAGCAAAAGCTGGTTAACTTATACTTTTATCCAAACAGAGTTTCGTTTCAAACTTAAGATTTATGACAGGTTCGTACTCTTCACTTATCAAACCCTAGAAGTATGAACTTCTATCTTTCAAGTTCAAGAGTTTAGTTAAGTTTCAACCGAATAAGAAACTGGTCATGATTCTTTTCATAACTGAAAACAAAACGTTGGATTTTGGCTCACGACCATCACAAAAATTGACAGAAAAGAATAACAAAGAGAAGCTCACAACTCCATACACTTAGGCACAAAAATGATTATCATTTACATTCTTTAAGACTAGAATCAAGGACATCTCGGCATCATCATGAGTCTACATTATCACATTCAATTGAAAACTATTAAACAGTAACCATACGAATTGCTCGAATTAGATATCTAATTTCAGAAATTAAAACATTGTTATCTTAACAACAGAACATTTCCAAGAACCCACTTTAGGTTTTGACCATTTTATTACAGAGCTAAACCCTTAGCCATCGAGCTTTTTTTAAAGTACAATAGTGGCAAAACGTTAAAACATCAAATGCATACAAATTGGAGCCCTGCTCTTGAATACAAACACAAACACGATAAAGTAGGAAAACAAGCTATCATATTATCAATTACACAGTAGATTGAAAACACTAAGCTTCACTCCTTTTACACAAAATAGCTCACAGTATCATCCACACGAACACAGGTTGAACGAAAACATAAATCGTTCCATTACTGAGAACAGTAGAAGGGTGAAACCCTCTCCTGAGTATTTTCCTTTATGGATTATACAATGGAAAACATTTTACTACTAAAAACAACGACGAAAGGGTCGAGGATTCATCCTCCCCAGGATACCAACAACTCACAGGATTTTGACGAAGGTCACCCTTCAGAACCCAAGAAAACACAAATTCTTGGCAAAGAACACAATCAAGGTCCACTAGTCATCTATTCAGAGTAACGAGTAACCACTGAAGCCTACTGGTCATTTACAGTTGGTAGCTACCAAAACCTAAGCTGAGAAGCCATCGACGAAGATACCTGCCATTCGAACACGAGTGTGGTTAAAACAAGCTTCTGACAGAAGTATTTACAAATGAAATAATATTAACTGAAACTCTCAAAATTAGAATGGAAGACACAAGGTTTCGAACCGAAAACCATTACCTTTAAGTCATCATTGGAGTGGAACGCCAAGTCAATGCAAACGGTACCCATTACTCCACCATCGAACACGAAGAAGGGTGGACAACAACCCTGAAAACTACCATTGGACAGACATGGAAAGCCAAGTATCAAGTCAACTACCACGAGGCGTTGGTCACTCACCCTAAAAGTTTTAATACAAATTGTTACTGTAAAAAACCATGTCTGTATAGGCTCTCAAGCTTTCAGCAAGTCACGGTTTCGAACCGTGGGCACTCCACAAAAAAAACCTGTTAACAGAACCCTGAAGGCTCTCAGCCTGTTGGCCTCTCCTTAGAGCCACTACACCGAATGCCAAGGAAACAATAACTCCGTGAACATAGTGATGGCTAGGGTTAGATCCCAAAAACCAAACCCTTGCTAGATCAACGGTAGAGATCACTGAAGGGTTTTCATGTAACCCAAGCAACAACCACATTAATTGACACTATTATTACCATAGCCACCGAGGAATACAACTCAGATAAAAACACTTACAGCTCGTCATGAGGCTCGAATCATCAACACAACATCACGTTCCTAGCACCACGATGATGTCCACGGAGACATTCCACTGTCTCGGCAGTTGGGAGTATTAAATGCCATGGGAAGCCAAAGTGCCTGCCAACACGAACCCTACATAGTGTTAATATCACACATTTCATACAATATATCGATTTGTTGATAACATGCACCATTCGGTTATGTAATAACACCTTATGGTAAGTCAAGGTAGTGTTGGGTGCATTGCTAGGAAACCATAATATCATATAGGGTCATGTAGATGCACACACACACTACCATATTATTATTGTCATAAAAATTTGCATAGGATTCGACATGTATATATTTCAATATAGTATACAAATTAAATAATAATTTGTATGTAGTCAATAGGTTAGCATTGTAATAGGATATGAATTTCAATAATTCCTAAGTTATAATTTAAACCAAATATTGCATAAAATTCTTATAGTCTAGAGAATACAAGGATATGCATATAGATAATGCACATCATTTGTTGATTACCATTACATATCGAAAAAAGTTTATCCTCATAATTTGCATCAATAGAAACTCACGACAACAGTACATAGAGTTAAACTATGATATCTGGATCCTATTCATTGTTTGAATAAATTAATAAAAGGTTAGTACAGGGTTTACGAATCTTATAACTGAAGTACTCTGTTTTACAAACTAGGCTAACTGAAGTTCTCACCAATAGCACTTTCGACATTATGTCTCTTAAATCATTAAGACTTGGGAGACACGGAAACTGTTTAGAAACTCTTCGGTCATATGTCGTAAACACTAAATCTCTTACCTGCAATCTGCGAAAAAGGACGATTCAAATGCTTTAGCATGAATGCTAAGTAAGTCTCGGGGCATCCGAAGGACCCCTTCATCATCAAACAAAAGAAACAATAGTTAACACATATAAACATATATATTTAGATCAGCAACAAAGAATTTTGAAAGTACAGTTGAGTAAGTTTAACATCGAAAAGAAGATATTAATTATCTTGTCGCAAAATTTCACTTTCGAAAAACACAACATTTAGTATAGCAAACCAACATTTAAACATTTATTATATTTCCGCACAGTTAGATTACGCGTTAAAAGCTATATCGAAAAATTTTAAATTTTTGTAAATTTCGGGATGTTACAAAAATGTTGTGCTTTCATAATGGAGTCTTCCTCACTTTGTCGAAAGAAGGTGGCATAATATTTAGCTATGGCGGGTTGGAGAGATTTGCTAAACCAATCCAACAAAAAGGGATGTTGTATTTCGATCTTGCATAGTGTGCGGCGTCTACGCCACTTGTGTATGTTTTTTGCGATGTGGTTGGAAGTATTTTGACGAAACTTAGTGAGAATTTCGAGGCCTAGGTCATGTCAAATTGGAATTTGAAAGCACATAAGAAATGCGGTGGCCAACGTCGCAAATGTGGAATGGGTTCCACTTTCTAGGTTGACGTACCACTTTGCTTCTGTTCTAGTAGGGTACGCTAAAATAGGCGAAGCCTCATGAGGTCATCCATTATGCTATTAGATGAACACCATAAGTGGAAAGACATAATGTGGTTGGAGGGATCATCTCCCTGTTTTCCTTCAAATTTGGGAATGTTAGAAGGAAGCTTGTCGGGCATAGTCGACCATGTTGCATCATGAGCAATGGGATCATTAGATAGTTTGGCCAAATATGGTAGATTTAAACTAGCCATAAATGGTAAGGTATGGATGATTGGTCTTTCCTTTATGTTGGGGATGTGATTTCCATGAGGGGGATACCAAAGTGGTGTTGTAAAAAAGGTTAACCTTCTATGAGAGAGAATGATTCAAAAGGATCCAATGGATATTGGGGGATAATTCCGATGGGGGAAGAAGTGGTGTAATTAATAGATTCTCCAAGGGGAGAAAATGTACCTAGCAAGGCCTGGCCTTGACTAAATGATCCTATCAATGCTGCATGGGAACGACCTCGACCTGAATTCCCTTTGCATGTAACATGGGGGAAAGGTGTGAAAAAGCCCCTCGAGAGAGGGGATAGGCCTTGCAGTATACGAGACTATCTTGGGATGTTGTTTTATTCCTCAATGGTGAAGGCTTTGTTTAAATATGAGAGTGATAGTGGAATAAACACAATTGAACAAGACAGTCTCATAGACTGCAAGGCATATCACTGACTAGGCTCTATGTTATTGTATATATCTAGAGAAGATACTGTAGTAAAGATTTGGGGGAAAGTAGGGAGTTTGTATCAATCAAAATCCCTTGTGAACAAGTTGTTTCTGCAAAAGACACTGTATCACCTCAGAATGGATGATAATGGCATAGTGATAGAGCATCTAAATGTCTACAATACTCTGGTAAGTGAAATAAAATTTGTTGGAATTACAATGGCTGAAGAAGATAAATGTATTACATTATTGTGTTTTTTTTTCCAGATTCCTGGGACAACCTAATTGTATCAATAGGGAGTGCTAATAAAGCAACTTTAAAATTTGATGAAATAGTATCATCCCTGTTATCATAATAGATGAGGTGGAAATCCATGTATACTGATAGCATGGATTCCTTGTCTGTGATAGGTCACCCCCAGGAGAGAAACAAAAATAAGGGATCTAGGGGGAGATCTAAATCTAAGGGTAGATCTAAATCCCTAGGAAAATTTATAAGGAAGTGTTGGAAATATGGTAAAGTTGGGCACTATAAAAAGGATTGTAGATCTAAGAATGTTGAGAAAGGAAAGGTATTAGAGGATACCTCTACTATAGAGGAAAAAAATTACTCAGAAAAAGGAGGGGATGTGTACCTAGCTTATACTGGTAATCCTTCAGAACGTGATATATGGTTGATTGACTCAGATGCATCATGTCATATGACCCTCATAGGGAGATTTTCTTTGAATATGAAGAGTACAATGAAGGAGATGTGTTCTTGGGAGATGAATTACCAGCCAATATCATTGGGCGTGGTAGAGTCAAGTTGAAACTTAAGGATTTCAGGATTAGAACTCTCCCAGGAGTACTACACATTCCAAATCTAACGAGAAACTTAATATGTGTCAGAAATATGGATATTGTAGGTGTAAGGATTGTATGTGGAGATGGTGGTTGCAAAATGGTTCGAGGATCAATGGTATTGATGAGGGGAATTCAATATGGAAATCTGTACAAACTATTGGGAATAACCATCATTGGTGAATGTAACAGTTCTATTGTTCCTGAGGGGGGAGATACAGAAAATAGAACCCTGACTGCATCGGGAGGAAAGACAATGCTATGGCATCAAATATTTGGGCATATCGAAGAAAAGGGTCTGATTGCACTCTAGATTTTGATTTATGTGAACATTCCATATGTGGAAAACATAATCGAGTAATATAATTATCTGGTGTTACAAGATCAAAGGGAATTTTAGAGTTAATACAAAGTGATGTGTTTGGACCTGTGTCTATTCCATCACTAGGTAGATCTGTGTATTATGTTTCATATATAGATGATTTCTCAAGGAAAACCTAGATTTATTTCCTTCGAAACAAATCTGAAGTATTTGCTAAGTTTAAAGAATTTAAGGCTCTTGTAGAGAATCAAACATAAAAGAAAATAAAGGTGTCGAGGAAAAATAATGGTGGAGAGTTACGTGGGAATGAATTTGAGGAATTATGTAAGAAGTGCAGTATAGTAAAGCATAATACTACTCCATACACACCTCAACAGAATGGAGTTGCTAAAAGGATGAATAGGATGTTGATGGAAAAGGAAAGAAGTATGCTAAGCAATGCCGAGATAGGACAAGAATTCTGGGCAGAGGCAGTGGAGACAACACGTTACTTGGTAAATCGATCACCCACATCAGCTTTGGTTGAAAAAAATCCACAAGAGGTATGGAATGGTAAGAAACCCTCTATTAAACATCTGGAAGTTTTTGGATGTGATGCTTATGTACATGTTCCAAAGGAGAAGAGGAGTAAGATGGATAATAAAGCTAAAAAATGTATCTTTATTGGTTATAAAAATGATATGAAAGGTTATAAGCTTTGAAATCCTATAACCAAGAAGATTGTCTACAGTCGAGATGTTGTGTTTATAGAGGCCAAAGAATTTCCTAGACGGGAAGTGACTCCAATGGAAAAGGAACCAGAGAATATAGAGTTTGAGTTAGAAGATGAAGAATCTGACTCAATGGAAGAAGATGAATAAGAAGAAGAAGAACCTCATACCCCATTTTTTAGGAGATCATCTCGAGAAAGAAGGAAACTAGAAAGCTAATCCCCTCTTGATTTTCGATCTAGTTTTGCTTTATCTATTGTTGATGATGATCATAGAAATGTGAAGGAAGCTGTTGATTCATAGGATAGAGATCTATGGAAGAAGGCCATGCTTGAAGAAATGGAATCCTTGGACAAAAATGAAGCGTGGGATCTAGTTCAGTTACCTACTGGAAGAAAATCCGTTGGTAGCAAATGGCTATTTAAAATGTATTTAAATGCAGAAGGTAAAGTGGAGAAGTACAAGGCCCACTTAGTAGCAAATGGATATTCTCAGGTAGAGCGAATTGATTTTGGTGAAGTATTTTCTTTAGTTGCAAAATTAACTTCCATTCATTTGTTCTTTCTATTGTTGTTGATTTTGATCTTGAAGTAGAGCAGATGGATGTGAAGACAATGTTCTTACATGGGGATCTAGAAGAGGAAATCTACATGAAAAAACCATAAGGGTTCACAGTAAAGGGAAAGAAAGAGCTAGTATGTAAACTAAAGAAGTCCCTTTATGGTTTAAAACAATCTCCAAGGATGTGGTACCAAAAGTTTGACACATACATACTTGGATTGGGGTTTGTGAGAAGCAAGGATGATCATTGTGTATACTCCAAACAAGTTGGTGATCACTTCATTAACATAGTACTGTATGTTGTTGACATGTTGCTGATTGGAAACAACAAAGATGTCATAAATGAGGTGAAGTCTAAGCTATCCTCCAAATTCGACATGAAGGATATCGGTGTTGCAAACTTCATACTAGGAAGGGAGATTAAAATAGATCATGCAAACAAGAAGATCTGGTTAAATCAAATAAATATGTTGAGATAGTACTACAGAGATTTAAAATGTAGGAAAGTAAACTGGTCAAGGTCCCTATACCTATAGGTGCAATAAAGTTATCTATAGATCAGTGTCCCAAGACACATGAAGATGAAGAAGATATGGCACGAGTTCCATATGTTGGTGTGGTTGGAAGCTTGATGTATGAAATGGTCTGTACCATACCGGACATTGCTCATGCAGTGGAAGTATTGAGCATATATATATCAAAACCAGGGAAGGAGCATTGGAAAGCTATGAGGGTCTTCAGATATTTGTGTGGCACTACAGATTATGGAATCTGCTACCAAGGAAGACTTGGACCAGACAGAGTAATAAACGCACATGGATTTTTTGATGCAGACTGGGTTGGAGATATTGATCATAGAAGATATACAAGTGGGTATGTGTTCAACCTATTTAGAGGAGCTATCAGTTGGATGAGCAAGAGACAGGATGTAGTTTCCGTCTCAACTACTGAAACTGAATATATGGCATCCACTCTTGCAAGTAAAGAAGTTGTATGGATGGAAATATTATGTTCAGGTGTTGGGTTTGTATAGAATGCTGTAAGGTTAGATTGTGACAGCCAAAGCGCAATATTATTGGCAAAGAACCCTGATTATCATGCGAAGACAAAGCATATTGATGTGCAATATCACTTTGTGAGAGATATGGTTGAAGACTAGAAGGTGTTGGTGGAGAAGGTTAACACCTTGAAGAATGTTGCAGAATTATTAACAAAGTTTGTCAGTACAAATAATTTCTCTTGGTGTAGAGAATCTGTGGGAATCGATGCCCTGAACCTGTGAATTTATGAGAACATGAATCATTGTTATGCAAAGAAAAAAACAAGTGGGAGAATGTTGTGTATTCATTATATTCTTTGCATGCATGTGAAGGGGAGAGTGCCCTTGTCAGTGGTGTGCCTGATGATCCCTCTGACACCTTCTAAAAATATGTAATTTAATCCTGTTTAAGGGATTTGGGTCTATTTACTAATCCGGGTTAATGGATTAAGATATTGGATTCTGCAGAATACATATGTTGTATTCTGAGTTAGTCATAATGAAGGATGAGAAAAATAGGAGTTGTGGCTCCAAGGTTTGTTGGTTTTCCTGGTTAAGGGTTTCCATGGTAAATATCTGTGTAATATGTGTGTATGCTATGGTGTAATCTTTTTTTTTATTCTAAGAATCTGTATGCTTTGCTTCTCTACACATGTTTAAAAATTACACCATTTTGAGGATTCATAGAGTGGGGGTGGGTCAGGGCTAGGAAAGAAAAGGTTCAACATAGAAAACTATTGACTTAGGGCCTAAATGTTTCTTATAGGGCTCATGCACCATGTTAACAACCTAAGATAATTGGCAATCCTTGGGACTTGATAAAGACAAAGCACAACATGTACTCGAAAATTATAGTTAGAATTCAAAAAGTCACACACAAAGATTTACATTGGTCTCTATTTATAATTTTGTAATCAATGTATGTTGCATAGTGGTTAGGGTTCTCACAAAACACCTTCAACATTGCAATTGACAAGGGCTTGATATGGAGGTACATATCATTGCAAGTTTGCACTAATCCGACCAATGAATCCTTGTTATCTTCATAGGCTTATTGACTTCTTCATTATATGGCTATCTACCTACAACAATTGCGCAGGTATGTACCCATTAGACATATCTAGGCATCTCCTTCCATCTAAGAAAGATTTTAATTAGGATATTAATGAGGACATTTACAAGCCATGTCTAAATGACTTAATAAAGTCAAACAAAAAAATGTTTTTAATACAATACCAACATGTCTTCTTTTGTAAGGAAGTCCCTTAGCTATACATTCCATAACAGTGTATCCGAAGACAATCATTTTAGTAAGGAAAAGTTGAAGTCTTAGTTTTGAAGAAAGGAAGAAATAGGAAGAGAAATAGTTTTATGTTTGATGTGCTATTCTAATAGCTACATTATGCAAGTTGTTGTAAATAATCTCATTTTAATAAAAAAGATAAAATTTAATGGAGAAACCCAATAGCTTATTTAGTCACCAAAAGAATAGGTGATTGACATTGATATTGATGAAGTTGACTCCATTCCTACAAAGTACACAACCACTCCCATAGATGTAGTCATGAGAAAATATGCATCTATTATTTTTAACACACACAACATTGGTGATGAGTTATTGCTATTACCAATAATAAATATCCCCAAATAGGGATTGATTAACTTCAAATAATCAAATCGTCCCTTTACAAATCTTGGTGATTGCAATAAAATAATTAAATCAGGGTTTCATTGTCCTCTACAAGCAAAACATATTAACCCTGCCATATAAAACCATGCGTGCAGCAATTTTGTGTGGGAAGAAACAATATAAATTGAATATGAAACACTTATGAGGAGTAACACTTGGGAACTTATCTCATTTCCCCAAAGCACCAAAATTATGGGATGTAAGTGGATATTATACAACACCAAGTCTAATGAAATTGGAGAAGTTGACTAGTACAAGCCTGTACTTGTTACTAAGAGTTTAATTATGTTAAAAGAATGGGATTGACAACAATGAAACCTTTTGGCAAGTTTCCCATGTTGAAACCATCTAATCTATACTCTGACTTTCTACCTCATTCAAGTTGGAAGTTCACCAAATACATGTGAAAAAGTACATTTGTTTAGATCTACATGAAAAAACTTACATGAACAACCTCATAGATTTAAAAAAGAGGGTCTTAATTCCTTGTGTGTAAATTGAAGAAATCTCTTTATGGCCTCAAATAAAATCCCCAACCCTATTGAATCACCCTAATTCAATCCTATTTCTTAAGCTTCCCTTCAAATGAAGGAGAATCTAAATCACTTGGTCATCGATTACCTAAAATGCATCTAAATGGTGTCAACTTGTTACGACTAGGATGGAGATATTGTGCAAAAATTTCTATTTTTCTCACTAGGTAGCTCAACAGGATGAGTAGTAGAAATTTCCTGTTAATCAGTATCTTCTCATGACACTAACTACTAGAGTGTCATGTGCATTTCTTGTACCTTGGGACATAAGTCTTATGTGATATTTTAGTCTTCCATAGATGATTCATGCAAGGAATTTAACTAGTCATTTTCATGTCATGGACTACCTGGATCTCCTATAAACATCGTTGTTGGTATTAAGTATTGTGGTGCCCTATGTCAAATCTATGGCATCAAGCAAGGGTTTATATTTAGTTCAAGTATACACTAGTTGAACAATAATATTAATGTATTATGCATGGAGAGGTCGACCAATGGAAGAAAATGTTTTCCATTGGAGGTTCCTAGGAGAATCAAACCCTATTTGATATCTACTTTTAATATTTCATCCATATCTATTGCTTAGCGCTACATCATGGATGCTTTTTGAAAAATTGTTTATTAGCATATTCAAAATAGTCATTGCTGATTTGAGGGGAAACTTGTTGAATTTATAGGCCTGTTGTGAGGTTAATTATCATTTGGAGAGGGTTTGAAGGTAGGATTTCCATGTTCCTTGCAATTTGGAGTATAACACCACTCTTGGAGTTCACCTAGAGAAGATAAGGATTTATTCTAGATACCTAAGATGACCAATGGAGGGTTGATAAGGGTTGATGCATTTATAACCAACAACATAGGAGGGTATTAGTTGTGGTCATTTGTATGACAACAATATGATCCGAAACATCCACCATTTGAATATTATTCTTGAACTTTGAGCAGCCCAAGATACTTATTTATGACAACAGTCCTCATTTGTCTTATGAAAGAATTAGAGCATATTGATTTTGAAGGGATTTGACCATGATTTTCATGAGTTTATACGAGCAAACAAGGCTTACAACATGCAGTATAGAATCAAGGTTTTGAATGATACTTCAACAAAACCAAAACATGCTCATATTTGAAAAGGGAAGAACTTTGAAACTAGTACCTAGAACATCAGTGTGCCAAGAATTACTTCATGCTTATATACCAGTAGACAAGAGTTTTGGGCATGCTATTAAAACAAGAACCTCCATCAATGATGTAAGAATGAGAAATTTTACTCATAATTCTCATGAAAATATAAAATGTAATATACTCACACCTTATGGTAATCCTCTTCTCAGGTTTTCTAATTACCTATGTTGATTTCTTATTCTAGGCATAGAAGGTCATTGACATATCCTCGGGCCTGGTGGGATTGGGTGGGGTGATGAGGGTTTAATAAAATTATTTGAACAATTCATGAGCTAAGTTGTTTTCCTTGGGAAGTTTACACCCAAAATCTAAGCAATTGACACTATATGGAAAAGGGTTCCTTTGCATAAATTTTGAAAATAGTTAAGTGTATAGCATGATCTAGGTCCATTCCCCCCCAAAGTAGAAACATGCATTTTAATAGTATAACAGATAATTTCTTATGCATTTTAACGGTAGAAGAAGGAAATTTTCTTATTACCCAGTCAAGCTCAGTCAAATAATATTCTCTAACACTCAGTCAAGGATACCTTTCAAACCCAGTCAAGGTATGCTACAAAACACAATCAAATATGATCTTTGAACTGAGTCAAATTCAGTCAAGCCAATATGATCTTAACTCAGTCAAACTAAGTCAAAATTCCACTGTAAATAATCAGTCAAATCTTCTCTTTGAACTCAGTCAAACTTAGTCAAATAATTAGCTCTAAACTCAGTCAAATTAAGATCTTAGACATAGTCAAACTCATCTCTCAAAATTATATCCAATCTGCTCTTTGAATGAGTCAAACTCAATCAAATAATCAGCTCCAAACTCATTCAAATAATCAGCTCTAAAATTAGTCAAATTCAGCTCTTGAGGCATAGTCAAACTCAACTCATAAACATAGTCAAACCCATTGAAGAAATATGCTCTAACACACAGTCATATCTAATCTCGTATGTAGTAACACAATGCCTCCAAAACACAGTCAAGTATTTCTATTAACTCAGTCAACAATCTAGTCTTAAGGTCAGCACTTAAACTTAGTCAAGGGGATATCCAAAACTCAACCCTAAACACAACTCTTAACATAGACATGATATTATTCTTTAGTTAGATATTTTCGCATTCAAACAACTATATGTACTTAAATTAAGTCAATATAGACCTTTTCTAACTATCATTTATTAGCCCTCAAACCAACCTCAAAACCAGTCCTCAAACTATCAATGTTTTATCCTCAAGAGAGGTTCACCCATAAACAAGAAGTACCTTCTAAGTGTGCCAAAACAAAACCATTGTGATACTCAAGGAAAGAATGATCTTTATACTTACTAGAGGAAACCTTGAAGAGTACCTTTTGTTCTGATTTTTTGACCTGAGTTTCCCTTATCAACTTCAATGAATATACCTACTATTTCTCTTTGAAAAAGTTTGAAAGAGGATCTGAACTAAAGATGTAATTCCCCTTGTGGATACCTACAATTATGAACAAATATGTGGTAGGACCTATAGAGGGTACTACTATCTCCCTTTTTGTTGAGAAATTAGAACTCCATCACTTTAGAAAATAAAATCACTTGCTTGAAGAGAAATCCATCCAATAGGGAGCTTGACCGACATAATGATCCTTTCACTCAACCAAAAGGATGCTTGATGAGGTGCCACGTCCAATGTTTGACCACATTCAAGGGGCATCCGCTCGTAATATTGGCACATTGAAAAGGTACCACAAACAAATTTAACATGATATAATTGCCACATCAATCTTCTTCAAACTTAGGCTCTCTTGGTTTATGTTGGAAATATCATGACCAATATTGAGAGGGAGGGGGTCGAGAATCAATATTGGGAACTTTTAACCAATTTACCCTTCACTTTGAACTATGTTAGAAACATTCATAATTACTTATCATTCATGTATACACATACCATAAATAGAAAGTAAACAATCCATAAAACACAATGATTTTATGTGGAAACCCAGCGGGGACACAAATCACAGAAACGTATCTTCAAATTTTCAATGTTTACAAGCTAAGATTGAAGGAGAGTCATACCCTTGAATTTCAGGATCCAACTTGAAGGGAGATACAAATACCTATATGTTCCATCTCCAGATGGAAGATGAGGCTCTAATGTCCCCTTGAATATAAATATATACGAGAGAATATAAACCTATCACAATCACAGCATGTCATTGTCCTTGTCACTGGCTATCACTTTCATTGTCACACACTCTCATTATCAAACTACCACTGTCATACCATCATCATACTACCATACTGTCATCAATAATTCCATAAACAATCATCCATATTCTTCATGTAGAAATATTAGGGTAAAACCCTAATTCAAGCCCATAAACTCAAACCCTAGGTCATCCAAATAGAGGAATTTTGATAAAACCTTGATAAACCCTTGCAAATTAAAAAGTTCCTTGAGATCCTCTTGATTGCGGATAATAAAGTTGCTTGCATTGATGACGAAATGAGGTAAAATGAAGGTGTATTTATACCCTTGCAAGGAGATGTTTAACTTTTCATGAGTTCGACCTATAAATTTGAGAAATACATATTGTAGGGGCATTTCACATATCTTTATGTGCTCCATCATGTCCCTTAACCATAGGAACACTTACATACAAAATGTTTTACATAAATAGGGAGTTTGGTCGAGGTATCTGTAGAGGCCCCCCCGAGGGGATAGAATGTCTTCCACTTGGGGAGTGGAAGGCCCATCATAACCTTTGGCTCGAGTTTGGAGGTTGATGTCCAACATATAGGTATTTTGGAAAGAGCCATCGCCGAGTGGGAGAGGGTCTTGTTCTTGTGTAACTACACCTTGATTTGCAAAGGGTTGCTATAACACTTTTGTTTGTGGTTGGGGAGGATTCAGTGCTCGAGGAGGGTTTTCCACCATCTTCGTTTTCAGCTTCCACTGATTGTTGACATTTGGGGATAAGAGGACAATGATGCTTGTAATGACTATAATCACCACACATGGAGAAACAATAATTGGTTCTCAGGGTGGGATTATTCCCTTGCTTAGGGGAGATTATTAGTCCCTGCATTTGGATCACTCGTATTCTAGTTTTGTTGGGGAGGGGGGTTACCCCCTTGTCCCGACTTCTGATTTTGTTTGTTCTTACCTTTCTTCTTCCCCTGATTCTGTGGATTCTGGGGGTTTACGACATTCAATTACTCAAATTATTTAGTTTGTTGAACGTAAGAATGTTGGACTAAGTTAACCTCGATGTGGGGGGCAGGTTGCTGACCAGTTGGGAATGAGAATGGATAATATGGGTTGTACCCTAGTGGTGGGAGAAATGATGTTTGCACTCCATAAGAGGTGGATTTTGGAGAGACTTGCTCCATTGACGGTGTAGGAACCGTCATTGTTTGGCTGACATTTGGGTATGTAGGACTGTATAATCCATACTGTATTTGACAAACTGATGGTGTTGGTATCGATGCAGGTGGCATGGATGGGTAATATCGAACCATGTTCAATGGCACCGATGTAGTGGGAGGAACCTTTCCTAAATGGGAAATGGCCCCAATAAGTCCATCTGCTGAATGTGACGATCCCGAAGGTGTAGGATCCAATGATCGAAGCCTCGGTGCATCAGGGAGCATTGTGTAAAGGTATCCAAACCGTGCATATATGAGGTCAAAATGTTGTGTTTTCAGAATATCCTCTTTGTCGCTTTGTGGCATGGAAGTGGCGACATATTTAGCTATGGAGGGTTGGAGAGATTTGATAAACCAATCCAACAAAAAGGGAGGTTGTATTTTGATCTTGCATAGTGTGCAGCGTCTATGCCACTGATGGATGTGGTTTGTGTTGCGGGTTGAGGTATTCTGATGAAACTAAGTGATAATTTCAAGGCCTATATCATGTCATATTGCCAGTTGTACATACGTAAGAAATGCGGTGGCCAATGTTGCAAATGTGGAATGGGTGCCACTTTCTATATTTATGTACCATTTTGTTGTCGTTTCGGTGAGGATGTGTTGTAAGAGGAGAAGCCTCACAGAATCATCACTATGTTGTTACATGAACACAATAATTGGAAATACAAAATGTGGTTGGTGGGATCCTCTCCCTGTTTTCCTTCAAATTTGGGAATATCAAAAGGAAGCTTGTCTGGAATAGCTGGCCATGTCACATCATAAACAATGGGGTCATTTGTCAGTTTGGCCAAATCAAGTATATTTAAGGTAGGGATGACAGGTCTTTCCATTCTTTTTGGGATTTGATTTCCACGAGGGGGAGACGCGGGTGGTGTTGTACACAATGATTGAACTCCTATGAGAGAGAATGGGTCAAAGGAATCCAATGAATCTCCTTGGGAAGAAGCCAACGAGGTACTACTTTCGATGGGGGAATAGGTGGTGTAATTAATAGATTCTTTGAGGGGAGAAAATGTACCTAGCAAGGTGTGGCCTCGACCGGATGATCCTGTTAATGCTTCCTGGGAACGACCCCATCTTGAATTCCCTCCATGTTTAATATGGGGGGGGGAGGTGTAATAACACCCCTCAAGAGAGGGGTTAGGCCTTGCAGTCTATAAGACTGTCTTAGGATTTAGTTTTTTTCCTCAATGGTGAATGATTTGTGTCAATATGAGAGTGATAGTGGAATAAACACAATTGAACAAATGCAAAAATATGCCAACCAAAACATATGCAAAATGGTGTGATAAGTGAGTGATATGTGCCATATTTGTTTTAGTGCATGCGTTCCCACATGTAGGTTCTCCTAGAATACCTAACGTCCTTCCTCTCAAATGTATCCGGGCCTCACAAAAGCACAATTGATGATGATAATGGTATCCACTCACCAACTAACTAGTGGAGGTAAAAAATATCTATTTCTACCAGCGATGGGGCCAATGATCCAATCAAGAAGACTTGGAAACACCTCCCCAGTGACAATAGCTAACTTCAAGAGTCAATTGTAGTCACAATTTCTCCTTGGTGATATCCTAAGTTGGGACACTAATATACCTTGCGTCAAGTGTAGATCAGTGGGTCGACCTGCACAGTATAGTGTCGTATCCCTACAAAACGTTGAGTGGCTTGTAGGGGAGAGCAGGGAAGCTATATTGTTATTTTTTCAACATTTAATTCAATCTGATCTAGGATCTTAACTGAAAGAACATGATGTATAGCATATCAAGAATAAGAGACAAGAGACAAGAGAACCAAAACATTTCACTGGGGAAAACCAAGAAGGTGAAAAACCCCACAACTTCCTCAGAGATAGAATAAACACCAATACAAAGATCACAAAGATAAAACCCCAAGAGATAGATGACTACAACAGCTACTCCTCCTCCACTAGTGCGCACTCCTCCTCTCTCTCACTAATGCGAAGTGAGTGAATGAGAGAATGTGTAAAATGAGAGAGACACACTCTCTATTAATACACTACTTCACTTGTCTTTTAACTTTAACTAGGTTGGCCCCAAATTAACCACTTAACATAATGTTGACTGGGCCAACCCCCACCAGGGTGGTCTAATAACACTTTAACCCACATGACTCATATAGGTCCGACCCCATCAAGGTGGTCTAATAACCCACCAAGTATAAGTTACGACACTTACAATATAACTTGCGACACTTGCAAGTACAACTGACGACACTTCCAATTAGAGGAATAATACATCTTCGTTGGGGATACAATAAAGTACAAATACAATATACAAGTGAATATATTCCGAAGTTACAAATACATCAATACTCCCTCTTAACTAGGAAGGTATTATCTTGACACAGGTCATCAATACATATAGGCACAAGTCTTAAATTCTGGAGCTGGATCATCGTCACTGGATCACGGAGCATCATCGTCACTGCTGCTGTACTCGTCATCTCGATCTTTGGGCTATCTCTTAATTCTTCTCATCATAGGAAGTTCTACAGATCCAACCCTTTTTCATGTTGGATGTAGGCCTATCCTCCTGTAGGTCTTCATCATCTTTGGCCATACTATGGATCCCAGGACTAATTACGTGCGTCAACAAAACCTCGAAAGAGTATCCCAGGATCCTTTATGTGCCTAAGCACAACTGAAAAGACCTCCCAGGGAGCTATTACATGTGACCACCACAAAACCTCGAAAGAGCATCCCAGGACTGATTACGAGCACACAACTCAACCTATAGGATCTCCTAGGGCGCTATTACATGTGGTCATGGAAAAAACTCAAAAGAGTATCCTAGGATTTATTACGAGCACACAACTCAACCTATCAGATCTCCCAGGGTGCTATTACATGCCATAGGACAAAACCTAGCAAGAGCATTTGCCAGATATCCCAGGGAGCTATTAGATGCCATAGTCAAAACCTAGCAAGAGTATCTACAAATCTACCAAGGCACTATTATATGTCCTCCCAAGGAAAACCTCGAAAGAGCATTTGCCAAATCTCCCAGGGGGCTATTATATGCCATAGCAAAAACCTAGCAAGAGTATCTGCAAATCTCCCAGGGTGGTATTATATGCTTATTTGCACAACCTGTCCCTGGCCAACACGTAGAAAAACCTCGAAAGAGTATCCTAGCACATACTATATGATCTCCCAGGGAGCTATTACATGCTACCTGCACAATCTATCCGCAACCAACCTATAGCAAAACCTTGCAAGAGCATCCAAGCTCAGACTATCGGATTTCCCAGGGAGCTATTACATGCTACCTGCACAATCTGTCCATGGCCACAGAGTATCATACTAATACTCATGATCATATTGATCATCATCATACAGTACATCGTCCTGATGCACATCATCGTCGCATGATCATCTTGATCATCGTCATAGCATCGTCCTGATGCATATCATCTGGAGCATCGTCCTGATGCTCATCATCATCACATGATCATCCTGATCATTATAGAAACGTCCTCTTCATATCATCTCATCATCCACGGAGCACAATCCAGATGCACATCATACAACACTTACACCACCAACATGGGAGAACACATCTAACACCATTCAGAGAAGGCTCCTGCCCTTACTTTTTCAACATGGGAGAACACATATACCACCATGTGAAAAATGGCTTCAGCCCTTACATCTACACCATGGGAGAACACATCTACCACTATGTGAGAATGGCTCCAGCCCTTACATCTGCACCATGGGAGAACACATCTACCACCATGTGAGAATGGCTCAACAATTACATCACGACCGAGGGAGAACATATCTACAACCATGTCAGAAAATCCCATGTGCATCTACGTCTTCCAGACTCATCACTTCCCCTTGGAAGGAACCTCGATCTAAAGTACACCAAGCCTCTCTCTGAAGTACTCAAACTTCACTATGGCCAGTGGCTTGGTCAATACATCTACAATCTGCTCGTCCATCGCAACATACAGGAGCTTCACTGCTGCTCTCTACACCATATCCCTGATATACTGATATTTGATCTCGATGTGCTTCTACTTGTCATGGAACACCAGGTTCTCTGACAACTTCACAGAACTCTGGTTGTCACAACAGATATAAGTAGCATCCAACTGGAGATCAAATAAATCAGACAGTATCTTCCTTAGCCATACTGCCTCACAACTAGCCGAACAAGCTGCGACATACTCTACTTCGGCTATACTGAGTGCTACACAGGATTGCTTCCTGCTAAACCAAGAGATCACACCTGATCCCATACTGAAGCAACACCCCGAAGTGCTCTTCCTATCTGCAGCACTGCCTGCCCAATCTGAATCAACATAACCCTCTAGGTTAAACTTTTGATTCGCATCAGACTTGAGCCTATAATAAATTGTACCCTCTAGGTACCTCAGAATATGCTTTACAACAATCAGGTGAACATGTCTAGGATCTGTCAGAAACTGGCTCAAGGTGTTCATCGCAAAGCAAATATTTAGTCTCGTGTTCATTGGGTACATTAAGGACCCAATCATCTGACAATACATCGTGACATCAACCGACTCTGATGAAGCATCACTCAATAGCTTCAGGTTCAATGCCATAAGTGTGGCCATAGCCTTGCAGTCCATCATCCTGAACCGCTTCAGGATCTATACTGCATACTTCACTTGTCCAAGGAATATTCCATCTGCACTCTGCCACACCTCCATACCTAGAAAGTAATGCATAATACCCAAATTCTTCATCTCGAACTCGGCAGTAAGATTCCTCTTCGTGTTGAAAATCAATCTATACTTTCTTTCTGGGAGAAGCCACGAGCCACAAACCTTGCCTTGTATTCTTCTACGCTACCATCTGCAACATGCTTGATCTTGTAGATCCACTCGGAAGTCACAACAGACTTCCCTTCTGGTCTTGGGACCACATCCAAAACATCATTCTTCATTATTGACTGGTAGTCCTCGATCATGGCATCCTTCCATTACTGCATCCTTGATCCTGGGAACTTCAGATTCTTCAATATCTTCATTAGGTAGTTTTCTTGAACTTCGTTGTTGGAATAAATGTCGTTGTCCTTCTTTTGTAGGTGATTATACACGATCTTTCCTACAAGTCAAATTTAATTGCATGATTAGAAACTGCTCATCGTTTTCAGAACAAAATATTACACATAAAGATATATGTCATACAGTAATGCAATTATCTTAGCCAATGCTTCAATACAACATTTATCCATATCCCGTAACTTTCTAGATGCCTGCCATCTCTACTAGAACATTGTTAAGAGTGTGCACAACTCCCAACATGTCAGCAAAGAGGTTTCATTCTAGATAAGTAGCAATGGAATGTTGTACAGTACCATAGGCCACTTACCCATTACTATATTAGTAGTATCTTTTTCATTAATGCAACTTTTCTACTATGCATAATATACATCCTAAATATAGGAACATAAGTATGTACATGACTGGAAAACATTATTTAAGTAATCATATGACAATTCAAATACTTATCTTTGTTTAGTTGTGGGTGGACTCCCTCTCAATATTTGCTTCCTTCCAGGAACTATTGGAGTGTGCTCCCTCTTGATCTTTGCTTCCTGGATTATCTGTCCTTGAACTTATATCCATCCTGGACCATTATGCATGCTTAAGTGTGCACTAGAGTCATCATTGTGTCATCCTCAAGATCTCATACATAGTCATACATCCATTAATATAATATCAATACTATCAAAACATTATGATTCTAAATAATATTAAACATGTATGGTCATGATCATTTCATACACAGGTAATTTATCACAAGTGTTAGAATTCAAGGTTTCAGGGAGTACTTCTTTTACTCATGCATATTCTTATTTGACCATAGGACTCTTCTGGTTTTCCATATCATCAATCAAAGTAAGAAGTATAATATACATAAACCCATGATTACTCAAAATTATAACTTCATGAATAATCATTATCAATCATACAAAAATATACTTATCTAAGATCCTAACACAAAGTAGGATTCTAACTTGATATAGGAAAACATACCTAGATTATCATGTTTGTCTAACATACCCAAACAATGTCTTCTTTGTTCTCTTAGAGACCTTGTGCTAGCAACCTGCATATCTCATAAGTTAATAATTGTAGAACCAAGTTATACATACCTCGTAAGTAGAGCTTCTATGTGATCCATGCCTATGGATGAGTCTTTGTCTTCATGTCACCATGGTCATACGTTCTTGATCTAGAACTTGATTTGTCTTTCTTGATGTACCCTTCATGTTAGTGGACAACATCATCCTCATACAACAACACAGTTTATTAGTACAATCATAAGTGTCACACCCCTAGTCAATGAATGTATTCACATGCATTCATACTTTTACTAGGGTGATAAGACAAGTCTAAAATTAATCAAGATTATACTAACCTCAAATGAAGACAAACATATCATAAACTCAATCATGAAAAGATTTCAAAACATACCTATATCTCTTCAAGTCATACCTGTCGGGATTGCTTGTAATCTTCTTATTTAAGGCCTTAGCCTCATCTCCTTCTGAAACTGGAACTTCTTCACTTATGTAGGTGTCCAATTCATTCTCTTATATGATTAACCCAATCCAATTTGATTTGCTAAAACTGGATCTGGAGCTAGACTAGGGTTTTTAAGAGAAACCCTAAAAATTCAAACTTTGAATTTCAAACTTCTGATTGGATGAAAAGATGCACCTTGCTGAGCTGATCAAGCTGGTATACTTCAATTTTGAAATCTCCAAAATCTGACCCCTCAAAATTGCCTTTGAAACTTTCTGATCTTCTGGTCAAAATCCCGAACTAGGGTTTGATAATGCCCGGGGTTCTACCAAGCCAAAAGGTTTGATCTTGTGCTCTAAAATTTGATTTTTTGGGGGAGCATCCAGATGTGGTCATAGATTCCAAAAATTTCAACTTTTGTAGAAATCCTAATTTTCCATCTTTTCGATCAAGATCCCGAACTAGGGTTTGATAATGCCCGGGGTTCCACCCAACCAAAAACTTTGAAATTAGTCTCTAAATTTCTATTTTGCCTAGGAGAGTAATCCTATGCTAAGATCACTCCAAAATTCCACTTCTGTCAAAAGCCCTAATTTCTCATAATAGTGACAAGCCAAAAATGAGAATGCTCAGAATCCAATTCTATTTCACGGAAATATGTGCCTTATTGTTTCTGGTGCATCTCTGAAATTTCGGTTCCACAGAGTACGAAACTTTGTCCTGTGGTATCCTAACTGGTCATCTTTCCAACCCCACAGGTCTGACCTCAAATGGATTCTCTAAGAGAGAGATATGTCAAATGTCACAACGTGACCTGTTTATGGGATTAAACAGTATAGCAAACTTGTACGGAGTGCCATGTGTCACTGTTTCAACTTCGGCCTCTGAAACCTGTACCTGTGAAACAACAGTCCGTGATCTTACTGTCACTCTTTACAAGATTTCATTTGAAGCTTCCTAGCCCAATTTGTGGCCTTTTTTCCTAGGTTACCTGTTTATGACTGAGATCTGGAAGAGGCAGAAACCCTAAATTGTACGGATCATAAAATAGAAATTACAGCGAAATAGATGCTGTGCTTCAGAAAGAAGGTACATGGGGATGTTATCTTCGACCTGTACAAGTTTTGGAACTTGAACCTTCTCGAAAATGGATTTATAGCGAAAGTTCCACGATGATTGGTTTTTACTATACCAAGCCGTAGCTTCCAATTTGTCACAAGTGCAACAAGTGCCATAAATGCCATACCATGCCTTCCTTCAGGCTAGCTCTGATACCATGTTAGTTTTTCAAAATTTAATTCAATATAATCTAGGATCTTAACTGAAATAACAACATGGACAACATATCAAGCATAAGAGACAAGAGACAAGAGACACAAAACATTTCACCGGGGAAAACCAAGAAGGTGAAAAACCCCGCAACTTCCTCAGAGAGAATAAGCACCAATACAAATATCACAAAGATAAAACCCCAAGAGATAGATGAATACAAAGGCTACTCCTCCTCCACTAGTGCACACTCCTCCTCTCTCTCACTAATGCGAAGTGAGTGAATAAGAGAATGTGTAAAATGAGAGAGACACACTCTCTATTTATACACTACTTCACTTGTCTTTTAACTTTAACTAGGTCGGCCCCAACTTAACCACTTAACATAATGTTGAATGGGCCGAACCCCACTAGGGTGTTCTAATAACCCTTTAACCCACATGAATCATACAGGTCCGACCCCATCAAGGTGGTCTAACAACCCATCAAGTATAAGTTACGACACTTACAATATAACTTGCGACACTTGCAAGTACAATTGACGACACTTCCAATCGGAGGAATAATACATCTCCGTTGGGGATACAATAAAGTACAAATACAATATACAAGCGAATATATTCCAAAGTTACAAATACATCAACATACCTCGGCATTCAATGGCTTGGTCACGACGCACTTCTTATCCGGTTTCTCTTTTAACACTTGCTTATAGCAGGATTTTGTAAGTACCCTAAAAGACACCAATGTTATGTTTCAAAATGTTCCTAATGAAATTAGATTGGTGGACATTAACGGATGCCTAGCCCAATCAATCCTACCTAACTAAAATATTATTTTGTGACCTTGTGTGGAGGATTTTAGTTGGTTGAGACAATTACAATGTTGATTTTAAGGGGTTTGAATATTTAACTTATGGAGTGTAAGAGGGGTATTTCATAATCCCTACCTTTCTGATTCACCAAGTTCACATGAAGTGCGAGTTGAAGAGCATACTAGGATTGATAGAGTCTTTATGCCTCTTAGTGTGTGCTAGTGGTGCAAACACATGTGATAAAAACAAAAAATGATTTTATTGGAAAATTCACTAAAAGAGTATATCAAGTAAGGAATAATTTTAACTCTAATAGATGCTCATGACGCTTTGCAAAATCAAATATTCTAAATAATAGACAAGTGTGCAATGGAGGTATTTCACACTTATCACCCTTTTTCTGATTCACGAAGCTCACATGAAGTGCGAGGTGAATAGCATACTTCCGGTGACAAGTGTCTTTAGGTCCTTGCTTGTGTGATAAAAAGTGTTTTCTACACTAACAATACTACTAAAAACAACATGTCGATTGATGCATAAACAAGAAACGATCTTGAATACTAGTGACAACAATGGGGCCCATTGTAAGCCTCAAAGTTGGTTACCTAGTTAAGTTTCAAGAGAGATGTACTCTTTACTTCCTAATATTTTTCTAGATGCACTAATTGATAAAAAAAATTAAGTAATTGGGTGAATTAGCCTTAATTTAAGTTCACTACTAAGTAGCAATTGGGATGCCAAACTAAAATATGCAGATAAAAAGAAAATAATCATCAGTAGCGCGGCCAAACCACACTCGGTCGCGAGGACATCGCGGGTAAATACAAAACAGATGTGCTGGTAATGTACTGACCTGCCACATAGATATTATGAGCGGTGTAGCACGGATATTAAACTAGTAACTTGCGTGTATGTGTGACTGTCATAGTCGATTCCGCATTGTCAGTGCAACAGAGACGTTGGAAATTGCATGGCTGCATGAAAAAATAACCTATGGCTGTGATAAGGCCAAATTCTTGAAGCAAGAGGTGGAATACCTTCTCTCCTGCAAGTGATAAATACCCAAAATTAGATACTTAGAATAAAACAACCTAGTTTAAAAGAAATGAACAAAAATAAGTATGGTCACCATTAGATCTGTTGTGGAAAAAATTGCACAAGTGTACTCTTCCACTTGGTGAGGGGCTAAGACTTGTAGGTTGCTGCAAGGCCTTAGTCCTTGGAGCCCCCTTTTGATGGTTGGTATTCTTCCAAGTGATCCTGCAAGAGATTGTTAGTGTAGTTTACATCCAAACATGAAAATATTGATAAAAATAAAATGAAAGAGATGGGGGGAGGATGCAAACTCCAACAACAACGAAATACATGCTAAACCACTATTGTATTTCCCAATGGAATAGTTGCATAACACCTAGGAGGTGAGGGATTCAAGGGAAGCCAACAATCTCCCTTAGGGAGGCCTTTCTTGTCCAAACTAAATGCTAAGTAGATGGTAGAAAAATGGAGAGAAACACTTGCCCCTTGATGCGAGGTGGCAAGCAAGCTTGGGAATGCTCACAATGGTAGGAAATGTTGGGATATGAGGAAGCTCCAACTCAAATCTAGCATCATAAACTTTCTCTAATTTGTCTCTACAAAATGCATGCCAATGGCTTCCTTTTATAGGCCAAGAGGTGGCCATCAAACAACTAGATCCAAATGTGAACTCTCCTCCTTCATGAACTAGTACCAAGGTACACAAGGGGGGATGATTAATGCCCCCAAGTGTGTGAGGAGATGAATTCTGATCCTTGGGGAGGATTGAGTCTTTAATGTGATGCTGGGAGTGAGTGGTCCCACTGCTTTAACTGTAGCTCACATATTGAAGGAAAAGCCGCGCAGGTGTAGCGCATACATTGTTAAGGTAACCTGCACTATAGCGCGGGTCAACTATGTAATACCCACACTACCCTTTGTTTTGACTGTTTCTTGGCACTTATGGACTCATACTGTGTTTTGGATCTATTGAGGATTCATGTGGTGAGATGCATTATTTATGTTGATGACGGTTTACTGGATGAATCACCGAAATGTCGCATGTGTGTGACTTTTAGGTGTTAACAAATGTCTTAGAATCCATCTTCAATGTTAAAATTTAGTAAATTGTCAAAATTTATTGTAAAAAATGCAATTTTCCATCGCCGAGTGACACAAGGGGTATTTGAATACATCTACAGTGTTACAATTTACTAAATTTATAGGGGTCTCTAAATTCATCAACAGTGTTATAATTTAGTAAATTGTAAAAAACCATTATCAAAATTGCAATTTTCCATTGCTAGATTCCATCAAATAACTTACTAGAAATGAAAGAATGGGGGATTGTGGTTTAAAGAGATTGCTAGTTAATGTGAGATTAATATAAGAGGTTAGTGGAGTAAAGGCATTGTTATATTGTATATTAAAAATAACACTCACTTTTACCAAGAGGACTTGTACCGTCCAAAAAACAAAGGGGTTTCATATTGGTGTGCACTAATGTGCACTAGAGTTTTATACAAATGCTAAATTCGAATAATGAACTAGTGTGCACTATGTAAACCAAATGCCAAGACTGTGACTCATATTTTTGTGAATTGTTAATATGCAAGTCAAGCTTAGAATGTGGTTTCGAATGTTCTCAAGCTAAAAATAAAATGGGATATTCTAAATTGGAGCATAGTATTCAGGAGTGGTACCAAGATCACATAGTCAGTAGTTATGCAACAGTTTCGTGCCTCTTTGTGTATGGTCTATGACGGGAGTGGAATCAAGTAATATTTCAGGGCCGAAGTATCCCCTCGGAAGTAATGACCGACATCATTCTGAATGGGCACAAGAATTTAAGGTAGATCCCAAACTCGGACATGTATATTCTCTGCAATATAAAAAAAAATTTCCTTACGAAAAAAAGAAGCTAGAGCTTTATACTCTAGTAGTAGGTCTAAACAACTTAGTACTAATACAATACAAATAATAGGAAACATCATTTCATGGCATTTCTCAAATCTAAATAAACAATTGAATATGAGAAAAAATGATGTGAAATCATATATTTCATTAAAAAATGTGTATTAAAGTGTTTGTATATAAATGTGCATACAATTTTAAGGTTACATTTCTAAAAAGTTAAGCCGTCCATTTGTTGATTTCTCCATATTACTATTCATATAAAATGAAAATGAAGTATGCATCAAATAATTTGGATGAAAAACAAAAATCAAAATTCTTTATATAATTATAATTTATACAATAACATGTAATTAGAGTGGTATAAAATTCCATAATATTAACAAGTAAGAATTAAAGAATAAAACAAAGAAATACAAAATCTTGAGCCAATTTTTTTTTAGAAGAACACCTCTTCATATTTGGATTTTAATGTACAAAGTATCTCACATACTTAAATTTAGAAACATGGTTAAAAGATTAATAAAATTATAAATTTAATGAATAATAATGATTATTAACTATAAAATAAATCTATCCCAAATTTTTTTATAATAAAAATAAATAAATTTCAAAAACAAATTTAATACTCTTTTCCATAATTAAATATATCTCAAGAACAAATTTAATGCTCTTTCTACGTAATAAGTAGAATTACAACATTAGCCCCAAGGGTTAGCTCAATTGGTAAGACGTGTGAACACTCTCTCGGTACGGGGGGAGGTCACGAGTTCGAGCCTTGAGTCTTTAGGGGTTAGGCCAGCCGCTATTTCTAGCCGACGGTTTACCATCCTTACCATCCACAAAATGTAGAGAAGTATTGGTGGGTTTCCCGTGCACCGTTTCCACAGAAAAAAAAAAATAGAATTATAACACAACGATGGTATTATCTTATAGTATACAATGTTTCAAAAAAGAGAGCCAAACTTCAATAAATATAGTAGATGTTCTCAAGACCTTATGCATATCTTGGCATGTTGTTTTATAGTAATATTTGATGTGGCCTCCACTTTCAATGTCATGAAGTTAACAATGAGATCAACCTTTTCAACAATGTTTTTATCAATGATATTATTATTGTGAAATTTAATATATTAGATTTTGACAAATAAAATCATCAAGTATTGAGAAAATCTTTATTTGTATGTTATCAAATTCATTGATTTGTTGTGTTATTATTTTTTGTAAAGTTTAATTTTTATGTTATTAATCATTGGGGTGTTGTTGCGTATTCAATTATAGTTTTAAAGGAGGACTCATCAATTTTTTCAATGCCCATGTTTCATGCATCTATACAAGCAGAGCTATCGACACTCTTGGTATGTGGAGTTTGTGACATTTTTACACTCTTTTTTCCCTCAATATTGATAATATTCCATTCTCTAGCCTCTCTATTCTTGACTCAAGAGTACTTTATTTTATTCTAGTGTTTCATGCATTGATATAAGTGGATATATATACACTCTTGGTATGCAGCGGTTATGGCATTTTTGTACTTTTTTTCCCCTCAATATTGATAATATTCCACTTTCTAGCCTCTCTATTCTTGAACCTAGACTATTAATAGAGATATTATAAAACATTATGAAAAAGGTTTAGAAATCATATATGTGGTTTACTTGTGTTTTACCAACTTCATCATTTAAAAAAATTGACATGGTTAATTTGTATGGAGTGAAAATGTGGTGGCCAACATTGTATTGCTAATAGTACAAAATTTGAGGAGACTACTGCAGTGCATGCACGACTTTAGAAGTTCATTGTCTAGGCTTAAAAGTTTTATTAATTTCCTTTGTAGCTAAAATTTTTCAATGTATTATTTGATGCACTATATTCGAAGTAAGAAACGATGACAAAATATTATTATAGTTTAAACAAAGCTTAATGCCCATCACTAGCACTAGTTATAGATTCCATTTGCACAATAGAACTTTAGTGTTTCGAACCCATTGGATATCCAAGGGATTGGAGAGGTAGTAGGACTAAGAGTTTATCAAGAATGTCGATAAACACACTATTAGCACTTCTAGCAAATTTGTTGTAGCTTCCAATTCTTCCTATGTTGCTTTACATTGGTTATTAAGAGTTGGACCTTTAACTCCCATTCCTTAAAATATTGGAGGACCTTGTTGTTTAGGCATAGTGTGTGGGGCTCACACCAGCACAATCTTTGCTTGGACTTCCATGGAGAAGGTAACCTTGGGTCTATTCCCATTATGGTACATTACATAGCAAATCTCTCTAGTTTTGCTTCTAGCTTGCATTTGAAATACTACAGGTCCATGCTACCAAATGAACAGAGGAGATATGACCCCACATACTATTCTGGGAGGATAGGTAGTAAATGTTGATGCTAGAGAAGGATTTTATAGATAAAAAATATAAGGAGAACCTTTCAAGAGTGGATGGATAGCATGTAAAGAGAAAAATGCTTCGTGGGAACATAGCTATAGCATAGGCACCCTTCCTTGCAAATGGAGAAATATCTACCCATGAATGGAAACTAAAATCCACGACGTTGACATCTGCAAGTGTTGGGAATGGGATGGGGAGAGTGGATGCTTTGGCTCTCATCAATGGAGCAACCTAAAATGGTTGGGTGGTTAAAGAGGCCACATGATTCTACATGTGCGGGAAAAATGGTGAGATGGAGGGGCCTTGAATGCCCCTCCAACTCCATAAATGAGATGTGAAAAACAATGACTAAGGTGACTAGATAGAATTTTCCCCCGAAACGTTTTCCAAGGCATTACTATGGATTGCATCATGAAATGAATTTGTGATGCACAAAGGTCTCCTCCCTACCAAATTATTTCAACTAACCTTCACCAAGGGATACCCTTGATTTACCATCACATTTTCCTTTGAGTCATTTGTTCACTAAACATGATGGAAATAAACTTGATCAAAATGTCGCACTAGTGATTTAGTTATGACATTGAGTATGGTTAGGGAAATGGATGCATTTCCCCCTTCGTTCTCATGGTGATTAAATATTAGTCTCCAATGATAATTATGGTGTTCATTGTTATCATGGAAATGATTTTTAATGTTTGGAAAACAACTAATGCTTGGTGGCTTCACCAATAATCCATGGGAACTCAGTTTCTCTAGGTCTTCCAATGGAAAACATGATTCCCCCACACCAACCATTTGAGAGTTCATCAACTTCATCATTATCACTATATGATTTTTTCTCAATAACTAAATATAACAACTTGTTCCTATTCACTAAAGATAATAACTAATTCTAACATACCTAGTAATTAATGTGTATATAAACTACTTAACTAGAACCACTTTATTTTAACTAAAACCACTTCATTTAAAAATTATGTGAACTTCAACACAACATTCAGTTTGATTTATATCTGAATTATGATTAATCATCACATAATAATGAATAATGAATGTGGATTTAATATATGTAACCAAAACATCATAAGATGAACGCTTCATTTTATAATTATTTGTTCAATTTAAACTCTTATAAGATATGCATAGCTCTAGACATATGGAGAGCCAATGCATAATGATGCAAAACACGATACCTGGAGATAAAACCAAACCCGCAATGAAAAATCAATCCACGGCCAAACAATTAAGATTTCCTAGATGCCAGATACATATATAGTTAGGGATACGACAAAAAATGAAATGGGACAACGAAAACCAAAATTTAAACCATACCGAAGCCCAATTCACTACCCATCCTATAAATGGGGAATATCTGTTTACTTGAATTCAGTTAAGTATGAATCCAAACATTCCAGAAATAGGAGCTGTAACGATGTAAAATGAATAATTCAGCAGATATAACAGACTAGAAAATGAGCTATTACCATAATCCAATCAAATGCAGAAGCCCTTCGAAACTAAATTAATCTCCATTTACAAATACAGGAGTACATGGGTTGAGGAATTTTCAATCCAGACAAATGCACAAGGTAAGATTCTATTAAAATACTTGTGAATGAAGTATTTACTGCCTACAACCTTAAATTGATTAAAGTGGTTACAGCCCAAAAAGATAGGGACGCAAAAGATCAGAAATACAATCATCTTTTCAACCTTACCATCATTGAATTGTTTTTCCAAGAAGTAGAAGTGAAGTTAATTCTCATGTTTGTAAAGGCGATTATATTTAGCAAAACCTAAAACATTAGTAATTTAATGAATCAAAATGTGCCCCGACATTATAAATCAAATGGAGAAAGCTTGATTGTTTAAATAACAAATTTATCAAAAGAGAGCTATGCAAAAAATACCTTCGCTCGTGCCACTTTTTTTTTGCACAAGTAGGGTGATGACAGTGATCAACATTACCATCCCTCCGCATAATTTCGCGTGGGAAATTTTCAATTTTTCTCGCAAGCCTCTAAACCTGGAAGCAACCTCGTCGTAAGCACGAGTAGCCTCCTCTGCGGTATCAAAGGTGCCGAACCAAAACCCAGGAGCCCTATTTGGATCACGAATTTCATATCTCTATGAACTGTAAACACAAATTATTACAATTATTGAAAAGCTATATCATTGATGTATTTTTTACCAAGAACTCTATGTGTTCATGATCGATATGTCGATGAATCGGTTTTATTTGGATAATGTAAATGGTTGTATGCTGCAGGTCATTCGTTTCATTTTACCGTAAAGAGCCCAGAAAAACAAAAGTAAATGATTTTAGTGTGGCAGTAGACTGGGAGAAATCCACATATTTCCAGGAAGCTGCATATTTTTTGGAAGCCTGTTGTGTTTTGTTGCTTCAGATGTTCAATCAATGGGCACTTATCCTTTCATTATATTATGGCATATGGAGCAGATGGAAACCAGATGTTAAGCACGTAGATTTGAGCGGAAACCATAATCGCATCTTGCTTTCGACATCCAACACACTTGGTTGGTTTGTTTTACACCCAACATGATGAGGATGAGTTAGTCCCGCAGTGCTTATTTTGTCTGTCATCTCCAATTAAAGCAACCAGCTAACCCAAACTTCTTGGAGTGTCAACCTATCTTAGGGCACCTCTTGGGGGGAGAGTGCCTGCCAAGAAGTAGTAACTAAAATCCATTAAGCGAACCTTCCACCCACTCGTGGTGGGTGTTTTTTTCATGAAAGGTATTCCTATGTTAGCTAGGGGGCCCAGAACTTTATGCCCTGCTCCTATGAGTCATAGAAAATAAATAGTGGTTGGCCTATAAGAAAGGATTAGGTGAGCTATGCATGTCAAGGCAATGTATAAAGGTGAAAAAACCCTTGCTAATAATAAATATCGTAAAAAGTAAAAGTAGAGAAGTAAAACCACACGTGGTTTCTCCACACACAGTTTATTAATAAGTGGGTTTGGGTTTATTGTCCAACAACAAACAAAAAGCAAGATTTGAACGTGGGTGGGGAAGGTAACAATCATTCCTTCCAACCACCCATTCTATACCATTTTACAAAAATTAAGGGAAAAATAATATTAGAAGAGCATCAAAAGAAGATTTTTTACAATAAGAATCATATTGAATATTATTTATTATATATTTTGTTCATTACATTGTGGGGAAAATCTAATTATTGAAGATTATTACCTTTGAAATTGAAGACCAAATAAGAAGACATAAATTCAAGTCCAAAGAATAATTTCTTTTTAAGTCGAAGACTATTATCATTGAATAATTTGAAGTCAAAGTAAGATCAAGTTATCGTCCAAGAAATCAACTTATGGCGAATTCAAAATCAAAATTGGAGGCAAAGCTACTTGAGCAAAATTGGGCGAATTAGAGCAATATAAAGTGACCAATAAAGATCTTCAATTCAAGATTATGAAGCAAGAATTGCGTAATCATTTAGCAACACATGAGAATTGTACCTTAAAAGATCAAAAGCGAGAGCTCCAGAAAATGTTATCAGATAAAGATAAGAAAATTTCACATTAAAAAAGTCACAATCAAAACCTTGAAGACAAAATCAGAAACTCAAAAAGGTCGAAGAATCATCTGATAGAAGCAATAATGATTTAGAAGAAGAAATAAAACATTTGAACAAAATCATCAAGGAGAAAGATGACAAAATCAGGAAAATTCAAACAAAAGTAAGATTCCTAGAAGCCGAGAATTTTCGCCTTCCATAATAGATTAGTGAACTCCAACAGAAAGAGAACGACACTAAAAATACGCACAAATTGGAGATTACAACTGTCAAAAGCATGTTATCAAATAGCAATTAAGAAATATATTGGTTAATAAACCATACCAAGACATTAATTGAAAAAATCAGGAAGTTAAAAAGTACTAAGAGGACAGAACAATTGAATGAAGATACCGAAGGAAAACTACTGGATAAAGAGGAAGAAAACCAACACCTGAGAAATTTTAATCAAGAACTAGAGGAACAAATCAAAGAGTTAAAAGAGGAAAAAAAGTCGCAAGATGGAAGGTTAGATAAGATTCAGAGTGCACAAATCCAGAAGGAAGCATATAGACTCTCTAGAAAACAAATTCAAGTTGAGGAAGAAGAAACAAAACAAATTTGGTCCTCATCACAGTTCAAAAAGAAGTCAATCCACTAGAAAAATGAACAATAAAAACTCCTTATCAACACCCCAATTATAAAAGTCATTTTGACCAATGACGAGACCAAAATGAAAAACAAATAAGTTATGATTTCAGATGCAAAGGAACACAAAATCTGCAACCTAAACAAAAAAGAAGAAGATTTATCCAACAAGGCGACCAACATTCATCTCCGATGAAGGTAAATCTTAGATGGATCACTTCCTAGGAAATGTGACTTTTCAGTTCAAGGATTTGAAACTTATAACGCCATGTTCATAAAGTATCAGACTCTTACAGTTTCAGAGGGACATGAGAAGATGTTACAAACATAAATAACTGATAAGTCCTTCACTAAACAAAGCTTTGAGGACAAAGCTTTCCTTAAGGGGAAGGTGATGTTACAAACATAAAATAATACAATATCTAATATTAAATTACAATAATTACTAATAATAAATATCGTTTATAATTTATGAGGAGATGTGACTCCTCAATAAAGGTGCCCAAGCTATATTTAAGCGGTCCAGTCATTGTAATGTAAACATCATCTATCAAATATATTATTATTATTATCAAAATGTGAGATTTCGAATATTTGTGGGCATTTTAGAATTAGTACCGGCGTTAAGAATTTTTTACACTTCAGTGAGTTATTTATTCCTCGCTAACTTGTTGGGTTCTTCCACTATTACATCTTCCAAGGAACAAACCTGATAGAGTGCCCTGGATGAAGGGAAGATGGAAAGCGGAAAAGAGTTAACTGACCCATAATTATATATTAAATATTAAGTCTATAAATGGGGAAGGATTTTTGCTTTAGAATTTTTCTGGGTGATAAAGTTTAAAACTATAGTCCTTGTGAGATAAAATAATTAGTTGTAGCTATAGGCAATTCTCTTTCCTTATTTGACATTGAGTAAGCCTTCAAGGTATAGGGGATGCCTTTGAACATGCAATGGGTGTATCTTTCATGAAACATGGAAGACCCATCACAAACCACTCTAAAACCTTTTCAAGTGTTGTTTACAATTATTTAACTATGTTATATATATATAGAAGATAAATTGTTTTTATTAATAGTTTCAAGATTTATTGTGTTTTAATTTATTATTCTCTTTATTTTATTTGTCTTAAAATAAAGAGAATAGAGAGAGCAATGAATAAATCTTTTGGTTGGAAGCCACCACAACAACCATAAACCTATCCAGTTCCTCTAGTTATAAAGCACGATCAAGAATGAAACCCACAAGAAGTAGTTAAATTATTTTCCATAGTTTAACGTAGTGATCAATTTCTAGAATGGAAGCCCAATTAAAACCACATGTTCTCGATCAACACCATTACTAAAATTGATATTGTTCATGTAGTTTCAATGTTTTGGTTTCAATGCTTTAAAGGAAGAATACATTTAGTGTTAAAACTTTTGAACAAAGAACACTATTAACGGAGGAGCACTATTCCTAGAGATAAGTCACTACTCCCAAAGAAACCCCACTATTCCTAGAGAGAATACAGAGAAAAGTAACACTTGACCTTTAAGTTAAAAAAAAATATTGGCTCCCTCATTCCCACATTAAATAAATAAATAAGAAAACATGAAAGGCTCCAAAATAGTTTAGTTGTAATCTTATTTGTCATACCTACATTGGCTTTTGTTGATTGAAAGTCAACAAGTTACAGGGTACAACTTAAAAACAAAAAACGTTAGGAAGCACTAACAAAGAAGATATCATATTCTTTATAACATTATTTGTTTGCACAATACATTGAATACAGGTCATTTAGGGAAGAGTGGGATAGGTGGGTTGACCTTGAAACAATAACCCACACATTCCATATTGAAAACAATGGCCTAGCTTATGGAAGTTGTTTGGCTTCTTAGCTTGACCTAATAAATGCAACATGTTCATACTAGACACCAAATCAATAGATTCATTTGAAGGTTTGAGAAGCATCGAATGGAATTACGAACTTTTTCTAATTTGTGTTGCATGTGAAAATTTTGTTTTTAACTAATTGATCATGGTATTTTTATTTGCTACATTATTTGTGTTTTATCAATGTGGTTGAGGTTGCCCTCTTGCCTGTTGATGTTACCTGCTAACATGTCATGAATAGATTTTGTTAACGAGTTCATCATGTAATTTATTTTGTCTCACGAATTTTGTCTCACCTCTTGACATTACCTGTGAATATGTCACAAATAGCCCGCTCCATTGTTATTACTAGAACTAGAATATATTGTCTTTCTACTGAGATTTGTTAATGGTTTTGTCTATGCAATGGACAATATACCAGCAAGTTCAGTGATTGGATTTTAAATGCTCTCTTTTGCTGTTAATAACAAATATGTTGACCTTAATGTTTAAAACATTTTTTTCCTTTAGTGTGATATATTATGTTTTGCTCTCATTGGATATGTAAATTTCTCGTGGTCGTGATGATTTGGACCAAGTATGAGAATTTATTCCACTTTCCATGTGCATGTTCTACTCTTCAAAAAGCTATGAAGATTACCCTTTCCTCCCATCATATGCGCAATAAACCTCTTCCTTCAATTTATCATTTCTGTAAAAATTATCCATCAAATAATTAGATTAAGATTCCCACATGCACATTGACAATAATCTAATTACTCTATTGTTTTGATATTATGAAAACATCTCTTGTGGTTCAACACTTCAAATTGTGATTCTCGTTCCATATGTCTTCTTTTGATGTGCCTACTACATCTCCTTGCTTCACTTTTAATACGACGTTTTTTTATCGTACCCCAAGCTGGGATTGCTAGTATAATATATGACCCCCACAAAACACACACACACACACACACACAGATATATCCTCCATTCTGTCAAGTATATGGTGGTCCCTTGGTGGGGATAGATGGATTTCATTCCATCCACCTGGGTTCAATTCCGTTGAGATATCTTCTGGCTTGGATATCCTGTTGACGGTTTGCTCGACCTACCATCCATGATATGTGAGGAAGATATATCCTCCCTTCTAAAAGGAATATACCACTGATTACAAATCAAATCCAAGTTGGGAAATGAATTTTTTCTGCTCATTCTTTGCGTTTTTAGATGCGAAATGGCGATGGAGTTTTCTCTTCGAAGGTTATCGCAACACCTCCTCCCTACGTGCAACATAGCTCCCGCTACAGAGTTTTTTCGGCCCAATTTCCCCCCTGTAAACCCTGCTGAAGTCCCTTTCCAACACTAGGCTGATCGACCTGGAATCGCACCAGCTAGAGGATATCTATGCCTACTCCGCCAAGTGCGAGGTTCGAATGGCATGGGAGCAGATCGACAAGCTTCCCTCGCCCTTCGGGTCCTTAAATGCACGGCCTTGAGAGGGGAATACGATAAGCACACCAGTCTCGACTCTCAAATTCTACTCAAGCCAGACCTGGAGGGTATGGTGGTCGCGTGTTCGAGACTTGAACCTGGGACATCCCCTAATGTACATTACAATGAAACCACAACCACATCCCCTAGGGTTCCATGCCGAGGTTTGAACCTGGGCCATTTTTCCGGTGACGCTCTGTTTCAAGCAATTAGACAACAACCCTACAGATAAGTGTAAGTTGTTTGTTATGGCACTTCTTTGTCAATAAAGAAGATCCAAATCCTAGGCTCTATCAAGCGCTGATAGGGATCAAATCTCCCAACCTCGGCTCACGTATTGCACTTGAGGAGCTATTCAAGGAGAACTAGTAAAAAGAAATTACTATAGCCGACATAAGAAATAGAATTACACGATCTCCCTCATATTTACTTTTTACTTTGTATTATTCTTTTTTGTATATGGCCGACACAATATTTATTACTTTTTACTTTGTATTAGTTTTTTTGTTTACTTTGTATTATTTTGTTACTTGACAAACCAAGATCTCCCTCATACTGGGTTGTAGAGCGCCTCTCGACGCAATAATCATATATTTTTGTGAATTATTTTGCTTCATAGCATCAAATTTATGTACTGTGTTTCTTGTTTTTGTTGTGATTCAATCTTGAGAAGTCTATAACATTTCTTTCTTTCTATAATTGTTATTAGTTTCTTCAATGTACTGTGCATGCTTTTATAATCTCTATTGCGCCTTGTGATATTTGCATTTATATTTGTTTTACTTGTGCTTATGTTGTTGTATCCTCTAATATATGAACTTGGGTTTTTTGAATTTCCAAACCTGAACCAGCACCTGAATTTAAGAATGTACCTGCACTCTTGGGCCCTAATAACCGAAAATTGAATAGTTTGTGCAAAATAGGGAAAAATGGGAGGATCCAAGTTTGGCAGTGAGAGGTCACACGGTGTTTACTGTAAGGGACCGAGGAAACTATGATACTTATTCAAGATCATATTATGTTGTTTTTCACAAATCTTTATTGGAATCCTGTTGGCTTGGTTTTGCAACCAAGCTTAGTGCTATGGGCACCTGCTAACTAGTAGCAGCAGTTTCAATATTAAGCAAAAACAATAAACTAAATCTAAACTAAAACTAAACTAGCATGTGCATTTTTGAATTAAAAAACAAGAACAAGAAATATAAAAAATAAATTTGTATTGAAAATGGAGGCAAGCAAGTGCTTGCAATAATAATACCTCCAAGTGATGAAGATAGTTGAGAAGCTCCAAGGGTGAGCAGCTCCAAACTCCAAAGGGTCCTTTCTCCAAGGTTGCTACAATGTCCAAAAGCTCAAGGGAGATTTTGGCAACATGAGGATAGGAAGATGGATGGATGTGAAATGAGGAGCCCCTACCACCTTTTTATAGGTTTTGGTGGTGGGGAATACCATTATGGTTTTGTGGAAACCAATGGTATTGACCAACATGGTTTAGGTACTTTTCCCTCCTTTTTCCTTTTTTGAATAAAATTAATATTTTTATTCCCTTTTTAATATTTTTGGGAATTTTGGACCCTTTTTGAGGGTTTTTTTTTATGTTTTTTTAGGAAAAATAATCTTTTTGAGTAGGAAAAGGGGTGTATTAAGGTCTTTTGGTGACCTTTTGTTGGCTTTAGAGGCTAAGATGGTGGAAAAAGTGGACAAATGGGTCATGTGAATAAGGAAATGAGCTAGTGAACACTTTTTAGGTGTTAACAGATTGCCCCCTGATGTGTGAGGGTAGGAGCTCATCGTATGGCCGATATACATCATAGTTCTTTTGTCGTTTTTCTGGGGTTTGGGGAGGAGAAGAGACCGATTGTAGACTGGATCCACGGCCCTTGGAAGCTGCAAAAAATAAACAATATTACATGGCCTCAATATGAATGAGGAAGAATCTCTGATAACGGACGAGGCGGGCATACCCATGCTCATATCAAGACATATATAAACAATTAGTCCCAAGAAGGGGGACCTGAGAAAATAAAAAATCTGCTGGTACATCATAATGGTCCAAAGGGGACATCATTTGGGGATGTACTCATGATCATAACATGGCTGATCTCAATAACTGATACACTGGAATAAAGCATCAATTGTTCTGAAAAAGGTCTTAGAAGGGTTAATGAACTGCTAAAACTGAAAGTGTCCAACATCTGTAAGGACTCAATGACTGAGAGTCATCTTTGAGAAGTACATGTACATGTAACTATATACTCGAGGGAGTATAAAACTGGGGTACATTTGAATACTGTCGCCATGCGCAACCTGGATATCTATAGAAAAAATGTAACTGGTTGTATCCATAGGTAGACTCTCAAATGTGGAAGAGTTAGGTGGTATCCGGGGTCTTCGACTGGTAATTGAAAGGACAAATACCCTATGCGAGTCTCAACGATGCGATCAAGGTGTTGAAGTCGAGCATGTGAGAAACAACCATTTGGAGAAGCACTGAGGACTCTTCTCGAAATGATTCGTAGGCACTCATCATAAATGGTGATGAGTCCAAGACACAGGGACCTCTAGGTCTATCCTCTGGAATAAATTTGGTTGTCGTCGACAGAGGGAGACCAGCAACTATTAAGGCAATGATGTTTCCTTGATAGGAGCACGAGGTGTAGAACTGAAGTGTGGTAGTACTGATGATAGGACTGACATACCTGTGGGGATGGGAAGTAACTGGGGTCATATAGTGGGTCGACTCAAACTTCCTTTGTTCAGAGCATGATGACATGGTTGACCTAGCAGCGTAGGGAACTGACTTGTAGGTGTGGGGATCATAGATTTTAGGGACTGAAGGATATGTATTAACTCTGGGGGGGGGTCAAGCTGATGGGTGCTGTTTGAGGGGTTCTCAGGGTGACATACTTGCAGAATACTCTGAACAAAGGCGACCAAAATGGGGAAGCTGCCATATGAGTAGACGTGATCTGTTGTGGCACCGAGAAGCACCATTGGGTCCTTCTTCGTAGTTTTAATGAGCTCCAAGAAGGGATAAAAGTGTGCTCTGAAATGGTACTGTCCTGTGGATTTTGTGAGCCCAGGACTGTTCGTGCTCATTGGTGCTTTCATTTTTAAGGAGTCTGAAAACGATAAGAAGACTCTGCAGTGGTTATGACTACTGTCCTGTTGGTTTTACGAGCCCAGGATGGTGATTGCTTGTGGTCGCTTTCATGTTTAGAGAGTCTGAAAGTGGTAAGTGGACTCCATTGGTGTTCTTTTTCGTAAGTTAGTCTCCAAGGCCCGAAAAAGCATAAAATGATGCAGATGGAGAACTCTTCTAGCCGATGTGACTAGAGTATTCCTTTTTCGTAATTAGTCTACAAGGTCCGGAAAAGGGGTCAACTTATACTAGGTAGACACCCTTTCAGATACGTTTAGCGAGCATGAAAGGAAGCAAGGTTGCTCGGCGATTTTTTCATTGTTTTAGGAGTCAGAAAAGAGCTTAATAGAAACTCCCTAAGTGCCTTTTTCGTAAAAGGGATTGCTCGGCCCGAAAAAGGGGTAAAAGTATACCCAATAAAAAGGGATTGATGGGAACGAGAAAAGGTCTCAAGCATCATCATGAGTGCGGAAAATTGGATCCGGTGACATAAAGATTGTCAAAAAAGGGGCAACGTCCAATGTGGCACGCAAACCGAGGCGACGAGGGGTCATGGAAAAAATGTCTGAAAAATCTGGAGGTGAGAGCGAGAAATGATCTCAAGCATCATCACGAGCGCGGAAAACTGAATCCGGCGATATAAGGCTTTTCAACAACGAACGATGGTCGATGTGGCACGCAAACTGAGGCGACGAGGGGGCATGGAAAAAATGCCTGAAAAATCTGGGCGTGAGAGCGAGAAATGATCTCAAGAATCATCACGAGCGCGAAAAACTGAATCCGGCGATATAAGACTTGTAAAAAATGGACGACGATCGATGTGGCACGTAAACCGAGGCGAGTAGGGGGCATGGAAAAATGCCCAAAAATCTGGGCGTGAGAGCGAGAAATGATCTCAAGCATCATCACGAGCGCAGAAAACTGAATCCAGCGATATAAGACTCGCTAAAAATGGACGACGACCGATGTGGCATGCAAATCGAGGCGACGAGGGGGCATGGAAAAATGCCCTAAAAATCTGGGCGTGAGAGCGGGAAATGATCTCAAGCATCATCATGAGCGCGGAAAACTGAATCCGACGATATAAGACTCGTAAAAAATGGACGACGGCCGATGTGGCATGCAAACCGAGGCAACAAGGGCGTGAAAAAATGGTCAAAAAATGGACCTGGTGAAAACAGGAAAAGGAAAGAACTATCATGAAGTTATCGCTATTCTGATTCCAATGGTACCAACGGTTTGAGAAACGGACGTGGTATGACACCGGAATGGTTGTTTGAAAAATGGTGGAATCTCTATAAATGAGGCATGGGGCCCATATGATGTGTCATTGTTACGTTTGAGTTTGGCAGAGCAGTCAGAGCTCTTTCTTGATTTCCGGGAGATTTCACCGTTGGTTTTTGATTCCGCAAGTTTCAGGTAACTCTATTCGCCTTAGCCTTTTCAATTATCTCATTTTTGGTTAGCGGCGGGCCCCCGAAGGCTACGAAATTCCATGTTGGCCTTCCAACGTGGAGTATCGCGGGTTTCGGCTCCTTTGCCGCGATGGACATCGCGGGTTTGAGGCTGACAGTCGCGATGTTCATCGCAACTGTCAGGTTGAAAGCCGCGATGTTCATTGCGAGTTCTGGAGAGACAGTCGCGATGTTCATTGCGACTATTTGGACAATACCTGCGATGATCATCGCGGGTTTTTGTATGGAAGCCGCGATGATCATAGCGGCTTTTGGTGGAAAAGTCGCGATGGTGTTTTTTGAAAATTTGCCCTGGAGCTAAAAATTTCTTCTGTTTTTTGGCAGGATGTTGAGGAGACCATTGACTTCATGGCGAGAGCGGGAGATAGATGAGGATCTGATGGAGAGGATTCGGACTGATCAGGGGGTCTGGAAGACCCTGGCGGTGAGTGGACTCTTGAAGTTCGCTCAGGTTCCACCAATGCGTTCAGTAAGACCGTTACTGAACAAGTTGGTGAGCTAGTGGGTGCCTGCAGAGGGTGCTTTTGTTGTTGGAGGTGAGAGGTTGGAGATCACCCTCACAGATGTTTATTTTCTTACTGGGTTGCCTCGCTTAGGGGAGGTGGGGGATCTTCTGCTGAGGATCCCGACAGATGTTGACATGGAGGATCTGCTGGAGACCTTTTGTATCCCTGGGTCTATTTTGCAGAACAACAGGCTGAGTTTGAGATCTCTGCGAGAGTGGGACATAAGGGCTGTTGGGGTGTGTGTGCTGTGGGTGCTGGGTGCCGCGACGCCACATCGTTTGTCAGGGGGACAAACGATGATGGTGGATTTGGTGTTGATGGGGACTTATTATGCATGGGCTCAGATGTTCTTAGCTGGTGTCCGGAGAGATCTGGACAAGGCCAGCCGGGAGGGGGGAGAGTTTATTATGCCTCCTTTTTGTGTTCTTTTTTCTTTGAGCGGGTGCCGACATTGCTACCACGGGTGCCCATTCGTGATGGTTTGGTTAGTGAGCCGCGCATGGTGCGGTGGGGGTATCCGGGGTTTCTTCTCGCAGGAGATTTATGAGCAGTGGGAGCAGATGCCCTTGGTGATTGAGGACTATCCATACGCTGGTATGGATTATCGAGGAGATCCTGAGATGTCGCGAGCCGAGGGACAGGCCTGGGGTTTAGATGGTACGTTTTGTTCTCTACTATATCATGTGTTTGTATATTTATTGGCTATGATTATAGTTAGATATGTATATGATGGTTTACTTGCATTGTGCAGATATTGGTCCTGTACCACCGGCTGATTATGTGGCTCGTAGGGGACAGGCGATGGTGGTTGCCCCCCCTCGCGCAGTGGTACCGCCTCCACCTGGTCGAGGATTTGGGGCTCGTGGCCGAGGGGTTGGCCCTCGATATGATGCTGTTGATGGTGTCCGAGAGACACTGGGTATGATTGTAGCAGGGTTCCCAGAGGATGGTTGGAGGGACCTAGATCGGGACATCGTCGAGCGATGTTTTGAGGCGCTTCGTGAGTGGCGCTCGATGTTGTTGAGAGCGACAGTGATGGCGGCCGAGTTGAGGGATAGGCTTCGACGAGAGCAGGCAGGGACGGTGGAGGGTAGGATTCGATTACGGGATGATCCAGCGGGGCCGTCGGAGAGGCGATTCTGGGCTCGACATGATCCGGCGGGACCGGCAGAGGAGGCGCCAGAGGAGCCCAGGGACCGTGATGACTAGATGATATGTACTTGCCCCCAAATGCTGATGAGCATATGCGGAAGCACCTTTTTGTACGGCTGATGTAGTTTTTGTATATTGGGTGCTGAGGGCACCTCTGACATGTATTGACTTATACGGTGATGTATATGTATATATATTTGATGTTGGTATATAGTCGTGTATGCACATGGATGCACTTGTTGTCTTTTCGTTCGCCCGTGGAGGCATGTTTGATTTTCTGTATGCCCGTGGAGGCACATGGTATGCACGTGGATGCACATTTTGTTTTTGGTATATGCCCGTGGAGGCACATGGTATGCACGTGGATGCACATTTTTGTTTTTTGGTATATGCCCGTGGAGGCACATGTTATGCACGTGGATGCATATTTTGTTTCAGTATATGCCCGTGGAGGCACATGTTATGCACATGGATGCATTATTTGTTTATGGTATGATGTGATTAGTGTGCCAGTCTAGAATGTTGTTGGCCATATGGTCTGCTACACTATTGAGGTTCCTTGGGACGTGTGTAAATGAAATTGATTCAAACTGTCTAACCATTTGTTTAGTGCGCAGAAATTTTCTAAAAAGGCAGGGATTGCGTACGTGGTAATCATTGTTGAGCTGGGAAACAAGGAGTTGTGAGTCCAGGAAAACTTTAAGGTGACGTATGCTCAATTGGAGAGTTGCGGCCAAGAGACCGGTCATGGCATCATATTTAGATTGGTTGTTGGTGGTAGCACCTAAACACACTCTGTCGATGTGGATCAACTCATGTGAAGGGGAATATATTACCCAAGCTGCGGAGGCCAGATTGGGGGACCAACGGCTTGCACCATCGGCGAAACCGACGTAGAAGAGTGGATCATGTGTGTGAACGGGATCAATGGAATGGGCTGACCTGACAGAAGGGTATCCAGTGGAGATTGTATAAATGGTGGGGTCAAAGCCGGGCATTTCGGTATCTGACCAAGCAAAGACATCAGTGAATTCTTGGAACAGTTTTTTGTATTCCCCAATTTCATGCTCACTATGGGAGGCTCCTAACGTAATGGTATGAAGGTCACCAGATGAGTCAGAGATGTCGATGTGGATGACGGGAGAAATATTGGCCATGTTATTTTCCTGAGAGGCATCAGGAGCAGTAGGAGTCTTGAGAATCTCTTCATTATTGCGGAAGTTGTGAGTGGTCAAGTCAATTGACGAGGTTTGGGTAGTCAAAGAGATCATATACATGGTGTTAATCTCTCCGGATGAGGATGATACGGGAGGGAAGATCTGCTCAATTGTGGGGGGTGCTGTCTCAAGGTCCAAATTGTTCATCTCGTAGAGAGCTGCTCTGTAATCTAGGATGTCAGGACAGTGATGTGAGTAGTGGCCGTAAATACCGCATATCGCACATGGGTGGTTGGTGCGCAGTGATTTGTCACGAGGCATAGGGTTTGAGTCGATTTTGACAACCGGGATGTTGGGGTCGTCTTCAAGCATTTGCATGTGTTCCTATAATGCAGGTAACTATGGACACTGATGGGTGGGATGGCCTAACTCATCACACAACAAGAATTTTGGAGGAGCACGGAATACGGGGGGAGGTTTAACTGCTTGGGGTGGGGGTACCGCAGTGTATGGTTGTGGGCCTCTGCCCCCAGTGGGCTTGATGAGTGGAGGGGGATTCGTCGATGACGAAGGAGTAGTGATACCGGGAGGTGGTTGGGTAGAAGTGACAATGGGTTGCACCGGTTGCAGGATGACATTTGGTGTCAGCGGGGGAACGGGAGGTGAAATATACCACACGGGTAATCCCAATGTTAACCCGGGGAGACTAAGGGTAGCCATAACCGGAGCGCTTACTACACTTGAGGGAGGAAATAGAAAGGAGATTGTGTGGATGGGTGTAACACCGATGTGACTACGGACCAATGGTGGTTTAGGGAACAAGGGTGGCTGATTGTTGGGTGTTTGTGTATTGTGGGAAAGTGTACAGAGGTTAGCGACGTGTGTCTCCGGTGACGGTGGTGGAATGGATTGGAATGTAGAAGTCATCGACACGTCGGAGTAAAGTCTGGGTCCCACTGAGGACACAAACGAGGTAGTTGCACCACAAATAGGTTTTTCAACCATAGGGAGAACATTTTCGGGTGCAACGAGGGCCTTGGGATCATAATAGGTGAGTTGGTCAACCTTGACCATGCGTCCCTCATGGGGGAACATCATAGTACGAAAAACGGATGAGGCAACCGCCTGCATGGCATACATGTAGCTGCGGCCAAGTAAGAGGTTATAATCGAGTTGGGCATTGATGACCTCAATGTCAATGAGCACAGTTTTACCCGCCAGTTGGACGAGGACATTAGCTAAATGACCTTGTTGGTTGAGCCGAACGGCCGTCGTAGGCTCGCAACGCAGTGGTGGATTGCTGGAGAGTAGGAGATCCCACTTCTGCCAAACGAATGTGGACATAACGCATGTAGAGGCCCCTTCATCGATAATGCACCGATGGATGACAAGATTCCGAACGGAAATGGAAACTTGGAAAGCTAAAGTGGAAGGCAGGCGTGGTTCGGATTGGTCCGAATCGAATGCCATTAGTTGTGAATCATTGGGGTCAATGGCGCCAATGGCAGAGAGTAAAGTCTTGCGCTGTGAAGGACAGTTTTTCAAGACTTCTAAAGCAGACATGGCTGCAGGAGACTGGGCTAAGTCATCTACAATGTTGTAGTTCGACGCAGCACGAGCATTGGGATTATTGTTGATGCGACGAAGTGGGAAGCGAGGTGCTTTAGAAGCGCCATCGAGTGGAGCCAGAGGTATACGTAACGTTTGATCTGTGGGATGAACGTTAGTGTTCTTGTCGGCAGGAGTGACTTCAGGGGTGGATCCATATTGGTTCCGTCGGGTTTGGAGGTTGGCATATACGGATGACATCATCAACAAGTGGTGGGTATCTGAATCAAACATGGGTTGATCAGGAGCGGCATGAGTGATTTGTTGTGGTGGCGCGTTGCCCTGAGGGGGAGCTAATGGCTGAGTGTTCACTACACCTTGGGTTGGAAAGGGGTTTTGCAGCACCAAAGGTTGATGTTGAGGTGGTGGAGGGTTGGGTGGCGGCTGAGGAGCCGCTTGTCCTTGACGATGGGAATCGTCAATCTAGAGTTGCCAAGCTCGCTCCAAATGTGGACAAGCATGTGTGTAATGGCCATAGACCCTGCAAATAGAAAAAGGATGGTTTGTTCTAAGGTTACTGTTTTTGGGCTGCCTGGGATTACGATCCGGATTATGGTTAGGAGGAGCAGCATTGTTATTTTGCGGGAGATTGGGAGGTGGAGGACCTTGATGTTGTTGTTGGTTGTTTCCGCGGTTACGTCCTCTTCCACGGTTTGGTTGCCCACCCTGGTTGCGCTGGTTGTTTTGGTGCTGGGGCTGGTTGTGTTGTGTGTACACTTTCCCTTGAGCAGTGGGAGGATTTTGGTTTACCGCAGGTGCGGGAGTAGGTTGCGGTGCATAATAAGCTGGCAGGGCTGGAGGTGGTCCAGTTACCTGCTGGGGTTGTTGGTAACCCTGAGCTATTGGAGGTGTTGGGCTAGCTGTCGCAGCTTGTTGTGGGTAATACATTGGTTAAGGTGCGACTGGGGGGGCGTATGCAGGTGGTGCATGACCGAAGCACTGAGGTGGACATGAAGGTCCGTGGGTATGGTGGTGATGTGCCATGGGAGCATATGAACTGGTTTCTCCAGATTGAGATGTAGCCCGCGAAAGGTCGGGACCATGGATAGGATGTGCAATGGAAAAGGGTTGGGGATGCGAGGCCATGCGGCCAATGATGCCATCAACGGCATGGGATGCCCCCGACGCATCATGTTGGGATGACTCGCCCCGAGGGGTGTCTGGTATAATGGTATATAGATAACCCGATTGGGCGTAAATGAGGTCAAACTATTGGGCTTTGAGGATGGCCTCTTCTTCAGAGTGGGGTCGTTCAGATGCCACATCCTTGGCGATGAGAGGGAGGAGGGATTTGAGAAACCAATCTAAGAAGATGCGGTCGTCTAACTTGATTTTGTAGAGGCTTCGGCATCGACGCCACTCATGAATGTGGTCAGTGATGTGGGTGGTCGTGTTCTGTCTTCAAGGCAGTAGGATCTCGACTCCTGCGTCATAGTGGACGGGTAACTGGAAGAACTGCAGGAAGGTCAAGGCAAGGGAGGTAAAGGTGGCATGGGTCCCATGGGGCTGCTCGATTAACCACTTAGCTGCAGAGCCAGTGAAGGTGCGCTGTAACAGATGGAGGCGGATAGAGTCGTCCACTGTGGAGTTGGAGGAACACCATAGATGGAAGGACATGATATGGTTCTGGGGGTCCTCACCTGCCTTGCCCTCAAACTTAGGGATGTCGGAGGGGAGTTTGTTGGGCATGTGAGGCCACGCAGGGTCGTGTCTGATCGGATCATTGGTTAACTTGGCTAAGTCTGGTAAGTTCAGACTTGCCATGTATGGTAAGCTAGCAGATGAATGTGGCGTAGTGACTGGGACATGACTAGTCATGGTGGTATGATGTGGGGGTCCAGTAGCGCCTAAAGGTATGCTAGGTATTGAAGGTATGTGTCCTCCAATAGCTGTGGTCTGGTATGGGCCAGCGTTTCCTAGTGCAACATGGGTTACACTAGGGTTAGGAATAGCAGTAGGGATTCCTGGGATATGGGTTGTGGAAATGAGAGGGGGTGTGACCCCTATGTTCGGCATACCCGTAATAGGAGGTGGTCCTGTGTTGGGCATTCCTAAAAATGGAGTGTCCCCCATATTAGGCATACCCAGGGGGGTGGTTGTTGCCATGGATGGCACCGCAATAGAAGGGTCTGTGGATGTATCACCTATGGTGCTGGTAAAAAGTGGGTCGAATTGTGTCCCAGCCATGAGGTTGGTTGGTAATAACTCGGTAGGGTTTTCAGATTCTGCCTCAAAATCAGATGTGAAGTGAGGCGTGTCAGAATTGGATGACTGTCTGTTTGACCGACGATGTGTCGAGTCAAGGGATAAGGCTCGGCGTCGGTGACGTGGCGAGCCAAGTAGACTGAACTCTGGGAGTTCGCCTTGAAGACGACGAGAGCGTCTAAAATTCTCAATGGTGAGAAATAAGTTTTTTGTGAAAAAATCTTGTGTGACAAATGGTAATGTATAAAAAACTCAAAACCCTAATGCAACCAAGGGTGCAAGAAGGGGAGTGAAAATAAAGGCTCTCAAGCCAAAAAATCAACCTCAAAAAGGCACTTATTATAGCAGCTGTGCTATAATAAGTGGAGGGATGCAAAAAATGGTCAGAGTACCAACATGCAAACAACTTCTAGAAAAAAGAGGTGCTACTAGACCAAAGGTGGATTGTATCATGCAAACACCTAACTAAAAGTATTGTGAATCAACAAACTATATTCTCTGCAAGGTGATGAAATCCAAGTCAGACAATATTGAGTGTTGAATCAACGGCTAGATATCCCCCTACCGGGAGGGACACCAGGTAATCAATCCTAAAGAATGGCAACTAGGATACTCCGTTCATGACACGTCCAGAAAAGGTAAATCTTCCGTTTGGTCCTTTTACCGCAATACCCCCATACAGGGATATCCCGAGAACTGCGAATGGTAGCCTTCAGTTACTGAATGGATTTTGGTATTCCACTCAGACTTCTGGAACCATCCTCGCGACTTCAACCCTCCTAGGGGAGAGGCCTTCCGATAAACTCGTTATGACCGTGCCAACAAATACTAGGAGATTTTGGTTCCCTAATGGACAACAACTATGTCTCAGATGTAATAATTGAGGGGTGTTATTGGAACACCTATCCCCTCAATACTACCTAGCTACAAATTTCTTTTAATGTTCCCCAAGTGGGGTTAAAAGTGGGTTGAAGTTAGGGTAAGTTTTAAGGCTCAGTTTAAATTATGTGTTTGAGTGGGTGCACGTGTGGTATTTTAAACTGAAATTGAAAAAGTAAATGCTTTGCAGAAAATATTCAAAAAACAAAGGATCTTTTGAAATAGTAAAGCAAAGAATATGACTTTTTCAATAAATGGAAATTAAATGCTTTGCAAAGACTATTCAAAAAACAAAGGATCTTTTGAAATAGGAAAGCAAATAATATGATTTCTATGAAATAAATTGATTTCTTTTTCAAAAATTGCTATGGGCAAAAAATCAAAGAAGTAAACAACAAATTTTTTAATCTAGATAAAATGCAAATAAATCCTTCTTTCAATTTCTGAAAATTTTTAAAAAGACTTTTTCAAAGGTGCATTCTAAATAGTAAAATTTTCCTAGGGCTGTAAATAATGCTGGAATTTTAGTACTGTAAAATGTGCTATGTGGGAAGAAAATACAGTAAAAAATTAAATTTTTAAACGGATCGGCCGAATGGAAAAAATTTGCATCGCGGGTTTTGACAGAACAACCGCGATGGACCGCGCGGGTTTCTGTCGCACAGTCGCGATGGGCAGCGCGGGTTTCGGCCACGAAGCTGCGATGGACCGCGCGGGATTTTGTCACACAGTTGCGATGTGCAGCGTGGAAAATGTCCGCGAAGCTGCGATGTGCAGCGCGCTAATTGGCCGCGAAGCCGCAGTGAACCGTGCAGAAAAGGGCCGCGCAGTCGCGATGAGCCGCGCGACTGTTGGGCAAAAACCTGCGAGGCAAAAGCCGTACACGGACGCCGAAAAATGAACCCAAAAATTGAGAATTTCGGGCTGTTAATGGAAAAACAAATGGGCCAAGATCTAGAACAGTAATGGATCTGTTGTCTAGGGTGGCAGATCTATGAATTAAACTAACTAATACTATCAAAAACTAAGATCTAAAGCAAAAGTGAGATCTAAAATTCGAAAGCAGCGGAATCGCCAAAAACTGTTGGCTTGGTTTTGCAACCAAGCTTAGTGCTATGGGCACCTGCTAACTAGTAGCAGCAGTTTCAATATTAAGCAAAAACTATAAACTAAATCTAAACTAAAACTCAACTAGCATGTGCATTTTTGAATTAAAAAACAAGAACAAGAAATATAAAAAATAAATTTGTATTGAAAATGGGGGCAAGCAAGTGCTTGCAATAATAATACCTCCAAGTGATGAAGGTAGTTGAGAAGCTCCAAGGGTGAGCAGCTCCAAACTCCAAAGGGTCCTTTCTCCAAGGTTGCTACAATGGCCAAAAGCTCAAGGGAGATTTTGGCAGCATGAGGATAGGAAGATGGATGGATGTGAAATGAGGAGCCCCTACCACCTTTTTATAGGTTTTGGTGGTGGGGAATACCATTATGGTTTTGTGGAAACCAATGGTATTGACCAATATGGTTTAGGTACTTTTCCCTCCTTTTTCCTTTTTTGAATAAAATTAATATTTTTATTCCCTTTTTAATATTTTTGGGAATTTTGGACCTTTTTTGAGGGTTTTTTATGCTTTTTTAGGAAAAATAATCTTTTTGAGTGGGAAAAGGGGTGTATTAAGGTCTTTTGGTGACCTTTTGTTGGATTTAGAGGCTCAGATGGTGGAAAAAGTGGACAAATGGGTCATGTGAATAAGGAAATGAGCTAGTGAGCACTTTTTAGGTGTTAACAAATCCCATGCACGATTACAACACACAACTTGCCAAATATTTTGTTGGTGTGGGTCTTGTTGCAAATGGTGTGCAAGAGTGATAAATTTCAAATTTTAGGATTTAGGGATTCATCAAAGCTAGTCTTTTAATGGAAACATGAAAAAGCACATTAACAGATTTATAATATTTTTTCCATGCTATTTTTGGGCATTAAGGTCTACCTAGAGAAATATAGATTACCCTTCTCTTGATCTCATATGTGAAAATGAGGTGGTTGGTACCCTACCCGCTTCTATAATTGACCTGTGACCTCCAAGGAGATAACACATATTCAAAAACCATTAAACCCACTCTGGTTGTACATAAAAAAAATTATAATATACAAGGTGCTTAGTTGTTATTAACTTTACTCCAGATACCTGGTATGAAACAAAACCATATGCATACATGTCAATAATATTTAGATTCCAAACACATGGAGCATAACCTACATCTATATCTATGAAACTTGATAACCTTTATCTGTGGGAGTTTGGTGTTAGGACATATAATTACATTTTAGATTAGTGTTCTTTGTACAACAATATAGTATAGTGCAATTGTTTCCTAGTGTTCTTTGTACAAAAATATAATATAGTACACAATCTTCCTCTCTCCTCATGAAATAGAGAATGGAATACAAAATACTAAGACATGAATTGCAGGACCTATAACTATGTTTTCAGAATATCAAACAATTGTTTACAAGATCCATAAAAAAATCCCCAAGGGATGGACATTTTGACATATAATTCCCCAACCTGACAAGCGACCCTGTGATATGTGTCATTTTTAATAAGTTAAAAAATAGTTGAGAGCTGAGTTGAAACTTGAAAAGTAGGAACCTATGTATTTTCAAATAGTAAATAATTTCTAGCTATCCAAACGCCCCACAAAACTAAAAATGGAATATAGCTCTCTCATCCTTGAGATCTTGCCTTTTGGAACCACCCAGAAAGACACCCTTCTAAACTATTTCCTGTCCAAATATCCTAAATCCCAAGAAAATGATTGTTGTCCTCCAAAACCTGTAATGTGTAAGAACAGTAAATGGATAGATGTGCCATATTTTCTTCATTACACTGATAAAGGAAAAAAATACTTGGCCCTTAAGTCTGTCTCTTTTGGAATATGTTTATACAATAGAAATTAGGTTGTTAAAGTTTGCGTGAAGATAAGAAAGGTGCCATGAAGACCCTCTAGGTTTGAAGAACATGCATAGGTTTGAGGTTTTAAGAACAAACATTCGTATACTATTGAAAACGAGTCTCTTAATAACTGCAAAGAGAGAAGTGAAAGCTCGAACTTGAAACCTACGTTGTTGGGGGCGTAGAGTAGGAGCAAAGCAAAAAGCTAAATTTTCAAAATTTTCTGAGGGGGGAGCATTTTCTAGAGCGTTTTATATATAATATATATTTTGATGCATATATGTCAACAAAACCATATAGAATGTCGAATTATGTACAAAAAACATAAAAATATGGATTAAACTATATAGCATTTTTATGAATTGATCAATCATCAGCCATAACATCAACCATTTTCAATATATAACATAAGTCATGACTCATGACTCATCAAAGTTTCAAACTCATATCTCTTGTAACCAAAGTTACCAAACTATAACAAACAAGTCACAACATCAAAGGATTTAATGATCAACCATGAAATGAAACGATTCACAAAGCACATATTCATTAGTAATTACTAATGACCACAATTCAAAACTTCAAACAATTATAATACGCTATTATGTAGTCAATAGTGCAAAGTTGTAAGCAATGAACTTCAAAGGTAGGTTCACCGTTCTAGTTTCAACATCAAAATTCAAACATAAATTGTCATATAATGTTTTCAAAATATTTCATAGAGTCATCTAGAGTCACCATAAGAAATATTAAAGAGTCAATAGTTACAATTTGCAAAGTAATGAAAAACTAGAAAAATACAAGTACTAATATTTCCTCTTGCCACGAGAAACTTCTAATTTCTTTTCCTGTGATCTAGGAGAACTGCTAACCTCCTCATCCTGAGTATGTGGAAGTGGTTGTGAACCACTTCCAATAGCTACACAACCCCCACGAGAGGATGACGGTTGTGAAGCTAGAGGAAAAAATGGTATAGGTGGGACTGGAACACTACTACTTGAGGGCTGTGGCATCTCTGTTGCTGCTGCTGCACGGTCACTATCATCATCACCCAAAAGTTTAGCTTCCAAGCGCTCTAAAACCATGGCTCCATCCTCTAAATATTTCTCCTTCGGGTTTTTCTCCCAAGTAAGATATGTTTTGTCGCTTTTAGCACGTTCACAATAATGAGACAACAACCTCAAGTTGTAGTGTACAAAAACCAAGCTTTCTGCCCAGTTTTCATTAAGGTTGTTTCTTTTCACGTTGTGGATGAATCTATAGGTTCTCCAACACCTCTCTGCAGAATAACTATTAACCACCTATGAAAAGCACTCTAATGGCCAATTTATGCAACTGTGTGGTGGAAGATCCATACATGTTCCACCACCCGATAGGAACCAATCTATCTCGATCTTTGTTTGCATGCAAACTAGTGAACATCCCATGTTTACTAAGGTATTTGCTCAATTCCACACGCAATATGGCTCTCTCCTCTTCATCAGGGACCAAATTGTCTATAGCTTGCATGTACCCAACCTGTACCTCTAGATCTGTGTGGGGTTTTCTCCTGACCCCACCTCTAGGTGCTAGCTTCGCCAACCAAGATGGAGAATAATATTTTGGTGTAAGGACATAGGCTAAGGCATGGAGTGGAACATTAATTTTATCCCACCTGTTGACCACATGCTTTTGAACATGCTCATATAAGATGGGATCTTTTGGATCAACAATATATTTTATTTGGCCTAGCATTGTATCCATTTGCTCATACACCTCCCCAATTACCTGCTAATCAGTATCTGCAAACCGAATCATGTTATAAATGGGCTTGGTGAATTGCAACACATACATGACACTCACCCAAAACTGACCATCAAGAACTATGTATTCCACCTCTTGAAAACCACGCCTCTCAGATGCAAATGTAGCCCTGTATTTCAAAACCTGCTATGAATCACTTGATACCATACTAGCCAATTCCTCCCTTACCTTCAAAAGGCACCTAAAGGTAATGGAATAGCTAGCAAATCTAGTCTTTGCAAGCTTAAAAAGCTCCAACTTTGACTGACTGGGGAAAATGTGATGGGCATTACTATGATTGGTAATAAATTTTATCATGCGTTTTCCTTTTTTGTATAGTGACCCAATCCATTTATAATCATTCTCCTTCATCTTAATAATATCATGCATTAAAAGGTTCAATGTGTGAACTAAACACCCGAACCAAAATATATTGGGGTATTTATCCTCAATGATTGCTCCCGCTGCTTTACAATTAACAACATTATTGGTTATGACCTGGATGACATTGTATGGCCCAATAGATTCAATTGTTTTAATTAAGGCTTCTGCAATGTTGATGCCGGTCTTGAACCAATCCGAGTAGTCATGAGATGAAAGGAATATTGCACCACTAGCGAACACTTCAAGAATATTTATCAATGGATTTCCCTTTACATTTTTCCAACCATCAGATACATTGGATACCCCTATTCATTTCAAGAATTCCTGAATTTCCCCAAATCATTTTGTATCTTTCCTTTTTCCTTGTCAAGTCCCTTGGTTCTAGCTTTGTCATACCCTGGGCTCCTGTATCTTGCAGGGGAACTTCAGATGGATTCAACTATTTCATGCCAATAGGGTGAGCAAAGAACATTGAATGGTATGCCACATGCATAGAGAAATCGAAACAGATTTTCATCCACATCATCCCTACCACCTTGGTCAAGGAAATATGATATTGTTCTACGCCCTGAATGTGGGGTTGGCAATCCATTGCCATGGGTGGATGGGGATCGAGAACTAAATGTTCTACGTGAGCTTGCCGTTTCATGTTCAACCCTTGTTTTCTTGCATAGATATTATGCTTCCTCCTCTTCCCTCTTATATTTGGCTCTGTTATTTGATGGCACTTATGTACAGGTTTTGACTCCTATAGTGTTGTTTTCATCCCATGGCATAACCCCACATAATTTCTTTCTCACATGGGTATATGAACCCGTGTAAGTTACTCCACAATGGGGGCATGTAAATTTTGTGGTTCCACCCCCTTTCCCTCCTCCACGTTTTGTGACATATTTCCACAAGGGTGTTTGGTTGTCTTTGGTTCTCTTTCCATCACCACCATCAATATCAATTTCTTCATCCTCCTCTTTCTCTCCCACCTCTCCATGATATGTTCCACTACCCACTTCTTCATCCTCTTCATGATTTCTCTTTCGGTTTCCAATCAACACCATCATGATAAACAATGGAACCAAAAGGAAAAACCACATTGACATACCCATCACCATGCTTGTAGTCTTGTATAGATTTAGAGAATAACTCTTTTCCTACAATGGAATGAGGGAGAATGAGTGGGAAAGAGTAGGATAAGAAAACCTACAAGCATTCGAGCCATAAAAAAATACAAGTTTATAGAAAATAAAAAAACAAGAAAGAGTTTATAGCCCTACCTCTTTATCTCTCCAATGATGGTTGAACCCTATGGAAACCTTCAATATCCCCTCCAAGCTCTTTCAAATGGCACCCTTCAATCTCTCTTCTTGTTCTCCAAGCTCTTCACCAAATCTCCAAATTCACTCAAAGCTCCAAAAAACATTGCAAACATGAATCAAATGGAAACAATGAAGTCAAATGAGGTTGGGGGTGCTTTAAAGCACAAGAAAACCCATCCAAAAACGAAAAAAAAATCTTCCTCTCTCCAATCCGCGGGTTTGATGTTGGAGCATTGGGAGCGATCGAGGGATCATTTTTTAAAACATGGGAGAGATGAGAGAGCGTTCAGGGAGTGATCGCTCCCGAATGCTCCCTCATTGCTCCCACACAGAACCAGGGAGTGTTTTTTTAGCTCGAAGCATGCTATACAAAAACGATCCTGAACGGGAGCGATTTCGGAGCGCTCTTTTTGGGTGCTTCCTCAATGCTTTCAGTGGAAGCGAGCTTCCAGAGTGGGGGCGAGGGGAGGGAGGGCGCTCCCCCTCAACATAGCTTTATACAACATGGGGAAACAACATGAGAGACCTGAAAGTAACGCCTTTTACTATAGTTTTTTATGCATAGGTTTGCCCATATTTTCCCTTTACTACTATTTTGGAGGCTACAAATAGATTTGGGTAGGAGATACCATTCTATAGGTTATAAAATGCACACATGCTCCACATTACCTATATAAACTTTTTTCATATGTTTTTTCTTGGAACATGGAGCAATTTTATTGGACCTTTTAAGAGTTATCATTCATCATCGTGCGTGATTGGATACTCCAATTTGTACTGTGCAAAAAGTATATGGTGGCAACAAGACACACAATATACCATTTGAAGAAACAATATTTGGAAGATGAGTGCCTAAGCTTATTGAAATTCCATAGCTGACTGTTGAGGATAAAGTAAAACAATGTTCTATCCATAGCAAATATGAGCTAAATAATGTTCATCCAAAGGTAGTTTTTATAGAGGCGGAAGGGACTGAACCTAAAACTTCTTACAATGAGATTACAAAACCTTTCATTAATATCTTGGTTATCCATCTTTTAATAATCAATTAGAGGGAGTGCATCATTGTAATCCTTGTGCAATAATTACACATGTTACTTCCTTATTTCATCTTGTCACAATTATTGGTAGAGCTAAGCACCTTGCAATTACTAACCTTTTTGATAGATTTAAATCAATTTGGCATTGCCCCTCGACCCATAAGATGCAAAGAATATGACCATGTTGTGACTAGGACCTAGAGGAGGACTAAACATATTCGACATTGGAAAAACCAAAAGGAAAATAGGTTATTTAGCAGGTAATTAAGGAAGATTGAGCAAGAATGAATATTACCATGTGGTTCTTTGCTCATGGTGCAAGGAACACCACCCTGGAACTCTAGCAATTGCGAAAATGTCATTTCCACCTCTATCTTTTGGACATGCAATGTGATCTGCAGATGATAATTTACATGTATGAAGGAGCCAACATACCAAGTAAAGCCTTTTTTAAGTAAGAATTCATTTCAATATTTCCATATGAAGAAAATAATTTATATTATAATAAGTTGTCATGTTGCATTACACTCAATGGCCCAATAAAGCTCATTTCCTAGAAGGGTAACTTTCTAGAACACGAGGGGATGAATAAGTTCGCTAGAAAACTTAGTGACCCATTCCTAGGACGACATGGAAACTTAAAAAAACCATAAAAAATGCTTCACATAAGGGGCATTTTCCTTTCTCCCGCATAAGGGTCATTTTGGCTAGACTACCACTAGGTGCATGGGTGTCTGGCCCATAGCTAGAGCCCCCAAGGACCAATGACTAGGAAAATAAGGCCTCCATTGGCTCCATAAAAGACTTCTAAATACTTTGATGACTGAAGAACAAAGTTTTTTGTTTATAACTAGTAATCAGTTTAGGGTCGTCAAGTTTATGAATAAACCTTATTATACCTTGTTGATATATTTCCCCACAAATTGCTTTTAGATAGCTTCATTATATACTTGTAGCAAATCAAGTTTACAAAATCCATGTGGCCTTATTAAATTCCCATTGTAAGGCATCAAGTCCTAAATATTTTTCATCAACCATTTACATTTTCAACGACCCCGCATTTGTATAAATGCTTTGAATGTACAAATTTTTATCAATTTAATGGTTATATTAAGCATTTTATTTTCAAACTTCTTGTAGAGATAAATAGTATTTACCATAGATGAGAACAAAATCACATATATTAAGGTGTGAAGTAGGAAGATGGAAAGAGCCGAAGGAGGAATGGGAAAAGAGGACATGCCAAGTGTGAGGCATTTCATACCGCAATGTGAAGCATGCAACCAATTCAGGAAAGGAGAAAAATTACAGAATCGTAGTTTGAGAGTAGGTGTTTTTAAAGGGCCATGTAGAGAACATGACCAAGAAAGTCTGAAGTATGATCATTTTAACTTGTTAGACACACCATGATCACCAATTTAACACCAGTGAGACATGAGGAAGCACTATTTCTAAGCAAGGACACATGTGTACCACCTAACCATTCAACTATCTAGCAATGAGATCTTGCAAGCTCAACCCATGAAAATTTTCACAAGTGATGTGACAAAAATCACAATGTAGTAACACATTGTAACAGGTACCAAGTTGCAAATCATATCTTGTGATGAAAATCACAAGAGTTACCCATATGCAATATGAATGGAAACAAGCTGAGAATAATTTTTGCGAGTTAATCTTCAACTCATGAGTCATGAGTGAAGTATTAAGTACTCTTAAACCCACATTTTTTAGAGACGCTAATGAGAAGCAACAGTGACTTGATTCCTTGTGGGAAAACTATGATGCATTGATGAATAATAGCACTTGGGAATTGGTTGAGTTGCTAAAAGAAAACTAGGAAATGGGTGCACATAAGCAAATACTAGGTGGATGGCAGTATTGATAATCTAAAAGAAAGGTTGGTTGCTAAGAAATATACAGTCCAAGCAGGAATTGATGATGAAGAGATGTTTGCACTGATTGCAAAACTAATCACCTCCAAGTTAGTACTGTATCTCACTGCACAATTTAGTTTGAGAATTCATCAAAAGCGTATTAAAAGTGCATTTCCTTAGTGGTGACTTAGTTGAATAAGTATACATACACCAATCAAAATTTTGTATCTAAAGAAAAGGAAAACCATGTTTCTAGGTTGATTAAGTCATTATGTGGGTTGAAACGAACTCCAATAGTTTGTTAAATAAAGAGTGTTTATTGTCTTTGAAAACATGGTTTCAAAATTTCTTTCGACCCAAACTGTCTTTTATAGAAAGCTTGCATGATAGTAATACTTGTGGTGTATATTCATGACCTTATCATAACAAATTGTCAAAATAGAATTGAATGGTGCATAGCTGAAAACTACATTGTGGAGGAATCCATCAAATTTTGTGTTGGATATGTTGAATGTATGGAATATATTGGAAGCATGTGTTAGTGAAACTATATAGCTAATAATTTCCCAATATTTAATTGTCAATCCAAGACGTAAACTTGTGATAGATGGACACTATCTGTGCAGACCTAGTTTATTAAGAAGTTATTTGTGTTCCTAAATATATTCAAATAAGACCCAATGATTCTTGGTAAATATCCAGGAACTGATAATCTTGTTGCAACTTTACTGCTTATTAGCACAAAACATCATTAATCAAGTGGAGCAATGAAGCGAACAATAGTTCCTTCACACAAATAATTCACCAAAAGACTTGGTAAACGAGATAAGCCATAATAATAATATATTTGTATTGATGATATGATAAAAGATGATTACAATGGTTGATAACCCACCTATTAAATAAGGCTTGGGCATTGTGAATGAAAGGTCATGCCCTTTCATTCTTAAGTATAATTAATTATGTTTATTATTAATTATTTACTTTTATGTTCATAGCATTGCCACTCTCTTAGAAAGGCTTTTCCCTCAAAGCCTTATAATGTTGTCGTATCGTTCCTTGTGATGTCGTGGTTGACGAAACATGTCGATATGAACTGCTAAGTGTAGAGCATAACTTCCAATACGTGGATGGCTCAATCCATCCCAAATTGATTTGTTGTTGATTGCTGGGTTCCCTATTGATTTGTCGTTAGGAGCTTTGATCACATTAGTACCATTATCTTTCGACATTTCCCACTTTTTAGGATATCGGTTTTTATGGTTGGGGTGTCGATAGGGAATTTTCACAATGTCATTTTCTTTTACGAGTGTCGTCGTTTGAGCATTGATCTGAGCTGGAAGTTTTATTTTCGTCTCTTGAGGTTTTAAGGTTTCGTTCTGTATCTTTTCCAACTTGTTTTCTAACTGCCTGTTATCATTTTGAAACTTCTTAGTTGATTCGACTTGCGATTTTCTGTCATCTTCAGATATCTTAAGTTGTTCCTTAAGATCTTCATTATGACTTCTGATACAACTATTTTCTTCCTGCTTTTCTAGAAGTTTTCCTTCAATGTCTTCTGTAGATTGTTCTGTCTTCCAACTATTTTTCAACTTCTTAATTTTTGTGACTAGTGTCTTGTTATGATTTCTTAATCTGAAAATTTCTTCGGAATTGTTGGAGAGTGTTTTATTATTCTTTGCGATCTCTGACTTATGTGTCTTTTTAGAGTCGTCATTTTGTTTTTGAAGAACTTTTATCTGTTGTCGACATTGGCCGACCTTTGATTCTTGACTTTCTAATTTATGTCATATCTGCGTTAGTTCTTCATCTTTGTCGCTAACGATTTTGTTCAAGCGTATTATTTCTGCTTCGTAATTATTTATTTCCTTATTTATATGTTGATTTCCTAACCTCTGATTGAATTCATTTTCGGCTTTTAATTCATCAATTTGCGCATACAATTTTTCTATACGCCTTTCCTCGTCAGATATTTTTATTTCATTGTACCTTTCTTGTAATTCAATTCTTATTTCTGAACTATTATTTATGTCATGCAATTCTTCATTGTCTTTTTGATAACGTTTTAACTTGGATTCTAATTTCTCTATTTGTAATCGCAAACCAGCTTCCATGGTCTTGACTTGTTCGGTGATAGATGGTCTTTCTTTGATTTCTTCAACGATAGATAGTCTTCGACTTTTTCGACGATATAAGGTCTTTAACTTTTTGACGAGTGTTCCTTTGACTTGAATTCTCCAACGATGGATAGTCTCTGCTAGATCTTCACTTCTTTTTTTCGATTTGTCTTCTTTGTCTTTTTCTTGATTTTGTCTTCTTTGATTCTTCGTATCTCTTTTTTTTTTTTTAAATAATTATTATTTTAATAAAATAATAATAATAATATTTTTTTTGTTTTTTACTTCTTCAACTGTCTTCTTTTCGATTATAGAAGATCTTCCCTTTCTTCTATGATTTTTTTGACTAAAGATGGTCTTTGATTTTCTTCTCTTTGTATTAGACTAAATAACCTTTTTTTTCCAAAAATAATTATTATTTTAATAAAACAATGATTTTTTGAAATTATTGTATATATATAAAAAAATTTAATAATAGATATTATTAATCATAATATTATTATTAATATTTTTTTTTTGAAATGTTTAAAACCCCTTTTTTTTGGTTTAAAATCCAAATATTAAAATTATTATAATATTATATTATAATAAATTTTGATATATGTTTATTTTGGATTTAGGGTTTTGGGGAATGAGGAGGGAAAAAGGGTGGCAGGCACGGTAAGGTGGTGAGCTGCAAGGAGTTGGAGGTTGGGAAAAAGGAGGCGGAGTCGGTGGTTGGCAAGGTGACTGTTGGATGCATAGCATGGAGTGCACAACGAGTAGGGTGGTTGGCAGGGTGATGGACGCGGAGGAGTGGGAACGGAGGACATAGGAAGTAGGGATGGATGCAGGAGCTGGCATAAGGGAAGCGTTGCATGTGGGTTGCGCGTGGAGGGGAGTGAGATGATGGCTGCGGAAGTGGACAGAGCATGGAGTAGGGGTGGGGGAGGGTTGCGAGAGGGAGTGGCGGAGGTGGAAGCTGCGCGGTGGGTGTGGGAGAGTTGTAGGAGCGCAGTGGGTATGCAGTGAGCGTGGATGCTGCGGGAGGGGAAGAGATGTGGAAGGGAGAGATGGGAAGGGATGGGAGTGTAGGGTGCATGGGGGAAAAGTTGAATGGGGAGGTGATTGGAGGGATGCGGGAGGAGGGTGGTCGGATGGAGACGTGAAGGGAGGTAGAAGCAGATGTGGGGGCGGGCGTGGAAGTTGGTGGGGGTGGAATGGAAGAGGGAAGGAGGCAAGAGGCGCTGGGTTGGAGAGGGCGCGATAGGACTGTGGAAGAGGCGGGTGGTGGGAGGACATAGGCGGAGGTGGTGGAATAGAGGAGGGCCAACGAGGGACGATGGAGAGGTCGTGGTGCAGATTGGAGGCAAGATGAGAGGCGCATATAGAGGGGGCGTGATGGAGAATGAGGGGAAGGTTGAATGGAGTAGCGCAAAATGGAGGAGTGGATGGAGTGTGTAGCATCGGTGTGGTCAAAGACCATGTAATTCAAGGAATCCTTGAAATAAATCAGACAAGGTTTGAAAAATATTGCCAAAGGAAAGATCAGAGTGGCTCTGATACCAAATGAAGCGAACAATAGTTCCTTCACACAAATAATTCACCAAAAGACTTGGTAAACGAGATAAGCCATAATAATAATATATTTGTATTGATGATATGATAAAAGATGATTACAATGGTTGATAACCCGCCTATTAAATAAGGCTTGGGCATGGTGAATGAAAGGCCATGCCCTTTCATTCTTAAGTATAATTAATTATGTTTATTATTAATTATTTACTTTTATGTTCATAGCAAGCAATCTTATGACTTTGACAATAAAATAATCCCAACTAGGCGAAATGATAGCTTCCAATTACTCTGTTTGTAATTGGTCTTGGCCAAGGTCAGTACTGTTGATATCACACAAGTATATATCCTGCTTAATAATACAATGCTAGGTTTGATATCAAATGTCTATGTTTATGATCAAACCCAAATAACCATTAAATCTAAAATCTGCTAATGCAAGAAATCCTTGAAAGATACCAAAGCAAGATCTAGTTGTATTACAGTGTCCAAACAATTTACTTCTATATAATTCAAATTAAAGAAGACAATCCGGAAAAGGAAAAAGGTAGCATATCACTAGTTTTGAGGTGTCCTCTCAAATATGGATATTTCCAATGGAAAATTTCATAAGAATGAAATGCTCATGAACATAAATTGCAAACTTGCATTAAATTCAAATATCAGAATTACAAAATGATTAAAACTCTCTTGAATGTGACTTTAATCCCAATCCTCCCCTTTCCCATGTTCTATGAATATATATTTATACATCAGATATCAATTCAACATGATCAGATCAGATCTCCAAATGGAGGATTCAAAATTTACAATTTTAGCTAAAAAATCCCAAGTCTTCATTTTTACTAATTTCAATAGATTTGATTTGTTCCCCCACTGATATCTCTCAAACCGAAGCATATTTTGTGAAATTGTCCAACATTACTCAATTTGGTGGCTTCTGAGAAAAACCCATGTCTCAGAATCTTTATATTTGCCTCCATGTGCATGCAAATCAAGGCACAATATGGCTGTATGGAAACATTATTGCTAAAAATATGGGTTTGACTAAAATTTTGAACAAGCTTTGGAGCTTTGCACATGTGACCTTGGTGTGATCCAATGGACATAGTACCATGTTGGAGGTTTCCTTTACCACATCCAAGTGACAAATCTTCATTTGTCAACTTACAACCATATGAAACAATCACATTACAAGTTTTTTGGAAAAACTTGTAGATTCAGGAAAAACTTGCAATTACAGGTTTTACAAGTTTTCTTGGAAAACTTGTGATTTACTATTTTTGAATCTTTTCATCGGAATAAAGCTATGAAAAAACATCATTAGTAAAATAAATGTATAATCCTCTTTAGTTGATAAAAAATAAGGGAAATTGACGTTATTTAACCACTAAAACACACCATAGTGTAAATGCAGGTTTATGTTGAAAAATGAACAATATGGTAAAGTGAAGTTGTTCAAAGTGACAAGTTAAATAACAGAATCATGCCAAATATGGAACCCAACAACATGCCTAATAGAAATGAGGGTTGGGATGATGAAGATGGAGAGCTTGATCACTATGGGAAGGCCTTATCTAGTGGGAATTCTTTTGAATTGGATAATACCATTTTGTTACAAGCCCATAGGTGGGTATTGCACAACATGGATGCAGTTCAACCTTGGATAAAATAAGTAATAAGCATGAGCTTAGAAAACCATTTTTTATTAGAATCTATTTAAATACTTTTAAAATGATGTTCATTGACATTACTAGAAATTAGGATGCACTTGGGTGAAATCATCAATAAGAACATCCAAGCCAAAAAGGATGAAGCCTTTCTACAAAAGCTCCAAAACCAACAATTTAGTGGTTGGTTAAGAAAATAGGTAAGGATATGTTCATTATATTATAATTATTTAAAATTCATTGAACAATACTATTATGATGTATGAAAATAAGGATCCTTTCATGTAGTTTGAAATTGCATGGTTTTCTAACGACATTTAATAATTTGCAGGTGGAAGGAAAAAAAAACACGTGGAACAAGGAAATATGCCACTAAGTATGAGGGCTAATTAATCAATGGGTGTAGAGTCCATATTAAAAGCATAGATAATCTTAGGTCCACCCAAAATAGTGGTGTGTCCATAGATGAACAAACATTAATGAGATCAAATGCAAAAGACAAAATTCCAGTCTGTCAAATGACAACATATTATGGAGTGATCCGGGAAATAATCATATTGGACTACTATTGTGTGAAGTATCCTTTGTTCAAATGTGATTAGGCAGATGTACACAAGAAGAATGTAATGAAAAATGATGAGATTGGTTTCACAATGGTGAATCTAAAGAGATGCTTAAGTAAGGATAGAGTTCAAGATGATCCATTTATTCTAGCATCACAAGAGAAACAAGTATTCGATGTACAAGATCCTATAGAGAATGATTGGTATGTAGTCTTGACATGCACTCCAAAGGGATTGCGGAATAGTAACACATTTGAATTGGAGTATGCAGATCTATCAAGCGTTTCACACTTTGATGGGACAAAATGCAAATATGATGAAGCTATAGGAGATGGTGACATGTATTATGTTCGACAATATTGTGAAGGAACATGGCTAGATGTTGATAAATAAGTACTATTTATTATTTATTTATCCATTCTCATTTAATATGCATCTATGAAATTGAAAATTACATTTTTATACTCTTAATTGTTTGAATGTGCATCTACCAATTAGTTGAATATATTGTTTACTTGAATGCAATTGTTAATTTTTATGAAAATGTTCATATTGAAAATGTCTTTGATATAAATTTTGTATATTTTCAAAGTCTACCTACATGCCATTCAAATTTTAATGCATATGAAGAGGATCAATGCTAAAATTCTTCAAGGAAAGTCATGCCATGGTTTTGTTTTCATTCTCATTATAGTAATATTGAATTATGATAAGTGAGGTACATTTCATTGAGGGAGATATACAGTGTTTGTGCGTAATATTGATGCGACACGTGAAAAAAGTGGGCCTACCATAATATTTAAAAAACCAACTCAAATTAAAATCAATAATGTAAAATAAATTTTAAGAAAAAAATATTAAACATGAATATATATATATACTCACACACATACAAATTGTCCCCGTAGGTTGTTATGAGGGGGCTTCTTAATCACCCTCGTAAGTTGTTGTGACGGGGGTTCTAAAAAACCCTCATAGGTTTCTACAAGGAGGGTTCTACACTGCCCTCATAAGTTGCTATGAGGGGCATTCTAAATCGTCCTCATAAGATTCTATGAGGGGGGTTTCTAAATGGACCCAAAAGCTGCTACCAGAAGAGTTCTAAACTGCTCTCATAGGTTATTATAAGGGGGGTTCTAAATTGCCCCCAAAAGTCAATCCTTTTAGCGATAGTTTTTGAATAGATATAAACCGCCCTTATATGTTTCTACACAGGGCGTTCTAAAACACCCCTAAAAGAAAAATTTTGAGGGGGGGTCGAAACCCCCCTAAAGGCGCCACTGCTAAAAGTCAATTCTTTCAACAACATTTTTTGAAGAGATATAAAATGCCCCCCAAAAGTGACTTCTAGTGGTGGTTCAAAACCACCCCCAAAAGGTGAAATTTATGGGTGGTTCAAAACCACCCCCAAAAGGTGAAATTTATGGGTGGTTCAAAACCATCCCAAAAAAATTACTTTTAGGGGTGGTTCCAAACCATGTAGATAAAAGTCATTTTTTGGGGGTGGTTTGGAACCACTCCTAAAACTCACTTTTGGGGGTGGTTTATATTTCTTCAAAAAATGATGCTAAAAGGATTGAATTTTATAAGAGGTTCCTTTAGGGGGGTTTTTGAAAAACTACCGCTAATGCTAAAACCCATGCCAATTCCACTTTTGGAGGATGAAAATGAATGCCTTTAAAGGTCTTTTTTGTAGTAGTGCACCAAACTATGCGTTAAGAGCTTTGCCACATCAAGCAAGATGAATGGACCAAAATGAAGCATATTTAACCGAAATAAATTTTCTTTGAGACAATAACCACGTCCAATCATGAAGGGTTTCAACATGGGGCTTGAACATGTGCAAGGGGCTCCTCAAGGGATTCAAGGTCCTTTGCCAAAGTTCCAAGGGTTTCAAGGACATGTGCAAGGGATTCACAAGGGAAACCAAGGGCTTGTGCCATGATCCATGAGCCAAACACCTCTATAAGGTATACACCATGTGCAAGGGAATCCACAAAAGGAACCAAGATCTTGTGCCATGCACTAGTACATATGAGGAAATTTGCTATGGTTTTTCGTTGTTATTTCCACGTTTTTTCATCTCAATTTTGACGATCATGGTCTCATTTTTTCGTGGAACGTGTTTCATGGATATCACGATGAACTTGGAAATCCATCACAATAGAGACAAAAACTGTTGGCCACGTGTCTTCTATAGGGTGGTCTTGAAATTGTTTTTTTTTATTCATTTTCTAAAAATCGTCCCTATATCAACGAAATTGCGTCCCTATATTGAAGATTTTGCGTCGAATAGAGTGGGGGTTTTCCTATACTTGTGATGATGTTCCGTCGCCAGTAGCGACGAACGTTTATCGAACAGAACAAATAGAGGTAGAACGTCTAACGGTTTTAATAATTTGCTTCCATGTAAAACCGTCTCTCTAGCAACAATTTTGCGTCGAACAGAGAGAGATTTTTTCTATACTTGCGACAACGTTCCGTCGCAAGTTGCGACGAACGTTCATCGAACAAAACAAACAGAGGTAGAACGTCCGATGGTTTTAATAATTTGCTTCCACGTAAAACCAGATCTCTAGCGACGGTTTTGCATCGAACAGAGAGATGGTTTTGCTATACTTGCAATGATGTTCTGTCGCAAGTAGCGATGAACATTCGTCAAACAAAACAAACGAAGGTACTACGTCCAACGGTTTTAATAATTTGCTTCCACGCAAAACTATCTCTCTAGCGACGGGTTTGCGTCGAACAAAGAGAGAGTTTTGCTATACTTGCAACGATGTTCCGTCGCAAGTAGTGACGAACGTTCGTCGAACAGAACAAATGGAGGTAGAACATACGACGATTTTAATAATTTTCTTCCAGGCAAAACCGTCTCTCTAGCGACGGTTTTGCATAGAACAGAGAGAGAGTTTTTCTATACTTGCGATGATGTTCCGTCGCAAGTATCGATGCATGTTCAGTGAACAAACCAAAAGAAGGAAGACACTGCGATGGTTTTGCTATACATGCGACGATGTTCCATTGCAACGATCGACAAACGTTCGTCGAACATACCAAACGAAGGTAGAACGTCCGATGATTTTTCTATACTTGCGACTAGTTTGCGTCTCTATATCAATGATACTTGGGAGTTTAAAAAAAATAATAATAACTGTCAATGCTTATTACCAGAAATATGGAACCCCTGTAGTTGATATATCACTTTCTAACTATGGCTTGAAGAATATTCAAAAAACCTTCAGAAATAGCACCAATGTTAAAAAAGATTTGAACCCTCCAAAAGAAGCACTAAACACAACCATCATATACTGAAATAATACACAAGAAAAGTACTAAAAACGGTCATAAAAGTATGCTAATCTCATACTAAAATTAGCATTGATGGAAGCACTCACATGCCGATAATAAATACACACGCAAAAGGTGTTACAGCAACAACAAACTGATCTCAAAATCAATGCTCATCCACATGCTGCTAAGAAGGAATACAACAGGTTATAGGTTAAGCATCAACACCTTCATCTGCTGGGAACAAAAACAAGAAACAAGGCATACTACTCCTTATAGCTTGTAATGAATAATGGTCAACGTGGACCATAGAAACAAGAAATTAAAAGGGAAATGAATTTAGTACTCTTAAAAATGAAGGTGAAGACACTCCAAATCTTGGATGGAAAACATAATTGACGTTAAAAGAGTTGTTGAGACAAATAGTTAACAACGAGATTGACTGTACAGGACTAAAACTCAAATCTACTTATCAATAAATTGGAGCAAATGTTGTTTTTGAAATTGCACTTCTTTTAAGCTCACGGAGAAGCTTTACAACAGGCCCTAAGAGGTCAGGAACCACAAGCAACTTGATGGCATGAGTAAAATGCCCTCGGGGTATGAACAAATGAACATAACCACCTTTGTTTAGCTACAAGTTGTAATAAGGGATACTCTTCTGTCAAAAACCCACAGAAATTGCATCCGGTCACAGGTTATAAGCAATTTGGAACCCCATGCATACTCAAGGTTTTGAAGTGGAAACCAACCTTAAAGAAATGGATGAAGTAGTTGAAATGTCTCCAAAACATATTGTCCAAGTTTATCACTAGTGATAAGGGTGTGAATTTCATAGAGCACCTTTGAATTTTTTATTAATATAAACAAAAGCCGGGCCGCTTTCGTAGTCATTTATTAACTTGGTTAAGTGATCTACTTATATAGAAATAGTAGATGGACTTAGATATATGGTTGTATCCATATTACTATCTTGAATTTTCTCTTGGATAAGCACAATGGGAGGATTACAATACTATATTTGCAACCAAGTACTATATTTTTGAAGTGGCCTTTTCCCTCACATAGAGAGGTTTTTGCTACTATAAACCTTGTACTTTTTTTTTTGTGGTGTGCTTTCTTTGATAGCATAATTGATAACTATACCAAATGTTAATGATGGGATGTTTATTCTAGATTAGCTTTCACATGTCATACTAAATTATACCGAGTCATATTATGTTTCAATGGTAAATCATGTTGTTTTTGTGATGAGTTGGGGTTTTATTTCAATATTTTTGTCTACTTCTTGTGTTTTAGTATTAATAATGAGATAAGTTAAATGTTAATGATATATTGTTCATGAATAGACATGATAACTACCAGTCATGATCTATGTTTATATGATAAATAGTTGGGATTTCTATGCTTAATATCTTATGAAAGTGAATGTACTAGGGTTATTTGAGTGATGAATGCCATTAGCTAACTTAGTAGCCATCATTCTCTATTTGGATTCTTCATTTTTATTATTTTTGTTCTTGCTTTATAGTTTTTTTTTCTAGTTTCTATCATCATTTCATAGCCAAACAACCTTGTTAGATGCTATGCAAATATAGGAAATTTGTCATTGTAGAAATCTCTAGAGCTGAGTGTCAGTTTCTATGCTTGTTGGGATAATGTATTCAAAATATTCTCATGGCCATCTTTTGATTAAGAAGAAAGGAAATCCAAGTATTTGTGACCTTCTAGGTCCCTTACATGTACATCCTTCGCATGAGGAAATACCATGGGAAATGGGTGATAATTGTGGGCATTATAGTCATATTCATACTTGATCATCGCAGCTTTGGAAGAGTATGAGTTTACACTAAGACTAAAAGACATGAGGAGGATGCCCTTCCCATTAGGCCTCCCCCTGCTACTTAGTACTTGAATGTCCTTTTGCAACATTGTTATGGGAAACAACAATGGGTTTCCAAGGGATTCTAGTTCATCTTATTCTCTGAGGGAGGGATCCACGTTTCGGAGTATGGAGTCCTTGGTTGTGCTAGGCCATGAAATTCTTAAGCCATTCTTGTTAATATAATACCTTATTGATTTGATTACTCCTTTCACTAGCAAAATATTGGTTCCTAGAGAACCCTTTCTCCATAGTGGTACAACTAATTTTCACCATGTTAGATTTCACTAAGAATTTTGTCTTAGTGTGTGATGACTATGGTCTTGAACTAAGAGTGATATTTCAACACAATGGATGCCTATTATCCTTCACTAGTAAGCATCAATTAAAAAATAGAAACCAAAATTCAAAATGCTGATTATGATCACCAAACATAAAATAATTATATATTTGATGCATTTCAAGAGGGATATTCTAAACACTAAAATAAACGAAGAACTTGGAAAGCAGAAGGAGAAAACCATGTTAAAACCCACTTTAAAAAAAACATCAAAACCCTTAACTTATCATTGTCCTTTTGCCATATCCATTCGCCCATACAAATTGATAAGAGTTGTCCACGAGATGCATGTACATCACCAAGACCCGCATAAATCATCAAAGACAGAATTTTTATATGATTAAATAATATATAAGCAAATAAACAGTCATTTAAATCCTACTACAAAGTCCTGTAGATATCATTGAACCATGAAATGTTAAATTTATTAACAATATTTTAAGAAACAAACATGCATTTAAAATTTACAACCATGCATGGAACCCACTATTATGCCCGCAAGGGTCATTACAAAATGCCTGCAATCTCCTCTCAAAATGCTCGCACTGCTCTTCATGGTCACTCTGAAAATGCCTGCAATGGGCTATTTAAAAATACTCGCAGGCCTTCAATAAAATGCCCGCACACCCTCATGGAGATTCCCGCAATGGGCCAATAATACCTTCCAACCAATTCCCGCAATGGGGCCATCCAAGATGCCCGCATGGCTCTTCAAAAATGCCCGCAGCATCCTTTTTAAATATGCTCGCAAGGCTATTATTATGCCCATAGCTCCTTATCAAACTGCCTGTGGGTGCTTCAATAATGCCCGCAACAAGGTCTTTCAAATGCTCGCAAAGGAATTTGCTTAGATGCTTGCAAGATCAATAAGATGCCCGCAGCTCTCCAAAATTCCTTGTCATCAAATGCTCCATGTCATCTGTCATGTCATCAATGTTCTGTCATCATCTCATGGTTTCCATGTCAACTATTTGTCCTCTCTTTGTCATTTTTCCATTTCCATGTCATGTCCTTTGTTCTTGTCCTCCATACTTTCTTGCCATGCTTACCACATGTCTTTGTCCTTCATGTTCAGCCTTATGCCATGTCATTTTCCTTTATCACAGTATCAAATATGCCCAAAGGAAAAAAAAAAAAAGTCCCTTGAGCACATGATAGGAAAGAGACATGTTAATCAACAAAGAATTGACAACTTATTTCTATTCTTTTACTATGCATGATCTCATATAACAAAAAATTCATCATAGATCACATTTTGGCATTGATCACAAGCAGGTTGCATAGTTGAGCATGCACTTTGTAGTTTAGAAACCCTATCATAATTTCCTTGGAGACACTCCTCGTGAAATAACATCACTTGCTCTACTACATGTGAAGAGCTACTAGTGAGAATTCAACATACTAGAAAAAACATAAGGTGCACTAAATTCGTCTTTATTGAAAAATAAAAAAATAACTCAATCCCTAGGGAAAAAGAGTAATTGTTCACCACGAAAATATGTGTAGTATCTTTGTACTGCCAACTGGTGGTAAGTTGTTTTGATGTTGCTCATTATTGGAAGAGGTGAATATGAAAACTTGATCCTTCTTATGCAACCACGCCAAGCATGGCCAAAATTGGTTGAGTTAGTATCAAATATGCCCATAAGATAAAAACAATCCCTTGAGCACATGATGGGAAATAGCCATGTTAATCAATAAAAAATTGACAACTTATTTCTATTATATTACTAGGAATGATCTCATGTAGAAAAAAATTCATCATAAATTACCTTTTGGAACTGAGAAGTAGGTTGCACAGTTGAGCATGCAATTTGTAGTTTAGAAACCATATCATAATTTCCTTGGAGACACTCCTCATGTAATAACATCACTTTATGTGCTACCTTTGAAGATCTAGACATATCAATTTATGAAGGGCTCACCATAGTTAATGATAAAAATTCCAAACAGATTGAGGAAAGAAACCACAAAACCAATCACATATCTTTTCTTGGGCCCTAGCGAGTACGAATCATTGAAATATTCTTAAGGGATATTGTAATTCAATTCAATCATTAGAGATTCTATCTTTTGCATCATTTTGAGAAATTAATAGCGTATATATGCATTTGTAGAAGAATTAAAACTGGTTAGGTTTAAAGATTGTGTCAATTCTTGTCCTAGTAGTAGTGTGTCCATTGTAGATGCAAAACTTTGCCAAACAATGTTTGAGTCGAAGTTGTAGAGAAAAAACTTGCCTAAATATTGCATCTCCCTTAACTCAACAAACAATATTATGGTCTCATCCATCCCGACTGTTTTTCCATCTCCCAGCCGAATATTTCCATCTTGACCAAGAGTGAGGAATCCTTCTTCACTTACTGGTTGGCTTATGATAAACCCAAAATCATAATCCTTCAAATTTTACAGATACATAAACGTTACAATAATAAAAATCAATCATCACTACAATCCAAGAACTTATGTATCCAAATAGGAAATTTCACAATATAAAATAAATATAGAATATGATTTGGCTAATACAAAAGAAATACAATAACAAACATACGATACAAACATAAAATGCAAAACATACTTGTGTGATTTTTTTGGGCTACTTTCTCATGCATTCCAATTGGAACTTTGATGACTAGTCTTTGTACTTGATGATGATGCAATTGGAATTCTCATTGACCCCATTTGTCATATTTGGATGTTAATATAAAATATATTTCTTTCTCTCTCACTATATTTTAAAACCACACACTCACAAGTGATAAGGCTAATGATCCTTGATGAGGAATAGGGACGACTTGGCTGCATGGAAACAAAATAACAAGAATTATCTATCATTAGGAAACTATGTTAAATGCAAGGACAACATATTGAAGGCATTTTTAACCTACCTATCTCACCACCCTCCCATATTAATGCCTGCAACTCAGATGCTAAATTCAAATCCTCATCCTCGATTTTTCATTCATTTAAAAATGATTGAGATAAAATTCAGTGGGAGTGAAGTGGGAAGGATGTAGAAAATAAGGGTTGGAAGGAAATCAAGGACATCCTTGACATGATGCTAAAGTTACATAGATTCCAGGGTTCCATGGATAATGTTATGGTGAATAAGAGAGGCAATTGTAGATGAGATGAATCAGCTAGCCCAAAGTAGCAATCTACCAATGCGGCAGACAATCACCAAGCCTTGGATCCTAATTGGGGGTAGTTGAAGAGTGGACATTCTCAGGTACAGGTATCAACCAGCAAGAAGACCAAAAAATAAGATAATGAGTTATGAGCTCTTGGATTCTGACCTGTAGTTCTCATATCTTTCTTATTTTGTTTTTAATTTCCTAAGGCATGTACTGAGCTTCACGAGAGTAATAGAAACACCAGACTTGATGATACTCTCCCAGTATTCCCTTTTTCCTAATTTTTGAAGTAGGTTGATTTGATGGCTTCTTGTTGTGTTGAACTTAAGCTAAATATAATACTTTTCTAGTTTAAATCAAAGTTAACGGAAGAAGAGAAACCACATAATGCAAGCAATTTCATTTGGCTAAGATGTTACTGGGACTTGTAAACTCGGTAGGTGGCCTAAGATACCTCGGATTTCCCATTAGCAAACATATTCTTACGTTACTAAGAAGTATCTTCGGTGTATGTAGAAGGTTGTCTCCTAGTTTGGATGATAGTATAAAAGTAGTTATTTAGTATTGGTTATATCTCTTGTATCTTAATAGAATGAAATAGAATTCAAGGATAAAGACAAACACATTAACGATAAAGAACACATCAAAACCCTTACCTTATCATTGTCCTTTCGCCAGATCCATTCGCCCATACAACTTGATAAGAGTTGTCCACGAGATGCAATTCCATCACCAAGATCCACATAAATCATCAAAGACAGAATTTTTATATGAGTAAATAATATATAAGCAAATAAACAGTCATTTAAATCCTACAAAAAAGTCTTGTATAAATCAATGAACTGTGAAATGTTAAATTTATTAACAATATTTTAAGAAATAGACATGCATTTAAAAATTTACAACCATACTTAATACATAGTAATAAAAGAGTATTTATACCTTATTGAGATCCTCTCTGTTTCGATAATAGTTTTATATTCTCTACTGAACAGGGCCAACGACGTGAAGGTGGAAGCTCAATTGGCCCCTCCCCCCCCCCTCACATCGCTCTCAATTCCCCATACCCAATAAATGGTGTTGTTTACATAGAAAACATATAAACATTCATGCATAACTAGGCTAGTCATCAAAACATATAAAAATAAAAAAAAATTGAAGCATATTGAGGTAATTCATATAAACACTATTTCAGACTAACAACATCGATATACATCCAAATACAAGTCATGAATTTATACATCTACTTTTTCTTTGATTTTTGTTTTTTTTGCATTGTAAAAACTGACAATTGGGGTATTATCATCATCATTTGGTGGAACATCTACAAAGCCATGTCCTGCTAGTGTTTGTGTTTCCATGCCGTCATGTATCATACTTATTGTACATCATTGAGTAGGGCGTGGAGGCAGTTCTGAAGGGGTGTGAACTGCAACAACGAAAATGGGCATATCGATATGTTGAAATATTATTGAAATTAATAGTTCATTATTTTGATTAAAATTAAAATATTGCTCTGTACCTATCTGTGTAGCTGTGACAGCTGTTGTGTTAATTGTTTCTCTACTTGCTAATTCCTCTTGCGGTTCACCCTCCTGAGCTACATGGTCTTCCATTGAAAGAAGAAATTTTATAAGTATACGTCAGGAAATAAATATCTATAATCACAGTAGATATTTCTATTTCCAAAGCACACATACCAGAATGGCTACTCTGCTCCCCACTATCATGGGACATGCACACCCCAACATCAGCTAGTATGTGCTGAGTAGTGCTAGATTCACTGCTACGGTTTGCACTATTGCTTAAAATCAAACATAACTATTTAGTTATGGGTGATATAATCAAAACTGAATATACTTTAATAGTATACTGCAATGATGTCCTTATTCATTTTATTTACCTACATCTGCGTCATTGGGGAGATTGAAGTCTTCCCCAAGCTTATCCGATATTCAATCACACTTTTAAAACCAAACTTGAAACCAAGCTTTAGGTCTTCCTCGGTGGCAGCATCTTGGAACGTATTTCCCTGCAATGCATACCACATTCAAAATTTCCAGTATCAAAAACAGATATTTGTTGCTACTGTCAAATAAATATTCCCCATAGTTAATCATTTAATTCTTATGATTTGGACTCTTAGTTTTCTATAGCCACCCTATCCCAGTTTATGCTTCCTATGCTTTTCCACTCTATCCTTGGTTTCTTTGGAGGTGTCAGGTAGCCTATATATGAAAAATTTGAAAAACGTCAGATATCACAATTCTTACTTCAAACAAAAAAGAAAAAAATAAATGAGCATATTTCACTAAAAAGTTGATATGTGTTGTACCTTGCTTTTCCAGGCCATGGTTGTTTTCCTTGTCTTTTTAGCAAGTTCTCCTTTGCATCCTCTATGAGTTCCTTCCATTCTTTCTCCGAAACCATGGGAGGGTGCTCATGCTTGAGGTCAAGTTGCAATTTATCTCTATGTTGGGCCCTGGTATATTTTAAGTTCTCCTTTGCATCCTCTATGAGTGCCTTCCATTCTTTCTTCGGAACCATGGGAGGGTGCTCATGCTTGAGGTCAAGTTGCAATTTATCTCTATGTTGGGCCCTGGTATATTTTAAATTCTCGTCGGCTAACTTTGCAACCACTTTCTTGTTGAATGTATTGCCGAAAAAGTTTACCATGTGGTCTGTCAATTCATCTCTCTTTGCGCTATCTCGGTTATTCCACTATGTGCAAATGGTGGGGCCAAACAGCTCCAATGATTTGTCATTCAAATTCTTGTAGAAAACATTGTTTCCTGAAGAAACGTGTAATCTATTAATTTTTAATAATTTCAATGTATGTCCATTTCAATTTCATGATTAAAATGAATAAATTAATTTATAAATACTTGCAATATTTTAAATCTTGATCGGAACACAAGCATCATCCACTAGAAAGGTGAGATCTAGTGATCCGGTGCTTTTAACTCATGCTGCTCCAGGAAAAGTTTGTTGATCATCTACAGCACGTTCATCTCTAGAGTCATGTGGAGTCCTAGGCTCCGTCTCATCATGATCTGGCATGTCATGCCGATCAAAATTAGTGCCCTCATCAATGGATTCGAGGCCAACCGCAAGAGTGTCAAAAATACTCATTGTTATATTTCTTTGTTGACGTTGTTGCTGCATTGGAGCATCACTGCTACCTATACTTGTCTCGACAGTTTCTCTAGTCACGGGTACTCCTACAAACAAAAAACTTTACTTTATCAGATCACTTGGAAAAATAGAAAACATAATATCATATATGAAATCATGTCATAGCTTAAAAAAAGATGTGAAGATGCCACTTACCCCATAATATTTTATATGTTCTTTCAACTCTTCAATCCTTGCCCTGATCTCCTGTGTCATGGGCCTTATGAGAGCCAAGGAAATCATTTCTATGTTTGCATTTTTTAGGGCCTTCTTTATAGTTTCCATTGGGTCTATGGAATAGTAAATTTCACCCTCAAGCTCCTCATCACCCAGATCAAGTGCACTGGACTAAATTCATCAAACAATAAAATTAAGGAAAATAATTATAACATCATTCAAACATTGTTATTGTAATGAAATTTAGTTACTATTAAGAACTAACACATACCCGATGCGGTGGTGTGGCCGGTGACTTCCCACGGTCACCTCATACTAATCTACTTCTAGTGGGTGACTGCCCATGGTTATCCTGGACCATGGAAGCAATAGCTGCCTTTCCACGGTCCTCACCTCGACACGATAAATCAATCAATAATTCATCATAAGCACATAAAAGTGCGAATGTCAACAGTGGAAATCGAATGTTAACAGAAAAAATCGAAACATTTAGTTATTATATTTAACACTTACGTGACGGGGCACAAAGTGTGACCTTCCACAGTCACCCTGGACCATGGAAGTAGGAGGTGCCTTTCCACTGGCGCCACCCTGACACAATAAATCAATAAATAAACGTTATGAAAATAATTGTAACACAATAAAAAATGAGATATTGCAATAATATTTATTTTTACCTCAGACGTAGAGGACACACATTATGTTCCATGACAATGATGGCAGACCCCGACCACAGTGTAATAAGCATGTTGCCACATGGAAATATTCTAGGGTTGGAGTTTCTAGTTATTGTAGTCATATTTAGTTACTATATTTAGTTGAGTCAATAATTGTAACATAAAAAAATGAGACATTGCAATAATATTTACTTTTACCTCCGAAGGATAAGATACATGTTTTGCTCCATGGCGATGAGCAGACCCCTGCACAGTGTAATAAGCATGTTATCATATGTAAATATTCACAATAAGCACGAAAAAAGCAAATTGTAACAGTGAAAATCGAATGTTAACAGAAAAAATCAAAATATTTAGTTATTGTAGTCATATTTATTTACTATATTTAACATTTACCTGACGAGGCATAGCTTGTGAACTTCCACGGTCAGCCTCACCGTGGAAGCAACATGTGGCTTTCCACTGCTGCTAGCCTAAAAAAATAAATAAATCAATCAAATTTGAGTCAATAATTGTAACATAAAAAATGAGATAAGCATAACAGTGTAATAAGCATGTTATCACATGGAAATATTCATAATAAGCACGAAAAAAGCGAATGTCAACAATGGATATCGAATGTTAACAGAAAAAATTGAAACATTTAGTTATTGTATTTAACACTTGCCTGACAGGGCACCGAGTGTGACCTTCGACGGTCACCCTGGACCATGGAAACAGTAGGTGCCTTTGCACTGGCGCCACCCTGACACAATAAATCAATAAATAAACGTTATGAAAATAATTGTAACATAATAAAAAAAGAGATATTGCAATAATATTTATTTTTACCTCATAAGTGGAGGACACGCATTCTGTTCCATGACGATCATGGGTAGATCCCTGCCATAGTGTAATAAGCATGTTGTCACATGGAAACATTCTGGGGTTGGAGTTTCTAGTTATTGTAGTCATATTTAGTTACTATATTTAGTTGAGTGAATAATTGTAACATAAACAAAAATGAGACATTGCAATAATATTTACTCTTACCTCCGAAGGATAAAATACATGTTCTGCTCCTTGTCCATGAGCAGACCCCTTCCACAGTGTAATAAAAATGTTATCATATGGAAATATTCACAATAAGCACCAAAAAAGTGAATGGTAACAGTGAAAATTGAATGTTAACAAACAAAATCGAAACATTTTGTTATTGTGGTCATATTTATTTACTATATTTAACATTTAATTGACGATGCATAGATTGTAACCTTCCACGGTCACCCTAGACTGTGGAAGCAACATGTGGCTTTCCACTAGCACGCCAAAGTATCCCTCAAGCAATCATAGATAGTCAACGCAGAAAAATCGCAGAACAACCATGAAAAAATCACATCTGATGAATTACATGATGGGAATAACCTTCCTTAATGTACTCAGATTTTAATTTTCAGTCCAAATCTTACCTCTTAGAGGCAAGTCAAAAATTGGAACAAACTGGCCCTTAGTCAAGGGCATAAACATACATGAGAGAGATAGAGAGACCATAAATGTTGATAAAAAAGACATACAAGTATGACAGAAGAACCAACCACTCAAAGAGGTACGACACAGTCAAGATCATGCCCAAAAAATCAATGAGCACACCAAGTATCCCTCAAAACAGTCAAAGATAGTCAAACCAACAAAAAATGTAGCCACAATAAGCAATAGTATGGACATGCACGCGTGAAGGAGTGAGAACCAAAATTGCTATACTAACCCTCATAAAGGACAGTGCTAAGTAAGGACAAGTTGGGTGTTGCTTGTTCACCAAAAAAACAAATAACGCTCAAGTAGAGACAACCTTAAAAACCCTTGACGTCATAAACAAGTGTGCCTGAAATCCCTAGATCAATCGTACCAAAACAGAGCTCAAAGTGCCAGAAAGACAACGCTCTCGACAAAGGCTATAGTAGTTCTTATATCCTCTCAAATACCTCCTCGAAGGTCCTTCTAAGTAACATTAGGGTTTCTCTTACGATTAGGCTAGGAATGATTTCATCAATTTAGAAGTCAAATTAAAGTGGAAAGCAACCAAATTAAGGAGGGCTAGATGGTCCAATGTACAATGAATGAAGTTGATCAATGTAGTAAAGGTGGCTTCCATATGGCAGGCCAAGACTGAGGTCTTTCAAAAAACCTCAGTACACCTTGAGTCCATGGAGTTTGGAGAATGGACTCAAGAGAAAATAATGACTACTACAAGCAAAAGGACATGTCCTAGGATTGTGATTGTATACACAGATAGAAGGAGAGAAAATACAAAGCAAGGATGAAGTTTAAAAAAAAAATCAGAGATAATACAAATTTGGCTTGTGTGACTCAAAAAAAGGATGCATGTTGATAGGGGGAACAGTATGGTTAGCAAAGAAAATCAAATCAAGTGAAAAAACGTTATGATGTTTAGGACTGCTATTGATGCATGCTTACCTTTTATTAATTTACTAGATTCATCTATTATAGCAGAATAAAGGGAGGAACTAACTAAGCTGAGATAGTTAGTAAGTGGAAGTAATATGCCCGCTCAAGTGATTAAATGTCCAACCATGCTAGCAAGGAATGCCCGTAGGCCTTAAAGAACATGTCCTCAGCTCTGTTATGGAAGGTTAAAATGCACACAGAGGTTGTAAAAAAAGGGAAAGCATAGTTTATGAAGGTTAAAATGCACGCAGAGGTTGTGAAGGGGGTGCAAACATGCTCGGATAAGCGACCATGTCAAGGGGATACACTGACAAATGCCCGCAGACATTAAATTTGCTATAATGTTCGCCAAGCTTTCAAGGAAGTGAAGAAAATGAAGAAACTGCTCACATCATATAGTGTAAATGCCTGCTAGATTCAGTTTATGCACGCAATGAAGAAGGTAGATGCCCGCAGGGTCTTGAAATAATGGAGAAATGCCCGCACTGACTAAGAATATGCCTGCATGTATGAAGGTAATATCAAGAAATGCACACAGATCTCAAAAATGTCTGCATGCCTGAGTAGAAGTATGTCCATACATAAAGAAAATATGCCCGCAATGAATGCATGAAAAGGAGAAATTCCCGCCAGGCATAAGTAAATGCCCTCATATGAAATAAAACCGTCTGCAGAGGTGAAGATGCCCGCAGTAAGTGGAAAGGTCCATTTAAAATGCCCGCAACAAGTTTAAGAATGGCCGCAGGAAGTGAAGATATGTTGACAAACAACATAAAATTTCCACAGGGCATTACAAAATGACCTCCAGGTATATTAAAATGCACGCCAGGATTTGGGAAAATGCCCACAAGGCCTCCAGTATGCACGCAAGGGTAGTAAAGGTACACACAGGCATAATTCCATGAGAAGTGATGAAGTATGGCAGATGTATATGCACATTTTTAAGTGATGTTGGCGAAGAAACTCTCTGCCTATGATATCCCCATTGATTAAGTTGGGATGAAGACTTGGAAAAATGAATAAATTTGTCTGAAAATATTAAGGACTGTGTATTGACAAATTTGAGGAAATCAATAAGTGGTTAAAGTCATAGTCAAAGGGGGAGATCAGCATAAGACAATTTTGTATGTAAAACTATTCAATCCTATTTATTTGAGGTTCACAAGACAGTCAAAGCAATAAGAAGGCTTCAGACAAAGACAAAAGTAGCCAGAACTAGAGTGCTAATTGATAAAGGGTGTAGACACTGATTGAGAAACAAATTTTTGATAAATGCTTAGCCATAGGGGGAGTATATTACTTAGTCAAAATGTACTTTTGTGACAGTAAGAAGAAATTTCTCAGCGAAATCCAAGAACCAAAGGGAATCCAATTTCAATACAAGTATAGCAGCATATCAGACAAGGGGAGCAGTCAAATATAGAAGCATTCAAAAATCTTTTTTTTTTGGCATTGGAGTCCTTGATGGACAAGTCTTTGATGCTTTGTCATTAATGTCAAAGGGGGAGAGTGCTTGAAAAGTTTTCCATCAATGACAAAGGGGGAGATTGATGAGCAAGGTTGTCATTGATGACAAATCATTAATGACAAAGGTAAGATAAAGGATGATGATATGACAAGTGAAAAATATTGATGACATGGATTGATATGGGCATTGGAACACCAAATGGTTCAAATGACCCATTATGTGGTCATTTGTGGTTTGATGGGGCCATGGAACCCTTGGTGATGGTCCATTGTACCAATTGACGATGGGCTTGAAGTCCATGGAAAACATCTAGATTCATCTTGATTGAAAGTCATATGATAACCTTGAAAGAGTCCTAGAAACTCTTGCATATGGTGCCTTTGGGTCAGTGTGCCATTGTGTCCATCAAGCTAAATGAAGGGTCAACGGAAAATATAACCACAAGAGGGATAACCACAAGTCAACACACAAACATGGCTAGCCAAAAACATAACAGAACATGTGGGATAACAACAAAGTCAACATAACATAACAAGTGGGATAACCACAAAGTCAGCATAACATAACAAGTGGGCTAACCACAAATTCAACATAACATAACAAGACTCTCTCTCAAAGATATGTGGTCCACATATGTGCCATGCAACAACTGAAATTTTATCATCACTGTATAGGAAGGGTTCAACCTGAAAGATGTGATCCTCTCATCCTCATTTAGGTTCTGTCAGAATCCAATTTTCAAAATACCCAACCAAGAAGAAACCAAAAATGGAAGCACACTTGCACCAACAAAATTAGTGAACCAAGATAACACAGTTGTAACATTAAAACATAATTTTCATCTCTTTCAACTACTCCATTAAAAAACAATGTTCATCTCTTTCAACTACTCCATCAAAACATAGTGTTCATCTCTTTAAACCTTAATACTCCCAAGGGCCAATAGGTCCTTGTGTTAAAGTTGAAAGAGATGAAAATTATGTGTTGAAATGGAGCACCCATGCATGAAGTGTTGTACATTGATGAAGAGTGTGGGAACCTTAGTGTTTATATATACAAATTCCTTAGCACCTGAAAAATTAGAAACCAATAACAAGGAATCATACTACCACCTGTCAAGACATATCATGCTTCAAGACTACTATTAAATATTGTATGCGCCATTAAACAACAAACTACGCAAGAAAATCGCAGAACAAACATGTCAAAATCATATCTGATGACTTACCTGATGGGAAGAACCTTCTTTGTACTCAGATTTTAACTTTTAGATAAAATATTTCCTCTCAGAGGCAAGTTAATAACTAGAACAAATTGGCCCTTAGTAAAGAGAATAAACATGGCTGAGAGAGAGACCATAAATGTTGATAAGAAGAACATACAAGTACAGCTGAAGAACCAACCACTCAAAGAGGTATGGAACAATAAAGGTCAACCCCAAAAAATCAACCAGCAAACCAAGTATCCCTCAAAACAGACAAAGACCGTCAATGCAACAAATAACACAGCCATAGCAAGCAACAGTATGGACTTGCACGCATGAAGGTGGGAGAACTAAAATTGATGTAGAAACCCTCATAAAGGACAGTGCTAACTGTAAGTAAGGACATCTTCGGTGTTGCAAGCGTTAAAACTCAAAGTTACACTTCGATCCTTAGTGTCGCTTCTTCGTGACATATGACCTAGTGACACTTCCTCCTGATATGTGTCTTACCTCGTTTGTCCCCTCCTTGGTCTCATCTGGACACCTAGGAGACAAATCCAACCCTTTTCAGTCGAGAGACAACCTAATGGCCAAGTGTCAACTCCACTGACCTTGTTTTGCCCTAATTTTCACGGCCTGTCCATAGACCAATACGCGAAAATATCATATTTTTGCATGCTGCACAATTGCTGGGGAGCGAAAATTCCTATATTTTCGCACTATGCTAAATTAGCAGGGAGCGAAAATCACATTATAGCCTTTTTGCATGGATTGTGGATTTTCACCTTTCGAGAGATTTGCTTGGGATTGGATCACCTGATTCGATCCTTACCTGTTCTCCTTATTTAGTCTAGTTGATCCACTAAACTCTCATAAGATCCACCTTCCTCTCCCTCTGGTTAGGTTTCAAAATGCTATAAAGAAGAGAGCCATCCATGAGCTATGGGGGGGTTGATCTTGGAAGCACTAAACTTATGATCCTATGAGTCTTGCAAGGGTGATGTTCGAGAGTTTGGAAGAAGGTGCTGCTACTTTGGAAATCAAGGTATAACATGTTAAATTTTCAGAATTTACTTCAATCTGATCTAGGATCTTAACTGAGAGAACAACATGTACAACATATCTACATCATATCAATCATGGAGACAATAATGCAAGCACACAAGAGACATAAAGATTTACTTGGGGAAAACCATAAAGGTGAAAAACCCCAATAACTTGCTCAGAGATAGATAGAGCAATGATACAACCCAAACATGAGAGATAGACATATCCTAGCAGTAGATCCTCCTCCTCCATAAGTGTGCCACTCCTCCTTGAGTGCATGAGTGAGAAGTGAGTGATCAAATAGAGTGCCTCCCACACTCTATTTATACTTGAATTGACTTTCCTTTTACATAAATCATGTAGGCTTGAACTTAACCACATAACATAATGCTGACTGGGCCGACCCCCAATAAGGTGGTTTAATAACCCTTTGACCCACATGACTTATACAGGGCCGACCCCAACAAGGTGGTCTAATAACCCATCAAGTATAAGTTACGACATTTACAATATAAATGACGACACTTCCGTATAGAGGAATAATACCATCTCTATAGGAGTACATACAACATACATTTATGAAATACATTCCGAAGTTACATATACATCAACACTCCCTCTTAACTAGGAAGGTATTTCTCAACACGGGTCTTCTAGCACAAGTCATCTTCTCTGGATCATCGTCACTGCTGCTGCTATCTCAATCAATATCTGAATCTACTCGTCATAGGAAGTTCTACAGAGCCAATCCTTTTTCATACTGGATGTAGGCCCACCACCTGCAGGTCTTCGTCATCACTGGCCATACTGTGGAATCCTCAGGACTTATTACGTGCGTCACAAAACATGGCTGCAGCATCCCAGGCTATTACGAGCACACAGCTCTACCTGTAGGATCTCCCAGGAGCACATTACATGTGACCCATCACAAAACCTCGTTGAAGCATCCCAGGCTATTACGAGCACATGGCTCTACCTGTCGGATCTCCCAAGAGCACATTACATGTGATCTCACCACAAAACCTGGCTGAAGCATCCCAGGTTGTTACGAGCACACAGCTCTACCGGTCGGATCTCCCAGGAGCACATTACATGTGGTCCACCACAAAACCTGGCTGAAGCATCTGAGGCCTTTTTCATCCTGTCCAGATCTCCCAGGAGAAAATTACATGTGGTCATGGGAAAACCTGGCTGAAGCATCTGAGGCCTTTTTCATCCTGTCCAGATCTCCCAGAAGCAAATTACATGCCATAGGACAAAACCTCGAAAGAGCATCTGCCAGATATCCCACGACAACGAATTACATGCCATAGGAAAAACCTCGAAAGACTATATGTAGATCTCCCAGGACACAAATTATATGTCCTCCCAAGCAAAACCTCGAAAGAGCATTTGCCAGATGTCCCAGGGCACCGAATTACATGCCATAGGAAAAACCTCAAAAGACCATCTGCAAATCTCCCAGGGCACAAATTACATGCTTACCTACACAACCTGATCCACAGCCACAAAGTATCATCTGATACTCATCATACATCATCCTGATGTACACATGATCACCCTGATCATCATCACTGCAACATCCTGCTACATGTCATCTGGAGAAGCTCGTCATCCACGATCATCCTGATCATACAATGCATCCATCTGATGCACACCACGTATCTACCTGATACATATCATCATACATAGTGTATCCACCTGATACATAGATACATGATCCACACAATGTATCCATCAACATACATGATCTACATGATCATATCTGATACATATCAATATACATGATCTACCTGGTCATACAATGTATCCACCTGATACATATACAGATACATGGTCCAAGCATCCAACATGATGCTTATACAAAATACATACACATGATCCAACCGATCATATCTAGCATCCAACATGATGCATACATACATACTTAAAAATGATCCAACTGATCATATCCAGCAGAAACCAGAACATCATCCTGATGTTCATCATTCAGCGCTTACATCCATAGCCATGTGAAGAATTCTCCTTCCAACATGCTTGGAATGGCTTCAACAAATGTGTCCATCACTTCTTCCTCGAAGTGTCATCAATCTGAAGAACACCAAGCCTCTCCCTGAAGTACTTGAACTTCACCTTGGCTAGTGGCTTCATCAACACATCTGCAATCTGCTCGTCTGTCGCAACATAAAGGAGCTTCACAGCTCCTCTCTGCACCATATCCCTGATATAGTGATATTTGATCTCTATGTGTTTCGACCTGTCATGAAACACTGGATTCTCGGACAGCTTCACACAACTCTGGTTATCACAGAAGATACCAGTAGCATCCAACGGGAGATCAAATAAATCAGACAGTAGCTTCTGTAGCCATACTGCCTCACAACTAGCTGAACAGGTTGCAACATACTCTGCCTCAGCTGTACTCAGTGCTACGTAGGACTGCTTCCTGCTAAACCAAGAGATCACACCTGATCCCTTACTAAAGCAGCACCCAGATGTGCTCTTCCTATCTGCAGCACTACCAGCCCAATCTAAATCAACATAACCCTGCAGGTTAAACTTTTGATTTGCTTCATACTTGAGCCCATAATCCACTGTACCCTTCAGGTACCTCAGAACATGCTTTACAGCAACCAGGTGAACACTCCTCAGATCCGTCAGGAACTAGCTCAATGTGTTCACCACAAAGCAAATATCTGGTCTCGTGTTCGTCAGGTACATCAAGGACCCAATCATCTGACGATACATAGTGATATCAACTGGCTCAGATGAAGCATCACACAGACGCTTCAGGTTCGATGCCATAGGTGTGGCCATAGCCATCATCCCGAACCTCTTTAGGATCTCTACTGCATACTTCCCTTGTCCAAGGAAGACTCAATCACTCTGCCACACCTCCATTCCATAAAAAATAGTGCATCATCCCCAAGTTCCTCAACTTGAACTCAGCAGCAAGCTTCCACTGTGTGTCGGCAATCAATCTATCCTCACCTGATACAAACAGGTCATCCACATATTAGTATCACTGGATTGCCTTCCTCAACCTTGTAGTAAAGGTTGGAACCGTCTTTACTCTTGGTAAAGACCAAACTGGATAGAAGGCTTCCTATCCTACCATACCAAGTTCTGCACATATATGATTTCCTGTCATGTGTCTCAGAACCAAGTGGCTGCTCCACATACACTTCTTCTTCAACTACACCATTCAAGAAAGTTGTCTTGAAATCCATTTGGTGTATCTTCTATATCATCACTTTTATATTTCGCTATGTTGTCGTCTGCATCATGCTTGATCTTGATAGATCCATATGGAATTCATAACAAACTTCCCTTCAGGTCTTGGGACTACATCCCAAACATCATTCTTCATGATCGGTGGATCATGGCATTCTTCCCATATCCTGGGAACTTCTATATCTTCAATAGATAATTTTGTTGCTGAACAAATGTTGTAGTTCTTCTTTTGTAGGTGATGGCATACGATCTTTTCTACACAACAAGTTAAATTGCATGATTAGAAAACATCTCATAGTTTTCAGAACAAATTCTTACACATAAAGAAATATGTCATACAGTCATGCAATTATCTTAGCCAATGCTTTAATACAACATTTATCCATATCCCGTAACTTTCTAGATGCCTTCCAATCTCTACCAAAACATTGTTAAGAGTGTGCACAACTCCCAACATGTCAGCAAAGAGGTTTCATTCTAGATAAGTACCAATGGAATGTTGTACAGTGCCATAGGCCACTTACCCATGCATATTAGTAGTATACTGTTCATTAATGCAACTATTATAATATGCATAATACACAACCTAATTCTAGGAACATTAGTATATACATTATTGAACAGTATTATTTAAACAATAAAATATGCAAGTAATGACAATTCAAATACTTATCTTTGTTTGTTTGTAGGGTTGACTCCCTCTCAGTCTTTGCTTCTTTTCTGCAACTCCATTCTTATGTGGATTGTGAGAAGTGGTCAACTCCCTCTGAATATCTGTATCCTTGCAGAAGCTACTGAAGTGTGCTCGTTTGCTTTCTTGCAGGAACAACTAGAGTGTGCTCCCTGTTGATCTTTGCTTCCTGGATTACCTGTCCTTGAACTTACATCCATCCTTAATTACTATGCATGCTTATTAATATCATCATTGTGTTATCCTCTAGGTCTCATATAAAATCATACATTCATTAGTATACTATTAAAACACAATAATATCAAGCATGTATAGTCATGATCATTTCAAACAGAAATAATAAGCATTAGCATTCAAGGTTTATGTAGGATTCTTATGGTTAGTCAAATCATAAGAAACATAGCACGTCTAAACCTATAATTACTGAAACCTATGACTCTTCGGGTTAGTCATATCATTAATTAAGGTAAGACACATAATATGCATATACCCATGATTATTCAAACTTATGACTTCATGAATAATCATTATCAACAACACAACAGTATAAGATCCTAACCCAAGGTAGGATTCTAGCTTGATATAGGAAAAACATACCTGGATTAGCATGTTAGCTAGTTATGTCTAACATACCCGTATAATGTCTTTTGGTTCTTTTCAGTGACTTGTGCTAGTAACCTGCATGTCTCATAAGTTAACCATTGTAGAAACAAGTTATACATACCTCAAAAGTAGATCTTCTATGTGATCCATGACAATGGATGAATCCTTGTCTTCATGTGACCATGATCATACGTTCTTGAAGTAGAACATGATTTGTCTTTCTTGGTGTACCTTTTATGTTAGCAGATAACATAAACCTCATACAACACCATAATGCATTAGTACAATCATAAGTGTCAACACCCTAACCAATGAATATCTTCTATCATGCATTCATAATTTTGTTAAGGTGATACGACAAATATAAAAACAAGATTGTACTAACCGTAATAACATGAAGACAAACATACCATAAACTTAATCATAAACAAATATCGAAACATACCTCAATGAGTCATACTTGTCGAGATCGCTTGTAATATTCTTATGTAAGGCCTTAGCCTCATCTCCCTTTGAAACATGAACTTCTTCACTTATGCAGGTGACCAATCCATCTTCTTCTAGGATTAACCCAATCCACTTGATTTCCAAGAACTGGATCTGGAGCTAGATTAGGGTTTGTCAGAGAAACCCCAAAAATTCAAACTTTGAATTTCAAACTTCTAAAAGGATAGAAATATGCGCCTTGATGAGCTGATCACACTGGTATGCTTAGAATTTGAAAACTGCAAAGTTTCACTCCTCAATTTTTCCTTTGAAACTTCTCGATTCACTGGACATGAACCCGAACTGGGGTTTGATGAAGCCCACTCTTCTGCCCCATCAAAAGGTTTGATCCAAATCTCTAAGCTTCTATTTTTATGAGGAGCTTCCAGCCGTGGTCACAGATTTCAAAAATTCTCATTTTTACAGAAGCCCTAATTTTCCACTTTTCTGATAAAAGTCCCAAACTAGGGTCTGATCAAGCCTGGCCTTCTGCCCAACCAAAATTTTTGATCTTGGTCTCTAAATTTTAATTTTGATGAGTAGCATTCAGCCGTGGTCTTCGATTACAAAAATTCCAACTTTCTTCGAAGCCCTAAATTCTGGAAGCCATGAATGAAGGTACTCAAAAATAATTCTATTTTGACAGAAATATGTACCTGATTGTTTCTGGTGTACCTCCGAAATTTTCGATCCACAGGGTATGAAAAAGTTTCCTGAGATAGCCCGACCTCATATCTTTCCATCCTGATAAGTCTTACCTCAATTGGATTCTCTGAGAGAGAGTTATGCCAAGTGTTGCAACGTGACCTGTTTTGGGATAATACAGGAGAGCGAACTTGTACGGCGCACCACGTGTCACTCTTTGAAATTTGGCATCTGAAACGTTTTCCTGAGATAGCCCTCCTTGTTATATTTTCATCATGACAGGTCCGACCTCAATTGGACTCTCTGAGAGAGAGTTATGCCAAGTGTCGCAACATGACCTGTTTATGGGATAATATAGAAGAGCGAACTTGTACGGCGTGCCATGTGTCACTGGTTCAACTTCGGCCTCTAAAATTTTTTCCTGAGATAGTACAGTCTGTGTAATACCTATCACTTTTTACGACATTTCATTTGGATCTTCCTAGCCCAAGTTATGACCTTTTTCCCATGGTCACCTGATTTTGACTCAGATCTGGAAGAGGCAGAAACCCTATATTGTACAGATCATAAATCACAAAGTACAATGAATTAGAGGTTGTCCTTTGGACACAAGGTACATGGGGATTTAATCTTCGCCCTGTAAAGATTTCAGATCCAAAAAATTCTCCAAAACGGATTTATAGTGAAAGTTCTACGATGACTGGTGTTTGCTATATCGAGCCCTAGCATCGTAAGTGCAACAAGTGTCATACATGCCATATCATACCTTCTTTCAAGATAGCTCTGATACCATGTTAAATTTTCATAATTTACTTCAATCTGATCTAGGATCTTAACTGAGAGAACAACATGTACAGCATATCTACAGCATATCAATCATGGAGACAATAATGCAAGCACACAAGAGACACAAAGATTTACTTGGGGAAAACCATAAAAATGAAAAACCCCAATAACTTCCTCAGAGATAGATAGAACAATGACACAACCCAAACATGAGAGATAGACATATCCTAGCAGCAGATCCTCCTCCTACATAAGTGCGCCACTCCTCCTTGAGTGCATGAGTGAGAAGTGAGTGATCAAATAGAGTGCCTCCTGCACTCTATTTATACTTGACTTGACTTGCCTTTTACATAAATCATGTAGGCTTGAACTTAACCACATAACATAATGCTGACTGGGCCGAACCCCAATAGGGTGGTCTAATAACCCTTTGACCCACATGGACGACCCCCAATAGGGTTGTCTAATAACCCTTTGACCCACATGACTTATACAGGGCCGACCCCAACAAGGTGGTCTAATAACCCATCAAGTATAAGTTACAACATTTACAATATAAATGACGACACTTCCGTATAGAGGAATAATACCATCTCTATAGGAGTACATCCAACATACATATATGAAATACATTCCGAAGTTACATATACATCAACATAACATTGTAACCAACTTCTTCTGGATTTCTTATCATTAATCCAACTTCTTCTGGATTTCTTATCATTAATATAGCTTAGTCTATTCCTCTCATTTTCATGTCTTTAATGATGAATGCATGAAATTGTCTATGTTTTTATAGTTAGATCTTTGTTTATACATTTATTGCTTTGGAGAAGGTGTTTTTTTTTTTTTTTTTAACAAGTTCATAAGTCCATAATCAAAGGCTAGAGCTGGAGCAACTTAGGAGCAGTAAGGACATCCATCAAAGTAAGGCACGCCATCTACTTGCTTTGTTTGTCCATAGCTTGTTAGCTGATCTGTGAGCTAGATCTAGGAGAACTATAGTGTCTATTTGTTTCCTCTCTGTCTTGGGTAGGTAACTAAGGGACTTTTCTAATCCCAAGGGGATATCTACCTATCCGTAGGGAGATTTTATCACAACAGTACAAAAACCTTGTGAAATGAAAATAAAGAGAGGTGATTTAATAAATACAAGATTATTAAAATATATTGATAGAATAACTTTGATTTTGAATATTCCAAGTATTAGTTCTTACCCTTGTTTATTAATGAATCTCTTATGTACAATTTAAAAATGAAATACTTATGGAATATTAAACAAAAGTTATAATTTTGATTGTTTGAAATACAAAAGTACATTTAAAAGCACATGTAATAAGACATTATCAATAAAAATAAAAATAAAATTATGAAAATGTACAATAATTAATATTGAAATGTTAAGCATTAAAATTGATATTAATGGTGATAAAACTACCCATACAAAATCATGTTGAGTGTCAAACCACTCCATTTACCATTTAATGAGTATATCTTTTGTAATTACGAAACCAAATGATTGTTACAAGAAAATTGTTTGATGAGAACTCTCCACAACCACTCATCCACTAGAGATAATATGCCTAGTAACTTGGAGAATCAATTCTTTGAGACCAAATAAGAGAAATAGTGTGCCCACACCTTAAAATAGGACCACCGATGCACTTATAAAAAAAATGAGCACTGGTGCACCTTCACCAACTAGAGAAGCACCAATGCACCTTCATGAAAGAGAAGCATTGATGCACTTCTTCCAATGATGCATCGGTGCTCCTTCACCAAAGTGAAACACCAGTGCACTCACATAGAATATAAGCACCATGAACAAAAAATATAATGTTGTGAATAGAAAATAGTTTTCCATGCGTATAGAAACCTTTAACCTGCAAATAATAGGAGGTGAAAAGTTGAAACCCCTATGGATATGCACCCATGCTGCACAAAAAAACATCATTTTATTTTCTAAACTTGCCTCTCATTTTCTATCCATATATTTTGAAGAAAAATCCTAAAATGAATGCACCATTAACCTACAAAATAGAAGAAAAACACTCAAACCAACAAAACGAACAACAAAACCAAATAAGAAATTAGGAACAATAGTGATAAATGCAAAATAATAGACATAAAATAGATAATGGGAAGAAATAAAACAGTGAAGAGGGAAAAATGGGTTCTTGGCTACAATACTCTTCCTCTTCATCTTCTCTTTTGTAGTACCATGTGAAATGAAGAAATGAAACAAACCCTCTTTTTCCCCCTCTTCTTAATACATTTTTCCTGCTTCTTTCAAAAGTTTTAAAAAACTTGATTCTTTCAATAAGTGGGGAAAACCCATATATTTTGGTATAAAACCCTAAAATAAATCCACCATTAAATTGAAAAATAGAGGAAAACCCCTCAAACCAACCAAAACAAACAACAAAACCAAATAAGAAATTAGGAACGATTGTGAGAAATGCAAAATAGTATAAATAAAATAGATAACGGGAAGAAATTAAATAATGAAGAGGGAAAAAATTGGTTGCTTGGCTACAATACTCTTTCTCTTTCTCTTCATCTTCCTCTTATCTCTGGTAGAACCACGTGAAATGAAAAAATGAAACAAAGCCTCTCTTTTTCCTCTTTTTCATACATTTTCCCACTTATTTAAAAATTCCCACTTTTTTCAATAAGTGAAAAAAATGACTTACTGCTCAGTGCTTTTGTTTATCAGAAGCATTGGTGCACTTATACTATAAAAGAAGCACCGGTGCGCCTTACCAAAGAGGATCACCACTACCATTGTGACTTGACCAAAGAGGAGCACCAACACCACTGTGCCTTAACCTAAGAGGAGCACTGGTGCACTATTTCAAAAGTGGAGCATTGATTTTTTTTAAGAAAAGAATGTTGGTGCACATGGGTCATGAAACACCAGTGCACCCACACCGTAAAAAGAGAACCAGTGCGCCTTCATCAAATAGGAGCACCCACGTTTTTTTTGGCTTAAATCACATCAGTGCACATGGGTCATAGAGAATCGATGCTCCTAATCCAATGAGGAGCACTAGTGTGCCAATACCAAAAAACAAGTACTAGTGCACCTACACCAAAGATGGACTAGTGCGCTATAATGGTTTAGATGCATCGATAAAGAAACATCCGCTAAAACCTTCACCCACCCACCTCTGCTAGAAACCTCCACTATAAACAGAGAAGGAACATGTTTTTTGGGGGGGTTTTGCTACAACCTCCGGTACAGGGCCTTTTCCTTGTAGTGAGTGCTCCTTTCTCGGTTTTGGCATATACCCACTCAAAAATCCCATTGCATGGGCAATGTTTGGACTAGTGCATACCATGGCATACATCAAACTTCCAATTGCACTAGCATAAGGAACATGGGGCATGTCTTATTTTTCTTCTTCAGTCTTGAGACACTATTCTGCAGATAATATTACACCTATAGGAATATAAAATTTTACTAGTTTACATTCCTACATATTAAACATGTGCAATATTGTTTCAACATATTTTCTTTGGTGTAGCCAGATTTTCCTTTCTACACGGTTTCTCTTGATCTCCATCCCCAAGATGAAATTGCTAACAGCAATATCCTTCATGTTAAATTTGGAGGATAGATCCATTTTCAATTCCTTGATAAAATTCATGTTTTTTGCACCCAACAACATGTCATCGACATACAACACTACATGAACAAAATATTCTCTAACCTGCTTGAAATAGACATGGTGATCAGCTTTGCTTCTCACATATCCCAATCCCAATATGTATGTGTCAAACTTCAGGTACCACATCCTTGGAGACTGTTTTAGAGCATAAAGGGACTTCTTCAGCTTGCAAACCAACCCCTTCTTATCATTTACTGTAAATCCTTCAGGTTGCTTCCTGTATATTTCTTCTTCCAGGTCCCCATGTAGGAACACTGTCTTCACATCCATCAGCTCTACTTCAAGATCAAAAGCAACAACAATAGAAAGAAGGAATCTAATAGAAGTTAATTTTGCAACTAGAGAAAATATTTCACCAAAATAAATTCCCTCTACCTAATAATATCCCTTTTCTACCAAGCGAGATTTGTACTTATCCACTTTACCTTCCGCATTCAACTTCTTTTTAAACATCCATTTGACGCTAACGAACTTTCTTCCAATGGTAACTGAACTAGATCCCACGCTTCATTTTTTTCCAAGGCATCCATTTTTCCACCATGGCCTTCTTCCAATGGCTAACCTCTAAAAAGTAGCTTCCTTCACATTTCTATGATCATCATCAGTAACATATAAAGAAAAATTAGATTGAAAATCAGGGGGGGGATACCTTTATTGTTTCCTTATTTCTCGAGATGATCTCCTCAATACTGGGGTATGAGTTTCTTCTTCTTCTAATTCATCTTATTCCGTTGAGTCGAATTCTTCATCTTCTAACTCAAGCTCTATTTTCTCTGGTTCCTTTTCCATTGGAGTCACTTCCCATCTTGGAACTTCTTTGATGTCTCTAAACACAACATATCGACTATAAACAATCTTCTTAGTTATAGGATTCCCAAGCTTATAACCTCTCATGCCATCTTTATAACTGATAAAGATACATTTTTCAGCTTTATTATCCAACTTACTCCTTTTCTCCTGTGGAACATGTACATAAATATCACAACCAAAAAAATTCAGATGTTTAATAGAGGGTTTCTTACCAGTCCATACCTCATGTGGAGTTTTGTCAACCAATGCTGATGCAGGTGATCCATTTACCAAGTAACATGCAGTATCCACTGCCTCTACCTAGATTTCAAGTCCCATCCCGACACTCTTGAGCATGATCCTTTCGTTTTCCATCAACATCCTATCCATTCTTTTTGCAACTCAATTATTTTGAGGTGTGAATGGATTAGTCTTTTGCCTTTCTATACCACACTTCTTACATAATTCCTCAAATTCATTCCATAGAACCCTCCACCATTATCTGTCCTCAGCACCTTTATTTTAGTTTCTGTAATATCCCCATTTTGACCCCATTACATTCAAATGTAAATGATGTAATATTGTTATAAAATTATGGCGAGGAGCTCAAGTCCAAGGCCCCTCCATCGATTTATTGATGCATATGGCTTACGTGCTAGATTGGAATTGTAAATATCATGTAAATATGCATTTTAATAAAATACCCACAACTAGCTATGCAATGCAACAAAGAGATGGGGGCATCATTTTACAAGGAATCGGGAGGGAAACCATTCAAACCCTTGGAGCCAATCAAGTCAAGCCAAGTGCCAATGAGAGAACTCATCAAACCCTCAAATACCCATGTTGACTTTTGTACCCAATCATTGATTTCTCCCAAGAGTTGGTTGAGGTAGTTAATGCCTTAAGGAATGGGAGGTATGGATATCCAAATTTGGGTATGGGCAAGCCACCATGCATGGGAAATCACATTTTGCTTCTTGGGAAAGAAAGGAGCCATGAATTGCTCCCCAAGCCATTATCCATTAAGCAATCTTCCTCCCTCATGAGTTTGGAGCTACCTTGACGTTTTTCCCCATTGAAATTGGGTGTTTTCCTTCATTTTCAATTGGGAGAAGGGTGTTTGTGTGTTGTATACCAGTGGGGAAGAAGGGGAGTCGCATTTGGGTTCCATAGAGACCGTTTGACTATTGAATTCTTAGTTAGTTGGGAGAGAATTCATTTTCCTCCCTGTGAATGTTTTTCCCCATCCCATAATCCGTTTTTGGCTAGAAACGAATTGGGAAAAACCCATGACCAGCCTGTTGTAAATCCCATTGTTAAATGTGTATCCTTGCCCAATGATTGTGCTTGTTGTGTGAGAAAAGAGTATGTTGGGGTATGGGTTATGGGTCTCCATTTTTTTGGCTTGAACTTGAGTGCAAGCATACAAGGTTCTGATGTAGCCTGATAAACCCAGCTATGGATTGACTTGGATCAAATGAAATGCCTGATTGGCTGTGTATGAGATGAATGTCCCATTTTCCTTGTAAGAATCATGCCCAGCTCGGGGGTGGCCTTCGGACGGACTGAGTATATGCCGTCGAAGATCCTACGGGGTCATGGAACGTTGCAGCGACATAGCTAGTTGCTTGGGACAATTGCGAAAGGAAGATAAGTATCTGATGTGTATTTACTTCTATAATTTTTAATTTGATGATTATTTTGATATGTTGTATGAGCATGAATTGTGTGTGGATGAGTTTTATTTCCGCTGTGCATATTCAATTGAGTTGCATCTGCACACAATGGTTTTTAATTGTATGAATCTAATGAATGGGCTGAGTTTTTATGAAAATCCCCATAGATTGGCATCATGTACCCTCCCTCGCCATGGGATAGATAGGTGGGGACATTACAGTTTCTATCTGATTCTTTACAAGAGCCTTAAGCTCTTTAAATTTAGAAAATACTTCAAATTTCTTTCGAATGAAATAAATTCATGTGTTCCTTGAGAAATCGTCTATCAATGAAGCATAATACACAAATATACCTAATGATGGAACATGAACAGTTCCAAACACATCAATGTGTATTAAATCTAAGGTTCCCTTTTCTCTTGTAGCAACAAATACAACTCTTACTCGATTGTATTTTCCATATATGCAATGTTCACATAAATTAAAATTGAGTGAGCAATCAAGCATACCTTCAACTATACCTTACCTTAAAATGATAGAAGACCCTTGTAATGTCCCCAATTCGGAATTTTTCCCAATTTAATCAATTTTCGAAACTTGGACTAGTAAAGCCCCAAACTGTCCCAAATGATCCAAAATATTTTTGAATGGTGTATGGAGTGGATTGAGATGTATTTGGACACATTAAATCATCTATTATATGCTTGGAAACTTTCTAAATAATTCAGCAAATTGCATTTTCAATTAGAGAATGAAATGCATAATTACTAGGAAAATTGATGTTGAAACCCACAATGGTAGATGGCTCCAAAAGACTCCTAAGAATTTTGAATTGGGACTGAGAGTGTTTGAAAGGTATTGAGACATAAAAATGAAGCTGATGGATTCTTGTAAACTCTCAAAAGGCTTCTGAAACATTCATTTAACTTCAGGAGAAAATAGGAAAATTTACTAGTAAATTCGAGGTTCAAACCCCCCAGGGTAGAGGTCACTAATGGCTTCCCAAATGTAGTACGAACCTCCAAAATTTCAGAAAAGAGACATGGATTATTTAAAGGAGTTCAATGGGCACCAAAATTTATCATTAATCAGTTTCTAAAGGATGCTTCAACTTCCATAAACCATAGGTTTGTGGACATGTCTTCACATAGGGGAAAATGATAGGAAACTTCACCACTTGCTATGAAATTCGAGATTTGTGTTCCAAAGGCTTATGAAATGTATATATAAAATATTAAGTACATTAATGAATCTCCATACATCATAAAAATCACAAAGATGAACTGATACAAATCGAAATATAGCAACTTCAAGGTCTCATAACAAGATATAGGGAAAATGACACCATTTATGGATTGTTTGGTATTTTTACATAGTTTCACTTGGTATTTAGACATGAGGATCTTTTGAGGATCAAATACAAATAAAATATATCATATTAAAAAGAAATGGTGTATCTTTTACTCTCACAAATATATCAACATCTCACCATGTGCACCCTTCCTCCAAGAGCCAAAATATGCAGAGAAATGTGATATAGAGATGGGAACAAGTTGAATAAGAAAGAATGTCGAGATTCCATGTAGTTTCAACTTGAAACAAATAAATCCATTGTATCTCCAAATTAAAGGTATTAATGGATTCTCCAATTTCCAATTAGTATGGGAATCTTTCACCCTCGAAATTGGTACTAAGGCAAGTAGAGTAAACACTCCACTAGCATGGGCAAGCTAGAAGCTCTCCAAATTGTAAATATGCAAATAAAAAATGATCAAAAGCTAATTTCCTTCTTTGTTCTTGTATTTTATAAAATTCTCAAGTCCTCCATGGGTCTAATTCCTTCCAAAATCCTCATGCTAACTCAAGTTGGGAAGAGATTCCAATGTGTGCCACTTGTCCAACAATTCCTAGTCTCCATCTTCCTTCAATTCGAATGGGGAAGCTTTTTGGCTTCCATAAATCCATTGTGCACCCTATTGGAAGCTAATTTTAGCACTGACATGTCATATATGTAATATGTCAGCAAATCATGTCCGAAATTTGTCATAGGTGTCATAGAATCTTCATCATTGTTGTCATAAGAGTTAGGGAATCTAGCTCAAAGTGTCACAATTCTTCTAATACGCCTCTTCCTCTCCCATGGGAATTATTATTTCAATCCAATTCGACCTTAAATGAATCATGCCATGAATAATACCTCTTAAACTCCCCCAAGTATGTTACCCTTCATCTTGAACTTGAATTGGTAATAGAATCATGCCAAGTGTACTGGGGAATCTTGCCACATGTGGGTCCCACAACCTCTTATGTGCCTTCATGATCCAATACCACCTTATTTTATTTGTATTATTATTTAATTGAACCATTTAATGTGAATTTGTAAGTCTAATGCCATTTTGGGTCTTGTAGCTCCTTTACTCCAACTTTTAATGCTTACAACCCCAACCTAGGGAACTAGTAATTTTTCTCCATGATAGTTCATTTGGATGGAAATATTACAAACTTTGAATTGGGAGTTTTTCTTTAATGTGAACCACCTTTTCCCTTTGGATATAATTTTACATTATTACTAACTTGGACATCATTCTTGGCAATTATTTGACCCTTAGCATCAATTTGACAACTATCATGAATATGGCCAAGGGGCCTAAGCCATTGTGACCCAATGAAAAGTTTGGGACATAACAAATCCTCCCATCCCAATATTGATTGTCTTAAGCAATTTCAACACATGGATGTTGAATAACCTACTTTCTTTCCAAAACTTTACTTCCCAAAACTTCTCTTCTAGAACTTTGAGTAGTGGCACTCATGGACTACAATTGTGTGTTTCTAAAAGCAAGGAGATGTGGGTTTTATTTTTCATTTTGATATCCCCTATAACATCATCTCTAAACACCCAAAATATTAATTAAATCCATCAAAAAAATTGTAATACCTCATTTTGACCCCTAGGATATATTAGCTTTTAATGTAAATATTGTATACATGTGATGTATGTTTTCCTAGCATGGAGCTCAAGGCCAAGGCTCTGATAGTGGAAGCCCGAATTTTATTTAAAAGGCAAGTATTAGACATTACGATACCCATGTGCTATTTAGCCATGGAACATTGTAAAAATGAGGTAAATAAACATCATGCAATAAAATACCAAAACTGGCTATGGAGGCAACGAATGAGAATGGGCCATGTGTATCCACTAGGGAGTAGTGAGGGGGCTGTGGGATTGAACCATAGGCTGCCATATGTCACCTTGAGAACCCATTTGGCTTTCCTTACTGACATTTAATTCTGTTGTAAGGAAGTGGTTGAAGATTTTAGTTCGTGGCTTCAATGGAGCATGGGAAGCCTAGAAATTCGTATAGGCTCTGTTTTCTTGTACCACAAGTCACTCTACTTCATGGGGATTGCTTCTTCCTCACTCCCATTCCATTGTGGAAGGGACCAACATCAGTTTTCATCCAAAAACGAATTGCCAGCATGGAGAAAAACTAGAAATCGCAAATGTGAAAGAACCCACGTTTTGAAGAGCCATAAATGCCCAGAATTGGTATTCGATAGTGAAATCCAATGGGGGATCCATAGGTATGAACCTTGGGGCGAATTTGGGAGCATTAGCTACTCTGAAATCCATTGGAAAACCCAGGTTTGATATCCCAGAAACCTAGTGACGGGATGGAGTTATTCGTTGCCAGAATGGTGAGAAATCCAAGTGTGGATGTTTGAATAGAGGATGGGATTGCCTGAATTTAGCTTGAGATGTCTGTAGCTCTGTGATTGAGCTCACTGGCTTAGCATCCTCATCATTCCCTTATTGCATGCTTGATAAACCTAGCTGTGTGCTGGCTTAGCATGATCGTTTGAGTGAATCCATGGCTGTGAGTGAGCCTGTCTAGTTCCTCGTTAGTGGATACACAACCTAGCTCGGGGGTGATCTCTCAGCTGAAAGAATATAAGCTGGACAGAGATCTGTGGTTGGGTGGAATGTTGCTCTCACGTAGCCATTTGTTTGGACATTTGCATTTCAAGATAAGTATTCTCTGTGGATTAATTTATTTGCATTATCTGTTCAACAATGTGCTAATCCTGAATGTTAACTATTCATGTAAATTGAATGAAATGATTATCTCCAACTGGTTGGCATGAATCATGTGCATAGCATGAGAATGAGATTGATTATTGTATGAGTGTTTCATCATTCTGCCTAGAAGAAATATGTTGGTGCATTCCAGTCCGTGTGTGTGTCAATATGGTTATTCCGCTATGTTTATTAATTGAGTTGTGTTTATTCCATGTTTTGCAATGTCTTAATTAATGTCTATTGTTTACATGTTGATTGCATGATGAAACTATGTGCATACATAGTGTTTAATTCCGCTGTGCTTGTTGACTATGAATAGGTATGCACAAATTTTATTTATCTATGCATTTCTTAGCAAAATTGAATGGGGCTGAGATTGTCAATAAGCCCGGTATGTCCATCATGTTTCCCTCCCTTGCACTAGATTGATGGAAGATGACGTTACAGAGTGGTATCAGAGCCCAGCTTGTAGCACTGGGGCTGCTTGGGCCAAACTTTGAGTTACAAGCAAGTGACATAATGTTTTAATGCAATATTGGTGAAGTTGGGGCGACATTTTTGATTGAAAAAATGACAGGGTTAGAGTTCTCAGGTGTGGGAAAGGATCACACCATTGCATAAATATCTCCAATATCTTTCAAACGGTACCATAATCGCCTCATTTGGCCAAGGGACGAGGGAGTTATGAACCCTGGAAGTTACAGGAAATGCAGGTGTTTTCGCAGTTTCGGGATGTTGGGTTTCGGGTTTCAGGAACGTGATTTTTTTCAAAGTTTGCATTTGGATTTCCGAAATCCCGAACCCGTAATTTTTGGCTTTTGGGATGTCGGGTTTCGAGAACATGATTTTTTCAAATTTTGCATTTGGATTTCCGAAATCCTGAACCCACAATTTTTCGGCTTTCGGGATGTCGGCTTTCGGGTTGCAGGAACGCAAAGTTGTGGAATTGTGCGTTCCGGTTTCCGTAATCCCGAACTCGCAATTTTGGGTTTCAGGTTGCGGGTTGCGGGATGGCTAAATCCCTGTGACCATAACTTGAACCCCCCCCCCCCCCCCCCCGAACTTGCAGTTTTGGGTGTCGGATTTCAGGTTGGGGTGAAAAAAAAAAGTATAGAGGTCGAAAATTGATTTTTGGATAACAGAAGCTTGCGAGGTCGGAATTGGATGAGTTCAAGGGCATTTTGAGGCCATTGCCAAAGGCCATGAATGAACCCGTGAGGATCCTGAGCTCATTATGCTCCAATTTGGCATAAAATTGGACTTATTGGTTTTTACAAATCGGTGTCCCGATGCTTGACATAAGGTCAGATTGAGCCGAAATTGATATGGGGCAGTCATGGAGTAGGCACAGTGTTAATTTTGGAGTTTTGGAGCCAAACTCCAAAGGATGTGGAGTCGGGGTGTGCAGGAAGGCCAAAAAGCACTATTCCGGGCCACGTTTTGGGAATTTTGAAAAGCTTGCAGTGGTTGAAAGTGACCCTATAATTTGGAATCAAGAAAATTATTGAACTCAACATTTATATTCTCAATAAACTAGACATATTCCGTTAGACAAAGATTTCCCAGAAATGCACCGTTTGGGAAATAGCCATTTTTGGCCCAAAATTTGGAATTTTGGAAAAATGTGAAAAGTGGAAAGTAGTCAAACCTAGAATTTTATAGAAGATGAATGATGCATCGAAATAGATATCTGTGAGTTGCTTAGCGTTCCTTGTTATATAGAATAACTTCGCCCAGTAGAAAAGTTTTTGTGATTATTCATAGATTTGTTTCCACAAATGGATGAAGTTGGCATTCTGGACCAAAATACAACTGTGTAAAAATGTGCAGAATTGTGGTGAAAGATGTCATTTTTTAAGTAATGCAGTTTCCACACCCGATGTTGGAATGGAGCAAGTAGATAAGCATTGAAAATTTTATCCAGTAGGGAACAGTGGTGCATAATCAGAATTTGAAGGAAGTTATCATACACCATATATAATGGGAGTAGAAAAGTGCTAGTGGCTATTTGGAAAAATTGTTGTCAATATGGGCAAATTCTAGAATTGCATGCCTGGAAGTAGCATGCCATGAAATCGAACCAGCTACGATGTGGGAGAGGAAGTTCATGCAAAGATGAGGGATTGGAAAGGGAGAATTCCTTAACCCCTGTCTTGCTAACTGCATTTATATTTTATAAGCTTTATGTGCATAAAATTATGGCATGAGAATGTTGAAAATGCAAGAGATTAGATTAGTGGCATGAATATGCATTGATTGGCATATTAATAAACATTGCATAGTGCATGAGTATATGTTTTGCATGCATATGACATTACATATTGGTAAAAGTAGTGAGATTTTACATATGTAGTGAACCACTAATGGTAAATATTGTGGCTGATAATCACTATTGGTGATTGGTTTCGGTTGTAGGACCAAAGACAATAGAAGCATGGCTAAATATGTTGAGGATGTTGTTGCATGAAACCAACAACCTTATGAAGAAAGGATGGTGCAACAAATCTGTGATCATGAGGTTGGAAAAAGGACTGTGTAGCAGTGGTAAGAGGCCAACCGATCAGGTAACATCAAGTGATGTTAATGACAACCATGCAGGTAATGGTTATTGATGCTTAATTGCATGAATGTTGAAAGAATATTTGGTAAGATCCCTTCGATTATGTTTGAACTATGTTGATTTGGTTTGCATGTGGTATTGAGTGCCCGAATGGCAATGTTAACCTACCGAGTATGGTGAGGTGTGGGTAAGTGAAGGAAATGATCCTTACGCCCTATACTTGCTTAGAATCTCAATGCATTCATATGAAATTATATCATTCCATTTGAGCATGTCGATTGTGAGTTTAACAACCAAAGCAAGTGAGGATCGGTGGTCCTGATTATGGTAATGCATGTTATATGAGATAGTCATGATTAAGTCATAATATGCTTGAATGCATAGCACTCATGAAACAATGCAAGGTGGCATTGAGTGGATGTGCATTAAGAGACTTTATTAATCTTGTAGTTAAGCATTGAGTGAATGCATATGAAAAACTTGGGTAAATGTTGTGAATATGCATGCATGTGGGTAGCTACACCTGAGGAGATGTATTGTGTGCATGCATGATTGTGATATATGTATATGTCTCATTATAATTGAGCAATAGATGAAATGATGAATTAATGATAATTCCAAGATCATTTCTTGAGCTGCTATGAATGCAGGGGAAGAATTGCATGAAGGTAGTCATGATTGACAGGCTTCCAAAGTGCTCTGTTGGAAGGATAGAGTTGTATCATTGATATGGCTATGGATTAATGAGCATTTAAAAGCTTTAAGTTAATTGCATAAATGATGTGACTGTACCTTGCAATTTTAGTATGATAATGATTTACATGAAGTAAATGAGTTTGTTATATTGATATGCTAACAGCTGGAAGTGTTTGAATTATGGAATGTTATAATTTTGGAAATGCTTCAATGATTGTTGCAGCAATGAAATATTATATGCATGGAGACTTACAAAGTGTTTGGCTGATTGAAGTTTCAGATTTTCGGTAGATTGTTTTAGGCATGGCAATGTGGGTAAGTCCATGATGAAGGCTAGAGTCTACCATGTGCAAAAGCCAAAGGTTATGAGAAGATTCTCATGGGTGTGAAATTTAACTTATGCATAAAACAAATCTGAAAATATTCTCATTTAAGTTTATGAGAATAATATCATGGTTGCAAATCTAATTTCTGTACAGATTTGAAAATTCGATTTAGAGATTATGAGAAGGAATCTCATGGTTGAGAAATATAATCTCTATTAGAAAGAAGAATTGTAAATCTCAGATTTGTAAACTTTCAGATTTGAAATTTTGCTTATAACTGCTAATGACTGTTTGGCTTATGTAAAATTGTGTCAAGAGGACATGTTGTAGGTGGATGTCCATGTATGGCAGCAAACATAACACCATAATGGGATAAGTGATACCATTTACAAGAGCCAAGCAATATGAGGATAGCCTCATGGCTAAGAAAATCAATTTCTGTAGTAGACAGAGTTGCAAATTCATATTGAATTTAATTATTAGTGCCATTGATTGGTTATGAAACAATCAGATTTGAATTTTAATGTTAATTGTTGCTGACTGTTTGGCTATTTAATAAGTGTGCCGGGAAGACACATTGCAGTAAGACCAAGAGAGAGGGCATGCAAAAGCCAAACTTCATGGGAAGGGATTCCATGATTTGGAAATGGGTTTCGGGTGAAATGCCATTAGACATTATTAAGGTCTCATCTGCACTGCATGATTGGTAAACAATATGAGTGAGATGGTAAAGATTATGTCAGTAAGACATATCATGTGGGATATGGAATTTAAAAAGGATTTGGGATGGAAAACTGAGGGACTGTCAACTCAGAGAAGGGAGCCTCATTCCTCATTAATCAAGAAAGACTACATCTGCAAATCGCTAAGTGTTCTGTAAACCTTGACTAATATATATATATACACATATATGTGTGCAAGTCTAATTGTTAGAATTACTATGCAGAACATATTCTATTTATGTACATTATTCAGACTGCTTGAAGTATGATTAGGACTTGCATAGCTCCCATCAGTGAGGAGTGCACACATTTCTGATGATGAGTTATGTTAGGAATGCCAATATTTATTATGCCCTAAAGGAATGGCTGCATTCCTATTGTTTCAAGACTTGATAGTGAATGCTATGAATTATGGTTATAATTCATGAATAATAGCGCTGACAAGTTTGCCTATACTACTTGTGTTGTCACCTTAAACAGATGTAATTTGGTGCTACACACTAAAGGAACAAAGTAAAAGGTTGTTGTGAGGGGTTGTGGTGGAAGTATTAATGTGTATGTAAGGATGTTGTGGAGGTTGTGGAAATTTTAATGAAGGATTGTGAAGGTGTTGATGAAAGGGTTGTTATATGCCTATGGCTCCATAGTAGAGCCTTGACCTAGAAATGGTCATAGTGAAGTTTCCTTCCAAGTCAGCATGAAGGTGTACTGGTTGGACAGTAATTATTTGATGTTTTGGAGCAGCCTGCGTGTTGGCCAAACATCCCAGTCTGCAGGAGGATCCCAAGGCTTGAAAGTAAAAGCAAGACCCTGTGGACCAGAGAGGAAATGCACAATACATATAAGTATTCAATTTCATTTATTTCTTGTTTAGAATAATGAAGATTTCAAGTATAAGTCTTGTAACAGTTAAGCTAATGCACTATTGTTTCTTTGTAGGAGACCTTGGTCATACAGGGAGCAAGGACCCTGAAAGAACTATAAATTGCTTGGTAAATCCAAAGAGTGACTGGTTGGGCGTTGATTATTTGATGTTGTGGAGCAGCCTGCGTGCTGGCCAAACATACAAGATTATTTGATGTTGTGGAGCAGCCTGTGTGCTGGCCAAACATACAAGATTATTTGATGTTGTGGAGTAGCTGGCGTGCTGGCCAAACATACAAGATTATTTGATGTTGTGGGGCAGCTTGCGCGTTGGCCAAACATCCAAGTCCATAGGCGATTCCAAGGCTTGTAAAGAAAGGAAGGACCCTATGGAATAAAGTGAAGACATCCAATGCAGATAAGTATTTGGTTATCTTGTAATTTCTTGCTTATGAATATACATGTGTATATGATTTGGGTATGACTTCCTAAACTCTTGTTTAGAGATAAATCCTATGAAAATAAACTAAACATGTGAATTGATTCAATGTTTGAGTGTAGGTATTGCTGGAAACAATGACTACGAAGGCATCCTAGAGATGCATGTGGACATGTGAACGTCCTAAAGAGTTCATCATGAGTGGTAATGAAAGATGGTGCTAGTGGAATTGTGTGAGTCCTAGTAGCCAAGAGTTGTAGACAAACCATGTGGAGGGATTCCATGGTCGGGAGGTCTAAAATAGACCATAGACACTAAGTTTCATAGCCAAGAAGGGTAGGTCAAGCATTCATGTTGAAGTGAAAGAGGCTAGGAGCAAGAAAAACACAATGGTGGTGTGGGTTCCTGTTGGCTGCTTTTTGGACAGACCCGGGTTTTAATGAAGCGCAGCAACAAAACCCCTTGGCGCACTGGCCCTCTCGGCAATGAGCTGCGCGACAGCTCGAGGTCTCACCCGAAGTGGCTATGGGGAGGCTAAGAAATCAGGTTTCCTTAACCTAGGCGACGCGGAGACTGTTCTCTCTTCTTGACGATTCCTCTAAGGCGACGGTCTGAACTCTCTTCAGACTTATGAGCGCAACAGCCCTCTAGCTCCCACTCGGCAACTGAACTGCGTGGTACTTCCACTCCTGCGCTAGGACCAATTATCCTCTGCGCGGATATTCTATACGTAGTTTCACTTGCGAGCTCGTCGCAGCAACAAGTTCTCCTCTCGCAACGGCGACGTCGTCTTACCAATACCTTCTACTCTTAACGATTATAGTTCTTAAGGAAGCTTTACTGATTTACTCGACACATTCATAAAGATAATGCAATATTTCTGTATTTACCGTTAGTAAGCTAAAACAGGTAATCATCTCTATCACCACATCATAATAGCGAGAAATAGGAAGTCCACCTCCACGGGGAAAACCACGTCCACGGGAGTATCTTATATTAACCAGAAAATGATAGACTTATACAATATGCTGCGCACACAGCTGCAGCCTTAGATCTTTCCAGGAAACTCCACGCACACAGCTGGGAGCCCTTCTCTCGATCTAATCTCTTCCTCTCCAGAGATTACAATAGTTCAGACGTCGTCTCGGACTGTCTGCAACTCAAGGATTAGCTTCACTGCTAACCCGCTTCCTGACTAGTTAGCTATCTGTCTCACCGACTGACTCTCTATCTCACTAACTAACATCTACCCATTACAATTATTCATATATATAGGTGGCCATGGCGGTCGCACCTTTACAAAACTGTGGGCCTTTCCCAGCAGTAGTCCCCAAAAACCCTAACCACGCACATGGCTAGGTGTACTGTAGGCGCCGCTTGCAGTCATGTCGCCGCTTCCTGCAGGCTCCATGAATTCCGGCGCATCTTACGGGTATGGATGCCTCGTCCTTCGCCTTCAATGCTTTGGTCCGTTGCTCTTCCTTGATCCGAGCAACCATAACTTCTGTACTTAGCCTTAAATGAGGGTAGCTGAGCCCTCTACTCCATTGCTTCATTGATTATGGTAGCTGAGCTTTCCACTCTGCTACCTTCATTCCCTTCTGACGTGCGCGTGAGCTCCGCGATTCCCGGTCCGTGATCCGCGCTGAGCTCCTCCATCTGGCACCGTACTGCGCACCGTCTTCTTCTGTCCCCAGAATTGGCGCTTATTCAAAACTTAGCACTCTTCCATACTTGTGTTTTTTCCTCAAAATTCGTAGCTTTTACCATAGCTGCGGCCTTGGCTCCAACAGGCCCCTAACACTTACTTGTGGCTCGCCCTTGAGCCACTCGCACTAGCGTGTGGTCGCTTTACTTGCGCATCTGCTTTTGCTTGGATCTGCGCGAATGCTTTCTTCCACTGCGCAATATCGTGGTCCAATTCATCGACACATTCCACAGCAGTCTGCACCGTTTCTGCAGTGGCTTCTTCTTTAGTGATGGCATCAATCACCTCTTGAGATTCAGCAATTTCTTTGATTTTTGCCTCGACTTGACCAACGATATCAGCATACTCATCCATAAATGGCTGAATGCTGTTGGTGAGCTTCTCATCTTCAGTTCTGAGCTTGTGCAGTTGCTGTTGCATTCTGCGCACTTCACTCATTTTCTTCATTTTTGGTAAGCCTGTTAAGGCCTTAGCTTCTTCAGTCAGAACAGTTAGGGACTGTTCTGCGGCTTGCACCTGTTCCAAAAGACCAACTTTAAAGGGGAGCTTCTCAAGCTCCGTCCAAGCTTCCATAGCTTGGCTCATCAGGTTCTCAGCTTCCTGTATTCTGTCTTTCATCTGTGTGGAAGCTCTGCTCAGCGCTTCAAATTGTACCTGCGCATCATCTGTAAACTGCGCGGCAACACGGGCTTCTAGCTCCGTGATTTGTGTTCTATGGCCCTCAGCCATAGCAACTATTTCATGCTCCAGGGTTTTCACCCTTCCTCCAATAATTTGAACTTTCTCAACCAGAGGGAGGTCTGGTTGAATCTCGCAAGCCGGCAACTCCTGGGAAATCTCATCCACGGCGTTTCTGATGCCGATGTCTTGCACCTCATAAAGTGCGAGTTTCTCGGAGATATTCCTATGGGTTGCCTTCAGCTCTATCTCCTGCGATTGCAGTCGTTGATTTTCCTGGAATGTAGAGAGCTCTCTAGCTCTCAACTCAAGAGAAACTTTCTCGTGCACTAGTTGTAGAGTCTCTATAGGAATTAGAGACAAATTTATTTCAACGGGCCCAACGGCGCTTACCTGTAGTGCAGCTAGAGGATCCAGAAGTGTCATGCTCGTAGGCGGAATATGCACGACAGTATGCCTTTCTATGAGTTCTTCAACTCGCTCAGTACTTGGAATTTCTTGTGGCGCCTGCGAAGTAGATGCTGGCGCATGAGTCTGCGCAATCCTTCCTGCGAGACCTTTTATTTCCACAAACTGCAGATCTAGAGCACTTCTGATGTGAGCGTGCGTGTTGTGCAGCTTGCGAAATTGCTCTTTCAGATACTGGTCGATCCCCGAGGGAATGGCCTCAAAGGGATGCGACACCTTTTGTTTCTTGGTTGCCGGCTCTGTCGAGCCTTCATCACTTCTTTGCTCAGGGGCTTCCTTGCCCTTATCTTTCTCGTGCGCAGCGGCGGGTGGCATCGCGGCTGCGATGTCGGCGGCTTCTCTCCATTCGTCTGACCAAGACTTGATAGTTTCTTCGACATCTTCGGTGGTCATCCTGTAAAGACCTACGGCCCATTTCTCTTCAATGCCGCAGGGACGGAGGTAAAGTTGATGTAAGTCGGCAGTAAAGGCCAACTTTTCTTCATATAGCGTCGATGTCTCCTCACTCAGCCTTGGCATTTCCTGAATGGTATCTCTGAGGAGATAATAGTACTCACAAAATACAGCGCGATTCATCTTGCGCTTCGCGGGATTAGGAGATTCCCAAAGGTTTACATAGCGAATTCCAGCAGGTTCTCCTGCGCGGCGCGGAAGGAACTGAGTGTTCGGGGGCTCCTTCCACCCGACGAGAGCACATAAAATTAAAAGCCAAGAAAAATGGAACGACTGACCGGGGTTATCTTGGACGTTCCGGCAGTCTTCCAAAAAAGAATTGAGGAGGAAGAGGCACCAGTTGTACTGCTCTCCCTCCGCAGCTGCGATGGCAAGTTCCACAACAGCTCCAGTAACTTCCTTCGGTCTGCACTTCGTGAGAAGTCTGCCTGCGAGCAGACTTCCTGTAAATCTGAGTGCTTCATCTTCTACTATTGTGAGGTCATAAGCCCGACCTCCTCTTGTAAGGTTGTATTTCTGGACCAGCTTTGCAGCCAGTTTTCTATCCTTCTCCTTTCCCATGAAATGGATATTGGGATCCTTACCAACCTTAGACAGGCCAGTAATGCGATGAATCAAATCGACATTTAAATCGATTGGCCTCCCGAGCCAAAGGTAACCTCCATGAGCGCAGGATAACAGTGTTTTAACAACTGCGTTCACTTCATTGCTACGCCCAAAATGCGGTAGCTTTAACAGGTTCAGGAGTCCAGGGCGCTCCAGATTTGCTGCAAATCCCTTCGGGATGAATTCGTCAACCTTTCTGGTAGGATTATGCACTACCGTCAGATATCGGTCTAGCTGGAACTGAGGATATGTCTTATAGTCTCCCAGGTTGAAATCAAAGAACTTGACCAGTGGAAGGTGTTCGAGCAGGGACCCTTCTATTCGCACGGCAACCGGTAGTCGAGGTAACGGAAGCGGATACTTTGCATTCTTCGGAATATGCACCTCTGGTGCATCGTCTGGTCGCGACGGAATATAATTCACCATAGTGGCCAGCGGCTCTGGAACGGGCTCTTCTGGCTGTGGCTGAGATGCTCGTGTGGCCGGAGATTGTCTCGGATCCTGATAACCAGGATGTACATAAGTCGAAGCAGTCACGGGAGTAGTCATGCCGAAATCTAGGCCTTGGCGCAGGAATTGACGAACGACTTCTTCAGTCGACAGGTTCTCCGTCGTGAACAGGTATAGGTAACAAGAACTTAGACAGAAACCGCGGAACAGCGTGGGATATGAACACTGACAACAAAGGAAGCACTCTGCACGACTCGGCTCTGAAAACAATGGCTTAGATTCACACAAGACTATGCAGCTCGAGAAAAGTAACCCGAAATTATACAAGTGTTGGGTATTTATAGCTAAGGTGAGAGTAAATACGGGCAAGTGGGGCTACTAGCTGTAGGCGGCTACGCATGAGTTGACAACCCTTCTATTCCCTTCGCCTCTCTGGTGCATTTACTGTGATGGACGGGCTCTGACAGGCTTCCGAGAGAAGCTAAAACTTTTCGTCACATGGTTTAAATGCAAATCTTACGGAGATCAAGCCGAATCTGTCAGAGCGGCTACACTTAAATGGCGGGTTTATCCTTCATTTATTCAGACGCGGCTACATAACTGCGGTAATTCAAATTTTTCGGCAGGTCATTTCGACTTAGGAAACTGTGCCTATAGGGGTCTACAACAAAACTTTTTCAAGCGGCAAATTATCACAGGGAACTTCGCAAGAGCGATGGTTTGACCATCCGGAAAACTTCGCAAGAGCGCAATTAGGTTCGCTCCATCCAAACTTTATAGACATGTGCGGATGTTTCATGGAACTGCGCGGGAAGCCAGAGTCTGAGGGTCTCGCGACTTCCGTGTAGACTGGATGCGATGCCTCTTTCAACTACACTGGGCATCTGCATTCCTTTGAGCAGCTATTTAAGTCGACAGGGCGGAGTGGCCGTCGCGGTAAAGCTTAAGCCGACTCCCGTTGATCATGGTAGGTAGCAATTCTCCATTCAGCTTCGCAAGCTGAACTGCTCCTCCTTCAGTTATCTTCATCACCTGAAAAGGGCCTAACCAATGTGCACGAAACTTGCCTGGAAACTTGGTAAATTTACTGTCATAGAGGAGTACCAAGTCTCGTTCCTGAAAGACTTTATTCTTAATATGCCTGTCATGCCAAGCTTTCTGTCTTGCCTTCTGTACCTGTTGATGGAATCCAGCTAAGAGTCTGTCTTCTTCTAAGGCAAGCAGTTGTGAGAGTCTTGCGCTCATAGTATCAGGATCTGTCATTTCTGTAATTTGCGCAATTCTGAGACTGGGAATAATGTATTCCATAGGCATAACTGCTTCTTGTCCATACACCAAACTGAAAGGTGTGTGGCCTGTTAATTTCTTGTAGGTAGTTCTGTAAGCCCATAATACAGCTGTGACTCTAAGGTCCCAATCATCTCTTTGTTGATTACAGATCTTCGTCAGGGCATTCTCAAGAATTTTATTGAATGCCTCCACCGTACCATTAGCTTGAGGATGGTAGGGTGTGCTCTTATGGTGACTAATTTGGAATTCTTCAGTAAGGGCTTCTATAGTCTCATTGAGGAAATGTGTACCCTGATCACTCATTAGAATTAGTGGACATCCAAATCTAGTAATAATATTCTCAAAAATGAACTACGCGGCCGTGGCAGCGTCGCAGTTCTTAACTGGCTTAGCCTCAGCCCATCTGGTGAGGTATTCAGTAGCTGTGATGATGTATCTTGCGCCAGTTCTTTTTCCTGGTGGGTTGATAGGACCTACAAAATCAATGGCCCATTTATCAAAAGCACGTAGTGTTATCTGAGGTCTTAGCGGCATTTCATCTCTTCTTGAAGGTTTTCCTGTTCGCTGGCACACATCGCAACATTTGCAGAATTCCTTGGTATCTTTATGCAATGTCGGCCACCAAAGTCCTGCAGCTAAGATCTTCTGAGCAGTCGGCTTTCCTGCGAAATGGCCTCCTGCGGTGCCTGAGTGCGCTTCTGCGATGATAGAGTTTTTTTCATGCGGTAGGATACATCTGCGCAAGACTTCATCGGGGCCCAACTTATAAAGCTGGCCTGCTATCAAAGTGAAGTCTGCGGCTTTGACGACAAGTTGTTTCTTCTGCTGGACTGTAAACTCAACTGGCGCTTGTCCAGTAATGAGAAACTCAAGGATATCAGAATAATATTCATCTGCTGCTTGAATAGAGAACAACTGCGCGTCAGGAAGATTGTCCTCCAGACTTGTAGGTTCCTCTCCTGACTCGATCCTAGATAAGTGGTCAGGTCCTGCATTCAATCTACCTGGCTTTACAATAACCTGAAAATCATATTCTTGAAAAAGCAGTAGCCATCTGCAAATTCTTCCCCCTAACACTGGCTTATTGACCAAGTATTTCAAAGCAGAATGGTCAGTATACATTTTAAAATGTGCGCCCAGTAAGTAATGTCTGAACTTTTGTAGGGCGTACACCATAGCTAGTCCTTCTCTCTCTGTAGTAGTGTAGTTTTTCTCTGCTGTGGACAACTTTCGGCTAGAGTAAGCAATGGGGTGATCGATACCTCCTTTTCCTGGTTGTGTAAGTACGATCCCCAATGCTATGGAAGAAGCATCGACATGAACATGAAAGGGTTTATTCCAGTCTGGGAAAACTAGAATTGGCGCAGTGATCATCTTGTCTTTAAGTGTGTCCAAGCTCTGTTGGCATTCTTCTGTCCATTGGAATTTCGAATCCTTTTTCAGCAATCTTTCCATAGGTGCTGTGATCTTTGCATAACCTTTGATAAATTTTCTGTAGTATCCAGTATGTCCCAATGTAGTGCGCAATTGCTTGACTGAGTTGGGCGCCGGTAAATTAGCAATGATGGCAACCTTCGCAGGATCCATCAGGAGTCCTTGTCTGCATACAATATGACCCAACAAAATACCAAAAGGAGCACAGAAGATACATTTTTTCAAGTTAAGGGAAATCTGGTGCTGTCTACATTTTTCTAACATCATTCGCAGGTTTGCTATATGGTTCTTTAATAAGCCAAATACAGTCCAATCATCAAAATAGACTTCTAAGAACTTATGGATGAATTCTTTAAAAACAGCAACAACGACTCTAGAGAAGATAGCAGGAGCGTTTTTAAGACCAAACGGCATTACCGTGTACTGGAATGAGACCCATTCAGTCGCAAAAGTAGTCTTATGGCGGTCGTCTGGATGAATTCTGATCTGATGGTATCCCGAAAATCCATCAGTGAAGGAGTAAGCCTCTTGTCCTCCAACATTATCAAGCACTTCATCTGTAAAGGGCGTAGGAAATGGATCATGCGCTGATGCGTAATTGAGTTTGCGCAGGTCCACGCAAATTCTTATTTCACCTTTTGTCTTCTTTTCTTGCACAACCATAGGACTAATCCAATCGCTTTCTTCTACTAGATCAATAATACCTGCTGTGAGCATCTTGTCAATTTCTTCTTTGACTTTTTCTTTATAGCGTGGATTCAACCTGTATGGGCGCTGCTTTACTGGCTTGGCATCTGGTTTCAGAGGTATGCGCATCACTCCTAAGTCTCCTAGGATGCCTTTCATTTCTGTGAATTTGGTAGGAAAGATATCCTGGTAGTCACGTAATAAATCTGAAATATGCCCAACAGTTTCATCATCCCAATAGTCTCCTATAGAAGCAAACTTGGGTTCAGCTTCTGTACCAATGTTAACCTTTTTGAGCTTGATGTGTTCTGTAATGGCAGGGATATCAAGCTGAGGACCTTCAACATTGCGCGTCCCTTCTGATTCTGGGATATTGATGTTGCGAGGATCATCCTCCTCTTCTCCAGTGGTGAAATTATAGCATTCCAGGGCATTTTCTATCTGAACAGCCCAATCTGGTTGGGAATATTCTGGTAATAGACATGGTTCAAATACCTTCTTTTTAATACACTTCAGAGCCTGATCAATACTCGGGTGCTCTGACTCAAAACTGAAGGTAAGTTGAAAACTTTCTATCATTAGAGGCCAAGTAAGAGTGCCTCTGCGCAATTCTGTTTCAGTGTACCAGTTCCTTGGAACTGTGTCCAATGTGTGGATGAATAGGTGAAGCCACTCATCGTCCGGAATATCTGACCATTGCTGAATGCATGCTTCGATGTGTGACCTGGGGTCACTCTGTCCCTCGTATTTGCGCGACACTTCTGCTGTGGTGTCCTGGAATCTGCGCAGTATCAATCTGCGACAGTCTTGCCATGTGTGAATATTCGCTTTATGCGCACCCCACCATCTTGCTGGTGTAGCGCGCAGTGATACATCTAATGCCTGTATGCGCTGCTGTTCTGGAAGCTGTTGTTCATATGCCTGTAGGAATTCACTTACGTTAGTTAAACCATCAAAAATTGGAGTGTCAGTCAATTCTGTGCCAATCCATCGAATGGATTTAGTCATCATGGCGCAACGTCTTGTAGAAACCTCATGTAAGCGATTCTGCCAGTTTTCCAATCCTGCATCTGAGTCTGATGTGCACGAACTATCGCATCGCCAGCTGATATGGCCATCTGCTGTGGGATTGACATAGTCACTCTGACTAGCAGTCATCTGATACAAACTTTCCATGTGGCGCGCTTCTTCTTCTGCCCGGATGGGTTCTATATACCTTGGTCCTTGAATAGGATCAAGCGGTGCAATGACCCTAATCTGGTCGTCCTCGAAGGTCATCTGTCTTTTCTTCAAGTTAATGACAGCTAAATTATCAAATGCCCAGTCTATACCTAAAAGTGCTGGGTAAGGTCTACTATCATCCAGGATTTTGATTACTTCAAAGTCTGCAGAACTTCTTACTCCCTCAATATCAATAGGTACATTGGGTAATCTGCCCAATGGAGAGACTCGTTGCTGGTTCGCGAGTCTTAGCTGGATAGGGGATCTTGTAAGTTGAGGACTTCCCATCTGTTCCCATGTCTGCATGGTGAGAACATTAACTTCTGAGCCCAAATCTAAAATGACTTCATCCATCTCAAATGCTCCAATCTGCGCTGTGAGCCTCATCTCTTTTCCAGTTCTAATGTGACTCCCAATCTGGTGAACAGCACGCTGCGGCGTGTTGGTCGAAGCAGATTGTTGACATTTATCCAATAGGTGTTGAAGTTCCATAGTTGCTTTTTCATTGCGTAACAACTTTAAGCAGTTCCTTAGAAAATTATGGACAGTACCTAGTGCATCTTCTTCATCGGGCCTTCCGGATGTAGTGGCATGTTCCTGTACCAGGTTGTCTTGTCTTAGGACTTGCGATCTAATGTCATTATGCGGAGTTGCGACAGAACTTGAAGCTCTGGGATCTGAGAAATACTCTTGGGCTTGCTTGAATGCTTCTTTTTGCTTCTGCAGATTAAGTGGGGTTGGTTTAATATTAGCGCGGCGCACCCATTGCGTCACTTGCTTTCCAGTTCCCGACTCTGGCGCACCAGTGGTTGTTCCACTGCGTGTCACAATGTTAACTGTACGGTCTGGTTCCCTTTTTTCTGCTCCAATCAATTGAATATTCTGGTTGACCTGTGGCGTCTTTGCTTGCATTTTAGTTATCAATTGAGGACATTCTTCAATGATATGATCATAAGATTTACAATATCTGCAAAGGGTTGTAGGGTTTTGGCAATCTCTTGCAAAATGACCTTGCGCTCCACAATTATAACAAGTGATCTGGCCTCTTCCGCGGCCAAAATTTGTTGTGCGTCCACGGCCTCTGTAATTTCCTGTTCGGCTGTCGCGAGTTTGGTCATACTGTGGACCTGCTACGGGTCCTTGTGCTTCTGACTGTACTCTATAAACATCATGTTTCCTTTCCATCATAAGGTCGTATGCTCTGCAATTGTTTTCATCGTGGCCTACTGATTTACAGAAGTTACAATATAGGTTCTTTGGAGTTTGTACATATTTCTGAAGTAAGTGACATTCTTGAGGTCTATGACCTCTAGTTCTACAGATTTCACACCAAGGCCCTTGTGGCTGTGGTAAAGGATTAGGTGCTCCAGTTGCAATATACTCTATGAAAACAGAACAGTGGTCCTTTGAATGACCTTGTGCTTTACATTTTGTACACCATATGTCTTCCTTAACATCCTTGCCTTTCTTAATATCATGCACTTGCAGGGTTAAGTTTGCTAACTGGTTCTGCAACTGCGCAACATCGTTGCTTGTTCCAGCAATTGGTGAAGCTTCTAGTTTCATAGCCATCTCTAGAGCTTGTTCCTGAGTAGTGAGATTCTGTTGCATAAGAGGAAGTATAATGTGTGGAAGCAACGCAGCAATGAACCATTCCTTATGCTGTTGTGGTGCAAACTCAAAGCTTACTTGATCTATCAAGGCTTTGAACTTTTGGTCAAAGTCCCATACTGACTCTGTGGGTAACTGCTTGATGTCTTTGAGCTCTGTTATACACTGTGATTCTGATTTAGGTTTCTTGAATTCTCTAATCATTGCATTTCTTACCTCAGCAAGCGTTCTATTATGTGCTGCTGAGTATTTCATGAACCAAGTTAAGGCTCTGTCTCTTAGTGTGGTTGCTAACTGAACCAGTTTAACAGCATCATCATTAATTTGCTTAATTGTCCAAATGGATTCACATAGGAACCAGTGTTGCTCAGGGTCTTCTATCCCTGTCCCTCTAAAAGTTGGTAGTTTCATGTCATCACCCATCTTTCTTGTGCTAGGTTGAGGTGTAGGTGCTGTAGCAGTTCTTCTGGACTGGTCGAACAAAGGTGGTACCGAGGTACTAGAAGTACCGTGTGGGCTACTAGAAGGTGTTTCTGCGGGATTATACTGAGCTTCGTCTGGCTTCTGCGGTGTAAAAGGGTGGTAAGGGATATGAACGTTCCCTTGTCTTTCTATGTGGCGTGCTCTAGGAACTTGACTGTCTTCTGGGCTTGACTCAAAAGAATGTTGGTCAAGGCCTACTTTATACCGTTTTCCAATACGAGTGCAACCAATAACTTCAGGGTCACTATCAGATTCTACGGACATTACTTGTCTGTGCTATTCATCTGAAGCTATACATAGTTTTTCTTTTTCATACAGAAGCATTTTAATCGATAAGTTCAAAGAATTCAGGAACTTACCTCTATGTGCTTGAAAGAAACTCCTCTCAGCTTCACTGAAACTCTTTCTTGTATCCACTGCAAACTCAGTGATGAAACCTTCCAGCAGACTATTCAACCAAAAGTCTACTGCGCGGGACACAGAATTATCTACCCGCTTCAGAATACTGACTAGCTCAGTCGTCCAAGCAACTGGTCGATCAATATACACAGTGGGTCTAGTATCTGCTAACTTGGCTATCCAAGCATGTAACTCAAGTGCAAATGTGACAGAAAATTTCATGAAGGTCAGTATAGATATACTTCTGCAACCATTCTTCTGGCTGGAGTCTAGAGCTTTTATTTTCTTGTTCAGCGAACTCTTTAGCCTTTAAATCGAACCACTCCTGAATTTCTGTAGTTGTAGGATTCCAGTAACACATTTGTTAGCTGAGCAAGTCTCAAGGAAACAGAACCATTTGTTGGCTCAACAACAGGGTTCAAAGCAACGGAACCATTTGTTGGCTTCAGCAACAATCTTCGTCGAAAAAATAGCAAGTCTCACAGTAACAAGTCACAAGGCAACGGAACCATTTGTTGGCTGCTTTTTGGACAGACCCGGGTTTTAATGAAGCGCAGCAACAAAACCCCTTGGCGCACTGGCCCTCTCGGCAACGAGCTGCGCGACAGCTCGAGGTCTCACCCGAAGTGGCTATGGGGAGGCTAAGGAATCAGGTTTCCTTAACCTAGGCGACGCGGAGACTGTTCTCTCTTCTTGACGATTCCTCTAAGGCGACGGTCTGAACTCTCTTCAGACTTATGAGCGCAACATCCCTCTAGCTCCCGCTCGGCGGCTGAACTGCGCGGTACTTCCACTCCTGCGCTAGGACCAATTATCCTCTGCGCGGATATTCTATACGTAGTTTCACTTGCGAGCTCGTCGCAGCAACAAGTTCTCCTCTCGCAACGGCGACGTCGTCTTACCAATACCTTCTACTCTTAACGATTATAGTTCTTAAGGAAGCTTTACTGATTTACTCGACACATTCATAAAGATAATGCAATATTTCTGTATTTACCGTTAGTAAGCTAAAACAGGTAATCATCTCTATCACCACATCATAATAGCGAGAAATAGGAAGTCCACCTCCACGGGGAAAACCACGTCCACGGGAGTATCTTATATTAACCAGAAAATGATAGACTTATACAATATGCTGCGCACACAGCTGCAGCCTTAGATCTTTCCAGGAAACTCCACGCACACAGCTGGGAGCCCTTCTCTCGATCTAATCTCTTCCTCTCCAGAGATTACAATAGTTCAGACGTCGTCTCGGACTGTCTGCAACTCAAGGATTAGCTTCACTGCTAACCCGCTTCCTGACTAGTTAGCTATCTGTCTCACCGACTGACTCTCTATCTCACTAACTAACATCTACCCATTACAATTATTCATATATATAGGTGGCCATGGCGGTCGCACCTTTACAAAACTGTGGTCCTTTCCCAGCAGTAGTCTCCAAAAACCCTAACCATGCACATGGCTAGGTGTACTGTAGGCGCCGCTTGCAGTCATGTCGCCGCTTCCTGCAGGCTCCATGAATTTTGGCGCATCTTACGGGTATGGATGCCTCGTCCTTCGCCTTCAATGCTTTGGTCCGTTGCTCTTCCTTGATCCGAGCAACCATAACTTCTGTACTTAGCCTTAAATGAGGATAGCTGAGCCCTCTACTCCATTGCTTCATTGATTATGGTAGCTGAGCTTTCCACTCTGCTACCTTCATTCCCTTCTGACGTGCGCGCGAGCTCCGCGATTCCCGGTCCGTGATCCGCGCTGAGCTCCTCCATCTGGCACCGTACTGCGCACCGTCTTCTTCTGTCCCCAGAATTGGCGCTTATTCAAAACTTAGCACTCTTCCATACTTGTGCTTTTTCCTCAAAATTCGCAGCTTTTACCATAGCTGCGGCCTTGGCTCCAACAGTTCCAGAATGGAACAAGACTAAGAGGAGAAAACTCTGAAAGTAGAGTATTGAATGCATGCATGGTTGGAAGTAGAGTGTGTTTATTTGCTTGAAATAGATTGTGAATGCTGAAGTAGTTAATTTATTGTGAATGGATGAACATGAAAGAATTCATGTGTATGTTGGGAAAGCATGGAAAGTGTGAAAGTATCATGAATAGAGCATGGGCTCTTCATGTCAATCGGGGAAAAACAATTGACTGATTTTTAATGTTTAGGTTATGCTTGGCCTAACAAGATTTGTAATGATGAATTTCACAGGTGGAAATTAAATGCATTGGTTGCAGTTGTACGAGCAAGTGCTGCTTGTGAGCAAAGTGAGAATCAGCTGTGCACAGCGACCATGGCAGCAGACCATAGGATGTTGGAATTGGCTGAAAGTCTTCTTCAAACAATTTATAAGACCCAAGAAAATCTTGGAGAGATGCTCAAGATACAGAAGAGGCAGAATGATATGAACCATAAGATTTTGCAGAACTCTATTTGTCTGCAAAGAGAGGTAAAAAGAATTATGAGAGAAATCAGTAAGGGAAAGGAAAGTGGATCAATGATGAGGCATTCGTCCAATCGGTCCATTGAGAAACGTTCCAGGCATGAAGACTCAAAGGAGATTGAGCAGGTAAAGATGAAGCAACCAGTGAAATGTTGGAAATGTGGAGGACATCATTGCCTTCGCAACTTCCCAACAAGGGAACCTCAGGAGGGTAGCAACCACAAAGTTTTCAGACATGTGGATGAGCTGAAAGATCAAAACTAGCGGGAGAAGCTCGTGGAAGTCAAAGGACTTGGTTCTGAAAGTTCAAAGTAAAGGATAGAATGCAGGGCAAACCTGCAAAGTTTTTGAAATTTTGGATATGTGTAAATTGTATATGTATTCCTAAGTCTTGGAACACCGAGGACGGTGTTATTCTAAGGGGGGGGGGGATTGTAATAATCCATTTTGACCCCTAGGATATATTAGTTTTTAATGTAAATATTGTATACATGTGATGTATGTTTTCCTAGCGTGGAGTTCAAGACCAAGGCCCCGCTAGCGGAAGCCCGAATTTTATTTAAAAGACAAGTATTAGACATTACGATACCCATGTGCTATTTAGCCATGGAACATTCTAAAAATGATGTAAATAAACATCATGCAATAAAATACAAAAACTGGCTATGGAGGCAACGAATGAGAAGGGGCCATGTGTATCCACTAGGGAGTGTTAAAGGGGCTATGGGATTGAACCATAGGCTTCCATGTGTCACCTTGATAACCCATTTGACTTTCCTTGCTGACATTTAATTCTGTTGTAAGAAAGTGGTTGAAGATTTCAGTCCATGGCTTCAATGGAGCATGGGCAGCCCAGAAATTCGTATAGCAGAGTATGGGCTCTGTTTTCTTGTACCACAAGTCACTCTACCTCATGGGGATTGCTTCTTCCTCACTCCCATTCCATTATGGAAGGGACCGACATCAGTTTTCATCCAAAAATGAATTGCTAACAGTGAGAAAAACTAGAAATCGCAACTGTGAAAGAACCCACATTTTGAAGAGCCATAAACGCTCAAAATTGGTATTCGATAGTGAAATCCAATGGGGGATCCATAGGTATGAACATTGGGGAAAATTTGGGAGCATTAGCTACCCTGAAATCTATTGGAAAACCCAGTTTTGATATCCCAGAAACCCAGTGACGGGATGGAGTTATTCGTTGCCAGAATGGTGAGAAATCCAAGTGTGGATGTTTGAACAGAGGATGGGATTGCCTGAATTTAGCTTGAGATGTCTGTAGCTCTGTGGTTGAGCGCACTGGCTTAGCATCCTCATCATTCCCTTATTGCATGCTTGGTAAACCTTGTTGTGTGCTGGCTTAGCATGACTGTTTGAGTGAATCCATGGCTATGAGTGAACCTGTCTAGTTCCTCCTTAGTGGATATACAGCCCAGTTCGGGGGTGATCTCTTAGCTGAAAGAATACAGGCTGGACAAAGATCTATGGTTGGGTGGAACGTTGCTCTCACGTAGCCAGTTGTTTGGACATTTACATTTCAAGATAAGTATTCTCTGTGAATTAATTTATTTGCATTATGTGTTCAGCAATGTGTTAATCTTGATTGTTAACTATTCATGTAAATTGAATGAAATGATTATCTCTAACTGGTTAGCATGAAGCCTGTGCATAGCATGAGAATGAGATTGATTATTGTATGATTATTTAATCAATCTTCCTGGAAGAAATATGTTGATGCATTCAAGTTTGTCTGTGTGTCAATATGGTTATTCTGTTGTGTTTATTAATTGAGTTGTGTTTATTCCATGTTCTGCAATGTCTTAATTAATGTCTGTTGTTTACATGCTGATTGCATGATGAAACTATGTGCATACATAGTGTTTAATTCCGCTGTGCTTGTTGCGTATGAATATGTATGCACAAGTTTTATTTATCCATGCATTTATTAGCAAAATTGAATGGGGATGAGATTGTCAATAAGCCCGGTATGTCCGTCATGTTTCCCTCCCTTGCACCAGATTGATGGAAGAGGACGTTACAAAAATCTTGCACAATTACTCTTTATCTCTTTCATATTTTGGAAACCCTTTCCGATACCACTATGTAATTCTTTGAAGTTGCCACTAAGTTTCCCAACTTTGAGTCTTCAATATCCCATTAAAATTTAAGAGAGGAACCACCATGCTTGATGCTGCACTAATATGATTAAAATCACCTTATTAAGTGGGAAATCAATCTCCTGTACTACTTGTTTCCAAAAAAAAATTGAAACCAATGAGACTAAAAATTATTCCAGGGTCCCATTGCTTGTATTGCACTCCAACAATTAGGAGTGCTCTCCAACCCATACCATCAGGAAAGAGAGTTCATGGATCGAATTTCCTTGTATGCATTATTCCAAGCATCATAAGTACAAAATATAGATCATCAAAGTACATAACAACATAATAAAAATGTACATCAAGGAGGTGCCTGATCAAATAATCATGAAAGTGCTTGTACCTCCAAGTAAGTAGACCACCATTTTGCAAGTGCATACAAGCATCAAGTGACCAATCGAATCTTCTCCAATGACATAGGTGAGGATCCCATGCCCTATAATGCTTCTCCAAAATGATGCATGATGCATCAAAATAATCATCCATGTGTTCTTTCATATGAGAAGTGAATGAAGAACCTCCACTCAAATCTGAACCAATTAGGGAGCAAAGAAAACAATGGGCCTTCAAGGGCTCACATAAGTACCATTTATGCATCCATGGATAGGTGTATCATCAATAAATAACAAAGGATGTTGTTGCCAATAAAAATTTTCTCCAATCATATATCTCTCCACCCAAGTAGTTGATGAAGTTCCTCCAACATCATTTGAACTAAGCAAGGAGCAAGGAAAATCATGACTGTTCAAGTGACTCAAATGAACATCATAAGTGCATCCATGAAGATATGTATCATCATAAGGTAAAAAAGGATGCTGCTGAAAATGTAAATAATAAGGTTCTCTATTCATGTCATCATCAAAAGGAGAGATAGGAGTTTCATACTCCTCATGTGGCACCATTAGAAAAAAAACCTTTCACCCAATTTTCATCCCCAATTGATGTGGCTGAAAAAGAAATAGGGGGTGAAGAATTGTGAACCAACCTCAACTCTTTGTAACTCTTACCCATCGAAATATTTAATTCACCTTCTCCATAATTGGCTGGTCCAACTATTGTGATATCATGTGCCTCCTCCAAGGCTCTGCAACTCTCTCCAATTTGCAACTCATAATCCCTCTGAACAACGACAAGTGCTTGTTTTCTTTCTTGTTTGAGTGTAGCATCTTCAAGCACCTGCATATCAACATGTACCTCATGTTCCACCATCACATGAGGTTCCTCCTTTGTAACATAAAGTATTTCATCCATTGAATGATTTTCTGATATGTAGGAGGGTGTAAAGGACATTTGCAACTTCTCTTGAAGTTGCTCAATATGCACCATAGATATTTGGAGTGTATTTTGGGTGGACTCCAACTCATTTGAGAGCTTTTCATTCTCTTGTGCATCCTTCAATATTATTCCATGATACAAATCAACAAACTCAATTAAATAATCTCTATCAGAAAGCAAATTTAAAACATTACCTTTGGTGTCCAACATTGCCTTCTGGATTTTCTCCATGTCTTTAAGGGAATATTTCTCCTCCACACACCAACAAAATTTCAAAACCAATGTATGTATTTCATGGAGAGTTTTCAAGGCCTCTTAAATATTATTTTCATCCATATTCAAGGACCCTTCAAGAAAATTAGGCTCTTGCAAATGAACCTCCTCACATTCTTCCTTCTTGCTTGGACCAACTTCATGAAGCTCAAGTGGCGATGGGAAAGTTGATATTGCTTCTTCTTCAACTGCTACAAGGTCTTCATTTTCATGCTTAATGGAAGTTTGAGTTGCAACAACACCTTCAAAAGTGATCTCTATGTCACCAACATAGAGGTGTGAGCACCCATCAGTAGGTACTCCTTCATAGTTCAAGAATCCATCAGTAGAAGCTCTTTGATTCATGTCCAAGGTAGAATGTGTCTCGAAATGATTTTCAATATTTTCAACAGAGTTTTCCTCATGCTCATGTGATGTCTCTTCATACTTTTCAGGTTCACTCAAGGAGTGACTTTCGATCCTCTTCATGTAAGGCTTCTTCTACATTTAAGGAAGCTTCACATTTGGCCCTCCTTTCTTTTCCTTTCCTTTGATTAGTACTATGTTTGTGCTCCTCCAAGAAATATGAATCATCTTGCCCCTTATTTGTCTTAGGATCAATATATTGGGAGCCTCTTTTTGAAAAAAATCCAAAAATTCTCTTCAAGTAGGAAACACTTGCACCCAATGAAGCGTTGGATATTTCACTACTCTTTTCAATAAAACAGATATGATTTTCTCTCCAAGGTATTTTACAAGAAGGGCATAGAACTTTATTCACTAACTCCACATATTCATTATTGGGCCTATTTTCAAACACCCAATCAACAAACTCTTCAAAAGGAGTGGAATTTTGTGTATCTCTCTTATACATATCAAGATATCTTTGATATTGTTGGGGCAAGGTTTTACATGTTGCTCTCAATATCTATAATTCATTCATAGAATTATCCTTTGGTAATGTGACAAACTCATATTCATCAGATTCAAGGTCATAATAATAACCCTCGTTTCTTATGAAATTGTAAGAAGTGTTGCATGATGGCACCTATTCCTCAAACCTTTCAAATTCTGCTTCATATTTCTCACAATCATATTCATATTGCTCATAAGAATTGTACTCATAGGAGTCATCAGAGTAGTAAGACATGGCTGAAAATTATTCTTCAATGGATTACCCTAATGCACAGGTGCAAGGACTATGCTCTGATACCACTGTAATGTCCCCAATTTGGAATTTTTCCCAATTTAGTCAATTTTCAAAACTTGGACTAGTAAAGCCCCAAACTGTCCCAAATGATACCAAATGTTTTCGAATAGTGTATAGAGTGGATTGAGATGTATTTGGACACATTAAAGAATCTATTATATGCTTGTACACTTTCTAAATACTTCAACCACTTGCATTTTCAATTAGAGAATGAAAGGCATAATTACTAGGAAAATTGATGTTGAAATCTCCAATGGTAGATGGCTCCAAAAGAATCCTAAGGATTTATAATTAGGAATGAGAGTGTTTGAAAGGTATTGAGACATAAAAATGAATCTTATGGATTCTTGGAAACTCTCAAAATACTTCTGAAACATTCATTTAACTTCAGGATAAAATAGGGAAATTTACTAGTAAATTCGAGGTTCAAACCCCCAAGGGTAGAGGTCACTAATGGCTTCCCAAATGCAGTACGGACCTCCAAAATATCATAAAATAGACATGGATTAGTTAAAGGATTTCAATGGGAACCAAAATTCATCATTAATCAGTTTCTAAAGGCTTCTACAACTCCCATAAATCATAGGTTTGTGGACATGTCTTCACATAGGGGGAAATGATAGGAAACTTCACCGCTTGCTATGAAATTCGAGATTTGTGTTCCAAAGGATTATGTAATGTATATGAAACTTATTAAGGACATTAATGACACTAAATACATCATAAAAATAATAGATATGAACTGATACAAATCTAAATATAGAAACTTCAAGCTCTCATAACAAGATATAGGGAAAATGGCACCATTTATGCATTGTTTGGTATTTTTACATAGTTTCACTTGGTATTTCGACCTCAGGATATTCTGAGCACCAAATACAGAGAAAATATATCAGATTAAAAATAAATGGTGTATCTTGGACTCTCATATATCATCATCTCACCATGTGCACCCTTCCTCCAAGAGCCAAAATATGCAGAGAAATGTGAGATAGAGATTGCAGCAAGTTGAAGAAGAAAGAATCACGAGCTGTCGTGTAGCTTCAACCTACAACAAATAAATCCATTGTAGCTCCAAATGAAATTTCTGAATGGACTCTCCAATTTCCAATTAGGATGAGAATCTTTCACCCTCGAAATTGGTACTAAGGCAAGTAGAGTAAACACTCCAGTAGCATGGACAAGCTAGAAGCTCTCCAAATTGCAAAGATGCAAATAAAAAATGATCAAAAGCTACTTTCCTTCTTTTTTCTTGTATTTTATAAAATTCTCAAGTCCTCCATGGGTCGAATTCCTTCCAAAATCCTCATTCCAACTCAATTTGGAAAGAGATTCCAATGTGTGCCACTTGTCCAACAATTCCTAGGCTATTTTTATCCCTGACATGTGATATATGTCATATGTCAGCAATCATGTCTGAACTTCGTCAAAGGTGTCATAGAATCTTCACCATTGTTCTCATAGGAGTTAGGGAATCTAGCTCCAAGTGTCACAATTCTTCTAATATGCCTCTTCTGCTTCCATGGAAGTTATTCTTTCACTCCAATTCGACCTTACATGAATCATGCCATGAATAATACCTCTTAAACTCCCCCAAGTAGGTTACCCTTCAACTTGAACTCGGATTGGTGAGAGAATCATGCCAAGTGTAGTGGGGAATCTTGCCACATGTGGGTCCCACAAACTCTTATGTTCCTTCATGATCCAATGCCACCTTATTTTATTTGTATTATTATTTAATTGACCCATTTAATGTGAATTTGTAATTATAATGTCATTTTGGGTCTTGTAGCTCCTTGAATCCAACTTTTAATGCTTCCACCCCCAACCTAGGGAACTAATAATTTTTCTCCGTGATAGTTCATTTGGATGGGAATATTACAAAATTTGAATTGGGAATTTTTCGTTAATGTGAACCACCTTGTCCCTTTGGATCTAATTTTACATTATTACTAACATGGACATCATTCTTGGCAATATTTGACCCTTAGCATCAATTTGAAAACTATCATGAATATGGCCAAAGGGCTTAAGCCATTGTGACCCAATGAAAACGTTAGGGACATAACAACCCTTTTCTTCGATATGCCCCAATATATAATGCCACATATTTTATTTCCTCCTGATGTAGTTACAGTTCTATCTTCTTTATCTCCTCCCTCAAGCACAAAAAAATTGTTACATTCATTGATTATGGTTCTTCCCAATAGTTTGTACAGAGTTCCAAACTGAACTCCCCTCATCAATACCATTAATCCTCGAACCCTTTTTCATTTTCCATTTCCACACATAGTTTGTACACCTGCAGCATCCATCTTTTCGATAGATACCAATTTTCTCGCTATATTTGGAATGTGTAGTACTCTAGGGAGAGTTTTGATCCTTCCATCCTTGAGTTTCAAATTGAATATTTCACATCCAATTATATTGGCCAGTGAATCATCGCGCAAGAACACATCTCCTCCATTGTACTTTTCATATTCACAGAACCACTCCCTATGAGGGGTAATATGATTCGACACACCTGAGTCAATCAACCATAATCATGTTCTAAATGATTACCCATGGAAGCTAGGTACACATTACATAATTCTTTTGAGGATGTATTCTCCTCTATGGAAGGGGTATCTTGAGATCACTTCGCTTTCTCTGCATTCTTATATCTAGAATCCTTTTTATACTGCCCTACTTTACCTCATTTCCAACACTTCCTTATAATTTTTCCTAGGGATTTAGATATACTTTTAGACTTAGATCTCCCCCAAGATCCCTTATTTTTGTTTATCTCCATGGATTTGCACCTCATATCTTCTGACAACAGGGATGCTACAATTTAATCAAAATTTAAGGTTGTTTGACTAGAACTACCTATTTATACAATTAGGTTATCCCAGGAATCTCACAAATCAGACAATAATTTAATGCATTTATATTCTTCAGCCATTTTAATTCCAACAAAGGTCAATTGAATTACCAGATTATTGTATAAATTTAGGTGGTCTGTCATTGTGTTATACCGTTTCTTTTGCAGAAACAACTTGTTTACTAGGGATTTTGATTGGTACAAACTCACTAGTTTTGTCCAAAGATTTAATGAACTATATTGTCTATACATGTTCTATTGGGATCAGACCAAGTAAGGAATTTTTTTGCAAGACAGTTTTGGGGAGCTGTGAAGTTACAACGCAGCCCAACTTCGGAAGGTAGAAACTGCGCGGCTAAGTGCCAGCTTCGTGAAGTGGTAGCATCGCACAGTACCAGCAGAGCACCTATTTTGGGTAAAGGTCGAGCGGAGGAAAGCGACCTGTTTTGGGTATGAAGCAACATGAAGTCAGATGAAAGCAACCTATTAGTTGGAGTGGCGAAAAACAGGTAGAAGCTAAGCCGCGAGGTCGACATCAACGAGCATGCTAGAGGGACGGAAAGCGACATGCCACGATGCATTGTAACCGTTTCAGGAAGGATGCGGCTATCAGAAGGGCGTGTGGGCTGCGAGTGGTCTAGCAGAACGACTAGAAGTGTGTGGAGCAGCTCTCGACTGCGACAGGACGATTCGGTGGGTAACCGTGACAATTTTCGGTAACCTTAGGGTTTTGGCCCACTTAATTGTAAAGACATGACTTACGGGTGCGATCTATAAAAGGGCACATTTTCTAAGGGAAAGGGTTAATATTTGCTAAGTTGTTGAATATAGATGAACATTGATCTTTGTTAAGAGACTTTTTTTAAAAAGGCTCTGCAAGATGTGTGCGCAGAGACCTACTAAAGAGAGAAGAGAGTGTGCAGTTGAGTGGGCGGACTGGAACTGTTGTACCCTTTCCTATTGATAATACAACAAGATTTCCTGTGGACGTAGCTCCCATCCTAAGGGTGAACCATGTTACATCATCGTTTTATGTGACTGATTATGTGTTTGCCTCTGTGTATTTGCTTATGTTGAATGATTGAGATATTGTTTATGAGTTCATATGTTCTTGGTTTTATATGTATTTTCCATAAGAATAATGATGGGAAGAATATGTTAAGTATCGACATATATGAATGAATGTTAAATGCATAAGTATTTCTGAGTTAGATGAATGCATAAGTTGATCGGATAACACTTAAGCCAACGAAGTCTTTAGGGTGTGATTCTTCACAACGCAACACCGGAAGTGCGTTGTTACTGCATAGTTCACCATATTGTATGAGTTTGGAAGATTTGCAGTCTCTTATGCTGTTGAATGCATCATTTTACACTAAGTAAATTCTATCAAAAGGGATAATTACTGAAGAGTAAGTGCAGTCTTTAATTGTGCCATCCTATTGTCGAAGAGCCATCCCACATCGCGCAATCCTTGGAGAACTTCGCGCAGTCCCTAGTCCACAACACGAGTCTTGAAGTGCATTGCTCGCCAGTTTGTCGAAGTGCACGTCACCCGGTTGTGGAAACCTGATTCCGCAACCTCCCCATTATCTTCACTTCGCAGATTGTTGCCGAAAGGGCCGATGAAAAAAGGTTTTGTTGTTCCTTGAACCGCGTAGAACCTGGGTCTTTCTAGAAAACCTCAAGAATAGTTAGACAACCAACAAATGGTTCCGTTGTCGCGCTTGAACTGGTGATGAGTACAAAAAATTGGCATCTGGACAAGAAAGAAATATGGGATTGGAAAGACAAGACAGAGAGGGATTTTGCAAGACGAGAGAATAGACATCCACGTCTCTCTAACATAGATTGGTTAAATAAATACACATGGGAGGATATTTATGAAATTTTCTTCGCATCATTTGGAAACGAGTTGCACGAGTGGTTGTCAAGGCTCGCAAACCGGAAGAACTATTTCCAACCAGAAATACCTACTGAGTGGACTCCAGAGCTCATTCAGAGGCTCAAAGCAGTAGATAGTCCACTTTCAAGAGCAGTCAACTTTTGGGTTGACAGTATACTAGAAGTCTTCGTGACAGAGTTCGTTGTGGACACGTTGAAGTCCTACAACATAGCCGAAGTAGATTTCTTCAAAGGATTCAGAGGTAAGTACCTGAACAATCTGAGTTTATATATTAAAATGCTTTTAGCTGAGAAAGGTGTTTTAAGAATGCAGTCAAATTCCTAGAGAATTTTTGAACCTGTCATGGTCAATAGCATATACAGTGACTATGACGAAGATACACACAATTTAAGAAACGAGAAAAGATATAAGTATAATACCAAGAAGAGTGAACTCCGCATAGAAACTGAGTTCCAAGTTCAGACTGATAGCCAGAGAGCACCTCTATCAGCCACCTATCAGCCTATTACTCCACAAAATCCACTGGTTGAGAATACTACGCCTCTTATTCCACAGAATCCGCCAGTTCAGAACCCTCCAGTTGTTAATATTCCTATCCCACAAAACGTCAATACTAGTAACACCGCAGGAGTGAGCACTCAGAACATTCCATCTCAGAACATTCTGCGCAGTAGTATCCCTAAGACCACTCAGAACACTGCACCACCAAGAAGGAGAATGACTGACGATATCAAACTGCCGATATTTAAAGGAACGAGTCTAGAATACCCTGAGCAACACTAGTTTCTATGTGAAACCATGTGGAATGTCAAACAAGTCCAGGATGACGGTGTGAAGCAAGAACAACTCATCACCACATTCAGAGTTAGAGATTTGAACTGGTTCATGAAGTATTCTCATGGACAAAGTAGAACCTTAGTGGATATTAAGGCTACATTATTAAGAGAGTTCAATAAGGTCAAGTCAGAATCACAATGTATAATAGAACTGAAAGAAATTAAGCAGAAAACAACTGAGTTAGTATGGGAGTTTGACCAAAAGTGTAAGACACTGTTAGACCAAGTCAGTTTTGACCTAGCACCGCAACCGCACCAAGAATGGTTTATAGCTGCGCTGTTGCCCCATATTAGACTACCGTTGATGCAACATAAAGTTTCATCGTAGGAAGAAGTCCTTGAAATTGCGATGAAATTAGAAGCTTCGCCAATAGGAGGGACTAGCACAAGAATGACTCATATATAGAACCAACTAGCTATCTTGACATTACAGTTACAGGACATGAAGAAGGGAAAAGAACAAGGAGAAAAAATCTGGTGTACCAAATGTAAGGGAGAAGGACACTCGAAGGAACGATGTCATTTGTTTCAAGATTTCCTAGACAGTGGAGCACCAAATCCACTGAATCAGAACCAAGCACCATGGTGTGAGATCTATAGAACTAGAGGACATCGGCCAGAAGACTGTTACTTAACCCAGAAGTATGTATGAACACCAAAGAATTTATATTTCACATTCTATAAATCCGTTGGACATTATGATTCCAACTGTAGAGCATATGAGATCATGATGGAAAGAAAGCACGATGTAGAGCATATGCATGGTGGAGTATACAAAGTTCAAGAAGAAACACTACAGAACAAGGATAACACACAGTATGATCAAGGCGCTTACAAAGGCCATGGAGGATTCCGCAGAAGAGGAAGAAATACTATCCCAGCATAAGGAAGAGGTTGAGGTCAAGTAATATGTTATAATTGTGGTCAACCTGGTCATTTGTCCAGAGACTGTACCAATGCTTGTACTACTTGTATTTATTGTAAATATTTTGATCATGTTATTGAGGTATGCCTAGTTTTAGCGGTAGAAATGCAAAAAAGAAAGCAAGAAGCACCTAACCCTAATATTCAAATGATCGCAACAGAGAAAAATCCTACAGATCCAAGTATTAATGTTGTGACGCTAAGTGGCACTGCCACAGGAAAAGATAAAGAACCAGAAGCTTCGACTTCTGGAGATTTCCAAACTAAGCAGACCCCTGCTGAAGTGGTTTGGATCAGAAAAGCAACAGGGAAAGCACCTGCTTTCAACCTGGAGAGAAACAAAAAAGTCTTTGAAGAAGCATGGGACATCTTCAAAGATCCAACACCTAGGTCACCAAGAATCTCGTTGTGAAGTGAAATACCACATATGGAGGATATGCCAACAACGTATGACAAACATGCACCGCAACAGAAACAGGCACTTTTGTTGCGCAATTCGTACGGAGCTGCATGAAATTATTGAAAAGCGCAAATGCTGTAGTGGAATTGGAAAAATACTAAACCAATATGAGCCACGCAGTGAGAAGGATACTTCCCAGAGCCCAGTTCATCACATAAAGATCCATAAAAGAACAGGCTGAGGAATGAGGCTCAATGCCCAGATAAGAGATTATGAGATGGATGAGATCATCCTTGACTTAGGGTCAGAGGTGAATGTCTTGACTAGGCAGACATGGAAACAGATGGGGAAACCAAGCTTGTCATGGTCACCCATACAATTGAGATTAGAAAATCAGCAGAAAGTCATACCTTTTGGAAGGTTATCCAATGTACTTGTAGACATTGATGGAGTCAAAAGTTCAGCGGAATTTTAGGTTATAGAGATCATCGACGACAATAACCCATATCCAACTTTATTGGGGATAAACTGGGCGATGGATAACCTCGCGATCATCAACCTGAAGACCAAGAAGATGATCTTTGAAGGGCAGGATATAAGGGTCATCGCACCATTGGACCCTTCACAGGGAGAAAGTTACAGTGAGCCGATTCAGGAAGAATCCAGAGCACAGGACCTTGATCGCATTTACAAGATTATTGCGAATCAAGATGACTACATTAATCCTACGGCGGATGGAACGCTCAGTTGGCGATGTGATAGTTCTTGCATATCAGACTCCAAAGTAGGACTGGAGAATTGGCAAAGCAAAATGCATGAAGTATCTGCCAGAAGATGCGTGTAGATCACAAAGTCACTACGTTGGATTGGAACATAGGTAAGTCCAATCCCCACTTATGATGGTTCGACTAATATTTATTCATTTCTTCAAGAATATATTGTACCAGTTGTAGTTGAACATCGCATACCAGCATTAGAGATAGCACTGCGCGAGACACCTACTAGATGGTGGGATGCACATAAGCAGACTTTGACTACATGGGATCACTGCAGACACATGATGCAAATCAGATTCATAGAGAAAGTTGTGCTAACATTTGAAAAGTATAATGGACAAACGGATTCGAGGGATCACATTGAAATCTGTTCACAAGCATGGAAAAAAATACCACAAACATAATGGGTTCATTTGTTTGTGCACACATTGGAGGAGCACATTCCAAAGAATTGGTATATAGACATGGAGCTTCGTAGAGGAACAACAGATTGGTCTATCTTAACTGCAAACTTACAGAGAAATTTTAGCTTTGAAGATGAAAGTCCAAGCATAAATGAAGCTCTGCAGATTATCAAAGATAGGATATTCAGAGCAAAATTCCCAAGTATAAACGAGGCATTGAAGGAAATCAAAGAGAAGGTATTTGAATATGTAAAGGTACCTGTGAACCTACAACCAGAATGGGAAAGACAAATAGAACATACCCTTGAATGTTATAATCTTGCTGAAAATGAAGAAGAAAAGGGAGAGGAGAGCGATGAGGAGGATCCACGCAATATCAATATACCTGAGTCAGAAGGAGCGTGCGATGTAGAGGGACCTCCATTAGAAATTCCAGATATGAGCGGACCTGTTCAGACAAGAAAAGTGAACATTGGTACAAGTGAAGAGCCGAAGTTCGCATCAATTGGAGATTACTGGGATGATCCAATGGTCGTGCAGATCGCAGACCTTTTGCATGAGTATGATCTGTTTCCGATAAAGTTCTCCAAAATGAAAGGCATTTTGGGCAAATTGGGAGTTATGAAGATACTTATCAAGACAAGCGCGAAGCCTGTAAAGCAAAGGCCTTATAGACTGAATCCCAGATATAAAGAAAGAGTAAAAGCATAAATTCATAAGATGCTTGATGCAGGGATCATTGAGCCAGTTGAAGAGTCAGAGTGGATAAGCCCGATGGTTATCCAAGACAAAAATACTAAAGGTAAAATAAGAATTTTCGTAGACCTAAGAAAGATGAATGATGCTTCGCTGCATGACCCATTTCCTACTCCTTTTACAGATGAAGTATTAGATAATGTAGGAGGAAATGAGGCCTATTCTTTTATTGATGGATTCTCTGGATACCATCAGATCATGATTGATCCAGCAGACAGACATAAGACAAAATTTTCTACTGAATGGGGATCATATTAGTATACCGTTATGTCATTTGGGCTGAAGAAGACTGAATGGGGATTTATCCATAAGTTCTTAGAAGTTTATTTTGATGACTGGATTGTCTTTGGTTTGTTGAAGAACCATTTTGAAAATATCAGAATGATGTTAGCTAAGTGTAGACAACATTAAATCTCTTTGAATTTGAAGAAATGTATTTTCCATGTGCCTTATGGTATTCTATTAGGACACATTGTGTGCAGACAAGGCTTGATGGTTGATCCTGCGAAGGTCGTAGTGATTGTCAATTTACCTGCACCAAACTTAGTAAAGCAACTTCACATGACACTGGGACACACAGGATATTATGTGCAGATAACCGCGTTGATGGAGAAACTGCTGAAGAAAGAAGCGCAGTTCGTATGGAACGTAGAATGCGAGAAAGGACTAGACACACTAAAGGAGAAAATGGTAACTGCGCCCATCCTAGTTTTTCCAGATTGGGATAAGCCATTTCATGTACATGTTGATGATTCATCTATAGAGTTGGGCATTGTGCTCTCTCAACCAGGTTAAGGGGGCATTGATCACCCCATTACATTTTCGAGTAGAAATCTATCTTCAACTGAAAAGAACTACACAACCACTGAAAGAGAAGGTTTAGCTATGGTGTATGCACTGCAGAAATTCAGACACTATTTGTTGGGTGTGCACTTCTCCATGTACACTGACCATTCATCTCTGAAGTATTTGGTCAATAAGCCAGTGTTAAGGGGGAGAATCTGCGGATGGTTATTACTCTTTTAGAAGTATGATTTTGAAATTGTGGTTAAACCAAGAAGACTGAACCTAGGACCTGACCATCTCTCAAGGATTGAGACAGGAGAAGAACCCACTAATTTTGAAGACAGTCTACCTGACGCACAATTATTTTCCATATAGATTGTAGATGACTATCACAAATATATTGTATATTTTTTTACTACGGGGTTGGTGCCGACAGAGTTCACTACGCAATAGAAGAAGCAGCTAGTTGTCAGAGCAGCAGACTTCACTATCATCGCGAGATAGTTATACAAGTTGGGACCGGATGAAGTGTTGCGTAGATGTGTGTTAGAGCATGAGAAGCCATTTATATTGGTTGATGTACATTCAGGTGTATCGGGAGGTCACTATGCAGGAAGAGCCACTACATAGAAGATATTGAGAGTAGGGCTATGGTGGCCCACAATTCACAAATATTCAAAAGAACATTGCCAAAGTTGCGATGTCTGTCAGAGGACAGGAAGGTCATCGCGAAGAGATGAAATGCCATTGAATCTGCAATTGACACTTCAAGCATTTGAAAAATGGGCTATTGATTTTGTGGGACCTATTAACCCACCGAGAAAGAGGAGTGGTGCGAGATACATTATCACTGCGATTGATTATCTCACCAGATGGGCAGAAGCTAAACCAGTGAAGGACTGTAGCGCAGTTACTGCCACGTAGTTCATCTTTGAGAACATCCTTAGCATATTTGGATGCCCAAAAATTTTAATGAGTGATCAAGGGACTCACGTTTTGAACAGAACTATTGAAGCCCTTACTGAAGAGTTCCACATCTATCATCATAGGAGTACACCATACCATCCTCAAGAAAATGGAACTGTTGAATCTTTCAACAAAGTATTGGAGAATGCATTGACAAAGTAAGGTATGCATTGTAAACAGGGATGACTGGGATCTGTGCATTCCAGCTGTATTATGGGCGTATAGGACCACTTGTAAGAAGTTGACAGGCCATACACCTTTCAGGTTGGCCTATGGACAGGAAGCTACGATACCTATGGAGTATACTATACCCAGCTCAAGAATAGTTGCATTCACAAGCATGGAAGATAAACAAGAAATAGAGGAAATGATTCTACACTTGGTTGGATTGGAAGAAGATCTCTTCATCGTAGGCTTTCACCAGCAAGTGTAGAAAGAAAGAGAAAAAGCATGGCATTATCGCCATATCAAAAACAAGTCCTTTCAGGTAGGTCACCTAGTCCTCCTTTATGATAGTAAGTTTATAAAATTTCCTGGAAAATTTAAAATGCATTGGCTTGGGCCATATACTGTTATGCATGTTACTAACGGTGGCGCAGTTCAGTTAGCCACGTTAGCTAGAGAAAACTTACCAGGTTTGATAAATGGAAGTATACTAAAGCCCTATCGGGATAGTCCTACTTTGCAGAACCCACAATAAAATGGAACTGCGAAGGACAAAAAAAAAAAAAAAAAAAAAAAAAAAGAAAAAAGAAAAAAGAAAAAAGAAAAGAAAAGGAAAGAAGAACCGTGTAGTACGAAGCTCAAAATGTAGCTGCGCAGATAAAATGCAACAGAAAAGATGCAAAGTTCAGAACCAGGAAGCACGACACCGCGAAGTAACCGCGTCGGGAGTAGTGACAACCCGCCGCTCAGTTTGACACAATGCTCCAAGAAACTAGATGTTAAAATGTCGGGCGGAAAACTAACCGTTATATAGTGATTTTGTCAACGACGGCTTGAGCATTTAACATAGAATTAGCCGTTCTGAAGCATTTAATGAAGGAAAGGGCCGAAATATTTAGAGGATTTGGCCAACGGACATGGCATTTAATGCTTAGCTATGCATTGAGGGGCACGACGAAGCCTAACTGTGCCTATAAATACCACTACGTCTGGTCTCGCGGGCATTACCGAAAATTTGAAATTTTATTGCGAGCCATAGATTGAATCTGCTTTTACTGAGTGCTATGTAATCCCATGAGTCTGTATAGAAAATCCAGTGAATTTATGATGATTCTACGCTTGAGAAAGAGTCCACAGTCAAGCAGGCTGTCAGTGTGTTTAAGAAAACTGGGATTGAAGGGTTGATGCGAACCCCCGTTAAGAAGATTTTTACAGAGCAGGGACAAGGTTCACACCGATCACCATGAAATTCCACAGTTATGCAAAGCAAGGGTAAGGAACCCGTTGTCAAGAAGACAAAACCAAAGGTAATGAGTTCCAAGTTGCGAGAAGCTTCGTCCATTGACAAATAAATCCCATTAACTTTGACGCCGAAGTATATCTCTCCACATGGACAGGATTCACCAGCCCTTAATATTACCAGAAATGAAAAATATGAAATCCCTCTTCCACTGATATCCAATCATGTGAAAAAAAAGAGAACATGTTGGGTAAGATTGTGGAATTCAAGTTCAAAGACTACGAGTTGCTCCAACAACAAAAGGATCCGGAGGGGCCGAAGTACTGACAATTTCAGCCAGATAGATATATGTGCTGGAAGATGGATGTGAAGAACAACCCTGTGATGGTCGCACAGAGTTGGTTGTTCGAAGTAGTGGAATCAAGTTTGTTGAACTTGTTGAGGCTTCCGCACTTCAACAGAAGCCCATAACTGAATGCAGTGGTGTGCATTCTGATATAGCGCACACACCAACAATACCTTTGGATGGATAAAATGTCGACCTAAACATCGACCTGATCCATCGGATCATAGGGTTAAGCAAGTGAGGCGACGACCCTAAGAAGCTCTTTTAAGGAAAGACCAAGGATAAGGAGATTGTCGCGCAAATGAAATAAACACATAGCATCTCGAAAGGAAAAAGAGGGTTCGTCATGGACGATATAAACGATGATGCTACACGGTTCGTAACACAACTACTAGCAAGAAAAAATTTGCGGAAGGCAAGGCCGACATAAGGACCAGCTGGCATAGTGCTCCTTGGGGAGAAGGCCGCAATGGGGGGAAGAATTAACTAGTGCCAATATCTGCTTAATTAATTTCTAGAAGATGTCTACGACACGCATATCAATGGCAGTATCTTCAATTATAGCTAGTTGATGGTGCTGATCGCCTTCATTGGCTGGAAGGAACCGAGGCACTATGTTGGCCTCACATCACAAAGCAATGATTGTTGAGGACCCCGGCATGTGAATATCTGGGTAAATTTGATACTAGATAGACAGCACACAACCAACAATGTTCTGTTCACGTACTATGAACAACTGTGCGATGTCATCGTCTGAACACCGCGCATCTCCAAGGAGGTAACTTCTAAGTACATTCACACTTTAAATTTTAAGGCTGACATGCACTATATATACATTTTAGCAAAGGCGCAAAAAAAGAATCTGGAATGGATCCCAGGGAACTATCACCTAGATGAAGCAGGCATTGACTTGCTCATGAAAGAATGGATCGATGAATGGAAGGTCGAAGGACCAATGGTCATCGAATCTGATTCAGAACAAAGTAACCTAGAGAGGACAACAATCGTTGAAGAATCACCATTAGGAAAAAGAATGGAACCTGGAAGTGCTACACAGGAGAAGGTACAGAAGAAGAAACAGAAAGCCTCAAAGGGCCAATTGGACGCGAAGCTACATGATGATGATTATGATATGATCGCATCGACAATCACTGAGCATTTAGAATACATCTTGAACCTCAAAGACAATAAGTATGAGGAGATTAAAGCGAGTCTGTAGTAGAATCTCTCCGCTTTGCAAGGCATAATGACAAAGTTTGATCAAGCCCAGCACGACTTGGGTCACGACACTGAATCAGAAGGGAAATCAGGTGGAACATCGCAGCCAAAGAAAGCACCATTAGCTATGACCATGGCGCCGATACCGCACATCGTCAGACTAGATCCACTCAGTGTCATTTTACCGCGCGATGAATTAGCGTCGGGCGCGGAGAGAGTAGAACATGTGGACATTGATATCACGATGTTGCCACTAGAAGGCATACACAATCTGCACCTACAAGTTGTGGAGAGATTCATGATAGATACATTTTCGTTGTGAACCAACATCAAGACTTACACAAAAATTAGGGCACTTGATAGTGCACATGAGAAGAAAAGAAGGATAGAGCAGATGGTCGCTTCAGTCTGTGCGAAGATACCATAGTGTGAAGAGAAACCAGAGATCGCAGATACTAAATAGAAGATTGGATCGGTAGTCAGTGATCTTAAGGCTGAGATGAAAGACATGGAGATTGATTATCAAGCAAAGCTTGCCACTTTGGAAGCAAAAAATATCCCACATACACCACCGGATCGGCAACAGCTTAGAGCAGCAGAAGTGCAAGTTGCCGGAGAGAGCATTTCCAAAGAAGTGGTTAAGTGTCAAAGCTTGATAGATGAAGCTACAAGAGTGTTTACTGCGCTGCCATAGGACCCTGAGCTTCTGGAGTTCCAAACCACATTGCAGGAAAAGAAGGCAGCGTTAAACGCTCTCAACACGGAGATGAAGGCCCTGCTACCAAAAGAAAGACTCTGCATATTTCCAGAAATCAGAGAACTAAAAAGGGAACTTCTGTTAGGATATCTCATCATTCAGTTATGTACTTTGCATGCACTCGCATGCTGCCCAGTCACCGAGTTGATGCCTCCAGCACCTATTCCCTAGTCCTCTAGCACTCGGGAGCTACTTTCCACTCAGATTTATCCCTCCTAGTCAAGGATGCGCCCACTTCCCACCTTCCACTATAGAAGGGTGCCTTTTTTCACTTACCAATTAAGTTCACTTCAATTAGTTAGTGTGTTTCCTTGATTTGAGGCTAAACGGACTCCGAATTGTTGTTTTCACTCCGATTGACCTCCAATGAGACTTGACTACCTATTATGAGTGCAGTTAACTCCTTATGTTCCCTCCACTGAGCCTCCATCACTACATTAGTGCCACTTACCATCATTTACACTTATTACACTCAGTTAGACTCAGTTAGACACCCGTCTGACAGTGACTTGTGCATTGATGACCACCACTGATTGATGATGAGGAATCCTAGTTGGATCCAAGCTACACCATGCAGTATATTCGAATGAACTCCTTGGCTAATTCGAATTGCTCACTCATTGTGACAGTATTGTATTGTAATTTTACCATTATGGATTATAGAGCACTGATGCATCTCTCTTGCACAACTTTTGCTCCAAATTGTTTTACATTTTTGTGATTGATATTCTTGTTCAATAGATCTGCTGTGACTAATTTTACATGGTATCAGAGCCATTGCAGGGTCAATATCTCTCTCCTATAGGTGTTCTACATGAAGAATTGAGTGAATTTGCTCAAAATTACTGAAGTTTTGGCATGCAAAATCTCATGTGCATGCAAGGCTAAAAAATACACTCCAATCCACTCCAGAAGCTTGAGTTTTCCACAGAATTCCTAGATTTGATACATTGGATCCATTCAAGCTTGCTTGATCTCCAATCCCATGTGTGATGCAACTCTAAAAGGGTGGATTGTTCGACCTTACTGTTCTTGTTTTGATTGTGATTTGCAAGTTAATCATCTCCATCAAGTGCATTCGCTATCTTGTGATTTGCAGGTTCTTCTCCATCATATGCACTCCCCATCAGTGATGGAATACTCTTCTTCAAAGCCTATGCTAACTCCTTTCAATTATTTTTATTGGAAAGGAGACATGGAGATAATATTGCGCTCAAAAGGGTTCTATAGAGTCACCATGGGCCTCGAACTAGAGCTATACACATTGCTTGAGAAAACAAAACACTTCAATAAGGTTGATGAAGCTTATGGTCTTCTTTGCCTCTCTATCTCCAAGGATCTTCACTTCCATCTCAGGGGATTGAACTCTCTAAAAGCAGTATGGGAGCAACTTGACAAACCTTTTGGCAAGCAGAACAAGCTTAGGGATTTTCAATTGGAAAATGAATTGATTACTCTTAGTCCTGAGAATTTCGAGACCATCAATGACTTTTTCACAAAATTTAAGCACTTGGATTTGCAGTTAAAGAATAGTGGAGTTGTCAAAGAGGATAAGCAATTGATCCTCTCCATTCTTTCAAAGCTTGGTAAATATTTCTTGGTATTTGTCTCTACTTTCAATTCCGGTCGGCTAACTACCCTGAATTGGAAGATGCCTTCATTGAGTCCGTTACCAAAGAGCATGATAAGCTAATTCAAATGGGGTCCATAAGCTCCAAAGATTCATCCCTCTTTGTTCAAGGATCCAAGAATTCAAATGGAAAAGGAAATCAAAAGAAAGAGAAGCCCAAATTCAAACCTAACAAGCAAAGAGAGAAAAGCAAAGCATCAGATGCACCATCCAGTTCAAGGAACAAGTAAAAGGGTAAAGAGGGTAAGGAAAAATATAAATGTTCATATTGCAACCGTGGATTTCATCCTGAAAGTTCATGCATGAAGAAAACAATAGATCAAATGGCCCTCCTTTTGGAAAAGAACAACATATGTCTTCTCGACGGTGCACGGAAGAAGGATAGAATTGATGATCATGAAAGAGGTCAAGCACTCATGGAAACTGTTTCAAAACCCACCACTCTACTGATAGATTCCAATGCCTCCAATCATATGGCTGAAAATATTGACTCCTTCTCTTCATTCGATCCAAACAGCTCCATCCCCATCCATTTGGGAGATGACTCAAAAATTTCATCAAAGGGTAAAGGTACCATCCATTTAGAGCATGGAAGTTTTCAGAATGTTCTCTATGTGCCTTCCTTGGCTTCAAATCTACTTTCTGTGCATCAAATGACACACACTGGTGAACCAAAGCAAGCTACATTCATCCCTAACAAAGTTGAAATTTATGATATTAAAAGTGGAAGACTTATTGCATTCGGAAAGGCAAACCACACTGCAAAATACTATGAGTTTTCTCACTTTGTGCCACTTGAAAAGCCCACTACTCTCCTCACTCATGGAAACGAGGTTAGTAGGCTTTGGAATGAAAGGTTTGGACACCTTAATTACAATTATTTTCTGCTATTACAACATAAATCCATGGTTGATGGTCTTCCGCAACTCCGTTCCTCGAAGGGAATTAGCCCCGGTTGCATTGTTGGGAAGCACCCCGAGCACAAGTTCGACCACGGAAAAGCTAGCAGAGCTTCTACAATTTTGGTTCTCATACATTCTGTTATTAGTGGTCCGCTGCCAAATATGTCCATGAATGGTTCAAGGTATGTTTTTACATTCATCGATGACTTCTTCCACTTTACATAGGTATTTTTTCTCAAAAACAAGTCAGAAGTGCTTGGAAAATTCAAGGATTTTAAGGCTTCTGTTGAGACCGCCACTGAGAAAAAGATCAAAGATATTAGATCTGATAATGGAAGAGAATATATCAATACTAAGTTGCTACAACTTTGTGCCGAAAGAGGAATTCATATCCAACATACAGTTCCCTACACACCCCAGCAGATCGGTGTAGCAGAAAGGAAGAATCGGTCACTAAAAGAGATGGCTACCTGCATGCTTGAGTAAAAAGGTTTGACTGCAAATATTTGGGCTGAAGCCATGAATGTTGCTGCATACGTTCAGAACCAAGTTCCACATTCATCCATGAAAGGTAAAACTCCTTTCGAAGCATTCACTGGTAGCAAACCGGATGTGTCCAATTTGAGGGTTTTTGGCTCCACTTGATGGGCTAGAATTCCTTCTAATAATAAAAAGGCTTTGGATCCACAAAGTATTGAATGCATCCTAATAGGATATGGAGAAGAATCAAAATCATATAAACTCATGAATATCAGATCCAAAAATATATTCATAGAGCGAAGTGTGAAGTTTGAAGAACCGCTGCCAGATCTGAAACTAGTCGAGGAAAACACTGCCGATCTGCAACCTCCACAAGAAGAAGATTCAAGAGAATCCAAAGAAAGCATTGGATCTGGTATTTCTGATATTTTATTAGAATTTTATGGCCACGAAATATCAAGTTTGGAATCTGACCATAATGATCCTCCTCGGTTACCAAAGTGGTCCCAAAACACTCTACAATCTGCTGCTCCAAACATTGGAAATCCTGTTGATCCAAGGAGAACAAGAACAAAATTTCAAAGAGCAGGTATGGCTCTTTCATTTTCTGATCCATTATTATTTGAGAAATTTTATTTGATGATTGGTTCAGATCCCAAATCATACTATCATTCCCACCGAGATCCATGATGGAAAACCGCCATGGATGAAGAGTACAATTCTCTTCAAAAGAACAATACATTGGAGCTAGTTTCTCTTCCACCTAGAAGAAAATTGGTCCAATGTAAGTGGATCTACCGCACGAAAGTTTCTACTGATGGATCTGTCAAAAAATACAAATCTAGGTTGGTGGAAAAAGGTTTCTCGCAGGTCCAAGGAGTGGACTACACTGAGACTTTTGCACCGGTTGCAAAGATGGATTCCATCCTCCTAGTTTTGGCCATTTCCGCATCCAAGCATTGCGAAGTGCACCATATGGATGTGAAGAGTGATTTTTTACATGGAGACCTTGATGAAGAAGTATATATGAAGTATCCAGAAGGATACATACCATATCCATCATTAGTTTGCAGGTTGAAGAAATCTTTGTATGGATTGAAACGGGCCCCAAGAGCTTGGTATGCAAAGATGGACTCCTTCCTTCTTTCTCAGAATTTCAAAAGATGAAAATCTGATCCAAATGTATACCTACAACAATTTAAAGGTAATTTTCTGATTGTTGTTCTTTATGTTGATGATCTTCTCATTACTGGTAGCACTCTCCTTACATCAACAAGCTAAAAACCGCTTTAAATCTAGCTTTTGACATGAGCAATTTGGGCTTGCTTAAGCAATTTTTGGGCTTGAAGATAGCTCAAAATTTTGATGGGATCACATTATCTCAGCAAAATTATGCTGAAGACCTACTATTAAAGTTTAATATGGCAGAATGTAAGGCTTCTCCGTTTCCATTCCTCTCAAGAATCAGTCTCGAGGAAGGAAATTCCACACCGCTTGCATATTGCAGTATGTATCGACAGTTGATTGGTTCAGTACTCTAATTGACACACTCAAGGCCTGATATTTCATATGCCATGAGTGCTATATCAAGGTATATGCAACAACCCCATGAGCTTCATTGGAGGGCATCCAAGGGGATCTTGCAGTATGTGCAAGGTACGAGACATTTTGGCATACATTATGCTGTAGATTCTGAGCTAGATTTCATTGGTTTTACTGATTCAGATTAGGAGGGTGATAGCATACATCGGAAGCCCACTTCTAGATATGTTTTCATGATTGTCTATGGCCCTATTTTCTAGTCAAGCAAAAATCCGGCATCCATTTCACTTTCTTCAACAGAGGCAGAGTATCGAGGGGCAGTCAATGCCTGCATTCAGGTAGTTTGGTTGCAGGGTATTCTTTCCGAGTTTGATTTTGGTAGCACTACTTCGACTATTCGATTTTTTTACAATCAAAGTTCTATTAAGATATCCACAGATCTAGTTCAATGGCAGACGTCCAAACACATTGAGATTCATATGCACTACATCCGAGAGTTGGTGCATGATCGTACCATCGTTCTAAAATATTGCCCTACTGATGAGCAAATTGTAGACATCTTCACCAAGAACTTCATTGAGAAGAAGTTCTCTTACCTCCATTCACTATTGGGGGTGAGTTCCATCATGGTGGAGACAGATTAGATCCATTTTTATGTTTAGCTTGAGGGGGGGCTTTCTTCCCACTGGGTTTTCCCTCTTTCCTCACTTAGCTTATTTTTAGCATATTTTGGATTATTGTATTTGGGTGACCTTTGGTCTAAGTAACTAGGGCCCTGCATTTTATTTTTTACATCATAGTATAGCTTGAGAGGGGCTGTTAGGATATCTCATCATTCAGTTATGTAATTTGCATGCATGCATGCACCTGCATGCTGCCCAATCACCAGGTTGATTGTTAGACTTTGAGCATTAATTCAACATACTCTAGGATCTTTACTGAGAGAATAACATGTACGACATATCAAGCATATCAAGCAATCACATAAGACAATGGACACATAGAGTTTCACTAGGGAAAACCATAATGGTGAAAAACCCCACAACTTTCTCAGAGATAGGAAGACCAAGGATATAACCAAAGTACAAGAGACAGTCTTCTACTGGAAGCTACTCCTCCTCCTCAACTAGTGCACCACTTTTCGAGTGATGTAAGAGTGAGTAATGAGATGATCAAATAGAGAGCTCCCGCTCTCTATTTATACTTGTCCTGTCCTTCCCAATAAACTAACAGGGATGACTTGTCTAACTCAGTCTAATAACCCATGGTTACATTAATCCAGGCCAACCCCTCAATAGGTGGTCTAATAACCCATCTCAGCAAGTTACGACACTTGTCAATATAAATGACGACACTTCCGTATAGAGGAATAATACCATCTCTATAGGAGTACAATATACATAGGTGAAATAAATTCTGAAGTTACATATACATCACCACTCCCTCTTAACTAGGAAGGTATTTATCGACACAGATCTGCTAGCAAAATTCTTCTTCTTTTGATCATCATCACTGGATCATCGTCATCGAATCATCATCATCGAATCATTGTCATCGTCACTGCTGCTGCTATCTCAATCAATCTCCAATCTACTCGTCATAGGAAGTTCTACAGAGCCAATATTTTTTCATACTGGATGTAGGCCTGCCACCTGAAGGTCTTCATCATCTACAGATCGAGCCCTTTTTCATGTTGGATGAACATCATGAACATCTCTGTGAGCAAGCCATCAAGTAGGTACACCTCAGGACTGATTACACTTCCTCTGCAAAACCTACAAGATCTCCCAGGACTGATTACACTGCCTCTGCAAAACCTGTAAGAGCATCTCAGGACTGATCATATGCCTCTGCAAAACCTGTGTACCATACTATCACATCATCGTCTCCAGATCATCATCATCGTCCATGGAGAACAACCAAGATGCACACACACAGCACTTACACTCACCAGCATGGGAGGACCAACCTGTTACCATCTGTGAAAGGCTCACAACACTTACATCAACGACCATGGGAGGACCAACCTACCACCATGTTGGAATGGCACAGCACTTACATCAATGACCATGGGAGGACCAACCTACCACCATGTCGGAATGGTACAACACTTACATCAACGACCATGGGAGGACCAACCTACAACCATGTCGGAATGGCCTAGCACTTATATCTTACCATGAGAGGACCAACCTACCACCATGTAATAATGGCTCCATCCCTTACATCTTACCATGGGAGGACCAACCTACCACCATGTAAGAAGGCTCCAGCCCTTACATCTACACCATAGGAGGACCAACCTACCACTATGTGAGAATGGCTCTTGTGCATCTATGTCTCCAGACTCATCACTTCCCCTTGGAAGTTATCTCGATCTACAATACACCAAGTCTCCCTCTGAAGTATTCAAACTTCACTCTGGCAAGTGGCTTGGTCAACACATCGACTATCTGCTCGTCCATCGCAACATAAAGGAGCTTCACTACTCTCTGCACCATAACCCTGATATAGTGATACTTGATCTCAATGTGCTTCTACTTGTCATGCAACACTGGGTTCACCGACAACTTCACACAAATTTGGTTGTCGCAATATATACAAGTAGCACTCAGCCGAAGATCAAACAAATCAAACAGTAGCTTCCTAAGCCATACTGCCTCACAACTAGTTGAACAAGCTACGACATACTCTGCTTTGGCTGTACTCAGTGCCACACAGGACTACTTCCTGCTAAACCAAGATATCATACCAGATCCCATACTGAAGCAACACCCCAAAGTGCTCTTCTAATCAATGGCACTGCCTGCCCAATCCCAATCAACATAACCCTCCAGGTTAAACTTTTGATTCGCCTCATACTTGAGCCCATAGTCAACTGTACCCTTCAGGTACCTCAAAATATGCTTTACAGCTATCAGGTGAACATGTCTCGGATCTATCAAGTACTGGCTCAAGGTGTTCACCGCAAAGCAGATATCTGGTCTTGTATTCGTCAGGTACATCAAGGACCCAATCATCGGACGATATATCGTAGCATCAACCAGCTCAGATGAAGCATCACACAAAAGCTTCAGGTTTGATGCCATAGGTGTGGCCATGGCCTTGCAGTCCATCATCCCGAAACTCTTCAGGATATCTACTGCATACTTCCCTTGTCCAAGGAAGATTCCATCTGTACTCTGCCACACCTCAATACCAAGAAAGTAGTGGATCATACCTAAGTCCTTCATCTCAAACTCGGCAGCAAGCTTCCTCTTCGTTTCAGCAATCAATCTATCCTCACCTATCATAAACAAGTCATCCACATACAATAGTAGTATCACTGGATTGCCTTCCTCAACCTTGTAGTAACGGTTGGAATCCGCTTTACTCTTGGTAAAGCCCAAATTGGATAGGAAGCCATCTATTCTTCCATACCGGGTCCTGGGTGCCTGTTTCAAACCATATAGGGCTTTCTTCAGTTTGCACACATGTGACTCTCGGTCATGTGTCTCAAGTGTATCTGGCCACAGGAGCAAAAGTATTTTCATAATCAATTCCTTCTTTCTGGGAGAAGCCACCAACTACAAACCTTGCTTTATATTTTTCTATGCTGCCATCTATAGCATGCTTGATCTTATAGATCCACTTGGAAGTCACCACAGACTTCCAATCTGGTCTTGGGACCACATCCCAAACATCATTGTTCATGATTGACTGGTATTCCTCGACCATGGCATCCTTCCATTCTTTCTTTTATGTTGCTTCTTCATAACTGGAAGGTTCTTTGTTCATTATGTCACCGAGTAGAGAAACATAGCTGGTATGTGATCTTGTTCTTTTCCTTTCTTTGTGTTCCTCTTCTGGAATACCAAACCTTTCTGCATCTTGGATGAGCTCTTTAGCCCATGCTGGTTTCCTCTTGTGAGAGTTCTTCTCACGGGGTGTATCTACAGGTTGTTCAACTTCCATTTCACGATCTTCTTCAGGAACTGCTTCATTCATGGTGGTGTCTTGAGTTCTGGATATTATGGGTTCTTCATTATCTTCAACTCGTGTTTTCTTTGATTTGATGTATGCCGAGGTTTCATTAAATGTTACATCCCTACTGATATCAATCTTCTTGAATCCTGGGAAGTAGATTCTGTAAGCCTTCGAGATTTCACTGTAACCCTCGAATATGCCCTTCTTTCTTGAAGGATCTAACTTTGTCCTCTTTTCTTTTGGGATGTGAGTGTATACTAGACAACCAATTATTTTGAGATGGATAACTTCTGGTTTCTTACCAGTGAATGCTTCTTATGGTGTTTTGTTGTCAAGTATTTTATGAGGTGTTCTGTTCTACACATATACAGCTGTCCTAGCTGCTTCAGCCCCTAAGTGCATAGGTAGATCCTGGTCATGAAGCATTGCCCTAATTGCTTCCATGATTGTTATATTCTTCCTTTCAGCAACCCCATTCTGTTGTGGATTGTAAGGAGTAGTCAAATCCCTCTTAATCCCTGAATCACTACATAGCTTCTTGAAGTCACCTGAAGTGAATTCTCCGCCATTGTCGGATCTGAAGATCTTGATCTTCATGTCAGTTTGGTTTTCTATAAAGGCTTTGAATTCCTTGAACTTGTCAAACACTTCATATTTGTTCTTCAAAAAGTAAACCCAAGTCTTCCTAGAGAAATCATCAATGAAGGAAACATAGTATACATACCCACTCAAAGAACTGGATGACATCATACCACATACATTAGAGTGAATGATTTCCAATATTCTTTTTGCCTTGCTTTCACTGCTTGGAAATGTCTTCTTTGTGTTCTTTCCCTTTGCACAACCTTTGCAAATGCCTTCATGCTTTGTCTGGATTTCAGGAAGACCTTCTACATATTTTCTTGCAATTGGCAATTCCCTCTGGTGCATATGTGCAAGCCTTCTATTCCAAAGTTCACATGGCTCTACTGAATCATGGACCATGGCTTGTTCTGGTTGGCCCTTCAATTTGTATAATCCTCCCTCTTTCTCTCCAATCACCACTGCATCATCAATAGTCTTACCCTTTGGCCACATTAGGACTTGGCCATCTACAAATGCAACCCTCATGCCTTTTGCATCCAATGTAGATATGGAGAGTAGATTCTTCTTGAGACCTGGAACATATAGTACATCTTTCATCTTCATAGACTTTCCACAGTCTAGTTTATGGGAGGCTTCAACACTCCCTTTTATTGGATACTGGTAGTCACCCCCAAGTTTGTGGTTTGATTCATGTTCAGATAGGTTCATAAACGATTCCTTGAATCCTGTCATGTGTTTAGAAGCCCCACTATCTATAAGCCAATCATTACTTCCATGAGTAATGGTTTCAGTGAGAGTAGAAATCAAAACATATTCTTCATCACTTGAAGAATCTTCACTATATTCTTTGGCCCTCTTCGTGGGAGGTTCATCATCCTCTGCAGCATGAGCATGATGTCTTATTTTGAAGTTATTATTCTTGTGAGAACCATCTTTCTTATTTCTAGGACAATCTATGGAATAGTGTCCTTTCTCATCACATGTATAGCAATGAGCATGGGTCATATTTCTTCAATTTTTGGGACTGTCGCTCTGATTCTGATGGTGATGTCTTTCTTTCTTGCCATGATGGTGAGTCTTTTTGTCACCATGAATTTTGGAGTGTGTTGTGAGAGCTTGGTCTTCATTCCCCATCTTCTCTTATCGAGCTATAATTCAAGCTTCTTCCTGTGAGCATTCTTCCCACAATCTACTGAAAGTGATAAGTTTCTTCCTAGCACAAATTCCTTGGATGAAGGAATTCCATGAACTAGGAAGGCCATTAAGAGTGGTCATTACCACTTCTCCATTTTCTATGTGTTCTCCTACAGTTTCAAGTTGTTCTTTTATCTGGGAGGCCCTTGAGAAATAAGACTACATAGTCTCTGCATTCTGGATCTTGACATTCTTCAATTGATTCCTCAAGGTCATCTTCCGATTTATGTTCTTCCCTTCAAATATCTTGGTCAGGGAATCAAAAATCTCCTTTGGTGTCTTTAGGGATGAGACATGGGGTATGAGATGATATTTGATAGAATCAACAATGATCCTCTTTGCCTTGACCAAGTTCTTCTTGTGAAGAGCCTTAGCCTCTTCTCCCTCTGGGACAGGGACCTCTTCACTTATGTAAGTGTCCAACTCATTTTCTTCCAGGATTAACCCAATCCTATACTTCCATGCTCATAAGTTATTATCCCCTTCAAGCTTATCCTCAAGCTTGGTGTGGTGAGACATCTTAAAGATTAATTCAAATGGAAATAGAGAAGATTTAGGTTTTACCACTTGATTTGCTGAAAACTGGATTGTCAGAGAAACCCTAAAAACTCAAACTTTGAATTTCAAACTTCTGAAAGGATAGAAAGATGTGCCTTGATGAGCTGATCAGCATGGTATATTCAAAACTTGATATCTGCAAAGTTTCACCCTTCAGAAATTCCTTATAGTCTTCTCGATTCACTAGGGAGGACCCTGAATTAGCGTTTGAGTTTCCCGAAGCTTCACCCAACCAAAAATCTCGATCCAAATCTCTAAACTTCGATTTTTCCAAGGAGCTTCCATCTATGTCCTTACATTTCAGAAATTCCTATTTTTGTGGAAACCCTAATGTTTAGGGCCAAAACTGAAAGTGTTCATAATTGAATTCTAATTGGACATAAAGATTCTCCTTGATGAGTAGACTCAATCTACCTTACTGCTTTTCCAAAATCTGTGGAGAGAAACCCAATAAACAAGAAACCCTATTTTTCGCCACTGCATAGTGTCTTCTTCTCAAGGAAGCTCCAAAACCATGTTAGATTTTGAGCATTAATTCAACATACTCTAGGATCTTTACTGAGAGAATAACATGTATAGCATATCAATCATATCAAGCATGTATCAAGCATATCAAGCAATCACATCAGACAATGGACACAGAGTTTCACTGGGGAAAACCATACAGGTGAAAAACCCCACAACTTCCTCAGAGATAGAAAGAGCAATGATACAGCCAAAGTACAAGAGATAGTCTTCTACTAGCAGCTACTCCTCCTCCTCAACTAGTGTGCCACTTTTCGAGTGATGTAAGAGTGAGTAATGAGATGATCAAATAGAGAGCTCCCACTCTCTATTTATACTTGTCCTGTCCTGCCCAATAAGATAATAGGGCCAACTTGTCTAACTCAGTCTAATAACCCATGGTTACATTAATCTGGGCCGACCCCTCAATAGGTGATATAATAACCCATCTCAGCAAGTTACAACACTTGCGACACTTGTCAATACAAATGATGACACTTCCGAATAGAGGAATAATACCATCTCTATAGGAGTATAGTATACATAGGTGAAATACATTCCGATATTACATATACATCAATATTGATGCCTCCAGCACCTAGTCCCTAGTCTTCCAGCACTTGGGAGTTACTTTCCACTCAGATTTAGCCCTCCTAGTCAGGGAGGCGCCCACTTCTCACCTTCCACTGCAGAAAGGCGCCTTTTTTCACCTACCAGTCCAGTTCAGTTCAGTTAGTTAGTGTCTTTCCTTGATTTGAGGCTAGACTGACTCCTAACTATTGTTTTCACTTCGATTGACCTCCGATGAGACTTGATTGCCTATTCTGAGTGAAGTTAACTCCTCATGTGCCCTCCACTGAGCCTCCATCCCTACATTAGTGCCACTTACCATCAATTACACTTATTACACTCAGTTAGACACCTGTCTAACAGTGACTTGTGCATTGATGACCACCACTGATTGATGATGAGGACTCCTAGTTGGAGCCAAGATACACCATGCAGTATATTCGAATGACCTCCTTGGCTAATTCGAATTGCTCACTCATTGTGACAGTATTGTATTTTAATTCTACCATTCTGGATTATAGAGCACTGATGCATCTCTCTTGCACAGTTTTTACTCCAAGTTGTTTTAGAAATAGTAAAAAGAGTTGAGCAGGATACCAAGGATACAGTTGTGAAGATGAGCGCAACGTATCAAGAGTTTGTTGCTAAGATAGCTCCGCAAGACAAAGAGCGGCTCTTGGAACCAGAAGTGGAAAGTGGATCGGGGAAGAGCCACATGTAAGTGTTAGGGGCCTATTGGGCTCAGCCCAAGTAAGGAATTTTTTGTTAAGACAATTTTGGGGAGCTGCGGAGTTACAACGCAGCCTAACTTCGGAAGGTAGGAACCGCGCGGCTAAGTGCTAGCTCCGCGAAGTGGTAGCAATGCATAGTGCCAACAGAGCACCTATTTTGGGCAAAGTTCAAGCAGAGGAAAGTGAAATTGTTATACCTCAATATTACACATTATGTATTAGTGTCGCATCCTTGCACTAGTGACCTAAACGACAGTTTCCCTTAAAGATCATCTGAACATTCAAAGTGAAAAGAACTGATTGAACACTAAAAGCAAAACCTTTTTCTGCCATCTTCCAACCCAACTTAGCCCTGTTTGTGAGCACTATCGCTCCCTACACATCTACAACGGCACGGTAGTCAACACTACCACGCATTGCTCCTTCTCTGGGGCGTGGTACTACCACATTATGCTCAGTTATAGGGGCGCGGTAGTCTGAAATTATCCTTTTTTCCTTGGAGTTTGGGATCTCAACCTTCGAGGAGATTTTGTTGGGATTACCACCTTTGGTTCGATCCTAACTCCTTCTTTGTTTAGTTGGCCTAATCCACTAAACCCTCCATAGATCCACACTTCTCTCTTGTTGGTTAACCTTCCCATGTGCTATAAGAGAGAGGCCTTCCATGAGCCAAAGGGAGGACTTTTGGGGCATCAAACCTATGATCTTCAGACTTCTACAGAGATAGCTGGAGGAAGCACTTGGAGCTGGAGGATTGGCTTGGATATCAAGAAACCTTTGTAAGCACTCTTCAAGTTTGTAATAAAAGATAACTTGTCTTGTTTTTCCCATTTCATGTGTATTGTATGGATCTTTGATATGAAATGTATCTAGTTTAGATTTGAACTTAACCTTTGCTTCAAGGTATTTGGAAGCTTGCGTGCTTGTCCTTTGTTTGATTTCAACAGGTTCTATATTGCAGCTTTGGGATCAAGAGCTAGAAGCGGGACAAACGTCGAATTGGAAGGTGAGTTACGTCTTTCATCTCTTCTGAATGCATTTAATCTTGTTGTGAAGATTAGTTCAGGAACTCAAGGTAGCATTTGTTTCCTTTTTGTCTTAGCATAGATTCAGTGCATATTGCTTTATTCTAAGAGAGTTTCTACCTATCCATAGGAAAAAATATCTACAACAAAAACTAGCGACTCCACTGGCGACCAAGTTTTTTTTGTAGATATTTCTCCCTATGGATAGGTAGAAACTCTCTTAGAATAAAGCAGGATGCATTGACTCTATGCTAAGACAAAAAGGAAACAAATGCTACCTTGAGTTCCTAAACTAATCTTCACAACAATATTAAATGCATTCAGAAGAGATGAAAGACGTAACTCACCTTCCAATTCAACGTTTCTCCCGCTTCTAGCTCTTGATCCCGAAGCTCCAATGTAGAACCTATTGAAATCAAACAAAGGACAAGAACGCAATCTTCCAAATACCTTGAAGCAAAGGTTAAGTTCAAATCTAAACTAGATACATTTCATATCAAAGATCCATACAATACACATGAAATGGGAAAAACAAGACAAGTTATCTTTTATTACAAACTTGAAGAGTGCTTACAAAGGTTGCATGATATCCAAGCCAATCCTCCAACTCCAAGTGCTTCCTCTAGCTATCTCTGCAAAAGTCTGAAGATCATAGGTTTGATGCCCCAAAAGTCCTCCCTTTGGCTCATGGAAGGCCTCTCTCTTATAGAACATGGGAAGGTTAACCAACAAGAGAGAAGTGTGGATCTATGGAGGGTTTAGTGGATCAGGCCAGCTAAACAAAGGAGTTAGGATCAAACCAAAGGCGGTAATCCCAACAAAATCTCCTCGAAGGTTGAGATCCCAAAGTACAAGGAAAAAAGGCTAATTTTAGACTACCGCACCCCTATAACTAAGCATAACGCGGTAGTACCGTGCCCCAAAGAAGGAGCAACACATGGTAGTGATGACTACCGCACCCTTGTAGATGTGCAGGGAGCGGTAGTGCTCACAAACAGGGCTAAGTTGGGTTGGGAGATGGTAGAAAAAGGTTTTCCTTTCAGTGTTCAATCGGTGTTTTTCACTCTGAATGTTCAGATGATCTTTAAGGGAAACTATCGTTTAGGTCGCTAGTGCAAGGACGCGACACTAATACATAATGTGTAATATTGAGGTATAACAGATGCCCCCTAAAGTGTGAGGTCAGAAGAGACTGATGGCCGAAAGACTTTACAAATATGGTTCGGAGATAGCATCGAGGGGAGCAGCAAGGAGCTGAAACAGAAACAAAATGTCAGATATACCACCGAGGCGGGCATTCCCATGCTTGAAAACAAATGACTCAAAGCATGGCTGCCGACCAATACATTGCAGATCCATGAGTACTGAGATGATATAAATTGTAGAGAAATCATGGCTACTATGAACAAGCGTAGATCCATGAGACAATAATACCACAGCCATGACCAATACATAAGTGGATCTGTGTGACAATACAGAAAAATCTTCATTGCAACCTGGACGTAATCAAAACACAAAAGGGTGTCCAAGGTCTTCTACCCGATCGCAAACGATATGAATCTATCCATGTGATTGCAAGATGTTGAAGTTGAACATGGTAGAAACCATTTGATTACCGATCAATGATGTGAACCGTTAACAAATGCCAGGTAAATCACCAATGATGACAATGATCCCCAAGGTATCTATAGTACATCTCAACGAAATGCGAATAAATGAGTTGATGTCGAGCATTTGAGAGATAATTCAATCAGAGGTCAATGATGAAAACCTACTATTGAATACGAGGAAACTTGCCATTGAGGCATGCAGGAACCAAGGTACTAGTGGTTGACCCCTAAGCCTAATTTCTGGATAGTGATTTGGTGTCGACAGGAATAGACTCGTCAAAGGTGGGCCATAATGATTCCCACATCATCGACACAAAATCAGAACGAGAGATAGTATGGACCAATGAAACAATAGAATATGTACTGACACAAAGGGAAGGTTTGACATGAAGTGGAGGTGGACTCAAGGTAATAACCCTTTGAAACATATAACAGCATGAAACAGAGCCTGGCAGCAAGGACTACTTGAACAGACAAAACCACAGGAAGTGTGAACTCATAGCAATAATGAGGACGCATGATCATAATGATGACACTATCAGCAAGACTGACTACCCAAAACAGACAAGGTGAGGATGCATGCCATGTTCAAAGGTGATGACTCACAAGCTGCCAAAAAGGTAAACTTGACTCACTTTCCCATTTTCCCCCGACATGATGGACGAGTACCTCTTTGTTGTTTTACGAGCTTGAGGAGGACAACATATGCTCGGTATAGATCATCTCATAGATGAGTCCAATCTCACATGTTTTTTGAACCTGAGAAAGGAGGGGTTCGTCCCAAAGTGGGCCCTTCGATGTTGAATTTTAACGAGTACAAGGAAGGAAAACTTGGTCGTCATTTCATGTTTAGAGAGTCTGAAAAGAACTAAAAAGACTCCAACGGTCCTTTTTCATAAATTTAGCCTCATCACTTGAAAAAGGGTAAAAAAACGCGGGAGAGGACTCTTCCAGTCATGATTGGCTGGAGTATTCATTTTTCGTAAGCAGTGCCCCCTAATCCGAAAAAGGGGTAAACTATCACTAGGGAGATGATCATTCAAATCCTTTTACAAGCGTGAATGAATCAATTTTGCTTGGCCATCTTTTCCTATTTTAGGAGTCTGAAAAGAGTTTAAAGAGGAATCCATGTACAACTTTGTCATGGTTGATGACCAAGTACGACAAAGGAAAAGTAAAGTCGGCACAGTTCCTTTTCCGTAAATAGTCTAGCGAGGCCGGATAAAGTGATAAACCTATACTCATTAGACACACCTTTTTACTCCAATTGTTTAACTAGCACGATAATGGTATCAAAAGCACTCAGAATCTTTTTCATGTTTGGATCCAGAGCACGAAAAAGGAAAAGTAAGCTCAAACTACTTTTCATGTTTTAACCAGAGCATGAAAAAGGAAAAGTAAGCTCAAACACCATCTTACTGTTTTTAACGAGCTCGAAGATAGGTTGGAAGAATGCTCATGATGTCTTCTTCATTTTTTAACGAGCTTGTAACATAAAATGAACTATGCTCAGGATAATTTTCATGGTTTAATGAGCTCGAAACCTAAAAAGGAAAGTATGCTCGAAAATGTTCCCAATGGTGAACTTCTTCCCGTCATGAAATCAAAAGGTTGGTACATGCCCCCAGCATGATTGCTAGAAGTAAGTGACTTAGCTCCAATGTGGTGTAGAGAGGCGATCGAGTTGAATTCAACGTAACTTCCAGAGGTTGAAGACATGCCCCCAAGCTTCATTTCATTCACCTAAAGTATAGGCAGGTGAAAAGAAGGTTCAGGTACTAAGTCTACGAGGAGACTCGACTCAAAGGGAAAGGATATGTTTCATTTTTTAACGAGCTTGACATAGGAATAGAACTCTGCTCAAACTACTGGTTTCATTTTTTAATGAGCTTTGAAGCCAATGGTAAACTCTGCTCACGGTTAAGGCCCATTGACGGGTTCCTTCCCAACATGATGACCAGAGGTTGGTAAATCCCCCAACATGATTGCTAACAGCTAAACATGCCCCCCAAGCTTCGTTTCGTCTTACTACTCTTCTTCCTTACCCAAAAATCCTGGCTACTAATCCGAATGTGTTCACTAGGGGGGGTAGGGAGAACCAGGACCAAGTGACCCAGGCAGATGAAATGAAGGTTCAAATCCTAACTCTGGTTAGAGACTCGAACAAATGGAAGGGAGATCTATTTCATTTTTACACAATCTTGAAAATAGATAATAACAATGCTTGAAAGGGTCCTTTTATTTTTTAACGAGCTTAAAACAGAAAGAAAGTATGCTCGAAGGTAGTTTCATCTTTACGCAAGCTTGAAATTGAAAGTAAACTATGCTTGGGATTGATTTCATTTTTACACAAGATCGAAACCAACATTAAACTGTGCTTGAGGGTCGGTTTCATTTTTTAACGAGCTTGAAACAAATAATAAACTATGCTCATAGGAACCTATTTCATTTTTTAACGAGCTTGACATAGAAAGGGAACTATGTTCATGGTGACCTGTTTTATTTTTTAACGAGCTTGACACACAAAGGGAACTCTACTCAATTTGATGGTTGGTTTCATTTTTACACAAGCTTAAAACCAAAAGTAAACTATGCTTGAAATGATGGTTGGTTTCATTTTTACACAAGCTTAAAACCAAAAGTAAACTATGCTTGAAATGATGGTTGGTTTCATTTTTACACAAACTTAAAACCGAAAGTAAACTATGCTTGGGATGATGGTTGGCTTCATTTTTTACACAAGCTTAAAACCAAAAGTAAACTATGCCTGAGAAAATGGTTTCATTTTTTAATGAGCTTGACACCGGAATAGAACTTTGCTCCAAGTGTCCCCCCCCCCCCGAGGGGAAGAAACCACTAAAACATGTGGAACATTTAGGGAAGTATGGTGACTAGGAGTCATGCGATGAGTGGGCGTCACAAAGGAAAGATGATCGATGGTCACAACATTCCCATGATGGGGAAAATACATCACTGGAAAGAGTGAGGACACTACAGCCTTCATTGCATAGACGTAATCACGTCCAAGGAATAGATTAAAATCTAGGGGACCTTGGACGACCATGACATCAATACAAACATTTTTCCCTCCCAAATTGATATGTAACTGAGGAAGGGACCCTAAAGGTCCAGTAGGCCTTCTATTGAAAGCCAGTATCTGGTTAGTGACAGGCACAAGCCGAGGAGAACCTAAGGCTTGCCAAGCAGTTGAGGATAGAATACTAACAGAAGCTCCTTCATCAACTATCGTACAAAAAATTTCTTTATCAGAAAAAAAATTTCTTTATTAGACCATTCCAATCAAAGGAAATAACCTTAGTACTTGGAGGGGGTCTTGCGGAAACGGACAGGGTTTTCCCTTGCCGAGGACAGTATAAACCGATAAGGAAAACATCAGCGGTTTCCAATTCACTCTCGCTTGGAAGATAAGAATGAGACGAAGATTGTGTCAAGGCGACTGCTTCAGTCTGGACTTTCTCCAATGAAAGAGTAAGATCGAGTGGAGATGACAGCGACTCGATCACTTCACTCTCAGAAGGGAGAGTGGGATCAATTGCAGATGAAACTGAATTGATCACTTGGTCAACCAACGGGGGGTCAAGGGACAACTTACTATCGTTTGTTGGAGGCACCAGTTGAGAACTAGTAATATCTTTCAACCACCTCGAGGCTTCATCAATTCTTGGACAAAGGAAAGTACGCTGCATACCCTTGCATATCAAACAGGGATATAGGACTTTACCCTTCCAACCCTTCACCAAGGGGTCACTGGTTGAGGGAGTGTCATCGACATGATGGTCAGAGGTCGACAATACAAGTGGTTTGGGTTTTTTAGACCACACTTCTGACACACAGGAAATACTGGGGCAATCCTTGAGAAGGTGATCACCCTTGCAAAGTTTGCAAGGGAACTTGGGCTTACGAGGTGTTTTCATAGAATGAGTGCCATTAGAGGCAACTAGTTTACGCTTGGTTTCTTTCTTATCCTTTTTCTTCTTAACTTTCCTTTTCTTCTTCTTCTTATCCACCAGATTACTAACATTATTGCTTTGATCAAGTGAGTAAGAAGGAACGGAAGAAGATTCATCTGACGAAGAAGGGGAAGGATTAGTTTGGGATTGACTCTCTCGTGGTGGAGAGTTAACATTTGAAACATTGGGTACAATCGGAATCACCGGATTGAATAACCATACCGGTAATCCTATGGTTAATCCAGGAAGATTTAACATGGCAATAAAGGGAGGACCAATATCTCCAACTGGAGGAAAAGTAAAAGGTACCCCTTGAAAAGGGGTCTCCGGATTGGTAGTCCCGGAAGGAGCATGGGTGCATGGAGGTCAATTCTCCATGAAACAAAACTAAGTGATGTGGACGAAGTCTTGTTAAAAAGAACTCAAAACCCTCAGGCAACCGAGCGTGCAAAAGGGGAGCTAGGAAAAGACAAGGCTCACAGTCCAAAAGAGCAAGCTCAAAAAACTATGCTAAGGCCGCTACCACAGTAAGTGAGCTGTACAACAAAACGGCCAGAATGCCAACAAGCATCCCTACAAAGAAAAAGACACTCTACAAAGATGAATTAGCAAGCAAAACCTCCTAACTAAGAGCTGGAGACCTCAACAAGTTGTATCCTTCTCAAGGTGATGAAATCCAACTCGAATAATACAAAATGAGAGACCAATAATGGAAAGATATCCCTCTACCGAAAGGAATCCTGGGCAAAGAGCCTTAGTAGAAAAGTCACTAAGCTACCTCGTTCATGACACGTCGGAAAAGGTTTTCGGCACTTGTACCTTATCACCCTTGTATCACCAGTATGGTGGCCGGAGAATACAAGGAAGACAATGATCGATGTTTCCTTAGGGATAAGTGGAGTGCGGCATTCCACAGAGTCCGTTCGGTTCTCGATCTCGCGGCGGTTTAACCCCTGAAAGTTTAAAACAGTCAGGAGGCCCCTCCACAAACTGGTGTATAACCGTGTCAACAAATACTAGAGGATTTTAGTTCCCTGAAGACAACGACTATGTCTTAGATGAAAAATGACAAGGGGAAATTATTTTGATGCCTATCCCCGGTGTCCTACCTAACTACCAAATTCTTTTGATTTCCTCAAGTGAGGTTAATGTTGGTTTAGTTAGGGAGATTAATTTTAGAGGGTGTCTTACACAATCGGGTTATGGAAGTGCAACTTGATGGTGTTGTGACGACTCAAACCATGCAAATGAAGATGAATCGAAATGAGCCTTTCTCTTTGATGAATACTAGCTAAAGTAAGGAGGAATTATTTCCGTTCCCAATATGCAGAACCCAATGCACATGCAATTTTATTCCTTTTCAAAATGATAGAAAGAAGTAAAATATGTACCCAAAACTAACCCAAAGCAATGAAAAATTTCTTCATATGAACACCAAACGTAACGATTCTAATCCATTTCTTATCTTTTCACACTTGAAAAAGACACATCCAAGCTACGGAAAGAAAGATTCTACAAACGTTTCCAATTAGATGGAAGACAAAGAAAAGCACTCAACAATTCTATCTTTAACTCGAATGTACATGAATCTGAAACAAGCCTTTCTTCTTCTTTTGAATTTGAGACCAAGAATTGCAAATGATCAAATTAAAGCAAGAAGAACATATATTTTTTCCAGTTTCATGAATATAGCAAAAGAGTGACAAAACCAAACTTCTCTTTGGACTAAAGCAGAGATAAGGAATCAATCTTTCCCAACAATCATTAGATAGGATGTAAAGGAAATAAGATTCCAAGCAATCCAAACACACCAAACCAAAAAATGATCTCAAAACCTTAATATGGGTCAAAATGACTGTAGGATGCACAATTCATGGCCCCCCCTAGCCATGAGGGGGGATTTTTTTTTTTAAATAGAATCCATTTCGCTTAAAAATGCAAGCAAAACACTAGTGTTTACTCAAAGGGCCAACATGGATCCAAATCTCGAAAAGACCCAAAAATAACCAAACAAACCAAATAAAAACACTTTCCAGGAATTACCGCGGGCATGCAGGATACCTGGGCGTGGTACTGATAGACTACCGTGCTCTAGACAGTGGTTAAGGCACGGTACTACCTCTCTGTAGGTAGTTACGGGGGTGCGGTAGTGTGAACAGAGGGAAAGAGGCAGAATTTTGAGAAAAGATTTTGACTTTTCAAGGGTTTGCCAACCCAGAGGACTTATTGATCTGTAACAGAAGTCTAATGCAGAGAACAGGGAAGTGAATGAGGGTGAAAGAACCCAATTCTTACAATCAATGAGTGAAATTGAAATCAAACTTCACAAGCAAAGAAAAATGGATTCAAGTCCCCAGCGGAGTCACCAGTTCTTGTTGTAGATATTTCTCCCTACGGATAGGTAGAAACTCTCTTAGAATAAAGCAAGATGCACTAACTCTATGCTAAGACAAAAAGGAAACAAATGCTACCTTGAGTTCCTGAACTAATATTCACAACAAGATTAAATGCATTCAGAAGAGATGGAAGACGTAACTCACCTTCCAATTCGACGTTTGTCCCGCTTCTAGCTCTTGATCCCGATGCTCCAATGTAGAACCTGTTGAAATCAAACAAAGGACAAGCACGCAAGCTTCCAAATACCTTGAAGCAAAGGTTAAGTTCAAATCTAAACTAGATAAATTTCATATCAAAGATCCATACAATACACATGAAATGGGAAAAACAAGACAAGTTATCTTTTATTACAAACTTGAAGAGTGCTTACAAAGGTTGCTTGATATCCAAGCCAATCCTCCAGCTCCAAGTGCTTCCTCTAGCTATCTCTGCAGAAGTCTGAAGATCATAGTTTTGATGCCCCAAAATTCCTCCCTTTGGCTCATGGAAGGCCTCTCTCTTATAGCACATGGGAAGGTTAACCAACAAGAGAGAAGTGTGGATCTATGGAGGGTTTAATGGATCAAGCCAGCTAAACAAAGAAGGAGTTAGGATCGAACCAAAGGTGGTAATCCCAACAAAATATCCTCGAAGGTTGAGATCCCAAAGTCCAAGGAAAAAAGGATAATTTCATACTACCGTGCCCTTATAACTGAGCATAACACTGTAGTACCACGCCCTAGAGAAGGAGCAAAGCATGGTAGTGATGACTACCGTGCCCTTGTAGGTGTGTAGGGAGTGGTAGTGCTCACAAACAAGGCTAAGTTGGGTTGGCAGATGGTAGAAAAAGGTTTTGCTTTCAGTGTTCAGTCAGTGTTTTTCACTCTGACTGTTCAGATGATCTTTAAGGGAAACTGTCGTTTAGGTCGCTAGTGCAAGGACGCGACACTAATACATAATGTATAATATTGAGGTATAACATACCTGTTTTGGGTATGGAGCAGTGTGAATTCATATGAAAGCAACCTGTCAGTTGGAGTGGAGAAAAATGGGTAGAAGCTAAGGCACAAGGTCAACATCGACGGGCAGGCTAGAGGGACAGAAAGAAACATGCCACGATGCATTGTTACCATTTCAGGAAGGATGCGGTTGTCAGAAGGGCGTGTGGGCTACGAGTGGTCCAGCAGAATGGCCAGAAGCATGTGGAGTAGTTGTCGACTGCGACAAGACGAGTCGGTGGGTAACCGCGGCAGTTTTGGGTAACCTTAGAGTTTTGGCCCACTTGATTGTAAAGACATGAATTACGGGCACTATCTATAAAAGGGCACATTTTGTAAGGGAAAGGGTTATTCTTCACTGAGTTGTTGAATATAGATGAACATTGATCTCTATTGAGAGACATTTTTGTAAAAAGTATCTGCAAGCTACGTGCAGAGAGACCTACTAAAGAGAGAAGAGAGTCTCCAACTAAGTGCGCAGACTGGAACTGTTCTACCCTTCCCATTGATAATATAACAACAGTTCCTGTGGACGTCGCTCCCATCCTAGGGGTGGACCATGTTAAATCATCGTGTTATATGACTGATTACGTGTTTGCCTCTGTGTATTTTCTTATGTTGAATGATCAAGATCTTGTTTATGAGTTCATATGTTCTTGCTTTTATATGTATTCGCCATAAGGATAATGATGGGAATAATATGTTAAGTATCGACATATATGAATGAATGTTAAATGCACCAGTATTTCTGATTTAGATGAATGCATGAGTTTATCGGGTAACACTTAATCTAGCGAAGTTTGTAGGGTGTGATTCCTTGCAGCGCAGCACTGGAAGTGTGTTGTTACTGCATAGTTCACCATATTGTATGAGTTTGGAAGGTTTGCAGTCTATTATGCTGTTGAATGCATCATTTTACACTAAGTAAAGTCTATCAAAAGGGATAAGTACCGAAGAGGAAGGGCAGTATTTAATTGCTCTATCCTATTGTCGAAGATCCATCCCGCATCGCGCAGTCCTTGGATGCACGATAACATAAACATTAACTGCGAATATGGAGAACTTCGCACAGTCCCCAGTCCACAGCGCTAGTCCTGTAGCACACTGCTCGCCAGTTTGTCGAAGTGTGCATCACTTGGTTGTGGAAGCCTGATTCTGCAACCTCCCCATTATCTTCACCTCGGGTGAGACCCCAGTCTACTCGCAGACTGTTGCTAGAAGGGACGGTGAAAAGGGGTTTTGTTGGTTCCTCGAACCACGCAGAACCTGAGTATTTCTAGAAAACCTGAAGAACAGTTAAGACAAGCAACACATTCAATAACACAGAGTCTTATAAGCACAGTCAGATTGTACTCCTGCCCCTTCTTTCTAATTTCTCCCAATATTCATTCGATGTTCCAATGGGTTGTGTACCCGGATCCACAACAATCCACTATTCTTGATCTATAAGAAGGTCCTCCATTTTGAGCTTCCATAACTCAAAGTTATGGCCATTAAATTTCTTGATCTCAATTCTTGAACCACTTGCCATTTTATTTCAATGCACAAAGCAACACTGCAAATCTCCCACTGAACCCATGTTTATCACAGACCCAAGATCTATCAACTGCGTTGAACCCTCAACAACAAAGGAGTCCCCCTGAAGCCAATAATTGATCTCTGATACAACATGAAATTTTTAAACCTATGCATAGGAGAAAAGCATACATATTCTTTTAGGCAAAAACAATGATTACACCACAACATTCACAAATAATACACAGAGATTTACCATGGAAACCCTTAACTAGGAAAACCATCAAAACTTAGAGTTCCACCTCTTATTTTCTCATATTTATTATTAAGCACTTACAATACAAATATAGGTCTTTTGCAACATCCAAAATTATAATCTGTAAACCCATATTAGAAAATAGACTCCAATCCCTTAACTGGGATTAAATTACATATTTTTATAAAGAACACAAAAATAGGCCGAAAATAACCCAAAAAATTTCAATGGTGGGCATCGTTAGGTGCGCGGTGAAAGGAGCACCCCTCCCACACACACATGCAAATAATATAACACATACCCAATAAAAATATCCAAGCAAGTTGTTTTGTAAGAGTAATTTTCCACCTAACTATGGGAATTCTATCTAGCACATATTATTTCTACTGAGAGCTCACCCCCAAGTTGGGCTATGATGCCACCAAGGCGAAAGAAACACCTTTAGGATTCTCTCTCTCATCTAACCACCCATAGGTTCTAAGGTTCACACTTTGCAACAAAGTATTAAGTTTCCCATAGGACCCCTTTCATCTTCCCCTCTAATGGAATCATAGCTCCTATAGTTCTCTTTACACTGCCATTTTGGACCATTTTATTATTTACCCAACATAATAATTACATAGATTTAGAGTTAGAATGACAAGCCAACCATTTAGTGCAAATAAAAATATTTAGATCATGCATTTCTAGTCATGCACTAAGTGGTCCTTGGCCTTGAGCTCCACACTAGGAATCGATACTATCATTTTTACATCATTTACATAGTTTTGATTCAATACATTCCAAGTCAAAATTGGGGTTACTACACCAAACATCATGGATGGATCTCCTTAACGGAGAAATTAGAAAGCATAAAATGATATCCTTTTATTTATGGAGGAATTTCAGTAGAGTGACAACGTGTTTTTGATATGGAAATTGTGTGTGTGGAATGGTGACACTGAGGGATTTTTATAGGAAAAAATGTTGTTAAGAGAAATATCTAGATCCAATGTGTATGCTCTTTATCTCCTTGGTTTCTTAGTGGATAAATTGAGTTTTTTTAAGTTAGATTTGTTATTCGTTTTGGATCATGTCAAGGGTTGTGTCCACATTTGGCCCGTACTTCATTAGGGAAGTAGGAAATGACAAATTTTCACTTGAAAATAACTTTTTGGGGCCAAGTCGTGCCTCTTGGGGAAATAGTAGCGACTGGGTTGCGCTTTTCGAAGGAAAAGTAGTGATCTCAATTTTTATGGTCAATTTCAGGTCTTGAATTTCATTTTTTGGGGATTTTATTACTTTCTCAAGAAATATGGATGGAATGAGATGGGAAAATGGTGTTTATACTACCAATAATGATGTGTAATGATTGTTGAATTTTGGTTTTCATTGATGTCAAATAATTTCAAAGAGGATGTCAACTGATTTAGTGTGAGTCATTGATATCAACCGATGTCAAAATGGATACAACATTCCTACAACAGTGTGAAGAAGTACATGGAAACCACTTTGAAGGAGTGTTTGTGCAAGATGATGAAGGACATGGATGCTAGTGTCAAGAAGTATATCTAGAAGGTGCATTCAATATAAATAAGTGTGTCCAAGGATACATCATGTATGACGAGATTGAAGAAATACATAAGCAATATACATCATGCAGAATTCAACTCAAAGAAGAACACAAGTAATGTATCCTACTACATGTTGTATCCGTGCAGAAGACAAGTCCACCATGTCACATACCTTCATGGTAACAATCAAAAGACTGGTTGGACAATGGTACATGTGCACAAGTATCCAAGGATTTGGTTGAGAAAATAATACAAGTGTGCAAGCTTGTTGAAAGAAGTCTTTAGTATGCACAAGCATTGCTTGGTTAAAGTTTGGAAGTGCGCTAGTAGTAAGAAACAACAAATGGTTGGACAAACCTGAAAGCGCGCAAATTTAGACAATCAAATGATGATTTCACTTAGTGGAATGCGCAGAAGATCCTAGAAGGGTACAGTGGTTGAAGTAAGTCTATGATAAAATTTCACAACCAATAGTACAATAGGTGCGCAAGTCCCAAAACTGATGACAAGGAAAAGTTCAAAGTTCCACCAAGTAGAAGATGGATTAGGTGCATAATTCACAAAGTGTCAATGCATCAAGTGCGCATTACTCACAAGTGATGAAGTGGTAAGGGTCAAAGTCCCACCAAGTATAAGTTGTAGTATGCATAGATTCTGCAAAGCAACAATATGTCAAGGGAGCATTACCCATAAGGGATGGTACAATAAAGGTTGAAGATACACCAAGTTCAAAAGCATGGATGTGCACATATCTCAAATGATGGTACAAGTGCAAGAGTACACCACCAAGGTGTAAAGTCCCACTAAGTTGTGGACCATGAAGTCACAAGACACACAAAGGATGACACATCAATAGCACAGAAGATGGCACGTGGAAAATGCATAATCCGTGAGGTTTGGAAGGAGGGATGCCACGACCAACTTGTGGACATATAATCCATGCATCACTTGTATAAATAGAGATGCAAGTTGGAGATTTGAAGTAAGCTTGATGAAAAGAGCATAAGAGCTTCAAGTGTTTGTTGCAGTTTGATATTTGGGGAATCAAAGGGCTCGAGGATAGAACATAATGATATAGCAAGGAGCCAAGAAGCACACATGCAGTAGAATGCAGTTTTGATGGTGCACATAATGATGCCATAGATCTATGGCTAATGCGCAAGTACTGAAAGGAATCAATATTGAAGTGTGCGCATTATAGACAGCACACTAGTAGTCACAGATGTTGAAAGACAGAAGCACAGAGGCAGAAGAAAAGTATACCAGATGATGCACATATGTCTAGCTGATGCATATGAGAAGTGAAAGTGTGCAAAGTTGAGATGATCATCTAATGCACGACGACAGAATAATAGTAGGATCTAGTAAGTGCATCATGATTGAGATGATATGAGACAAGTTCGTTAAACCGAAAGGACGAATATTTTGATGCACAGGTTCTCACAGATTGTCTAAAATACTGTGGCACTTATATAGAACAGACCCATCAGTAAGTGCGCAGTCCCATATGTTACTATTGCATTATTTCATAACAACAAACTATCAATTGAAAGCACAATATCAGTTGGTGAAAGCAGTAGTGCTGTAGCAGAACGAAAAATCATACCTCAGCATAGACTGCAGTATCAGCGAGCACATAGTACATTAAGTAAGACATCAAAAGAAGTGTGATTAGTGAGGAATGAGAAGTCAAGTGATGTATGCATATCAGAGACAGAGAATCTACTGCATATGAAGGTAGTGCATAGTAGAACAATTTTTAGAAGATCAGATGAGTGCATGGAATTGAAGTTCAGTAAGACATAATTATACTTTGGACATTAGGGCAGCTAGACGGTGCAAGGATACAAGGAGTTGGAGCTTCCTTCAGGTTGGATCCATGAAAACAGGTGGTCGTTTCCTCTTTCCAGTTGGTGCTGGAGAAATATAGGGAGTTGTAGCTTCCTTCAGGTATAATCCTATAAAACAAGGGGTTTCGTGCCTCCCTCTAGTTTGTGCTGGTAAACACAGGAAGTTGGTGCTTCCTTGAATGTATTCTTTATCACTATAAAGAAGCATTCCATGGTTTTCTCCCGATTGGGTTTCCACGTCAAAATTTATATGTTATGTGTCTTGGTGAATTTATGGATGAATTTTTTATTTATTGATTCATAACTGAAGATAAGAATTAAGTTAATGCTAATATGTTTAAGAAGGTAAAAATTATTGATAACTGCGCTGATACTGATTCATCCCCCCTATCAGTATTAAATTGATTCCAACAATTGGTATTAGAGTGGGTGTCTTCAACAACAGATTAACATCTGGAAGATAGATCATTGCGCATAAATGGATAAGCAGGAAGGCCTTTCCACCAATAGGGAACCAATGTTTGACGACACCAATTATATTTTTTGGAAGGTTCGTATAGAAGTTTATCTACAATCATTGGGAGCATATGTTTGGAAATCTATTGTCAATGGCTATGATGTCCTAGCAGTTGCACTAGTTAATCTAGCACAAAGGATAATCTATGAAAGTAATGAAAAACCCATAAATGCTCTGCTATGTGGCTTGCCAAGTGATGGAGTTTTCAAGGTTTTGCACTACACATCAGCTAAGGACTTTTGGGACAAACTCAAAGGTATCTATGAAGGTGACGATAAGGTAAAGAAATAAAAATTGCAAAACTACTTTGGGAAATTTGAATCACTGATGATGAAAGATGAAGAGAACATTACATCCTACTTCTTAAGAGTATATGAGATAGTCAATGCTATCAAGAGTCTCGGGGTCACACTAGACTAAGAATCAGTGGTGCATAATATATTGAGGACTTTTCCTCAAAGATTCAATGTGAAGGTGTTTGTCTTATAATATTGAGCTAATCTTGAAGACCTGATGAACGATGAAATTCATGGGATTCTCACTGCATATGAGATTTGAATTGAGAAAGAGCCTCCCCTCAGAAAGGAATCCACTTTTAAATCCATAGGAAAGGATAAGTATGATCATGAAAAAGATTGTTGTGATGAATCAGAGGATGAAGAATCAAACTTTGTTAAGAAATTGAAAATAGGACAAGGTAAGTTCAAAAACAAGTTACCCTTCAAATGCTTAAGATGTGGAGAAGTAGGCCACTATGCCTCAAATTGTCCCTTCAAGGAAAATGGAGACAATGCTAGTGATGAGGAATCTAGGTCGTATGTTCGGAAAACTGCACACTCACAACATTGAACCAAAAATAAAATAAGGATTCCAAAACATAGGAAGTGTCTGTACACCAAGGAAGGAAGCAACGTATCTAAAGGAAGTGACTGTGACGTAGAACCTAAAAAGTAATCCTCATGGTTCATGTAGTAGAAGAAAGCAAAGATGAAAGAAACAAGAACATTTCGAAGAACACTCCAGTTACATGGAGCAATTCAGGTTAAATAGAAAAATACTTCTTCAGTGGATCGTTTAAAACACCTCCTAATCCAATTACAAATCCACATCCTGTAGCAGAGGTAAATACCAATAGTCAATCCAATGATGATGAAGATACTGCAAATATTAACTAGGAAGGTGAATTGATTAGCACCCAAGATTACTTGAATGAGTCAAAGAATAAGATTAAACTCTTGCAAGAACAATTGTCAAAGTATGAATAACAAGACATACCGTGTTAGGAATTTGTTGTTGCAAAAATTCGTGAAAAAATGACGAGCTATGAAATTCATCTGAGTTGTGCTCAAGACAAGGTGGTATTTCTTGAGAAATTGAGATATGCTTTGAAAGCTTCATTGGAAGAATTGGTGCAGAAAATTAGGATGTTGACAAGTCAACTTGAGGAAAAGGATGAAGTATTATCTAACTTAGAAGACAAACCGACTGAGATAAAGAGAAAGAAACAATTTTGTATTGTAAGCATCAATCCTATCTGTGCACAATCAGAAAGTGACAAGGCATAATCTGAATATGAAGTGCAGAACAAGTTAAAAGAAAACACATCAATGCTGAACAGGATTATGAAGGATCAAAGACCACCAGAAGACAAAGCATGTCTTAGTTATGTAAAGACACCAAAGAAGGTCCGCAACAAAGAACATTTCTCAAATCATGATAATTCCTTCAGGTATGATGATTCCTTCAACTTTAGATCTTTTCAATTTCCTAACCAAAGAAGGATCAATAGTGTGAGGTGCACAATATGCAATCGCTTTGGTCATATTGAAAAATAATGTCAAACTGTGATATGCCTTTCATGTAATGGTTTTAGAAATAAGCCCATGTACCGTCGAAGAGTAGTGAATTATCCAGATGTAGAATTATTGTGCAAAGATAATTGCATTCAAAAGGACTTGTTATCACATATATAGTAGTCTGGCTACCATATTCTATTTTTTCAAATTCCAGTAGACTTTTCAGCCAGTTCCCTTACTTTTGAGATGCTGAGATGAGCATCTACATATGGATCACTATTTTATATTGGACAACAGTATATTCCCATGCCATGACTGAGTCTCAGGAAACTCAAATTTGAGGACTAGTCTAGCCATTTATCCATTTACAAAGTTGTTGGTATTTCCCAGAGTTGCAGCAGCAGGTTCTAAGTGGACAAATGATGGTTCAAATTATTGTGCACAGGTATATGACCCAGTAGGTATTATTTTGTGTTATGGTTATATTGATTTTATACTCTTTCTTGTGGCATGTCTTAGCATTTAGTATAATGATCTAGCGATCATATAGATATCTGGACCTGGTTGTATTATTTATATAGATACATATATGTCCTCACTCAGACTTAGAAGTTCTTGACCTATACTCATTGGTTTTACCCTCCTTAGGGAGAATAGAGGTGATCATTCCCACCATCCTTGGCTTGCTAATGTTGGTCTCATTATTCATTGTCTCCACCCATCCATTACCCTCCACTTTGTTGATTATCTTGACTTACTACTTGACTAGTGGCATGGAGGACCTTTCCCCACTATAGCCTCTTTGTTGGATGAGCTTCCCTGTTTATTTGTGTCTCGGCTCTGAGTTTCCTAAGTTGTGTTGGCTAAACCTGAAACAAATAGTGCTACCATCAATACAGTATATATGGAAATGAAATGTATATCTTATGAAATCCCATTCATGTAACAAGCGTTTCTGAACACACTTAAATGCAAGGCAAGCCTAATGAAATTGGCTTTGAAATGTAAATGTAAAGCCCATGTAACAAGTGTTTTTGAACACACGTGGAGCATAAAGCCTTATATAAATGTAAATCTATGCAATGTGTTTCTAAACACACATAGATCAAAGGCTATGGAAACTCAAAGGCCCAAAAAATAAATGGTTCTTAAATGTTATATCTAAACGATTGTTGGCCTCACTTGTATTGATTTATCCCTCACTAGCTTGCGAGTTATCATGTGAGATGGAGTTAGGGACAACTCGAGTTATGTACCCTAGAGTCTCAAGTTACAGTTTGTCAAACACCTAGTCATGGCGGCATTAGAAAAGATCCTCACAGAGCTGTATAAGCTTGGATGTGAGTTGTAGGCATCTGTCAAGGTGAATAAGCACTTCTGAAGTAACTTACCCATTTGTGAGACATGACCATCCCCTGTGTTACTGCTTGTATAGAATATACTAGAGTGTGTATCCCCTTTCCATATCCAAAGTGTCACAATGTCAAGTTAGTAGTCATCCTTTAGCCTAGCCCATTCAGTTTCAACCTTGACCCTTCATTAGCAAAATGGTCACAACTATGAAGTGAGTATGGTCTTGAAAGTCTGGACTGAGTCATAATAAATATTGAAAACAATTTATAATTGGTTATTAGATCGCGAGAGAAATGATTACTTCTTGTTATAATTATCACTTGAATGATTTGTAAAGCATGTTTTAACCTTTGACACTTGCAGCAGTTTGATGTTAGCCTAGGTCATATTATTGGTCATGTTGACTTGGTCAAACCTAGTTTGACCAAAGTTAACTACAGGACATGAAGTGGATAGGCCTCAGATGATGCAGAGATATGATAGGTGGTCTATTACAGGTCACCAAATGTTTCTATGCATAGGTTACAGGGTTATGATGATGATTTGTGATTATCAGCATTATTTGATCATTTACAGATTATTATTATTTATCTATCTGGGTATATTGGATATTTTATATGATCGTGCAGAGATCCATAGGGTCTATGAGTACACATCTTAGATGTATTTGGGCTCTCTGATTCCAATGAGATAGTTGGTTTTCAATTCCGGGAAGCTACAGTGATGATTTTCCTCAGTTCACCATTCTGGTGCAGTTTTGCCATGTCAGATGGCCTGTCAGAGCAGAGAGATGATGTGACTGGTTTTCCTAGGGTGTTGTATGAAGAGAGGGTGTTCCAGCCACTTGATTTTACCATTATAACCCCCTCCCAAAGAGCATGGTGGGATCAGTTTGACAAGGAAGGCACCCCAGGTATCCATTTGGGCAGGTTCATAGTTACCAAGGCATATTAAAAATGGTTAAAATGGCTATTGAGGAATTCGATTTGGGATATTGAGGCAAGTAAATGGCATGGGATGAGTTTTGATTATCATTGTGATGTATTTCACCCCTTCTCTAGTAGTTTCAGCATTCAGTGGAGCCCACACCCATTTCTACGACACTTTTTATGGTTTTCTGGAGCCTTTGGAGACTCACGACTTTCCCAGAGAGGCATGATTTGGTGCTAGGATTTGTCATTTGATGATATTGTGCCATGGGTACACACTAGGGGTGTTATACATTACCCCCTAGACCCACCATGAGATTTATTCATGTTTATTTTATGATGTTGAGTGGGACCCCCTCTCCTAGTGCGATTTTGTCCATTGATATGTTATATTTTTTATTTGATCCATGTACTTTATGTTGAGCTCATCTCAACCATAGATTATAAAATTTTGATCTTTTAATCTTAGCCATCCATTCAAAAGGTGATTAGCATTCTGGTATCTCTCCATCCTATTTAAATGAGATAGATTCTCGTTGTAAAGGGACTTTTGGCTTTGGATTTCTGGAATAGAATAATTTCTTGGAGATACTTGTGTTGTGGGATGAATTTCTATTGATGTTGATTGAAAATATATTTCCATTGCACTGAGATTATTGGTGATTTCCATTGCTATATTTTCCACACGATTTCATCTGCAGGTGAGGGGGACGATTTCCTCAAGGAGGGCGCATTGGTAGGGGAGAACTCTCCTTGCTCTTTTCTTCGTTGGATTGGTTTGGTTCACAAAGTATTATTATCTATGACCTTTTACTTTATGTATATTTTCATTGCTTGCATTTTCCTTTGCTTCTATAGAACTGATTGATGCTTTGCTCCTTGGTTTTGCAGGAGAGAGAAGGGCGCACGTGTGGGCTAGGGCTTCAAGTTTGGCATTGGTATTCATCAAATTCTTTCATTTGATATTTGTGGGGATTTTACTAGACATAATAGCAACCATTTCCATCACTCAAGTATGCTCTCAAGGTAAGATCTATATTTCTCTAAACTACCCACCTATCAATCTTAATTCAAACCCTCATTTAAATATTTCGGAAAATTCCCTTTATCGACTAGCAAAACATTTTTGGGTTTTTGGCTTAGTGTAAATCCCAAGGTGGGTTCTCAAGGGAGTCACCCTTGGGGACTCCATTGGCCCATTTTTCAAGGCACTAGCCTCTCCCTAACCCTCACGACTTTCTTAGCTTGCTAGTTTTCCCCATGGTTTGATCATCTTTTGAGTGCTTGCATACTTTGACATTGTGACATCCCTCAATCAAGCATAGCTATAAAGCCCTATTTGTCAGATCTACTCTTTGGGACAGTTTCCTTGTTTTAAGGGTCACGCTTCCCAAGGAAGTTGAATTTGACCATTTTTACACTAGCTTTGAATCCTAGAATCATACCTAATCTTAGAACCATTGTGCTTAAGATCTATTCATCAAGTCATATCATCTCTAAGCCTCCACAGTAACTCAATATCCTTAAACCTAGGGTTCCATACCTGTCACATTACGTACCTCACTTTGTCTAATCTGATCTGGTGATTAGGTTGATCTCTCCTATCGGGAGTAGATCTGGGTCTCCCCCTTGTTACCTTGGATTTGGTAGAAAAATCGAAGAGTGCCTTGGTTGGCATGACAACCATCCATTTGGGAACTAGGGCTCTCTTGGTTCACCACTTTGGTTTCCTATCCCTTCTACCATCCTTACAGATCCACCATTAGGGGCAACTACAAGATTGGTGATGACATTTTGGCACCATTGCTGGGGAGGTAGAGGCTTACCTTCGGTGTCTGCGAGTGTCCGTGCGTTAATCCATATCTTATCGCATATGGTATTTTTCCTTGGTGATTGCATTTTTAATTCGATAATTACTTCAATCACCATCTTAATTCACTCATCTCACCTATCCTACGACATTTTTTCATTTCGGTGAATTACCTGTGTGGTTCGCCTAGCGACTCCACCCCGCGACTCTACTGAAGACCGAACCCAAGGTATTAATCTTAAGTTCTTAGAATGTCCTTTAAATTTTGAAGGAATCCCTATGACCTATACTCAGAATTGAAGACAAATTAAAGAGAACTCATCCAATTTCTTTTGGAAGATTTCTAATCCTCCCTCTTCACCGAGTCACCTTTTTGGATCTCCTTCAACTTCATATAATCCAATGGCCAGAACAAACACAAACCAGAATGTTCCTCCTCCACAAAACCCTAGTATTTTTGGAAGGAAGGCTAAGCCATCTCCTTTAGATTTTCCCTAGATCCAAGGATCCCCCCATGACATGCCTGAGAAGCATTTTGAGAAGGTTCCCAAGTTTTATGGAGTGTCTTCTATCTCCATTGAAGATCATGTTGATAAAGTCTGGGAATCAATGGAAGCATATGGAGCATCTGATGAAGATGTCTTCATGAGGGGCCTACTGGCATATTTGGAAGGAGATGTCCGGAAGTGGTTTGATAGACTACTTGCTTCATCCATTGATGGATATGACAAATTTGTCACGAATCTAAGTAGTGAGTGGTCCCGAAAGTTAGATGGGAAATTCCTCTTACATCAACTATTTGATATTAAGAAGAAGGAAAATGAAACAGTCCATGAATTTAATATAAGATTTGACAAGACTATAGCTAACATCCCAAAATAAATCAAACCGAAAGGTCAAGCAATTGTCATTCATTATTTGAGTGCATTTTATGGATGGCTCGGGTATCATTTAAAGGATAAGAATCCCAGTGACTTAAAGACCGCTCAATTCAATGCAAAGATGGCTGAGCAGAATGTAGCATCTATGGGTAAACAAAAAAATTTCGATCACTTTTACCCATCCACTTCTAGATCTAACCCTAAGATTTGAAATCCTAAGGAACCTGTGAGTGAGCCAAAGGAAGTAAAGGACACGTTAGAAACCATGCAAGAGATGATGAGACAACTAACTGTCTTGACTAAGAGTGTCGCAAGTTTTCATGATCCCGAGAGACATAGGAACCCTTATGGCCCCAAACCTTATTGGAACAATAATAGAAGGCATAAGGGAGATAACAATATACAACGACCTAGATAACAAGGTTTAATATCCATAAAATTCTGAGAAGAAGAATGTGAATTGGTGTGATGAAGCAGAAGAAGAGCCTTCTGACACCAATTATCCTGATGACCAACCTGATAACATCAACTTCATTAATGATCTATCATTTGATGATGAGTTTGGAAGAATTATCTTAGAAGAAGAGCCATGGGAGCAAGAAGAAGTTAATGATGAACCAATCTCCTCATGTTGTGCCATAAATCTCCCCGAACCTAAGGAACAACCAAAGATTCAAATCTATAAACGAAGAAATGATTCCCAACCTTCTTTCCTCGACAAACATAAAGAAATTAAAGAAGATAAAAATGAAGAAGAATATTTTTCCTTAGAATATTTTAATTTGAATATTGATATGAAGAAAGAGTTAGGAAAAATAATGTGTAATATCCCTTTCACTGAGTTAATGAAAGTGCCCTCAGTAAGAAGCTAGGTAGAGGAGTTCTTTGATGGCATTGGCCAAGAAAAGACTCCTGAGGTTGTCTTGGAATCCTGTCATATACAAAGTCTTAGTGGAACACAACCTAGAAAAGTTGAAAAGGATCCACCTATAAACATACATTCGGCCATTTATGAAAGAAAGAACAGTGGTTACCCTCCCTTTTACCTTACCTTGCACATTCATAATATGCTCCTCCATAATTGCATGTTGGATTCTGGAGCAGCCATGAATGTTATGCCATTACATGTCATGAAGGAAATTGGATTAGAAGTGACTAGACCTTATGGAAATGTTTGTGGTATATATTCTAGACGTGTGCAGTCTTATGGTTTGATCAAGAACCTTAGGGCTGATCTGTTTGCATGTTCATACATTTCCACTATGATGGATGTAGTTGTTATTGACTTACCCCCAGCATATGGAATGATTTTATTTAGGAAGTGGGAATCTGGTCTTGGTGGATACCTTATGATGGATCTTTCATATATCTATGTTCCAAACTCAGACGGAGCTTTAATTAGGGTTAATGGAGAACCTTGCTATGATAAGCATTTAGACACTTTTGAGGAAGGGATTAAGAACACATATGGGGATGAATTATTGAATAATGCCAAAACTAATGTTGTTGAAGATGAAAATGAAATTTGGGAGATTGATCAAGTTGAAAACATATTCATGATGATGGGAGATATTGATTCTTTAGATGAAGAAGATCAGATAGCTGAGATTGCTAGGAGAATACATGTGGAGTTACTTAGGAATGAGTTTGCTGAAGAAATAGAAGAGTTGAGAAGAAATGAAAATCAACCTTAGGGTCAAGAACATAATAATGTAATAAATCAAGAACAAGTAATTGAAAATCCTACACCTGAAGTTGATGGGTTTGATGATATTAGATGTGGTGAAAGAATTCCTAGAACTATAAGCGAGTGGTTTTCCTTAATCAACCATAATATAGAGAGGGAAAGTCAATGTCTTGAACCAATTGCCCCATGGGAAAACTATCCTGAGTTAGCTACTATTGTAGAATCTAATGATGAAGCCAACAGTTCCCATTATTCGGATTTTGTTGACTCCTTATCTCACTTATCTTTAGAAAATCAAATTCATGATAATTCTTTAAGCTCGGAAGAGGATTCCTTAATTAATAATGCCCCTGAAGGAGAGTTTAATTTAAACAATCTTGTTATTTTTCAAACTCCTTCAGATTCTCAAAACAATGTTTTATCTGCATATCCTCTTATCTCTAATTTTCTTCTACCACCTAATCATCTAGTCATCATAGTCATGATCCTTCTCACATTCCTAGTTCTTCAGTATCTCGTTTAGAATTAGTTTCCACCGGGTTGGAAAATATGCACATTCCAATTCCTTCAGGGGAAGGCTCTAGTCATAATACTGTCACATCCCATACTCCACCTCCCTTGGAAGAACATAGAGATTTCTAGACTGTCTGTGAAGTTGTCAAAAATGTAGTGTCTCCTCATGAGGATGCGCCAAATGAAAGGGTCCAAGAGATGAAAAGAGAGATTAGAGAAGTCCTTGTTGGTAGGATAGCCATTTCCATTGATGGTGGTCTACCTAGAGTTGATGCAGTTCCTCCTAGGAGGAACTCAAGGATTGTCACACCGCAACTGCGAAACCTTTCTAAAATCCATCCTATGCCTATATGTAACAATGGAGTTGTTCTTGAATCTGTCAATAGAAATATATTTCCTACAGGAAGCCAAGTCATTATTCCAAATCACTTATTGCATATCAGATCTGGACAAGTTGATGATCTTTGGGTTGGACCTTTCACGGTAGAGCAATGATTTGGTGACATGTGTTTCTTAACTACTGGTAGTGGACGACGTATATTACTTCCTATCAATCATAGGGAGTTAAGGGATTACATCCCTGACCCCACCTAGTGTTGGACTTATGTGCTTGCCTTGGCCGATAGGTTAGAGTAGGTAGGAACTAAATAAGCCCACTTGGGTAGTAGTTTAGTTTTTCAGCCATTGAGTCTGGCACTTTTTGTCTTTTCCTAAGCTCACCTTTGAAGCTCTTAGTTTAATCCTGAGTGCTTGTGTTTTTCTTTTCCTGCACAATAATAATAAAATTTTCAAGTTATGTTAGTAGATTAGATTTACTTTCTGCATTTCAGTTTCAGTATTGTTTTTATTTGAGATTTATGTATATAAATGCATTGTTCTGACACCCGGTCTGTGAGTTTGGTATAGCTCTGGACATTTTGCAGATAGCAGGTCTCATTTTGGTAGTTGATGCAGAGCTAGAGTGTTGGATCGAGGATACGAGTAGCAGAGTGCGAGGACTAGAGATTCTGAGGTTCTCAAGTGCTCTTTTCAGCAGAGCACTTGTCCTAGCTGGAGCCAGATGTTATCACATATATAGTAGTTGAGATACCATAGTCTATTTCAGATTCTTGTACACTTTTAAGTCAGTTCCCGTACTTTTGAGATGCTAAGATGAGCATCTACATATGGATCACTATTTGATATTATACAACAGTATATTCCCATGCCATGACTGAGTCTCAGGAAACTCAAATTTGAGGACTGATGTATCCATTTAGCCATTTACCGAGTTAATGGAATTTCCCAAAGTTGCAGCAGCAGGTTCTCAGTGGACAGATGATGGTTCAAATTATTGTGCACAGTTATATGACCCAGCAAGTATTATTTTGTTTTATGGCTATATTGATTTTATACTCTTTCTTGTGACATGTCTTAGCATTTAGTATCATGATCTGGCGATCATATAGATATGTGGACCTGGTTGTATTATTTATATATATATATATGTCCTCACTCATACTTAGAAGTTCTTGTCCTATACTCATTGGTTTTACCCTTCTTAGGGAGAATAAAGGTGATCATTCCCACCATCCTTGGCTTGCTAGTGTTGGTCTCATTATTCATTGTCTCCACCCATCCATTACCTTCCAGTTTGTTGATTATCCTGACTTACTACTTGACTAGTGGCATGGAGGACCTTATCCCACTATAGCCTCTTTGTTGGATGAGCTTCCCTGTTTATTTGTGTCTTGGTTCTGAGTTTCCTAAGTTGTGTTGGCTAAACCTGAAACAGATAGTGCTACCATCAATACAGTGTATATGGAAATGAAATGTATATCTTATGAAATCCCATTCATGTAACAAGTTTTTCTAAACACACGTGAATGCAAGGCAAACCTAATGAAATTGGCTTTGAAATGTAAATCCCATGTAACAAGTGTTTTTGAACACACCTGGTGCATAAAGCCTTATATAAATGTAAATCTATGCAATGTGTTTCTAAACACACATAGATAAAAGGCTATGGAAACTCAAAGGCCCCAAAAAGCAATGGTTCTTAAATGTTATATCTAAACGATTGTTGGCCTCACTTGTATTGATTCATCCCTCAGTAGCTTGCGAGTTATCATGTGAGATGGAGTTAGGGACAGATCGATTTATGTCCCCTAGAGTCTCAAGTTACGGTTTTCCAAACACCTGGTCATGGTGTCCCTAGAAAAGATCCTCACGGAGCTGTATCAGCTTGGATGTGAGTTGTAGGCATCTGTCAAGGTGAATAAGCACTTCTGAAGTAACTTACCCATTTGTGAGACATGGCCATCCCTTGTTTTACTGCTTGTCTAGCATATGCTAGAGTGTGTATCCCCTTTCCATATCCAAAGTGTCACAATGTCAAGTTAGTAGTCATCCTTTAGCCTAGCTCATTCAGTTTCAACCTTCACCCTTCACTAGGAAAATGGTCACAACTCTGAAGTGAGTATGGTCTTGAAAGTCTGGTCTGAGTCATAATAAATATTGAAAACACTTTATAATTGGTTATTAGATCACCAGAGAAATTATTACTTCTTGTTATAATTATCACTTGAATGATTTATAAAGCATGTTTTAACCTTTGACACTTGCAGTAGTTTGATGTTAGCCTGGGTCATATTATTGGTCATGTTGACTTGGTCAAACCTAGTTTAACCAAAGTTAACTATAGGACATGAGGTGGATAGACCTCAGATGATGCAGATATATGATATGTGGTCTATTACAGGTCACCATATGGTTTTATGCAGTGATTACATGTTGATAATGATGATTTGTGATTTTTAACATTATTTGATCATTTATAGATTATTATTATTTATCTGTCTGGGCATATTGGATATTTTATATGATCATGCAGAGATCCATAGGGTGTATGAGTACACACCTTAGATGGATTTGGGCTCTCTGATTCCAATGAGATAGTTGGTTTTCAGTTCAGGCAGTTACAGTGATGATTTTCCTCAGTTCACCATTCGGGTGCAGTTTTGCCATGTCATATGGCCTATCAGAGCAGAGAGATGATGTGGCTGGTTTTCCTAGGGAACTATATGAGGAGGGGGTGGTCCATCCACTTGATTTTACCATTATAACCCCCTCCTAGAGAGCGTGGTGGGCTCAGTTTGACAGTGCAGACACTTCGAGTATTAGTTTGGGCAGGTTCTCAGTTACCGAGGCAGATTAAAATTGGTTAAAATGGCTATTGAGGAATTCGATTTGGGCTATTAAGGCAAGGAAATGGCATGAGATGAGTTTTGATGATTAGTGTGATTGTTGTAGAGATTTCTTCCTATGGATAGCAAGAATCCCTCTTAGGATAAAGTAGGATAGACTGACTCTATACTAAGACAAAAATGAAACAAATGTGATCTTGAATCCTAGATTAAACAAGCATTTAAGAGTTTTTGTATTGAAGAGAGTGAGAGAAAGAAACTTACCTTTCACTATTGATGTTTGCCCCACTCGTTGTTCGGATCCCGAATTCCTCGCAATGAACCTGTCAAGATCAAACAATGCACAAACATATACAATTCTCCAAGATCTCTGAATCACAAGTTAGAATTCAAATCTAGCTAGATATAAATCATGAAATTGAAACACAATCAACACACATGAATTGGGAAACAAGACAAGTTAACTTTATTACAACTTGTAGATGCTTACAATGGTTGCTTGATGTCCAAGCTAACTTTCAGCTCCAAGTTCTTCCTCTAGCTATTTTTGCAAAAGTATCAAGATCATAGGTTGGATGCCCCAAAAGTCCTCCCTTTGGCCCATGGAAGGTCTCTCCTTTATAGTGTTTGGAAGGGTTAACCAAAAGGAGAGTAAAATGGATATGATGAGTGTTTAGTGGATCAGGCCTACTAAATAGATAGAGGGGGTTGGGATCGAATCAAAGCTGGTAATCCCAAGAAAATATCTCGAAAGGTGTGATCCAAGATCTATGGAAAAAAAGGATAAAAGAAGATTGTCGCGCCCCTAGGTCTGAGCATAACGTGACATTTCCACGCCCCAGGGTTTGAGCATAGCGCGACAATGTATGCAGATTGGGTGACACGTGGTAGATAATATGTTGTCTTCGGTATTCAGACAATAGAATTTACTCCTGGGTGTCCAAATGAGACCAAGGAGGGTACCAATAATGTATAATGATAATTAGGGGGGAGTGTCGTTTAGGTCACTTGGTGTAAGGATGCGACACTAGGGTTTAGTGTGTAATATTGAGATATAACAGATGCCCCCTAAAGTGTGAGGGTAGAAGAGATGGATGGCCAAAAGACTTTAAAATTACTTTGTGGAGATAGCATCGAGGGGAGCAACGAGGAGCTGAAACAGAAACAAGATGTAAAAAATACAAACGAGACGGGCATACCTATGCTCGGAAACAACTGACTCAAAGCATGGCTGTCGACCAATACATTGTAGATCCATGAGCACTGAGATGATATAGACTATAGACAAATCATGGATACTGTGAACAATAGTAGATCCATGAGACAATAATGACACAACTACAACCAATGCATAAGTGGATATGTGTGACAATACAAGAGTGAGGTCTTCTACGTAATGGCTAGGTGGAAACCTAATAAAAAAATCACCATCGCAACCTAGATGTAATCAATATATAAAAGGGTGTCCAGAGTCTTCTACCTGATCCCAAACGATGTGAATCTAGCCATGTGATTACAAGGTGTTGAAGTCAAACATGGTAGAAACCATTTGATTACCGACCAATGATGACAATGATCCCCAAGGTATCTGTAGTACATCTCAACGAAATGCAAATAGATGAGTTGATGTCGAGCATAGATTATTCGATCAGAGGTAAATGATGGAAACCTACTGTCGAATACGAGGAAACCTGTCATTGAGGCATGTAGGCACCAAGGTACTCATGGTTGATTCCTACGCCTAATTCCTGGATATTAATTGGCGTCGACAGGAATAGACTAGTCAAAGGCAGGCTATAATGACTCCCACATCATCGACACGAAATCGGAACGAGAGATAGTATGTAACAATGGAACAAGAGAACATGTACTGACACAATGAAAGATTTGACATAATGAATGACTTGAAACAACGCAGAACCTTTGAACATAAAATGGCATGAATCAGAACTTGGCAGCAGAGTTTATAAGTAGTAGAGGATAACCATAGGGAAAGTGGACTCGTGGCCAAAGAGACGACTCATGACTAGGATTATAATTCAGCAGAAAAGGATGGATACCCAAAAAAGACAAGGTAAGGACACATGCCATGTTCAAAGGTAACGACTGACAAGCTCCCAATAAGGTAAACTTGACTCATTTCCCATTTCCCCCCCGACATGATAGATGAGTACCTCTTCGTTGTTTTACAAGCTTGAAGCGGATAACATATACTCGGTATAGCTCATCTCATAGATGAGTCCAATCTCACATGTTTTTTGAACTTGAGAAAGGAGGGGTTTGCCCCAAAGCGGGTCCTTCGATGTTAAATTTTAACGAGTCCAAGGAAGAAAAACTTGGTAGTTTTTCACATTTAGAGAACCTGAAAAACTTAATGAAGGCTCCATATTGTACTTTTTCATAAATTTAGTCCCCCAATCCCAAAAAAGTGTAAAACAATTCCTGAGAGAACTCTCCCAGTCAAAAGTTGACTGAGGTATACCTTTCTTGTAAAAAGTCTAGATGGGCTGAAAAAGGGGTAACCTATCACCGAATAGATGACCTTTCAGATACTTGTATAAGTGTGAAAGAGACAAGTGCACTTGGCGACCTTTTCAAAACGAGGGAGTCTGAAAAGAGCTTAAAGACAACTCCGATGGTCTTTTTCGTAACTTTTAATCATTTCGGTCCAAAAAAAGAATAAAATAATACCAAAATGATACTTTCCTCATCGTTTTACGAGTACGATTAAAGTCGACTAACCTCAACATCGTTTACCTGATTTTAACAAGCACGACTCGGGTGTGAAAAAGCGCTTGGAATCTTTTTTCAGGTTTTAATCTAGAGCACAAAAAAGTTAAAGCCAACTCAAATGAAGGTCAAAATAATGATATACCGCCAATGCGAACATCCTATGGGGATCCTCTCAAAAATAGTTTATAAAACCTTGGAAAAAAGGATATTAGTAATGTGAACAATTTGAACCAAAAGATATTTATAATAAAATAATGAGCAAAAAATAGTCATGCAACCTATATAAACAAGAGGTAAAAATAGAAAGTTACCATTTTAACTTGTCTATTTTTGCTCATAGAGGGATTTTACCTATTGAAGGACAAAAATTCAAGTGACCATATCTGGAGATCTGAGGCACCATTCTAACAGTAGTTTGCACCAGGTAAGAGCTCTTAAGCTCCTCTTTCAATTCATGTTCTTATTTTTTTGGTTTCACATCAATTTTTTAATTTTTTGAGGAAGCCCTAGGGCACTTTTTCCGCGTCTAGAATTTCCACGGCCTCCCTATGTTGAGAAGCGCGGAAATGTCCCAATTATTGTGCTATGAACTTCTACGGGGGCACAAAAATTTACAGTTTCCGCGCATCCTGACAATGCCCAGGCGCGAAAATCGCGGAAAAAAAAGGAAAACATTCTTGGTGTTTCCTCATGTTTGGCATGAAATCGGACTTCAAGTTTCTCATGAATGCTTTATTTGGATTTTTACAGGACTTTGCATCTGACTTGAGGTAAAATGGTTGATTGGAAGTAAAGGGAACATGAAGTGGATGATCAGTTGGTTTTAGATGACCAAATGACACTATATGCACTGTGGGCATGTGGGTTGCTCAAGTTCTTTAAAACCAAGGGTATCCGAAAACAGGGAAAACTTCTAACTCACATAATACAATTTTGGGATAGTGAAATTCAGACTTTTCGAATCGGAGATCATACTCTCGAGATTGAGCTCAAGGATATCTACTTTCTCACTGGCCTCTCTAAGAGAGGGGCTTGGGTGAACCTGACGGGGCACAGGGCCTCAGAAGAGAGTACAAATGACTTGATTGTTCGTTACTACCGACAGGGTTCTTCAAAGAAAAATGGGAAAGTGGCCATCAAGGATGTGATAGAGCTCTTGATGAGAACTGTATTGTTCACTATAACACGAGCAGCGGGTAGTGTGGGCCCAAACCAGGAAACCCCATGACAGATGAATATTGCTTTAGAGTTAATGGCACAAATTTTGTTCAACCGGTGTGAAGGGGTTTTAACCAACCTCAAAGAACAGGTTACCAAGTGTAGAATTGGGGACATTCGCCAATTTGGGTATGGGAGCATATTAGTCACCTTTTTGGAGAGGGTGCGATTACTGCATCCATAGGTATCCATGCCTATCCGTCCTGTGACCGAACCTTGGATGGGTCGATGGAGTGACTACGCAGGACGGCTCAGAGGACCATAAGTGTTACCCTTCAGTGAGGATTTCTTCTTGTGGCTCGAGGAGCAGATCATCATGATTGAGGACTACCCTTATGAAGGGGTGGATTACTGAGAGGACATTGACTTAGCACTTCCCGATGATGAGGATTGGTACAACTCAGGTATATTACTTTCACCAATGTGTTTTTAACTTTTTTAAATATATATAATTTTTAGTGATTTTTTAATGTGTAAAAAGATCTAATGTATGTACATGTGCATGTCGCAGATCGTGGACTAAGCAGACCAGCGGGCTACTCGCCGTTGCACCGTGGTGGGGTCTAGAACCAGGCCGCTACTGAGGAGGAAGAGGAGGACGAACAAGAAGCAGGAGGTATCCGCGATGTAGAGCGGAATCTTCAGGGTTTGACCTTTGGAGTTCCTGCTATGAGGATGGACAACATCCCTCTCCATCTCTATCGGCATACTGTGGGTGTTCCTAGGTGCATCGGCCAACTCCTCCGTAAGGTGCTAGAGCTATGGTATGCTACCATGAGTAGCGCGAGGATGACGATTAGTCTCTTTAGACAATAGTATCTCCTTTTTGTGGTATGTACACGATATGTATGCCAGAGAGCCAAATTTTGTATGGGACAGAATCCCAAATTTAGTCTTTAGACACAACTTTATCATATGTATTCAAAAAAACATTTTTATAAGCAATTATATACATGTGGACTTATTTCTATGATTTATTCATTTAAAGTGGCTTGTGTGTTTGATTTATGATGTATTTTTTATGTATGAGCTAGATGCCAATCCAAAATGTAGTTAGCCAATGAGTCAGCTACAAAATTGAATTCTCTTGGTATATGTTGATATCAAATGTAATCAAAAGATCGTTCCAAGAGGCGTACCCTTCTAAATAAGCGAAGTAATATAGGATCGTGAACAATGTAGAAACGGTTCAGATGGGACACCACGAGTTGGGAATCTAGAAAGACTGACAAGGAGTGGATTCCAAGGGAAGCAACTTCAGTCAAGAGTCCGATGACTGCATGGTACTCTACAATGTTGTTGGTTGCGGGGCCCAAGTAAGTGCCTCCTGAGGACACCAACTCACCAGCAGGAGAATAAATAACCCATGCTATAGAATCAAGGTTCCTGGTGTGTCAACTAGCACCATCTACAAATCCGTAGTAGGTAGAAATCTATGCATAGAAGCACAAGTCGAGGTAAATGAGGATACATGAAATAAAAACCATGCACACACACACAAAAGAAATAACTGAAAAACAAGTTAAGTACATTATGTACAAGATGTCTCGCGTAGGATAAACCTACGCGTAGAAACGTTTCAGGTACATCCCGTTGCAGGGCCACGCCAAAGGTGTACCATCACAATCGACGAGCTTGTAAGCTCCTTTTTCCAATATGTGTTTTATAATGAAGGGACCGTACCACATGGACTCTAGCTTTCCTTTTCCTAGTCTGTCATGCATTTGGTCGTATGTGAGTACAAGGTCACCTTCGTTAAAAATTCGAGGTTGAATGGATTTTTCATACTGTGCTTTGACGCATTTCTTGTGGACTTCATTAGATAAAGCAACGTTGCAGCGGGTTTCATCTAGCTTGGCTAGATACAAAAACCGTTCCTCCTCAGAAGTTGTATTGGGAAGTAGCTCTACGACTATCTTCAGTGACGGAATTTCAAATTCAATCGGAAAAATGGCTTCCAGGCCATACACCAGTTGAAATGGTGTGAAACCAGTAGTGCTCTTCACCGAGGTTCGGTAGGCCCATAATGCCGAAAAGAGAGCTAAGTTCCAATTGGACTTATGAGTACTCACAATGCGTTGAATCATGCGCTTCAAAACTTTGTTTATGGATTCGACTTGGTCATTGGCCTATGTGTAGTACAGGGTTGATTTTCATGACGAAAACCCAACTTGGCACTTAATTCTTCAATCATATGGTTCCTGAAGTTGGAACCATGATCGGTCACAATGGAATGCGGAACTCTGAACCCAGCTATAATGTGGTTGAATATGAATTGCGTTGTTGTTTTACTGTCTTCTGCAAAAGTAGACATCGCTTCATCCCATTTTGTGAAATAATCACCAACTTCTATGACATAGCCATGCCCCCCGGCTGAAGTGGGCTTACAATGTGTGAAATCGATGCCCCATTTGGTGAAGGGGTCGATGGAAACAACAAGGTGAAGTGGAGCAAGATGCGAGCATTTCTTGCTATGGAAGAATTGACAGGATGGACATTTATTGAACGTTTCAATGCAATCTTTGAAAATCGAAGGCCAGAAATATCCCACGCATAAAATATTCTAGGTCGTAGCCATCCTAGAGAGATGAACACCACATGCTCCAGAGTGGCATTCATTGAGGACGTGTTCAACCTTGTCCAATGTTAGACAACGTTGAAGAATGGTATCGACACCACGGCGATAAAGGGTATCACTAATGATGAGGTAGTACTTGGCATGATGTCGGATGCGTCGTCGTTCATCGCGGTTGAGTTCGGGCTGAAAACGTTGGGTTTGGAGATAGAGTATGATATCCCCATACCATGGATCAGACGTGCCAATGAGGAAAAACGATTCATCAGGGAGAGAATCGATGGGCTTTGGTTTCTCAGTGACACAAGGCAAAGTACAAATTAGCTCTATGAAGACCAAAGACTTCTTGGATTTTGCTATGGAAAATTCCAAGTCGAACTCTTAAAGGACAACAATCCAACAAGAGTATTTTTCCCCAAGCACTTGACATGTGAGGATGTAGTACATTGGATTGAAATCAGCTATGACAGTGGTCTGGCGGAGCAGAATGTAATGGCGGAACCTCTGGACAACAAAAACTGTAGCCAAAGACAACTTTTCAACATGTCATGAGTAGCGGGTTTCAGAGTCAAGGAGACTCTTACTAAGATAATAAACTACATGTTCTATGTCGTTGGCATCTTCCTGGACTAACACCATGCCAATGGTGGAAGTGGAAGTTGGGAGATATAAGATGTAATCCCATGTGTAATTTGGGGGTTGAATTATGGGATCCTTAGTGAGGGCTGCCTTTAGATTATCAAAAGATTGTTGGGCTTTGTCGTCCCAAAAAAAAGGATGTTCTTTTTCAGAAGCCTCATGTAGCCTTTTGTGATCTCGAAAAAATCACACATGAAACGACATAGAAATTTTGCGTGCCCTTGCAAACTTTGAAGTGCTGGTATGTTTGTGGGTGAAGGAAGAGCTAGAATGGCTTCTACCTTTGCTGAGTCTAAACGAATACCGTCCTTGGAGATTATGAATCCCAATAGTTTACCGGATTCGACACAAAAGATGCACTTGTGTGGATTTAAACAAATATTGTAGTGGTGGCACTTGGAAAAGATGGCACTTAAATGATTTAGGTGATCATCCCGAGCCTGCAAATGTGCGGGGAGGTCATCAAGATATGGTTCTACAATATGTTTAATGTCGTGAAATGTGTATGACATCGGCCGTTGGAAAGTTGCACTGACATTATTGAGGCCAAAGGATCGCTTTCGGTACGCAAAGGTCCCCCACGGGAAAATAAAGGTTGTCTTATGCTGGTCGGCGGGGAGTATCTCTATCTGATTATAGCCAGAGAAGCCATCCATGAATGAAAAGACGACACTCTCGGCATAGTTATCAATAATCTGGTCAATAAACGGAGTTGGATAGTTGTCTTTTGGACAAGCTTTATTCAAATCTCGGTAATTGTCACAGACTCTAATTGTCCCCTGTTTCTTTTTCGTGGGAACAATATTAGACACCCATTCTGTCAACAGGATAGGATAAATAAAACCAACACGCAGAATTTTTTCAATTTCTGCTTTGATAGTCGCTGCCTTGGGGGGATGAACGATCCATAGTTTCTGCTGAACTGGTTGGACACTAGGAAAAGTTTGGATCTCGTGGACCACGATGGAAGGGTCTATTCCTGGCATTTCTTCATAACTCCAAGCAAAAACGTTCCGGAATTCTTTGAATAAGGCAGTATAGAACTCCACCTCGGTGGGAGTACATGTCTTGCCTATGTGAATATTTTCCACGACACCAAGTTTCCCTGAAATGTTAATAGGAGTAGTTTCCATGATGTTGGCCAAGTTTCCTTCAGAGAATATATCATCGAATGAAGTGGGAAACTTGGGTTTAACAATTTCAAGTGAACTGCTGGATTTGGTGTCTTGCTCGATCACTTGGATAGTAGGGAAAGAAGACCAATGATGGTAATCTTCCTAGGGTGTTTCATCGATGCACATAACCTCCATGATTAATTCATGGGAAGGAAAAATCAGTGTGAGAGGATCGATACGTGGTGACGATGATCCAGTCTCAGACGAGAGTTGTGCCATGGCGTGATGGGTAGTAGGATCGACCCAATCTGTGGCTAATTGGATCGCCTAATAAGTTGTGAGGTTCTTGTTTAAAGGCATGTAATTGTTGTAGGTTTCAAGCTCTGTAGGACCCGGTATCTCCAAAGGATCAGCAGATCCATTGGATGGGGTGATACTCGACGATATCACGTTGATGGTATGTATAGGGGATCTGATATTTTTGAATACTCCGATGAGGGAGGAATCTTTCATACACTACTACAAAATGAGATATAAGTGACCAGGCGACCAAACAAATTGGTCACCACAATTTTTTCAAGGGATAAATGCCCAAAATTGAGAAATTTTAAGTGAGCTAACAAAAAATGACCAAGATAATGACCAATTTGGTCACGAGATAAGAACTAAACTAAAAATGACCAAGATAAGTGACCATTTTGGTCATGGGATAAGAACTAAACTAAAAATGACCACATAACAATCGGTCATTTATTTGGTCATTTTTAGTTGTGTCACTCTGACAATGGAACATTACAATTTTGACAATGAATTTGTACAATTTGCTAAATTTTAACACTATAGATGGATTCCGAGACCCATCTATAGTGTTAGAATGTAGTAAATTGTAATCCCCCTCATGTGTCATACCTCAATATTAATGCATGATGTAGATATGCATTACTTAGTACAATAGGGATGCTCTAGTAAATCTCCATCCAATCTCTATTTTTGAGTTGTTATTGTCGTTTTCTTTCTCAACAACAACCACACCCAGTTTTGGTCAGCTGGCTATGAAAATACTGCGATAAGTTACTTTTATCATAATTCCAAACTCCCCACTTGTTAATCGTTCCCCCTCCAAACTAAAAGATAATAATATATATTCCAATTTAAATAGCAAAGAAACTAAAAATATATATGTCAATTTCATTCTCTATACAATCCGAAACAATATCATTGTTACTTTATGTGACCTTTCGCTTTTGTATCTTCAAAATTTGAGGAGAGAATCTCTTAAATCATTAATTTTGAGCTCCTAATGAGTCATAACATTTCCATACCATTCACAATTGTCATAAGCAGCGGGAAAATGCTTCCTTTCTTTCTTCCTCAGGCATCCTTGCATCTTCTTTACTTGATTAGCCATGCTTAATACATAGAGACCTATGCTATTGGTCATTGCAATATCAAAAGAAGCTCTTCCTAACACTAAAAACATAAATGAACAATATCAATTAACCACCTTCAATGCATGCAAGTCTATTATAACATGATCCAAATACCTTGCCATGGTAAAATCTCTCCTCTGCCCTTTAAAATGATGATAATGTAGACGACTGCCATAAATAATGAATAAGGCCTCGCCAATCCACATAAACAAATGATGATGAGATTGGAGACTTTAACCTTCCACTCCCATCCTTTCTTAATGGAGGGGGAGTTTAAAACTTTTGAAATGATAGGCTTGCGAAATATATATATATTTTCCCATCACAACTTTGACTTGATCTACACTTACTTTGGTCTAAGTCCTTTAGGCCATTATTAAAGACCCTCCAACTACCACTTGCAAAAATATAACCTAATTAGCTAATCAATGTACCCCTGGATTACATAACTCCTCAAAACAACCCAAATAAAGTTATTATTTTACTTAATTTAATTTAGATTACAATTAAAACCACTTTAACTCTCATTAAAATATGTGATTTGTATACATTTCAATTATTAACAAAATCTTATACATGAAGTTGTTATTTATTTAATACATATAAGGAATAATGAAAACCAAACCTATTCTCATAAAAACTTTATGTCCACAAGATTATAAAAAGTAATAAATAATTAACATAAATTTTTTTAAGAAACAAAATTTTACCTCATTTCCGTTAGTACAAATATTACCGTCGTCCTACAAAAATAAATAAAAATTATTATTAAGAAAATAAAATTTATATTAATAAATATTTATAACCTCCCCGCCATTAAATCCTTTCTTCCAAATAACTTTGTTTTAATGTGCAAATTGGAGCTTTTGGCCCGCCTCAGAATCACGAGGATCACTATGAGAGTACCAAGACCTGAGGTAAGATTTCAACTTTACAAACCTGTGTCTGCGTCTTGTGAAATTATTTTAGGGTTTGTCATCACATGTAAGGATTACGACTTAACTACTTTGTAATCAAATCATCTCACAGAGTTTGAACTCATGACCTTTGGTTTAAATCATCTCACTTCCAGATAACTTTGTTTTAATGTGCAAATTGGAGCTTTTGGCCCTCCTCAGAATCACGAGGATCACTATGAGAGTAACAAGACCTGAGGCAATATTTCAACTTTACAAACCTGTGTCTGCGTCTTGTGAAATTATTTCAGGGTTTGTCGTCACATGTAAGGATTACGGCTTAACTACTTTGTAATCAAATCATCTCACAGAGTTTGAACTCATGACCTTTGGTTTAAATCATCTCACTTCCAAGTAACTTTGTTTTAATGTGCAAATTGGATCTTTTGGCCCTCCTCATAATCACGAGGATCACTATGAGAGCAACGAGACCTGAGGTAATATTTCAACTTTACAAACTTGTGTCTGCGTCTTGTGAAATTTTTTAAGGGTTTGTCGTCACATGTGAGGATTACGGCTTAACTATTTGTAATCAAGTCATCTCATAGAGTTTGAACTCATGACCTTTGGTTTAAATCATCTCACTTCCAGATAACTTTTTTTTAATGTGCAAATTGGAGCTTTTGGCCCTCGGAATCACGAGGATCACTATGAGAGCAACGAGACCTGAGGTAAGATTTCAACTTTACAAACTCGTGTCTTCGTCTTGTGAAATTATTTCAAGGTTTGTCATCACATGTAAGGATTACGGCTTAACTACTTTGTAATCAAATCATGTCACAGAGTTTGAACTCATGACCTTTGGTTTAAATCATCTCACTTCCAGATAACTTTGTTTTAATGTGCAAATTGGAGCTTTTGGCCCTCCTCAGAATCACGAGGATCACTATGAGAGAAACGAGACCTGAGGTGAGATTTCAACTTTACAAACCTGTGTCTTCGTCTTGTGAAATTATTTCAAGGTTTGTCATCACATGTAAGGATTATGGCTTAACTACTTTGTAATCAAATCATCTCACAGAGTTTGAACTCATGACCTTTGGTTTAAATCATCTCACTTCCAGATAAATTTGTTTTAATGTGTAAATTGGAGCTTTTGGCCCTCCTCAGAATCACGAGGATCACTATGAGAGAAACGAGACCTGAGGTAACATTTCAACTTTACAAACTTGTGTCTTCGTCTTGTGAAATTATTTCAGGGTTTGTCGTCACATGCAAGGATTACATCTTAACTGCTTTGTAATCAAACCATATCACAGAGTTTGAACTCATGACCTTTGGTTTAAATCATCTCATAGAGTTTGAAGTCACAACCTTTGGTTTTCAATGTCCATTTGTTGATAGTTTTAGGTTTTCACAAGTATAAGTTAAAATTCTGCTATATATGTGTGCAGGTTGTGCTGATTTTGAGTATTGATAAAGAATTTTGCTTGACCTCTGGTTTTTAATGTCCATCTGTTAATTTTAGGTTTTCAAAAGTATAATTTAAAATTCTGGTCTCTGGGTCTGCCGATTTTGAGTATTGAGAAAAAAAAAAATTCTTTCTATCACAACCGTGCCATCAAAGTAGTATGGTGGGCAGATGCACTCAAGCTTTGCAAGGATGTGATGAGATGAGGATCAATACTCTATGAATCGCACCCCTTATGATAAGCCGTAAGGCTGTAAGGGTTAGGTAGGATAAAGGGATAGAAGGTAGTGCTAGATCATGATAAGGAAGTGAACTTCTCAATGCCATAAAAAACCTGGCAAGCGGGAGCGTATTATAATCCCCATCTGCCTGGTCTCATGTAGCCTACTTATCATTTCAAAAGGCTTTGTTCCCTAGAAATGAAAGTTATCAGAATTATCACAATTTGTGCATCTTTTGCAATCTGTCAAAAGAATTTGTTCATCTCATAAAATTATCAGAATTTTCCCTTGGAAGCAATGAACGTGATAGTGATCCGAAAGAGAATCTTCAATGTTACCGGTATTAGCAGAGCAAAGTGGGATCTGACAAGGAACTTCTTATTTTTTGGGGTAGGAAGGACGGAAATGTAATCTCATTCATTCACATGATCACAATAACATTGACTTTGCAATATGGGGAGGGCGTTGCATTAGGGTTTTCAATTGCTTTTATTTTGGCAGTATCAATCGTGTCTTGCAGTGAACGTATGTTCCCCTTAACTTGATCCTTGTTTTCTACCTTCTTAATCCATATAATTCTATCCCATTGATCTTCATTCGCTGTTTCTTGTTTTTCAATAGTAACATATTTATAGGTTTTTTTGTCCTGAAGTTCTAATTGAGATCTATTTGAGTTTATTGGTGTATATGGGACTTGTTAATTCCTTTCCCTCCTACAGAGTGGATGCAAGCCAATAAGGGAACCGGGCGGGAATTATCTGGGGAGACTCAGGTAGTAAAGTAAGGATGTGCAATGTATAGATTATCCCAACAATATAAAGAAGAAAATTGAGTGATTTGAGATGTTGTTTCTGGGATTATTGCAGTAGTCATTTTTAGATGTGAAATCGAGGTTCATCTGAAGGACAGCGAATTTTAAAGAGGAATCTCAATTGGGGTTATTTTCAAGACTTCTAATCGATTTTCATCTTCATGCCAATGAGTTCTGAAGAGGAATCTCGATTAGGCTTCATCTTCAAAACTCATTTAAGGATGGATACTGCAATACTTCGAGAAACAACATCTCAAACTAATGATTGTAGGAATCTAAGAACATAAACTGAGTGATATTTGATGTTATTATTTCCCTTGCAAGTATTTGTAGAATTTGAGAAAGTCACTCAAGTTTTCAAGGGATTTCAGAGCACAACAAGATGAGTGAAGTATGCCCACATTGAGTCAAGTGTGTTGCCGCATGGAAAATCATTGGGTGGGCCTATCGCTGGAGGTTTGAATCATCAATTTTCGAGGAAGGTTTTTGCAGTTTAGGCAAGGCAGCGGTTTTCGATTTGGCTCTTTATTTTCGGGTGGAAAATTGCGATGGAGTGAGGCCCGATGGTTCACGATTTGATTCTTCGGTGTGCAGTTATGTAGGCGGGTTAGCGCGGTTCTATCCTGGGGTGATGGGATTTCCAGGTAGGTCAATGCATAAAGAATTTTATCCATTAGGTGCTTTTGTCGAGTGAAGTGTTATGCCATGGTATTCATCAGAAGGAAGAGAGCGAGCTAAGCCCTCCATCTACACAGCAAGCTAGCCAGCCGGTGATTCTCCCACCCCATTCGTTTTATTCTCCCAGCCAGTTGTCTCTTCTGTCCAGGAAGGGTAACTTGGTTAATTCTATCTTGGCAGGAAGGTGTTTCATCCCATTTGGATTACACAGATCCCGGACCAAATACAGATCCCCACTGCTAGACACCACCGTGTTCACCTCCATCTTCTTAGAAATAGTTGTTGGGCATTTAGAAAAGATATGGAGAAATAATAATCTCTTTGTTGTGTTTGGTTATTAAGAAATACTGTAACTCCTTTTCAGATTTAGAGGTGACATAGAAGAATATGTCGGCAATTATATACAATCTGCGTGACCAGCTTTCATGAAAAAGATGCATTTATGAGGACAGATTATCAAAATTATCAGAATTTGTGCATCTTTTGCAGTTATTTTGCAGTTATCAGAGTTATCAACATTATCAGAATGAAAGTTATTAGCCTATTAAACCTTTGAAGATGAAAGTTATCATAATTTGTGCTTTTAGCTACAGTTTAAATCTACCCCACCAAAGCCAATTATAATAGGAATCCAATTGAACTCCTACAACTGTTGTGATAGTAAATTGATGATTTTTTGTTAGCTTTTTATTTTTATGTTTGTTCTATATATATATATATAATATTTTCCATCTTGACATTTTATGCTACACCTTTCTGTTTACATGGGTTTTCACTTGAGATTTATGATACTTGAATGCAAGTAAGAAGCAACATAGAACAAAACTTTTGCAGGTTGCATTATCTTGATTTTTAATTAAGTTATAACCCCATCTCAATTCATTGTGGTTGATCATCTCAACATGTGGAAACACCATGAATTGTGGCAACACTGTAATGTCCCCATTTTGACCCCCTTTGTATTAAATCGTAAATGATGTAAATATTGTAATTTGATCATGGTGAGGAGCTCAAGGCCAAGGCCCCACCATTGATTTAGCATTTTATGTATCGGCAATTAAAAATAGATGCCTATGGTTCTTGTGCAAGATGGGCACAATGTAAATAAGACATCATGTAAATACGAATTTTAATGGAAAAAAAACCCACAACTAGCTATGCAATGCAACAAAACGATGGGGCATGATTCTACAAGGAATAGGGAGGGGAAATAACCAAACCCTTGAGCCACTAGGGTCAACCCATGTGTCAATAAGAAAACCCATGAACTCTTAACTATCCATTTTGTCTCATGCACCCCAATCATTTAATTCTTTCAAAGATTGGTTGGGGCAGTTAATGTCTTGGGATTGGAGAAGTATGGCAGTCAGATTTCGTGCATGGGCAAGCCATCAACCTGAAAAATCATATTTTTGGCTTGCTAGGCAAGAAAACCCCCACGAAATGCTGCCTAAGGAAATTCCTCATCTATTACGTTCTTCCTCTCACGCAGACGGAGCTCACTGGAATTTATCCTCACATTTTTCACCATAACCCTGCGTTTTTCCATGCCCAGGAACTCGTTTTTGGTATTGTGCAATAGCTAGGGAAGGAGGGACGCGAATGGGGACTGAGGGAGAGGTCGTTTTTGCCCCTGGGGCATTTTTCTGGAATGGGTTTTGCTCTCCCAGTCGAATTTTCCAAGTGCCCTTACGTTTTGAGTCTACCCACGTTTTTCTGAAGCTCAGGAAACCCCATCTCATGCATCCCACTGTTGAGACGTTTTTCTCATGCTCAGCAAGTGTAGTTTTGTTGTTATGTGCATACCTGTTTTGATGTGAACCTGTGAGCAAGAAACTGGAGTGGTAGTGGACAGAATTGGCTTGATAAACCTAGTGTAGGGAGTAACCTCTCAAGAAGATCAAGAGGGCTAGCTACTCTTCTATGCACACCCTGAGAGCACTAGAAAGGAAGGTATGGCTTGAGGGACTGTGTGGCAGTGAAGAGAATACTTCCTTGTGTTGGGTGTGTAGGCATTGTGAGTGCCAAGCTGAATAGATCTGGGAGAGGTACCCATAGCTCTTTGGTTGAGCTCACTAGCTTAGCAATTCTTCCTTCCCATTTCCTAGCAGCCTGATAAACCCAATTGCAGATTGGCTTGGCTCATCTTGGTGTATGCTGGGCTATGTGTGAGTCTGTTGTTCCCTAGTTCCTTGTAGTAATCATGCCCAGCTCGGGGGTGGCAGTTGTATCAAGAGGTTGATAAGCACAACTGGCCTATGGTTGGGTGGAACGTTGCAGTTGCATAGCCAGTTGCTTGGGACTACCTTATTGAGATAAGCATTCTTTTGGGTTAACTTTGCAAATATTTATCTAATGAATATCTTGAATGAATGATGAATGTGTAATTGATATTATCTCCAATGTGTTTATCTTATAATCATATATTCCATATGACTTTTATATTATGTGAATGCTTGGTTAAATTCTTATGGGGCTAGATGCTCGTTTCTTGCACCACGTCCTCTCGATCATGCTGGTATGATGGGAGGGGACGTTACAAACACCATGAATGGTGAGGTTTTTAATCTTAATGAATTGTTGAGCTTCTTACCATTTTTATTGATTTAGTTGTTTATGTACTTTGTTTAAGTATTTTATCACAAGTGAATATAACTTCTTGTTTAAATGTGTGAAGGTTCGCTTGTTTTTTCAATGAACATATCTTTTTGCTCTCTTTGCCCTATTTTTAGGGGAATTCGTTACTGCATGGTTGAGGTTTATCCTCACTCCTAAATGAAGCTACCTGCGAATACATCCAATGATCTCTATGGTGGCATCCGGTCATGAATGAATGATTATGTTTCATGGTCTTTAGAAGGTCACTATTTTGAAACACAATTCAAATGCCCTAGCATCAACAATATCGTTGTTCCATAATCTCTTTTTCTATAGCACTCAGCTCTGTTTTTTTCATCCACATTGCGTACAAATGTGATAGTTTCAATTGAAGTTTAAATACATAGTAAGGGCATTCCCCTACGGTAACTCATGTGTACTAGTGAGAATATAACTCTACAGGTCATTTAATTTGAATGATGTCATTGTTTTCCTGAAATGCTGGCAATTGAGATCGCACCTCCCATGGAAGAGTGGAAAGTACAGCACAACATAAATTTACAGGTCAACGAGACTCACATGCCAAAGAATATATGTGCTAGAGTGGCCTTGTCTAGTCGACCAATCATCATTGGGTAAGGTAATACATCTCAACTGCAATCAAGGGTAAGTTCACTCTCAACTTAGGCTAAAATGTTTGATTAAACCCTCAAATCTGCCAAACGACATCCAAAAGTCTGTTGTTAGGAGGCCCAAAAATGAGATATGAAGTTGTTTGATGTCCTTTTAACCCACAAACTGTTCAAAATTAGAGATTGGTTCTTGTTGTTTTCATCCACAGACTTGCCCAGGATCTTTAGCCTGTTATTTTCATGTCCCAAAACTATCTTTTTATGACTGTTTTTTAAATGTACAGGAAGGTAACGAAGACTACTCTAATGCTGAGAATTGGAAATTATGGTTGTTTGTTGTTGCTTTAGTGCAAAAAACTACCCAGACTTGAGAAGAGAAAGTTTTGATGCACGGGAGGTCAGTAATATAAGGTTCTAAACTTCTATGTCAGTTGATGAAACTAGTGGGGTGCTTTCATACATGTCATTTCCTACTCCACATGTTTGTCTTTTTTTGATATTAATATAAAATAGATGATATATGCAAAATGTATTTTTTTATGTCCATTAATAGAGGCTCATTGATTTTGTTATGGTTGTCAGTATGTGTTCCAGTATTTTGGAGTTGTCAATTTACAGCAGGTGTCTCAGGCTTCAATGTGGTTTCGGAAACAAATGGGTGGTGTGGGTATTGATGAAGGTGACCAAATAGTAAATTCTATTCATACAACCATCACTCTGCAAAAACCTGCTACAATTTCACTTGTTCTATCTCCAATATATTTATGTCCCTCTTTCTGCAAATGCTACTTTCTTCTCTGCCTCCTCCACATTTTCCCTTCAAGCTTTGTAGGTGGCATTCAGGCAAGAGACAATAAGAATGACACAATGCAGGATACCAGAGGATCTGCTGAAGATTTGCATGATGAGCGTGATGAAGAGCAAGTTGACCTTGATGGTGATGAAGAAGAGCCAGAAGAAATAATGGATGAGGAAGTAGAGGATGAGGGAGATGTTGAAGAGGAATAGAAAAATGATGGTCAAGAAGTCCTTGATATTGATCTAGTAGAGGATGAAGGGTCTAGTTCACGTGATGAACAAGAAGCCGAGCAAGAAATAAATGTGTCGAATGCGGACCCTGAAAAATTATCTAAAGATGATGCCAATAATGATACTGTAGAGGATGCCTTTCTTGCAGAAGGTAATGGCAATAAGGTTGATAAAGATAAAGAAGAGTGTAATGATGGGGAATTGTTAGCCTGCCCTCCACATGGTATAGAAGGTGTGAGGTCTAATCCATAGATCATTCTGAGTGTTCGTAGCAGTTGTAGTAGCATGGGAGATTTGAAACAAGGTAAGTATGTTCATTCCCATGGCATCTAAAGCTAGAATTTTGAGGCCATATTTTAGATCAAATGTCTATCTGCTTACACCTATTTATCTTGGTATTATTTATATCAAATTATTTGTTTTAGAACAGGGCTTGTGTCTAGCACCATGGAGAAAAGCAAAGGGCAGTGAAATTTGGTGAACTGGTCTTTCGTCAACTTCAGGGATATTAATAACATCATGAATGGGTGAATCATTGTAAGCCATGATAATGGCATTATATGGTTGACTTTAAGTGAATTTGTGCTCAATTTTCCAGAGTTTCCATTGTATGTCTCCCAATGGCAGAGTTAATTTTCTATTGTTTCCTATTCATAATCCTATATGAAGATTTTATTTATGCAATACCTTCAGTTGTATGATTATTTGAATGAGGCCCAAATGAGAGAATTTTGCTTGTATCCCAAATGTTGTATTATCATGTAATCTTTCCTTTTTAAGTACATTGATTATGTTTCTTTTGACAATGATAAAGTGTCACTCACAATTACTTTGAGAACCTTGTTAGAGCTTTGGAAAATGGTTTGTCATATGTGAACCATTAACAAGAAGATAGCAGCAGAACAAGTGCCTCAAAGGCTTCTGGTAGCAACAAGGGAAAAGGTGTATTTTTAAAGATTGGCAGTTCAAAAATTCGTTCAAGCAAGAATGGAGAGATTGCATACCATTGGAGCTGCAGTCACTATACATTTTCAAATCTGAGTTATGTGAAAGTCTGCAATATCTTTCATCTTCCACGATAATGTATCCCCTGAGGTCAAAGTGTGTTTCCAAATATCATAGAATGAAAAGATTTGTATTCAACTCATTGATTTTTCAGGTATGCCATTCATCTCCCATGTTGCATATGAAATATGTTCTGTAAGAATATGTTTTTACTTGAACCTATAAAATAGGATGTTGTTTTTCTTTCATGGCTTCATCATTTATGTTGATTATCAGAAATACTTGCCATACATAATTATACATCTTGCTTGCTTTAGCAACAGGAATGCAATTGAAGCTTGAGATATTTGTTTAGTTGAATGACGATAGCCAGCTGCTAATAGTTACATCAACTTGTAATGGGGATTATTTATCCTTCATGTAAATGTGTTTTACTTTTTGTTAATTACTGTCATTGTCGCCTTGGTTATATTATATTTTATCATTGACTTAAGAAAATATTAAGTGCAAAATCCATCCTTGTATGCTGACATACATTAAAACAAGTTATTTTTTATTGGCTACTATAATGTGATGGGCATAGGATTCCTGCCCATTTCACTCTGCCATCATGTTTTTGCTTTTCATGCATCATTATGGGTGTTTTTAGGTCACTAATGTGATGTATTCAGAATTGGTCTCTTTATTCTTATTTTTAAGTCAAATTTTCTATTAGTATTACATACTCAGCAACCTTAATTTAAAAAAAAACATGATCATTATATAAACTTTAGGTGTGTTCAAGTAAAGAGAGTAAATTCAAATTCCTCTTGAAATTTGTATCGTACCAACAATCTTGCCTTAAGCAATACCAATAGTTTAGTCCAAAATATATAATTATTTGAATTGCTCATAGATATTGAGTAAAGGAACCTTTGAAGAGAGTAAATGCAAATTCCTCTTGAAGTTATTCCCCAACAACAATTGTAATGCCTCAAGCAGTACCAAAACTTTAGTCCAAATTATTAAACTAAACATGAGTCTAAATAAAGGAAATCTTCATTCAATTCTCTATTTCACACTAGGCCATAGGTTCATTGATAAGTTCAAGGATAAGGTGAGTTTTTAATAATCTTGGAAATTCACCAAATTATCATTTTTTAATTGATGGTACTAGTTTCTCTTTATGATAATTTATATGTGATTCCCTTGACATTGACTTTAGCTAGTATGAGATTAGTAAGAATTGTAAGGAATTAATAACAGAGGTGATATTAACTTTTGGGTGTAATGTATTTTGTTTGTCAGTCTAAGTCAAGAATTATTCAACATAAAAAAATACCAGCTTGTTGGAAAGTTCAGACAACAACTAATATTTAGAAAATTAAAAATTAATTGGTACTGTTTACTTGATCTCACATTATCTTTGGCTATAATCTAAGGGCCACTGGTCAAAGTTCTTGTCTGAACCCAAACAAACATATTTGAAACTAACCTTTCTTCAATAATAACTGTACATCTTATGATTTTTAAAATCTAAAAAAGAATAAATATATGTTTGCATGTTATGTTAAGGTTTTAAACCTTATTCTATTCTCCATGTTCCCAGCTATTATCTCCTTCATGTGACCTATTATTTCTTTTTCAAGATTATATTTCATGCCTGCAAAACAGTTTAAGAATGGTTAGGTCATTTGCACAAGAATTTTCTAGACATGCCAATGCTTACCCATGTTTACCTTGTAAAGTGACCTCCATTCTTAGTGTTTGCTTATTCCTTTAGAAAAAATCAAAGTGCTTTCTCATCCTTAATCTACCGATACTTTTAAACTGTTTGGAGACTGACTCTCCTGATCTATGGGGAAAATTTTTGGTTAGCTTTTATAGAAGAATAGCTCCTCTAGTCCCTAATAGTGTTGTTTGAATTCAACATGTAAACTCAAGATCGGATGCTAGGTTTGACTTGACATCTTCAATATATTTTACTAGTCTCCTTTAATTATATATTGAATATTTGAATATAAGAACATTTCCAAGACTTTCCACAAAACGCCAACGAGTTGCAGCTTTGGAAAATAGTTGTCTTTTGAGCTTGGCATGTAATATATTTCTTCATGTAAATATTTTATGTGACACATCCTATTTTCTCTTGCCATTAAAAATATTTTTTCATGTTTAATATGATGCTAGTAATAAGGAATGATGGAAAGGAAAGGAAAGGAATGAGTGAGGGTTGATAAATGGACATAGAATGGTTAAAATTTGATTACTTTTTGTTAGTCTTTGGCTATGTGTAGTGTCGTTTTCTTGTCTTTTTCAGTATTGCAATATCTTTATATTCCAAAGCATCATGCTTTTCACATACTGCAATTAATTTTGGTGCATTTTTTGTGTGTGTATATACAGCTCGAAATAACTATCACACAAGCCATCTTTCCAATATTTCAATACACTTGATATGGATTCTACAAGAAGCAGTTGTTGCAACACCTAGGGCTTGGGAAATTTATTCAAAAGCCACAAATGCTTCTCTTCCGTTTTCTAAAATATTTATTTGAGAATTCCAAGGGTTATAATTTTGAGGAACCCTTGTTTCTTAAGCAAATTGAGAATGATGTCAAAGGAGATGGTTTTCCACAAGGTGCAATCTTTTTTAAAAGCTAAAATCCATTGTATATGTTCACGAGATTGTTATTGAGTTATTTTAATCCATGTTTTAATGGAGAGATAGACATGCTATTAGTTACCTTATCAAGTTATCCGTTTATACATTATTTGATATTTGTATAGTTATAGTATTGTTTTTTCAAGCTTATGCCTTATTTCCTTCAATTCTATAATTGTCCTTGCAATGCCTCACTTCAGTGAATAATTACCAAGATCCATTGGCTTACATCTCTCATTATGTGTGCTTGGCTTGGTAATTTTTTCAGATAAACTTTAGGGTTCAATAGTAGGAAACGGGTACCTTTTGTGGCATTCTTAGTTTTAGCTTATTATTTATGAGCGCCCCTTGAAATACAACAGGTACATAAAGGCTCAACACATGAAGGCATGACGATGGTACCCACGATACTTCCAGATGGGCATGTTGGATACGTATTATAAGTCTCACCATAAATTGGGTTTTGTTCACCTCCACATCATCGACACGCGAAAGGTATACTCCTTTCTTTTTGTTCTATTTTGATATTCGAAATTTATACTTCGTGAAGGTTACACTATTGGATTGTTGGTTATTTTTAAAGGGCATGTTTATTCACCAGCTAATTGTCTCCTTGTATCACCCTCAGGAAAATTGAGTCCCTCGGCAGTCTCACTATCAATCATGTTTCCTTCGCCTCCAAATCATCGACATGTGAAAAGTATACTTCCTTTCTTTTCACAGATCTTTGAGATGTATTCTGAGTATAATAGTAGCAAAATTTACCAAGAACGACCTACTTAATGCAGTGTTAGGACCCTCTACTTCTCCTGCAAACATTGCCCCTTCAGAATCACCTCATATGAAACAGAGGATACCTTTGGCACCACAACCATTAGTATTTCCTCCCCCCTCCACCTCCTAAAGGTATGGAAATTAGTACATAATATATTTTCTTATTCTTTGAACATTCATTATGTTATCATGAGTTGAATTTCTCTGTAATTGTTATCATTTTATTTGCAAATAAATTTACTCCATGCATATAAGATCAGTCTGCTTAGATTTCACCTTATTTCTATGTATAAAGAATCAAGATACATTATGTGTGACTGACTTGATGCATTCTTTGTGCAGATTGCGGTTCATGATAGCTTGCACTCAACCATTGAATTCTACTCCTCCTGGTGCACCATGTGGCTGTGTATATCCAATGCAAGTGGAGCTTGAGCTTGGGGTGGAACTTTATGCTTTTTTCCCATTGGTTTCAGTGCTGGCTGCATAGATAGCAACAGAAACTTTCTTGAAACAAAGCCAAGTAAGGATAATGGGAGCAAATGCAGATACCCAAGATCATGAAAAAACAATTGTGATTCTTGATTTGGTACCACTCGGAGAAAAATTTAACAATACAATTGCATTTTTTTATTTTTGAGAGATTTTGGCAAAAGAAGGTTATCATTAACATGACCCTTTTTGGTGACTATTGGGTAATCTTTGTTTCTTACCTACGTATGTGAACCTTTTCCAGAATTTGGAAAGATGGTGTTAACTGTTGGAAATTTTATTCTCATATCAATCCATAATGAATTCTATTTAAGGGTGCTAGCTCAATGGTAGAGCACATGTCTTATAGGCAATAGGTTGGTGGTTCGATTCCTCTGTGCCCTATATATATTCTGAAACCACTAAAAAGAGATAAATGACTAAAAAAATGACCAAAATTTGCATATAAATGACCACGAGTACAACATGAGATATAAGTGACCAGAACAATGACCAAAATATGCATATAAATGACCACTTTTGAGTTGGCGACTGCTGGTAGCAAATTAGCGGTCATTTATCATGTGACAAAAAATGTGGTCCTAAATTTCATCATTAATTGTGACAACTAATGACCAAATATATGACCAAATATACGACCAAATATATGACCACAAGATAAGCTATAAATGACCAAGCTAAATATGACCACATTTTTGGTCGCGTGATAAATGACCGCTAATTTGCTACCAGTGGTCACCAACTCAAAAGTGGTCATTTATATGCGGATTTTGGTCATTTATCTCTCATTTTGTACTTGTGATAAGACCAACACCAACATCTTCGAAACGGTATTGGGACTGACCTAGCAACGGGACATTGTGGGCGGAGTTCAAATGAATGTCTGGAGTACAGAAGTCTAACTGATATATAGTGACAATCTTCCCTTGATGAGGAAATTGTGCTAGTCGAAAGACGGAAGATGCAACAACAGTCATGGTGTAGAACCAATTCTGGCCGAGTAGAATATTATAATCCAATGGTGCATCTACGACTTTGATGTGTATAGATGCTGTCTTTCCCCCTAGTTCAACGCCGATCACAGGAACGAGTCCGTATGGTTGAAAATCATGTCCATCAAACGCTTTGAGAGTAGTGGGATAAGGTGTAACTTCAGGTGAGCCTATGGCTCTCCAACAAGTCAAGGACATGATCAACGTGGAAGCACCTTCATCTAAGACAGTGCTAATTTTTGTTGTAGATATTTCTTCCTACGGATAGAAAGAATCCCTATTAGGATAAAGCAAGATAGACTGACTCTATACTAAGAAAAAAATGAAACAAATGTGATCTTGAATCTTAGATTAAACAAGTATTTCAGAGTTTTTGTATTGAAGAGAGTGAGAGAAAGCAACTTACCTTTCACTCTTGATGTTTGTCCCAATCGTTCTTCGGATCCCAAAGTCCTCGCGATGAACCTGTCAAGATCAGACAATGCACAAACATATACAATTCTCCAAGATCTCTGAATCACAAGTTAGAATTCAAATCTAGCTAGATACAAATCATGAAATCGAAACACAATCAACACACATGAATTGGGAAACAAGACAAGTTAACTTTATTACAACTTGAAGATGCTTACAATGGTTGCTTGATGTCCAAACTAACTTTCAGCTCCAAGTTCTTCCTCTATCTATCTCTGCAAAAGTATCAATATCATAGGTTGGATGCCCCAAAAGTCCTCCCTTTGGCCCATGGAAGGTCTCTCCTTTATAGTGTTTGGAAGGGTTAACCAAAATGAGAGTAAAATGGATCTAATGAGTGTTTAGTGGATCAAGCCTACTAAACAGAGAGAGGGGGTTGGGATTGAATCAAAGCTGGTAATCCCAAGAAAATCTCTTGAAAGGTGAGATCCAAGATCCATGGCAAAAAGGCTAAAAGAGTGTTGCCGCGCCCTTGGATCTGAGCATAACGTGACATTTCTGCACCCCGGGATCTAAGCATAGCGCGACAACCCTAATTTTCGCTACCCAGCAAATGTGCAAATCGCGATAATGTATGCAGATTGGGTGACACGTGGAAGATAAGATGTTGTCTTTGGTATTCAGGCAATAGACTTTACTCCTAGGTGTCCAGATGAGACCAAGGAGGATACCAATAATGTATAATGATCATTAGGGGGAAGTGTCATTTAGGTCACTTGGTGTAAGGATGTGACACTAGGGTTTAGTGTGTAATATTGAGATATAACAGTGATGTCTTCCACCCCTTCTCAAACAGTTTCAGCTTTCAATGGGGCCCACACCCATTTCTCTGGCACTTTTTATGGTTTTCTGGAGCCTTTGGAGGCTCACGACTTTCCAAGAGAGGCACGATTTGGTGCTAGGATTTGTCATTTGATGATATTGTGACATGGGGACACACTACGGGTGTTATACTCTCCTAGGGTGATTTTGTCCATTGATATATTATATTTTTGAGTTGATCCATGTACTTTATGTTGAGCTCATCTCAACCATAGATTAGAACATTTTGATATCTTAATCTTATCCATCCATTCAAAAGGTGGTTAGGGTTTTGGTATCTCTCCATCATATTTAAAGGAGAGAGCTTCTCATTGTAAAGGGACTTTTGGCTCTGGATTTCTGGAATAGAATAATTTCTTGGAGATACTTGTGCCGTGGGATGAATTACTATTGATGTTTATTGAAAATATATTTCCATTACATTGAGATTATTGGTGATTTCCATTGCTATATTTTCCACACGATTTCATCTATAGGTGAGGGGGGCGATTTCCTCAAGGAGGGAGCACTGGTAGAGGAGGACTCTCCTTTCTCTTTTCTTCGTTGGATTGGTTTGGTTCAAGGAGTATTACCATCTATGACCTTTTACTTTCTGCATATTTTCATTGCTTGCATTTGCCTTTGCTTATGTAGAACTGATTGATGCTTTGCTGCTTGGTTTTGCAGGAGAGAGAAGGGTGCATGTGTGGGCTAGGGATTCAAGTTTGGCATTGGTATTCATCAAATTCTCTCATTTGATCTTTGTGGGGATTTTCCTCGGCATCACAGTAGCCATTTCCATCAATTAGGTACGCTCTCAAGGTAATATCTCTATTTCTCTAAACTACCCATCTATCAATCTGAATTCAAACCCTCATTTAAATCTTTCAAAAAATTCCCTTGATCAAACCCCTTGATCAACTGGAAAAACATTTTTGGGTTTTTGGCTTAGTGTAAATCCCAAGGTGGGTTCTCAAGGGAGTCACCCTTGGGGACTCCATTGGCCCATTTTCCAAGGCACTAGCCTCTTCCTAACCCTCATGACTTTCCTGGCTTGTTGATTTTCCTTGTGGTTTGATCATCTTTTGAGTGCTTGCATACTTTGACATTGTTACATCCCTCAATCAAGCATAGATAGAAGTCCCTAACTGTCAGATTTACTCTTTGGGACAGTTTCCCTGTTTTAAGGGTCATGCTTCCCAAGGCAGTTGAATTTGACAATTTTTACACTAACTTTGAATCCTGGAATCATACCTAATCTTAGAACCAATGTGCTTAAGATCTATTCATCAAGTCATATCATCTCTAAGCCTCCACAGTGTCTCAATATCCTTAAATATAGGGTTCCATGCCTGTCACCTTACGTACCTCACTTTGTCTGATCTGATATGGTGATTGGGTTGATCTCTCCTATCAGGAGTAGATCTGGGTCTCCCCCTTGTTACCTTGGATTTGGTAGCAAGAGCGAAGAGTGCCTTGGTTGGCATGACAACCATCCATTTGAGAACTAGGGCTCTCTTGTTTCACCACGTTGGTTTCCTATCCCCTCTACCGTCCTTACGAATCCACCATTAGGGGCAGCTACAAGATTGGTGATAACATGACTATAGTAGAAAATATCTAGATCATAATAAAAACAGAATCACACACAACAAGTCTTGGGTAATGAAATCTCCCTAGAAGTATGTTGAAGATGCAGACAATCCAGGTGTAGCAAGCAATTGCTTCCTCTCAGGCTAGTTCTATAAGGACTATGAGAAACCTCTGAATTCAACACTGTGCATTTTAAGGAATTCAAGGGGATGTCAGTTACATGTGTGGTTAGAATGTGTATGTGGTTAATATGACTGTCACAAGTATTCGTTATGTTCGCACATGGTGTGATGTCGCAGAAAAGGGAAAATTCAATTGCTTACATTAAGTGTTAAATATTTACACTGCACTTGATTTGTTACAGAATAGAGAGTATCAGTTTGACTTCAGTAGTACAAACACAAGAATAAAATATTTTCATGAAGAAACAAACATTGTTGAAAGACGTAAGAATATACATAATGGATCATTTTCATTATATTCAAAATTGGGTATGATTACAAAATGCATGAGTCGAGACTCCATGTGTCACATACCCCAATTTTGTAAAATTATGTAATTGTTTTATTATATTCCAGAGAACATTATGTTAAATTTAATGCTAAGTAGGGATTGATGACTTAGTAGAGTCATTAGAAATGGAGTGTAATTCAGAATATTTTATTATTAATAAATAAATTGTGGAGACAACAGCATGGGAGAGCTGTTAAAAAGAGGTTACTGGTCAAACTGGTGGATGGAACTAGGTGGAAAGGCAAAGGACAAGTGGCAGCATCCTCAAACACTTCCTAAATTGCAGGTGGCAACTTCCCTATATTTGGGGTCATGATTCCCCAAGAAAGTGGAATCAGAGCAGGTGGCTCATTAATGACAGTTAACCCAACAAAGACCTAGGCAATATTTTAAAAAGAACTCAATGAACAGAGCTGGGGGCTCGAATTTTTCTAGAGAGAATGCATTCAAGTGAATGTTATTCAGGAAATCCATTGAGGAAGAGGGAAATACAGTAAGGAAGTTGTTTGAGAGGAATGCTACAGTAACTTGGTTCCATTATAGCTGTTTGGGCTGAGAGAATTTACTTTGCTGCACCTAGTTCCAACCAGGGAGACTAGAGCAAGCTCGGGGGTCCTAAGAAGTTGTTGTCTAGGCACTCTCCAGGAGTTGGTAGGGAGGAACGGCCTCCCATTGCTATTGTTGTCCACAGCTTAAACAGGTTCTGCCATTTATTTCCTTATGTTTATTAAATATGAATGGATGTATGTTGTGTCTAATTTCTATTTGACTGAGTAATTAGTTAGTAAAGTGAGTATCTCAGATTAGCAGTAGTTAAATTTGGTAGAGTTACTGTGTTTTTCAGCATCCTTAGTAAGAAGTAATATTATTATTACATTACTATTCAGGTATCTATACTGTATTCATTATAATAGAATACTTAAGTAGTAATTTATCCTTACAATTATAACCTAGTAACTATAAATAAAAAAATAGACAAGTAAGGTTTACGTACAAGTAAATATGCTCTGTGTATACAAAATTAAATTAACAATCATTGCAGGAGAATTGTAGTCACTTTTAGAATATCTATACAAGGGTACAAACCCTAACTAAAAATTGACAAGTCATTACATAATCACCAAATCACTGTGCAAAAACCCTAACAGAAGTTTATCATAAAGAATATATAAACAGTTTAAATAACCTAACTATTAATTTAAAACAGTAAGGTTAGCAGAACAGTATTAGCTCAATGTCGAGCTTAAACATTATAGTATTATCCTTCATTAAACTCTCATTTACTGTCAGAGTCAAAATCGTAACGACAGAATAAGCTACTAAACAAAATCACAACTGTGGGATTCGAATTGGACCCTATCATTCAGTTTTTCAAGTAAATTAAATACTAAGATCTAAAACAACAAATTCAACTACGGCCGCAGCTCAAGTTCACAACATAGGTGATTTTAAAAACTTGGAATTTAAAAATACATGCCACACACCAGCTCAAATATACAAGAGAAACTTTTAATAAGTTATATTATCAAAACCGAGGTGAAAAACCTGAATAATTTAAGAGTTTAGCAACAAAACAAAATTTTCAAAGCTCAATTACACAGGAAAACATTATTTTAAAGTCTTATTACAAAACCTGGTAAAAACCCTAAACGATTTAGGAGTACAGTAAAGAAAGCAAGAGGACGAGACCGTAACCTCATCTGCAGGAAAGCTTACAACCATTGTTCTCTTTTTATTTACAATATAATTCTTCTGCAGAAAAACCTAAATGCCAAAGGGAGGATGAATAGCTACAATACCGACCGAAGCCGTAACATCCTAATACAGCACAGGGTTAAACCCGTAATATTTCATTTAAAAATACAGTTAAAATATTGAGCAAGGCTGCTATAATCACTGAGTCACTTCGTTCAAGCCAAAACCCTAATCACCCTAACACCAGCAAGGAGGAAACGCCATGGTGAAAACCAGGCTTACCAGGTAAAGTGAACCGCCGAGGTTTGTGTCTTGTACACCTTCAAAAGTAGCCAGGGCCTGCAACGAAGAATCAATTGGTTAAAACTTTATACATATTATGGTTTAAACTAAACTTTTCATTTAAAAACAAACTGGAGAATCGAAAGACCAACCTGTAGCTTACCAGCGATTTGAAAGAAGTTGCAAGCACAGTGAAAGGCCTGATAACCACGAGCAGGATAAGTGTAAACCCCACCCTTACCACCGAATGAACGAGCTGGTAGAAGCAAGGGTAACTTCCACGATGGAAGCTTGATAAAACCAAGTCAAAGGATACACTCACGCCATGACAGGGTCGGTAATGGTAGTAAAGGGATAAACCCTAGGTTTTCAATAAACTTATAGATGCCAACAACAAGATAGAAAGGCTCCCAAATGATACAATGGACAAGCACGAAGAACTGTAGCAGCATAGAAGCTGCTACCAACAGTGCCTTAGAAAACTTGAACCAGGAGGGTTCACAGAGCGACCAAGCCCGAAGGCAAGGGAGAAATGGCCAGGTAGGGTTTAGTCAACAGTTTTATATCACAACACGTGTGGCTCTAGAGTAACCACGTAGCATTTTAATTTTTCGCATGCAGTGGGTCGACTTTCCAAAGTCCTACGACGAGATTCCCATCATTTGTTTGCCAATTAAAAATCATAGCATGAATATCCATTAGGGACACGATACCAAAGATTTCAGCTGCCACACTTTTGCATGTTAGATCAATGTTTCCGAACCTTGCTTAGTACACATTAAGACCTGGCCCTATATTCAATTAAACCATGCATATAATGGCGTTGTAAAGATTAAGACTTGAAGTATTGATTCTAATTAAAAGGAATGGTAAGATTATGGGTATAATTTAAATGATAAGTTGTTCATAAAACTCATTATTATAATTCCTTAACCAGAGATAAGAGATATAATATTTCTTTGAAGACTATAAGATAATGGGGTGAAGTAGGTGTAGTACTGGGTATTACCAACACATTCATAATCTCTTAAATAGTCTTAGATTCTTTGTAATAACAAATAGACTTTGTTATTCTTCATGTTCAAGAAGTACAAGGAACTTATAAGTGAAATGAATGTTAGGCAGATTATGTGAATTACTATAACCATTCTTGTTGGCAGTATAGTCTGGAAGATCATAAATGAATTCAATCGTGATAATTTAGGACTAAGTCTGAAGGTGCTTATAGATTTCATCAATCGTAACTCATACAAATAGAAGTAGTTTCTAAAATGTTAAGAGGAGACATGTATCAGATAGTTCCTTTGCATTTGAAGATATAAATCGAAATTATATTCTAATTTAAACTTGGCATGATACAATAACCACAGATGAGTAAAAATTGGTCTGAATATGGTAACCTAGTTACAATCTACAGTGCTAGATAAGAAATATTAATGCATCACAATAATATCATCAAGGGATCAATACTCCATAGGGGTACTTAAGACATTTATTATCGAGGAAAATAACTATCACATTCTATCGTAATTTCCAACATTCTTTCAGTACGATTATAAGGATATCATAGGAAGGGTTCTACCTTTAAACACTTGATAAAATGGCTAGCCTGCTTAGACTTCTACTGAATGATTTGGTACAGCAAATTGATTTATAATACTTTTAAGTTTTGGTTGCAGCGACCCGAACTTTACCTGTATATCTGTAAGAGAAAGAAAATCTGTTGCATTAGCTCGGAAGCTAAGTAAGCCCGGTCTGTTAAACAATTCCCCCTTGTGGTTGCAAAACAGAAAAACAATCAGTAACTGACAAGAGACTCATTTGTAAATTTAAATATAATAAAAGAACATTCAGTTACAATTCAGATCAAATAAACTAATCAACACAGCTAATTACTGGAATTAATAAGATTATATGCTATTTTAAAAATTTTAAATTTTTTGGAAATTCTGGGTTTTGACACCATGCCGAGGCCAAAAAATGGCGTCTACTAGAAGACAACAAATGTGGCAAAATTGACGAGGTGTTAAATCATTCTACAACTGTATTTTGAGGTTAAGCTCCGTGTCTGGTTGGTTTGTAAGACGAAGCTCCAAATCCACCAATACCAATGCAATATATTTAGAAGAGGAGTGCATAGGAAGAAGCTACAGGGTTGCAGATGACGATGGTTTAGCATTGTGAGGACAAAGACGAGACAACTCACTCAGGATTTGTTGTTGTTGATGTTCTAGACTATCCGTTCGATGGGTCAAAAGAATTAGTTGCTCAGAATGACGCTAATTCAGTTGTGACTAAGAGTATTGATGAAAAAAATGTGTTTCTTCCATTTGTTGTTTCCATAACTCTATGTCAACTCTCAAGCGTGAAAAATCATACTACTGAGTCTGGACGACAAGGCGCACAATCTCAAGGGATGTGTTCATTCTTTGGTAAAAGGAATCCATTGGAAGGAAGAAGAGGAACTAGAAGAAGGACCAGACAACAATGTGACATGAAAGAGCAGGAGTGCAAGAGGTAGTGAACCAGTAATTGTTCACATAAATATTATAGAGTTTAAAGGAAGACGTTTACGTGCATGAAATTAATTTGATGAGATATGCATTCAATGTCTCACAAGTCAATGAAGGTAGTCGAGTTTCCAAAACTAAAAGCTGGAGTTAATGAATTTTTGGAAACAATACAAAAAGAGAACAAATTTAATTCATTGCATCCTACAATAGATAATGTTTCTCAAAAGGATTGAGTATGGAGGCAAAACATCTTTATTGTCACGCGAACTGAGTGTCATGTCTGCTTTTATGTTGAGTTGGCTGAAGAATGAAAAATGTGCCATATATTTGGTTGTCTTGGAAAAGGATGCGACAACATTAAATGCGACAAGGCCCTGTGATAATGCTGTAAATGTGATAGATGAAGCAGTTAGGCGCATGAAGCGTAATGCAAAACCAGTAGAGGAAGGACTTCGGCACTACGCAGTTAACACAAAAGGATATCTATATGGATAACTATGCAAGGAAGGATGGAGTGTTGTGACATGAAGAGGAGATCGAGATGAAGGAACAATGAAACATCTATATCAAGAAATCAATCAAAGGTAATTATGAAAAGATATCAGTGTAGAAATTCAACAGAGAAATGAAGCATGAAGATAGGGGGAGTCATCCCTGAAATAGTTAAGGTAGACACCAGCGCAAAACAAAAGGAAGAACTTACATTTCACAAGTAATGGTTCCTCTTTTCCATTGATGTCAAATGGGGAGAGATGAATGAAGCCGAAAGAACAGCTGAGAGAGATGCATGAAGATGACAGAAAATATGAAGTTGCATGAAGCTGGCAGTACTAAAGTATAATGCATGAGTGCAGCAGAATAAATAGCTTGATTTAAGACACAACATAGAGATAAAGTAGACATGAAAGAGAATGAAGCAAATCAATTGGAGAAATGGCATGGAAATGACTGAAAGTATGGTTTGCACAGAAGGAACAAAAAGAAACATGGTTTGTGCAAAAGTAGAAGAAGAATTAGCAGCATACAACATAGTAGCCAAAATCCCAAAGAACTCAGGAGAAGCACATATACAGGGGGAGCATTGTGACAGAGTATAGATGAAACATACAGTTCAAATAAGATCATGCATAGCTCCATAAGATGTTGACATCAATGCCAAAGGGGGAGATTGTTGAATTTTGGTTGTCATTGATGTCAACTAATTTCAAAGAGGGGGTAAACTAATTCAGTATGAGTCATTGATATCAACTGATGTCAAAGTGGATAAAACATTCCTACAACAGTGTGAATAAGTATATGGAAACCACTCTGAAGGAGTGTCTGCATAATATGGTGAAGGACAAGGATTCTATTGTGAAGAAGTATATCTAGAAGGTGCATTCAATATGAAGAAGTGTGTCCAAGGATACATCATGTATGATGAGATTGAAGAAATACATAAGGAAGATACATCATGTAGATTCAGTTCAAATAAGAACACAAGTAATGTATCCTACTACATGTTGTACCTGCGCAGAAGACAAGTCCACCATGTCATACACCTTCATGGTAACACTCAAAAGACTAGTTGGAAAATGGTACATGTGCACAAGTAGCCAAGGATTTGGTTGAGGAAATAATATAAATGTGGAAGCATGTTGAAAGAAGTCTCTGGTATGCCTATGCATTGCTTGGTTAAAGTTCGGAAGTGCACAAGTAGTAAGAAACAACAAATGGTTGGACATACCTGAAAGCATGTAAATTTATCCAATCAGAGGATGCTTTCAGTTAGTGGAATGCACACAATATCCTAGAAGGGTGCAGCAGTTGAAGTAATTCTATGAGAAAATTCCATAGCCAATAGTATAACAGGAGTGTAAGTCCCAAAAGTGATGACAAGGAAAAGGTCAAAGTTCCACCAAGTAGAAGATGGAGTAGGCGCATAATCCACAAAGTTTCAATGCATCAAGTGCGCATTACTCACAAGTGATGAAGCGGTAAGGGTCAAAATACCACAAAGTATAAGTTGGAGTATGCGTAGATTCCACAAAGCAACAACATGTGAAGGGAGCATTAGTGACCCAGGGTATTTTTTAAGGATTCTAATATTATACTTAAGTATATTATCCTAGGCGATTATTTTGGATTGAAAAAACCATGTATATAGATAGACAGGCGAATATTAAATACGAAACATACAATTTACTACTGAAAAGTGTAAATGTTGGCGAATATTATCATAAAAAAACATATTTTATGTAAATATAGATGATATTAGAGACTAAAAATGACCAAATAGCGAATTTATTTTTTGAAAAAATGCCCAAAAAATAGCCAATTGGCGAAATTTCGCCCCTAAAAATTTCTCTGAGCATTACCCATAAGGGATGGTACAACAAAGGTTGAAGATACACCAAGTTGAAAAGCAAGGATTTGCACATATCTCAAACGATGGTACATCAAGAGCGCAAGAGTAAACCACCAAGGTGTAAAGTACCACTAAGTTGTAGACCATGAAGGGGCAAGACACACAAAGGATGACACATCAATAGAACAGAAGATGACATGTGGAAAATGCACAATCCGTGAGGTTTGGAAGAAGGGATGCCATGACCAACTTGTGGACATACAATCTGTGCAGGACTTGTATAAATAGAGATGCACGTTGGATATTTGAAGTAACCTTGATGGCAAGAGAATAAGAGCTTCAAGTATTTGTTGCAGTTTGATATTCGGGGCATCAAAGGGCTCAAGGACATAACATAATGATCTAGCGAGAAGCCGAGAAGCACACATGAATTTTTGATGGTGCCCAGTATGATTCTGTATATCTGTGAATTATGTGCAAGTACTGAAAGGAAGAAATATTGAAGTATGTGTAGGTGCATGATGTTTTGAAGGACAACATTATAGACGACATGCTAGTAGTCACAAATGTTGAAAGACAGAAGCACAAAGATAGAAGCAAAGTATATCAGATGATGCGCAGATGTCTAGCTGATGCATATGAGTAGAAGTGAAAGTGTGCAAAGTTGAGATGATAATCTGACATGAGACGATAGAACAACATCAGTATCTAGTAAGCATGTTAAGATGCAGATGATCTGAGACATGTGCGTTAAACCAAATGGATGAATCTTTTGATGCACATGTTGTCACAGATTGTTTAAGAGACTATGGAACTTATATAGAACGGACCCATCAGTAGGTGCATAGTTCCATCTGTTACTAGTGCATTATTTCATACAACAAACTATCAATTGAAAGCACAATATCAGTTGGTGAAAGCAGTAGTGTTGTAGTAGAACGATAGAGCATACATCGACACATAATGTAGTATCAATGAGCACACAGTACATGAAGTAAGACATCAACATAAGTGTGATTAGTGAGGAATGACAAGTCAAGTGATGTATGCATCTTAGTCACAGAGAATCTACTATATATGAAGGTAGCGCACAACAGAAAATTTTTCAAAATATCGGATGAGTGCATGGAATTGAAGTTTAGTAAGACAGAATTATAGTTTGGACATCAGGGCAGCTAGATGGGGAAAGGAGATAGGGATTTGGAGCTTCCTCCAAGTTGGAGCTAGTGAAATAGAGGGTCAGTGCCTCCTTCCAGTTGGTGTTGGATAAATATAGGGAGTTGTAGCTTCCTTTAGGTAGAAGCCTGTAAAACCAGGGGGTTGGTCCCTCCTTCTAGTTGGTGCTGGTAAACACGGGAAGTTTCTGCTTCCTTGAATGTATTCTTTCTCACTATAAAGAAGCATTCCATGGTTTTCTACCGATTGGGTTTCTATGTCAAAATTTATGTGTTCTGTGTCATGGTGAATTTATGGATGAAAGTTTATTTATTGATGCATAACTGAAGATAAGAATTAAGTAAAGGCTAATATATTTAAGAAGGTAAAAATTGTTGATAAATTCTCTAACATTGATTCATCCCCCCTCTCAATATTAAATTGATTCCAACAATGATGATGAATATGATGACATGGAAGGTGAGAAATTTTTGGCTTTTAACAGATTGCGCCCAGATGCGTGAGGTTAGGAGCTCATTGTATGGCCGCAATACATGATAGGACTTTCATACTTTCAGGAGATAGGGAATGACATCAAAATAAGAGACCATAACCACAGTGGAGATGACTTTCCCTCCCAAGGGACTACAGAGGCCCATAACTATAGACAAAAAAATCAAAATGGATGAGGTGTATATACTCTCATATATATATACGAGAGGGGAATACCCATTCTTGTATCAATGTCTCAATATAATATGAGTTATAGACCAAAATGGGCCTAATTAATACACGAATAATAGTGATATACTTTACATCTTGGGGGTCAATTAGGGACCCATTATGGATACATAATCATGGTCTAACCATGGTTTATATTGAATAAACCATGTCAGAACAATGGAATCCCAATGAAATTTTTAATAATAGTAAATGAATACCTTCTATAACTGAAGGGGCCCAAGATCTAAAAGGAGTATAGAGGAATATCACTCCCTAAAGGTAACTCAAATAACTAAGAGACTGATTCAAATAGTTCTAAGGAACTGCAAATGAAACCGGATCATTGTCGTCAACGCAACTAGAATACCACAAGAAGTATGTGACTGAAGGGATTCCAAACAGACTAAAAAATTGGAGTGAAGGGTATCTAGGGCCTTCGACAAAATTGGATGAGAGAACCATCAACATGTATGATTCTATACGATGTGATGATGAAATGGAGTAGAGCACGTGAAAAATAACCATTCTAAGTGGAACTGAGGTACCTCCAAGGGAATCCATCAATTATGGTTATGGGGCCAAGGTTCATGGTTCCTTCGGGTCTATCATGTGGAATAAATGTGTTTATGTTGACAGAGGAGACCTACTAACAATAATGAAATGAGGTTTCCTTGTTGGAAGCATGAGGGATATGACTAGAGAATAAAGCGAACTAGGAGAATGAGACACTAATACAAGATATGGGGGTCACTAAGCGAGGGAATCAAAATTCCTTTATTCATAGCATGAAGAAGTGGATGACCTAGCAGCATATGTGAAAATCATGAAAATATTAGGGGAGGACACAACTATGGGAACTAGGGGACATAACTGAATTGAAGGACTCACAGAGGGAAATAGGTAATTACTAATGTTGACTCTGGGAGAGATTGGTATCAATAAGTCTCCATGGGCGACTCATCATAGAATACTCTGAATAAAGGTGACAAGGGAGTTTCCATAATAACATAATATACAATATGTAGGAGTGATAAGGAGCATGATTTTTAATGGATTCCCAAGTGCATGGGAACCTAAGAGAGATGATAAGAGGAGGAAAGGAGAGTGTTCAATGTAAGCCAAGTGAATCAATTGATGGAGTGATAGAAGTTGGAAGCAACTAAGGGTAGGAAAACAATGGTAATATCCTTCGGCAAAAATAATGTAACCTTTATAGTATAGATAGAGTGGCGGGCTCATGAATGTGTAACATGAAAATTCAAATTGACATAAAGGCCATATGTTTAGGAATCAATTGGGTGGGGGGGAATGAGTGGTGATGACAAAGAGTATGTGGCTAAGTGCAAAATCACAAACTAGACGAACTCCAAATCCTATAGGGAAAATAAAGGGTATGGGCGTCAAATGGCACAAGGGTTACTAGTCAATGCCACACATGTAAGGAAGGCTATGCTTCCAAGCAAGGGGAAATTAAAGGGTGGTTGGGCTATGCCAATTAACAAAGTAGAGAGTGGGGTCCTACATGCCTAAAAAAAGGGGACAAATAAGGTTGATGCACATTATGTTTTGTAGAGGGAAATCACCTATATGTCAGTTTGAGAAAATATACATGTAAGGAGAGGCCACATGTCGAAACAAGTAAGTTAAGCCACAACCTAGATCTGCACACATGGAAATAATACCCAAGCGTAAAAGTGTTTCTAGAAGGAAACCAAATTTATAAGTAAAATGTGACTTTGGGAAGTGGCAAAGATCACATGTGTGAAAATGTGAGTAGGCAAGGTTAAGGGCCTTCCCCCATGCTATGGACATGGGGTTTGTGACTATCGAACCATATATGTTTTGTACTAAGATATGGGATCATTAAAATACAGATACATATATAATGGGGAAGGGTCAAAATGATTGATCCCCCCCCTCCCAAGATAACCAATTGCATCATCTGTCCCAAAGGTTTCGATGCATTGCATATGTTATACTAGAGATGTGTCGATAGGGAATTTACCATTGGATGGAGGGTAGAGTACCATGAGTTGGATATCCATGGTGGTACCTGTTATCACACAACTTGTAGTTGTCCCTAAAGGTATCCCATCCAGGATGGTAGAGGAGGTGGAAAACTAAATAGGTGACACAAGAGATGCCATGGTTCCCAATGCAAGTAGGGTGTCACAATAACCGAGGCACTCTTCACTTTAGATCAAGACTAATCAAGATCAAGGGGGAGACCCTAGCCAATAAATGAAGATTAGCTAAACCAAAGGTTCCTAGGGAAATGTGTACGTTGAGTTACAGAAACCAGTGAGTGAATTAGATCTATAAAAGTTAAGTGGACCCAAGGGTTGAAGTGTGGTTGAAGAGGCTTAAGGAGTGACAAGTGTTTCAACCAATGAATGAGTAAGGCCACTTATGAGGTTTAGATAGGTCTAAAGAGATATAGTACCATGAAAATTACGCAAGTGGGACCCACTCCTTAAAATATGGAAATGGTTCAAATCGGGCCCACAAGGTCAAGTTAGAGATGGAAATGGTACTAAGGAGTATGCAATAGATGGATCTATGATTTCAATATGAAAGAGACATTACCCACATATGGGATCTAGCAAAAGATCACTAATCCATGGAGTGCAATTTACCCAAGGGAGACTAGTACCTTAAATTGAGGGGGAAAATGGAGTCCAAATTCCACAAAATTATAGATCGGGATAGTCAAGGTGATTAGCAAGGTGGGTTTAAGTTATCAAGTCCAAATGCACGCTAGATCTCCATAAATCTAAGATTTAAAATGCATCACCAAGTGACCCAAGTGGGGCTCAATCCCTCAAAATGAGGAATGGGGCCCACAAGGTGAAGCACTAGGGGTAGGTTATCAAGGTTGATCTATCCAAATTAGGTTGTATGTCACCTACCCATGTCGAGGAACTATCCAAACTAGCTCCCTCAAGGAATGTGAATTTCCCTAAAGAAGGCTAGGTGCCTTGGGAAGTGTGTCAAATGGAGGCCAATCACCACCAAACTATAGATCTGAATTGACGTGGATAATATAGAGGTGGGTTCTTAATTTTATACCCAAATCCAAGCTAGATCCAAGTAGATCTAAGAAAATGTTAAATGAGGGTTTTGATTTTAAGGGTTTTATGACCAATGGAGAAGAATGAATGGATCTAGGTACATACCTTGTAGAACATACTCAAATGATTGTGACCACTTTGCAAATTGATAGAATTCCCCCTATGTGTATATCCAAGAGTGAGATCTAGTGCTCCAAACCAAAACATCCTCCTCCAAAGATGGCCAAATCATCCTCCTCCTACAAGACAAGATCAAGTTAGAAACAAGCCAAGTAAAAGAATTATGAAAATGATGAAGAGATGTGAGAGAAAGCATCAACTATGTCACAGAGATACAATAATGATACTCCTTGTCACAAAGGTCAACCCAAGAGAAGATATATGGGTCCCCCCAACAATAGCCTCCTTCAAATCATCCTCCTCCTCACCAATTCGGCCTCCCTGCAAAAAAACAACTAGTAGCCCCAAGATCCACAATGATACATGAGAAAATACTGTATATTCAACTTGCAAAAGAATCCATCAAGACAAGAGAAGTATATCCACAAAATTTTTCTATTCTAATCTTCAAGAGCTCCAAAGGTGCTTTTACAATAGGGGGTATCCTCCTTTTATAGGATAATAAAGACCAAAACCCTAAACCACAAAACCACTTTTAAAAAAAACAAGTAGTTGAGATCAAAAGATATAACAATCTAATCAACGACTAAGATGATCCAATGCAATATATCACATGGATCACTAAAGTGAGTGATTATGTCATAGCTAGAAAAGACTCAAGGAGGGTGATGTCATACATAGGGGTGGCTAAAAATACATGTGCCACATCATCAAGACAAAAACAAGTCACTACAAGCTCATGGTGGGGCTAGGAGGCATTAATTTCCTTCGCTATCATGACCCCATGGCACAATAATATAAAATATAAGTCTAAGACATGTCCAAGTGACACAAATGATTAGATCCTGTCCCCAAAATTTGAGAGAGATAAATAGTAAAATCCCTCCTGTAACCATTATGGACCCCACTGACTAATGCCAACTGATCTAGAAGAAGGGGGGTCCATCATGGATGACCTATGAGAAGAACAAGTGCCAAAAACTTTCCTCAATTTCCCAAATCGAATTCCTTAGTGACCCTTTTATTCCATTCTTTTATCCTCTTGAAAACCCTCAAAGTGCCCCAACTGCCAACCAGGGTGCCTATGTTGTCAAAAAAAGTACACCAGGCTCTCTGGAAGGGGGGTATAATGGTAAAAACAAGTGGCTGGACCACCCCCTTCCTCTACATTTCCCTAGGAAATGGCTGGCTTCCAATGCCTCTGCTGGATAGGCTAGATCAGCATGCCCAAATTGGTCAATAGGTAGATAACTGTCACTATCATCATCAGAAGTTCCCAAAACTAAAAGATAAGTGTCTCAAGGTATCCAAAAGACTCAACTCCACTATATATGAGTACTCATACTCCTCATGATAACCCGTGGGGTCATCAACATGGTCCACCATACCCGGACAATGTAAAATATGATGATCCAGAAATAATAATAAAACTGATCAACTGCATCAATCATCATCTGAATCATATGTCCAACATATGAAATCATCAATAAGTGTATGTGGGGCCATAGATCATCATCTATAAGCACAAGTGGTCCATCTCATCACGAATCCTAGGAATGACCATGTCCAAACTATGTTTGACTAGGTCAAAGTACAACCAAAGACTAGATTATAACAATAGACTAAGACATGTTCATTTAATTATATTCACAGCTTAACTTAAAGTACAAACATCATTCAATGGAAGTTAATACATATATATTTCAATGTTATTTATATTTTACTTGCACAAAAGCTTTAAATACATACTCACCCAATGGACATGGCCTAACTGCTAGCAAAGGATGAAAACTAAGGACAAAGCTAGGAAAAGGGGATGACTTGACCAAACTCAACTAAGTGACACTTTGGATGGGGAAAAGGGAGCTACACTCTTTGGTGGAAAAAATAACAAAGGGAAGGGTTGTGCCTCACAAATGGATAAGTTGTTTAGAGAGTGCTTATTCAACTTAGGCATCATGTCTACATCAAGTTGATCCAGGTTCATTAGGATCATTCATTTCATTTCCATGGCCTTTTTGGCCTATATGACCCCTCTGGGATTTTCCATGCGCTAAAAAGCACAACTAATCACAACTTGCATCCGGGGCATATTTACATTTACAAGGTTAGCAATAATAGATATAGCATTTGATTAACCATAGCTTTTTGGATCTTTTCTATACCCTTCGTGGGGTATTTTAGCATTTCATTGCTTTAGCATTTATTCACGTGTGTTGATAAACACATTCTAGAATTTTAAGTTCACAAGATTTATAATAATTTCCAATAAGTAGTACATGTGCTTTCAGTTTTAGCCAACAACAACTCAAGCAACTAGAGGGAGTTCTACACAGTTCCAAACATCGCGACAACCAACCAGAATGATTTAGGCATACAATCCAACTCACCAAAGCCAAGTTCTATCACCAACTCAGAGCTGAGACACAAAACAAACATGGATGCGGTCCAACACAGAGGTAGAAATGGGGAAGTCCTCCATCTCAAAAATTCAAGAAGGCAAGTCAGGGTGAAAGCCAAATAAGGAAGGTCATGTGAGTCAAGTGAATGTGGTGCCTAAGCCAACAAACAAAGATGACAAGAAAGACTATGTTTATGCTCTCATGAGGGTAATGAAACCAATGGGTATTGTAAAAAAACCTTAGTGTGCAAGTAATACATCCAATTGTATATTTCAACATCATCCAAGATATTTCATTTCATTTTAAATAGTGCTGCCACATCATGAATCATATACCAAGTCAATGCTATGAATATGACTAAAAAAACAAGATAATAATCCAATGCTAATAATCACAATTCCATAGGTCACATCATATCATAATAATCATCCATAAACAACTGAAACACTGCTGCAGTAATAACATCCAGAACTTTAAGTACTGAACTGAAACTATATAGAACAAAGGGTCACATCGGTCATTAAATCTAATCTCTGAAGGCTCATCCTTAGCACAAGGTCTAATCAATGCCTGATACATATACTGCTATGATCCATAAGTGATCTCAAATAAACATGCTCATCATAGCTGATCTCTATAAAAGCAAAGCTATGAAAAGTGCAGATATCTGCTCCGCAAGAATAGTAGCCCAGCTACTATGGTGTGATATCATCTGGCTCCAGCTGGGACAAGTGCTCTAAGGGAGAGAGCGCTTCAGAACCTCAGAATCTCTGGTCTTGAACTGCTCTGCATCAATCTTCAATCCAACAACTCATCCTCCTTGCCTTCAGCTTTTATTTTGCACTTGTATCTGCACTCATGGCCACTAAAATACCTCATGAAGCATGTATGGAATAAAATATAAACTAAAAGCTGAAAATGACATCTATTCTATAACAAAAACTGAAATGCATAAAAGAAATACTAATCTAACATAACATATAAATTTTATTCATTTTACTGTGTAGGAGGACATAAAGATTTTCAAGAAGTCACACTCAACTCACTTGACACAGAAGAACAACAAAACTCAAGAATTCTAACCACTTTTCAAGTTATGCATGCAAAAGATAAGAAAATATTAGGAAGGATCAAGACTCAACTCGAACAAGAACTCAAGAAGACGAAAAAAATCATCAAAAAGGAAAAGAAAAATCGCAATACTCAAAACTCAGAAAAAGAAAGGCACACAAATCCTACTGTTCAAATGAGCTTATTCAAAGACCTACCTACTATAATCTAACCAGACAGACAAATTCTAGGTGAAATCATAAATCCAGTGCAACCATTCATCAAACAGGTTAATGATTCTTCTTTGATTTTCATTAATAGAACAAGTCAGGATGGGTTAAAGATTAAGGAATTTGATAGCACAATCTTCTTGGTTTGTTCAAAAATTGCAAAAGGGATTGAATGGTGCAACAAGAAATCATGCCAAGGAAAAGAATGTTTGATGCAAACATCCTCCATCAAATAATTGATAGGATCATAAAATGTATGCAAGTTATTATTTGAAATTGATGGAGAGAAAACACATGGCACTTGATTCAATTTCTTTTTACGAAAACTACTTTCCTCATTCACTTCTCTCACATATTCAATTTGGTTCTCCCTAGGATTGATGATAAAATAAAAACCAAGTGGAGAAAAATTAAATCTTAGAAGATGAAAAATCAAACTCAAGCCCACTTGTTTCTCAAATATAGAGAAAAGATGAAACTAATCTTTCAACACCTTTTCTAGCCACCAAGAATGATTGATAACTTGACAACAAGCATTATTGTTCCAAAGTGACTGAAAAAGGAAATGAAGTGCTTTTTCTCCAACCATGTGATCAAGCTTATACTTCCTATTGAAAATTTCAAAGGAAAAAGACTGAATAGACCACCAACCCAAAGAAGATTGAAAAAGTTGGGCAGGGAGGGTGGATTGAAAATATATACTTTCTCCCGAATGGATAGAAATATTTTACCTTGGAATTTGAAAAAAAGAAAAACGTTTGAAATTAAAACTCTTTGTCCTAGGAATGATTTCAAGCTTTTGTTCAAATCCTATACTTACAAACTGAGGACAAGATTCTAATTCTAAGAATTGGATAAAGCTATCTTGATTAAGGATGGAAAAAGAAAAACTTAAAGACTCACTATAAGAAGTAGAACAAAGATTAGAGCATCTAGCGTGATTTACTAACTTATCCTCATCTTGATATTGATATTCTATTGATTCATCATTAAATTCATATGAGGATGAATTATCATCTTCATTTAATTTATCAGGTAGAAAATTAATAATCTTATTTATAATATCTTGATTATTTGTACAATGATCTTGTGACATCACTACTAAAGGATCTTGGTCAACATCCCCACTTTCTTCTTCTTCAATAAGGTGATAAGGAATTGAATGATCACTAAAGATAGAATGACTAATGAGTTTCTATGAGGGAGGAAATTCAATAGACTGACTGACTAAAAGCTCATCCTCAGAATTTTCTTTAGGATTAGGACTAGGGCTACCTAAAAAGAAAATTGGAAATTTACTATTTATACAATGATTAAGGATTTGACTTTCGATTGACTCAAAAGTGGAAGACTCGTCCTCAAAAGAAATTGGGCAGGAGGGGTCATCTCCGAATGTTGACAGTTCACTTGATATTGATTATTACTTGATTCGACAATAGGATCAAAAAAGGGAATGTCTTGATCTTGGATTTGATTTGAAGAATATATATCATCGCATTCACTTTTCCATTCTTCTAAGAATTTATTTTCAAACATGTCATATCCAGAAATGCTATTGGTCGTTAAATTAAAGAACCAGAGCTCAGGTCTTCCTTGGAAAGATGAGGCCAATAGTTTCATAAATACATCCTCATGGGTTATAGATAAATCATTAAAAATTTCCCTAAAAATTTCAAGGTTCACGGGCTTGATGAGGAATGTGATGAGGATACCCAACAATTTTTGAGAAGTCAAAAAATTTTAATCGACCGAAAGTCCTAGGCTACTCAGAAGCAGCCATAGATGGAAATTATTAAAAAAATTGAAGAACCTAAATAAAAAATGATGCACCCCATGGGTTATTGATAATGACAAGATCGATCACCAATGGAGTCGCTTTTGTGGATTCGCCAGGTAGACTTTAAAACTCTTCTACCAAGATGTATGCCGTTAATAACCGGGGACAGAATGAGTGATAAATACATGGCTATGTTTAATTAGGGATTGAGATAATAACCATCTAGATTAAACCGGATGCGAATAAGATATGAATTACACATGGATACTCACAGACACCTAAGGTAAGACTCTACCTCCCTGGAAACGGCACCAAAAATGTTATCACACAACTTGTAGTTGTCCCTAAAGGTATCCCATCCGAGATGGTAGAGGATATGGACAACTAAGGAAGTGACCCAAGAGATTCCACAGTTCCCAATGCAATTTGGGTGGCACAATAACCGGGGCACTCTTCACTTTAGATCAAGACTAATCAAGATCAAGGGGGAGACCCTAGCCAATCAATGAAGACTAGCTAACCCAAATGTTCCTAGGGAAATGTGTAAGTTGAGTTACGAAAACCAATTAGTGAATTAGATCTATAAAATTTAAGTGGACGCAAGGGTTGAAGTGTGGTTGAAGAGTCTTAAGGGATGACAAGTGTTTCAACCAATGAATGACTAAGGCCACTTATGAGGTTTAGATAGATCTAAAGAAATCTAGTACCATGAAAATTACACAAGTGGGACCCACTCCTTGAAATATGGAAATGGTTCAAATGGGTCCCACAAGGGAAAGTTAGAGATGAAAATGGTACTAAGGAGTATGCAATATATGGATCAATGATTTCAAGATGAAAGAGGCATTATCCACATATGGGATCTAGCAAAAGACCACTAACCCAAGGAGTGCAATTTACCCAAGGGAGACTAGTGCCTTAAATTGAGGGGGCAAATGGAGTCCAAATTCCACCAAAATATAGATCAGGATAGTTAAGGTGATTAGCAAGGTGGGTTTAAGTTATCAAGACCAAATGCACACTAGATCTCCATAGATCTGAGATTTAAAATGCATCACCAAGTGACCCAAGTGGGGCTCAATCCCTCAAAATGAGGAATGGGGCCCACAAGGTGAAAATCAACAAGGTGAAGCACTAGGGGTAGGTTATCAAGGTTGATTTATCCAAATCAAGTGGGATATCACCTACCCATGTCAAGGAACTAGCTAAACTAGCTCCCTCAAGGAATGTGAATTTCCTTAAGGAAGGATAGGTTCCTTGGGAAGTGTGTCAAATGGAGTCCAATCACCACCAAACTATAGATCCGAATTGTCGTGGATATTATAGAGGTGGGTTCTTAATTTTATACCCAAATCCATGCTAGATCCAAGTAGATCTACGAAAATGTAAAATGAGGGTTTTGATTTTAAGGATTTTATGACCAATGAAGAAGAATGAATGGATCTAGGTACATACCTTGTAGAACATACCTCAAATTCTTGTGGCCACTTTGAAAATTGATAGCATTCCCCTTATGTGTATATTCAAGAGTGAGATCTAGTGCTCCAAGCCAAAACGTCCTCCTCCAAAGATGGCCAAACCGTCCTCCTCCTATAATACAAGATCAAGTTAGAAACAATCCAAGTAAAAGAATTATGAAAATGATAAAGAGATTTGAGAGAAAGAATCAACTATGTCACAAAGATACAATAATTATACTCCCTGTCATAAAGATCAACCCAAGAGAAAATATCTGGGTCCCCCCAACAATAGCCTCCTTCAAATCGTCCTCCTCCTCACCAATTCGGCTTCCCTATAGAAAAACAAATAGTAGCCCCAAGATCCACAATGATACATAGAGAAAATACTGTATATTCAAATTTCAAAAGAATTTATAAAGACAAGAGAAGTAGATCCAAAAATAGTTTTCTATTCCAATCTTCAAGAGCTCCAAAGGTGCTTTTACAATAGGGGGGTATCCTCCTTTTATAGGATAATAAAGATCAAAACCCTAAACCACAAAACCACTTTTTAAAACAACAAGTGGTTGAGATCAAAAGATATAACAATCTAATCAACAACTAAGATGAGCCAATACAATATATCACATGGATCACTAAAGTGAGTGATGTCGTCATAGCTAGAAAAGACTCAAGGAGGGTGATGTCATACATAGGGGTGGCTAAAAATACATGTGCCACATCATCAAGACCAAAACAAGTCACTACAAGCTCATGGTGGGGCTAAGAGGCATTAGTTTCGTTCACTAGCATGTCACCATGGCACAATAATATAAAATATAAGTCTAAGACATGTCCAAATGACACAAATGATTAGATCCTGTCCCTAAAATATGAGAGAGACAAATAGTAAAAGCCCTCCTGTAACCATTGTGGACCCCACTGACTGATTCCAACTGATCTGGAAGAAGGGGGGTTCATCATGGATGACCTATGAGAAGACCAAGTTCCAAAACCTTTCCTCAATTTCCCAAATCGAATTCCTCAGTGACCCTTTTATTCCATTCTTTTATCCTCCTAAAAACCCTCAAAGTGCCCCCAACTGCCAACCAGGGTGCCCGCGCTGTCAAAAAAAGTGCACCAGGCTGTCTAGAAGGGGGGTATAATGGTCAAAACAAGTGTCTGGACCACCCCTTCCTCTACAGCGCCCTAGGAAACTACTAGCCTCCAATGCCTCTACTAGACAAGCTGGATTAGCATGCCCAAACTGGTCAACAGGTGGATAACTGCAACTGTCATCATCAGAAGTTCCTGGAACTGAAAGATAAGTGTCTCAATGGATCTAGAAGACCCAAATCCACTATAGATGAGTACTCATACTCCTCATGACAACCTGTGGGGTCATCATCATGGTCCACCATACCCAGACAGTGTAAAGTATGATGATCTAGAAATAATAATAAAACTGATCAACTGCATCAATCATCATTTGAATCATATGTCCAACATATGAAATCATCAATAAGTGTATGTGGGACCATATATCATCATCCATAAGAACAAGTGGTCCATCTCATCATGGATCCCGGGAATGACCATGGTCAAACTATGTTTGACTAGGTCAAAATACAACCAAAGACTAGATTATAACAATAGACTAAGACATGTTCCTTTAATCACATTCATAGCTTAACTTAAAGTACAAACATCATTCAGTGGCAGTTAATACATATACATTTAATGTTATTTATATTTTACTTGCACAAAATATTTAAAGACATACTCACCCAATGTACATGGCCTAACTGCTAGCAAAGGATGAAGGCTAAGGACAAATCTAGGCAAAGGGGATGACTTGACCAAACTCAACTAAGTGACACTTTCGACAGGGAAAAGGGGAGCTACACTCTGTGATGGAAAAAATAACAAAGGGAAGGGTTGTGCCTCACAAATGGATAAGTTGTTTAGAGAGTGCTTATTCAACTTAGGCATCATGTCTACATCAAGTTGATCCAGGTTCATTAGGATCATTCATTTCATTTCCATGGCCTTTTTGGACTATATGACTCCGATTTCACATGTGCTAAAAAGCACAACTAATCGCAGCTTGCATCCGGGGCATATTTAAATTTACAAGGTCAGCAATAATAGAAATAGCATTTGATTAACCATTGCTTTTTGGACCTTTTCTATACCCTTCGTGGGGTATTTTAGCATTTCATTGCTTTGGCCTTTATTTACGTGTGTTGACAAACACATTCTAGAATTTTAAGTTCACAGGCTTTATAATAATTTCCAATAAGTAGTACATGTGCTTTCAGTTTTATCCAACAACAAATCAAGTGACTAGAGGGAGTTCTGCACAGTTCCAAACATCAGGACATCAACCGAAATGATTTAGGCATACAATCCAACTCACCAAAGGCAAGTTCTATCACCAAATCAGAGCCGAGACACAAAACAAACATGGATGCGGTCCAACATAGAGGTAGAAATGGGGAAGTCCTCCATATCAAAAAGTCAAGAAGGAAATTCAGGGTGAAATCCAAATAAGGAAGGTCATGGATGGATGGAGTCAAGTGAATGTGGTGCCTAAGACAGCAGACAAAGATGTCAAGAAAGACCATGTTTATGCTCTCATGAGGGTAATGAAACCAATGGGTATTGTCAAAAAACCTTAGTGTGCAAGTAATACATCCAATTTTATATCTTAACATCATCCAAGATATTTCATTTCATTTTAAATAGTACTACCACATCATGAATCATATACAAATTCAATGCGATGAATATGACTAAAACAATAAGATAATAATCCAATGCTAATAATCGCAAGTCCATAGGTCACATCATATCATAATAATCATCCATAAACAACTGAAACATTGTTGCAGTAATAACATCCGGAACTCTAAGTACTAAATTGAAACTGTATAGAACAAAGGGTCACATCAGTCATCAAATATAAGCTCTCAAGGCTCAGCCTTGGCACAAGGTCTAATCAATGTCTAATACATATACTTCTCTGATCCATAAGTGATCTCAAATAAACATGCTCATCATAGCTGATCTCTGTAAAACAAAAGATCTGAAAAGTGCAGATATCTGCTTAGCAAGAATAGTAGCCCTGCGATTATGGTGTGATAACAGTACCCAACATGTATGATATTATTAGGGGAAATTCCCCATGTTGGGGTAATGCTCCCAGTGTCGTTGACCCAAATAATGATGAGAATGATGGTGATGAGTAGGTAGGTTTGGGACCTAACCCCATGCTATGGACATGGTATTTTCTCATATTTTCAAAAGAATCGGATAGATAGGTCGGAGGGAATCACATCCACCCATATGACCATAGTGGTAGAGGATGAGGAGGAGGAGACATCGTTGGAGGATGAAAGGTAATAGAAGGAAATCGTCCCCTCAGATGAGGGAGTAGGGGGAGGTAACTCCTCGATGGTGATGACCTATGCTTTAAGTGATTTACGATTAAGATCAACTAATGTGGACCAAAACGTTTGGATATCGGTACAATGGTGCAAGTAGTGGCCATAAATTCCACATAGTGCACAAGGATGATTGGTGAGCGATTTTTTGTTGCATTGCTTGGTAGCGTTAGGGAGAGTGATATGAACCACATGGTTTTTCACATAAATCTTATCCTATTTTTCATGGGTATGAGTGCATAAGAAAGACAAATATAGACATTGATGGGTGGCATGACCCACGATATTGCACACAATATAAGAAATAGGGGATCGTGTTGGTGCATAGGATGGCGGGCTTACAACCATATTTGGAGTAAACTATGAGGCCACATTTTTGTTCTTTCCCCCAACTTTATTTTTGGAAGAAGGCTGGGTGGAAGAGATTATTTCTTTCATAATCATGGGTGGTGGGGAATTGGAAGTACCAATTGGTTTGGAAGGATTTAAGGCTACCTATCACTTTGGGTGGGCATTTTGGACTGTTAAAGAAATGTAACTGTGGAAGATATTCTAATTGCATTGTTTTATTATATTATTATTCCTCCTTCGGGAGATGTCATTGATGTAATTGGTCATGTATGAGTCATTGAAAGAGTCAATGTAAATCCTCATTTGTAAGTCGGGTCAATAATACCCTCAAGAATTATATTAAATAAGTTATTGATTCTCCCTAAGTGGAGTTGGCCCATCCAGTTAGGAGAAGTCGTCCCAGTTAGGGTAAAAAGTCACCCAACTGAAGAATATAAATATAGGATTTGAATTCCTAATTTGGTATCACTCTCTCACTCAAGTAAGTGTGCAAGAGAGAGGAGGAAGAAGTTCGTTGGTGGAGAGAAGTTGTTGTCTTGTTTTGGGGTTTTACTATGTCTTGGCGAATTCTATATTGAGGAAGTTTTGTGGGTTTTACCCCTTGCGGTTTCCTTGAGGAAAATCTTGTGTTCTTTGTGTTGTTGTGATTGTCTTTCTTTTAGTGATCCTAATGTTACAAATGTTATCATTCTAAACAAGTAAAAAATTAGCATGGTATCAGAGCTAGCCTAAAAGAAAACATAGTCCAGCTACTGCAACTGCAGAAACTAGGGTTTCTATTTCCAAGAGATCTCTCCACATATAAGCTAAAAAAGAGGGTGCATTCAACTCACCTCACTAGGGCACATATTTCGGTCAAAGCAGAATTCAGTTCCAATAATTTTCATTTTTGGGCCCACCACTACAACCAGGAGAACTAGGGCATCACGTTTTTGGAGCATTTTCTCATAGATTTGGGAAAGGGAGTACATTTCTCAACTCACCTAGGGGAGGCACATCTATTCCTCCAATCATCTTTTCAAGATCTCAAAGTTGAAAAATTAGGGTTTCTCTATCAAACCCTAGGTCAAGCCAGAAGCAATTTTTGGAGAAACAGTTTTACTGGTAAGTACTATCTCTCTCTATTTCCATTTGAGGTTCTCATATTATCAAAATGAAAAACAACACCAAGATTGATGAGAATCTTGAGGGAGGTGAGAATTTCACATCATGGAAATATAGAGTCATGCTCATTCTTGAAGAACATGACCTAGAAGGTTTCATAAAAGAGGAAGTTGAAGAACAAGAAGGAGATGAGGCTAAATAAAAATACAAGAAGGATATGATCAAGTCCAAGAGGATCATAGCTGAATCTATCAAATATCACTTGATTCCTCAAGTGTCTTCAAGGAAGACTCCAAAATAAATGTTTGTTGCATTGTCTAGTCTATTTGAAGGAAAGAACATCAACATAAAGATGACCTTGAGAAATCAACTCAAGGGTGCGAAGATTCAGAAGTCAGAGACCATGTAGTCATACTTCACTAGGGTATCCCATATTAAAGAACAATTAGAAGCTAATGGTGACATGATAGAAGAAGCAGAAGTTGTGATGACCACCTTGAATGGTCTCCCAAGGGAATGGGAACCTTTAGTTCGTGGCTTATGCCATAGAAAGAAATTGATCAAGTTCATAAATTTTTGGGAAGAATGTGTACAAGAAAAAGAAAGAATAACAGTCAGAGAAGAAAAGTTAAATGACAATGAATACCAAGATTTGGCATCTCTTACCAAAGGAAAGAACAAAAGGAAGGATCGTGAACATTCTCCTAGGAGAACTCAAAGAGTTCAAAAGAACAAAAGGAATAAGAAAGACTTAGCATCATTTGAATGTTTTACTTATCACAAGATGGGACACATTGCAAGAAACTGTCATCTTAAAGCTGAATAATTGAAGAAGAAAAAAAAAAATTTCATGCCCATGCAGTCGAAGAAGATTCACATGATGATGAAATGAAGGCTAGAGAATATGAATATTCCATTGAAGAATGTGTCTTAATTTCACCCCTCACTAGTTCAATTTCTCATGGAAGTGACACTTGGATCGTGGATAATGGAGCCTCCAAACATATGATAGGTTACAAAGATTCTCTCTCACATCTTGTGCAGAAAGATTCTCCACACAAAGTGAAGCTTGGAGATGATTATCAATATCCGATCAAAGGGATGGGAGAAGCCTCTTACAAGTTTAATTTCGGAAAGTCCATGAAGATGAAGGAAGTCCTATATGTCCCAGGTTTGAAAAAGAATCTCCTTTATATCTCAGCTTTATATAAGGTCTCAGAGTTGCTTTTGTAGATGTTGAAGTCCTCATGTGGCCAAAAGGGAAGACAATAGATGATGCCGTTGTGATGGGAATTGAATAAGGAGGACTCTACAAATTGAAGGGACATGCAGATTTAGCCCTAATATCTAGTACCATGAGTCCTTGTGAGTTGTGGCATAGAAGACTCGCTCATGTACATTACAAAGCATTATCAATAGTGAGCAAAGTGGTGATAGGATTACCATAAATTCAGGTTGATCATGATGGAGTGTGCAAAGTATGTGCACAAGGAAAGAATACAAAGAATCCATTTCCAAGTAGTGACAGTAAAGAGAAAGGCATCTTGGATATTATTCATTCAGACATTGGTGGACCAATGTCAACTACTTATCTAAGAGGGTATGTTTATTATGCTTCTTTTATTGATGATTATTCCCGCAAGATGTGGATTTATTTCTTAAAGAATAAATATGAAGTATTTTGAAAATTCAAGGAGTTTAAGGCTCTTGTGGAACACCTCTCTGAAAAGAGGATCAATACCTTAAGGTCAAATAATGGAGGATAATTCACATCAAGTGAATTCAAATATTTTGATAAAGAAGCTGGGATTAAGACGGATATCACCATTCCCTATAATCCCCAACAAAATGGTGTGGTTAAAAAAAGAATAGATCTATCATGGAAGTAGTAAAATACATGATCATGATCAAGATCTACCTATGCACTTATGGGACGAAGTAGCTATAACCATAGTCTATGTGCAGAACAAAATCTCTCACAATGCTCTTGGTAACAAGACTCTAGAATAGATGTTTATTGTTGAGAAGCCTAAAGTCAGCCACTTGAAAATATTTGGTTTCCCAGTATTCATACATATTCTCAGGGATAAGAGATAAAAGTTGTAACCTTCAGGATAGAAGGGGATATTTGTGGGTTACAGTGAGCAATCAAAGGCTTACAAAATATACATTCCAGGATACCGTCAGATTAAACTCAATAGAGATGTTACATTTGATGAGGATGCAACTTTTAACAAGTCTAAAAAGATTTATGAGAGTGAGGAGGACCATGAAACTCCTATAATTACATAAACTAACAACACAACAGTAAGAAATGTTGAAGAAGAGCATGTACCAGAGGATCATGACATGACATAACCTCAAATATCTAAGGAGTCATCTCATGAGATGATTTCACAAAAAAGAAGACCAACTTGGGCATGAGAAATAGTTCAAGATGCAGAAAAGTATAGTGCTCCAGAAGCTACATATGGAGAAAGTAAGAAATCAAGGCCATACTCAAGTTATGTATCCTTGATGTGTAACCCCGTTGATGAAAAACCTACATATTTTGAAGAAGCAACAAAGAAGAAGGAATGGTTAGATGCCATGGTTGAAGAATACCAATCCATCATAAAGAAGCAACTAGCAACCTATATTCTCAACATGTTATAAATGGATTGTTAGGAAATGGTAAGTATATGTATAAGATAATTTCAATAAAAAGGAAATAATGTGGTTTGAAATATAACTACAAACAGTAGGCATGGCTTACATTTCTATCTTTTGCACCATATGCTAAATCAATTTCCTCTTGGATTAAACTTGTGTCATGGTCCAAATAATCCTTTCTAATCATCTCTTCCAAGTCATTCCATATTAATTCACCATAAAATTCTTCAAATTGTTCTATCCATCTCTTCATAAAATCAAGATTATTTGCAATGTATACATGAATTGCATCCCACTTTGTATTACCTATAACAGTAACAAAAAAATTGTTAATTAAACAACCAAGCTACAAACCAGTGTACCAAAAACATGTATGGAGTAATTATACAAATTGCAAGATTTTACCTTTAAGTTTTATCCATCTACCATTCCCTAACAACACCTTTCCTTTAACTTTTGCAGTAGAATTGGAATCCAAAAGGATAGGCACATCCATATAACCAACTACTTGGGGTAATTACTCAATAAAATATATAGTGGATTGATATAGCATATACCCTTCAACCATCGATCCTTCTGGACACGATATCTATCTAAACAAGGCCTTCAATGCTTTCAAGTGACTCTCCACCAACCACATTGATCTTGTGTGCGCGGGTCCACATATTTCAATCTCTTCCACTAGGTGTATCAGGTAGTGTTCCTGTCCATTGAAAAAGGCTGGAGGTAGTTACTTTTGCATCTCACACATAAGTTGGGTAATTTTCCTTTTCCATTACCTGATATTTTCCTTATGTATTTCTTTAGATGAAAACCGCCTACAAGTGCAATGAAACTCGATGTGTCAACATTCAAATATATAAGATAATAAAAGAGACCCTCTCTACAATCAATATTAATGCAACTCTAAATTTATACATACCTCATGTACTTGTCGATATCATAAATAACCTTCTTAATGTTGTTATCAAAGCTATTAGGCAGAGTTAGAGGTAGAACATATTGCAACAAGGATCCAACACATATTACTAACAAACAATGTATATACCATTACATATAACTTAAATGGAGATAAACATGAATTAAACGAAATTAATGTATATAACATAAAATAAATAATCAAAGTTGAAAACTATAGAACCTTGATAAATGTATGCCAACTGTTATAGCTTGAAATGACACCTCTCCATCCGTGACGACACTTGCTCCCCTTGGTCGCATGACGACACTTCTTGAGATCAAGTTCAGTCACACAACATGAAACTTGTGGATGGAGGAGTCATTTGGGACACTAAAAATGGTTGAAATTACCTCACTCCTGACCCATTTGATGGTTACAAACCTTAGGAACATTTTTCCAGACCAAACCATCTCCTGAAAATGAGCAGAAAAGCCTGGTTTTGGCCATTTTTCACATGAGCGCTACTCTACCTTAACAAACTAGCGCCTGTACCCTACTCCAATGTACAATAGTAGTGCTCAACCCCTCATGGGCGCTACTCCTCTTCAATAGAGTAGCGTACAACATTTAAAAAGTGATGAGCGCTAGTTGTAAAACACTATAGTAGCGCCCTGGGCGCTACTCCACTGTGAAATAGTAGCGTACATTCCTGTACAAGTCAAAATCTCAAAATTTTGGGAAGTTAAGTTGGTTGGGGAACCTCCTACTCGGTTATAACTTCTTTTCCTCTCCTTCACTAATTATATAAGGAGGGTAGAAGGGCCATATGAGGGGACCAAGTCTATAACATCGTTATGCTAGAGGAATGGAGACCTTCATCCCCCTCTCTTATGCTTAGTTTATGATAAACCCTAGCACTGCTGGTTAGAGGCTGGGATCCTTGGAGAACAAAAGTAGGAGACCTTGAATCTAGGTTTCGTGAAGTGCCAATCTTGAAAGAAGGTATAACTTTATGTACTTGCTTTCATTCATTAATAATGATCAGACATTCTTTCCTTTCCAAATATGATCTATTTATGTGTGTCTCAGATTTGATTACAGTTTCCTTATAATCTGATGTCTTCTTCTATTATGAATATCAGTCTTATATATGTAGTCAAATGTTTTTGAGAAAGGTATCAAGTTGTTTTGCAGGTCTGGGCATTGCGACACTGGATAAGCATTGAAGAGAGAGGGAGGCAAAGTTAGGATCAGCCTTATGAATAAGGTGCCTACATCTCTAAACCCTAATCTCTTCATTTATTGTTGTACTTGCAGAATGCTTGTAAGTCTATCTTTATCACCGTAAGTTGGTACTTTCTCCCCCGAACTATAGGTGCATTTTCCTCACAGCAGAATGGCGACTCCGCTGGGGAAAGCCTAACTGCTTAGGGGTATCCAAGATCATTTCTTTAGTTTTGTTTGAAGGTCTTTGTTCAATTTCTTGATTAGAATCATTTTTTAGGCTTTGTTTGACCCTCCTTGGCTTTTTACAGATCCTTCCCAGCCCTTGCAAATCCTTATGGACCCAGTTGGGGGGTTTTAACCCCATTTTTTCAAATTTTCCCACCTGTACGCTACTGTTGTGAAGCACAGTAGAGCCCATATGCTACTTTTCCTATACACAGTAGCACCCACCCTGCTATGGGCACTGGTATGCCTCATACACAGTAGCGCCCACAATTTGGGTTTGAATTTTTTTTTAGTTTTTGGGTTGTGGACCCAAATCTGGGGGCTGTGGCTGCAAATTTTGGGGTCCCCGATGACCCTAGGTCTGAGTTAAACCACTGTAAGTGGTCTCCCATCGTTATAATGATCCTACATTCATGATTTGAACCTCTTTTGATCAATTTGGGCTTGTTTGGAAAGTTTTGGGGCTTGTTGACCCAAGTTAGGGGGTTGTGGACCCATTTGGTGTTTGGTACCCTAATTTGAGCCTGACTGAACATGCTTGCCCCATTTCCACTGGATTTGAAACCTCTTGAGTCTTCTTGACCTTGTTTGTATATATTTGAGTAAAATTTCTCTTTTAGATTGGTTTTTTATCCTCCCTTATGCTTTTAAGGTTTCTTTTGTAGTGAAATCTCAAGTGTTTTGGCTGTTGTTCAAGACCTTGTTTGCATTGTTTATGTGCAGACCTGACTTTACCAAACCATAATTCTTCGTAGGTCATTTGCTTCGTTTGGGTCTAAAATTAGTTTTTGTACTCTTTTCCCAATGTTTGGCATGCTTACATCAATAAGAATTTGAAAGTCATATTTGGTAGCTTTTACTGTTTCAATAAAAAAATCCTGAAAGTTTCTTTGCTTCGCTTTGATAGTAGGTTAGTTTCAGTTTTGTTTCTTACCTTTGGAAAGCATAATTTTTTAATTTTTTATTATTATTTTTTTTTTTTATGAATAGAGTACCTTGCAAGTGGCTTAAAGGATTTAAGAGTGCTTTGCATCAAAAAGAACAAGTTTTCTTTTGCATACCTATTTGTTTGAGTAGCTGCATTCTTAGGTTTGGAGTTTAATTTTGTACATTTAGACTTTATTTTTACCTTTTTTGCATTCAAAAGATTAAAAATTTCATTTGCATATGCATTCTAGATCAAAATTTTAAGACTTGCATTGAAAAGAAAAGATTTGTTTGGTGGTAAATATTTCATTTTCAGTACTCTATCTCTATTATAACCACTCTCACACACCCACTACCTTTTTGAGTAAGTAAGTAACCTTTAAAATGAACCCTAATAAAATGTACTAGTAACATTTTCTTTTCTAGGTTACACTACATCAACTAGTCTTGGTTAGGATCTTGGGTTTAAACACCTTAAACCACCCAAGATCACACATTATGCAAAAATCGTAGTTTGACTATCACAGGTAAACCCACTTCATTCAAAGCTTGCCTGGGATCTATGCAGTAGGTCTTGTGAGATCAGATTGTTGGGAATACACCTCCTACTTTCTATTTCGAGCATATACCAGGATTGGATCGCATTTGGGGACTCTTTTGAATTTTGGGCTCAGTTACCCTACCCACGCCTTCTGATTCGACCATAGACTGTTCCCCCATGAGTTTTCAGTGTGGTGGTATCCTTAGTATCTGACCATAGGTTCATACATAGGTGAGGGCGGAGGGTTATATCTGCAGTACCTAGGACAGACGTGGGAGTAAATCCCTTGCAAGCCTTTGGGAGGGCGGTTGGGTGATTCCAGCGCTTGCACCCTTAGTCATTGTATTGTGGACCCCGGGTAACTATTCTTCATCCTTCGTTGATCTGTTCTGGGCCCTCATCATCCCAGACTCTTCTCTGGAAGGCATCTGTTTGCCTGGTTTGATTTACCTAGGACCTTTTTAGTGGTGTGCTCTTTGTGCTACTGGTCTTAGTTTTCCTTAGAGAACTTCTTGCTTCTTTTGAGCAGGAAACTATGGCTAGCGTTCCGGCAAGTGCCAATCAAGGTACCCCTGTTCCAGGGGATCCTTGTGCTGTTCCATTCATTAGAAACATTGGTGCTCCCTTAATGGCTACTCTGAATCTTCCTGGATTCACTATTGGGCTGCCAATTTGGTTTTTTTCCACTCTTAATGCCTTGCATTGCATGTTCCTGACGCTTATTTTGTGAGCACCTCAAATAAAGAGCATCAGAACCCTGGGCCTTCTTTTCCAGTAACATCTTCTCCTCCTCCTTCTACCTCATGTGGCGAAAGTAGCAATACTAGTAACCAGCAGTCTAAAAGGAATAGATAGGGGAAGAATAGGAAGAAGATTCCAAAACAAGGGGGCAGCAACCCAGCCTCTGCAAGTCATGCTGGGGGAAATCACCCAGCCTCTGCAAGTCATGCAGGGGGCACCTACCCAGCCTCTGGAAGTCATGCTGGGAGAAAATATTTAGTCACTGAAAATTACACTGAACGTTTGTCTTCAACCACTGTCAGTCATGTTGAGGACACGTCATTGATCACTGCTAGTCATATTAATGACAAGTCACTAGTTCCTGTGAGTCATACTGGAGACACCAGATCAGCCATTGCAAGTCAGGCTGAGGGAGTTGACATTATCGACAAACCAAACAAACAGAAGCTTAAGTTCCCTTGTAAGTTTTGCGAGGGAGACCACCTTACTTACTTGTGCCCTGTACTTCCAGAAGTGCAAAACGTGTGGTCCTTAGTTCAAAATTCTTTTCCTTCTGAGCAACCAGCCACTGCAAGTCATGCTGGGGGCAAGCTGTCAGCCAATGCTAGTCATGCTGAGAGTACTGACGTTGTAAAGGATTCTTGACCTATAGGACGGAAACCAAAGTTCCCTTGTAAAATTTGTAAGGGAGATCACCTTACTCACCGATGCCCTGCCATTCTAGAGGTACGAAGAGTGTGGTCCATGTCTGAAGGAACCTCTGTTTCTGAGTTTTCTATAGATTCCCTATAGTCATATCAACCTTTGGTTGATAAAGTGGTTGAACCAATGCAATCTTTGGTCGACCACACTCTTCCTTCGGAGAGTGAAGTGATCGAATCGATGCAATCTTCAACCGATCCCATCAGTCCTTCAGAGATTGATGCACCTACTGCTGAAGTCTTCTGCATTACCAGTTTGGATGTTTTTGAAAAAGGGGGTAATTCATCTGTGCCATGTGAACCCCTACCAATCCCTAGGATCGTTTCCTTTGATTGGAATAGTCTAATCAAGCCTCGTCTTCCTTCTTCGATACCTTTCCAGATAAAGTTTTATATTGGGAACCATACGGTTGATTGATTCAATGTTGATGAAGGTTCTTCTGTTAGTATCTTATTTGCTTATGCTTGGAGATATTTGGGTTTCCCTAATGTTATTCCAGCTGCTAATTGGTCATTGACCTTCGATAGAAGACCTAGTGAACCGATCGGATTCCTCCGTCAAGCACCTGTTACCTTGGGTGGAAAAACAGTCTTAGTTGAATTTATGGTTTTAAAGGACCCTTTGGATTTTGATATGATCCTCAGGTGTGATTACATTTATGCTATGCATGCTGTGGTGTCTACGCTCTTTCGTGCGATGCATTTTCCTCATAACGAAAGCATCGTCACTATCGACTAGCTTGCATTCGTTGATCCTCCTTATTACCCAAATGTAGACCAGTCAGATCCCTCGTCATTAGGCACTACTATGTCACATGAAAGTTATGTGGCATATTGTTCCTTGAGTTCAACTGCTATTGAGAAGAAGTCTCTGAGTTCATGCTTACCTTCTCGGGACTTAGTCTCGGCTTTTGACCAAGTGACACCTCCATCTGAATGTTTATATATGTATTCTATCTGGGATGATATGCTTCCTTCCGATGAAGTTTTCCTAGATTCTATAGTACAGTCTTCCATTCATTTGGATTTTGATCCAGTCGCAGTTATGTCCAGCCTCGGTTTGAACTTAAAGTCTGATCTTCCTACTGTTGAGTCTTTGGACTCTTCTATAGATCCGCAAATCGGTGTTCCTACTGAGTTTTATTATGCTTCTAGAATTTTCAACTCCCGTGATGATGAATTTGTTTCTACAGATTCCATCATGTCCTTCAACTTTGATCTTCATACTGAAGTTGATCTTGTTGATTGTAATTCCTCGGGCTTGGGTACCATAGAGTCTTCATTTGAAAACTTTGCCTTGTTTATGCCTGTTGTTGATGATAGTGAAGTTGAAAGTATTTCTACCACAGTGACTTGTATCGGGTCTTTATTTACATATGTTTTAGATATGATCTTGGTACTGATGTTTCTTGGTGACAGGATTCTTAGCTGGATGTATACTTGCTTACTGGTCATTTTCGACACCTTGTGCGACCATGTCAGGTATATTCGGAACCTTGCATATAGGTTTAGGCGTCCCCGCTATTATGTTGCATTTACACCTTTTGCTATCCTAATTCGCCATATGGTCGAACCTGTTGGATATTGGTGTGTTAGCCATCTCTTTATGCATCGTGCACTAGTCGGACAACAGAGCCTACCTAACATGGGTCACCCTAGTCAGCACCCTTATGCCGTTTTGGTGCCCATGCTGAGTTTTTCTCATAGGCTTAGGAGCCTTTTTAGATTTACCATGAATTTGAGAAGAAGCCTCATATCTTTCTTCCTCATATATTTCTGGCCATCCCTGATAAGGCTCACATCTTTGTGTTTGAGTTGCATATGCATCTGTTATGATCATGCTTGCGCTAATGAGCCTAATGCCGGATTCCACGCTTTTAGCCCATTATATAAGCCTCCATCTCTGATCTCATTTCCGCTAAGCCCTGTATCATTTTACCTTTGCAATTTGACACCTCTTACATGGAGGAGATACACCCTGAGTGTCCTTATCTTGCTCATGTTCCTTGCATTAGGCATAGCTTTGTTCCATGCGCTTGGAGCTAGTTTTGCATGTCCCTGACACTCGTCTCCTCCCATTTCGAGCATTCTTCTACCTTTCCTTCGAGCTCGTTAAAAACAGTAAGGAGGATATGAGCATTCTTCCACTTTTACTTCGAGCTCGTTAAAAACAGTAAGTAGATTTCGAGCATTCTTCTACCTTTACTTCAAGCTCGTTAAAAATAGTAAGTAGGTTATGAGCATTTCTTTCATCTTCACTTCGAGCTCATTAAAAATAGTAAGGAAGTTATGAGCATTTTTCGGACTCGTTAAACCTATACGGAAAAGATCCCTATGGATTTCTTTTAAGCCCTTTTCAGACTCCTTAAATAGGAAGAGTTTTCCGAGCATAGTTGCCTTTTCGGGCTCGTTAAATTAACTGAACTGACATCCACTTAGGTATAGAATTACCCCTTTTCCGGGCCTAGGTGGATAATTTACGGAAAATGTATACTCTAGGTATACTCTGGTATGCCCTAGAAGAGTTCTTCTTCCATCATTTTACACTTTTTCGGGGAAGGAGACTAACTTTACGAACAAGGACCTTTGGAGCTGTCTTTAGGGTTTTCAGACTCTCAAAATGTGAAAACACCTAGCAAGCATTAACCTACTTGGGATCAATATTAAAATCCACGAGTAGGTGTATAGAGGACTGTTTAAGTTTTTCAACTCTATAAGCAAGAAAACACCACCGAGCACAGACCAATCCAGGCTCGATATAAAATCCATGGATAGGTGTATGGAGTTTTCTTCTAGGTTTCTTAGACTCCTTAAATATGAAAATACCGTCGAGCATGCTTTAGTTCTTTGTCAAGCTCGTTAAACAATGAAAAAGGAAAGGGAAGGGAAGAATGTTAAAATATCTTTCAATATGATGGCAGCAAGTCAACTATCTCCTTGAACAAAGCACCTGTTTTGAGTCTATCAAACAAATTGGGTTCTAGTGTTAGGCTTATGATAAACCTGATCTCAGAGTTCTTACTCCTCCATTTGGTTAGTCTTCCAATCATATGGAGAATCTGTTAATGTCTCCTACATTGCAGATTTGTATTGTGGTCTCTTTGAGTTAAAAGCTGCCTAAGTCACTCTTGTGTCGTGCTCACTGTTCAAGGATATAACCTGTGTCAGACATTCTGCAGTTGCCTTGACCTCATGTGTTAGCCATTCCTTGGTGTTAGTATGTTTCATCATGTGTTTAGTCCTACTCCAAATCAGCTCATACTTGTTGAGTGTTCCTCGTGTTGGATGATGGAGGATGCATTAAGGCCTCCCTTCCAATGGACTTCTTCTGATCGACTTCAACTCATTGTGCTCTAGGAATGAAGTTTAGAGTTTCGGTTAGTACCTTGGGGATTGCAGTCATTAGTGGCAGTTTCCATCGCTATTAGATAGATGGGAATAAATCAATGTCTCCTATCCGATGGATTCTTCAAGTGTTCGATGGCAAGACCATTTATTTGCACTTGCTTGAATGTACTAGGTACCTTGGGTTCCATTTTCATTATTGGTGGCCACCCTCGCGTTTGTTAATGGTATTCATCAATGACCAATAATCAAACGATACCTCCCATGTTCGACATCAACTCATTTATTCGCATGGATAGGTTTGTACCTTGGGTTGTTTTTGGATGAAGACCTTGGGATCCTCGATAGCATCACCTCATTCATGTTATCGCCCGAGTTGTGCAAGACTGAGCCACACTTTTTTGGGCTCTTGATGAGACATAGATCCAGCTTGTTCTCTATGGCTATGTTCTCCAGTTTTGACATAGATCCACCTTGTATTTATGTGGCTATGTTTACACTTATGTTCTTCATGGATCCACGCTTGTATTCTAGTGGCCATGATATATGCATCTGTATTTTGATCATTAGTGTATCTGCTTGGAGGTCATATTCCATTATTTGAACATGGACAGTTACTCCAAGGATAAGTTTGTCTGACATTGCCTTTGCTTTCAGGTACTTCATTTGAGCCTATGATTCTTGGTTTCTCCAGTTCCTCCATGATTCAACTCTTTGTTATTTATAATGTATTTCGACCATCGTTTCCCGCACTCCCTCTAACCTCATACATTAGGGGGCATCTGTTATAGCTTGAAATGACACCTCTCCGTCCGTGACGACACTTGCTCCCCTTGGTCTCATGACAACACTTCTTGAGATCAAGTTCAGTCATACAACAAGACACTTGTCGACGGAGGAGTCATTTGGGACACTAAAAATGGTTGAAATTACCTCACTCCTGACCCATTTTTATCCCCTCCCCCAAAATTTCCTTTCTTTGTCAATTTATTACTTATATTTGAAGCAAACCCAGTGGGAAATTGTATCTCCCGTACAACCTCTTTTACAACAACACTCTCTTGTTTAGTTAATAACCATGGGAGATTGGTGCAATTTCCACTACCCCAGTTTTGATTCAAATGTTTCAATGAGTTGGATTCTTGAATGCCACTAATAATTTTTGCAATTTTTTCCTTGTTATTCCTCCCATCTATAATTTTCCACAAGTGCTCTATGACATTCTTTCCAATATGCATTGTTTCAAACAAATGATCTACTTGTAGGTGCTCATAGTATGGAAATTGACTAAATTGGGCACAGTATCGTTTCAAACCCCGTGGAAGATGACTATGGTGATGACCTTTGAGAAGTATCAATGACATATTAATATTTTATACTAATAATGATTATAAGTATCATGAAAATCTATAAATAAAAATAAGTGACCAAGAACGAAGTAATTAGCTACAAATACATATTGCTTACCATGGATATTTTGAAATGCTTTTTTCCATAGTTGAGGCGTCATTCTTCGTGGATTTATTCTAGTCTCTTCCTTTCCATTGAATTCATTTTTTTTTGGTAATCCGATACCTGTGGTCCTTATGGATAAAATGTCTAAACTTGTTGTACACCTCCTTTCCTAAAAATCTTGAACGTTTAGATACAGTTCTTGGGCCACATACTGGACATACATATTTTCCCTTTGTTAGAATTCTTGCAATTTATGGAATAATGTTAACATATAGAATTTCGTATATTATAAAAATAATTTCATGACAAATGATGCATAGAGATACATGGGAACCTTACATACCACATAAATGTGTAAGACCAGGTGCATCATGAATTGTCCATGTAAGTATTACATGGAACTGAAATTGTTTTTGGCCTGTAGGTTTGGAGTTGACATACATATTGATACCATACCATAATTTTAAAAGTTCATATATAAGAGGCTTAAGATATACATCCATATCTTTAACTTGGTGCTTACCTAGTAGTCATTTCAAAAGTAACATATATGGTTAATAAGTTCTCATACATGCAATAATATGTCAAAAAGATGATTTCTTATATTATGTTAACATTCATAAAAATAAGTACCTAGAAAAATTAATGCCAACTTGACGTGCTCCCTTTTAATTTACATACATGGAGGAAGGTTATTGTTTATAACAAAGACTAGCCACACTAAGTAAATGGTTTTGAGCTCTGCAAATGGGTTGATACCATCAGTTCCAATGAAAGTCTAACATTACAAGGTTCTTCTTTAAAAATTGGCCATCTTTCATCAATGTCTCTGAATGTAGAACCATTTATAGGAGTTCAAATGACACCATATTCACATTTGTGCCATGCATGGTAATCCATAAATTCTGCAATGTTTTTACACTTGAGCAGTCGTTGAAAACGTGGAATTATTGGGATATTGGAAAGAAATTTATGGTGCGCCTTATTTGTTACCGGATCAATACGATATCTCCTAATTCCACATTCAGATCACTCACTCTTTGATGCATGTTGTCCATAATATATGATATTATCATTGGTACATGCATCAATTAAGTTATACTCCATTCCTAGATATTTCAAAACGATAGACATTTCTCTGTATGTGCAAGGTAAAGTATTTGATGATGGTAGAAGGATGTCGCCTAACAACATAAAAATATATATAAATTAGTACAAAAATCATAATGATTGACTAATAAATGACATAAATATATACAAAAAATAGCAATTGCAAATACGGAAATCAAAATCTTGCATACCTTAATAGTTTTGTAATTGTTGTGTTTGAATTAGCATTCATGACCTTCAAGTTGACTAGCAACAAAAGATCTAAGAGAAGACTTGTCTTTGAGTCTTTCTATAAGGCATTTTTTGTTTTGTCAATAAGAGGCACATCATGAATGTTTTCATATTCCTCGTCCACAGGTACATTCTCATATGTGGCAACAAATGTGTCATGGATCAAAACATTTATCCCTTCATTCTCAATATATTGTGGTCATTTTCTTCCATCAATGTATCAACCTCAATGTTACTGCCCTCAACATCTATAGTACCGTGAATTGTAGCAAGTGGGTTTGCAAGCGTTGGTGGTCTTGTCTATGTAGTAGTTGTCAAAAAATATAACCAATTAGTATTGAAGTATTGATCAATAATACGAGTATTGAAAAAGGAGAAAAAATAATTTTTTAATAACTTAGCAAGGGATGATATTGGTTTCCCCCATCCAAGTTCCCATACTCTTCTTCTAAGTTCGTGGTTGTTTCCCTGACAACTCTTCTTCTTTTCATTCCTCTAAATTTCTTACAAGGGAAATAATATTTCCCATCACCGATTATAGCTTCAACACTGAAGGGTTGATTCTGATAATTTTTCGGAACATCGTTGCTTCTATCACCATATACAAAATCAATAATTGCCTACATAGAAGCGAGTCATTTAGATCTAGGAGCAATATTGTCTAACATTGTGATATGTTTCAATAAAATACATTATCAAGCCACTAATAGAAGAAAGAAAGAGATCAAATCATTAACTTAATCAGAAAAAATATTTCAAAAGTGGGTATTGTTGATCCAAAAATAAATCTACTTATAAGTAGAGTTATCCTCCCTCCAAAGTCCATTGATGAATTAATATTGCCAAATTTAACCAGAAAACCTAAATACTTTTTTTCCCATACGAATATGTTTATGATTTTTCCCAATTAGTCCAAAAAAACTAAAATACTTTTGGTGACACATCACTTAAATGAAAACATAGAACAAATGTCACTTAAAAGATGTCCCTTAAATCCGCTTAAGAGACAGAGAGGAATGTCACATAAGAGACGTCGCTTATTAGACGTTAAATACTAGAGGTCGCTTAAGCAATGCTACTTTGGTTTTACCTTCAAAAACCCGTGAAAATGACGTCTATCCGGCATTAAAAAAGGGTTTTTGAGTTATGTTGTCAGTCTAAACACCAAATTTTCCACCTAAATGTAGTTGTTCCCCATCTTATCATTTGATTCTACTCCCATCGACATCAGTGCGTCATCAAGGATAATTTTAGGGGCGAAATTTAGCCCATGGGATATTTTTCCATGTTTTTTTCCCAAAAAAGATTTGCCAATTTGCATTTTTTGAAGCCTCGTTTCGCCGAATTTTTATGGGGTAAACTTTTTTCACTCTAAAAATCGCCAAATTATTATATAAACTAGATAAAATCCTTAGAAATTGAAATCATTTTAGAAAAATATCACCAAATATTTTATAGATGACATTTTAGGAATTGGTAATATTCGCCAAGGTTTATACACTTTTAAATAAGTATGGGTCCTTAAAATTATCCCTGTGCCTCATGTTATGGGAGCTGAATTAGTTGCAATTTTACCTTGGGGTTCCTTCTCATAAATAAAAGGGATTACCTTGAACTAAGTAGGAAGAGTCATCAATGATCCTTAACTTAGTGGTATCCCCTATGATCGATGTCAACAATTCTATCACACCAGGGGGGTTCATATGTTCCGATGGTAGCAGTGTTCACGTTTATGGTTCATGGGATGAACACATCCATCCTAGTGAATCTCTCCCAATAAATTCACCAGTATTCGGGACCCCACCTCTGTGGGATATTCATGAGCATCAGTAGTTCCACTTCTTCAACATGAGTCACATCATTTCCAGGATTCATGTACTCACACAAGGATCAAAGCCACCTTCATCCTTGCAGCTACAGTATCAAGAGTTGACCCCTTGGTCCCCTTTTCTTTGTAATATATTCTAATAGATTGTCACGAGCATAGGTATTCTTGTTTCGTTTGTATAAAATATCATATGCTCTTTACAACTTCAATGATCATCACTAGCAACCTTCCCCCAAGGGAAGGTATTTTTCACCCACAAATGCTTGAGAACTTATTAGAACATGGAGAGAAAAGAAAAATGATGCATTATTGGCCCTATAATACCCTCCAAACCTCATACATCAGGGAGCATCTTTTAACACTTAAATATCACACACATGTAGCATAGTCTAATCTTGCATAAACACGCCATCAACATATAGAATGAAGCTCACCAAAGACATCATCGTCAGATCCAACAAATAAACTAAGCCCCATAATGCTAAAGTCAAAATGGAAAGCTGAACAACTAAAAGCACTAGAAACCTACACTATTATTGTGAATTATCTGTACAGTCATCCACATGTACTTGCAAGGGATTTCTCTCAAAACGTATGTGACTATAAAAACGACAAGGCCATATATTTCGACGATGCATTAAAGGCTCAGAACGACTCCCTTGGATCCAAAATTCAAATAGGGACCGATCACATTCATGGGAGCATTGAATAGCCCCTCTCATGTACTTGGGAAACTAGTTCAAAAGGATGGAATGTTCACATATGGATCTACATGTTTCTTGGCCACCATTTGGCCTATAAAAGGAGGCTATCGGGCATGCATTCCAGAAGAAGAAATGAGAGAAAATGTATTCTATTAGAATCACATTGAGAGATTCTCTTTCAATCTCATTCCTCCCTCATATTGTGTTAGTTTTTCATCATTTAATTCAATAGATCTAGGATCTTAACTTAAAGAACAACATGTACAACATATCAAGCATAAGAGATAAGAGACAAGAGACACAAAACATTTCACCGGGGAAAACCAAGAAGGTGAAAAACCCTGCAACTTCCTCAGAGATAGAATAAGCATCAATACAAGGATCACCATGATCAAACCCAAGAGATAGATATCTTTAGCAACATGCTCCTCCTCCACTTGTGCGCATCCTCCTCTGCTCTCACTAATGCGAAGTGAGTGAATAATAGAATGTATAAAATGAGAGAGACGCACTCTCTATTTATACATTAACTTTCACTTAACCTTTACTCAACTAGGTCAGCCTCAACTTAACCACTTAACATAATGTTGACTGGGTCGACCCCTACTAGGGTGGTCTAATAAACCTTTGACCCATATGACTCATATAGGGCTGACCCCATCAAGGTGGTCTAATAACCCATCAAGTATAAGTTACGACACTTACAATATAACTTGTGACACTTACAAATACAAATGACGACACTTCCAATTGGAGGAATAATACATCTCCGTTGGGGATACAATAAAGTACAAATACAATATACAAGTCTTCTGAAGTTACAAATACATCAACACTCCCTCTTAACTAGGAAGTTATTCTCTTAACACAAGTCATCAATACATATACGCACAAGTCTTCAATTCTGGAGCTGGATCATCATCACTGGATCACGGAGCATCATCATCATCATCACTGCTGCTGTACTCGACATCTCGATCACTGGTCTATCTCTGAATTCTTCTCGTCATAGGAATTTCTACAGAGCCAACCCTTTTTCATGTTGGATGTAGGCCCACCACTTGTAGGTCTTTATCAACACTAGCCATACTGTGGAATCCTTAGGACTTATTACGTGCATCAACAAAACCTCAAAAGAGCATCGTAGGAATGATTTACGAGCTTACCACTCAACCTATCAGATCTCCTAGGATCTTTTACATGTTCACTGTCAACAAACCTTAAAAGAGTGTCTTGCTTCCTGCAAGAACTCTAAAGAGCATCCCAGAACTGATTTACGAGATTACCGCTCAACCTATCGGATCTCCAGGACTGATTACATGTGACCCCCACCACAAAACTTTAAAAGAGTGTCTTGACTAGCAAGAACTCTAAAGAGAATTCGAGGCCTTTTACATGACTATCACAACCTGTCCAGATCTCCAGGACGTATTATATGTGGTCATGGAAAAACCTTGAAAGAGAATCCCAGGACTGATTATGAGCGTACTGCTCAACCTATCGGATCTCCCAGGGTGCTATTATATGCCATAGGACAAAACCTTGAAAGAGCATTTTCCAGATATCCCAAGGCGCTATTATATGCCATAGGAAAAACCTCAAAAGAGTATCTGCAAACCTCCCAGGGCGCTATTATATGTCCTCCCAAGAAAAACCTCGAAATATCATTTTCCAGATATCCCAGGGCGCTATTATATGCCATAGGAAAAACCTCAAAAGAGTATCTGCAAACCTCTCAAGGCGCTATTATATGCTTATCTGCACAACTTGTCCACGGACACGGAGTACCAACTTGATACTTACCATACATCATCTTGATTTACATCATCACATGATCATCCTGATCATTGTCACTGCATCATCCTGATGCATGTTATCATCGCATGATCATCCTGATCATCGTCATAGCATCGTCCTAATGCATATCATCATACATGATCCAACTGATCACACAAAGCATCCAACTGATGCATATACAAATACATGATCCAACTGATCATACACAACATCCACCTGATGCATATACAAATACATGATCCAACTGATCATACAAAGCATCCAACTGATGCATATACAAATACATGATCCAACTAATCATACACAGCATCCACCTGATGCATATACAAATACATGATCCAACTAATCATACAAAGCATCCAAATGATACATATACATAGCAGTAACTGGAGCATCGTCCTAATTCTCATCACACAACGCTTACATCCAAAGCCATGGGAAGGATCCTCCTATCACCATGCTTGGAATGGATTCTACAAATGCGTCCCATCAATTCTTCCTCGAAGTATCTTCAATCTGAAGAACACCAAGCCTCACTCTGAAGTACTCAAACTTCACTTTGGCTAGTGGTTTCGTCAACACATCTGCAACCTGCTCATCCGTCGCAACATATAGGAGCATTACTACTCCTCTCTATACCATATCCCTGATATAGTGATATTTGATCTTGATGTGCTTCGACCTGTCATGGAACACTGGGTTCTCAGACAAGTTCACACAACTTTGGTTGTCACAATAGATACAGGCAGCATCCAACTGGAGATCAAATAACTCTGACAGTAGCTTCCTCATCCATACTGCCTCACAACTAGCCGAACAAGCTGTGACATACTCTGCTTCGGCTGTACTCAGTGCTACGTAGGATTGCTTCCTACTAAACCAAGAGATCACACCTGATCCCATACTGAAGCAGCACCCTGAAGTGCTCTTCCTATCTGCAGCACTGCCTGCCCAATATGAATCACCATAACCCTCCAGATTAAACTTTTGATTCACATCATACTTGAGCCCATAATCAATTGTACCCTTCAGGTACCTCAGAATATGCTTTACAACAACTAGGTGAACACTTCTGGGATCTGTCAGGAACTGGATCAATGTGTTCACCGCAAAGAAAATATATGGTCTCGTGATCGTCAGGTACATCAAGGACCTAATCATCTGATGATACATCGTGGCGTCAACCAAATATGATGAAGCATCACACAATAGCTTCAAGTTCAATGCCATAGGTGTGGCCATGGCCTTGCAGTCCATCATCCCGAATCGCTTCAGGATATCTATAGCATACTTCCCTTGTCCAAGGAATATTCCATATGCACTCTGCCACACCTCCATACCTAGAAACTAATGTATCATACCCAAGTCCTTCAACTCGAACTTGGAAGCAAGCTTCCTCTTCGTGTCAGCAATCAATCTATCCTCACCTGTAACAAATAGGTCATCCACATACAATAGTAGTATCACTGGATTGCCTTCCTCAACCTTGTAGTAAAGGTTGGAATCTGCCTTACTCTTGGTAAACCCTAAACTGGATAGAAAGTTGTCTATCCTACCATACCAAGTCCTAGGAGCTTGTTTCAAGCCATACAAGGCTTTCTTCAGCCTGCACACATATGACTCCCTGTCATGTGTCTCAAAACCGAGTGGCTACTCCACATACACTTCCTTTTCGACTACACCATATTCATCTGGTGTATCTTCCACTTCATCAGCCAGAGCAAGTATTTTTCTGATGGAAGTGTATCTGGCTATAGGAGAAAAGGTCTCTTCATAATCTATCCCCTCTTTCTGGGAGAAGCCACGAGCCACAAACCTCGCCTTGTATTTATCTATGCTACCATCTGCAACATGCTTGATCTTATAGATCCACTTGGAAGTCACAACAGACTTCTCTTCTGTCTTTGGGACCACATCCCAAACATCATTCTTCATGATCGACTGGTATTCCTTGATCATGGCATTCTTCCATTACTAGATCCCGGATCCCGGGAACTTCAGATTCTTCAATATCTTCAATAGATAATTTTCTTGAACTTTGTTGCTAGAAAAAATGTTGTAGTCCTTCTTTTGTAGGTGATTATACACAATCTTTCCTACAAGTCAAATTCAATTGCATGATTAGAAACTTCTCATAGTTTTTTTTTAAGAAACACATTCTTATGCATAAAGACATATGTCATACAACCATGCAATTATCTTATCCAATGCTTCAATACAACATTTATCCATATCCCGTAACTTTCTAGATGCCTTCCATCTCTACCAAAACATTGTTAAGAGTGTGCACAACTCCCAACATGTCAGCAAAGAGGTTTCATTCTAGATAAGTAGCAATGGAATGTTGTACAGTACCATAGGCCACTTACCCATTACTTGCATATTAGTAGTATCTTGTTCATTAATGCAACTTTTCTAATATGCATAAGATACATCCTAAATATGGGAACATAAGTATGTACATGACTGGACAACATCCTTTAAGTAATCATATATATAATAAATGACAAATCAAAAACTTATCTTTGTTTAGTTGTAGGGTGGACTCCCTCTCAATCTTTGATTCCTAGCAGGAGCTACTGGAGTGTGCTCCCTCTTGATCTTTGCTTCCTGGATTATCTGTCCTTGAAATTATATCCATCCTGGACCACTATGCATGCTTGAATGTGCACTAGTGTTATGATTGTGTCATCCTCAAGATCTCATACATAGTCATACATTCATTAGTATAATCTCAATACTACCAAAACATTATGATTCTAAATAATCTTAAATATGTATAGTCATGATCATTTCATACATAGGTAATAAGCGTTAGTATTCAAGGTTTCAGGGAAGACTTTTTTACTCATGCATATTCTTATTTGACCATAGGACTCTTCTGGTCAATCATATCATCAATCAAAGTAAGAAACATAATATGCATAAACCCTTGATTACTTAAACTTCTAAGTTTCATTATCATTCATACAAAAGTATAATATCCTAACACAAGGTAGGATTCTAACTTGATATAGGAAAAAACATACCTGGAATATCATGTTAGCTAGTTATGTCTAACATACCCAAACAATGTCTTCTTGTTCTCTTCAATGACTTGTGCTTAGTAACCTGCATAACTAATAGGTTAACTATTTCAGAACCAAATTATATATACCTCGTAAGTAGAGCTTCTATGTGATCCATGAGTCTTTGTCTTCATGTCATCATGGTCATATGTTCTTGATCTAGAACTTGATTTGAACCTTTCATGTTAGCGGACAACATCATCCTCATATAATACCACAGTGCATTAGTAGAATCATAAGTGTCATAACCATAATCAATGAATGTCTTGTATCATTCACATGCATTCATACTTTTACTAGGGTGATAAGACAAGTCTAAAATTAATCAATATTGTACTAACCTCAATAATATGAAGACAAACATACCATAACCTTAATCATGAATAGATTTCAAAACCATACTCGTATCTCTTCAAGTCATACATGTCAGGATTGCTTGTAGCCTTCTTATGTAGGCCTTAGCCTCATCTCCCTCCGGAACTGGATCTTTTTCACTTATGCAGGTGTCTAATTCATTCTCTTCTAGGATTAACCCAATCCACTTTGATTTGCTGAAACTAGATTTGGAGCTGGATTAGGGTTTGTCAGAGAAACCCTAAAAATTCAAAATTTTAATTTCAAACTTCTTAATGGATGAAAAGATGTGCCTTTCTGAGCTGATCAAGCTGGTATACTTCAAATTTGAAATCTCCAAAATTTGACCCCTCAAAATTTCCTTTGAAACTTTCGGATCTTTTGGATAGGATTCCGAACTACGGTTTGATAAAGCCCAATCTTCTGCCCATCCAAAAGGTTTGATCTTGTGTTTTAAACTTTGATTTTTCTAAGGAGCTTTCAACCGTGGTCACAGATTTCAAAAATTCCAACTTTTGCAAAAGCCCTAATTTTCCACCTTTCCGATAAAAATCCCAAACTAGTGTTTGATTAAGCCCGACCTTCTGCCCAACCAAAAAATTTGATATTGGTCTCTAAATTTCGATTTTGATGAGGAACATCTAGTCGTGGTTTCCGATTCCAACAATTTCAACTTTCTCTGAAACCCTAATTTCCCACAGCAGTGACGATCCAAAAATGAAGGTGCTCAGAATCCAATTCTATTTAGACAGAAATATATGTCATATTTTTTCTGAGGTATCTTTGAAATTTCGGATCCTCAGGGTCTGAAAATTTGGCCTATGCTAGATTGACCTGTCATCTTTCCAACGCTACAGATCTGACATCGAATGGTTTCTCTAAGAGAGAGATATGCCAAGTGTCGCAACATGACCTATTTATGGGATAAAACAGTATAGCGAACTTGTACAGCGTGCCACGAGTCATTGTTTCAACTCCGGCCTCTAAAAAGAAGACCTATGAAACTACAGTTCGTTCCCTTACTGTCACTTTTTACATAATTTCATTTGGAGCTTCCTAGCCCAAGTTGTGACCTTTTTTTTCCTTGGTCACTTGTTTATGACTGAGATCTGGAAGAGGCAAAAACCCTAGATTGTACAGGTCATAAAATTGAAAGTACAATGAATTAGATGCTGTGCTTCGGACACAAGGTACATGGGCATATTATCTACGACCTGTATAAGTTTCAGAACCTGAACCTTCTCCAAAATGGATTTATAGCGAAAGTGCCATAATGACTGGTTTTTGCTATATCAAGCCCTAACTTCCAATTTGTCGCACGTGCAACAAGTCTCATAAATGCCATACCATGCCTTCCTTCAGGAAAGATCTGATACCATGTTGTTTTTTCATCATTTAATTCAATAGATCTAGGATCTTAACTAAATGAACAACATGTACAACATATCCAACATAAGAGACAAGAGACATAAAACATTTCATCGGGGAAAACCAAGAAGGTAAAAAACCCCACAACTTCCTCAGAGATAGAATAAGCATCAATACAAGGATCACCATGATCAAACCCAAGAGATAGATATCTTCAGAAGCATGCTTCTCCTCCACTTGTGCGCATCCTCCTCTTCTCTCACTAATGCAAAGTGAGTGAATAATAGAATGTATAAAATGAGAGAGACACACTCTCTATTTATACACTAACTTTCACTTAACCTTTACTCAACTAGGTCGGCCTCAATTTAACCACTTAACATAATGCTGACTGGGCCAACCCCTACTAGGGTGGTCTAATAACCCTTTGATCCACATGACTCATACAGGGCCGACCCCATCAAGGTGGTCTAATAACCCATCAAGTATAAGTTATGACACTTACAATATAACTTGCGACACTTGAAAATACAAATGATGACACTTCCAATCGAAGGAATAATACATCTCCGTTGGGGATACAATAAAGTACAAATACAATATACAAGTGAATATCTTCCTAATTTACAAATACATCAACATATTGGAATACACAAAGCTCCCTTGCTCTCTTCCCCTAAGAGACAAGTGTTTCTCGATTGTTATATCCAAGTTATCTTGCAATTGTGTGGACAAAAAGGATCACCCTAAGGGATACTGTTGGATTCCCTTGGAGCTTGCACCTCCTAGGTGACACTTGTATTTAGATGAACCATTGGGAAATAAAAACTTGGTTTGGCACACTCTTGTTCCATCTTGTTTGATTTATCTCTTACCCCCTCTTTAACTTCAAATTATTTGTTATTTTAATTTTGTTTTGTTCTAATCAAGAGTTTGCTTGGCCATTTTGAGTTTTAGTTATTGAATTCACAAACAAACCACTAGGTCCTGCTACAACCTCAAGGATACTCTCACTGTGGGAAGGCTATCCACCCTTGTGGATATTTTTCCCACAACAGTCCTACCCCATTTTCAAATACAATTTGATGGTGAAAACCTATCTCAAGCGCCATCAAACCTTAGAATGCTTGAAAACCAGCTTCTTGGCAGACATTCTTCAGGAATAAAAAAAGTATGACCATGAGAACCCTATGGGCGTAGTCAGAAAATTTTTGTTGGAAAACTAGATTATTGGTGGACAAAATTTGCAAATAAAATAAGAAATAAACAATTCCATCCAAGCTTCTCTCTAAATAACTATTTTCAAGTTTCTCTATGCACAAAAAGATTTCCAATATTTGTTTCTCCATTAGAAGGTCACCTTCAACTCCATATCTCAATTGAAACTTATTATGCTACATGCTCCAACTTCCACACTGATCTTTCTTGCAAATTTTTTACATCATTGTGGACCATATCAGATCTCGTGCTTCTCAAGATGCTACTGCAAATTTCATGACATTCTTAGGTAGGTACATGTATGCTTATTTTTCCTTCTTGTTAACCAGATTCATTGAATAGTACTACTATAGATTTGCATTTGGAAAATTACTTAATACTCTATCCTACCTCCTCATTTTTTTCCAAGGGTAGCCAAAATATTTAGTTTGGGTTAAACTACACTATGTCATTGTCACTCTTACACCATGGCATCACCATCCATTCAATTCAAGCCCTTCACAACTCCCTTTGAACCATGCCATCCTTTCTACTTCTAGGGTCAATATCCATTCCAACATTCCCTACAGAAGGATTATAAGTTTTCCTATTGTTGTTACACAATAACCAACAAAAGGAGGTCTTGTTTCTGCCACATAAGAACCGGTAGTAAGAGGAAAGGAATAATTGATACATATGCACCTGGAATAATGGACTGTTGTGCACTTCGTATTTCCTTAAGAAAATTGAATATAAACACATGAAGGAATTGCGTTAGTTATGTATTGGTCTCTTATGGTTTTTATTTATTATCATTTACCCTTACACTAAAACATTGGTCTTGAAAGGAATCTTGAGAGCACATTTTGAATTGGATGAGAAGATGGGCGGTTCAAGATGAAAGAAGAATGTGCAATGTTAACAAACTTCGGTTTGAGGGAGAAAGCGATCTAAATGAACTACAATCCTCTTATCAAATATGATGCATGGAGAATATGCAATTAAGAAACAATATAATATTCCAGAGTTCCTACTTGTAACTGATTTCCTTGAAGAGGATCCATCAAGTAATAAATGGTATGTAATTATTATGTTGACACTCCTTTCTGTCTAGATTATTGAAGGAAAAGCAGTGTTTATAAGGATTTGGTTATGTACTCTTCAAAAAAATATGGATTCTAGCAAGTCTAAAGGAAATAATAGTGCTAGTTGAACATACCAAAGTATTGCATATCTCAAGAACAAATGGTGGCCTAGATAATTAGAAGCAGTATGTTTTCTTTATTTGATGGTTTTTCTGGCTATAACCATGCATTGCATTTAGGGAGTTTTTTTCATGATCTTAAGCACACCATTGAAGACGAATCCTTTGGTAAGAATAAAAGGTTTTGGATATTTGCGAAGGAATTTTGATTGAATAATTTTAAAAGGCTTGGAGATAGTAATGACGAATTGCCATGGTCTGTTGTCTCAAAATTTACTTCCTTTTGAATCAAGTTAATTTATGCATAGTAATGGAGCACGATATGGTCATAAGGAAAAATATTGGAAGTACAATCCTATGGAAATGAATACCACAAGGGTGTATATGGATTTGATGTTTTTTTACTCGCATCTGGTCACACTTGCAGTTCACATTTCTTCTCATTTATCCACGTTATTTTTAGAAAAAGTGCAGACTTTTAATTACTCACAGCTTGCAATCCCTGAATTGGTTATTCACAAATTTTGGTGGAGAGAGGCATGGTAGTCAGACAAACATATCTACAAAATTCCCCAAAACCCAGTTTGTAATTTTGGAGAAATTGGCAAATTTTCAATCTGTTGTAGAACACGGTCACTTAGAGGACTGACTACGAAACATCTACAGTACTGGATGCAGAACACTTGTAGTAGCTTATGGCTTAAATATTGATAAATAGATTGGTTATTCATGATTTTTGGTGGATAGGGGCACTATAGTAGGCCAAATATAACCACCAAAAATATCCAAAACCTAGATCCTCATTTGCACACAATAGTAATTTTTCAATATTTTCTACAGAACATGTACATTCCACTACAGAACCTGTACAATGTGTTGCAGAACCTAGATTGTTGTAAATCTGACTTGAAGATCATGCTATGATTTTTTCAAAGGTTTAACAAGGTTTCCATATATAGGTGAAAATTTATTCAGTGTGAGTCTTCACATATTAAGATGATCAAATACATTGGTGGAAGCTTGTAGGACAGATCATGACAATTTAAATTGACACATGGAAAGCAAATCATTCAAGGTAAATGGAAAAATTTCAACAAAAGATTTGGGCATGCATTGGAAAAAGAGAAAAATCATTCATTCAACTTAGTTGATATAGAGGCAATGGATTGTATGAGGGCATGCAACATATTTAGTTTGGGGGAGATGTTGGGTCATAGGATTGTCATATTTTTATACCCTTTTCCCCCTTGCTTTTAATCCCATTTTACTTACCCATGTCCTTGTATTAATAATTTTTAATGCTTATTTATGGTATTTTGGTTTAAAGTGTTTTCCATCTTCATTTCTTAGTATTTTGTTGAGTTTTGATTAACAATAGGAAAGATTTGGGAATTGGTCAAGATCCATGTCTTGCAGATGCAAGAGTCAACCACCACCAACCATGTAGCCACGTCGGAAAAATATTTTCATTATTGGTGATGTATTTTTATAAATTCGTTATTCTATCTTAATTTCCTATAGGTTTTGCTATCACTCCAGGAAACTCTCCTAGGTTGTATCTCAGAGATGCCTGGTAACTAACTATTTTCTCAATGATGGGTGAATAGGTGGATAAAAAATGGAACGACTAACACAAGGTTACTCAATCAAAGCATGTATAAACATATTCAATGAACAAGGCTTTTAGCCCATGTTGTTCAGAGGTTTTAAATAAAGTGTATGGACGGGCATAACTTATAATCTCAGCAGAAACATACATAAGACAGACATATGAATGGCCAATATTATAATCGAAGAAATACTTATAAAGCTCAGTTCATCAACGAAATGAAAAGATAACAATTTTCAGGCACTGGATCAACTCAAGACATGAAATAAATCATCAAATACAAGTATAGAACAGACGAGAGGTAAATATGAACATAATAGGCAAACGAAGCTTATATTATGATATGCTATAAGAAGTCTAAAAGTACAATCAGTGTGCTATCTCCAAAATCGAACCATTGTTCTACATCAGTCACAGGCTTAATAGCCTTTACAAAACAGTCAAGATAATGAAAAATGGATCGAATCTACTAAAAGTAGCTATCAAAAAATAGCTTTCTGGAAATTATGAAAGATTCCTACATTCCAAAAGTAACCGCCATCTTGCCAATCCTCCTATCTTCGACAGTTGTAATGGGCCTTCGAAGGCTAGTGAGTGAGGTCGAACTGCTACCTGGAGAATTTGCAGGTCGTTTTCCCAAAGTAGATGAGAAGATTCCTTTTCTCATCTTGCTGGCGTCCTTCGGTCTGGAACGGAAAAATAATCATGACTCTCTTAAACCTTTAACCATCATTAGAAAACGCCCTCAAGGTTCTTGGATCAGCAAAGTCAGGTTCGATGCAGAAACCACTTTCTACGTTATTATGTATTTTTGGTAGCTAGGAAAATTGGGTTAAAATTTGATTAGCTACAAAAATCCCTACTTTCGGTGGCTAATGAACAAGTAGCATGTTCGCCTAAGCCACCGAGACACCTTTAGACATTTGGAGTTGGCCTCTCCTTTGGGTAACTAGATGAGTCCCACCTTTATATCCTAAGCCATCGAAAATTGGAGTTTTGGTAGCTAATGAACAATTTCCTATGTTCGCCTAAGCCACAAAAACTGCTTGGTCTGGCCTGCAAAACTTTTGACAAAACTATGATTTTTCCGACTTCTGCTACTCATCTTTCTGCTGCTTGGATTTCTCTTCATCCTGGGCCAAAACCGGAGTGTCAGCGAAACTAATTGTTGCTGCTGCTAAGGTGTCAAGGTCTGAGTGTACCTCAGGCTGGGGTTTTAGAGTCATTTCCTCACCTCCTAGAAGCTCAACCTGATATTGTCCCTTATCAATCTTATATTCCTCCCTTTCAACTTGCTGTTCTTTTTGGTTAACCCTTGAAAGGAGGTATACAACTCATTGTTTCTTTCAGTTAACCTTTCATTTTTCTCCTTGATCACCCTCTGAAGAAGTTCCAGCTCATACACCTGTCTTAATAGTTGATTAATCTTTTGGGATGAGGTCTTCTTTGACTGGCTGGTTGATGCTTCAGCAATCTGTTGATTTGGCTCTTCCTCAGGTGCAGGTGAGAATAGACTTTCACCTCCTACCCCAGCTTCTGGCTGTTCATCCTCTTCGGAATCTGTGTATGGTAGGTTGAGGATGTTTTTTCCTTCTGAACCAGCTCCCTTGTCCCCAATCTTACTACTAAATTCTAGTTTCTTTTTAGCCTTCTGCATTTTGGGAGTTGAGGAAAGGGGGTTGACTGCAATTGGGGAAATAGCCCTCCTCTTCCTTTCCCCACTTCTAGGGGTAGAAGACATCTTCCCACCTTCTGGTTGCAACTTTGTTTTGAACTCATTCTAGAAGAGGAAGAATGCCCAGTTCATGTTTCTCCTTTGCAACAACTCAGAAACTATCAGCTTGATCAAACCATGGTGGTACAGCCTGCCTGCGATTTTGGTTGGCTGGGCTCTGACTTGATGAGCCATTTTAGTCAGGCTTTTGTAAAGATAAAAAGGGAGATTTAGGGGGCTCCTTCCAGTGAAATGATTCATTAATTTAAAATGGTAAATTAGCACCCTGTTATATCTACCTTCACAGGTTATGTAAACCAGAATCGACTTCAACAGATGTTGCCATTTATCTTCAAGGTATGACACAGGAATATCTTTCTTCCATACCAGATTCCTATGCTCAGGTTTCAGATAGGATCGAAACTCAAAATCCTTTGTAAAAGTGGTCTTCAGCCAATTTTCTCCAGTCGCTGGAAGCTCTGTCACCTTGGCTATAAGGGCTTTGTCTACCTGGAATTCCTCCTTGCCAATTATCACCCTTCTGCCGGAAAATGTGAGGGAAAATGTTTTGGCTATTTGCTGATGAGATCCCTGCAGTTTTTTGCAAAAATTATAACAACCAACATCCTTGAAGAGTCGACATACCTCGAGGTGCGCCTCCAGGTAACATATGTCATTTAATTCTTTCTGGAGGACCACTCCTCCACTTTTCCTCATTGTAAGCTTCTTTTTGGCACCTGCTGCTAAAAATCGAGCTTGAGGGAACGACGTGAAATTAGGGAAAAGGGGAGATCGACAACGTGGTGAGAGCGAAGGAGGAGGGGTGGCGTGGTTTTCAGAAACTAACTTCGAGGGATGTGAACTGGAGGATTAATCACGATGGTTTAATGATGTGTTACTGTGGCATGATCACACTGGAGGAACAGTCTTTTAGAAGATCGGTATGTGGAGGGGTATCAAGGTTCATCCGGCCAGGGTGAGATTATGATGGTGGCAGGCTTCACGTTGGGGGAGATCATATATTTGCTGGAAGTGACCCTTTCGGTGGCTAAGCAATGATGAACCCCCTTTAATTCATGACTAAACCCTTGATTAGACGTTTCCACTGTTCGACACCGACTCAATTTCGGTAGCCGACAATTTCACCTTTGACACCACAAGCCGCCGGAAAAGTGTTCACAAATGCCTCTGCTTTCGGTGGTTGTGGATGATCCTACCTTTGAATTGTAAGCTACCAGAAACCTACCCTTTTCGGTGGTTAATGAACAACTGTCATATCCGCCTAAGCCACTGAAAACTGCTCCGTGATATATGATACGTGCCTTCCCTTTTGGTAGCTTTGAGTAGTTTTACCTTTGTGCTGTGAGCTGCTGAAAGCTGGGTTTTCGGTAGCTAATGAACAGTTTCCCTCTTCGCCTAAGCTACCGAAACCGAAAAATCTTTCTTGGAGACAAAGTACCATCAAATGTTATTTCAAACTTCATTACATACTTCAAACTCTTGAAAAAGAACCTCAAATGCATCTAAAAATGAAAAATCTAAAGACCTCCTATCACCTAGAAACCACAACTAGTCTATGCTTATTTGAGGAGATAACATCTGGCTCCGACTCGGGGATGGAAACCTCCCGGCGAGGTTCCAAGAACCACAGATCAAATGCCTTTCCTGTAAAACAAAAATCTAACCCTATCTTCTAGTGTTCCATTGGGCATGGAGTCTTTATTCAAAATTGAAACCACAATACTAAATGCAAACCTCACGCATTATGCAAACTTGAAATCCTCATCCATGAGCTAATTCATCTATGCTACCCTACTCTAGCTGCTGCAAATTAATGTTTCAGGTATATACAAATTTCCAGAAAAATAATTTAAGAAACAAATTGCTTGACCTGTCTTCATGTGTACAGCAAAAAACATGAAAGGAGAACAAAATATGCAACAAGAAAACTGCAACCAGCTCATGTTTACTGCTGCAAACCCTCATGCCAAACCTTGTAATATATGGCATAATTGACAACAATGACTCCATCCATATAGCAACTGGATCATAAAATTCATGTAGGATCTTACTTTGTTGTTTAAATTCAAAGGACTGTTGTTCCTCATAGTCTATCTCAAGAGATGGCTGATCATGAATGTCATTTCCAAGTTCTATAAGCTCATATATTGATTGCTCAGCAGCTGACACATAATCAAGCATCGATTGTTTTTGGAACTTTTCTCTATTAGCTTCACGATGCTCTTGATCAGATCCAGGGATGCTTCCATATGCGATTTGCTCTTTATTATCTGAGATCTCAAAAGAAATAACCTGGTCTTTATGAAAAATAGATACATTTGATAAGATGTCAAATGTATCTACAAACTTACTGTCAAAATAAAGGTCATCTAACACCTTTGAATCTTCATGAAAAGTATCTTCTTCAACCTCTGATATATGGCTGCCACAAACTAGTTCCTGCAAATCTGAAAATAGCTGTGAGCTGATTTGACTGTTAATCCCTTCTTTTTTGATGTCTTCTTCGTAAGTGATTTCAATTTTTTGTTCATGAGGCATTATAACCAGAAGAGAAGACCTGGAAGCTTCAGCCATATTAAACTCATCATATTCAATGTCTTCTGCAAACATGGAAGGGTTGATTACAACATGATGTTGTTCCTTTATGGGCAAAGAAAAAGGCTCATCGAAACCTGATTCATAAATGTCATATATTGGCTGACTACTACTCAAGTCTACATTATTTGATGTAGAAATCTGCTCTTCTCCATCTGCATACTTATCAAAAATAGGTGAACAGAAAACCTCTATATCTTGCGAAGAAAGACAAGCAATTTTAAGATCCTTCTCTCCAATCACAGGTGAAAACATATCGTAGGAAACCTCTTGAAAAAGTTCAGAAAAATTCTCTTCTCTAACTGTTTCTTCATGCAAATCAAAGGCAGCAGGTGCAACAGAGATAAGGTCTGTTGCATCTAGAAACTATGTAATTCCCATTATAATCATTTGTATCATGAAGATCTTTCTTAACAACATAATTTTCATCTTGACAATCAAAAGAAAAGAGTACTTTCTGCTGAACATGCTTCTCAAATTCATCACAACAATCTTCAAAGAGGCTTTCAGCTAGGAATTCATCTTTACAAAACAAATGGAAAGCATAATGAAAACTTGCCAATGAGTGAATGCTTGAAGCTGGAAGAGATCTGCACCAATCAAGGGATGCTCCCTTCAATGAATATCTGAAAAGCTTGATCTTGACATCTTCATGCACAATTTGATGTTCATGAACAAACTTGTGAAAATCCAGCAAATGCCTAGCTAGAACCTCCCAAGCTTTTCCTTTGAACGTAGGAAGAATGCCTTCCCATTCACCTCTGCTAAGCATTTGGTTTGGAGAACCAGCTATATCTGAAAAGTCACAAAAGGAAAACCTTCGAGCCAAAATGGCTTCCATACTTGGATCCCCAGTGGAGTCACCCTTCAATCTTTAGATAGTGGAGTCGCCATGGTGGTTGTAGGTGTGAAAATAGTAGTAGAAGATGATATTGGGGTGGGTGGTAGCTGAGGAGGTATGGGTTGTGCTAAAGGTGGTAGATTTACCCCAATAGGAAATGAGGTGGAAGGAATCGTTGGTTGATTAGCTCACTGTACTTTTCCAATCTCTGAATGATATGGGAAAAAGGAAGCTTGATAGAACTGGCCAAGTAGTAAAGCCAAATTTTCTTCACCTTGAGCAGAAAGATCTTACAAGATATTCTCAAGGGCAGGCAAACTGGTATGAGTATAAGGATCATTGGTTTGAGGCTCATTTTGTGACGAATTCAGGAAAGAGGAACAGTCCTCTTCTTGGGAAGATTCTACAACTTCTTTTCCTAAGTTAGATACAGTAATAAACTCAAAGCTAGGACCTATACCAGCAGAAGTAATTGAAGGCTGATCACCCTCCAAATTTTCTGATTCACTTATAATTTCTTGAGAACTAGATGCTTTAGTAGAAGAATATTTAAAGAGAGGTCTGCTTGATACAATAGAAGAAGTACCTCTGGAAGTACCTAATGCAGTTGTCCTGGTAGATATGGAAGTCGGTCTTTGTGAAGCTCTTCCTTTCCTTATAATCTATTTGGGATCTGAAACAGGCGTCACTGGTGGCCTTTGAGGATTTGCTCTAGTACTTGGTCTTCTCGAATCCACTTTGTTCCAATGGAGTCACCAAATAGATGATTACAACCAGAATAACGTCCACACTTTGTCTATCATCAAAGTAGGATCTTATGTCGTTCTCCTAGGGAAACTAGTTTCAACTTCCTCTCCCCGGCAATGACGCCAAAATGTTATCACTCCAGGAAACTCTCCTAGGTTGTATCTCAGAGATGCATGGTAACTTACTATTTTCTCAATGATGGGTGAATAGGTGGATAAAAAATGGAACGACTAACACAAGGTTACTCAATCAAAGCATGTATAAACATATTCAATGGACAAGGCTTTTAGCCCACACTGTTCAGAGGTTTTAAATAAAGTGTATGGACGGGTAGAACTTATAATCTCAACAAAAACATACATAAGACATACATATGAATGGCCAATATTATAATCAAAGAAATACTTGTAAAGCTCAGTTCATCAGCGAAATGAAAAGATGACAGTTTTCAGACACTAGATCAACTCAAGACATGAAATAAATCATCAAATACAAGTATAGAACAGACGAGAGGTAAATCTGAACATAATAGGCAAAAGAATCTTATATTATTATATGCTATAAGAAGTCTGAAAGCACAATCAGTGTGTTATCTCCAAAATCGAACCATTGTTCTACATCAGTCACAGGCTTAATAGCCTTTACAAAACGGTCAAGATCCTGAAAAATGGATCAAATCTACTAAAAATAGCTATAAAAAAAAGCTTTCTACAAATTATGAAAGATTCCTACATTCCAAAAGTAACCTCCATCTTTCCAGTCCTCCTATCTTCGACAGTTGTAATGGGCCTTCGAAGGCTGGTGAGTGAGGTCGAACTGCTACCTGGAGAATCTATAGGCCGTTTTCCCAAAGTAGACGAGAAGATTCCTTTTCTCATCTTGCTGGCATCCTTCGGTCTGGAACGGAAAAATAATCATGACTCTCTTAAAACTTTAACCATCACTAGAAAATGCCCTCGAGGTGCTTGGATTAACAAAGTTAGGTTTGATGCAAAAACCACTTTCTACGTCATTTTGTATTTTCGGCAGCTAGAAAAATTGGGTTAAAATTTGATTAGCTACAGAAAGCCCTGCTTTCGGTGGCTAATGAACAAGTAGCATGTTCGCCTAAGCCACCGAGACACCTTTATACATTTGGAGTTGGCCTCTCCTTTCGGTAACTAGATGAGTTCCACCTTTATATCCTAAGCCACTGAAATTGGAGTTTTGGTAGCTAATGAACAATTTCCTTTGTTCTCCTAAGCCACCAAAACTGCTTGGTCTAGCCTGCAAAATTTTTGACAAAACTGTGCTTTTTCCGACTTCTGCTACTCATCTTTTTGCTGCTTGTATTTCTCTTCATCCTGGGCCAAAACCGGAGTGTCAGCGAAACTAATTGCTGTTGCTGCTAAGGTGTCAAGGTCTGAGTGTACCTTAGGCTGGGGTTTCAGAGTCATTTCCTCACCTCCTAGAAGCTCAACCTTCCTGCTCAACCTGATATTGTCTCTTATCAATCTTATATTCCTCCCTTTCAACTTGCTGTGCTTTTTGCTTAACCCTTGAAACGAGGTATACAACTCATTGTTTATTTCAGTTAACCTTTCATTTTTCTCCTTGATCACCCTCTGAAGAAGTTCCAGCTCATACACCTATCTTAACAGTTGATTAATCTTCTGGGATGAGGTCTTCTTTGACTGGCTGGTTGATGCTTCAGCAATCTGTTGATTTGGCTCTTCCTCAGGTGCAGGTGAGAATAGACTTTCACCTCCTACCCCAACTTCTGGCTGTTCATCCTCTTTGAAATCTGTGTATGGCAGGTTGAGGATGTTTTTTCCTTCTGAACTAGCTCCCTCATCCCCAGTCTTACTACTGAATTCTAGTTTCTTTTTAGCCTTCTGCATTTTGGGAGTTGAGGAAAGGCAGTTGACTACAATTAGGTAAATAGCCCTCCTCTTCCTTTCCCCACTTCTAGGGGTAAAAGACTTCTTCCCACCTTCTGGTTGCAACTCTATTTCGAACTCATTCTAGAAGAGGAAGAATGCCCAGTTCATGTTTCTCCTTTGCAACAACTCAGAAACTATCAGCTTGATCAAACCATGGTGGTACAGCCTACCTGCGATTTTGGTTGCCTGGGCTCTGACTTGATGAGCCATTTTAGTCAGGCTTTTGTAGAGATAAAAAGGGAGATTTAGGGGGCTCCTGCTAGTGAAATGGTTCATTAATTTAAAATGGTAAATTAGCACCCTGTTATATCTACCTTCACAGGTTATGTAAACCAGAATCGATTTCAACAGATGCTTCCATTTATCTTCAAGGTATGACATAGGAATATCTTTCTTCCATACCAGATTCCTATGCTCAGGTTTCAGATAGGATCGAAACTCGAAATCCTTTGTAACAGTGGTCTTGAACCAATTTTCTCCGGTCGCTGGAAGCTCTGTCACCTCGGCTATAAGGGCTTTGTCTACCTGGAATTCCTCCTTGCCAATTATCGCCCTTTTGCCGTCAAATGTGAGGGAAAATGTTTCGGCTATTTGCTAATGAGATCCCTGCAGTTTTTTGGAAAAATTATAACAGACATCATCCTTGAAGAGTCGACATACCTCAGGGTGCGCCTCCAGGTAATATATGTAATTTAATTCTTTTTGGAGGACCACTCCTCCACTTTTCTTCATTGTAAGCTGCTTCCTGGCACCTGCTGCTAAAAATTGAGCTTGAGGGAATGATGCGAAATCAGAGAAAAGGGGAGCTCGACGACGTGGTGAGAGCGAAGGAGGAAGGGTGGTGTGGTTTTCAAAAACTAACTTCGAGGGATGGGAACTGGAGGATTAATCACGAGGGTTTAATGATGTGTTACTGTGGCATGATCACACTAGAGGAACAATCTTTTAGAATATCGGTATGTGGAGGGGGATCAAGGTTCATCTAGCCAGGGTGAGATTATGATGGCGGCAGGCTTCACATTGGGGGAGATCATGTATTTGCTAGAAGTGACCCTTTCGGCGGTTAAGTAATGATGAACCCCCTTTAATTCACGACTAAACCTTTGATTAGACGTTTCCACTGTTCGACACCGACTCAATTTCGGTAGCCGACGATTTCTCCTTTGACACCGCAAGCCGCCGAAAAAGTGTTCACAAATGCCTCTACTTTTGGTGGTTGTGGACGATCTTGCCTTTGAATTGTAAGCTGCCAGAAACCTTCCCTTTTCGGTGGCTAATGAACAACTGTCGTATCTGCCTAAGCCACCAAAAAATGCTCTGTGATATATGATACGTGCCTTCCCTTTCGGTATCTTTGAGTAGTTTTACCTTTGCGCTATGAGCTGCCGAAAGCTAGGTTTTCGGTAGCTAATGAACAATTTCCCTGTCCGCCTAAGCTACCGAAACTGAAAAATCTTTCTTGGAGACAAAGTACCATCAAATGTTATTTCAAACTTCATTACATACTTCAAACTCTTGAAAAAGAACCTCAAATGCATCTAAAAATGAAAAATCTAAAGACCTCCTATCACCTAGAAACCACAACTAGTCTATGATTATTTGAGGAGATAACAGGTTTCAAATTACGATTTTAAATTATTTGATGATAAAAAAAGAAGACAAATTGGTGGTGTATATGACTGCATATTTGGTTTATCTACATAGATTTGAAGATATCCATTTAATATATGATGGATCTAAGAAGCCAAATGCTATTAGAAATAAATTGGGATGAGTTTTGGGCATGTTGTTATGATCCACATCTTCAAATACAAATTTGGCTTTCAAATGCATCCTAAATAGAATGGGAGTTAACAAAGATCTTGGAATTAACTTTGAACTGGTTTTGAGATCCAAATTATTAGCAAATTGTTGAAACTACTTGAGGATATTTTGGGTCCTCATTTATTATTTGTTAATAATAGCAAACTCATGTATAAAAGGGAGTGCCATCACCATTCTATAGATATTACTCTTAGAGCATTTATCCAATTCATGATGGAATAGATTGTTTTTCTCAAGATCTTGTGTTGATGTAGATTGTAATTCTATTATTTTCCATGTAGTGTGATTTAAGTTATGATGTTGTAGTTTTTAGTTTGTTGTTCTCTTCTTGGGAGAAAGAGCTCACTCCATGAGATTAGAGCATTATGTAAAGTAGTGTTATTTGATTTATTTTGTTGTTTTAATTGATTTTTGCAAGCATGATTTGATTTATTTTGTTGTTTTAATTGATTTTTGCAAGCATGATTTAATTAATTTTTGTAAGTGTGATTTATTTCCTTGTGAAGCATTGTGTGTGTTCATTTCTGAAATGTCATTTTAATTCATAGATTATTTTTTCTCAAAGATCATTGTAAGTGATTGATCTAACTTTGATTTATTAAGTGTGGATTGATAAGATTTCAATATTGATTAAGAGACAAACCTTATGTTAAGTTTGCTGAGAAAATACTAAGGGGTGCTTCTTAGTTAATTTGATTAATCTATATTTCTTCTTTATGTTTGAATTGAACATTTAAATTCATTGCATCTCATATTATATAAATCAATTCAAATACCAAACTTTGTAGCCCACATATACAATGTACAACATCTCGCAAGCATTTAGACCAAGGGTTGACAATTAATGATTGATATTTTTAATTACTCAAGTAATTAATTATCCCAACACACTTATAGTGACATAATTAGAAGTTGCATAGTGCATTCTTATCCACTAGATCATGGGTTCTCTATTAATAAAACTAAGGAAAAAAATTATTACCTAAACAAAATATTACCAAAGACATATATGTAAACGAAATAACCTCCTCTATCGCTTTCATGCACAGAGCCATAGGGATTTTCACCATCTCTTTTCTGAGGACCTTTAACATCTCTTTAACATAATAATGACTTTTAAATACAAATATACATAGGGATTTTCACCATCTATTTTCTGAGGACCTTTAACATCTCTTTAACATAATAATGACTTTTAAATACAAATATACTTAATTAATAATCTCTTAGTAAGAAATGTGTGTGCAATGCATATTCCAGAGGGAGGAAATCTATATTTATAGGTTTAAATTTTTGATATCCTTTATTTATGACGCATAAGTCATGTTTTTAATTTTTGAATTACATGAAATATACTAACAACCTGATATTTTTAACTTCTAATTATAAAATGGATTTTAGGTTATGTCTACTCTACCAAAAAAATTCCCTTTGTGGCTTCACATCAATCTCACCGTTGATTGTATTCGCTATTTAAGCTACTTTCGTAAAGCACAATTTCTCTTTTGAAAACCCTCTACTCTGTAAATTGGAATCTTTTTACTAGAAAGATTGGGATAATTTCTTCTTCCTAGATATAGGCTTGGAAAAGTATAAAGGGGATGTGCAAGAAGCAATGGATTGATCCTTATGTGAGGATAAGAGGTCATAGTTTTGAGCACACCTTTCTTCTTCCTAGATATAGGTTTGGAAAAGTACAAAGGGAATGTGCAAGAAGTAATGGATTGATCCTTATGAGAGGATAAGAGGCCATAGTTTTGAGCTCTGGTGTGGGGTCTCTAAAAGGTGACTTTTTGAGGGAGTTTTATCAACATGTAGCAAGTGTACAATCATTTATTACAATAAACCAATCATCTTATGAGCTCATGTTCCAAATTATTTTAGATGGAGACCACTTAAAAGTTCCTCGAGAAGAGTGTGGTCTTGCTACTTAAGATAGTTTTATCCTGAGAAGGTTGCATCAGTGAGAGGAAACCTCATCCCCAATGAAGGAACATGCTAAAAACATTTCTATCCTTTAACTTCCACATTTAAAAGAGTCCTTTTGCTTTAAATCATTGAAAGAGGCTTAACATATCAAAACCACCTTGTAACACAAAACGTTTCAAGTTCACATGTGAATTAATAGAAACATAGTTGTGGTGATGTTTTAATCGAGGTCACAAGGAAATGTTTTACTATTTTGCAATAGTGGGAAGTCTTAGATCCTATAGTGGCATCATAACTCTTGCTTGGGTGGGAGCTACCGTGTAGCTAGGATTGTTAGTTAGGGTACAACTTTGCCAGGATGACACAACATATGATACATTAACTGTGAAAGGGACCCTCATGAATTAGGAGGGACAAATTAGTATACAAGAGATTATTATAGTCATTTAAAAAAAAAAGTGCATCATGTAATGCTCATTAACACCTGACCAATTGTCACAAGTGCCTCAAGTAATGCTCAACATATGTAACACACTTAAAATTTGTTTTTTGTTTTTCTTTCTTTAATATATCATTAAGATTTAATGTAAAAGAATGGAATAAGCCTACGAATGGATTGGATCCTTTGGAATCCTCCCCATTGTAGATTCTAGCTACTACTTAAAAAAATTGAAAATTTTGTAATGAAATGATGGTAATATTAAAGTTTGAGTATGTAATGGTTTCATTGTGCACTCACAAACAATGAGGGACTTAATTAGGGTTTATGTTATGCAACACATTCACCAATTGTTACACTTCAACAAGGCATAATGAGAAGCTCATATCCAACATCACCTGAAGTTTGTACATGCTACCAACTATTGTAAAAATAATTGTAAATAAAACTTTTCGACCAACACCTCTTCGCTTGGAAACCATCTGAAATGTTATGACTTCTCATTTACATAACATAGGGAAGCAATTGGTAATTGACCCAGAGAAACTGAAAGATCTAATGGATTTTATGAAACACCTTTTTGATATGAAGGATAAGTATGGAAAATTATTAACATGGCATTTGGCAATGATAAAAAAAATTTCAAAATGCTTTGAATTCATCTTTCGAAATATTTATTAATTTGATACAATATCCCTAGAGTATATTTATTTGTTTGTTGATGATAAAATTCAGAAGGGTCTTAAAGGAGTTAGCCAATAAGTTGTAGAAGTAGTACTTGGCAAGGTGATGATGTTGTTCATCAACCTTAATGAAGAGGATGTAATTGAGAAGTATTATAAGCAACATTTGGCTAAGCATTTCTTGTCAGAAAAATACTATTTTGGATGATGTTGAGAGGAGCCTAAGCATGAAATTGAATATAGAATGTGGTTATTAGTTCACATCAAAGTTGGAAGGTATGCTTGCAGATATGAAGACTTCTAGGGACACTATGCAAGGTTTCAACGCACTATTGGATGACTCTAGTGAAGGCAGTGAAGGGCTTACTTTGGTCTTGCAAGTTCTCACAACAGGTTTATGGCCAACAAAACCAGGTGCCTGTTGCAACCTACCCACATAAATATTGGTGGTGTGTGGAAAGTTTTAGGCATACTATATCAACACACACATTGGTAAGAGATTGACGTGGTAGACTAATATGGGCACTATAGACTTAAAATAAACCTTTAGTAAGTCTAGGAAACATGAAATTAATGTTTCTACTTATCATATGTGTATACTCATGTTGTTTAATTCAACAAATTGTTTGAACTATAAGGAAATTGAACATGCAATGGATATCCTAGTTGCAACCCTAAAAATGTGCTTGCAATCTCTTGCATATTGCGTAAGGAACCTATGAGAAAGGGTATAGGTGAAGAAGATACATTCCAGTACAAGGAAAATTTCATCATCAAGTTTTACAAGTTGAAAATAGAAACAATGGCTACACAAAAGGAAAGTAAGCCAAAGAAGCAAGAGACTCATCGGAAGGTGTAAAAAGATAAGAAGCCTCATATTGAAGTAGTTATTATCAAGTTTATCAAAGCTAGGCATGTTTTAGACCATAATGATATTTTGTTGAGGTTGAAAAACAATTACAAGCAAGATTTTTGTCTAATCCTATAATAATAAAGAAACACATGGAGTCCCTCATTTAGCACAAGTTTTTAGAGAGGGATGAGATTTATAGGAAATTGTATCAGTACCTTGCTCGAAATAAATTGCATTGGTTGGTTGAACGCTTCACTCGGAAGAAAAGGATATACTTTTCTTTAAGGGTTCTAATATTTATCTCGTTCATCGGGTTTGTTCTAAAATGCATGTGCTTCAACTCTAATTTATGAAATATTCTTTGCACAACAAGCTTCAAAAAACCCATATTTATATTGGAATCACATGTTTTTTGCTTTCCAATAATTGATGTATAAAATACATGACGGGTTGATGCCCATGCTTTGAAACCCATAGACTAACTACATTTTATGTTTCTTTTTCTAGCTTGCTTTTACATGAAATACATGATGAAATGAAGCCCTCTTCCAGTTAATCGATCCTCTTCAACATAAAAAAACTAAATATGTTGCAATTTTTTAAAACTTATGCTCTTGATTTGTTTGTGCATTGTTTTATATATATTGTCGTCTTGCAACAACAATATTTGTGAAGGGCCTGGTTTAACAACCCATTTATCTACCATACATATGATTTATTGTCTCATTCTACCAAAATTATGAGTGTGGCTTCAGAACAGGGGAAATTTTAAGGATCCCTAATTTTCTTAAAGTATAGAAACATTGGTGAATCTTACTAATTATCAAATTTCCTACCATAAAATGTTTGGCGATATTTAAAAAAAATTCAAATTTCCAAGGGTTTTATATAGTTTTTGGACAATTTTGGCGATTTTTAGAGTAAGAAATTTTAATCCTATGGTATTTGGGTCAATCATATTAGAAAAAAATTGAAAATGACGAATAGTTTTTTTAAAAAAACCTCAAAAATTAGCCCATGGGCTAAATTCTGCCCCTAAAATTTTCCCTACCTAAGAAAAGCACTTACTCTATAGCAAGAGAGTTGGGTTGAAACCCCACACCTTTCACAATATGTTTTTGTGTTAAATAGTTTAGATATTTTAATTCTTTGTTTAATATTAAGACAATAAATTTTATAGGAAAAATACAATCTAGGTGGTCATGGCCCTTAAGGCTCTCAAGTATTTGAACCCGAGGCTCTGATACCAAATGTAACGACCCCTTTATATTGGGATATTTTAAACCTAATTAAATGGTAAATTCCTTGAGAGAATTTCATAAAACAACTAATCTAGCAAGTGTCTAATGACAATCAGATTCATTATCTATAAGAAAATAGTTAACAATTCTAATACAACTCATATAACTAATATAATTTAAAAACTATAACCTAAAGAGAAAAATCTCTACTTACCTTATTGATGACTAGATTAACCAATTTTGCATGCATACATTGTCCTTTTTCAATCTCTAGCTCCTCTATCAACAACAACAGTTAGGGGGACAACTCTCCACCCAACCAACCCCTGGCAGAAGTTGAGGCCCCCAATCCCTCAACACCTAACCCTATGCCAGAACATGTATGTACTTACTCTCTTCTCTATCACCTATGCACAACCATCACCTCCTCTTTATCCTCCCTCTCAAACAGGTGCACTCACAAACAATAGAAAACCAACACAAAAAGAAACAAACCCCAAACATAAACCAACAAGACTATAGCCCCTCCTCTTGGTCTTGCCCCCTTTTTAGTACTTAATTTCCAAATTTCACTCGGCTTCTTAATTTTTCCCATGTGCCTAAATTAAATTACAATGCACGTATTCCTTTTTGTTTTTATATATTAATTGACATTTTTACTACTATCATATATCACCTCTGCACAACCATCACCTCCTCTTTATCCTCCCTCTCAAACAGGTGCACTCACAAACAATAGAAAACCAACACAAAAAGAAACAAACCCCAAACATCAACCAACAAGACTATAGCCCCTCCTCTTGGTCTTGCCCCCTTTTTAGTACTTAATTTCCAAATTTCATTCGGCTTCTTAATTTTTCCCATGTGCCTAAATTAAATTACAATGCACGTATTCCTTTTTGTTTTTATATATTAATTGACATTTTTACTACTATCATATATCACCTCTGCACAACCATCACCTCCTCTTTATCCTCCCTCTCAAACAGGTGCACTCACAAACAAAAGAAAACCAACACAAAAAGAAACAAACCCCAAACATCAACCAACAAGACTATAGCCCCTCCTCTTGGTCTTGCCCCCTTTTTAGTACTGAATTTCCAAATTTCACTCAGCTTCTTAATTTTTACCATGTGCCTAAATTAAATTACAATGCACGTATTCCTTTTTGTTTTTATATATTAATTGACATTTTTACTACTATCATATGCATTTAGTTATACTAATGTCTAAAATTGGAGTGTTACATGGGTAAAACCTTAGTAACAAGCCTTCTTAGTAAAGGATCTCTAGTAGGAAGAACCTTATAATAAGTATTTTTACAAATATTGTGTTCACACTATATCTACTTTATGGGCCTTAATATAGATGGCCTCAATACATAGAAACATATCTATCTCTTTAAGAGGTTAGGGTAGGTCCAACCCTAACATTCTATGCTTATAGTTATAAATTTTGTTTTGTTATGCGTGAATTGTGATACAATGTATGTTTATAATGTTGATATATTGTAACTTCAAAGAATATTATATTTGTACTTTATTATTCCAGAGATGTTTCATTCCTCCGTGAAGATCTTATTGTATATCCGGAGATGTTTATTCCTCCATCGGAATGTGGTAACTTGGGTTATTAGAATTCCCTAGTGGGGGTCTGCCCTATATGTGTTATGTGGGTAAAAGGGTTATTAGACCACCCTAGAGGGGTCGGCCCAATCAGTCGTAGTGGGGTATTTAACCCATTGGTTAAATACGAGCATACATGTCTTGTGTAAAAGAAAAGTCGGAGTAGTGTATAAATAGAGGAGGTGTATTCCTCATTTAATACACACACTCACTCACTTGAGAGTGGTGCACTTGTGGAGGAGAGGTATGCTATGGAGAAGGAGGAGCTTATGCTCAGGGTTTACATCTTTGTATATTGCTATTCATATATATTGAGGAAGCTTTGCTGGGTTTTCTACCCCATGAGGGTTTCCCAGGATAAATCTGTGTCTCTTGTGTTTATGCTGTGCTTGTTGTTTCTTCAGTGATCCTGTATATGCTATTATTGTGAAATGGAATGTAATGCTTCTATTTTATGTCTTAGCATATTAAATATTAACATGGTATTAGAGCCAACCTGAAGGAAGGCAAGGTATGGCACTTACGATACTTGCTTTACTTACGACAATTTGAAGGTTAGGGTTTTATATAGCAAAAACCAGTCATCGTGGAAATTTAACCATAAATCCATTTTGGAGAAGGTTCAGGATATGAAACCTTTATAGGTCGTAGATAACATCTTCAGATATCTTGTGTCCAAAGGGCACCCTCAGATTCGTTGTACTTTGTAAGTTATGATCAGTACAAGTTAGGGTTTCTGCCTCTTCCAGATCTTAGTCAAAATCAGGTGACCTAGGAAAATAGGTCATAACTTGGGCTAGGAAGCTCCAAATGAAATTGCGTAAAAAGTGACAGGTATTACACATACTGTACTATCTCAAGAAACTTTTTCAGAGGCCGAAACGTAACCAGTGACACGTGGCACGCCATACAAGTTCGCTCTCCTGTTTTATCCCATAAACAGGTCATGTTGCGACACTCTGCATAACTTGGGCTAGGAAGCTCCAAATGAAATTTCGTAAAAAGTGACAGGTAGTACACAGACTGTACTATCCCAAGAAATGTTTTCAGAGGCCGAAGTTGAACCAGTGACACGTGGCATGCCATACAAGTTTGCTCTCCTGTTTTATCCCATAAACAGGTCACGTTGCGACACTTGGCATAACTCTCTCTCAGAAAATCCAATTGAGGTTAGACCTGTCAGGATGGAAAGATGATAGGTCAGGATACCACAGAAAACGTTTTCAGACCCTGTGGAGTGAAAAGTTTGGAGTTACAACAGAAACAATCAGGTACATATTTATGTCAAAACATAATTATTTTTGGAGCACCTTCATTCATGGCTTCCGGAATTTAGGGTTTCGGAGAAAGTTAGAATTTTTGGAATCGGAATCCACGGCTGAATTCTACTTATGAAAATCAAAATTTAGAGACCAAGATCAAATTTTTTGGTTGGGTAGAAGACCGGGCTTGATCAAACCCCAGTTCGGGATTTTGATCGAAAAGATGGAAAATTAGGGCTTCAGAAAAAGTTGGAATTTTTGAAGTCTGTAACCATGGCTGGAAGCTCCTTAGAAAAATAAGAGTTTAGAGCCTTGGATCAAACCTTTTGATTGGGTATAAGGGTGGGCTTTATCAAACCCTAGTTCGGGTTCCTGTCCAGAAGATCCAGAAGTTTCAAAGGCAATTTTGAGGGGTCAAATTTTTGAAATTTTAAAATTGAAGTATGCTAGTTTGATAAGCTTAGCAAGACACATCCTTCCATCCATTCAGAAGTGTGAAAGTAAAATATTGAATTTTTAGGGTTTCTCTAGCAAACCCTAATCAAGCTCCAGATCAAGTTTCAGGGGGAGTTAAGGCTAAGGCCTTACATAAGAAGACTACAAGAAGTCTCGACAGGTATGACTTAAGGAGTTCAGGTATGTCTTGAAATCTGATTCTTGATTAAGTTCATAATGTGTTTGTCTTCATATTATTTATTAGTACAATCTTGATTAATGTTAGAATTGTCTTATCACCCTAGTAACAATATGAATGCATGTGAATAATCGAAGACATTCATTAATTAGGGCTATATGATTGTACTAATGCATTATGGTGTTGTGTGAGGTTGATGTTGTCTGCTAACAAGATACAGGTACATCACAAAAGACAAATCAAGTTCCATGACCATGACAACATGAAGACAAAGACTCATCCATAATCTTTGTTCTACTTACGAGGTATGTATGACTTTGTTATATTATGCTTAACCTATGAGACATGCAGATTCTAGGTCAGGATCTCTAAATCAATGAAGAGATTGTTTAGGTATGTTGTACATAACTAAGCAGGTATACTAATCCAGGTATGTTTTCTTATGTCAAGTTAAAATCTTACCTTGTGTTAGGATCCCTTATATAAGTATACTTGGTATGATTGGTTATGCTTATTCATAAAGTTAGTAATCAAGGGTTTATGCATATTATGTCTCTTGTCTTGATGATTTAATTAACCAGAAGAGTACTATGATCAAACAAGAATATGCATGAGTAAAAGAAGACTTCCTTGAAATCTTGAATACTAATGATCATGACTATACATATTCAAGATTATTTAGAATTAGAATGTTTTGAGAATATACTAATGAATGTATGGTTGTGTATGAGATCATGAGGATGACACTAGTGCACACTTGAGCATGCACAATGGTACAGAATGAATAGAAGATCAAGTGGGAGGCAACCACACAAACATAAAAGATAAGTATTTGAGTTGTTATTTGAAATAGTAAATGATATTGCTTGTATGCATATTTGTATTCCTAGAATATATCATGCTGAGTGTAAACATTCATAGAGCATTGAAACAGTATATTACTAATATGCATATGATTGGTAAGTTGGACAAACATTCCATTGTTGTCTAGAATGAAACCTCTTTGCTGACATGCTAAGAGCTGTGCACACTCTCAATAGTATGTTCTGGTAGAGATGGAAGGCATCTAGATAGCCACTGTATGCATACAGAATATGGAAAAGTGTTGTGCCAAAGTATTGGTCAAAATAGTTGCATAACTATGTAAATGATATCTGTATGCATAATAGGTTATCATGACAATATGATTTGATGATTATGAAGTATTAGTAATCATGTACTTAATTTTGATTTGTAGGAAAGATCATGATGAATGATGAACACTGAACAAGCGATGGATGCTCAACAAAAGATTTACAAATCAAACACACTATAGAAGGCTTGTGGCTAGAAGATTCTCCTAGAAAGAGGAAGAGAATCATGATGAGATGTTTGCTCCAAGTGGCTAGATAAGACCATTCCCTTAATGGTGTAATTAAAGAAGAAGTGTGAATCAGGTTTTGTATGGGTTCCCAGGATCGATAATCAATTGATGAGCTTAATGATCACCATGGGTGATGTGGATCTCAACCTTTGCTACAAGGTTGAATATGGTTTCTATACACAGATGACATGGATGCAAGAAGGAACTCACCACAGAGTTCGAATGATATTGAGGCTTATATCAGTAGACCCATCTAATGAGAGATGGCACAGATAGATATGCAGAAGATCATTCAATGCAGAAATGAAAATGAAAGATCTCAGATTGATGCATTACTTCCTAGGTCTGGAAGTATGGCAAGGCTCAGAAGGAATCTTTCTCAACCAAGGAAAGTATGCTGAGAAATATTAAAAGAACTTGATGTGTTGGTATGGCCACTCTTGAAGTTGTTAGAAGATGACTCATCAGAGTTAGTGGATAGAACTCTGTACAGACAAAATATTGAGTCATTAATGTGTCTAACGAATACTAGGTCAGATATATGCTTTGCTGTGAACACCTTGAGTCAGTATCTAGTGGAAACTAGATGTGTTCACCTGATAAGATGCAAATCATGTGATACGGTACCTAAAGGACACAATAGACTTTGATCTATGTTATCTTGGAGATAATGACTTCAGATGGCTACACAGATGTTGATTGGGCAGGAAGTGTATCAGACAGGAAGAGCACATCGAGAGGATGTTATTGTCTGGGATCGGCCATGATCTCATGGTTGAGCATGAAACAATCTAGTGTGGCTCTTAGCACAAGCAGAATATATGGCTGCTTGCTCTGCTAATTGTGAAGCGGTATGGCTTCAGAATTGACTTAGAGATGGACCCAACTATGATCCTATGTGACAAACAGAGTTGTACCAAAATGGCAGAGAATCCAGTGTTCCGTGATAAGTCAAAGCACATAGAGATATGACATTCCTATATACAAGATATGGTTAATGTTCGAATTCGTAACAAGTTACCAATGCACTACCAAACCTCTACCGATCCAATGTACTAACCAAACCTCTACCTCAAGTAAAGTTTTCCAATACAAACTTAATATAGTTAAGAAGGACCCTCCTCGAAAGGGAGAGTGATGTGATCACTTATGATGAGATTTACCGCATCGACAATGAGGTCAATGATGTGGATACCTATATTGGTGATGCCGATAGAGAGGTTGGTGGATGGTCCTTAGACAGGGTCTAAGGTGACAAGGGGATTGCATCATCCTTGAACATATATTCTAAAAGACATTCGTAGACATGATGTCTCCGAGAATGAAGTCCTTGGTGGACATGATAGGATTGCATCATCCTCAAGAGAGCCGTAGACGTATGTCTTCGAGAATGAAGTCCTTGGTGGACATGATAGGATTGCATCATCCTCAAGAAAGCCGTAGACGTATGTCTTCGAGAATGAAGTCCTTGGTGGACATGATAGGATTGCATCATCCTCAAGAGAGCCGTAGACATGATGTCTCCGAGAATGAAAGTGATTGGTGGACATGATGGGATTGCATCATCCTTGAACACATGTTCTAAAGTGAGCCGTAGACAGGTGTCTCCGAGAAAGAAGAGGGATTGCATCATCCTTGAACACATGTTCTAAAGTGAGCCATAGACATGATGTCTCCGATAATAAAGTCTTGAATGAACAGGTAGGGGATTGTATCTTCCCCAGACTGAGGTCCCAGAATTGAGCCGTAGACTGGGTCTCCGATAATAAAGTCCTGAATGAACAGGTAGGGGATTGTATCTTCCCCGGACTAAGGTCCCAGAATTGAGCCGTAGACTGGGTCTCCGATAATAAAGTCCTGAATGAACACGTAGGGGATTATATCTTCCCCGGACTGAGGTCCCAGAATTGAGCCGTAGACATGATGTCTCCGATAATAAAGTCCTGAATGAACAGGTAGGGGATTGTATCTTCCCCGGACTGAGGTCCCAGAATTGAGTTGTAGACTGGGTCTCCGATAATGAAGTCCTGAATGAACAGGTAGGGGATTGTATCTTCCCCGGACTGCGGTCCCAGAATTGAGCCGTAGACCGGGTCTCCGATAATGAAGTCCTGAATGAACAGGTAGGGGATTGTATCTTCCCCGGACTTTGGTCCCATAATTGATCCGTAGACTAATGTCTTCGAGAATTGAAGATAGGACTGCATCGTCCCTGGACCTTGGTTCAAAATGTACGTGTGAGGACTGCATCGTCCATGAACTGGGTTCAAAATGTACGTGATGGGATTGCATCGTCCCTAGACATGAGACTTGTCTTAAAGTGATAAGGATTGATCATCCTGGAACTTGATTTGGATTGTATCATCCATGGACCTATGTCCTAAAGAGAGCGGGATTGATCATCCTGTAATATGATCGTGTGTGTTGCAGGGTATGCTGCTATGTTTTGATGATAGATGTATTAGTGATAATACATGCTATTGATGATAGATGTATTAGTGAGAATACATGCTATTGATGATAGATGTATTAGTGAGAATACATGCTTTTGATGATAGATGTATTAGTGAGAATACATGCTATTGATGATAGATGTATTAGTGAGAATACATGCTTTTGATGATAGATGTATTAAGTGAGAATACATGCTTTTGATGATAGATGTATTTAGTGAGAATACATGCTTTTGATGATAGATGTATTAAGTGAGAATACATGCTTTTGATGATAGATGTATTGATGTGGATACTAATACATATGATTCAGATGCTGTAGATCGAGATGATCCAGATGTTGTAGATCGAGATGATCTAGATGTTGTAGATCCAAATGTTGTAGATCGAGATGATCCAGATGCTATAGATCGAGATGATCCAGATGTTGTAGATCGTGATGATCCAGATGCTGTAGATCGATATGATCTAGATGCTGTAGATCAAGATGATCCAGATACTGTAGATCGTGATGATCCAGATGCTGTAGATCGAGATGATCCAGATGCTGTAGATAGAGATGATCCAGATGCTGTAGATCAAGATGATCTAGATATTGTAGATCGAGATGATCCAAATGCTGTAGCTCGTGATGAACCAGATGTTGTAGATCGAGATGATGTGACGATGCTGATCGTGTTGATCTAGACGACGATGTTGATCGTGTGATGACGATGCTGATGATCGTGTGATGACGATGCTGACGATCGTGAGGATTCATATATTGATGTTGCTGTAGCTGTTTGAGTGCTGCAGAAGATAAAGACTCAGTACTGAAGATGTTGATGTTCCAGTAATTGGTTGAGTTACTAATGATGTTGAGAAAGCTTCCAATGATTTATAGATGTATCATGTATGATGTTGATGACTCCTTGCTTGTGCAGATGCTGTTATAATATCCTTCTCGTTAAGGGGGAGTGTTGAGATATTGTAACTTCAAAGAATATTATATTTGTACTTTATTATTCCGGAGATGTTTCATTCCTTCGTGAAGATCTTATTGTATATCCGGAGATGTTTATTCCTCCGTCGGAATGTGGTAACTTGGGTTATTAGACTTCCCTAGTGGGGGTTGGCCCTATATGTGTTATGTGGGTCAAAGGGTTATTAGACAACCCTAGAGGGGTCGGCCCAGTCAGTCGTAGTGGGGTATTTAACCCATTGGTTAAATACGAGCCTACATGTCTTGTATAAAAGAAAAGTCGGAGTAGTGTATAAATATAGGAGGTGTATTCCTCATTTAATACACACACTCACTCACTTGAGAGTGGCGCACTTGTGGAGGAGAGGTCTGCTATGGAGAAGGAGGAGCTTATGCTCAGGGTTTGCATCTTTGTATATTGCTGGTCATCTATATTGAGGAAGCTTTGTTGGGTTTTCTACCCCATGAGGGTTTCCCAGGATAAATCTGTGTCTCTTGTGTTTATGCTGTGCTTGTTGTTTCTTCAGTGATCCTGTATATGCTATTATTGTGAAATGGAATGTAATGCTGCTATTTTCTATCTTAGCATATTAAATCTTAACATATAATATATTAGTTTATTAGATACTTTTTTAAATGGTTTATTTTTAATTTTATTTTTAAGAGTTATTGTAATGTTATTGATCATTGAATTATGGCATTAACACTAGGGTTGTTAAGGTTATTACATTATGATGGTTAGTGTGGTACGTTTTTTATGCATTGGTCATGAAGATAATGCATTGTGTGATTGCTACCATGTTTTTCCCTTTTTAGATCGACTAAGTAGATATGGTTCAACTTTGGTATTTTATTAATAAAGCTAACTTTTTTTATTTGAGGGGAAACCATAGAATTCCCTGGATACAAAAGAGTAATTATTTGGTGCAAACTCAATGTTAGAGTTTCACACTTATTCATAACTCATTCAAAATTTAACACATAATTTAGCATAAAATATAACAATAATAAAAAACAAAAGAGTGCGAAGAAATATATCATGGTTATTTTTTATATCCCAGTAATTATTATAACTATCCTAGATCCATCATAACTCTAGATTTACCATGTGCCGAGAGGGATCAAATCCTTAAAGGTGCAAACCTTTTTTATTTTCTATCTCTATCTGGATAGGTTTGTACCTCAATGGATTTGATCCCTCTTAACGCATGGTAGATCTAGAGTTAAGATAGATTTAGGCTAGTTGTAGTCCATGTGGTCACACAAAATTTGGAGATGATCATCATTATGCATGTAAAATTCACTATAACTTAAAACTAATATCAAAGAGTGGAGTCATTGATGATTTACATGATTCAAAGAGAGGAATCACATATATCAATGCAACAAACAATGAAATAATCCTAGTACCCTGAAAATCCATAGCAGTTTTATTTCACCTAGATTATCAATGACTCCGTTATCTGATATTATGTTTAAGTTACAGTGAATTTTATTGGTTATTGCATTGATATCAGTGATTAAAAAAGAAGAATCATTGATATCATACCGTATTTTTATTGTGTTTATAAACATGTCCGCTTAAATATTTTTAAATTTTTAGTTTTAGTTGCATTGATATCAATGATTCAAAGAGGGAATCTTTGATATCAATGCAACACACAGTAAAATTCACTGTAACTTAAACTTAATATTATAGAGTGGAGTCACCGAAATCAATGCAATCAAACTGATTTGGATTTTTAGTGATATATGTTGTCACGTTATGCCATGTTATGCTAATGCAATCAAATTGCTTTAGATTATCAGTGACTATAGTCTCGGTTATTAATTTTATGTTACAGTGAATTGTATTATTTGTTGCAATGATAGCAATGATTCAAAGAGAGAAATCATTGATATAGATGCAAAAAACAATAAAATTCATTGTAACTTAAACCTAATATTAGAGAGTGGAGTTACTTAAATCAATTAGTGCAATCCAAGTGAAATCATATTGCTTTGGATTTTGGGTATCAATGCAACAAATAGTAAAATAAGCTAAGTACCCTAAAAGTCCAAAGTAATTCGATTTCACTTGGATTATCAGTGATTCCACTCTCTAATATTAGGTTTAAGTTATAGTGAATTTTACTATATATTGCATTGATATTAGTGATTCAAAGAGAGGAATCACTGATATCAATGCAACAAATAGTAAAATTCACTATAACTTAAACCTAATATTAGATTGGAGTGACTCAAATCAATGCAATCATATTGCTTTGAATTTTCAGTGATGTTGTCACATTATGCCATGTTATGTCAATGCAATCAAATTGCTTTTGATTATCAATGACTCCACTCTACGATATTAGGTTTAAGTTACAATAAATTATATTGCTTGGTACATTCATATCAGTGATTCAAAGAGAGGCATCATTGATATTGATACAACAAAAAATAAAATTCATTGTAACTTAAACCTAATATTAGAGAGTAGAGAACTATTGAAATCAATGCAATCCAAGTGAAATCATATTGCTTTGGATTTTTAGGTATCAGTGCAACAAATAGTAAAATAATCCAAGTACCTTGAAAGTCCAAAGAAACTTGATTTCACTTGGATTATCAATGACTCTACACTATAATATTAGGTTTAAGTTATAGTGAATTTTACTATTCATTGCATTGATATTAGTGATTCACAGAGAGGAATCATTGATACCAATGCAACAAAAATTAAATTTCACTGTAACTTAAACCTTTTATTAGAGAGTGGAGTCATTGAAATCAGTGAAATCAAATTGCTTTGTATTTTCAATGATGTTGTCACATTACATCATGTTATGCCAATGTAATGAAATTTATTTGGATTATCATTGACTCCACTCTCTGATATAGGTTTAAGTTACAATGAATTGTATTATTTGTTGCATGATATCAGAGATTCAAAGAGAGGAATCACTCATATTGATGCAACAAATAGTAAAATTCATTTTAACTTAAAAACCTAATATTAGAGAGTGGAGTTACTAAAATCGGTGCAGTCCAAGTGAAATCATTTTGCTTTGGATTTTTGGGTATCAATGCAATAAAAAATAAAATAATCCAATTACCCTGAAAACCCAAAGCAATATGATTTCACTTGGATTATCACTGAATACCCTCTCTGATATTAGGTTTAAGTTAGAGTGAATATATATTACTAATTCAAAAAGAAGAATCACTAATATCATAGTGTATTTTTATTGTGTTTATATACATGTTGAATTAAATATTACAAAGCAATTTGATTCACTTGGATATGTTATGTTCAGGTTATAGTGAATTTTATTGTTTGTTGCATTCTTATCAATAAATTCAAAGAGATAAATAATTGATATCAATGCAACAAATAGTAAAATTCATTGTAACTTAAACATAATATTAGGGAGAGGGGTCGCTCAAATCAATGCAATAAAATTGCTTTGTATTTTCAGTGATGTTGTGATGCTATGTCAGTTTATTCAAATTGCTTTGGATGAGTAGTGACACCACTCTCTGATACTAGGTTTAAGTTACATTGAATTTTACTGTTTGCTGCATTGATATCAGTGAAACAAAGAGAGGAATGACTGATATCAATGCAACAAAAAAGTAAAATTCACGGTAACTTAAACCTAATATTAGATAGTGAAGTTACTGAAATCATTACAATCCAAGTGAAATCATATTGCTTTGGATTTTCGGGCACTCAAATTATTTTGAATAATTAATCTAAAACACATATATTATATCTTTAAAACTAAATTAATTATATTAAAACACACATGAATAAGAGGTCTGACCCTTTATTTTTCTTACATTATTAAATATTTTCATTTAATCTCCTAAGTGTAATTGTAACAAATTATGTTATTTTTCTAATGATTGATGACCTATTTTGACCTATTTAATTTAATGATCAATATACCTTTAACTATTTTACATTATTTTCCTTTTAAATTTGTTTTACTTTTTAACTTTATTGATTTATATATACCACTCACTATTTAACATAATTTACTTTTTAATTTTATTGACGTATATACTTTTAACTATTTGACATTGTTTTACTTTTTAATTTTTCTATATTGTTTTACTTTTACTTTTTCTACATTGTTTTACTTTTTATTTTTTCCCTATAAAAATATTTTGAGTAGTTAAAAACATATGTTTAAAAATCATGTCAATTTACCATGTTAAATAGATACTAAAACCATTTAACATTTTATTTTACATTGTTTTACTTATTAATTTATGTGACAACATCTCCCTCATACTGGCTGTAGAAGTGCCTCTCGATGCAAAAATGATAAAATCACAATACAAGCTCACAAATGTTTTCGTCATATCTTGCATGATGTTTGGTTTAAATGAGGAAAAACTTATTTATTAGGTGTTCATCCCAATACCCCTATGGGACCACATACCATAACCATACACATAAGTCATCATAATACACCTACAAGTTACATGTGCCCAAAGTGGGCCTAGTCAACTCTAAAGTACCCAACGAATTTATCAACTCCAACAAGTTGAGTTTACTAGCAAATCACAAGGTTCCAAAATCCTCCCTTAAACAAAAATTGGAGGACCATATCAACTTACATCAACACCCCCCTTAACTTAACTAACAGTGACATCAAGTTCAATGCCATCAACCAATAGTTTAATTAGGGAAAGGTACAATGAGACAAGGTACAATTATGCTCTGAAGAGAATCAATAAACTCTTCCACCTCCAAATTCTGCAGTATGATCACTAACATCTCCCACATTAAATGGTGAAGAAACACAAACAATTGACAAATGATTAGAACAAGAACAAAATTTCCATCGAATATTGGCAACAAATAATCTCAACTAAATAATAAACTAGACATTAATGCTTCAATCAATTCACAATCTAAACATCAAATTGGGTTTATCCATCCCAACAAAATCAACAACATCCCCTTTAAACACAACTTGAGGGATAAAATAACAACACCATCAAAACACTCAATGATGTTGACAAACAATGTCTCCAATTCAAATTGTCCCACATGTAAAACATGCCACCATGCCAGACACAACATACAACAAAAGAGTCCAATAAAGAATACAACTCTAGTGAATCATCCAAGAATAAAGATTAACATTTTATCCTTATGGCTAAGGATTTATTGCAACCATAATACGTAAACATGTAACTAGAACTCCTTTATTCAAAAGGTCTATACTTCTTAAAAGAAATATTTCTCACTCACCCTTACAATATGCCAAATTCTTAACATGGTGACTTCTTAACAAGGTCTTGATTGAGGTAGTCATGTAAATCCTGGAGAATCCAAGCGTCCAAGGGATCAAACTCTCGAGTTGCAAACCCTTATGAGCTCCAAGTTGAGCACAGAAGGAATTACACATCCAATGCCCCTCTTCTCTTCTGTGCAATTATCTAATCTCCAAAGTTGTTTTTGGCCATTAAGTGTCCCACTAAAGTCTGTTAAGATTCAATATGCTAAGACATAAAATATCAGCATTACATTCCATTTCACAATAATAGCATATACAGGATCACTGAAGAAACAACAAGCACAGCATAAACACAAGAGACACAGATTTATCCTGGGAAACTCTCATGGGGTAGAAAACCCAGCAAAGCTTCCTCAATATAGATGACCAGCAATATACAAAGATGCAAACCAAAGACATGATCTCCTCCTCCTCCATAGCAGACCTCTCTCTCACAAGTGCGCTACATTTCAAGTGAGGGAAGTGTATCAAATGAGGAACACACCTCCTCTATATATACACATCTCCAACTTGTACTTTATATTAACTAGGTCGGCCCCAACTTTACCACTGGGTTAAACACCCCATTACAACTGACTGGGCTGACCCCACTAGGGTGGTCTAATAACCCTTTGACCCACATAACACACATACAGGGCTGACCCCCACTAGGGAAGTCTAATAACCCAAGTTACCATAATCCGACGGAGGAATAAACATCTCCAGATATACAATAAGATCTTCACGGAGGAATGAAACATCTCCAAAATAATAAAGTACAAATATAATATTCTTAGAAGTTACAATATCTCAACAAAATCTCCCCTAAAATAATTTTTAAATATGGTAGCATACAAAACACCATAAGAATGCTCAAATCCTCCTTGCAGTTTAGCAATTAATGCTACAACAACAAGACTTTGAATCATTAGATTGATCATTGGATCAAAATCCAATGGTTCATATACCCTCAACACGATTAAATACTAAGCTTGGGTGCTTGTTGAACGAGTGAACTTCAACCGTATTTAACCGCTACAATTTAATCTCTTGTCAAAGTATGGAAGTGCAATAAGAAAGCTTTCACCAATGCTAAACATAGCATCAAAAACAAAGATATATTATAATGTCAATGTTTGCGTTCAACCAAAATTGTGCGCTGATGTATTGCAACCTTGGTCTTTGCCAAGCCGCCTACTTGGGAATTGATATAAGCAGTAAATTTCAAGAAATACACTGAACCTGAATAATGGATTTGGATTTGGATTGAGAATCGATCCACTCTGATCCCATTTAAATGGTCGACGTGAACATCCTCGTTTTCATTAACTGAGGCGACCACCTCAATTACAATAATGCGAACATATTGTATTTACAATACACAGACCTTGCAGTTGTCAAGAATTTCTCTATCTCCAAAGCAAGATTCTCGATCCACTTTTTAGATAAGCGCACAACTCAAACAATTCATTAGTTGCTGCAAAAATATCTGTTGGAACCGTGTCAGATCTTGCTTGCCAATATCATGGGAAATCACCAAAATCCACATCACAAGAATAGGTGGTCTTCCAAAGAATGCAGTTGAGCTCTCTGATTTTGAATGAAGTGCAGCTGCTTCACAAGACTCGCAATGCTGATTAATGACATCCTTGGTTGTCAAAGTCCAATAGGATTGGAAGTTAAATTATATGTATTTTTTCGGGTTTTTTTGGTGGGATGAGATTTGTTGCTGAAATTACAATTTGGGTGACTGGAAATACAATTTTGAAAGCAGAAAATCTTCTATTATTTCAGGAGCATTCTGATTATGCAATTCCAACCACTCAAAACTGCTATTTCAACAATTTCAACCAATAAAATTTTGACATAACTATACAATCCGAATATAAATTTGAATCCAAAATTTTATGAGCATTCCGAAATATTCCTTCTTTTTGATGGTACATAAATTCACATGGCACAATAGAAGTCTTCAAGAACTGCAAGACAGACCAGTCCTTCGACTAACGCTGTCAATATTTTTTCGTACTAAGGAATGGCTAAGAACACTGAAGGAGACGATCACATGATAATTCCTTCAGGCAATTCACATATATCCTCAAATCCCCGAAGGATCACTATTCACAACCACACTGTCCTTTGCGTTAGAATTGTTCGTCAACTGACTCACGGTTTTCAATATTACGTAAGTAAATCTCCATCAAATAGCATGGATAGGACATGAGCTAGTAGACCCTGGAAAAAAAAAAATCCCAACACAACAAAATCTATCTATAACCACAATAGATGATATTAAAGGATGTGTCCAACGAATAGATCTTTATTTTGATTGCTAATTTTCTCTATCCAATAGTAAAGGAGGAAAGTTAACTTTTGACTTTGCTCTGTGCTCAAAAAAGAGGAAAGTTAACCTTTGACTTTGCTTCATGCCTATTAGATGAAGAGAATCAGCAATACATAAGAAAGAAAGTCAATCTTTGCTCTTACTCCATGTCCATTGGATAAAAAGAATCAACAATCTACATAAGTTCAGGCAATAGATCTTACTTACTGCAAATAAAATCTATTAAGGCACATTAAAAGCTACCATCACTGAACGTAAGATCTTGCCACAAACTAGGGCACACAGTAAACTGCTCAGCGCATCATCATAGGAGAAGATCATTTCAGCCGTTATCACCGCATTGTTACTGGTTCTGACATGTATAGTCATAGAACATAGAGTACAGTTATTTAACTGGTGTCTGGTGGAATTGGCCATAGCTTTCAGTAATAGATCTATGGATAAAGAAGTGACTCAGTCATAGTAATCTCAGCTTTTCTGAAGTTGAACTTTGAAAATATTTATCAGTGAAAATTTATAAGTAGATTTAGTTACATTTAAGAGGGGTATGTTGTATTCTCGATTAAAAATTGATGGGTTAGTGATTACCTAAATTAAGTTTAAAAGGAAATGTTAAGTTAAATTTACCAAGTAAAAGAGTTAAATATGGATTTATTATTGATGGTTTACATGTCCATAATTTTGGGTGTAGATGGTATTTGTCCATAATAATACATGTGATGAAGCCTACTTAAAAACTTCAATAATTTCATTATAAATTATCTAAACTAATTAATGTTAACTTGTGAATAAAAAAACTATTTTTTCATTATATATACTTATTTCTTATATATAATTCTAAACTTATAAATACTTCATTCAAACGATCTTAAGTATAAATGAGTCAAATCTTCTTATAAACTTTAACAAAAGTTAAATTAATAAATTACACCCATCATAAAACAACAACAAACACATCAATCAAACACAAATCTTCTTATCAACACTAACCAGTAAAATTAATAAATTATACCCATTATAAAACAACGACAAGCACATCAATCACACATATAACATAGAGACAAGTTTGGCAAATTAAATAACCCTATTGAGGAATAAGCTCTAGAATATATTAATACCAAAAGAGTACGTCGAATGTTTATAATTACAATGGTGATATGCCCATCCTATGGCTATGTAGAACTACTATTTAGATAAACCCTTGTACTTTGAACCGGTAACATTTCGAGTGAAAAAAACCAGTGGTATGTTAAATTGTATGGTACTAAGTAAATGAGTGAAACTAAGTAAACCTTTTTTGGAATTTTGATTTTTTTTAAATAATAAATTTGGTAAGATTTAATTACATATGGAACATTTATCATAATGATTCATTGGGACCTTTATTTTTTGAGTTTTGTAAACCTACATATCACTTCGATGGAACTACGTAGATGAGTGGATCCAAGTAAACCTTTTTTTATGCCATACTTTCTTAAAAATCTTTTAAGATTTAGTTACATATGAAACCTCTTCTATAATCATCCATTGGACCATGGTCGACTTTCATATGGGGTTTTCGGGAACTTTTGGTCGATGAATGTTAACTTGACACATGACATTGACATGGATGGAATCCCATGTTGTTCTCCATGATACCTATGGCTCATGTTGATAGGTAACTCATTATGAACTAATCCAAAGTTAATAGTTCCTCCTGTGTAAACAAGGTCAATGTCTATAACAATATCTTCATCAATAAATAAGAATGATCTCCATCGATAAATAAAACTCAATGAAGTCCCTCTTCGACACCTTTTCCTACCTTCATTAATCATCAAATACCTCTTCTCATTTATATAATTTTTGGATTTAAAAAAAAAAAAATTGTATTATCTTTTTTTTCTTATAAATTAATTTGAGAGTTTCACTTAGTAAGCTTCTCCCAATACATTTTTCCACTTAAAACGCCTCTATTTTCACTCAGATATATCTATTTTATCCATGACAATTTTAAACCTCTTTTTTATTTCTACAACTAGTATAGCGACATAACAAAACCTCTATAAGAATATTATAAGTTGAAATATGAAATATGGGTGCAAGTAGATACTTTGAGATGTGAAACAAACCCTTGAACGTAGCTTAGCTTCACATAAAGTTGTTGCAATAGACTTCACACCACCTTCACACATAGAGCACACCTCATCAAACACAAATTTGACTTTGACATATGCAGTCAAATTCACACTAGCTTCAAACACTAATCATACACATGCAAACATTAGTTTGACTAAACACATAGTTGGACCCACACCACCTTCACATGCAAATTTACATCCATTCAGACCTCCTAATACCTAATTCAACCCCTTGATATCTAATTATAACCCCCTAATAGTTATATGTGTTTAGTATATTAAAAATACCTTATACCTTTATATACTCAACAACATATTACTTCCAATTTTAAGTTTTTTAAGTTTCGCAATTTAAACTCACATAATATAATATTACCTGCTTAATAAACCCGCTTAGAAGTTATCCTATTTTTCAAAACCAATTAAATAATTAAATAAAATTGATTGATGGACTAAACCTTCACACTAAAAGGCCATCCATCAAATCTATTTGTTTGTAAGTGCAATTTTTTTTCCTATAAACTTGCTACCCATTATACCACTTCGGTGCTTTGGGTAACTCTCCCTTCTTTCTAGTTTTGTATAGCTGCATATCACTTTATCAACCCTGGGAAGGTTCTTTTCCAAAATTAAATATACTTATAACACTACATTCTTGTTAGGAATAAACTTATCCATGGAATTTATAATCAACTCGGTTACTCAACACCATATTCCACTTGTTGTAGCAATGTTTCAAACAACTTAGTATGTTTGTGTTTCAAACAATTTAGTATGTCTCATTAAATAATTTAATTTCCCATATAAAATGACAACCCTAGTCAAAATAAGTGTATACTTACTTTCTCCAAAATATAAAAGGGTTAAACTTGATTGGTTTGAGCTTCTTGCTCATTCCTTTTAATCACTCTTTGGATAGGTGCAACCATATCGAAACGTTGACTTCAAATGAGTGGTCTTGTTTATATCGATACTTGTGTGATATATCTCAATTGAGACTCCAAATCCTTCAACACTTGTTCATGAATCTTATGAATGCCTTAAATGAAATGAAAAGCCTTGGCCTTCTCATCTTACGCATGTCCCTTACCTATTCTTGTGATTGGATAGACCAAATAAAAATGTGTTTGCATTAAAAATGTAAGACACATCATATCACAAGCAAAAATATGTGTTGATCATTGCACTCCTTAAATGTCATATGGAGGTAAAAGTATGTTGCACTTTCATCCCATGCCTTTATATGCTTATGATTATACAAGAAAAGTAATTGTACAAATGTGTTGTTAACCACTTCAATTTGTCCACGTCTAAAGATGAAATTTAGTAGTCCTCCTTAACTTAGTGTCCATTAAATCCTACAACGTGGTCCCAAAAATGGATTATATACTTGTACTATTCATATTTGACTTAATAATATAGAAAATTGTAAATGCACTCACAAGTAAGAAAATAATATTTTTGTTGCTCCTTCCTTCTCAATAAACTTTAATAAGGAATGGACACATATATCTTGATGAATAATTGTGATATTACTTTGTCTTTATAGGTCATCCACAAAATCCATTTAGATATTCTCTCACATAGGGTACATGAATCATAGTATGTAATCCCATATTTATAATTGCAAGTTTAGAGATGATAGACATTGCATATCCCTTCACAAACTTATTGATATTTGTTTGCATATATATTATATAACAAATTATTTGAAAAAGTTTAGGAATACTAACATAGCTAAGTTCCATGACACGAGTTCTCAACTCATTGTGAAACCCTAATCCATCTAGTGAACTTTGTCTTTGGCATATTCACGATCCCACGTGGAGGGTACTATATAATCTAGTTCGGGGGAGGTTCTATCAATATGATTTAGATTTCTTTCAGGCATTAGATACTTCATTTCATCCCTCCAGTGACCCTTCTCCTCCACCTTCCCAATTTGTTAAGCTTGCTATGTGTTTGAATTTAATCTTCCCTCTCATGCTTCTTGGCATAAATCCCTATCTCTCTTGGAGCATGTACTTGTGGTACAATTTACTATCCTTTGGACTTCTCCCCTAGCTATGGAATTATGCATCAACAAAAACTAGCAACCTCATATATATGACAATATTCAATAGAGTTCTTGTGAATGATATTATTATGTATTTATATTTTAAAATAAGGAAAAGGAGGATCTGATCTTTCGAAGTGGCCCATACTTCATTGGGACAAGGGGTATGAACCTAAATCGGTGGTCCTTGGATTTTGACCTAGAAAAGGATGTCCACTCAACGGGTTTCGTGTGGATTAAATCCACCCACCTTCCTTTTCATTGTTGAAGCGATGAAGATTTGGATACAATAGGAAACTCTCTTGGTCAATATATCAATAGACCTTAACCAAAATCCCTAATGCTTGCATGTGCTCATATTTGTGTAGAGGTTGATATGGAAAATGGGATTCTAGAGAAAATAAATCTCTCCATGGATGGTTGGACTCACACTCATAAATTAGACTATGAGAAACTTCCCCTCAAGTGCAAGATTTGTCACAAATACATGTATTTTGCAAGAAACTGTGCCAAAGCATCTCCATCGTAGGTAGAAAATGAAAAGTAAAATGGCTAGAATCAAGTCAAATATTCAAACACTTCAAGCCCCTTAATAGTTGGTAATACCCCTCCATATATGTCTCCTTCTAATCACTTGCGGATCCTTTCTCGGTCGAATTCTAAAGAGCATTAAGGAGGACATGCACCTAAGGCACCAGTTAGTACTTCTTCACATCATGCAACTATGATGGATTGACCTATTATGGAAGAGAGAAGAATTATGGATACTTACGTTACAACACTCCCTTCAAAACCCTACCAAGAAATCCAATATTCCTAGGTTAAATCAATAAATACCCCCATTAGTATATTCAAAAGGACCAAAGCTAAGCAAAATATTGATGAAGTCATTGAGGAACAAGAAGATGATCAACCCTTCTCCAATAAGTTGGGTAGGAAAACTTCCAAAGAAAAGATTGAAAAATTGACATCTAAGGAAAAGGAACTTAGGAGGCAAGCCTCAATTGAGTCCTCCTTCAAGTAGGTGGTTTCAAAATGTTTGAATAAGAGCAAGCTAGAGAATGAAAAAGGAGAGAAGGCTTGTCATCTAAACAACCAATAATGAATGTGGTCTCCTAGAATTTTAGAGCCATGGGATGGAAGAATAAAATAGAATCTATCAAGGATTTATATAGAAGTGAAAAGATCTCTCTTGTGCTTCTTCATGAGATCAAATGGAAGAAACATAAGTAGTCTCAACTATCTCACATGGAAAAATAGTGATGGGCATGTTGTCAATGCTCATGGTGTTTCATGGGGCATTGATACCCTTTAGGACAATTCTAAATTCTATAAATTGGATCAGATCTAAAATCAAAATTGGATCATGGTTGGGATAGAAAGTAGGGAACCACACAAAGTTTTGAGAATTTGTAATGTGTGTGGGCTAGTTGAGTACAACAAAAAGGCTGGATTTTGAAAGTTGATGTGTATTCTTTATGAGAAGGTCCTCACACATCACTTTATGGTTGTTGGGGAATTCAATATCACCAAATATAAAAAATAAAGGCGAGGAGGTTCTTTGTTTAGAGACCTATTTGGGGAACAATTGGAATATCTCATCATGGATAGGGATCTAGTTGATATCCTTCCAAAAATAGGCCTCTTCACTCAGAAAAAACAGGAGGATCAAACTAGGGCATATCTCTATCCATTTGGATAGATTCATCATTTATAATTACTTTATTCTTGATGAACTTACCTTCTCCTTGAATATTCTTCCCTTGATGACTTCAGATCATAGGCCCATCCTTATCTCTTGTAAGCTCGTAGCATATCTTGGGGTGATACCCATCTTATAACATTATTTGAAATCCTTGATTAATTTAATGTTCATATGGACTCAATATCAATCATTTGAAATCATTTCCCTACAAAAATATCATAAAATTCAATATTTTTCTACACATGCATGCTTTCCCTCAAATAAAGGCATGTATATACACATTCTCCCTTAATGAAAGGTTCATATGCCTTTAAAAATGTGAAAAATATTAATTGTGCATTAATTGCACACTTTCCATTGGGAATTGTGTCTCTTTATGAAATTATTAAACCAATTCTTGTAGTCAACTTCCTAAACTAGCTTTCAAACGTATAATTTGGGCTCATTTGTTGGAAAAAAGCAGGACTAACCTTGAGAGAACCCTTATGTTGGAGTAGTGATTTGTGGAATAAGCCCTAATTTTTTATGATATTCTCTTCCATTAGAAACCCCTTTTTGAGATATAATTTATTTTCCTATATACAATACCTAGGCCTTAATTGGTCTTCTCACCTATTGAAAAGAAAGGAGTTTGCAGAGGATAAGTTGTCTTAAGTGGCTCGGCCGGAGTAACCTAGATTTTGGTTATGAAAGGTTCCAACAACAATATAATCAGGTATAATTGTATTTGATGTTTTCATTATGAATAATATGATATCTCTCTTCTTCCCCCATGCCCCCTAATATGATTGTTAATAGTTTATTTATTTTGAATTCATGTTGGATGGAAGAATCATTTTTCTTGATAAATTGATTAAAATTCGTTAGTAACTAACGTGAGTCATTTCAGACTTATTATTTTTATAACCATAAGATTTGGGGAAGTTTATTCTTCTATGTTCAAATCAAAGAACTATTATTGGATTCATGAGGATTAAATTCGGATTTTTGTATAAAGAAAATATCAAGGACATCCATCTAGATACAAGTGTTTATTTTTACCTCATCTCTAAGGTAGTTATTTCGATTATGACTTATTAATTTTTTAAAGTAGATCACTATCTATGAATTGATCTATGATTTCAACCCTAAATATCTCATAATTTTTTTCCCTAACAACCCTTTTGATTCAATCCTCTTTGGTTGCATGAGGAAGATGCTCCTCTATAGATTCATGCAACATTGCTCACCCCTATTCATGTCTCTCCATATTTTGTTTGGGTGTTCACACTATGACTAGTGAAGTATTCCATGAAGTAGTGGGCCAAGACTCACTTCAAATCCCCATCTATCAAAATAATAAAGAAGCAAGGTGAGTTGGAAATTATTCAATGCAACATGGATCAAGGAGAGGTCTTCCCAAATCTACTAGACAAAGAACATGAAATCAATCAAACAATCCACTAATTTCATAGCAAAGAGGAAGAAATGTCGAGGATCAAGTCCAAAATACTATGGTTAAAGGTAGGGTACATGAGGACAACTTTATTTCATAAATAGGCCAAAGGAAAGATGCAGGATAACACCATAAAATATACCAAAGATAACAACGGGAGGAAACTAACAACCTTTCAGGAAGTTAAGGAATAATCTTGTAAACATTTCCAATATTTGTACATTGATATATTAAGTTCTAATTAACATGCTGAAAAATAAATGCTCCACAATATCCCAACTCTAGTCAACAAGGAAGAAAATCATGTGCTTGATAGGGATATCTAAGAAAGTGAAATATTTGAGGCTATTTGTAGTCTTGAGATAGACAAAGGCCCTATCTCATATGGATTCACAATTAATTTATTTAGGCCTTGTTGGCACATTATTAAACATGATTTGAGGAAGATGTTAAATTAGACTTGAGACAAGGACAAGATAGGAGGGGCCACAAATTCATCTTTTGTCGCTCTCATCTCAAAAGAGAAAAAGCCCTTGTTTTTATCTCATTTTTTACCCATATCACTTTTCAATGATACCTATAACATTATTACCAAATTCATCTTTGATAATAAATTCCTCCTCCCCAAAATCATCTCTAACAATCAATATGGATTTGTAGTTAAAAGAAATATTTTTGACAATATATGATTTTGGTAAAGTAGGAAATTGTTTGAATAGTATCCACCCCTTCGAGGATTATGGGGTGTAGATGGATAAAGAGCATCCATCCTTTCTTGATAATGTTGAAAGTAATTCATAATCCATAGATCTAAGAGAATCGATATATTATACATAGATGTTACTAATAATATATTATCATGATAAAGGTTGCTAAGCTTTATGTCCCCAGCAACCCTTTTAGGAAGGAACAGTCGCTTCTTCCTCAAAGAGACCTATATTGGGGTTTGTGGATGACATGTATCCTGTCTAAGTAATGATTGCTCATTCTTTATCCAATTGCTTCATTCTCTTTTAGGAAATATTGTTTTTTCAGTTCTCACATTGATTGTATTATAGAGAATGATAGCTTATTATTATCCCAAAGAGCATGGATATAATTGATAATATATAATGGAAAATATTATTCTCTTTTTAAATTAAGTGATTTTTTTTAATTATGAGTAATTTCATTGTGTTACTGTTATTTTGTATTTTAGAAATGGCTTTTGAAATGGATCCTGGTTCTCAACAATGCATGGACCTACTTTTGAATGGATTAAAGGTTGTTGAGGGAATCTCTTTTCCAGAAAGGAAGATATTGCATAATATCAATATTCATGATGGATGAATTGTTATAAATGCTACCAAGGTTTTAAATGCAGATATTCATTTTCCCTATCCATTAGAAGGTGTAGGTACATTGTCAAAAACAGTTGGTGGTTACATTCAATGGCATACATATGATATCCTTAACTATATTGGATCTACTCTTCAATAGACTGAGGTTAATGATATACCAGTTTCCACTTCCATGATTGTAGAAAATATTATTCTAAGTGGATATAGATCTTCTTTTTATCATGAGAAAAGTTAAGCTGCTACATAAGTGTTCAGAATGCAAGGATTGCATTTCCATAGGTTTTGTAACAAATGTCAATGAGAAAGATTTTATTGGAGGAACGTTTTTGGTTTCTTTCTCCTTTGTTATTCTGGTGGATGAACTATTGTTTTCTTGTATGGACTACTCTCCAGAATTAAGTAGTGGATGTCTTGTAGTATGGCCAATTAAAATAATCATAGATTTTAATATAGGTACATTATTTTCTAATGAAAACAATTTCAACAATAATTGGTCTGAAGTTGCAGAGAAAGTATCAAGCCAAAACCACAATATCAAGTTTATGGGAGTTAATCTGATACATCAATGTTATTTAAAGCCAAATTATATTGCTCACGGAATAGTTTCAAGAGTTTTTGAAGGAGATATAGTACAATTCAAACCAATATATGGCAGTGAGTTTGGTATTTTAGTTAGAAAAGTCTTCTGCAATTGTGAGGATTGTGGTTTATTTGAGGTCTCTCTTGTAAGATGGCATGTAAAGCATTTTCTTGACCTCAATGATGTTCCTTTGGATATCATACTAAAAACGAACATAGAAGAAGACATGGTTAATATTTGGAATGTTATTGAAGAATGTCCTTTGCAGATGGTCCTTCCAGGTACTCCCCATTGTGAATATGAAGATGTCAAAATTAATACAACAAGGCCATACAATTATGTAAAGCAACAATATGGAAATAATATTTCCAAAATAAACCCAAGCTCAGTACCTTATCAGATAGGAATTGATGAAGTTGCATTCCTTTCAAGCATTGGCACTAAACATTGTTATTCAAATCATTCTATATAAAAAATTTCACTTCAATCGATAGTTGAATGTGTAAATAACTTCCATAGTATGAATGGAAAGTCAAGAAGACAATATGTTTTAAATTCTATGGCATCAAATGCTCCTATCTCCAAACAGGGATATGATAAAACAAGAATTTTATTTACAATGACATTGGACACAATAGATGTCCATCAAAATGCATGGTATAGATGCCATGGAATAAAAAGAAGCACTTTCTACACTTATAAAGTATGTCTTTGAGTGGTGATGTGAGATATGTGCATGGTGACAATGGATTGGAAAAATATAGGGAAAATATTCTTGCAATGATTGCTACTATTAATAAAATTGTAGAGGAGAATTCAGAAAAAAAAATATCCACATCTTACACAATTAATTAGTGAATATGGAACAAGGACAACCTTGAAATTATTTCCATCTAATATGTCCCATGGTTTGCTGTGAAAATGGCAAATGAAGAAATTGAACATATTGGTCTGCATCCAGTATCATGATCCTCCTTTAGCAAGGTGATGAGAGAATAGTTTCGAGATGTTATAATTTCTAAAAACAACTCCTTTGCAAGGTGTAATGAGTGAATTACAATACAAGATAAGATAAAGGGGACCACTGATCCAGCTGAGGTGGAAAGGTTGTGAGGACATCAGGAATTCCATAATAAATATATTGCAAGTTGTCACCAAATCTATTATTCTCACAGATTAACTTCACAAAAAAATCCAAAGACTTATCTGAGTATTATTCATGACAAAATGGATAAGTCAAATACTTCCATTCCAAGGATGGGTATGAAGGAAAAGGATTTTAGTAATGTTATGAATCTTCCGATACCATTGACTAGTATGTTGACTCATGGGCACAAGACCAAGGGATTTGGCACATTTTTAGATAAGGGATCAAATTTCACCGTGACATCCCTTTCTAAATTATTTAGGAGTCTTGAAGAACCAATGGTTGATAAATATGGAGATTTTCTCTACAAAAGTGGAACATCTAAGTACCAATTGCACGATGCTCTATTGTAATTAGTCTTATGAAAAATGTGTAATGTACAAGAAAGATGTTATGCAACAGGATATATCGTGTGTGGATTATACAAATCAATGCATGCCAAATAGAAAAATACCACCCATATTATTGTTGCAAATGGAAAATTGTTCAGGCGATAACAAAAACCACTTTGTCTTTGAATTTTTATCTCTTTTAACAGCAAGGAGAGTGTTTGAGATTGTTGAAGTTGGATTCCTCCTGGTTGGTCACACCCATGAAGACATAAACTTATGGAAGGTTATCAATAAAGCTAATGCACAAGGATATATTTTCACTCCTGGAGATTGTGGATACGTATAGTACATGTGAAGATCCAAATTTATATGTCCCTTATATAATTAATGAATTTTATGATTTTAAGAATTTTTTGAAACCCCACCTTTTGGACGGGGATGCCAATATCATCGATATCAAACTATGCCATTTTTTTATATTTATTCTCATAGATAACATTCTAATCATGGAATGTAGGGAATCACTTTGGGATGAGAAGTGGTCATCTCCTATTCATCTCTAGCGTTAATTTCCAGATGGTAGTGCAAATTTACCAGTGGGGCAGACTAGGTTGTTAAATCTATAATTAAAAATACCTTCATACATGGAAAAAAAAAGGAATAGAAACATATATTTCATTCTGGAAGTGAGGGATTGATAAGGGAGCTAAAAAATTTTGGAATCATAAGTTAAGTTATTGGGAGGCTATATATAAAGCTTTGGACAATCCCTTCGAGAGTTTTTATCTGTCAGCAACCAAATTTTAGCCATAGACAAGCTAGGATATACATAATATTGAACCTACAAAATATACACATGAAATGATTGATACTTGAAGGATATACATAATAGTGAACCTACAAAATATACACATGAAATTATGGATACTTACTTGAAGGAAAATCATTCCCGCATTTCAGTATTGTTATGTTGGACCTGGATGCAACAAGTGTAGATATGACTTCATTCAAAGAGTGGATGTTGTAAAGGTACAAATGGTCATTATGCAATCACCAGAGCCAGATTGTGCAATATGGTTGGGTAGGGAAATATGTGATATTTATCAAGGTTCAAATGCTAGTACTCTTGCGTCTAACAAAGTAGAGGTGCAATTTTGGAAGCCAACAAGAGCATCAAAAGACCTCAAGGTCTTGTATAAAAATTATTTAAGTAAAAACCAACAATGGGTTGTTGGTGTAGAAGAAAATATGATGATTGATGTAAATATAAATATAAGGGAATTGTTAGGAACCCGTGTCAACCCTTCTAATTACTTTGTTAGTATATTGTTGTTGGACGCATATGCTTTGTAAGTCGTCCTGTAGTATTTATTGATCCATAGTTTGTATTATTGTTGTTGGACACATATGCTTTGTAAGTCATCCCGTATGAATTGTTGATCCATAGTTTGTATTGGCCCATGGTTTGTATTGACACATGGTATTGACGCATGGTATTGCTGCCTAGACTTAGTATATAAGTTTTTGTTGAGACCAATGAAGGTACCGTGAAGTTATTTGTATTGAGCTTGCTCAAAGGAGGTTTCCCCCTCGAAGTGGCCTACGATCAATAAAAGCGATTCTAAGTTCTCTTATTTCTGCTATCTCGCGTATTCTCATTGATCAATTGTTGCAGGTTCTTCAAATATGGTACCAGAGGAATTTCTTGGTCTCGCTAGGTGAAATTTCTGCCAATTTTGTTTTCGCATCTATTGCAACTTCGGATCTGGGAATAATCCCTATCCGCTTAACTATGGAAAGTACTTGGGAATAAGCCCTAAAAATCATTGTGAGGAGTACCACAGAAACCCTGAAGTAGCTGGCCCATTGAGAGGACCTGCCAGCGAAAAGGGCAATGACCCCTGCCTAATTGACTAGTTCCCACCCATGAGGTAAACCAAGAGCTATCATTTGTGGCAAAGCGGTTATCAATTTTACCTGAGTCGTGGAGTGAGGGGTACTGCTCCAATACGCAAGCCATCAGATAGCATTGGTGGCCGAGTGAATCCCCTAAACCGATAAAAAGCCGAACATACCTGGGGTCCATATCTATTTTCAGCTGAACTTTTGCCGCTCACTTCTGCGCCATTGCAGATCCATCTATTGCCGATCACTTCTGCGCCGTTGCAGATCCATTCTGAAAGCTAGTTCTGATCCATCCATTTCAAATCCATTCTAAAAGTCATTTCAGATCCAGCTATTTTCGATCCATTTTGAGCCGTTCCAGATCCTGCCATTTCCAATCCATTCCGAAATCTGTTTCAGATCCATTCTGAAAAATAAATAAATAAAACTATTTTTTTGCTATATATTCCTTGTCTTAACTCTGTTATCCCTGAAACTTCACTGACACCCCTGCAATCCCATTTTTCATATTTCATTCTTGAGGACCCTATTCCAAATTCAACTTCCCAAAGCCAGAAATCTCACATTTGTCTATTTTTAGGGTTTTCCATAACTCTTTCGATTTTCACCCAATCGCCCTCAAATTTTGCCACCGTGTCCATTCCCTATTTTTGCTTCTTTGTCCCTCTCTGACAAATTTTTCCATTCTTTCACCCTACTTCTGAAATCCTCATTTTATGCTTCCCTATCCATTCCAAAGTGTCCAAAACCAAGTCAAACCCAATTACTGATCCAAGTTTTTCCCAAATCCAAATTTCCCTTTACTAAATAAGCTTTTGTTTGTGTTTTTCTATCCATTCCCCCCCCCCCCCAAAAAAAAAAAAACCCTGGTTATAATTGTCACCCGCGAAGGAGAAAAAACAATGGAGGAAGCACTTGCAGCCATCCAAAGCAAACTCTAGGATCTAGATGAAAAATTTCTCAGCCTCCATCTTTAGCATTCAGCCATGAACAAGAAACAACAGTCCGAGTCTTCATCAGATAATGGGTTCTCTTCTTCCATCAATTTTCGTGGTCCTAAGCTTGAATTTCCTCGCTTCAATGGTCCTGATCCTATTGGATGGATCTATCGTGCAGAACAATATTTCAGTCTGCATAATACTTTTGATGTCCAAAAAGTTCCACTTGCATCCTTTCATTTGGAACAAGAATCCCTTCAATGGTACCGTTGGTACATCAAGGCTCATGATGAGCCAAAATGGACAGATTTTTGCCAACTCCTTTTGCAATGGTTTGGTCCTAGTGCTTTTGATGACTTCACTGGAGCACTCACTAAACTTCGTCAAATTGGCACTGTGAGAGGGTATCAGACAAAATTTGAGAAACTAGCCAATCACACAGAAGGATTTTCTGATGAATTCTACAGGAATTGTTTTATCAGTGGTCTTAAGGATGAAATCCACTGAGAGGTCAAAATGTTATGTCCCAACGCAATGATGGAATCCCTGCGGTTGGCTAAGTTGGCAGAAGAAAATATTGCAGCCCAACAGTGCTCCAAACCCACTTTTGTTCCCTTTCGAAATATGGTTTCTCAACGACCTCCCATCCCACCAGCTCCTCGACCAACTCCTATCAAGCATTTGTCTGAAACAGAGACACAAGCATGCATAGAAAAAGAGCTTTGTTATAATTGTGATGAGAAATTCACTCGGGGACATAGATGTGTTCAACAAAATCTCTATCTCTTGTATATGGATTCTCCGTGTACCTCTAAAATTGGTGAAGAAGCTCCAGATACAATAGATGATCAGGTCGACATTCAGAAGCCGCCTATTGACCCCCCATCTTAGGATGACTAACCAGAGATATCTCTCCATGCTTTATCCAACGTCACCACGCCCCAAACAATGCGGGTCAGGGGTTACTTCAAGAAGCTTCCTCTTACAATACTCATTGATTCTGGTAGCACTCATAAATTCATTGACCCTTGGATCGCCAAACAGGATGATTGTTTTGTCCATCCTTTCTCCAACTTTGAAGTCGTGGTTGCCAATGGGGGCACCTTACCTTGCAAGGGGAAGTGTCTCAATGTGTGTATCTCTCTGAAAGATTATAACCTGCGCTATGATATGTTTTCCTTGTCCCTAGGTGGATGTGATGTGGTTTTGGGCGTTCAATGGTTACGCACACTTGGCCCCAACTTATGGGATTTTGCTGAACTTTGGATGTAGTTTTCCGTCAATGGGAAACAACACAAATTTACGAGCTTACAACAAGGGTCTCTCCACATCATTACTTCACATCGCTTGGAAAATATCCTTAAGAATAATTCACATGTTGTCATCGCTCAACTCCATTCCATTTAGATGCACCCATCAATGGTCTCCCCTACTTCCTTTGATAGATATGCAGGTGTCTTTGCTGAACCAGTGGACTTGTCTCCTTCAAGAGACCTTTCCGGTAAGACTTTAACCGCATCTACATCTCAGCAGGAAATGCTGGCTATTTTGCATGCAGTATAGAAGTGGTAGCCATACCTATTAGGGAATCATTTCTGCATCAAGACTGATCTCCAGAGTCTGGAAAATTTCCTTGAACAACCGGTCTCCTCCCAAGCACACCTGAAATGGGTTATCCAACTCATGGGTTATGCCTATGCAATCACTTACAATAAGGGTAAGGACAATATGGTGGCAGATGCTCCTTCTCACACATTTGATGACCCAGTTCCTCTTACAACTATTTCTATGCTTGTTCCAAATTGGTTGCAATCTATTCATCTCTTCTATGAACTCCATGCTTCTTCATCGGTAGGGCATTCTGGGTTCCTCAAAATGTATGACCGGGAACAATGTAACTTCTTTTGGAAGGGACCGAAAATGAAAATTCAACAAATGGGGGTTGATTGTGATACTTGTCAGGTCAATAAGGGTGAAACGACACTCCTTTCGGGACTGCTTGAACCTTTCCCCATCCCTTCATAGATTTGGACAACTATTTCTATGGATTTCCTAGAAGCGCTCCAGTGGTACAATACCACATCTAAAATGACACCATATGAAGCAGTTTATGGATAGGAACTGCTAGTTCTTCTTCCATACACCCTTAGCATCTCCCCAGTTCAGGCAATTGACTCGATTCTTCGAAACTGTGATCAGATTCTTCTCATTCTACAGGGCAATATTCACATGGCAATAATTCGACTGAAACAACAAGCCGATCAACACCGTTTTGAGCACACTTTTCACGCAGTTGATATGGTTCTTCTTTGTCTACAGCTTTCCAAGAAACCCTCCCTAAAACTCAAAAGGAATCAGTGGCCCGGAATGCAACCCGAGGATGCAACTAGGGAACTACTCCTTCAGATTCTGCATCAATTTCCACATCTAAAGCTTTGAGGACAAAGCTTTTTCTAAGGGAGAGGGGATGTTAGGAACCCATGTCAACCCTTCTATTTACTTTGTTAGTATATTGTTGTTGGACGCATATGCTTTGTAAGTCGTCCCATAGTATTTATTGATCCATAGTTTGTATTATTGTTGTTGGACGCATATGCTTTGTAAGTCGTCCCGTAGTAATTGTTGATCCATAGTTTTTATTGGCCCATGGTTTGTATTGACACATGGTATTGACCCATGGTATTGGCACCTAGACTTAGTATATAAGTTTGTGTTGAGACCAATGAAGGTACCGTGAAGTTATTTGTATTGAGCTTGTTCAAAGGAGGTTGCCCCTCGAAGTGGCCTGCGACCAATAAAAGCAATTTTGAGTTTTGTTATTTCTGTTATCTCGTGTATTCTCATTAATTAATTGTTGCAGGTTCTTCACAGGAATGGTCACCAAGGGTAGGATGGACTAGAGAGAGAATAGGAATATTTGAGAAGGGCCTTGCAGTAGTTAAGGTGCAATGAGAGCAGATGGGGCATAATGTGGAGAGTGGGATTGATATTCATATGGATATAGGTTGATGGGTTCTTTTCCCAACAAACTATTTCAATTGTTTTATTATTGTATAAATAAATTTATTTTAAATTGCATGTTCTATTTTCGCCATAGGTATTCTTCTCATGAATTAGCTTAAGACATGTGACAATCACAATTACTATGTACCTTATCTAATTATTGATTTATTTTTTTTATTCGATGCATTTCTATTTGTCGTTTCTAATTTTATTAACTTGAGTCAGACATAATTACTTGTGTCTTTATTTTATTTATTGATGTGTATTTTTTTATTTGTGTATTTTAAATTGAATAGATATGATTATTTAAGTAATATTTAACACATCCAAGAAAAAATTTCAAGTTTTAAATTTTCTCTTTCTAACATGAATAGGTTTGTATAGATATTTTACAATATAATTTGAATCAATCTTTGTATTTGCAATTAAGGTGTGGAAGTTCTTGAAAACAATGTATGAACATAAACATAAATAGATTTATAATAACCAGTCGAGCATGTCAACTATCCCTTACAAAACATTACATTCAGTGAAATTCTGAAAGTTTATTGTAGAGTTCATCCCATATTATTCTCTTCTATGTACAAAATTTTCCAAACTGTTTTTTCGTATGTTTCTACAACATGGGTACCATATAATACTTCGACATAATTTTTACATAAACACACACAAAAATACATAACAACAGCTGCTTGATTTAAACCATCAAAACTTCCACATAACTATTCATGCTTGTCCAAATCGACCTCGACGAGATTGTATGACTGACACTTCATCCAAGGGATTCTTAAGGATAATTTTAACAATGGTTGCAATGGTTCATCTTTACCAGCTACTCCAATTAATCCTTTCTGAGCTCGTCCATCACAATAATCTATTCACGCATATTGTTGTCTAAATCATCAATTCTCAACCCCAAATACGAAATGATGTTGCCATTGTATCACGCTTCCTTGGTTAGGGTGGTGATTTTATGGTGAACCCCAAAATAATTCTTGAATGACTCGTAGCATTTTCTTGAAATATTGCAGGTACCCTTTGAAACTCACATATATTTCTCACCAAGAAGGCATGATATCCCCGTCTCCTATATGGTCAATAAGATCATCAAAGATTGTTAAACATAAATAATGGTGCACATTGTTTTTTTAGTAAGTAAGCTGTGTCTATATCAAATCTGTCAGAAATATGTATAGAGACAGTCTTCCACACTCTAAAATTTAGGAAAAAAAGACTTCCTCATAGTGAGAGAACATGTCTACCTCATTGGGAAACTACTAAAACTATCTACGTAATACGCTAGATAACCCTAATAGTATATCAAAAAAGAAATAAATCAAACAACGACTGATAAACTTGCTAATCTTGGGCATGAGGAAGTTGGGAAAGACGCGGACCTGAAACAAACTGATGAGTAGTATCCTTAGAGGACACAACATTAGGTTGATTTGTCAAAGGTAGTTCAAAGGTTCCTACCAGGATTCTCACTATCCAATTGACTGTTTCATGAGGTGATCATTCTTCTCCTCTAGGGTTTCCATTCTATGCTTCAACTGGAAAAAATATTCATCTTTTGGAAGCATTCCAAATCCAACCATTTTTTTGGTATGCCAATACAACTCTAGGGTTCTATAGAATCGGGAATTCCTATCTCCGCTACATCCTGAATCCAGAATAATCTGCTGCAATTTCTTCTCTACATCGCCATCCTCCAAGTAATACCTAGCCATTTTTACCTCAGATTCCAAAATAGCCATTAATGCATGTTCTTCCTCTGAAACCTCAACATTATATAATTTTTTAGCTTCCACCACAATCTCAGCAACCCACTTCGAGCCAGCAAGAGAAGGGTATACTTTCCCGCTCTAAGGATCCATTACAATATGAACAGGGGGAGCATAATTCTCGATAAACACTAAGAATCAAATTTCTTCTTTGTAAAAAAGTGGAGCCAGAACTAGAGTGCTCGGACGCTTCCTTCCCAATTTATACCATTACAACCCATGATCGCATCCAGTCTCGAGCATACCAAGCTATTATTCGTTGTCATTTGCTCGCTTGTATTCTCATGCAAGACTTCAAACCTATGTCCATCCCACTATTTTCATATCTATGTTGGCTTGTAGTCACCTTAATACTCAAGGCAGAGAATCCTACCGCATCCCCATTGACTAACTAGTCGCCTCACCATGAAACGTGCATGCCTTCTCCTCACAAGGCACACATGTGACCTATCTCCATCTCATCGTTTGCAGTTCTTTTTTGGCGTGCAATTGCTTAAATGCTCATGGAATAGGATCCTACCACATTCCTCTCGATTTGCGAGTCACCTTTCCATGATACTTGTGTTTTTAATTGTGACAGTTTGCATTGAATTTTTTGTTGAGCCCCTCATATCCATTATGTGCTTGAAAATTTGTTTTGGGTGAATTATCGTTGTTGTTCTAATCTCGGAGCTAGGGTATGGCGGAATACATCACCACCCTTTGTATTTCTATGAATATTATAGACATTGAACCTTTTAGATTCAAATATTGCATATTTCAAAATGAAAAATGCATTTTTCAAATCAAAATTTCACATTTTCTGAATTGAAATTCACACTTTTTGAATTGTGCTACTATTGCTCTTCTTCTCAAGCGAATAGTAATGGCATAAAATTTTGAAATTTCCTCCTCTTAATAGTCGAGCACGTTCCAATTTTATAATTTTTAAACTTGTGCAGAGAAGAAAATTATACAAACTCTTTTAAGCAAAACATAGATTACACCACAACATTCACACATAATACATAGAGATTTACCATAGAAACCCTTAACCAGGAAAACCAACAAAACATAGAGCCACACGTCTTATTTTCTCATCATGATTATTACCCACTCATAATAAAAATATAAGTATTCTGCAACATCCAAAACCATAACCTGTTAACCTAGATTAGAAATAGACTCAAATCCCTTAACTAGGATTAAATTACATATTTTTAGAAAGAACCCAAAAATAGGTCTAAAATAGTCCAAATTTTTTTAATCTGCTTCGCAAAAGGGGGAGGGTGTCGGCACACCCCCTATAATCCCCCTGATACAGTGCTCAACACATATGATAGAACACTAGATGGTGGGGATCGTCATGTGCACAGTGAAAGACACCCCCCACACACACACAAAGAATATAACACATACCCAACATTCTCCCACTTGTTGTTTTCTTTGCATACAGGGTGAATAAAAATTTACTATATCAACAATCTAGGGCACAAATTTCCATTGCTCCTCTACACCAAGATAAATTCTCAGTGCTCACAGATTTTTTCAATGAATCTACAACATTCTTGAAAGTGTCGACTTTCTCCAGTAACACCTTCTTGCTTTCAACCATGTCTCTTACAACGTGATATTGCACATCAATATGCTTCACTGTTGAGTGACAAGCATGGTTCTTTGACAAGAATATTGCACTCTGACTATCACAATCTAACCTTACATCTTGATGTTCAAACCGAGCACAATATCTACGACCATACATCATCTTTAATTGCATGAGTGGCTTCCATGTATTCAACTTATGTAGTTGATAGTTCCATTACATCCCGTCTCTTATTCATCCAACTGATAGCTCCTACAAATAGGTTAAATACATACCCACTTGTAGATATTCTACGATCCAGATATCCTTCCCATTCAACATCAACAAAACCATGTACATTCAACACTCTGTTATGTCTAGTTATTCCTTGATAATAGATTGCAATATATGTTATTCCACACAAATACCTGAACACCCTCTTCACAGTTGTATGGTGTTTCAGCTTTCCTAGTTTTGACATATACATGCTCAAAATTCCCACTGCATGAGAAATTCGTGGTCAATTGAATACCATGGCATACATCAAACTTCCAACTGCACTAGCATAAGGAACATGGGACATGTCTTATTTTTCTTCTTTAGGCTCGGGACATTGTTCTGCAGATAATATTACACCTATAGGAATAGGAACTTTTATTGGTTTACATTCCTGCATATTAAACATATCTAGTATTGTTTCAACATATTTTCTCTAATTCATCCATAGTTTCCTTTGTACATCGTTTCTCTTGATCTCCATCCTCGGTATGAAATTGGAAACACTAAGATCCTTCATGTCAAACTTGGAGGATAATTGCATTTTCACCTCCTTCATAACCTTCATGATGTTTCCAATCAACATGTCATTGAATTACATCACTACATAAACAAAATATTATCCAACCTATTTGCAATAGAAATAGTGATTAGATTTGCTTATCACAAATCCCAGTCCCAATATGTATGTGTCGAACTTTTGGTACCACATCCTTGGAGAATTTTTTAGACCATAAAGTGACTTCTTCAGCTTGAAAACCAACTGCTTCTTACCCTTTACTATAAATCCTTCAGGTTGCTTCATGTAGAATTCTTCTTCCAGGTCCCCATATAGGAACGATGTCTTCACATCCTTCTACTCTACTTCAATATCAAAAGGAACAAAAATAGCAAGAACGAACCTTATAGAAGTAATTTTGAAATTGGAGGAAATATTTCACCAAAATAAATTCCCTCTACCTGTGAATATCCCTTTGCTACCAAGCAGGATTTGTACTTCTACACTTTACCTTCTGCATACAACTTCTTTTTAAACAACCATTTGCTACTAATGACTTTTCTTCCAAATGGTAACTAAACTAGATCCCATACTTCATTTTTGTCTGAGGCATCCATTTCTTCAACTATATCCTTCTTCCAGATATTGATATCCTCCTAATCAACAAATTCCTTCACATTTCTAGGATCATCATTAGTAACAGATAAAGCAAAATGTTAGGAACCCATGTCAACCCTTCTATTTACTTTGTTAGTATATTGTTGTTGGGCGCATATGCTTTGTAAGTCGTCCTGTAGTATTTTTTGATCCATAGTTTGTCTTATTGTTGTTGGACACATATGCTTTGTAAGTCATCCCATAGTAATTGTTGATCCATAGTTTGTATTGGCCCATGGTTTGTATTGACACGTGGTATTGACCCATGGTATTGCCTCCTGGACTTAGTATATAAGTTTATGTTGAGACCAATGAAGGTATGGTGAAGTTATTTGTATTGAGCTTTCTCAAAGGAGGTTGCCCCCTCAAAGTGGCCTATGATCAATAAAAGCGATTCTGAGTTCTGTTATTTCTTCTATCTCATGTGTTTTCATTAATTAATTATTGCAGGTTCTTCACATCTGGTATCAGAGCACTTTCTTGGGCTCGTTGGGTGGAATTTCTGCCAATTTTTTTTTTCGCATATGTTGCAAGTTTGGATCTGGGAATAAATCCCTATCCGCTTAACTGTGGGAAGTACTTGGGCATAAAACCTAAAACTCATTGTGAGGAGTACCAAGGAACCCCAAAGTAGCTGGACCATTGAGAGGACCTTCCAGCGAAAAGGGCAATGACCCCTACCTGAATGACTAGTTCCCACCCGTGAGGTAAACCAAGAGCTGTCGTTTGTGGCAAAGCGGTTATCAATTTTACCTGAGTCGTGGAGTGAGGGGTACTGCCCCAATACGCAATCCATCAGAAAACATTGGAGGCTGAGTTAAACCCCTGAACTATTAGGAAGCCGAGAATACCTGGGGTCCATATCTATTTTCAGCTGAACTGTTATAGATCACTTCCATGCCGTTTCAGATCCATTCCAAGCCGTTTCAGATCCAGCCGTTTTCGATCCATTCGACGCCGTTTCAGATCCATCTGTTCTCGATCCCTTCCATGTCATTTCAGATCCAATTGTTCTGATCCCTTCTGCTTCGTTGCAAATACATTTCTGAAAATAAATAAATAAATAAATTTCTGTTTTTTCGCCATATCTCCCTTGTTTTAACTCTGTTTCCCTTGAAAATTTTTGGACACCCCTGCAATCCCATTCTGCATATTTCATTATGAGGACCCTATCCCAAATTCTACTTCTCAAAGCTAGAAATCTCACATTTGTCTATTTTTAGGGTTTGCCATAACTTCTTCAATTTTGACCCACTCGCCTCCAAATTTTGACACCGTGTTCATTCCCTATTTCTGTTTCTTTGTCCCTCTTTGACAAATTTTCTCATTCTTTCACCTTACTTCTGAAATCCTCATTTTTTGCTTCCTTGTCCATCAGAAAGTGTCCAAAACCTAGTCAAACCCCAATTACCCTTCTGCGTTTTTCCCTAATCCAAATTTCCCTTTACTAAATAACTTTTTGTTTGTGTTTTTCTATGCATCCCCCCCCCCAAAAAAAAAAACTCCTAATTATGGTTGTCACCCGTGTAGGAGCAAAAACCATGGAGGAAGCACTTGCAGCCATCCAAACCAAACTCCAAGATCTGGATGAAAAATTTCTCAACCTCCATCTTCAGCATTCAACCATGAACACTAACCAATAGTAAGAATATTCTGCAGCCAATGGGTTCTCTTCTTCCAGCAATTTCCGTGGTCCGAAGCTTGAATTTCCTCACTTCAATGGTACTGATCCTATTGGATGGATCTATCGTGAAGAAAAATATTTCAGTCTATATAATACTTTTGATGTCCAAAAATTTCCACTTGCATCCTTTCATTTGGAACAGGAAGCCCTTCAATGGTACCATTGGTACATCAAGGCTCGTGACGAGCCAAAATGGCAGATTTTTGCCAACTCCTTTTGATGACTTCATCGGAGCACTCACTGAACTTCATCAAAGTGGCACTGTGAGAGAGTATCATACAAAATTTGAGAAACTAGACAATCACACAGAAGGATTATCTGATGAATTCTACAGGAGTTGTTTTATCAGTGGTCTTAAGGATGAAATCCGGTCAGAGGTTAAAATGTTATGTCCCAACACAATGATGGAAGTCCTAGAGTTGGATAAGTTGGCAGAAGATAATATTGCAGCCCAACAACGCTTCAAACCCACTTTTGTTCCCTTCCTAAATATGGGTTCTCAACGACCTCCCATCCCGCCAGCCCCTCGACTAACTCCTATCAAGCATTTGTTTGAAACAGAGATGCAAGCACGCAGAGAAAAAGGGCTTTGTTATAATTGTGATGAGAAATTCACTCGGGGACATAGATGTGTTCAACAAAAGCTTTATCTCTTGGATATGGATTCTCCGCCTGCCTCTAAAATAGGTGAAGCAGCTCCAGATACAATGGATGATCAGGTCAACATTCAAGATCCGCCTATTGACCCCCCATCTTAGGATGAACAACCAGGTATATCTCTCCATGCTTTATCCGACGTCACCACCCCACAAATAATGCGGGTCGGGGGTTACTTCAAGAAGCTTCCTCTTACAATACTCATTGATTCTGGTAGCACTCATAACTTCATTGACCCTCGGATCGCCAAACATGCTGATTGTTGTGTCCATCCTTGCTCCAACTTTGAAGGCATGGTTTCCAATGGGGTCACCTTACCTTGCAAGAGGAAGTGTCACAATGTGCATATCTCTCTGGAAGATTATAACCTGCACTCTACCATGTTTTCCTTGTCCCTAGGCGGATGTGATGTGGTTTTGGGCGTTCAATGGTTACACACACTTGGCCCCATCTTATGGGATTTTGATGAAATTTGGATGTAGTTTTCAGTTAATGGGAAACAACACAAATTTAAGGGCTTACAACAAGGGTCTCTGCACCTCATCAGTTCACATCACCTGGAAAAGATCCTTAAGAATAATTCACATGGTGTCATCGCTCAACTCCATTCCATTCAGTTGCACCCATCAACAGTCTCCCCTACTTCCTTGGATAGATATGTAGGTGTCCTTGCTGAACCAATGGGCTTGTCGCCTTCAAGGGACCTTTCCGGTAAGAATTTAGCCGCATCTACATCTCAGCAGGAAATGATGGCTATTTTGCATGCAGTACAGAAGTGGCAGCCATACCTATTAGGGAATAATTTCTGCATCAAGGCTAATCTAAAAGGACACCATATGAAGTAGTATATGGATAGGCACTGCCATTTCTTCTTCCATACACCTTCACAATCTCCCTAGTTCAGGCAATTGACTTGGTTCTTTGAAACCACGATTAGATTCTTCTCATTCTATAGGACAATATTCACATGGCAAGAATTCGACTGAAACAACAAGCCGATTATCATCGTTCTGAGTGCACTTTTCACATAGCTGATATGGTTCTTCTTCATCTACAGCCTTCCAAACAACGCTCCCTGAAACTCAAAAGGTGTCAGTGGCCTGGAATGCAACCCGAGGATGCTACAGGGGAACCACTCCTTCAGATTTTGCATCAATTTCCACATCTAAAGCTTTGAGGACAAAGATTTTTCTCAGGGAGAGGGTATGTTAGGAACCTATGTCAACCCTTCTATTTACTTTGTTAGTATATTTTTGTTGGATGCATATGCTTCGTAAGTCATCCCGTAGTATTTTTTGATCCATAGTTTGTCTTATTGTTGTTGGATGCATATGCTTTGTAAGTCGTCTGGTAGTAATTGTTGATCCATAGTTTGTATTGGCCCATGGTTTGTATTGGCATGTGGTATTGACCCATGGTATTGGTGCCTAGACTTAGTATATAAGTTTGTGTTGAAACCAATGAAGGTACGGTGAAGTTATTTGTATTGATCTTGCTCAAAGGAGGTTTCCCCCTCGAAGTGGTCTGTGATCAATAAAAGCGATTCTGATTTCTGTTATTTCTGTTATCTCATGTGTTTTCATTAATTAATTATTGTAGGTTCTTTACACAAAATTAGACTGAAAATCAAGAGAAGAATACCTTTATGGTTTTCTTCTTTCTTGAGACGATATCCTCGAAACTAGGGTGTGAATTTCTTCTTCTTCTTCTTCTGATTCAGCTTCTTCCATTGAGTTAGATTCTTCATCTTCTAACTCACACTCTATTTTCTATGGTTCGTTTTTCCATGGGATTCACTTCCTATCTAGGAACTTCTTTGATATCTCTAAACACAACTTCTCAACTATAAACAATATTCTTAGTTACAATATTCCAAATATTATAACCTTTCATACCACATTTATAACCGATAAAGATACATTTTCATCTTTATTATCCAACTTACTCCTTTTCTCCTTTGGAACATTCACATAAGCATCACGACCAAAAAAAATAAGATGTTTAATAGAGGGTTTCTTACCAATCCATACCTCATGTGGAGTTTTTTCAACTGATACTGATGTGGGTGATCCATTTACCAAGTAACATGTAGTATCCACTACCTCTGCCTAGAATTATTGTACTATCCCAGCACTACTTAGCATGATCCTTGCCTCTTCCATTAGCATCCTATTCATCATTTCTATAACTCCATTCTATTGAGGTGTGTATGGAGTAGTCTTCTACCTTGATATACCACAATTCTTATAGAATTTCTCAAATTCATTCACATAGAAATCCCCATTGTTATCTATTCTCAACACCTTTGTTTATTTTTCTTTCTGATTCTCTACAAGAGCCTTAAATTATTTAAAGTTAGCAAATACTTCAAATTTATTTTGAATGGAATAAATCTGTGTGTTCCTTGAGAAATCATATATAAATGAAACATAATACATAGATCTACCTAATGATGGAACTGGAACAGGTCCAAACAAATAATTGTGTATTAAATCTAAAGTTCCTTTTTCCCTTGTAGCACTAGATGCAAATCTTATTCAATTCTATTTTCCATATATGCAATGTTCAAAGAAATCAAAATCGAGTGTGGAATCAAACATACCTTTACCTTCTAATGCTCGAAGGCCCTTTTCTCTGATATGCCCCAATATTTGATGCCATAGCATTGTATTTCCTCTTGATGTAGTTAGGGTTCTATCTTCTTTATCTCCTCCCTCATGCACAACAAAAATATTGCATTCATTGATGATGGTTCTTCCCAATAGTTTGTACAGAGTTCCAAACCAAACCCCCCCTCATCAATACCATTAATTCTCGAACCATTTTTCATTTTCAATTTCCACACATAGTCTATACACCTGCAACATCCATATTTTCGATATATATCAAGTTTCTCGCTAGATTTGTAATGTGTAGTACTCTAGGGAGAGTTTTGATCCTTCCATCCTTGAGTTTCAACCTGAATATTCCATGTACAATGATATTGGTTGGTGAATCATCACCTAAGAACACATATCCTCCATTATAATTTTTATATTCACAAAACCACTCCCTATGAGGGGTCATATGACTCGATGCACCTAAGTCAATCAACCATATATCACGTTCCGAATGATTACCTATGGAATATAGGTACGCATACCGTCCTTCTTTATAGGAGGTCTTTACCTCTGTGGAAGGAGTATCCACATATCTCTTCACTTTCTCCACATTCTTAGATCTACAATCCTTTAAGGTTGCTTGACTGGCACTACCTATTGCTATAATTAGGTTATCCCAAGAATCTGGAAAAGAACACAATAATGTAATACATTTATCTTCTTCAACCATTTTAATGCCAAAAAAGTTCATTTGAATTACTTGAGTATTATAGACATTTATATGCTCTGTCATTGTGTCATTATCATCCATTTTGAGGTGATACAGTTTATTTTGCAAAAACAACTTGTTTAATAGGGATTTTGATTGATACAAACTCCCTAGCTTCGTCCATAGATTTAATGCACTATCTTCTCCAAACACGTTCAACAACCTAGAGTCTGGTAAGAATAGTCAAATTGTATTCTCTACCATTCTTTCTAATTTTTCCAAAACTTCTTTCAACGTTCCAATGGGTTGTGTACCTGGATCGGCCATGACAATCCATTGTTCCTGACCTACAAGAAGATCCTCCATTTTGAGCATCCATAGCTCAAAGTTCTATCCATTAAATTTATCGATCTTGATTCTTGAACTACTCACTATTCTCTTTCAATGCACAAATCAATGCTAAAAATATCCCACTAAAACCAGGTTTATCATAAACCCAAGATCTATCAAGTGTGTCAAACCTTCAACAACAAAGGCATCCCTCTGAAGCCAATAATCGAGATCTGATACCACTTGTAAGTTTTAAAAACGTGCATAGAAGAAAACCATACAAAGGTTACACCACATAATACACAGAGATTTACCCTGGAAACCCTTAACCGAGAAAACCAACAAAAATTAGAGTCACACCTCTTATTTTCTCATCATGATTATTAACCACTCACAATACAAATATAGGTATTCTGCAACATCCAAAATCCTAATATGCTAACCCATATTATAAATAGACTCCAATCCCTTAAACGGGATTAAATTACATATTTTTAGAAAGAACCCAAAAATAGGTTGATTGTCAGGTGTATGGTCAAAGATGCACTCCCCCCACCCCCCACACATACATGAAAAGAATATAACATATACTTAACAAATTATGGACACTTGGAAAAAAATCATTTGGCAGGCCTAGATAATATCTTATGGTGTTAGTTTACCTACCTGACATGTGTTGGCTTCCATGTGGTTGATGTGGATGTCATTGTGTCTCTCCCTTTCATATGTAGAGATCTTACTCGTCCTTTTCATTTTCTCGAACAGAAACCATTTCTGATCTTGTACAGGTGGTAATGGGTCGAGGACAGGGTGTTATTGGAGAGGGCTTTATGGAGTCTTTCTCAATCAAACTCTACATGCACGTGTTCCTAGCGGTTTTATGCCAACGACTCTTCATATCATTTTAAAGAGTGCATATTCTTGATGCACTTTTGTTGACAGTCTTTGATCTATGGGGTGCGCTTTAGACTTTATCGTTCATTTTTCTTATCATCCTTTCACTTTGATGGAGCGCTTTTGCATCCATTTTTTCCACTCAACAAGTTACACATTTCTAGTGGGGGGAGGGGACGGTGGGGGTCTAGTGATATATGTGATGTCATCTCAAATTCACCCAGTTTCTTAGGAACTCTTCTTCAAACAATTTGCTGACAAACTAACATTTTCTCAAAGATAGATCGATCATTCCTTCCTCAAGTGGTTCTATTGTTGGGTTGGGGAAAGTATATATAGGTACTTTAACCACAAATTTCATATATACTTTATTTCAAACAGTTTATTGGAAAATGGAAATTTTGTCAGAGAAAGAGCGACCACTCCTTCTTCAAGGTGTTCTAATTTAGGGTGGGAAAAGTAGATGGTAAGGAGAAAGAGCAATCGCTCTTTCCCCAAGTAGGTCCATTGTGAATTTTTGGTAATTTAGTAGATCATATGTGATTTCGGTTATTTTGGGTCTCTCAGAGAAACCTATATTGGGTTTAGTGGACAAAATGTTCCGTGTATGATTAGGAATTAATCACCCATGCAATCTAGCCAAGTTTTCCAATGAACATCCTTATATGTATGGACCCTTTGAGAAAAGAATATTCTTAGAGAAAAGGAGTGGTTGATCCTTCCTCAAGGGGTTCTATTTTGGCAGTGTAGAAAGTAGATTGTAAGGAGAAAGAGCAGCAGCTCTTTTTCCAAGTAGGTCCATTTTGGATTTCTAGGAATTTAGTAGGTCATATATGATTTCAGTGAAGGCGATATTCATTTAAAGTGCCTCCGCCACTTCGAGGAATATGAAGGCTGAACAGAGAAAGAGCACCCATTCTTTCCTGATATCGTCGAATAGAATTCATAATTCATAGACATAAACAATATATATATATATACTCTATCATTATAAATATTTCCAAGATTTATGGTCCAAGTGACCCTTTTAGGAAGGAACGGTCACTCCTTTATAAAAGAGAAATCAATCACTCGTGCAATCTAGCCTTTCTATAAAAAAATCCTTATTTTGTATGGACCCTTAGAGAAATAAATTTTCTCAGAGAAAGAGTGACCTCTCATTCCTCAAGGGGTTCCTCAAGGGCCCTGCGCTAGTTAAGGCACAACGAGAGAAAATGGGGCATAATGTGGAGAGTGGTATTGATGTTCATATGTATATAGGTTGATGGGCTCTTATACAAACAAATTTATATTTTTACGATGTACTCTTTGTTCCTATTTCCTAAAATGATGGATCTAACTAAAAATAGATTGGTTGAAAGGATCGCCCAATCCTTTTTTATCTACTACACTATCTCACTAGACAAGTTTATAGTGTACACAAAGAAATATTTTACTATGATATTATATTTTCCATATAAAAAATTATGTTACGAAAGGAACATGCGATCCTTTTCTCCTTGACTCGTACAATAATTACTTTTATAATGTTCGCAATGAGAATGTCATAGAGAGTGTTTTGAAAACCCTTCTTTATAATGGTGTTAATGTCTAATTTATACCTTGCAAACATTATCCAGATTTATTTATATCATGGATCATTGGTCACATGCGATAACATGTAGAGTTGAATAAAAATTGTATTATATATACAATTATGAAAATTAATTATTATACAGTGATGAAATCCTTCTAGTTGTGTACCAAAAATCCTTCAAATTTGAACCCATTCCATTCCTTTCAATGTGTTCTACATCTCCTAGAATCACAAAGTCAAAATTTCCCTTCTAAATAAAATTAAAATTCTATTTTTACCCTTCCAATTAAGCATAGCGTAATTTATAGAAACATTTCAAAGGAAGGGAAACATTTTAAATTGTAAATATGAATTTCAATTTACAAATAATGTGTTTTTAATAAAATCTCCCTTCTTCTTGCACTTCAAAAAACAAGCCAACAATCCCTGACCACAAAGGTTGAATCGACCTCAAGTCAACTCTACTTCATGACTGATTCCTACACTTCTTCAACCGGTGGTCCTTCAAATTAAGGAGCCAAATCTGGTACTGAACAACATTAGTATTTAGATTCTTTTTCAATTTCCTTAGAAATAAAACCGTAGATTTCGATTAAAGAAAAATTCCTGCCAAGAAGACACCATCCCATCTAGCTTGGAAATTGATTTTTCATCTTGAGAATCTTCATTTGTCGGAATGCCAATATAGCTAGGAAACCAATGTCTTCGTATTCAACAAGAGAAAAAAGTCTCGGAGACAGTGTACTGAGCATCAATGAACCTAAGAAATGAGGATGAAGCACGAGCACTACACCCCCAAACAGGAGTGGCTTAGTCTTGGATTATAGTTCGTCACTCTTTCTATCTCCAAAACGATATAGCAGTGGTAGAAAAGGGCTTGACAGAGTGAGATCTGGAAGGAATCCCAAAGGAAATCCACGGTCTCAGAACATCAATATTTCTCAAAATTTTCCACTACCATGGGTCTTGGTATTCTTGTTGAGGATGGAGCATCAAAATGTTCAGCTACCATGAACGAGGCTTGGGAGCGATCAATAGGGTGCTCTGTAGGGAATTGGCTAGCATATCATATAAAAACAAAGGAAAATATACAAGGAGAGTGGAGCTATATGCATGGCTTCAACAACACGATGCAATTGAAAAATGACTATGGGTGATAGGGGATGTTTCATCTCCTTTTTATAGCCAGTGAAACTATGATGGGGTGGTATTTCACATGGTAAGGATTGGATATGAAATGATACATCGGGGATCTAGGTATGGGATAGGGATATTCATGATGTCCCTCGCACAAGTTGGATATAATGGTTTAGGGAATCAAACGTGCCATAACTGGATAATGATGAAGGATCCATTGTGTGGGTGGGACAAGTATGTTGTGGTAGAGATGGGATGGTTGATATTTCCATGATGTCACACGAAATTACTGTAATGGCTATAGCCTCACACAAATGATCTAATTGATGGAATTTTGGAGTCCATGTATTTCTATATTGATGTTTCTAATTTTTTGATTTGATGTGTTTCTATTTTGTTTTTCCCAATTTTTGGAATCCATGTGTTTCTATTTTAATGTTTCTAATTTTTTGATTCGATGTGTTTTTAATTTGTTGTTTCTAATTTTTGAATCCATGTGTTTCTATTTTTTTTTCCTATTTTGATGTTTCTAATTTTTTAATTCGATGTGTTTATATTTTGTTGTTTCTAATTTTTGAATCCATGTGTTTCCAATTTTTGAATCCATGTGTTTCTAATTTTTTGAATCCATGTGTTTCTCTATTTTATATTTTGTTGTGTTTGTGTATTTGACTCCCCTCACTCCTGGTGTTATGGCTCCCCATTGTATAAAGTGCCACCCTTCAACGATTGGTTTGACTTGAACAGCCAAGGATGCTATGGAAGCAACAAATTTCTACAACATAAATGTCTCAGATGAGAAATAGGAAACTATGGGCGTGGTGGAAGGGGGGGTTAAGCTCATTAGGGCATATTAGGAAGATGGTGATGTTGAGAAGAATATTCAAGGTATAATTCCAAACTTGGGTCGCACTAGTACCGGAATATCTCAATTCTATAGGAGACTAGACCTCTATTGGCACACAAAATAGAAACACCTCCCTCTCAAGGTATGGGAAATCCATCCAATCAAGGATTTGGGAACTCTTCCTAGATCCCAGAACCCCAGCTATCTACTCCGTTTAATCCCACTCAGCAGTATCCTCAACAACCGGTTTACAATTCAATCTTGAATCAATTGGTGAATCCAATGATTCCTAACTGACAACCAGTTAACCAAATGATCCCCAATTCACAAGACTTCCAACAATACCCAAAGGGTAACATGTATGGGTATAACATGCAACAATATGCAGTGCAAGGCTCGATAAGCATCCTAGCACCCCATCAATATTATTCATTCCTTCAACCCAATAGGAAACTTCCATTTCTAGCAAAATTGGACCTACCCGATTTGTCGAGACTCATAAATGATCCCATTTGGAATGAACCACATTAGCCACCCATTCTTTCCACACTGCGATCGAACATTCCAAAGTTTGATGCCAAACCCAGGGAAGACCCAAAACATCACGTCATGACATTCCATCTTTGGTGTTTTTTGAACTCACTGATGCATGACTCTATACGATTGACGCACTTCCAATGTACACTCACCAGAACAGCAGCAAAATGGTATATCGAGCTCCACAACACACTTTCATAGATTTCAACACACTTGCCATGAATTTCTTGACACTCTTCTAGCTTCCCATTCAATATGAGATTGGCACGGATCTTTTAAATTCATTGCATAAATCCACTACCACTTACATCTCCGATTATATTCATGAGTGGAGGAGACACAAAAGATTAATTAAGGCTCCTATTCCTGACCAATTATTGGTTGATTGGTTCACAAAGTCATTACTTCCACCTATTGCTAGGGATGTTGCAATGGGAGGGGCTGTTACAGAAGAACAGGAAATCGATCTTGATCAGTACTTGGATTTGGTTTATTCCCAATATGGAACCCTATAGGAACTGATTGCTCATGCCCCACACCCTACTAGCGATCCATATAGGCCCGCTACCAAACCTTATATCAATGGTTTAGTTGGTTCTGTGAAGGCCCAGCCTGCAACCAAATCTAGTGGACAACAAAGTGTTGTTGCTCCACCTCAAACCAAGGATGTACCCAGAAACTCTACTTCTCATGCTCATACCTCTGAGGTGAACGCTTTTCAATCCTTGCCACAACAATCCGAAGGGAAAAAGAAGATTAATAAAGGGAAACCTAAAAAATATTATACTCAGCAGGAAAATCCTAAACCACAACAATACAACGCTAATAAAAAACCTAAATGGAAAGCTAAGTTCCCCTGCCTCATATGTCAAGAAGACCACTATACAAAGGAATGTCCTTATAAAGAGGAAATCAATAAATTTGTCAAAGGATATTCCCTCCTAGTGTTGTAGAAATTTCTCCCTATGGATAGGTAGAAAGTCTCTTAGGTTAAAGTAGACTGAACTGACTCTAAACTAAGACAAAAAGATAACAAATGCTACCTTGAATTCCTAGATCTAAACAAACATCTCAAGATTATATTGCTGAAAGAAGCGGAAGAGATTTAACTGACCTTCAATTCAATTGCTTGTCCTAGTGGATGCTCCAATCTCCAAGTCCTCGCGAATGAACCTGTCAGAATGAAACAAAGATACAATCATATACGATTCTCTAGCAACTTGAAATATGAGTTAGGATCTAAATCTATAACAGATACAAATCATATGATTGAAACAAGATCAACATACATGATTTGGGAAACAAGGCAAGTTATGTTTTATTACCAACTTGAAGTCACTTACAATGGTTGCTTGCTGTACAAGCCAACTCCCAGCTCCAAGTGCTTTCTCCCCTAGCTATCTCCACAAAGATTCAAGATCATAGGTTTGATGTCTCCAAGGGTCCTCTCCTTTTGCTCATGGAAGGCCTCTCTCTTATAGTGTGTAGTAGGGTTAACCAACAAGAGAGAAGGATGGATCTTGGGATTGTTTAGTGGATCAGGCCCACTAATCTGAGAAAGTGAGTTAGGATCGAATCAAAGATGCTAATCCTCAAAAATATCTCGAATATCAAGATATCACAAGCCATGGCAAAAAGGCTAAAAAGGGAGTACCACGCCCCTTCAACTGAGCATAGCGCGGTAGTACCGCGTGGCAAAGAAGGATCATAGTGCGGTAGTGGGGACTACCACTCCCTTAAGCTTGAGCAAGGCATGGTAGTGTAGGTATATGAAGTCTCGGCTGGGTTGATTCTTGACAGGACAGGTTTGTCTTCAAGGATCATTCATCATTTTTCTCTTCTGGGTGTTCAGATGATCTTTAAGGGAAACTGTCGTTTAGGTCGCTAGTGCAAGGATGCGACACTAATACATAATGTGTAATATTGAGGTATAACAGATGCCCCCTAAAGTGTGAGGTCAGAAGAGATTGATGGCCAAAAGACTTTACAAATATGGTTCGGAGATAACATCGAGGGGAGCAACAAGGAGCTGAAACAAAAACAAAATGTCAGATATACCACCGAGGCGGGCATTCCCATGCTCGAAAACAAATGACTCAAAGCATGGATGCCGACCAATACATTGCAGATCCATGAGTAATGAGATGATATAGACTATAGAAAAATCATGGCTACTATGAACAAGCGTAGATCCATGAGATAGTGATGACACAGCCACGACCAATACAAAAGTGGATCTGTGTGACAATACAGAAAAATCTCCATTGCAGCCTGGACATAATCAAAATACAAAAGGGTGTCCAGGGTCTTCTACCCGATCGCAAACGATATGAATCTAGCCATGTGATTACAAGGTGTTGAATTCGAACATGGTATAAACCATTTGATTACCGGTCAATGATGTGAACCGTTAACAAATGCGAGGGAAATCACCAATAATGACAATGATCCCCAAGGTATCTATAGTACATCTCAATGAAATGCGAATAAACGAGTTGATGTCGAGCATTCGAGAGATCATTCAATCAGAGGTCAATGATGAAAACCTACTATTGAATACGAGGAAACTTTCCATTGAGGCATGCAGGAACCAAGGTAGTAGTGGTTGACTCCTAAGTCTAATTCCTGGATAGTGATTTGGTGTCGATAGGAATAGACTCGTCGAAAGTGGGCCATAATGATTCCCACATCACCAACACGAAATCAGAATGAGAGATAGTATGGACCGATGAAACAATAAAATATGTACTGACACAAAGGGAAGGTTTGACATGAAGTGGAGGTGGACTTAAGGTAATAACCCTTTGAACATATAACGACATGAAACAGAGCTTGGCAGCAGGGGCTACTTGAACAGATAGAACCACATGAAGTGTGAACTCATAGAAATAATGAGGATCCATGATCATAATGATGACACTATCAGCAAGACTGACCACCCAAAATAGATAAGGTGAGGATGCATGCCATGTTCAAAGGTGACGACTCACAAGCTGCCAACAAGGTAAACTTGACTCATTTTACCATTTTCCCCCGACATGATGGACGAGTACCTCTTTGTTGTTTTACGAGCTTGAGGAGGATAACAGATGCTCGGTATAGCTCATCTCATAGATGAGTCCAATCTCACATGCTTTTCAAACCTGAGAAAGGAGGGGTTCATCCAAAAGTGGGCCCTTCGATGTTGAATTTTAACGAGTCCAAGGAAGGAAAACTCGGTCCTCATTTCATGTTTAGAGAGTCTGAAAAGAACTAAAGAAGATTCCAATGGTCCTTTTTCATATAGTTAGCCTCATCGCCCAAAAAAGGGTAAAAAAATGTGGGAGAGGACTCTTCCAGTCATGATTGGCTGGAGTATTCCTTTTTCGTAAGTAGTGCCCCATAGTCCGAAAAAGGGGTAAACTATCACTAGGGAGACGATCATTCAAATCCTTTTACAAGCGTGAACGAATCAATTTCGCTTCGCCATCTTTTCCTATTTTAGGAGTTTGAAAAGAGCTTAAAGAGGACTCCATGTACAACTTTGTCATGGTTGATGACCGAGTATGACAAAGGAAAAGTAAAATCGACACAATTCATTTTTCGTAAATAGTCTAGTGAGGCCGGATAAAGTGATAAACCTATACTCATTAGACACACCTTTTGACTCCAATTGTTTAACGAGCACGATAATGGTATAAAAAACACTCGAAATCTTTTTCATGTTTGGATCCAGAGCACGAAAAAGGAAAGGTAAGATCAAACCACTTTTCATGTTTTAACAAGAGCACGAAAAAAGTGAAAAGTAAGCTCAAACACCATCTTACTGTTTTTAACGAGATCGAAGATAGGTTGGAAGAATGCTCATGATGTCTGCTTCGTTTTTTAACGAGCTTGTAATAGAAAATGAACTATGCTCAGGATAATTTTCATGGTTTAATGAGCTCGAAACCTAAAAAGGAAATTATGCTTGAAAATGTTCCCAATGGTGAAATTTTTCCCGTCATGAAATCCAGAGGTTGGTACATGCCCCCAGCATGATTGCTAGAAGTAAGTGACTTAGCTCCAACATGGTGTGGATAGGCGATCTAGTTGACTTCAGTGTAACTTCCAGAGGTTGAAGACATGCCCCCAAGCTTCATTTCATTCACCTAAGGTATAGGCGAGTGAAAAGAAGGTTCAGGTACTAAGTCTACGAGGAGACTCGACTCAAAGGGAAAGGATATGTTTCATTTTTTAACGAGATTGACATAGGAGTAGAAATTTGCTCAGAATACTGGTTTCATTTTTAATGAGCTTGAATCCAATGGTAAACTCTGCTCACGGTTAAGGCCCATTGACGGGTTCCTTCCCAACATGATGACCAGAGGTTGGTAAATGCCCCTAGCATGATTGCTAATGGATAAACATGCCCCCCAAGCTTCGTTTCGTCTGACTACTCTTCTTCCTTACCTAAAAATATTGGCTACTAATCTGAATGTGTTCACTAGGGGGGTAGGGAGAACCAGGACCAAGTGACCCAGGCAGATGGAAAGAAGGTTCAAATCCTAACTCTAGCGAGCGACTCGAACAAATGGAAGGGAGATCTATTTCATTTTTACACAAGCTTGAAATAGATAATAACAATGCTTGAAAGAATCCTTTTTATTTTTTAATGAGCTTAAAACAGAAAGAAATTATGCTAGAAGGTAGTTTCATTTTTACGCAAGCTTGAAACCGAACATAAACTATGCTTGGGATTGGTTTCGTTTTTACACAAGCTTAAAACCAAAAGTAAACTGTGCTTGAGGGTCGGTTTCATTTTTTAATGAGCTTAAAACAGAGAATAAACTATGCTTGTGGGAACCTATTTCATTTTTTAACAAGCTTGACATAGAAAGGGAACTATGCTCATGGTGACATGTTTCATTTTTTAACGAGCTTGACACATAAAGGGAACTCTGCTCAAAATGATGGTTGCTTTCATTTTTACACAAGCTTAAAACCAAAAGTAAACTACGCTTGAGATGATGGTTGGTTTCATTTTTACACAAGCTTAAAACCAAAAGTAAATTATGCTTGAAATGATGGTTGGTTTCATTTTTACACAAGCTTAAAACCAAAAGTAAATTATGCTTGAAATGATGGTTGGTTTCATTTTTATACAAGCTTAAAACCAAAAGTAAATTATGCTTGAAAAAATGGTTTCATTTTTTAACGAGCTTGACACCGGAATAGAACTTTGCTCCAAAAGTCCCCCCCTTAGGGGGAAAAAACCACTAAAACATGTGGAACATTTAGGGAAGTCTGGTGACTAGGAGTCATGCGATGAGTGGGCGTCACAAAGGAAAGTTGATCGATGGTCACTGCATTCCCATGATGGGGAAAATACATCACTCGAAAGAGTGAGGACACTACAGCCTTCATTGCATAGACGTAATCACGTCCAAGGAGTAGATTAAAATCTAAGGGACCTTGGATGACCATGACATCAATACAGACAGTTTTCCCTCCCAAAATGATAGGTAACTGAGGAAGGGACCCTAAAGGTCCAGTAGGCCTTCTATTGAAAGCCAGTATCTGGTCAGTGATAGGAACAAGCCAAGGAGAACCCAAGGCTTTCCAAGCAGTTGAGGATAAAATACTAACAGAAGCTCCCTCATCCACTATGGTGCAAAATATTTCCTTATCGAAAACTCCTACAAATACCCAAAAAGGAACACTCGAAGGAAGACAAGATTCTGTTAGACCATTCCAATCAAAGGAAATAACCTCAGTACTTGGAGGGAGTCTCACGGAAACGGACAAGGTTTCCCCTTGCTGAGGACATTCTGAACCGATAAGGAAAACATCAGCGGTTTCCAATTCACTCTCGCTTGGAATCTAAGAATGAGACAAAGATTGTGTCAAGGTGACTGCTTCAGTCTGGAATTTCTCCAATGAAAGAGCAGGATTGAGTGGAGATGACAGCGACTCGATCACTTCACTCTCAGAGGGGAGAGTGGGATCAATTGCAGATGAAACTGAATTGATCACTTGGTCAACCAGCGGGGTGTCAAGGGACAACTTATTATCATTTGTTGGAGGCACCAATTGAGAACTAATAATATCTTCCAACCACCGCGAGGCTTCATCCATGCTTGGACAAAGGAAAGTACGGTGCATACCCTTGCATATCAAATAGGGATATAGGACTTTACCCTTTCGACCCTTCACCAAGGGGTCACTAGTTGAGGGAGTGTCATCAACATGATGGTGAGAGGTTGACGATACAAGTGGTTTGGGTTTTTTAGACCACACTTATGATACATGGGAAAGACCAGGGCAATCCTTGAGAAGGTGATCACCCTTGCAGAGTTTGCAAGGGAACTTGGGCTTACGAGGTGTTTTCGTAGAATTAGTGCCATTAGAGACAACTGGTTTACGCTTGGTCTCTTACTTATCCTTCTTCTTGTTAACTTTCCTTTTCTTCTTCTTGTTAACTTTCCTTTTCTTCTTCTTCTTATCCTCCCGATTACTAACACCATTGCTTTGATTAGGCGAGGAAGAAGGAACGGAAGAAGACATCTAACGAAGAAGGGGAAGGATTAGTTTAGCATTGACTCTCTCGTGGTGGAGAATTAACATTCGAAACATTGGGTGCAATTGGAATTACCCGATTGAATAACCACACCGGTAATCCTATGTTTAATCCAGGAAGATTGAACATGGCAATAAAGCGAGGACCAATATCTCCAACTAGAGGAAAAGTAAAAGGTACCCCTTGAAAAGGGGTCTCTAGATTGGTAGTCCCAGAAGGAGCATGGGTGCATAAAGGTAGATTCTCCATGGAACAAAACTAAGTGATGTGGACGAAGTCTTGTTAAAAAGAACTCAAAAACCCTCAGGAAATCGAGCATGCGAAAGGGGATCTAGGAAAAGACAAGACTCACAGGCCAAAAGAGCAAGCTCAAAAAACTATACTGAGGCCGTTGCCATAGTAAGCGAGCTGTACAACAAAACGACCAGAATGCCAATAAGCAACCCTACAAAGAAAAATACCCTCTACAAGATAGCAAGCAAAACCTCCTAACTAAGAGCTGGAGACCTCAACAAATTGTATCCTTCACAAGGTGATGAAATCCAAGTTGGACAATACAAAATGAGAGACCAATAATGGAAGGATATCCCTCTACCGAAAGGGATCCTGGGTAAAGAGCCCTAGAAGAAAAGTCACTAAGCTACCTCATTCATGACACGTTGGAAAAGGTTTTCGGCGCTTCTGCCTTATCACCCTTGCATTACTATGAATACAAGGAAGACAATGATCGATGTTGCCTTAAGGCTAAGTGGAGTGCGGAATTCCACAGAGTCCGTCCTGTTCTCAATCTCACGGCGGTTTAACCCCTGAAAGTTTAAAACAGTCAGGAGGCCCCTCCACAAACTGGTGTATGACCGTGTCAACAAATACTAGAGGATTTTAGTTCCCTAAAGACAACGACTATGTTTCAGATGAAAAATGACAAGGGGAGATTATTTTGATGCCTATCCCCAGTGTTCTACCTAACTACCAAATTATTTTGATTTCCTCAAGTGAGGTTAATGTTGGTTTAGTTAGGGATATTAATTTTAGAGGTTATCTTACACAATCGGGTTATGGAAGTGCAACTTGATGATGTTGTGACAACTCAAACCATGCAAATGAAGATGAATCGAAATGAGCCTTTCTCTTCGATGAATACTAGCTAAAGTAAGGAAGAATTCTTTCCATTCCCAATATGCAAAACCCAATGCACATGCAATTTTATTCCTTTTCAAAATGATAGAAAGAAGTAAAATATGTACCCAAAACTAACCCAAAGCAATGAAAAAGTTCTTCATATGAACACCAAACGCAACAATTCTAATCCATTTCTTATCTTTTCACACTTGAAAAAGACACATCCAAGCTACGGAAAGAAAGATTCTACAAACGTTTCCAATTAGATGGAAGACAAAGAAAAGCACTCAACAATTCTATCTTTAACTCGAATGTACATGAATCTGAAACAAGCCTTTCTTCTTCTTATGAATTTGAGACCAAGAATTGCAAATGATCAAATTAAAGCAAGAAGAACAAATATTTTTTTCCAGTTTTGTGAATATAGCAAAAGAGTGACAAAACCAAGCTTCTCTTTGGAATAAAGCGGAGACAAGGAATCAATCTTTCCCAACAATCATTAGATAGGATGTAAAGGAAATAAGATGCCAAGCAATCCAAACACACCAAACCAAAAAATGATCTCAAAACCTTAATATGGGTCAAAATGACTATAGGATGCACAATTCATGGCCCCCCCATTTCGCTTAAAAATGCAAGCAAAACACTAGTGTTTACTCAAAGGGTCAACATGGATCCAAATCTCAAAAAGACCCAAAAATAACGTAACAAACCAAATAAGAACACTTTCCAGGAACTACCGCAGGCCTGCAGGCAACCAGGGAGCGGTACTGATAGACTACCGCGCTCTAGATAGTGGTTAAGGCGTGGTACTGATAGACTACTGCGCTCTAGACAGTGGTTAAGGCGCGGTACTACTGCTCCGTAGGCAGTTACGGGGGCGTGGTAGTGTGTGAACAAAGGGAAAGAGGAAGAATTTTGAGAAAAGATTTTGACTTTTAGAGGGTTTGCCAACCCAGAGGACTTACTGATCTGTAATAGAAATCTAATGTAGAGAACAGGAAAGTGAATGACGGTGAAAGAACCCAATTCTTACAATCAATGAGTGAAATCAAACTTCACAAGCAAAGAAAATGGATTCAAGTCCCCAGCGGAGTCACCAGTTTTTGTTGTAGAAATTTCTTCCTACGGATAGGTAGAAACTCTCTTAGGTTAAGGTAGACTGAACTGACTCTAAACTAAGACAAAAAGATAACAAATGCTACCTTGAATTCCTAGATCTAAACAAACATCTCAAGATTATATTGCTGAAAGAAGCGGAAGAGATCTAACTGACCTTCAATTCAATTGCTTGTCCTAGTGGCTGCTCCAATCTCCAAGTCCTCATGAATGAACCTATCAGAATGAAACCAAGATACAAGCATATACGATTCTCTAGAAACTTGAAATATGAGTTAGGATCTAAATCTATAACAGATACAAATCATATGATTGAAACAAGATCAACATACATGATTTGGGAAACAAGACAAGTTATGTTTTATTACCAACTTGAAGTCACTTACAATGGTTGCTTGATGTACAAGCCAACTCCCAGCTCCAAGTGCTTTATCCTCTAGATATCTCCACAAAGATTCAAGATCATAGGTTTGATGTCTCCAAGAGTCCTCTCCTTTTGCTTATGGAAGGCCTCTCTCTTATAGTGTGTAGTAGGGTTGACCAACAAGAGAGAGGGATGGATCTTGGGATTGTTTAGTGGATCAGGCCCACTAATCTGAGAAAGTGAGTTAGGATCGAATCAGAGATGCTAATCCTCAAAAATCTCTCGAAGATCAAGATTCCACAAGCCATGGCAAAAAGGCTAAAAAAGGAGTACCACGCCCCTTCAACTGATCATAGCGCGGTAGTACCGCGTGGCAGAGAAGGAGCATAGCGCGGTAGTGGGGACTACCGCTCCCTTAAGCTTAAGCAAGGCGCGGTAGTGTAGGTATATGAAGTCTCCGCTGGGTTGATTCTTGACAGGACAGGTTTTTCTTCAAGGATCATTCATCATTTTTCTCTTCTGGGTGTTCAGATGATCTTTAAGGGAAACTATCGTTTAGGTCGCTAGTGCAAGGATGCAACACTAATACATAATGTGTAATATTGAGGTATAACACTAGCAGTCCTAACCAACCCTTTCCCACATCACCAACAACAAATGGTTTCACACAACCCCCCATAAGGGGGAAACCAAAATTATAATACTCAACCAAAGACATCTTCAAATCGCGACATTATTATGATGAGTAATGAGACTGTCCACATATCCACTTGATCAAAGACATATGACTTGATTCCCATTCCAAAAAAGAATGGGAATTCCAAAGAGAAAACTCCCTTAAAATACATTCCTTTTGATCCTCCTTCTACGGGATCTCTTCATATCGAGAGGCCTCCTAATGACACTATGTTGCTCCCACCAAAGGCGACCATTCGAAAAGTGACATTCAATCTAAATGTGCGAGCTTCCCAAAATTACAACAATGTTGAGGACTTATCTCAAGCACCCTATGTAATGGCCACTCTCGAAGTTCTACAACACTATCCTACTCAGCGTAGAACCTTATTGTCAACACTCGGATCTATTGATCCTGACTCTTCCAATACAATCACATTCAATTTGGAATACTTTAAGCCGAGACTATCTCATCAATTGGATTTTTCTGGTTCATACTAATATTTTTGGAAACAACATCCATCGTATTGTTTTGGACGAAGGTGCTTCCATCTTTATCATGTATTTGTCTTGTTGGCGAGCTATAGGCTCTCCAGAGGTAACCCAGTCTCCCACTACTTTAAAATATTTTGACGGTCATGGTTTTCAACTTTACGTACTCATCCCATCACTCATCATAGAACTAGGGGGAAAAACCATCTCTATCCATGTTGAAATTGTAGATGCTCCATTAGATTATAACATCCTACTCATCCGCAATTGGTTTTATGCCATGACTGCCGTAGCATCTTCTGTTTTTCATTTGTTCCAATTTCCTCGTCAACGGAAAATTGTCACCATTGATCAGTTAGAAATTTTCACTCCGGATGTTCACTCCAACACCACCAATAATGTCTCAATGTTAACACAATCTCAGCATCATTATGAAGACATGGGTGTTGGTCTACTGAAATATTCCTCCATCATTGGAGTATTTATGGAGCTCCCACCCCCGATATTTTTTATGAATATGATCTATTCGAGTACTTTTCAACCTCATGAATGTCACAATTTGTGGGTTATACTGACTCCCGCCGAATATGAAACCATAGGTGATTACATGCCTCTGAACCGAAACCAAGCAAAATACCATGAGATACAATCCGCTTCTGATTGGATCGACACGTTCGACGTCCATATGGTGGAACCCATCCCGTCTCAGGTCCATTCATATTTTCCCTCTACCGACTCCCTTTCACAAACTTTTCCTTCTGATGAGTCTATTATGGAGATCATGAACATCAATGAACCACCTTGGGAAGATCACCATCATCAGTCTTATTTCCCTACGATCTAGGCGGTAGAACTTGATACAAAATCCATAGTATCACCGGATATTTTCAACACTAATATTCTCATCCCTACACACGATGTGTTTTCCTAGGGAAACATAGCAAACATCATGCAAACCATTCCAATTGACATCTCTGTGAAACCTGGTATCGTGGAACAGATCCATTTAGGAAAAACCTGTATAGCTACTAAGGTGGAATTCTATACTTCCTTATTTAAGGAGTTCCGCAATGTTTTTGCTTGGAGTTATGAATAAATGACAGGGATAGACCCCTCTATAGTGGTTCATGAAATTCAAGTCTATCCTGGTGGCCGACCCGTCTGGCGGAAACTCTGACCCGTCCATCCCCGCAAAACTACAACCATTAAAGTGGAAGTTGAAAAACATCCTTGTGCTGGTTTCATTTACCATGTCCCATTGATAGATTGGGTGTCCAATATAGTTCATGTTGTTAAGAAACAGGGTACGATTAGAGTCTGCATCGAGTATAGAGATTTGAACAAATTTTGTACCAAAGACAACTATCCAAATCCCTTTATTGACCAAATTATCGACAACTGTGTCGGGAGCGTCATCTTTTCATTTATGGATGGCTTCTCTAGATACAATCAGATTGAGATACTCCCATCAGAACAACACAAGACTACTTTTATATGCTCATGGGGGACCTTTTCATATCGCAAATTACCATTTGGTCTCAAAAACGTCGAGTCCACTTTTCAATGGGCCATGTCATATGCATTTCACGATATCAAGCATGTTTTGGAGCCTTATCTGGATGACCTGCCTGCTCACTCTGATACACAAGAGGACCATCCAGATCATCTGATTTCCATATTCTCACGATTCCACCACTACAACATCCGCTTGAATCCACATAAATGTATATTTTGTGTTGAAGCTGATAGATCGTTAGGGTTCATAATATCTAAGGATGGCATTCTCCTAGACCCATCGAAGGTGGAGGCTATTCCAGCATTACCTTCACCCTCCAACATTCCAGAACTCCAAATTTTGCAAGGGCATGCGAACATTTTACACCGCTTTGTCTGCAATTTCACCGATATTACTAATGGATACATGAGGCTTCTTAAGAAAGACATTCCTTTCATCTAGGGTGATGAAACCCAACGGTCTTTTGACAATTTGAAAAAGGCTCTTTATACCATTGATCCTATGATACAACCCCCCAATTATACACTGGACTACATTCTATATCTCGCTTCCTCTACTACCACCATTGGCATGGTGCTCGTACAAGAAGACAACAGTGGTCAAGAACATGTGGTTTACTATCTCAACAATATTCTCATTGACTCTGAGACACGTTACTCGCATGTGGAGAAACAGGCTCTGGCCACATTTTTTGTGGTCCAGATATTTTGACACTACATATAAATCCGCAAAACAACCATCATCGCAAAATTCAATCCGGTGTACTATATCCTAACACGTCAAGTGCTAGGGGGGAAATAATCCTGTTGGATCATAGTTCTCCAGGAATTCGATTTGGAGTTTTCCAAAGCGAAATCCAAAAAATCCTTGGTCTTTGTAGAGCTTATTTGTGCATTTCCCCGTTCTAATGACCAATCTGAGCCTATTGATTCCCTTCCAAATGAATCTTTGTTTCTCATTGGCACGACTGATCCCTGGTATGGAGACATTATCTTATATCTCCAAACCCAACGTTTTTCGGCCTGACGTCAACTGTGATGAACGTCATTACATAAGACACCACGCTAAATATTACCTTATCGTTAGTGATACCTTGTACCATTGTGGTATAGATTATGTGTTACGACGTTGCCTAACCCTTGATGAAGTCGAACATGTTCTTAATGACTGCCACTCTGGAGCATGTGGTGGTCATCTTTCTGGGATGGCTACAACCTAGAAAATCTTGTGCGCGGGTTACTTCTAGCCTTCAATCTTCAAAGATTGTGTTGAAGTGGTTAAGAAGTGTCCTCCATGCCAATTCTTCCATGGAAAGAAGCGCTCACACCCCGCTCCACTTCATATTTTCATTGTCGTCGGCCCCTTTGCAAAATGGGGTATTGATTTTATGCACTGTAATCCCACTTCAGTCGGGGGGCATAGTTACATCATCGTAGTTGTCGACTACTTTTCCAAATGGGTTGAATCCATGCCTATGTATGTAGAAGACAAAAAGACTACAATGTTATTCATATTCAATCATATCATAGCTAGGTTCGAATTCCCACAGGCCATCATGACTGACCATGGTTCCCACTTTAGGAATCATATGATGGACGAACTAAGATCCAAACTAGGTCTTCGTCATGAAAAATCAACCCCATACTACCCACAGGAAAATGGTAAAGTAGAGGGGATCAATAAAGTCTTGAAATGTATGATCCAATGCACAGTGGGTACCCAAAAATCTAAATGGCACTTAGCTCTATTCTCAACTCTTTGGGCCTATAGGACATCGGTCAAAAATGCAACTGGGTTCACACCATTTCAATTGGTTTACAGCCTAGAAGAAATCCTACCGATTGAGTGTGAGATACCATCCCTCAAGTTAGTTGTATAACTCTTACCCAACACAACCAACAAGGAAGAACGGTTTCTATACCTAGCCAAGCTAGATGAAACTCATCGAGATGCTACACTTGCCAATGAGGCCTATAAAAAGCATGTCAATGCTCAATATGATAAAGCCGTCCAACCTTAAGTTTTCAACGAAGGTGAATTATTCTTAACCTACGACCAGATGTACTATAATCTAGGTAAAGGCAAATTAGAATTTATGTGGTATGGTCTCTACGTTGTTAAATGTGTGTTAGAGAAGGGAGCTTACAAGCTTGTGGACTGTGATGGTATATCTTTGGGAGAGCTCCGCAAAGGGATTTACCTAAAGATATTCTATGCGTAGGTTCATCCTACGTGAAACACTTTGTATATAATGTGTTTAGTGTGGTTTTGGTTCAGTTTTTGTGTGTTAGGACTCGTAGATGGTGCTAGTCGACATACCTAGAACCTTGCTTCCGCATCGTGGGTATTGTATTCTTTTGCCGGAAATTTGATATCCTCGGGTGGCATATGTTTAGGCCCCACATCCAATAACATTGCGGAGTATCATGCAGTTATTGGACTTCTGACTGAAGTTTATTCTCTTGGAATCCATTCCTTTATAGTGTACCTAGAATCTGAGCTTGTGGTATCTTAGTTAAATCACGTCTATATCATCCATGATCCTACACTACTTCGTTTATACAGAAGGGTATGCCCCCTTGAACGATCATTTGATTACATTCTATATCAACATGTACCACAGGAATTCAACACGGTGGTCAATTCATTAGCTAACTATATGTTGGATTGGCATCTAGCACACACATAATCAATACACCATAAAATATCACATGTAAAAATGTAACGTACAATTCATCATAGGTAAATAATAGAGATAGATCCATATGTATATATCATGTAAAAAGTGTTTTTGCCACATACAATAGTATAATGTGTCAAAATTCAAAAATTGGGATCACAACCCATACAAAAATGGCTCTCTGTCCTACATATCATATACATGTCGCTAACAAAACTACTACCTAAAAACTAGTCACAAGGTGCACGGTGCTCATGGTATCACACCACTTCCCTAGAAACGCGGCGGAGCAGCCTGCCAATCCACTCTGGTACACCCACAGAGTGCCTTTGGATATTATATGGGACCTTAGGCATCCTCATCGAAGTAATTCCCTGGTCAATCCCTCTAGGTTCCCCTCCACATCGCGGGACCCCCCTCCCTCATCCTCCTCAACTTGGTACTCCACCCCACGTCATCATAGTGGATAAGATCCTACTGGCCTCACTGGCCCTCGATCTGTAGCATTATACATATATATTAGACTTGCTATGCATTATCAAAACAAAACAAAAAATGACATAAACTTAAAAAATTTAAAACAAGTTTGAAGTTCATATACCTGACTCATCCCAGTCTCCATCCTTAGGTAAGGCTATATAGATATCTCTGCGGAAGTCCACCCCAGCATAGGGATAGTCCTCTGTTATGACGATATGCTCCTCAATCCATTAGAAGAAGTCCCCGCCAAATGATAGGACCTGCGGCCCACCAAGCCGCCCAGCATAGTCACTCCATCTCCCCATCGGTGGCTTGGATGCGGGACGATAAGGCCTCTCTATCTGAGGATGCAACAGAGGCACCCTCTCTAAGAAGAAGGTGACCAAGATACCACCATACCCAAATTGGTTGATACTTCCATTACTGCATTTAGGCACCTGATCCTTGAGGTTGATCAGGACCCCTTCACACCAATTGAACAACTTGGGTTCCATGCAATCCAAAGCATAAGTCATCTAAGATTTGGTTGCGTGGTGAGCCCCCACACTTCCCGCCACTCAAGCAATAGTATACAGGATCATCCTCAAGGGAAGATCTAACACATCCGCGATGAGAACTTTCTTGCTTTTCTTGCGGGATCCTTTCCTACAATACTGAGCAATGTAGGTATCCGTAGTCTCCTCAATATCTCGATGCCCTGATAAATTGACTCGTGCCCCTCTCTTGGAGAGTCTGGTAAAAAATTAGATGACTTCGATCTCTATATCGAGGATGTGCTCTCTGATGCGTAAAGCTTGCATATCGGCATCCCAAATTTGGATAATGTGGTTTATTATCTTTCCTTGTTTCTAGATGCCCCTAGTCTTGAAACATTTCAGCAGACCACACTCTCTTAGCACGGCTAGTGTGTTATCATAATTTAGGGAATCCCTTTCATCTCCTTCGTGTTCTATTTCTTTCCAGTCCACCATATTTTCCCTAAGCACTTGGAATCTCCTACAAATCATCAAAGGAGACTTCATTCAGAAGATGGAATCCAATTTTTGTGTAAAAAGGGGGAGGCAAGCTTTCATTTTTCCAAATCTGTAGATTTTTGCTCCCTAAGCAATGCAGGGAGAGCGAAATCTGATAATTTTCGTGCCCCTGACACTTCCCATAGCACGAAATTCCCTGAATTTTCACACCTCTCGACATAGAGAGGGCGCGAAAAAATTCAGGGTGCAAATTTGGTGCCCTAAGTCTCTTGCAAATCCCAAAAATAGCATGAAAACAAAAACTTAATGGATGAAAAGAAAGAGGAGGATGAAAGAACTTACCTGCTTCAAATGGTGGACCTTGAAATGATGCCCTGGATCTCCCAATATCTCCAGTTGAAGGTTTTCCCTCGAAAGGGTAAAAATCCTCTTTGTGTGAAAATGACCAAGTTAAAATGGGTAATTTCCCATTTTACCCTCTCTTATACATTTCATTTAGTCATTTTTACCTATTTTTTACATTAGAAACCTTTGTTGAGTATTTATTCTTCACATTTATTGTGACCTAATATCTTTTCTAGGGTTTTTGACCTCCTTTGGCAAGTTCATACGAGTTGTTCACATTGGTGGAGTTAAGTATTTGACCTTCTTTTGATCTTACTTTCTCTCTTTCATGCTCTGGATCTAAACAATGAAAGAGATTCCAAGCGCTTTTCACACTTGATTTATTCCTGTTAAGCCCAAGTAAAACAATGTCAAGCTTCGTCTGCTTTACTTGTGCTTGTTAAATGATGAGCAAAGTATCAACTTAGTATTATTTTCTCCCTTTTTCGGACTAAGCTGATTAATTCACAAAAATGGAACCACTGGAGTTCTCTTTCATCTCTTTTCGTACTTCCTCGCCTAGAAAAGATTTTCTAGTGTACTTGTCTCTTTCAGACTTGTAAAAGTATTTGAAAGGTCATCTATTTGGTGGTAGGTTATCCCTTTTTCGTGTTGTTTAGACTATTTACGAGAAAGGTATACCTTAGTCAATTATGACTATGAGATTTCTTCTAGATATTATTTTATACTTTTTCGGGTCTAGGGACTAACTTTTATGAAAAATTCATACGTTGGAGTATTCTTCAGGTTATTTCAGACTCTCTAAACATGAAAAACCACCGAGTTCCCCTTCTTTGGACTCATGAAATTAAACATTGAAGGATCCTTATGGAGACGAACCTCTCCTTCCATGGGTTCGTGAAATGTACAAGGTTGGACTCACTTAAAATTGAGCTATATCAAGCATCTGTTATCCTCCTCAAGATCGTTAAAAAACAAAGGGATACTTGTCAACCATGATGGAGGAAAATGGGTAAATAAGCTGAGTCTATCTTTTGGTAGCTTATGAGTCATCACCTTTGAACATGGAATGCATCTACACCTTGTCTTCTTTGGGTATTTAGTCTATATTCTAGTCATAACTACAGTTGTGGGTCGTATTTTTCATTAGATTCATCTTTCCTTGTGGTCATTTCTACTGTTAATCCCTGTTGCCAATTCATATCTCATGTCATTATATGTTCAAAGGATCAATTTTAACCTGATTCAACCTTCTACAATATTGTAAAGACTCTACTTTTGTGTCAGTCCATACTCCTTTGATCAGTTTCGTGTCGATGATGTGGGATTCATTATGGCCCTCCTTCGACGAGTCTATTCCTGTCGACATCAACTCACTATCCAGGAATTAGGCTTACGAACCAATCGTAGTACCTTGGTGCCTACATGCCTCAATGGAAGGTTTCCTCATATTCGACAGTAGGTTTTCATTATTGGCCTCTGATCGAATAATCACTCGAATGTTCGACTTCAAAACTCTTTATTCACATTTGTTGGGTTGTACTAGAGATACCTTGGGGATCATTGTCATCATTATTGATTACCATTGTACTTGTTAATGGCTTACATCATTGGTTGGTAATCAAGTAGTATCTTCCATGCTCGACTTCAACACCTTGTAATCACATGGTCATATCCATATCACTCTCGGATTGGGTATAAGACCCTAGACAATCGTGATGTTTCTTTCACGTCTAGGCTGCGATGGCGATTATTGAGTAGGTCCCCGCATATCCATCATGTTGGTGACCTTGTTAATGTACTGTCACATATATCCACTATTGTATTGGTCGTGGCTGTGTCATTATCTTTTCATGGATCTATGCTTGTTCTTAGTAGCCATGGTGTGATGCACCTGCAACAATTAATTAATACGAATGTGCGAAATAGCAGAAATGACAGAACTCAGAATCACTTTTATATTGATCACAGGCCACTTCGAGGGGGCAACCTCCTATGAGCAAGCTCAATACAAATAACTTCACGGTGCCTTCATAGGTCTCAACACACAATTATTTACTAAGTCTAGGCGCCAATACTATGGGTCAAAACCATGGGCCACTACAAACTATGGATCAACAATACTACGGGCGACTTACAAAGCATATGCGCCAACAACAATAACACAAACTATTGATCAACAAATACTACGGGGTGACTTACAAAGCATATGCGTCCAACAACAACATACTAACAAAGTAAAGACATGGGTTCCTAACATCCCCTCCCCCTTAAAAAAATCTTTTTCCTCAAAGCTTTAGATGTGGAAATTGTTGTTGAATCTGAAGGAGTGGTTCCCATGTAGCATCCTCTGGTTGCATGCCGTGCCACTGAATTAAGACCTCTGTGATAGAGCAAGAGAGAAGCTGACGCGTGCACCGATTGAGGATGGAATCTGGCTCCAAAAGGATGGATCCTTCATTATCCAGTTCGGGTAAAATCGTTTGTCCACTGATGTTGGTGCCAAGAACTTTCTTCAGACAAGAGACATGAAAGACTGGATGAATGCGGGAAGAAGGAGGAAGTTCCAATTTATAAGCAACAGACCCAATCTTCTGAAGAATCCGATATGGCCCATAGAAATTTGGAGCGAGCTTATGACGCCCTTTGAGTTTCAAGGAGGATTGTTTGTACGGCTGGAAACGAAGAAAAACCATACCGCCGACTTGAAAAGTGCACTCAGAACGGTGCTGATCAGCTTCTTGCTTCATGCGATTTCTTGCCATGTGAAGATTGTCCCGCAAAATGCGAAGAATCTGATCGCGGTTTTGAAGGACCGTGTCAACTTCCTGAACTGGTGAATTGGTGGGGGTGTATGGAAGAAGAGATGGAGGTGCCTGACCATAGACTACTTCATATGGGGTCATTTTAGAGGCAGTGTGGTAAGAGGTATTGTACCACCATTCAACGAGAGGAAGCCACTTTTCCCACTGATGTTGTTGTTTCGAGGTGAAGCAACGAAGATAAGTTTCCAAGCATTTATTGATAATTTCAGTCTGACCATCTATTTGTGGGTGATACCCTGAACTCATCTTCAGTTTGGTGCCAGTGTGACGAAATAGTTATGTCCAAAAATGACTGGTGAAAGTCGCATCATGATCCGAGACAATGGAAGAAGGGATGCCATGAAGACGAAATATCTGGTCCAGGAAAATTTGAGCGACGGAGGAGGCTGTATAGGGATGGCTGAGAGCACAAAAATGACTATATTTGAAGAGGCGATCAACCACAACGAGAATCACTGTCTTCCCGCCAGATTTAGGGAGCCCTTCAATGAAATCCATAGAAATATCTATCCAAATCCGTGTAGGTATGGGCAAGGGTTCAAGCAATCCTGGAAGGAGTGTTGTTTCACCCTTATTGCGCTGGCAGGTATCACATTTGGCCACCATATTTTGAATTGTCCTTTTCATGCCCTACCAAAAGAATTTACGCCGTGCTCATTCATACGTTTTGAGGAACCCAAAGTGCCCTGTGGATGGAGAAGCATGGAGTTCATAGAAGACAACCTGTTGAAGATCTATGCTCTACAGAAGCACCAGACGACCCTTATATCCCAGAGAAGCACCATCCCAAGAGTAATGTGGTACAACAGAAGGGTTGTTGGTCAAGCATTGGATGATTTGAGATAAGGAAGAGTCATTGACATAACCCTGTTGAACAGATTGCAACCAATTTGGAACAGGCATATAAATAGCTGAAAGAGAACCTTGGGCATCAAATGTGCGAGAAAGAGCATCTGCCACAATATTGTCTTTACCCTTCTTGTAAGTGATCTCATAGTCATAACCCATGAGTTTGCTAACCCATTTCTGTTGTGCCGGGGAGGAGGCACGCTGTTCCAATAAATATTTCAGACTCTGGTGATCAGTCTTGATGCATAAATGATTCCCTAATAGGTATGGGCACCACTTCTGTACTGCATGCAAAATAGCCATCATTTCCTTCTCATAGGTAGAGGAAGTTAAATTCTTACCTGAAAGGGCTTTACTGGTGAACGCAACGGGGTGTTCATCTTGAAGGAGAACAGCACCAAGTCCATTTCCACAAGCATCACTCTCAATAGTGAAGGGCTTGGAAAAATCGGGCATAGCTAGCACAGGTGTAGTACACATAGCTTGTTTTAGTTTGTCAAATGCACACTGAGCAGCAGGTGTCCATGTAAAAGCATCCTTTTTCAATAGAGCAGTTAATGGAGCTGCAATCTTCCCATAATCCTTGACAAACTTGCGGTAGTAGCCAGTCAACCCCAAAAAACCATGAAGGCTCTTGAGTGTCTGAGGATGCGGCCAATTGTTCATGGCATCGATTTTGGCAGGATCCACGCGAACCCCTTGTGCTGAGATAATGTGCCCGAGATACTCAACTTCCTTCTATCCAAAAACACATTTAGACTGCTTGGCATGGAGATGATGGTTAGAGAAAAGTTGCATGACAAGATCGAGATGCTGGAGATGTTCATCCCATGTTTTACTGTAGATGAGGATATCATCAAAGAATACCATAATGAATTTCCGCAAGTAGGGTCGAAATATTTTATTCATTAAGGCCTGGAATGTGGAAGGAGCATTAGTGAGGCCAAAGGGCATGACCAAAAACTCATAATGGCCATCATGTGTGCGGAAAGATGTTTTAGGGATATCATCCTCATGAACCCGAATTTGATGATACCCAGAACGAAGATCCAACTTGGAGAAAAAGTGAGCCCCATGAAGCTCATCAACAACAGTAATTGGAAACTTATCCTTGATGGTGAGGTGATTAAGTGCTCGGAAGTCAATGCAGAGGTGCCATGACCCATATTTTTTGCGGACAAGAATAACTAGAGAAGAAAAGGAACTAGTGCTTGGGCGAATAATACCTTGCTTCAATAAGTTCCGAACGAGCATTTCAATCTCTGTTTTTTGATGAAATGGGTAGCGATAGGGCCTAATGTTGGGAGGAACGCTGCCAGGAAGGAGCTGAATACGATGGTCTTCTAGCCTAGAAGGTGGCAATCCCACTGGTTCAGCAAAGACACCTGTATATCGATCCAAAATTTGTTGTAGATCCAAAGGAGTAGTGGAGACCGCTAATGGTTGCATCTGAATGGAATGGATCTGAGCGATGACACCATGTGAATTATTCTTGAGGAGTTTTTCCATGCGATGTGAACTGATGATGCTGAGAGAACCTGGTTGTAATCCTGTCAATGTGTGTTTTTGTCCATTGAGGGAAAACTGCATCCAAAGTTCAGCAAAATCCCATAAGATAGGGCCAAGTGTGCGTAGCCATTGAGCGCCCAAAACCACATCACATCCGCCTAAGGGAAAGGAAAACATGTCAGAGCGCAAGGTATAATCTCCCATAGAGATACGCACATTTCGACACTTCCCTTTGCAAGGTAAGGTGCCCCCATTGGCAACTATGACTTCAAAGTTGGAGCAAGGATGGATAAAACAATCAGCTTGTTTGGCGATCCGAGGGTCAATGAAATTATGAGTGCTACCAAAATCAATGAGTATTGTAAGAGGAAGCTTCTTGAAGTAACCCCTGACCCACATTGTTTGGGGGGTGGTGATTCCAGCTAAAGCATGGAGAGATATCTCTGGCTGGCCATCCTGAGACGGAGGGTCAATAGGCGGTTCCTGAATGTCGAACGGAGCATCCAGTGTTTCTGGATCTTCGTCACCAATTTCAAAGGCAGGCGGAGACTCCACATCCAAGAGATAGAGCTTTTGTTGAACACATCTATGTCCCTGAGTGAATTTCTCATCACAATTATAGCAAAGCCCCTTTTCTTTGCGTGCTTGCATCTCTGTTTCAGACAAATGCTTGATAGGAGTCGGTCGAGGAGCCTGCAGTATAGGTGGTCGCTGAGAACCCATATTTCGGAAGGGAACAAAAGTAGGCTTGGAGCGTTGTTGGGCTGCAATATTGTCTTCTGCCAACTTAGCCAACCCTAGGGATTCCATCATTGTGGTGGGACAGAACATTTTGACCTCAGAGCGAATGGCATCCTTTAGACCACTGATAAAACAACTCCGGTAAAATTCATCAGACAATCCTTTGGTGTGGTTGGCTAGGTTCTCAAATTCAGTTTGATACTCTCTCACAGTGCCAATTTGGCGAAGTTTAGTGAGGGCTCCGGTGAAGTCATCAAAAGCACTAGGACCAAATCGTTGCAAAAGGAGCTGGCAAAAGGCTAACCATTTGGGCTCTGGATGAGCCTTGATGTACCAACGGTACCATTGAAGAGCTTCCTATTCCAAGTGAAAGTATGCCAGCGGAACTTTGTTGACATCAAAAGGATTATGCAGACTGAAATACTGTTCTGCATGATAGATCCATCCAGTTGGATCAATACCATTGAAGCGAGGAAAATCAAGCTTCAAACCACGAAAATTGTTGGAAGAAGAGAACCCATTGTCTGATGAAGACTCGGACTGCTGTTTGTTGTTCATAGCTGAATGTTCAAGATGGAGGCCGAGAAATTTTTCATCCAGATCCTGGAGTTTGGCTTGGATGGCTGCAAGTGCTTATTCCATGGTTTTTGCTCCTGCACGGGTGACAACCATAACCAGGATTTTTTATTTTTTTTTGACTGGGTAGGAAAACAAAAACAGAAACTGCTTCAGTAAGGGAAAATCTGGACTTGGGAAAAAATCTGAAGGGTAATTGGGGTTTGACTAGGTGTTGGACACTGTCGACTAGACAGGGAAGCAAAAATGAGGATTCTAGAAGCGGGGTGAAAGAATGGGAAAATTTGGCAGAGGGGGACAAAGAAGCAGAATTCAAAAAGGAACTCTGTGATAAAATTTGAAGGTGATTGGGTGAAATCTGAGGAAGTTATGGAAAACCCTAAAAATAGACAAATGTGGGCTTTCGAGCTTTGGGAAGGGGAATTGGGGATAGGGTCCTCGGGAATGAAATATGCAGAATGGGATGACAGGGGTTCCCCGAAATATGTGCGGCTTCCTAACAGTTCAAGGGTTTCACTCGGCCACCAATGATGTCTGACGGCTTGCGTATTGGGGTAGTACCCCTCACTCCACGGCTCAGGTAAAACTGATAACCGCTTTGCCACAAACGACAGCTCTTGGTTTACCTCACGAGTGGGAACTAGTCAATCAGGTAGGGGTCGTTGCCCTTTTTGCTGGCAGGTACTCTCAATGGGTCAGCTACTTCGGGTTTCCTGTGGTACTCCTCACAATGAGTTTTAGGTCTTATGCCCAAGTACTTCCCACAGTTAAGCGGATAGGGATTATTCCCAAATCCGAACCTGCAACAAATGCGAGAAATTTTTTTTTTGGCAAAAATTTCACCCAGCGAGCCCAAGAAAGTGCTCTGATACCAAATGTGATGCACCTGCAACAATTAATTAATACGAATATGCGAAATAGCAGAAATGACAGAACTCAGAATCACTTTTATATTGATCACAGGCCACTTCGAGGGGGCAACCTCCTATGAGCAAGCTCAATACAAATAACTTCACGGTACCTTCATAGGTCTCAACACACACTTATATACTAAGTCTAGGTGCCAATACTATGGGTCAAAACCATGGGCCACTACAAACTATGGATCAACAATACTATGGGCGACTTACAAAGCATATGCACCAACAACAATAACACAAACTATTGATCAACAAATACTACGGGACGACTTACAAAACATATGCGTCCAACAACAACATACTAACAAAGTAAAGACATGGGTTCCTAACACATGGTTTGTCTCCAGTCTATATCAATTTTGTCATGGATATGCAATGTATTGGTCGACAACCATGCTTTGAGTTAGTTGTTCTGAGCATGGGTATGCCCGCCTTGGCATTATTTGACATATTTCTTATGTTTTCTTGCATCTCCTCTCCAACTGCCTTCCTTCTATCTCTGTGGACTCATTTATTTGTAAAGTATTGCAGCCATCAGTTTCTTCTGACCTCACACTTTAGGGGGCATCTGTTATACCTCAAAGTCTCACTTTGAGTGCCATTTAATGTCTTCATGTCATATCACCATGCGGAACCTAATGGCGCTACCTCCTAACGAGTGTTGAACCTTACTCCTACCTTGTTGGTCCCCTCCTAGGTCTTCCTTGGAGTCCTTGGAGACAAACCAAATCACCTCAGTCGGATACCAACTCATAGAAGTCAAAATGATACTTCCTTAAGCACATTTTACTGAGATTTTCGCACCCTTCTAGTGGTGCAAGGCACGGAAATTCCTCATTTTCACGCCCTACATGCCTGCAGGGGCACGAAAATTACATCATTTTGGCGCCTTGCTCATTGCCTAGGGCACGAAAATTACCTTAACCATATTTATCTTGGAAAGTGGATCTTACCTTCGAGGATATTTTCTTGGGATTGGAGCACCTCTCGAATCCTAATTCACCCTCCCTCATTGGCCTGGTTCAACCTCTTGATCCACCATTCACTCACCTAGATCCACCTTCCTCTCTTAGTGGTTGGCCTCCCAAATCCTATAAGAAAGAGGCCATCCATGAGCTAAGGGGGGAACTTTGGAGGTATCAAACCTATGGTCTTGGAGGTTTTGCAGAGATAACAAGGAGGAAGGCTTGGAAGGAGACACTACTGCTTGAACATCAAGGGTAACATTGAATTCATATTCTTCGAGCTACCCTAATACAACTTGGCTTATTCTCCCATATGATGTTTCTTACTTGTTTAGATTCATGATGTGTTTGCATTAGAATTTAGATCTTAATCATTGTATTTGGTATTTGGAGATATTGTGCTTGTCTTGCTCACACAGGTTCACATCTTGGACATCAAGCTTGGAGCTGGAACTAGGACAACCGAATGAATTGAAGTAAGTCACACCTTCTTTTCTCTCTCTCAATGCTTTGATCTTCATACATTGAATTAGATCTAGGAGTTTAAGGTCCCACTTGTTACTTAGTTGTCTTAGATTAGGCTTTCTTGAATATTATATGATCTTTAACTATACGTAGGACGAATTTACTAGAACAAAAATCTATGGTAGTTGTGGATATGTAGTTTAAGGATGAATACTTTCGCCAATTGAAGCAATGAATGTAGACATTAGAGGAGCATAACACATACCTCTTGAAATTAGTTAGATGGATGGCTGGTTGATTGGGGGGTTTATCAATGGTAACATGCTACCAAGGAATCCTTGACAAAAAATTCTACGATGTGCACTATTTTTAACACAGTTAAGTATAATATGGATATTGAAAATTATAAATATTGCACTATTCATATTCAAAGATCACAACTTTGGAAATGAAAAATACACTTTTCTAATTGAAAATCACACTTTTTGAATTGAAATTCATACTTCCATAATAATAAAAAGTGTACTTTTAGGGTTCGGAAGTTGTAAAAAAACACATTATTGGAATAGAAAAACACACTTTTCAAACCCAATATTGCCACTTTCAGAACCCAATTTTTCACTTTAGAAAGGTTGATCTTGACACTTTGAAAGGCTAAATTCACACTTTTTAGTCCATATTTTTCTTTAAAAGTACAAGTTTAATGAAATAAATGTTTATACTTTATACTCCACTATACATGGTAAATAAGAAACCATAATAAGCTTCTTTTGTTAATTGCCTTTAGACCAATCCTCATTCAATATAAGTTCAAAATATTCCCACTTAAGTTTCATGTGTGCATTTCAATGGCTTTTACTCTACTATGTGATGTGGATCCAATCTATAAACATAAAATTCCTACCAAAAGTCACCTATTCAATTTTTTATTCATATATAAAAGCATGATTAAATCCGATTAATCTCTCTTTGTACTAATAATGACCAAATGTGTGTTTCCATACTATCCAACTCTACTATGCTAATTCAAGTCAAAGTTTAAAAGGTGCATATGGAACTATCTCATCTCATGGACAACCACATGCCCACAAAAAAAGTTACAAGAGAAATATTTTGTTGATCAATGATACTAGGAATACAAGTAGATGCATTAGCCGAGCAGACAATGCCCTAAACCTCCTCTTCCGGGGATCCAAAGAAAAATAAACAAAAAGTTGGAAAAAAGATCATAATCTAGAGATAGATAGATCTCACGCATTAGGCATGGAAACTCGAAGTAAGCATGGGTCAATCCCTTTCTTACCCAATACTTTTTCTTATGGTTATGACAAAAAAACTTAGAAGCCAATTCTTGTCTTCCGTGTTTTGTGAGCCATTTTTCCCTTAAGATAGTCATAATAGTTATTTATCTTGATTGCTTGAGAGAATCACTAACACATTGTTGAATTCACATATGTATCAAACTCCATTTTCTTATATTCTTATTCATGCCATTGCTAGGAATGTTGGCTTCGAAAAAAATGCATTTATCCGTAATTAATGCCATAGAAATATGCCATTAAACCATTTTTGTCTTTATTATTGCTAGAGTGACATAGTGTGTTGTTGTTTGGCAATCGTTGACTTAAAAGCATTCTTCATATTGATATTGCTTGGGGTGTTTCTTTCTTTGTAAATAGAATAATAACCCATTATATATATCATGTCAGAATGTTGCATGAAACTCGGGTTGCAAGTGGTCATTTTTATGTACATTGGTTCGTTTTTTAATTAATTTAGTTGTAGATTTCAGGGTTGAGTTGAAGGGGAGAGCTCTTCACAATCTTGTTGGATAATTTCATTGTATACATAATTGTTCCCTCATTGGCGCCACCAAAACGGAAGTGCTAAGAATATATTAGACAAGAAACATAATCCAGAGTCCAACCCAAAATAAGAGGAAGTTAGTTAGGTGAAATAAACATTATTCAAACTCCCTAATACATACATGAAACCATTAATAGTAGGTTATAAATCCTTTACCACAGATGTAGAGCATTAGTTGAACATTGAACAGTATTTATTATTGACTGGCATCAAAACCAGGGAAATTTTTAGGCACAAAATTTCGTCAATTAGCTATTTTTGCGGCTTTTTCCTCAAAAAATAAATTCTCTATTTGGTCATTTTTAGTTTCTAATATCTCTTATATTTACATAAAATGTCTTTTTATCATAATATTCAACAAAATTTACAAGTTCCAGTAGTAAATTGTATGTTTCATATTTAATATTCACCTACCTATCTATATATATTTTTTTCAATCCAAAATAATCTCCTAGAATAATATACTTAAGTATACTATTATAATCCTTAAAAAATACCTTGAGTAAAACCATTCATTCTAGCCAATCAATAGCTTTTTCATCAATTCAATTGCAACCTAGGAGACATTGAACTAATTGTGGTTGGATATTGGTGATAATCAAGCTGGTTTGGTTGTAGTCATTCATGCACAATAGTTTTTTGGTGATAAACCTTGACATTATAAGGAACACAAGCAATCAATGAATCTACAAAAAATTCATTATTTTATGCTTGTTCCTACATGGAGGAGAATCCATTTCCTGTATGGTTGAAGGTGATTAACGACAAAGAATATTAAACTTAGAGACCTAATTGTCATTGGGTTTCTTGTGTGCAAGTTACACAAAGAAAGGAGCCATATAATTAATCTTGAGCAGAGATTGTGAAGAACAGATTTCATTATTGTAGATGATCTGTGTTGGTAAAGCAAGTGGTCTATAAGCCCCTTGTTTACAAATCATGTAAGCTCTTGGTTTACTCCTAAGGAAGAAACTTCCATTCTGAAATGGATTAAGGAGGATAATATAGCAGTGTGGGTTACCTTATTAGGTAAGAGCATACTAGTAGAAAAGGATAAATAGTTAAGCAATTCCTATTTTTTTCCAAGTAATGAGAATGGTGGTAGTGCTTTTGAGAAGATTGGTCCTTTTTAAAAAAGGAATCTTGAGAGTCCTAAATTGGTTTTACCTTTTTCCTAGAAAGGGGCTTGAGTTGATGGAGGGCCATAGTTTGGGGGGTTAAATACAATCAGGGAGATGAAGAATGAGGAGGTTTTTTTGGTGAGAAACATTAGAGAAATTGTTGAACTAGGGGTAAATCATTTTCATAATATTAATAAGGAACTAGATTTTGTGAATATTGTAAATATTGTGAAGTTGGCGTATATCTTCCCTAGTTTTTTTACATAGGAGTAGAATCAAAATATATATAGGTGGTATCAAAAGAGGAATCAATGACTTTATTTTATGCCTTTAATAAATATAAGATCATGGGTGGACTATCAAATGTTTTCTTGGAGTCTATGAATTGGTTAAGGAGGACATAATTAGGGTTATTGAAAATTCAAGATCATTAGTATGATGCATGGGAGATTTAATGCTAAATACATAGCTCATATCCCAAATAAGGAAAAATCATAATATTTTGATGATTTCAAACCGATATCTCTCTGTAATTATATTTATAAGATAATTGCAAAAATGTTAACAGTGAAACTAAAATGTGTTCTTTCAAAGCTTATATATTCATAACAGTTTGGGTTCTTAGAGGGATGGAAAATATGTGAGGTTATATTAACAACCTGGGAGGGGGCCCATTATATCAATACAAAGAAGTTATCATCGATGGTTAACAAGTTGGATTTATAGAAAGCTTACAACAAACCAAATTGGTTTTATCTAAGGTTAATTTTGATTCATGTAGGATCTAGTCTCTCAATGGTGAACTAGGTTATGGAATGTGTAATTGTATCATTTGCTATATTGATCAATGGGGAAGCTTCATATTTTTCCAAAACTATTATGGGTTTAATATAGGGGTGTCCATTATTAGCCATATTGTTTTTTATGGTGGTTGATGTTTACATACAATCCGTTAGTGCGGACACTAACCAATCTCCCTAGTCTGAATGGTTCGGATCTAGAACAAAAGAAGTACACAGTAAAAATTTCTTTCCTATATTGATCAAATTGCGAAGGATATGAGAAGCTAAATCACCTTATGAACAAAGTACTATATCCTTGCTTGATATAGCTCATGATATTCAGATCTCTAGCTGCAAAACCATGTACAACAAGTGGAAACAAGCAAGTATTAATATCATATAAACATAGATCAATCTGAACTAGTTTTCAAAGAAGCCAATTCTAAAGATATTACAATAACAAGATGTTTATGGGAAGAATATGCATTAATGTAATTATAAGAAGTACATAAAGAGAGGTTACAACCGAGATTTGACATCGTAACTCCTTCCAAATGATCCTAGCTTCAAATATCCAAGATTTTGCCTCTTGATGGATGAAAGGGAAGCAATTCTAGCAGGATTTCACCAGCATTTAAGTGCTATGTCTTCCTCCTCCTTAACCATGGAGAGGGGGTTTGTATTTATAGGTCTAAAGGGATAGGAGAGGTTGAGGATTTGTGGGAGAAGCTCAAGGGATCATCCCAAAAGGTAAGGAGATCAAATTCCACCTTTCCTAGTTCATAGGGATAAGCCCCCACATAACCAAGGATTCTAGAATTCGTTTGAAGCTTCTCTTTCTCCTTTTAAACTAACAACGTTTCACCTTGCACACAGGAAACTTGTGTCTTTAAGGGGTGATGCACCTTCTACAAAGGAAACCAACATCACTAACATGCTCTGTTAATGTGCAGAGTGCATCACCAAGGGCTTGATGCACCTTGTCAATGAGCAAGGCATGTCAGGGTGACAACAAAAGGTAAAAGGAACAACAACAACTCTCCTTTCAATCATTTGGCCTAGGTTCTTTAGGAATTAGGGAAAATAGAGGACACATAACTCATGATGATGATATTTTTTTGTAACATAATGTCCCCCAAAGCATGAAGCTAATGAAATAGGGTAGGTGAGATGCTTTTAAATATGAGAATTCGAGTCAAAGACCATCAGTTGGAGTGATGAACACAGAATCTTGCAATATAACGGACTCTTGGATATATGTCTCAAATGAATCATAACACAGTTTCCGACCAATACATCACATATCCATGATAGTACTAACTGACTAAACAAAATCATGGCTACTAGACACAAGCGTAGATCCATGATGAGATAATTACAAAGCCATGACCAATACAAGAGTGGATCTGTGTGATATGACTCAAAAAATATCGATCGCATCCTGGGTAAGATACATACGTTAACACATGGTCTTCAAACCGAACCCACAATGATATGAATCTAACCATGTGATTACAATGTTTTGAAGTCGAACATGGTAGAAACCACTTGATTACCGGTCATTGATGGAAACCATTAACAAGTATGAGGGAAATCATCATTTATGTTAATGATCCCTAAGGTATCATAGTACATACCTCTGAATGTGAATCAAAATGAGTTGAGGTCGAACATTCCTTGAAATATTTCAATCAGAAGTTAATGATGTGAACTTACTGTTGAAAGCAAGGTAACCCATCATTAAGGCGTGCAAGCCCAAGGTACTTGATTGGTTTCTAGCTTCAATACAAGGATGATGTGTTGAAGTAGACAAGGATAAACCCGTCAAAGGAGGGCCATGATGTTTCCCCCGTCATCGACATGAAACAAGATCGAAGATTTTTTGGAGTAGATCGGATTGTAGAGTGATGTTTGAGACTGACTCAAGGTTGGCCGACACAAAGGAAGGTATAATGACTACAGATATTGACTCGATCAATATACTTCTCTTGAACACGGAATGGCATGACTTGGAAGCATTGACATGAAGATACTGACACCGAGGCCTAATGCAACTAATGATCGATGCATTCTTCAGATGACCCAAAGGAGTAAAGCAAACCATGGAATTGGTGAGACTCGAGGACAAGCGGATTATCCAAGCGGTTCGAATGAAATGAAAACAAGTGCCATGTTCAAGAGTGACTACATACTTCCATTACTATAAGTAAATGCCAACTCTTTCCTTATTCCCCATCATGATTGATGAGTACCTCTTTGTTTATTTACAAGCTTGAGGAGGGTAACAGATGCTTGGTATAGCTCATCCTTAGGACGAGTCCAATATCACATGTTTTACGAACCTGATATAGGAGGGGTTCATCCCTTAAACGGGCCCTTCAATGTTAGATTTTAACGAGTCCAAAGAATGTAAACTCAACATCATTTCATGTTTAGAGAGTCTAAAAGGATTAAAGAAGACTCCAGTAAGTACTTTTTCGTAAATGTTAGTCTCCTCACCCGAAAAAGGATAAAACAATGTGAGAAAGAAATATTCTAGTCATGATTAACTAGAGTGATGATTTTTTTGTAAATAGTCTCGTTGGCACGAAAAAAAGGGTAAAATATCACCAGAAAGATGACCTTTCTAATACTTTTACAAGCGTGAAAGAATCAAGTTCGCTTGGCAATATTTTCTTATTTAGGGATTTTGAAAAGAGCTTAAAGAAGGACTCTAGGGGGGTTCCTTTTTGTGGGAGTTTTACGAGCCCGAAAAAGAGATAAAAGATAACTCGGTGAATTATTCTTCATGTATTTACAAGCACGAGAAGGAAAAAAGACCCAGCTCAATACCTTTAATGCTTAGTTTTAACAAGCGTGATAATGGTATTAAAAAAATGCTCGAAGACTTTTTCACACTCGATAAGGAGTATGAAAAGTCAACGATGGTTACCAACATAGTCAAAACACCACTTTCCTTTATTTGCAAGCTCTAGGAACAAAGTTAGGATCCATCATAAGGTTTTAAAACGTAAAAATGAGATCAACTATAGTAAAAAAACCATGAAATAACAAAATATAAAAAAGGAATATTTTGTTTTTATATAAAAAGGGTGAAGAGTAAAAATTATTTACCATTTCATTTTTACCAAGTTGAATAGTGAAGAAAAACCTCTTTGGATCTTGATCTCTTGACGACGATTGTGGGATCCTTGCTCAGTCATTCAACCTCCTGTTAGTTCTAGGTAATCCTAGATCTCATCCCCTCTATTTTGATGGTTTAAATTTTTGTTTTTAATGCAAAATTTTAGGGTTTTTGGACTCTTTCAAAAGGGGGAATTGCATTCCCTGGGTGACGCACTTTCCCCTTTCGGGAAGTGCATCACCTAGTAGTGACGCGCTTTCCCCTTTCGAGAATTGCGTCACCCAGTAGTGGCGTGCTTTCCGTATGGGAAAAGCACGTCGCTGACACCCTGTCTGCAAAGACGGGGTGCGTCGGCGCAATTCGACCCACAAAATTGGGAATGGGGCCCAAAAAACAAATTTTGAAGCAATGGAAATGATCTAAAGCCTCTTATTTTGGTGTTTGTGTAGGTTTTAGCCATCAAAATGCTGAAGCGGAAAGAGCACGAAAACAAATTAGAGGATGTACAAGCCGTAAATTATTCTCACTCCGCCAATGCTTTGAGGGGGTGTGGATTACTCATATTCTTTCATGTCTAAGGAATGAGAGCCTAAACACAGTTTTTGGACTATTTTCGGTTATGGGATCTGGATCAATAGTATTTCATAGTAGGGGCTCATATACTGAATTTGGATGTTGAGGACATATACGTTTTGACAGGATTGTCCAGGCAAGGGGCCACGGTATCACTATCCGTACCCAGGGGCAATGATCAGTCCAATGGGAACCTCATAGCACGTTTATGTACTCTAGGAATGTAGATGTTGGGTGGGAAAATTCCCATAAAAATGTGCAGGATCGTCCTTTAAGGACTGTACTGTTTACCATTGAGCGGGTGGTGGGCAGTAGAGCCCCACATTAGGCCAACAAGGCCCATATGCTATATTCCATTGAGTGTATGGCACCCACTATGTTCAATTGGTGTGAGGGGCTCCTCACAAACCTAAAGGAGCAACTGACTAAGTGTTGTAGAGGGGATTTGAAATAGTTTGGATATGGTTCCATTGTGGTCTCTTTCTTCCTAGAAAGGGTTCCACTTCTCCGTCCACAGGTTGAGCTCGATGATCTCGATCTTCGATATCCACGCATGGAGAGGTGGGTTGAGGTGATGTCCCACCATGGTGGTGGTGGGCCTATGATCACATATCGTTCAAACTTCTTCAGCTAGTTACACGGGAATCTTCTCATGGTTGAGGATTATGCTTAGGCAAGTGCAGATTTCAGAGGAGAACATGATTTAGCTCTTCCGGATGGAGATAAATGGGGAGAGATTGGTAAGAAAAATACTCTTTTGTTTTTATGTATTTTATGATTTTTAATTTTTTTTTTGTTGTTGTACTGATATGTCATATCTTGATTATATAGATATTGGCCCATCCAAACCGATGAGTTCCTCACCGATCGACAAGAGAGGAGTAGTTCAGGATATTGCAGCAGTCCATCAAGAGGTAGTGGAGGAGCTTGATGAACTGGACGAGAACATTCAGTTGTTGACCACTGATATCCCAGACATTTCCATAGACGATCTTCCTTGACACTACCAACATAGGACAGCTGGAGTCTCGGGACATTTTGGTCGGTTACTCCATAGGGTGGCTAGGGCCATTATATGCTATCATGAGCATCCTCACGGATAGGATGTATATATGATGATGTACTGAAATCCACAGGCTTCAAATTTTGTAGATGTGACCTACTAAAAGATTTGCATCCTCTCGTACATTGTATTCCTAGTTTGTTACTCACAACATGGAGGCTATTGAGAGGGGGAATCACCTACAATAACAAAAATGATTAAATTTATATGATCAATTATTAATTATTAAAGTAATTCATTAATAAAAAAATACATGTGCAATATTATTTACCTAGTGCACTAGTCAACATCTTTGGAATGGATGCCATGTGCTCCTCTTCTTGTAGAGGATCCTCAACTGCAAGCTCTGCCATTGCAACAACGTCATAATTTATAAGTACAGAATTGTAAATGTATAAGTACAAAATAAAAAAACTATGTGATTTTATAGTCATATTACCATTGTGGGCATGTGTAGAACCACCATGGGGATGCACGCCACTATCATGCAGCTATGCAAGCACACCATGTTATGGATGCACTCCATTATCATGGTGTTATTTTCCACTCATGGTCTCATTATCATTGTTGCTCCCCTACTTAAAACAAAGAAACATAATAATTTATGGACGATATAAAACATGAATTGATTTTACAAGTAATGAAGGGTTAAAATTCGATTGATTTTTATCTATTGTGTCTTGCAAAGTGGATCCTGGTATTTTCCCCATGCTTCTTTGGTATTCAACCATAGCTTGAAATCCAAAATTGAAACCAAGCCGACGATCTTCCTTTTTGGTTGCACTTCCAAACAAATCACCCTCCATTGCATAAGAGTATGACTAATACAAAATGAGAGATAAGTAACCAGGTGACCAAAAAATTTGGTCACCATAGCTTTTTCAAGGGATAAATGACCAAAATTGAGAAATTTTAAGTGAACTGACTAAAAATGACCAAGATAAATGACCAATTTGGTCATAGGATAAGAACTAAACTAAAAATGACCAAGATAAATTACCAATTTGGTCATGTGATAAGAACTAAACTAAAAATGACCAGGATAACTGACCAATTTGGTCAAGAGATAAGAACTAAACTAAAAATGACCACATAACAATTGGTCATTTTTAGTTGTGTCATTCTGGCAATGGAAAATTATAATCTTGATAATGAATTTGTACAATTTACTAAATTTTAACACTGCAGGTGGATTCGGAGACCCCCACTGCAGATGGATTCGGAGACCCCCCCCCACTGCAGATGGATTCGGAGACCCCCTAAAGGGGGTCTCCGAATCCATCTGCAGTGTTAAAATTTAGTAAATTGTAACATTAATAGTACACAAGTTGGATTATTTTTCAATACATATCTTCCAAGGGATCATTTCTTTGAGGCCATACCGATACCTATTGTGTTAGATGATAGGAGAATCATTGAGATGCTCATTTAGGGGTTTCTCTACTAATTAGTGCCTTGGGTGTGGTGAGTTGATATCTAGATAATACATCATTTCTTGCATATAGTTTATCAAGTGATAGATGAGCTCTTCTAGTACATGTGGTTAAGTCGATTCTTAGATTTTTTTGTCTTTCCCTTTTGGAATTGTCATGTCTTGAAGTTAGTGTCACTCCATTCAGCTTGTTGTACTGGTTGTGTTCATATTTTTTTTCAACAAAACCATCATCATTTGACCATCTTGGCAGTCTGTTAAAGTTTTGACAAGTTCATGTATTTTGTGTCATGTCAGCTAAAAAGTGTCAATTTCACAACCTCCATTAATTCTCCATATGCATTCATTCACCATGGTTCTCTTTGCACCTGAGTTCGAAAATCTTTAAATTCCCCGTGGGTCCCTCCCTTGCAAGAAATAGCCAATATCCTCCATTTTGAAGAAAAAATAATTCCTCCCTTTTTGTAAAAATACATTTGTTCCCATCTCCTTCAATAATAATAATAATAATAATACCCCCATAATCTCACCTAACCCCTTCTCCTTTCACATATAAAATAAATAAATTGTCAAAAACCTTTTTCACCTGTATATAATATTAATATATTGTATAATTATTCTATATATATTTATATAATTAATATATGACGTAACTAGTATTAACAAATTAAGAAAAAGAAGAATATAAACAAAACAAATGTAACAGATAGAGGGAAACTCAAAAAAAGTGAAAAGTGAATGAGCGGTAAATTAGAAAATAGATATCTTTTCACCCATATAGAATATTAATATATTGTATAGTTATTATATATATATTTATATAATTAATATATGACGTAACTAATATTAACAAATTAAGAAAAAGAAGAATATAACCAAAACAAATGTAACAAATAGAGGGAAACTAAAAAAAGTGAAAATAAATGAGCGGTAAATTAGAAAATAGATTGAGAGGGAAAATAAAAGAAAATAGGGCCTCCAATTTTTTCAACAATCTTTGGGGTGGGTTCAAAACCCTAGCTCAACTACTACAACACAATCATGCTTCAGGTAACAATTCCTACCCTTATCACTTTGCTTCCATTGTTTTTATGGGATTTCTCTCAGGTTTGAAGATGGGGATGTCATTTTCGGGTTCCATCAAGTCTCTGAATACGTTGTTGTTCCAGGAGGTGATCTTAGAAAACTTGATACCAGTGTTGCTAAACCGTCCGATTATTTGGGACTTTTGGGTACGTTTTTGGTTTTGAATATCAGAATTCCCTAATGCCATAGATTGTTACAGATAGCCATGGTTTTATTTGAAATTGAAGTTGAAATTAATAAGGCCTTTCAAGAAAACAAATGAATTTCTGGACAAGCTACAAACATTGGTCTCTATTGTTAGATGATGCAATGTTACCATGAGTGGACATATCATATATATTCTCTGTAATGAAATTTTTTGTTGAAAGGTTTTGCTCTGAACGGTACGGCTCGGCTAATGGAGACTGTTTATTTTGGGCAAATCAAGCTTTTCACTTGTTATTTTTTAAGCCATTGTAGTAAAGTAATGTATATTTCAATTCTTAGGATGTGTGAAATTTGATTGAGATAGGGGTGTCGGCCTTGACTGCATGGGTTGGTTTCACAAGCATTGCAAACCCTAATCCCGGGGATGAAGTATTTGTCTCGGCATCAGCAACTTAGTGGGAATGCTTGTTGGGAATCTCGCAAAAATCAAATGTTGTCGCGTTGTTGGCAACACATGTAGCGACAAGAAGGTGCTTCCTCCTCATTGTTTTCTTCTCTTCTCTTTAATTTTAGGCCCTTGTCCCAATAAATCTGGTCTAACCCATTAAAATTTTATTATATCCTGTTTCTCTTACATATTTTGACTATATTCAAATGTGATCCTAGGTTAATCTCTTGAAAGAAGAATATGGTTTTGATGATGCCTTCAATTACAAATCTGAGACGGATTGGGATGCAACTTTGACCAGGCAAGTGTTGAATGTATTTGTTTTTTTGGGTGAATATGGAGGTACATAATAACATAAGTAATGTGGTGCATTTAATGGTATATATATTGTATATGCTACAAGTGGAGAATATTTATCATGGAATCATAGCTATCATATAGAAACATTTTCAAATGGTATAGTTCTGTACAGATCATTTCATTTTATTGTCAAGATGACTTGGGATTAATTTTTCCAATCAAAATGACAAACACCAAAGGAGCAAATGTTTGAGAAATGGTTGGCCCATCAAAATCCCACCCTAATGGATTAAAGCGTTGTGTAATTAGCTACAATGAAGTCGTATATATGCGGATTCTCATAGAAAAAAGACGTAGTAAGCACCTTCTTTATCCTTACATTGTTAAGTAGTAGTAGTGGTGCATCAACAAAAACACACTTGGAACTTGGAGCGGCAACAACACCTAGAAACCTTGCTCCCATTCACTCATTGATAATCACCTATCTCACTAATGGAGAAATAGGTTTACAACGTCTCTGAGTATAGAGAGGTTCCGATTCAATTTTTTTGTCTCCCCTCAGTTTTGTCTCTGTATTTGTGTTCTTGGTTGGTCGTGTGTGGTTCTTGCATCTCGTTCAACTTCTCATTTAGATTTCGTTCAAATTTTTATTATGTTTTATATTTTTTCTTATCATTATGTTTCTTGCTTCATTTCTTGTATCGTTGTTCTTAAGTATCGCCGTGGTGGGAGGGTGTCTGGGTGGTGCGATTGGGTGTCCATGTCCGGGAGAGGTGTTGTTTCTGGTTTTTTAGGTACATATTGATGGATGGGTGGGAGTGACAAATTTATTGTTCTTGTTGTTTTTATTGTGGAATTTGATAAAGGGTATTCAAACTGTTTGCAAAATATATATTCCTAAAATTAATCAATATGTTATTTTCTGGATTGATTCAGAGATTTGACTGTTCAGATTGTAACTTCCAAAATTTGTTGAAAAACAATTAGAAATAGGGGATTGTTTGAGTGTGCATTATTCCTATGAAGAGAGGCTTGGAGACGCCATCTATTTCTGTATGTTTCCATCATACTAGAAAGGCGAGAAAAACACTGTTGCAATTAACTAGCTTTCCTTAACCTATGTCCATCTGATAAATGTGAAACCATTCTCCATCCGATGATGTATACTTCAGACAATTTACGGGTGGTAGCTGACTCAAGGATAAAACTAGTGGAAATTGAGAAAGATGTAGTTCCCTCAATATTTGGAAGAAAAGATAGCATAATGGTAGAGGTTGTAAAATCTCTAGAATATGCATATATGCTTATTTGAACAAGATTCTTAAAATTATTGTGCTGGAATGTGAGAACTGCTGTAGAACACAAGTGTCACAGTCAGATTACAAACATATTGTTTCTCATTGCAGGTTATATTTTGAGCATGCGCACTTAAAATCTTCTTGTCCAACGAGGAATCTATTTTGAGCATGGACACTTGACAACTTCTTATCCAACGAGGACTTGCAAGCACACCTAGTAGAGGGGTTTTGTGTCTGATCACACTGCATGGAACCTATAAAGGATAATGAGGGTCCTTAGCACGTTTGAAATGTCTATGTTACACCCTTTGAGGAGTAGGGATTCCATTGACCCAACAGTGGTAAAGGAGGTGCCTCCCACGTAGCCACCAGTCTACCTTGATGATATCGCCCAGAAGAGCATTAGATGACACAGAAGATGGTCCAATCGGATCGGGAAAGTGACCACCATATATAAAGCGCAATGATGGTTGAGCATGGGCACACATAAATAAAGTGGAAATAAGGTAAAGTAGGGGCGCAAATAGATAAAGCATGACAAACAGTATGCACGGTGAGTGCGACAAGAGAATATGAAAACACAACAATGCAGTTGAAAGCAATCCAAGTGGAGTATATTTTTTCATTGTAAACCTACACTTATTCAAATATAGGGAGGCGAGCTAGTTTTATTCAATTGTTGGGAAGAAAGGAACGCATGCACCGATACTCTTATGGAGGACCAAATAACCTAAATAGAGTCTGGTGCTAGTCATTCCATCACCGGGCCACAACTACTGAAGCGTTTTACTCTTTAACCCAATCCTCAGTTTCTCCATTTTAAGTGTTTCCATTTTCTGATAAAAGACAAGCAAGACCACCAAAGGCTCCATCTTTCTTATCAAAGCAGTCTGAAACTGCTGAGAAAGGATCAATTGAAATAAAAAATGAAAGGAAAGGATAAGTAGTTATTCAGACTGTATGGTCCTTCAATCCGGAAATTAGAAGATGGCTATCCATTCCTGAGCCCAGCTTTTAGACAAAATGTGGAGCGAAATTTGAATGGAGAAATTATGAAGACTCTTCTGATAAAATGACCACCCTGGTATAACCAAGTATAGCCGCAGCGAATGTAATTTTTAGCATTACATAATAAACATTTATTTATTTTATGTAAGTTAAAAAGACAACACAACAGAATGTAGCATTGTAATAAAAAAACCACACATTGTTTTGAAAAATAGCCAAAACATTATGATTTATGCCCAAATTACAAAAGATAAGATAAAGCTCACTACTTCTAAAAAAAGGGGGGAATCCCAATAATTAAAAAGAGATGGGCCTCACACTGCGAGACCTAAAAAATCCATGAGATAAGTTTGCTTTCCCATTTGATTTATGGACTCTATCAGTGACTCTCATATGGTTCGATTGGCCTCTAACGACCCATAGAAAGTAGAATGTAAAGAGACACCATTTTTATGCTGTTGTGGCATTCAACTGCACAATACAAACTATATTGTCCATGGGATTCGACCTCTTGACCTGCAACTTTCACACATATAATAGTATGCCATGACACTTTACAATTATCGTCCTTTGACCATGTACAAAGGAGAAGTAATAAAAGAGCTCAATATGGACTGTGGAACAGAGGGTTCCCTAGATCTTTATGGTCTTCTGTCCTTTGATCACCTCGTGGAACTGGGTGGTAACAGGTACCAACCAATGTAGCCTCCGTATTGCTATAATTTCGTTGATCGGTCGCACAAATGAGTGTTGGGGTGGACGAAAACTCTATTTATGTAAATTATACTATTGGTAGAGCAAGCTATAAATACATAAAAAAAATTGCAATTATTTTCAGTTTATAATAGTAATTATGTGAAAGGATACCAATTTAGGTGATGAATAAGAAAGTTATTTATATTTAGAATAATTGAATAGTCATTTATATTTGGAACAATAGGATTATGAAATAATCTTCTCTTTTTATTTAAATTTGATGATTTAAAAAATATTTAAATTTAAAATAAAATAAAAAAGTAAAAGTAAAATTTCAATATGCATAAAACTTGAATCATACTAAAATTTATTATACATAAATTTTTTATGAATTCAATTTAAATTTATTGTTAAAAAAATCTTACATATATTGAAAAGAATAGAATTATGTAATCATCTTTACCAGGGTTCGGCAGGGCATCGAGCCTAGCAAGAGGTAAAAGGCTTAATTGAAGGAAAGGAAAGAGTAAACGTAAGAGAAAGGATAGAAATACAAGTAGTTAGTTAGGCTTGGAACCTTCGCACCAATGAGAAGTAACCTGTACCGTCCCACCAAGGCTTCAACTCATAGTAAAGTTTCCCTTAAAGTAAGGGTCAATGGAGGATAAAATTCATCATACAGATCATTCATAAAGCTCTGTCACAGAAGTTTGCAAGAAAACCCAATCTAAACCCAAAACCACAACTTGACAAGATGCATTCCTATCAAGAGACTCTTGGAGACACCATCTAATTCTGTATGTTTCCATGTATTTGAATTTAAAGGATTTTACATATTTTTTTCTCTCATCTTGATTGATTGTTTGTGAGTTTTCTTGGGCAAGTTCAATGTAGTTTACTAATACTTTGTTATTAAGGAGATCGCATTCAATCCACACAGAGAGAATTTATCTGCATTAGGGGCAAGAATCTGGATCATTCACAATGCTAAATTGAAATAAAAAGAAAGTAGACTACAAACTGTTGAGAAGCTTAGCTGTGAGCTAGATGTCATTTTGAATTAGTTATGGTGTAAAGTTTGAAGATAAGTGTGCTTATTTACCCAGTACATGTTTTGTTGGAGGTTTGGAACAATGATATCATTTTGATTGAACTAGAGAGAAATTGTATGGGATTCTTTATTTACAGATACTAGTTAGATATTTGTATATCAGAAAGTTGCTAATTTTCTTGTGCTTGAATTACCGACTGATTTCTTTCAATAGAATTTAACTACTGGGAATTGTGTTTCTTTTCATATTGAAGGTGATTGAGTCTATGGAAATATATAATTCTGAAAATATCATATTAGAAGGATTCTATGTATATAAATTTGTTGTATTAGAGTTGTCCTTGCTATCAGGCATTCTATGAAATATTAACTAATTTACTGAAACAATTAAATAAGTGGTTTTCCAGAACTTAGAAGGTTAAAATACTTATCTATTGATTTAAGCCATTTGCAGCTAAATTGGACTACAAATCCATTTGAGGCGGACATTTTTTGTATGAGACGTTTGTCAAACATCATATTTTGTATACCTTATATCCGACTTGCACAAGATGTTAGTTCAATGGTCTGTTTGAATATTAGTTCTTTATGCTTCTTGATGCCTTCATTAATTTAAATTCCACCAAGGTTTGTGGACAGGGGATGAGATACAGGGATGGTGCAGAGGACTGCATCATTTAAAACCACATACATTTGTACATATATAGTGAAAATTACATTCATAAGTCAGTTAGTAGATAATGATTCAATAAACTTGAAATAGGTGAAACATTGCTTTTATCATCAGAGGTTACTGGAATTCAATTACGCCAAAGAAGGTAGACATACCAGCAGGAACTGCCCTTTGATGAGGGTACTTCCATGAAGAGGGTTCGATTGTAGAAGTATCCAGTGCAAGACTCTGTTGTTGAACATCAACAAGATGGTTACATTGCTTGCCCCAACAATGATTATGCCTATGATGTACAAGATAAATTTATCTTACTTGACAATTTTAATGGGAAAAATCATAATTCAAATGTACATATTTGAACTGAACTTACTATACAACTGCATTCTTGATTTTTGAGAAATTTTGGCAAAAGAATGTTATCATTAACATGACCATTTTTAGTGACTAATATTGTGTAATCTTTGTTTCTTACCTAGGTATGTGACCCTTTTCCAGAATTTGGCAAGATGGTGTTAATTGTTGGAAATTTTATTCTCATATCAATCCATAAGGAATTATATTTAAGGGTTCTAGCTCAATGGTAGAGCACCTTCCTTATAGGCAGTAGGTTGGTGGTTTGATTCCTCTGTGCCCTATATATATTTTGAAACCACTAAAAAGAGATAAATGACTAAAAAAATGACCAAAATTTGCATATAAATGACCACCAGTACAACATGAGAGATAAGTGACCAAAATATGCATATAAATGATGACTTTTGAGTTGGCGATCGCTGGTAGCAAATTAGTGGCCATTTATCACGTGACAAAAAATGTGGTCATTAATTGTGACAATTAATGACCAAATATATGACTACAAGATAAGCTATCAATGACCAAGATAAATATGACCACATTTTTTATCGCGTGATAAATGACCGTTAATTTGCTACCAGTGGTCACCAACTCAAAAGTGATCATTTATATGTGGATTTTGGTCTTTTTTTGGTCATTTATCTCTCATTTTGTACTAGTGTATGGATTTTTCTTATTGGTTCGTGCAACTAAACATAAGTTGGATGGCCATATGAATGATATTGTTTACATATTTTGTTACACACAATTATTTCTTTTAACTTCATATAGCCACCCTGTCCAAGTTTTTGTTGACCATATTTCTCAAGCCTTGCCTTGGTGTTTTTCGAAGTTCCAGGGAGCATGTGAAAATTTTCAAATGTGTTATATATCACAATTTTATTTAAAACTAAATAAAATTCAAAATGCAATGTACCTTGCTGAACCAAGTGGTGTTTTTCCTTCTTTTTCATTTTCTTCTCCTCTTCATCCTAGATTAGGGACTTCCACTCCCTATCAGGAATCATGGGTGGATGCTCATACTTAGGGTTCTTTTGCAATTGCACCCTATACATTTCCCTCGCAACTTGTAAATATGGCTAGTCGGTGCTACAGTGAATCTGCTTCTATTGAAGGTATATGCCCCAAACAAACCTTCAAAGTAGTTTGCAAGTGTTTTTTTCAAGTTGCAATTTTGGGAATTCCACCTTGTGCATATGGTGGGCCCAAACAACTTCAATTCCTTGTCATTCATGTATTTATAAAAAAAATTGTTTCTTTCCTGTGGAATGATATCACCATTAATTTAAAATAATAATCTAGAATATGTATGTTTGAGATATATAACATGAAACAATTAAAACATTCAAAAATACCTGATATTTTTGTTTCATGATTGGAACAAGGTGCTCATTCATCAAAACTTTTCATGGATGTGTCTTCACACTGGGAACACATGATGATACAGGATATGAACGTATAAGCACATCAACAAGTTCGCCTCTGTCATCATTTCCAAGGCCTAGCTATGTGATATCCTCAAGGTGCATGTCATGGGGCCCTAAAGAGGTAGTCTTGTCCTAAGTATGGGGACTATTGGTGAGAGGTGGATAGGAGAATAGCCTCATGGGTACATGTTGGATCGTGAATGGATGTTGTGGCATCTATGCATCATTTATACCAACATTGGGCTCAAGGGTTGGCACTTGCAAGTGAGGTGTAAAAAATCCTCTATAAGAAAGAAAATGTTATTTTGTTTAGATAATTTAAAAGTAAGAAAACCAAACATCATATTTTAACACATGTCATAAATAATCTCTTTGAAATATGGTGCTTACCTTATATCTCTATATATATTTCATCAACTTGTTGACCTTTTCTCTGGTCTCAGGAATTTGTTCATCACAAAGCAAACAAAGAAGTTCTTTGTTCAATTTTACGATAGCCTTTTTTACTAAATCAATCAAGTCAAGTGAAGAGTATAACTCCTCATAATCAAGCACATCATCATCATCATGGTTGGTGGACTACATATTTCAACAAAAAATAATAATTCAATTATATAAACAATAATAAATTTCACATTAAATGGAACTTGAAATTGTTAATGGTCGTTTACCTGTTCTAGGGCTGGTGCTTTCCCACGATCATCCTGCCACATTATAATATAATTATAACCATGAAATATTAAAACAAATGTTAACGATTAAAAATATAATGCATTAATGAGAGGTTGGTTAAAGTGCTATAACATAATTAGTACCCGCACAATTTTAGTTATTGTATCTATCTAATTCAAATATTAATCCACTAATAAAGGGTGAAAACATGAAGTGGGATAACTATTTTTCTTGTTTTTTGGAAAATCAAATTGCAAAATTTTATGTTTTTCAATTTCTACCCCTTTAAACCCATACATCCCTTAGGAATTTCACCTTGAAGTAAACACAAATGTTTTAGAGAATTGAATTAGATTCGTACTTGTATTTTTAAAAAAAATTATGGACATATCGTGGGACAAATTTGGTGCTCACCAACAACACATACTTGAAAATTTTAAGTACGGATACTGAGTGACCTGCGTGAGCACTAGTTTTTTGAGAGATAGTTATTCATTTTAGGGAAAACAATATGTGATCATAATATACACACACTGCACTTTTTCATGGTCTATATTTTGAGGTATTTTAGACTTAAGAACATTTTTTTATTATTTTTTGAAATAGCACATGTTCAAAAAATGGTGCATTATCGACACATGTTGGTGAGACTCGACTATCTTTTTATTGTGACTATTGTTGAAAAAACTAAAAGTACACTTTCGAAGAGGACATGACAAGGAATATCTCTGTGAAGATTTCAAATTTTTTGGTGGTGTCTTTGTTAAGATATTGAATTTTCATTATGACTAATTTTCAACTCCTTAATGTTTTAAATGATAGAGTTTGGAAAAAAATATATATCAATCTTTAATTAAATTAAAAAAATATATATACCATGATAAAGTAGATTCAAAGTTAAATCTACTAGTATAAACTCTGACAGATAACTCTATGATTTTGCATGGTTTAGAGCCTGCCAAAGTCATAAGTTCCTATAAACTGTAGAAATGCTCGCTAGTTTTGTTGACCAAAAACTCTTGGGAGAGAAAAACTATTTCTTGAGAGTTTGTTTAAACTCTCGGGAAATATATTTTCCACCCAAAAAGTAACCCTGGGTGAAATAAATAACTCCACCCAAACTCTTGCCTAATATTTTATTTTAAATTCTCAAACGAGAGTTTGAGCACACAACACCCCGAGAATACTTTTTGAGTCAACACATTAAATTCCAAAGATCCTGGCCAACATATGGTAATATTATTAAACTATCACTCTAGAGATCTATATATAGACTCTCATGCAAGACATTTTAAACATAAATCAAAAGCAGTTCGACTATATTGGTTCAAGTCAAGTGTGAGTCAAGGGAAAATACAGTGCGAATCTTGTTGAAAGCGTGAAAATATGAAAAATAAGTTTGGGTAATTTTTTCTTACTTGTGGATATTTTTTGTTATTTATGAAATAAGTTTGGCATATTCCTGCATTTTTAAAAGGAACATATTGTCAATTTGGTTTTGGCATATTCCTGTTTTTTTATAAGGAACATACTGTCAATTTGGTTTTGGCATATTATTGTTTTTATAAAGAACATACTGTCAATGTAGTTTTGTCATATTACATTTTTTCATAAATGGCATATTCTAAATTTGGTTTTAACATATCACTATTTTTTATAAAGGGCATATTGTGAATTTCGTTTTGGCATATTACTCCTTATAGATAAAGGACGGATTTTGAAATTGGATTTGTGTATACATATGATATTTTATTTTCTTCAAAGGGCCACATTGTGATTTGTGTTTAGCATATAATTACATTTTTTTAAGGAAAAATGAATTATATTGTGATTTCAGTCAAGACTTGTGAAATTTGTCTCTATCTTACTGTACTTCTTTTTCCAAGAAAAATAGGAATATTGCAAAAAATTTCAAATAAAAAATGGATATTGCAATTTGCTTCAAATCACTTATGTAATGCTTTTTGGCATATTGCAATTTGACTCTTAAATATTGCATTTTGTTTCATTAATTGTACAATTTTATAGCCATTTTATTATTATATGATTTCAGGTTTTTGGTATTGGATTTTAGGTTTTTTATTATTTCAACATGGGAAGCCAAAGGAATTTTAAAAGAAATTATGGCCGCATCAGAACTAATCGAGAGGCAAGGAAAGAGCAAGAATGTGAAATCATGAGAAAGTTAAAAGAAAAAAGAAAAAATGCACAAAATGTGGAGGCACATGTGGTGACAAAGAAATATAAAATGTCGAGGAACACATTCCTAAAATAAAGGAAGAAGATGGAGGTGACGAGGAAATGATAAGTGTCGAAGGAACGATGGGAAGTGTTGATATTGACATCATGATTGGTGAGTAAAGAATATTTCAAGTTTAAATAGTTATTTAATTTTTATATATTTGATTTGAAGTTCACATTATTTTAAAATTATATATATATATAGGAAGTTCAATTTATAAATTTATATACTTTTATGCAGGGTCAACATCTAACTCACAACAAGTCTGTACCACACCTATCAATTCACAGAGATTAATTGGAAGTTGTAGCAATATTTCTATTGATGACCATTTTTTTAAGAATGTGGATTCAATTAAAATTGAAGAATTGGGACCACCAAAGCAGGATCATACAATTCGGTATAGAGCAAAATAAATCACGAAAAAATATATTGAAGGTAATTCTATCATAGCACGGGCTCAATAGTTACATAGATTGCTGAAGCAGAAATGTGTAAGAGATGCGGTTATATTATTGGGCATTAAAAGTATCAAAGAGGTTAAAACAAATGACATGGTATCAAAAAATGTTACTGCCACCCTTGCCAAAAGGTGATCTCATGTTGAAAAGGATGCTCATAGAGCATTGCTAACATGTGTTGTTGCAAAAAGAACTGGCTCGAGTCGGTTGATGGCAATGACTACAAAAATATTAAACACATCAATAAACTTTTTATTTAAGTATAAAAAATTTAGGATTCAATTAGATGAGAATGATGAATTTGCATGTTGGGATGTTATATGTAGGAAACATTATCATGATATACTTCCAGATAATGTGAGGGATAGGGTCAAATTGTAACTGTATTTGAACTCTCGTGTGTTACCAAATGAAAAGGACATTGTGCGGTGCTGAATATATAAAGGAGTTTTTGAAACTCATGCCAAACATATAGAAGAGGTCACTCAAGTGGAAATGTTCAACAATTTTATGGAGAGTAATGTTGATGTCAAAATTTCCCTTAGCACATTTGTCAAACTTAAACCATGGTATGTCAGTCCCATCACTGTTCGGGACACATGTTGTTGTTGGTACCATGTAGAATTTCAATTATATTATGAGACTTTTGTAAATTTTGGCACACAATATTGGCCAAATGATCCCCCTCCTTCGAGTGTTCATGAATTTGTCTCCAAATTATTATGTGCACGAGATAATGATCAAGTATTTTATAAGAAAGAATGTGTCAGTGGTAGAAAATGCAATGAATGTGCTAATTTGGCACTTTTTGATGTTAAATATCCCATTGATCAAAATGATCCTCGACTATCAAATGTCACTGTGAAATGGAAGAGATATGGATATGTTTAGTACAGACTTGTTACAGATTCAACGAAAACATCCAAAAAAATTGATTTACTTGAAGCTGATATTTTAGTGACATATTTTATGGAAAAGTTTGGGGAGAAAACATATAGAGATATTAATCACTCCCACACAACACGATGGACAAGATGTTCAGTTCAAACAATGATGAGATGTATTTCCAAATGGAGCAATAGTATCAGTGGTTGATTTCACTGAGAATTACACTTTCACACCACAAAAAGAAATACAAAGTGAATATTATCATTCAGACCAAGTGTCTATACTTGTGCACATTTTGTATAGACATTTAGAGCTCGATGTTGATGGTATTGATAGCAATGAAAATGATTGTGAAGTGATTAAAGAGTGTCATTTCTACATTAGTGAGGACCATACACATGATACATTTTTGTTCAACATTTCTTTAATATGCTTTATAAATAATTATCAAGATGAGGAGTGACTTTTAAAGAACATTGGGTGTGGTCTGATGGTTGTGCTGGCCAGTGGATAGATAAGGAGAGAAACTACCTAATTGGTCCACCTTTTCATAATAACTTAATTTGACATTGTTCTATAACTACTCAGACTCATCAAAATTAACCATGCAAAAAATAAACTATTGGGACAGATTTAACATAAAGTCCAAACTATTCAGCCTCATAAAACTTAACCATGCAAAAAATAAACTATCAGGAAATATTTAACATAGAGCTCAAACTATTCAGCCTCATAAAACTTAACCATGCAAAAAATAAACTATCAAGACAAATTTAACATAAACTCCAAACTTTTCAAGACTACATCATATCAATCCAGTCCCAACAAAAAAATGATGATTGTCTAATCATAAATTTAAATATATACACATGTCATAAATAAAATTCTAGATTCATGCCACCATAAATCTGTATAGACCTCTAGGAGTGCTTACATCCCTGTACAAACTCTTCTATAAATATGAAATCGAACCTCATCCAAATCCCAAATACTCCATGCAATTAAAACAAAAGTTGAATTGAGTTCCATGCAAATGTTTTGGAACTTGTAATTTTTACTCAATGGCATGCCCATCTCCAATTTATAGTATGCCACTACTGTTGGAATCTTATTAATACCGAGAGGGGGGTGAATCAATATTACCGCAGTTATGAATAATTTTTACTTCATATTAGATTTAACTTGATCTTAAATTATGCATTAACATAAACATAATTATTCATCCAAATATGCGCAAAATACAAAACACAAATATTTTTACGTGGAAACCCAAATGGGAGAAAACCATAGAATGATCTCTTATAATATGAAGATTACATTCATGGAAGCACCAAATTCTGAAGTTCTCTTACACCAAATGGAAGGAGGCACCGACCTGAAGGAAGCACTGACACCCTGATTTACCAGCTTCAACTAGAAGGAGGCACCAACCCCTTGCTCCTTGCCCCGTCCTACCACGCTAGAATTAAAGTAGAATATATTTCTTTGTTGTTCTACTATTCCATGCACTCTTCTGATAATATGATGTTCATTCTGTTGTGCATAACGTTTGTATCCTTGATATATTGGAATCACTTATATGTATCACGAACTTCACTTGAATACATCAACCTTATATACTTGACTTCATACTTCACAAACTGTGTATTGCTTCATCATATTCTACAGCATGCGGTCAGGTTCAATATTCCATTTTGTTTATGTGCATCTTCAACTTAAACTGATACTGCACATCTTCTGATGAGTTGTTGTTCTGAATTCGCACATCAATATCAAATTAGTCTATACACCTTTTATGATTTTTCTGTTCTGTCTTGGTGCAACAATATTTAGATAATTTGTGACCTTTTTTGCATCATCTGTGATATGTCCTTTATATTTTATAAACTTGTCTCAGATCATCCTTATCATAATGTGCATCCTTTACTATGCAACAACTCTGTCTTGGCACAACAAATAAACTACTTCACTTCATAAATCGCTATTTATACTTCAAATATGTATTTACGCATCTATCTTAGTTCATTTGTGACTTTCTGTGTACTATATGGGATACTGTCATTCTGGTCTCATGCACTTGTGCATCCTATGTAGTTTTGCTTTTCTATCGTCGCGCATCTTTCACAGATAAACTACATCATCCTACGCACCATCAATAACTTTGTTTTCCTGTTTGTGCGCACTCGACTCTCTGCTAGATCGTGTTGTTTTGGTTCCATGAGCCTTTGATACCCAAAATAAGAATCATGCTAAATTTGTATCTTCCAATCTTGAGCTCACAATCTTACTTCAATTCTGCAACTTGGCTTCTTGTTTATACTTGTCTTGCATGGATGGTATGTACACAAGTTGGTTGTGGCTTCCCTTCTTCCTTGCTTCACAGTTCATGCTTCCACCACCTATCATGTTCCACGTCATTGAGGTGTCATCTCTTTGTGGGTCTTGCGCATACTTTTTCATTTACTTAGTGGGATGTGATTCCTTGCAGTGTGGTCTTTTTCCCTTGATATACCATCGCTTGTGGGACTTGCACACTTGAATTCTACAATCGCTACTTTCTTTTGGTACTCTTGTGTGCTTCAACAACTTGAATGCTTCTTCCAATTGGTGAATCTTGTGTTTTTTCAATACTTCCTTACATCTTTAACTGTTTCTTGTTCCAAGTCTCTTTCGTACTCCGAAACCTTGTACATCCATCTCTTTGTATTTTTCATTTGAAGTAGTATGACTAGGTGGACTTGATACCTACAACTGTACCATATGTACTAAATGTATTCCTTATGTACTTCTTCAAACTAGATTTCATATACTTATTTAAACTAGCACAACTAGATATACTTATTCAAAGTGGATTTCATATATTTCTTCAAACTGACACATAAATGTTGAATCCTCTTTGACATCAGTTGACATAGATTACAACCAAATTTCAGCACTCTCCCCCTTTGGCATTGATGTCAACACCTCATGAAGTTGTGCATAATCATATCATGAAGTTGTGTGCTTCATTTGTGTTGGTCGCAGTACTCCCCCTATGTTCTTTCCAGTTTAAGTCTTGGATCATCTCTACATTCTAATTTCAATGCTCTTCCCTGTGATTTCTAAGTGGATTGCATGCTTCATGATCTTTTTCAATTGTTTTTTATCTCTTTGCTGACCGCATGCTTCATGATCTTTCTCCCCAACTGACATCAATAGAAAAGAGGTTCCATTACTACGCAATTATAGGTTCTCCTTTATTCAGTTTTTTGTTAGCCTCATAAATATGCTTCCTTGAATTACTCCCCCTATCTTCATGCTCCATTCTTTGGCTGGGGTTTCTACGCAAATCTTAGTTACCTTGCAATCTGTACATTGTTTCTGTAGCTGTCTCGGATATGCTCCCCCTATACAATTGCTATTTTCCTTCTATCTTGATATTATTTTCCTACCATACCAATCATCAATCACATTGCTTCATTTATTGCATAGTCTTTCATATCATCTTCCTATTGTATTCATTGCGCATTATAGAGTTACATCTGCTTCTGGTTTTGCATTGTCTTCCATGACAATTTATTCCAGTGCCTAACTATTCCTTTTTTCGCATTTACTGCGATGTGACCAATCATCGTTTCCTTTTTCTATCTCATCACGACAAACAAATATTTTTTCACGCATTTCCATATGTCATCCAACTTGGAAATAAAGTGATGTGACAAACAATTCATGTGGAAACTTTGACGTGTCACATTCATACTCGATCCTTTTGAGCGACATCATTCCCGTCGCACAGAACAATGAATTACATTTTTTATTTTTGTCCTCTTTCCCAAATGCATTAACTTGTGCAATAAATTGTGACGTCTACATAACCAACATCGAATCGCACGAACATGAATGTGCTTTACTCCCTATCTCTTCAACCTAATTTTTGCGTGCACAAAGAACTTCCTTCCCATTCTATAAGAGAGTTGTGAATTTCCTGGTTCATCAACCTTGTTCTTTTACTGTCTAGCTTGCTCTGCTTCTTGTTTCCTCTACAATTCTTATCTTCTTCCATTATGTCATCCTTCTTCCAAATATTTAATGACTCACTTGATGGAATTCACATGGCGGTTCAGTCATAGCAAGTAGAGTTCACTCAACTAAGAGTGGACATAGGTGTTTATCAATCCCAATTCAAGGAGTCTGAGTTCAAACATTGGTACACTCAATCGTTAGTCAATCATAGCAATGCAGAGGGATTATCCAGTCTGGGCAGGTGAGTTGACTTTATGAAATAGCGACAACAATGCATTCTTGACATGCTGGACCTAATTCGAACTGAACCGCCTGCTACACATGCATCATCTTCAACTCTACATCTTTGTCTTTTGCGTCCATCCTCTGAATTCAATGAGCCATTTCCAATGGATTTGGAGCTTTGTAATGTCCCCTTCTACCCTTTTAAATGCAGGGAAGGAAACAATAACAACACACCGGGATTTTTGCAAACTCAGCCTCATTCATTACTAAGAAATGCATGGATAATTTAAAACTTCTTGTGTGCAGACTCATACTTCAAATAAACACAGCGGAATAAATATATTAGCAAACACACAAAAAGTAATGCCTAACATATATATATATATATATATATATATCACAGCAGAGGGTGATTCAGCATATAGAGACTCAATCGCGTTACAATGCCATGTATAGACTCCAAATTAAGATAATCAATTCATTTCATTAAACATGGACAATTTAACATATCGTAGAATTCAAAATGCAAATAATTTGTAATACACGGAACACTTATCTTGAAAAGTAGATGCCCAACGACTGGCTACATGAGAGCAACGTTCCACCCAACCATAGATCTCTGTCCAGCCTGTATTCTTTCAGCTGAGAGATCACCCCCGAGCTGGGCTGTGTATCCACCAGGGAGGAACTAGACGGCTCACTCACAGTCAAGGTTTCACTCAAGCAGCCATACTAAGCCAACATACATTTGGGTTTTTCAAGCATGTAATAGGAGATGGAGGAGGATGCTAGTACACTGAGCTCAAACCCAGAGCCACATGCACTTCAAGCTGGACTCAGCAATCCCATCCTCTGTTCATACATCCACAACTGGATTTCTCACAACTCTGTCACAAATAACCCCAAATCAGTCACTGATTTTCTGGGCTATCCAAACTGGGTTTTCCCATGGATTTTGGGGTAGCCAATGCTCCCAAATTCGCCCCAAGGCTCATACCAACGGATCCTCCATTGGATTTCACTGTCCAATACCCAATCTGGGCGTTTTTGGCTTCCCAAAACGTGGGTTCATTCCAAGTCGCGATTTCTGGTTTTCTCCCTCATTGGAGCTCGATTTTGGGTGGAGAATGATGTTGGGTTGTTTCACCATGGAATGGGGATGAGAATGAAGCCACCTCCCATGAGGTAGAGTGACTTGTGGGACAAGTAAATAGAGCCCATACCTTCCCATACAAATTTATGGGTTGCCCATTCCCCATTAAAGCCATGGGATGATATCTCAACCACTTTCTTACAACAGGAATAAATGTCATCTAGAAAGTCAAATGGGTTCTCATAATGACATATGGAAACCTATGGTTCACTCCCATAGCCCCCTCACCACTCCCTAGTGGATACACGTGGCCCCTTCTCATTCGTTGCCTCCATAGCCAGTCTTGGAATTTTATATTGCATGATGTTTATTTACATCCTATTACAATTTCCATGGCTTAAGAGCATATGGTATCAAAATATCAAATACTTGCCCTTTAATCAAAATTCAGGCTTTCACTAGCGGGTCCTTGGCCTTGAGCTCCACGCTAGGAAAACATACATCACATGTACACATTATTTACATTAAAGGCTAATATATCCTAAGGGTCGAATTGGGGGTATTACAAGCTTCGTCTTGCACAACAAAAATCCATCCATGACGCAAAATTAGACCTTGAGCTGTGACTCTAAACTAACCTTGTAGTTCTCAATTTTGCTTGATGCGGCTTTCATTGTTGTTTTTGAACTTCAATTGTTTTTTGGTCTTGACATGATGCCTTCTTTGTACTTCAATTATGTCCTCAACAACAGAGGACTCATGCAATTTTGTAACAACACAACACTGCTGAAGGTAAATTGCATAAAAGAAAGACAACATATGAAGAGCAACGAGACAACACATGTGATCTCACATTAAAAATGAAGAAATCTTAATTTACATCACAAGAATCAATGACAAATCATGAAAGCATCATATTACAAAGTCAAAACTAACTTCTACAATCTTCTCATAATCTATGATCTAATCTACTCTCTATCTCCTCCCAAAATGAAGAGAGAGCACTCTCTTTTATACATGAATTTCTTTGAGAAGAAGATAACCATCTCATAATGACATATCCACTATTCCCTCAACCACTCTCAACTACTTTCCTATTATGACAAAATATGATCCCTTCAAATCCTCCACATGTCTCTCACAAATTCTCCACATGTTTCTCATACATCCTAGATAAGATATTCCAACCAAATCTCCATGATCTTCTCCTTGGAATATTCTTTGAATAACTATCTCCTTGAAATGGTGGAGGATATATTCGAGGAGTCTTTCTTTGAATTGATCCTTCCATATTCCTACACATTACAAAGCTCATCCATACTTGAGATAATTGTGAAAAACATGTTATTTTTCAATATTTAATCATAAATTCACTTATAATACTAAAATGAATAAAGTGGAAAATAATAAGATGAAACTCAAGTATATGTATAGAAATGGTATGATGAAAGGTTAATGGGATGATGAAATGTGAGGAATAGTAGAAGGTAAGTGGATAAAAATATGACGTTTATGAGTCCCAACACTTGGTTTGTCAGCTTCTTCCACACATGATTGAGGAGTTTTCCTCACCCACATCTTCATGTGTACACTTCCATTTTGATTATGCGCATGATTGTCTTCCCTTTTGGTCCTAGTATTGCGATGTAGAATATTTCTCTCTGGATAATTTGATGTTCTTCGACAATACATGGCCTTGTGTCCAAATCCATCACAAGCATAACATCTCATATTCTGACAATAATTTGCAATATGACCAATGTAATTTTGAACTTTGGTTGTCATTGATGTTGACTAATATCAAAGAGGATTCAGTATTCATGTGCCAGTTTGAAGAAGTATATGGAATTCATTTTAAATAAGTATATCCAAAAGTACATCAAGCATATCATTGAGTAAATATGGTACATGCGCAAGTCCCAAGTCCACCTAGTCATGCTACCTTAAGGCTAAGTCAAAAGAATTGGTTGGACAAGGTTCGGGAGTGCACAAAAGGATTGAGAAAAAGAAGTGGTCAATAAATTATGCAAGCCTTATAAGTGCACAAGATACACCAATCATAAGAAGCATACAAAGTTCGTGAAGCACGCAAAAGTACCAAGAAGAAAGTCATAGTTGAATAAGTCAAGTGCGTGAGTCCCACAAACGACAGAATATTAATGGAGAAAGACCAAACTGCAAGGGCGCAAGTCCCACTAGACAAAGGAGAAAGTGTGCACAAGACCCACAAACAATGACAACTAAGTGGTGCAGAAGGTGACAAGTGGTGGAAGCATAAATTAATTAGAACTGTGAAGCAAGGAATAAGGGATGTTGCGACCAACTTGTGGACATCGCCATCCACACAGAACTAGTATAAATAATAAGTCGAGTTGGAGAGTTGAAGTAAGCTTGGAAGTTCTAAAGTGAAAGTTGGAATATACAGATTTATCAAGCTTCTAATTATCAGGGCATCAAGGGCTAGTGGTACCAGAACAACATGATCTAGCAAAGAGCCGAGCGTGCACAAGCAGAGGAATGGAATAGTTGATGGTGCATAGAATGATGCAAGTTTATCTGTGACAGTTGCACAAAGATAGAAAGGAATATCTAAAGAAGATGTGCAAGTGCGCGAGAACATAATGACAGTATTGCAGACAACATGCATAAATTCACAGATGATCTAAGATAGAAACGCAAAGATAGATTTGAAGTATATATTTTGTTGCACAAAGTGAAGAAGTTTATATGATGCACTAAGAAATAATTGCAGCATGGAAAGGATGTATTATGATAAGGATGATATGATACAAGTGCGCTAAACTGAAAGTTCAAATCATGCACAGAATGTTGCAGATGATCTAAAAGTTGTTGCACCAAGACAAAATGGAAATATCTCAGAAGGTGCACAGAATTATCTAGTACTGATGCACGAAGTCAGAACAATAGCTTATCAGAAGATGAGCAGTATTGGTTGAAGTTGCAAAAGCACAGAAACAAAATGACATATTGAACCAGAGCACAGACTGCAAAATATGATGAAGCAACACATAGTTTGTGAAGTGCAAAGTCAAGTGTAATGTGGTGAAGTGATAATTTAAGTGTGAAGTCAGGTGATGTATGCAATATTACAGTGACAAAAAAATAACAACATACAAAAAGTGCGCACAGAAGAACGGACAATAGTCAATCTAAAGAGTGCATGGATCAGAAGAACAAGTAAAGTAATATATTCTTATTTTATATCAGGCGGTAGGACATGGCAATGAGTAGGGGATTATAGCTTCCTTCCAGTTGGATATGGTAAATTAGGGAGTATGTGCTTCCTTCAGGTCGGTTCCTGTAAAACCAGGGGGTTGATGCCTCCAACCAGTTGGTGCTGGAGAACTTAGGAAGTTGATTCTTCCTCGAATGTAATCTTTTATTTTAAGAGATAATTATGTTTTTTTCTCCTGTTAGGTTTTCCACATAAAAATGTGTGTTCTTTGTATTGTGCTCATGTGATGCTGAATTTTTTTATTTATGGTGGATGCATAATTAAAGTTCAAATTAATCAATTAAGAAGTTAAAAATTGTTCATAACTACACTAATACTAATACACCCCCCCTCTTAGTATTAAATAGATTCCAACATGTATATTCACCTTTCCCACTTTATTCTTTTAATCCTTCTTCTGGTAGAGTAACAAAAATAGTTGTAGTCATTGAAATAATTATCATACATGAATTCCTTCATTTGATTTGGACGGTGCTTATAGTCGAGGACCTTCCTAGATGTTTCGTGGTATCCAAGTATTGACTTGTTTACTAGCGACCCTTAATCATTCTTATTCAAGATACATGTGTCTCCTTTGAATTTATTCTTCATTTATTCTTAAATGCAAGCCTTGTCACTTTCTGAAAGTGCACAGTTCGAGGTATCACTTATGATGTGATATTGAACATGTTTCTTCCCTTTTATCTTAGTCATTTTTTCTTCCAAATGATAAACCTATTTAATCTCATGTTCAAGCTGACTTGTTAGCAATTTAATTTTTTGCACTGCTTCTTCCAAATATGTCTTCAATACTACCTTTTTTTCTTCAAGCATTTTGATCTTGTTTACTGCGCAATTCAGTTGTTTCTCACAGTTCATTACTTTTTCACTAACCTAGTTTTCAAGAGATTCCTGAATCACCTTAGCTTTATTGTCTTGTTCTTCATACTTTGACAGTTGGTCCTACAAGATTTTATTATTTCTTATTGAATTATTCAATTCATTTAAGGAACTAAGCAAATCACCTTCCCAACCAACCTTTGCAATTTCTTTTTCTTTAGATTGACTGTCAGATTTAACTTCTGCAACAGGATTTGAAGGTGTATTGAACAATCCACTAAATAAACACTTATCTAGTGCACCCAATTGACTTTTCACAACTGATGTGTTCTTTTTGACATATGGACAACTCTTCTTCTTTTCCTCATTGTTTTAATCTTCCAAAAAGGCCATGAAAATTACTTATTTTGGCTTATTATCACAATCACTTTCTTTATATAAATTGATGTCTTCCTCAGTATACAGACTCTTCCTCTGTTTTGGAACTTTCTTCCTATTCTCAAATATGTCCTGAGTGTGTCGTATCCTTCGTTCATGGGAACTAGCTTCTTCCTCACTATCACTATCTCCATCTTCCTTTTATGGACACTTTGAAGCAAAGTGTCCTATCCCTCCACATCTGAAACATTTGAAAAGAAATTTATTCTTATACCTACCACGTCCTCTTTTCATATTTATTAAAAAAATTATTCTTCCTCATCTGATTCATCACAAGAGCCTTTGTCATGCTCATTATTCTATTTCTTGGTAGCTTTAAAAGGACCTTATTTTCTACTGGGATTTTCTTTCTCTGTTCTCATCTTTTACACAGAAATCTTCCACCTTGTGAGCATCAGCATTCTTTGGCCTGTAGGATCCATTCCAGTGACTCAGATCCATTTTTAGTTTTCTCCAATACAGAAATGGCAACTCCACTAGGGAAAACATCCATGTTTGGGAAAAAAATTTAGCATTAGTCCATTATTAGAGTTGTTGTTTATCGAAGCTCTGTGTCACTAATTGGCCGTTAAAATACACTGTAGAAAACTTGCCTTTTCTGAGCCTCTGGACTCTTTATTTGACCATTTTATTTTCCTCGCCCACGGGCTGGCTTAGTTCTTCCCGCATATACCCGCCTCTGTTTACTCTACTGATCGCGGGTACCCACAGAATTTCCTTTGACAGTAGCATGTAACTCCAGATTTTATTGGTTTATGGCTATTGGTTGTTGCTAGGTGAGTTTGGCTGGTTCTTGAGTCTTTGTTGGCCTCTCTCTTGACTGTTTCATGCCTTGGTTGTGACCAGCTCTCTTTGTTTCTCTTGGTTGAGCCTTCTTGGTTTTTTACCAATCTTTGGTTTTAGCCTCTTGGTTTCTTCCTTTTGAGCTCTTTTTCTTTGGATGAGTCTTGCTGTTTAAGATCTGCTGGGTTGTCTTAGTGATCTTCTCGACACTTCAGTGACTGAATAGTAGGATTTTGCTTGCATTTTTTCATTTCATTTATATTGAAAAAATACAAAAATATTCATTTAGTTCTTTGCATTTTCCTTCTCATTTATAAGCGAAAATACAAAAATATTTTACTTTCATGTACTACATCTTGCATTGAGTGCTTGTTGCTTTCATCTTAGGTTTTTCTTGTGCATCGAAAAGATAAAAGATTGCATCTTTATTTCAGAATTGTTGGTTGACTGTGCATATTAGTGTCATTATTTTATTGGATATATGAGTCTAGGATTGGATGATGTTGCATAGTATTGAGTCTACACATCACTAGTTTCACGACCATATCCCTTGAGTAATCACAACCACTAAAATTGACGCTTAATCATTAAAATTTATTAGACCGATTTTATTTTATAGGGTACACCAACTAGCATAGGTTTAGAGTCTTGGAATAGATCATTGTGAGTTAACAATCAAAGACTACTAGATGAAACATTAGGTGTCTGATCAGGGAGTGGAGGAATCCATGGTATAGATCGGTGTTCTCAGGAAGCTCTACTCAATCCAAAGTTAAGCACGAGGTCATGGGAGGTTGGTTGAGGAGATATCCCTCTAATATCAGCTGAACGTGGGAGATATATCTAGGATTTGTTCATATCTGGGGGTACCGTAGGTTCGTCCTCTTGTGCTTCAGGCTTAGCTACCCTACCCATACGACGGGTCCCACCTACGACTGTCCCCTTGAGCATTGGTTATATTGCGGTGAACATAGTTGCCTTACCTAGGTACCGCATAGGGTACTTGCAGTGGTTATGTTTTTTGTGTCCTGAGTCAGATAGGGATTGGACAACACAGTTGTGTTCGTGCAGTGGACTTGACTCTATCAACACAGTGAAGCCTGGGTGTCTCTATAACTGATTTTGTTACCTCCGGCTATAGTTTGGGAGTATCAAGCCTCTCCTAGGCGATACATACCAGCTCTAGTGTCGGGAGCTCATTTAGCCACTCTGTTTGTCTACTCTTGGTTGTAGTTTCTCTAGGTGTGTGCTTTTGATTTACTGTTTTTTGATCAATAGTTGGCCTTTAGGAGACGTTGTGTCCCTCTCCGGAGAGAATGTGGCACGAAGCCCTACTCTCCGTCGGTCCCATCATTTGGCTGGTTTAAAGCCACTCGAAGTTACACGCCGTATTGCTAAGGGACGCCGGAGGGCTCCCTCTGAGTCTTCAAATTCATACAAGACTTACGTTGAAGATTACATGGTTGCACATCCTGATATTGGACAAGACCCTTCTACTCCTTCGGGTAGAGTTGAACATACTTTCGATCCCCAAACTCCTCGTGAGGATTGGGGAGGTGATCCACCTAAGACTCAACATGGTTCTATTTGGCCTAATCCACTTGACTGGGATCCATTTGATCCTTCGAATCTAGATAATTATCTTTACTGGATTCCCAACCTACCAGAGGATGTAGAACAAGATGAGCCTTTCGTTCCTTCATTTCCACGCGATTTTAGATACAGGAGGCCTAAGACTCATGATTATTTTGGCCCTATGGTCAACCCCACCGCACTCTCTTTTGGTATGCCTAGTCACAATACTATCGAACCTTCCACTATGGTTGGTACTCACGCTGGCACTAGTCAAAGTGTTAGCCATACTATGCCCACTGGGGGCACTACCCTCGCTGGGGGCACTACGTTGTCCACCCACTCACATAGTATGGGGACTGGTAAGATTCCTAACAATGCTTATTTTGGAGCATGACCACCTCCTAGGAATACACAACCTAGCTGAAATGTTGTTCGGAACATGACTCACCATCCAGAACCTAATACACGCATCGCTACTCGTCAACCCAGGACTACTTTTGCACATGATACCATTCCTCCCAACCATGGGGGTGGACACATACCACATACTTTTGCATCCACCACCACCACTAGTAATGCTAATGTAGGGGGTGGGAATATTTCCTATCCACATGGAAATCACACCACCAACCCTGCTACTAGTCACACCCATATTGGACCTGGGAATGCTTCTCATGTTGCTGGTCACCACACAACTGCTCAAGCTAATCCTAATGTTGGGGGTCGGAACATACCATACCATTACAGTCAATACAACATAGTTCCTGCTATGGATAGTACATACATGCCCCATACTTCTGGTGGTAACCCTTACTACAACACAGTTGGTGCTATCCCCCACTATCACCCACCACCCCAATATGGTACTCAAAATGTGCATATACCTACTTACTCTCAAATGGGTCAGCCAGGGGAAGGTTATAAATCTTATGGCCATGGGTAAGCTTATGGGCCGTCAGGTCCTCAATATCAGTAGTTTAATCCTCATGGTCAAGCTTTTGGTCCATCTTATAACACAATTCCGTTTAACCAACCTTTTATGGGAGCTTATAATCAAGCTTTCCAGCCTCATCTCCCGTTCCTTGCACGCTTGAATCTCCCTGATCTTTCGAAGCTTACGAATGATCCGATCTGTCACGACCCTACTTGGCCTTCGGTCCCTACCAAGCTCCCTTCTGACATTCCGAAGTTCAAGGGGAAAGGTGGTGAGGACCCGGGAGATCATGTCACGATGTTTCACCTTTGGTGCTCCTCCAACTCTTTGAATCATGATTCCATTCGATTATGCCTATTTCAACGCACCCTCACGGGGGCAGCCGCGAAGTGGTATGTGGAGTTTCCCTGAAACACCTATAGGGGATTCAACGAGATTGATTTGGTTTTCTTAGACCATTTCCAATTGCCGGTTCGTTATGATACTAGTACTAAGTTGTTGTCCACCTTCCGTCAGAATAAGGCCACACATATTTCTGACCACGTTCAAGAGTGGCGTCGACGGAAGAGATTAGTGAAAGCCAACATTCCTCCAGAGTTCCTGTTGGAATGGTTCCGTAAGTCTTTACTCCCATACATTGCTAAGGATGTTTCGATGTTTGGCATTGTGACTGAGGAACAAGCTATCTTGAAAGTCCAGCAGTTAGATCTACTTTATTCTCAGTCTAGCATTTTGTATGACATTATTCCTGACGCACTGAGAACAAGACATGAGCCCACATCAGTTCCTGGACCACATGCCGATGGCATCGTGGGGTTCGCATGCACTCTCCCTATAGACTTGGTAGCTAATCAAATGCAAAACTTGTCGCTAAACCAGTCTGCACCCGGACAGGTTCACACCTTGTCCACTTCCACTTCGTCGTCTGATGTACACAATGTGCAATCAACGAAACCATCGGGTAACTAGCAACCTGGTGGTAAGAAAAAGGGGAGAAACACTTGTAGGGGTGGAAACAATGTAAGTAAAAACAATAGCAATCGTAATACTCCTCGTAAAGAGAATGCCAACCCTCCTCGGGAAGGAGGTAATGCTGGCGAGGATCGTAAACCTAGGCATAAGGTGAAATTCCCTTGCAAGCTTTGTGGGGAGTATCATCTTACTCACTTATGTCCTCGTATTGAAGAAGCATTAAAGCATTTGGCACAGAGCCCAGCTATGTTGAAGGATCCCCTTCCTCATCATCAACATATGGCTTCGCATGCTCCCAACACTAGTTATGGTACTAATGAAATGGCAACGTCTTCTTCCAATACTAGTGGTTATGGATGTGTGAATATGGTTCAGTCAGAGGTTTGTGTTGCTACTTGTCAACGTGATTATGGTGCACCACAACCGAATTTGGGGAATGAGCCTCCCCCTCCTCCTGATAATTCCTTGCATATCAAGAAGCCTTCTATTATGCCACGGATATCGAAAGGTGTTCTCAAGTGCTCCACGCGTAATCCTAACGCTCGAGCCACCCAGAACTACTCCATCATAGAATATTTGGGCCAAACTCCATGTGCCATGTCGGCTCTTGAATTTTTGCAAGCTTGTCCTTCTTAGAAGCATTCCCTTTTGAGTGCGTTAGGAGTTCAGGATGGGGGAATTCCTAGTGTTATCAAGTTCGATACTACTGATGTCCAACCTCGCTTGCCTTACCATGTGGCTTTTCAAATCTAGGTGGTTTTCCTTAAGATCTTCGTCAAACGTACTATGGTTGATGAAGGTGCTTCCGCATCAATAATGTCGTTAACTTGTTGGAAAGCTCTTGGCTCTCCTCCTCTACTCGCATCTAGAACTACACTCACTGCATTCGACGGTAGATCTTTTACGCCACACGGAATTATCCCTTCCCTTGTTGTCTCCTTGGGAGGTAAATCCATGCCTATTGAAGTCAAAGTGGTTGATGCGCCCATCAACTACAACCTTTTACTGGGTCGGAACTAGATGTACGTTATGAAGGCTGTCGCGTCTACTGTATTTTGAGTTATTTTCTTTCCCCATGAAGGCAAGATTGTGACAATCGATCAGCTGGATTATGTTGGCACTCCTTCCATGGAATCCATGGGATCAATAGTCCCACAAGTTTCTGATTCTGAGTTGGCAACTGGGAACATAGGTGTTGGAATGTACCCCTCGTTGATGGGAACTTTTAACCATTCTGCACTTGTGAATTTTATTGGAACCATTTCCGACAGTGCACCTCCTCCTTTGAATAATATGCCATTCTGGACTTCCTATTGTGGTGATCCATGGATTTTTCCATCCGCGGAGTCTATGTCTAGAGATATTGCACATGTCGGGATGTTTATGCCTTTATCTGTAGCGGAGCTCGTTTACAATCATATCCAACAAACCACTACAGATCTGGATCTCTCTTCTTCCTAGACAATTGAAGAAGATCCCATTATGCTGCCAGTTTGGGAAGCCAACTCGTCTTGGTCACACGAATGCCTTGATGGTACTCTACCTTTGGATGAAGATTTTATCGAGTCCATGCATGGTAATGACGAGCCTTGGGAGGATTTCTATCATAGATATCATTCCCTTCCCACCCTCAGTCTTATTGAACGAGATGAGCCTATAATACAACCTGCCTTCCATTTGAATTTGGATCCATTCACAGTCTCGTCCAGCCCTGATTTGACATTTGAGTCTGATGAGTCTTTGAGCTCTCCTATAAATCCGCAAATCAGTGCTCCTGAAGAGTTTGATTCTATTTCTATAATTTCCAACTCCTGTGATGATGAATTTGGCACTGCAGATTCCTTCACATCCTTCAGCTTTGCTCTTCATTTTGAAGATGATCATTTCGATCCCTCAAGTATTGGTACTATGGAACCTTCAGTGGTTATCTCTACCTGCGTTATGTCTAAGGTTAACCATAGTGAAGTTGAAAATGTTTCTACCGCAGTGACGTGTATCAGATATTTCTTTATGTACCTTTTAGAGATGATCTTGGTACTTATGTTTCTTGGAGACAGGATTCTTAGCTAGACTTATACTTGTTTACTGGTCCTTTTTTACATTTGCTTCGTTCATGGCAGGCATATTTGGAACCTTGCATATAGGTTTAGGCCTCCCCATTGTTATGATGCATTTGAACCTATTACTATCCGAATTTGCAGACACTCCTTGAGTGTCCTTATCTTGCTCATGTTCCTTGCATTATGCATAGCTTTGTCCCATGTGCTTGGAACTAGTCTCGCATGTCCCTGACACTCGTCTTCTCTCATTACGAGCATTCTTCCATATCTCCTTTGAGCTCATTAAAAACAGTAAGGAGGTCATGAGTTTACTTTTTCGGGCTCTCGTTAAACCGTTACGAAAAATATTTTTATAAAGTCTTTTTTAAGCCCTTGTTAGACTTTTTCAAAATCAAACAAGATGATATGAATAAAATAATAATAAAATAAACATCAACATATATATATATATATATAATAATAATAATAACAACAAACAAGAATAATATAATAATATAATTAATTAGTGAAATGGTGTAACTCTTTATGAAGAGTTGCATTAGACACCCTTTAAACAATTATAAATACGGGAAAGTCTATCTTGTAAAAGACATCATCTTATCTCATCAATTTATATATCATTTATATCTACGGATATGTGGGTTATTTCAGAAATTATGGGTTCAACCCTAACTAATTGAGAATATCCAACTATGGACATTACACAAGATTGCCGAGTATACTTGTTATTTCAGACTCGTTAAAGGATTTGAAGCGACATCCACTTAGGTATAAGTTTACCCATTTTTCAGACCTTTGTGGATTAATTACGAAAAAGGTATACTCTAGTCATACGTGACTAGAAGAGTTCTTCTCTCATTGTTTTACACTTTTTCGGGTGACGAGACTAACTTTACGAAAAAGGACTTCCCTTTTATATCATGTTGTGACTGCATTGCATCATCCTGCTTGCCGCTTGAGCCTTGTGTCGGCCCCCGCTTACTCAATTGATAGCCTGGTGCCTGAGCACGTTTCCCTGTCGAGCCTTGCAAAGCTTATATTTGCCCTTCACAATTTGATGACCTTTTGACCCTGGGGAAACGTACCCCCGAGTGTCCACATCCTGCATGCACTTCCTTGCATTGAGCATAGGTATGTTCCACTGCTTGGGACTAGTCTGCTAGCTATTTGACACTTGTTCCCTCACTTGTTGTACTATAAGCAATTTTATCATTTTTCAAGCTTTTCCCAAATATGAAAAAGACCAAAAAAATCAAATATTCCAAAACGCCGGACGGGGTTATGGTCACTATTTCTTGTTGGCAGTTGTTGTGTCTCCTTTGAATAGAGCATTCATTCCACTCCATACATTATGAATCAGAACTATAGTTGGGCCTTAGGAGTTGTACTTGTTTCTCAGTTTTCTCCACCGATTGGTTAAGCTTCCGGTCATTATGGATCCCTTTGTAATGTCTCCTGCATTGCACAGTTTATGTCAAGTCTATGCTGCCTGAGTCTATCCATCTGATCATGCTCTTATTCAAAGGAAGTCCTGAAACCAGTGTCGGCCACTCCTCATATCCCTTGACTATTGCATGTCGGCCATCGTTATTGAGTCAGTCCGTTTCACCTGAGATCTTCCAAATCTTTCAGCATTGCTGGTACCTCGTGCTGGTTGATGGGGGATTCCTTAATTCCCTCCTTCTAGCAAGTCTCATTTCGTTGATTTCAACTCATTTATTCCAGGACTTGAGGCTTAGAGTTCGGTTGAGTACCTTGAGGCTTGCATTCATTAGTGGCAGTTTCTCTCGCCATCGACAATTTTGGGAATACATCAATGTCCCCTGATTGATGGATTCATCCTAATGTTCTACTTCAACCCATTTATTCACACTCTGATGATTGTGCTTTGTGCCTTGATGCCCATTTTCATTATTGGTGGGTCATCTCGCGTCTGTTAATGGTATACATCATTGAACGGTAATCAGACGATGTCTCATCAGGTTCGACCCCAACTCCTTTATTCACTTGATGGGACTTGCACCGTCGAAGACTTGTGTAGAAGACCCCAGGCGATTGTGGTATTCAGTATGCTACATATGACTTTGACTTTACATCTGAGATATCACCTCTCAGATTCCAGCAGTTTGTACCTCCAGTTTTGCACTAGTTGTCTTCTTTTCAGCAAAAGACCATATCTTACTGTAGAGGGATCATGGCTATGATCACTTATGACATGTATTTACTTATGTATTGCATATTCATGGCCATTGTATCATATTGTTGTACTATACTGACATGTATTCAGAGATACTATTGTATTATGACGAGTGAACTATTCTTTCCACTTGTGTCTCCATCACTCCACTTCTAAGTTTTATAATGTATTCCGGCCATCATAGCACTTTCAGTCTTTGACCTCACACATTAGGGGGCATCTGTTACACAGAAATATTCCACCCTGTGAGCATCAACATTCTTTGGCCTGTAGAATCCATTCCAGTGACTCAGATCCATTTTTATCCTTCAGTGATACCAGTTTGCCCTATTTTTGTTCCTACCCACATGTTGCATCACTATAGCATGCATACCTGTGAGTTGCAACATTATAGCCCATGGGTATCAAGTAAAATGGTAAAAACCACTATTAATTACTTTTTACTCCCAAAAAGCGGTCATTGGGTGACCTTTGGCTCTCCATCTTCCCAAGTAACGTCTCGATGAGTCCTTTCACCTACCTTTGAGAGGACTATATATTGAGCACATATGGCTTATGGACGGGAGGAAGAAGGGAATAATAAAGGCACTCTAGTGGATTTTTTTCCCTATCTTGAGTCTACACTCATTGATCCTTGTAATTGTGAACCATTTATGTTCACCTTCCAAACTCTTCTCTAGTTTGAGTTTTCCATTCATGGAGGATTGAATTTGTGGAGGCACAAGTGGATTGATCTAGATCTTGGTTCAGATTGGTTGCCGGAAATAGGTCGTATCACTTTGTACTTCTTCTTGTTCATTAATAGAAATACTCATATTCTCGTCCATTCATGGTGTGAATGTTGTTTATTATACATTGGGTTACATTTGCTTATGATATTATGGACAATTTTTATTGATAATGTTAATGTCATTTATATATCACATGTACTTGTTAGATATTGGTTGTCAAGACTAATTGCAGATTACAAGTGCTTGGATGTGCGTGGATTGAAAGCTCCAACGGGGATCTACATCAAACATTGGATCAAGGTTGGTTACATTTCTCCATTATTTTAACATTGTCATTTATAATAGCATTGCTTTGAGGATTGAGTGGATTTCTGGTAGTCATCTGTTTGTTGTGGTATTCCCAAGCCATAGTGAGTTTTCTCCAATACATCATCTCATATGCATTCAATATCCCTTGAAGCTCATCCTTTGTCAGATCTGTAATATTGGCTCTATATTCTAACACAAATACCTTTGTGTCAAATATTGGAGACAAAGTTCTTAGTATCTTATGCATTACTGATTCTTCTTCTTGTGCAACTCTAAGACACTTGATGGCATTAACTAACTCATCAACTCACAAGAAGTAAGAAGCAATATTTTCTTCATCTTTCATTTTCAAAGATTCTATAATGTAGAGCAATTCTACAGCCTCACCTTCTTTACTTTCTTGTCACCTTCGTAGACATTTCTAAGCTTATCCCATACATCCTTATTTGATGTGCAATGCATGACCTTAGTAAATTCAGTGTATGTACCCGCATAACAGCATGTTTCTGGCTCTTACAATGCATTCATATTGTCTCTTCTCAACTAGATCAATAGGTGTGATTTCTAGAACATTATAACCATCCACAATACTGCTAGACATCAACTCTGAGGGATTGTAGATATATTTTCATTTTTATCTTCTAGAACGTGTAATTGGTGCCATCAAATCTTGGTGTTCTGTTGGTGGAGAGACCTTCCTTATTTTCCATATCTACACACGGATCTATCTTCCATATTTTATGTTGTTACTGAATACACCTACTCTGGTACCAATTGTTTGAATCTTATTAATACTAAGAGGGGGGGTGAATCAATATTAGCGCAGTTATGAACAATGTTTACTTCATATCAAATTTAATTTAATATTAAATTATGCATTCACATAAGTAAAAGCATTCATCCACATATGCACAAAACACATAACACACATATATTTATGTGGAAACCCAAATGGGAGAAAACCATGGAATGCTCTTTTATAATATGAATATTACATTCATGGAAGCACCAACTGGAAGGAGGCACCGACCCCCTGGTTTTACAGGCACTAACCTGAAGGAAGCACCAACACCCGGATTTACCAACTTCAATTGGAAGGAGACACTGACCCCCTACTCATTTCCCCGTCCTTCCACCCTAGAATTAAAGTAGAATATATTGCTTTGTTGTTCTATTGTTCCACACACTCTTCTGATAATATGTTGTTCATTTTGATGTGTGTAAATTTTTTATTCTTGATATCATGCAATCACTGATCTGTGTCAAAAACTTCACTTGATTACATCAACCTTATATACTTGACTTCATACTTCACAAAATGCGTATTGCTTCATCATATTCGGTAGTCTATGCTCAGGTTTAGTATGCCATTTTTTTCAGCGCATCTGCAACTTAAACTGATAATGCGCATCTTTTGATGAGTTGTTGTTCTAAATTCGCACATCAGTATCAAATTAGTCTATGCACCTTCTGTGATTTTTTTGTTATGTCTTGGTACAACATTCTTTAGATAATTTGCAACCTTAAATGCATCATCTGTGATATGGCCTTTGTATTCTACGCACTTCTCTCAGATCATCCTTATCATAATGCACATCCTTTACTATGCATCAACTCCGTCTTAGCACATCAGATAAACTACTTCACTTCGTGCATCACTAGTTATACTTCAAATATGCCTTTGTGCATCTGTGTTATATCATCTGTGACTTTCTGTGTACTATCTGCAATACTGTCATTATGGTCTCACGCACTTGCGCTTCCTCTATAGTTTTGCATTTCTATCTCCGTGCATATGTCACAAATAAACAACATCATCCTGTGCACCATCAGTAATTATGTTTTCATGTTCATGCACACTCATCTCTCTACTAGATCATGTTATTTTGGTTCCACAAGCCTTTGATGCCCCAAAATAGGAATCTTTCTAAATCTGTATCTTCTAGTCTTGAGCTCACAAGCTTAATTCAATTCTCCAACTTGGATTCTTATTTATACTTGTCCTACACGGATGGCATGTCCACAAGTTGGTTGCGGTTTCCCTTTTTCCTTGATTCATGGTTCATGCTTTCACCACTTGTCACACTCTGCACCACTGAGGTGTCATATCTTTGTGGGTATTCCACATACTTGGCCCCTTACTTAGTGGGACTTGCACCCTTGCAGTGTGGTATTTTTCCCTTGATATACCATCGCTTGTGGGACTTGAGCACTTAACTTCTCCAAACACTACTTTCTTTTGGTACTCTTGTGTGATTCAACAACTTGAATGCTTCTTCTAATTGGTGAGTCTTGGGTGTTTTCGGGACTTGCTTACATGTTTAAGTGTTTCTTGTTCCAAGTCTCTTGCGCACTCTCAAACCTTGTCCATCCATCTCTTTGGATATTGCCTTTGAATTAGTATGACTGGGCGGACTTGAGACCTACACCTATACCATATGTACTGAATGTATTCCTTATGTACTTCTTCAAACTATATTTCATATACTTCTTTAAACTGGCACAGCTGGATATACTTCTTCAAAGTGGCTTTCATATATTTCTTCAAACTGGCACAGAAATGTTGAATCCTCTTTGGCGTCAGTTGACATCAATGAAAAACAGAGTTCAACAACTACCTGCAAACTCCAGAACAAAATTTTATCAATAAAAATGTTTCATGTCCATATAAAAAATTACTTGCAAGAGAGATAAAACAATACCATGGATTTAACTAAATGAAGAAATTGGAAAATTGCAATTAACACAATCCTTATTTTTTTTCAACAGGAAGAAAACAATGAATCGATATTCAAACCCAAACAAAGTTACAAAGTATTTTTAGTCAAGTATCATTCTTCTCCAAAGGAGGAAGCAATGATTTTTTTTAAACGCCATCTGAATAATAAGGTTGGATATAAAGTTGTTCTAGACTCCCCTTTAGCAATGTAGCTCTTACTAGAGACATTGTTGAATAAAGCCTCTCATAAATAGTACTAATAATTTCAATCAATGGTTGCTCACATACTATTGTAAAGAGGAAAAAAATTATTGGATTAAAAACTCAGATGTTAGTTTAACAAAACAAGGTCCAATATTGAAAACTAAATTATCCTTCCTAGAAACTATATTATGATATTGGATTAAAAACTCAGATGTTTGTTTACAAAGACAAGATTCAATATTGAAAAGTAAATTAATGGATACCATAAGAGAACTCAAGGTCCAATATTGAAAAGCACCCATGAGTGATACCAAAAGAGCACTCGGGTTCCTAGATAGTTTGAGGCCAAGTTTAACTGAAGGGGTTCTAAAAAATTCATTGAAGTATCTTGAAACAACTTCATGCTTACTCTAACTAGAGACTGATAAAAATATTCAAAAATCATACTACTATAGGCTCTCCACATGACCCACATTACAAAAAAGGAAAGGTTTTATACCGAGGAAAACACTTAAACCAAGACAACAGTATATCTTCCAGCAAAGAAGAATACCATTTAAAGGAAACCTGTAGCTTGAAAATTATTTTAAACCAAACCTTTTGACATCTATCACCTTCAACAAATAAATGTTGAATACTTTCTTCATTAATTTTGCACAGGAAATAGGCTTTTGGTCGTGAGAATCATTTTTCAATCAAATTATCATAAGTAAGAATCCTTTTTTCCATGCATATCCAACTAAACCATTTAATATTCAATGGATAGTTCCACTTCCACAATTTACTATGCCACCAATATGATATTGTTGCATTTAAGAAGGCGGAGATTGATTCATAAGAATCTTTAGCACTCATTTGTCCAACTTTGGAATTCCAAGCCCAAATAAGGGAATTTTCCTCCCTGTTAATCGTGATTCCCACATGATGAACAAAATCCTACATTGTATATAAAAAAATTTCCATGAACAATTGAAAAGCATCAAATACTTTACCAAGAGGACAAATCAAACATCCTACAGCACAATCCAACATAATTACTTACAATATTGGCAGAATTATTCCACAATACAATTTGTCACATGAAGAATTATAAATTCACACAACATTCTCACAACCTACATAAGATGAATGTTACCAATATTGCCACTTACATGAGACATATAAATCATATAACCAACTAGGCATGGTGGCAGGATAGACTCCAATTGTTTGAATTGTTCTTGGGTGAGTGCTCCAAATTGTAGAAACTCAACATTGAAATGAATGTACAAATGACCTTTCACGAAACACCTTTGGTACCGAGGCCTGCCTTCATCATTTATGTCTTTGTATTGATCTGAAATCATGAAATTTTTTTATTTAAGATGAACACCACATAAGGGAATGCAGGTTAATTTTCTATGCAATAGTTCATAAATAGATAAATAAATAACAAAACCAAAAGTTGAACTTCATATTGGTTAATTATTGATATATTTTCCAAGTATTGGAAATTTTAGATATCTGTAAAGTATTTCTAGAATGTTTTAAATCTCATGGTTGGATGTGTGGAAGACAAGTTTAGGTAGAAGACCTTATGAAACAGACCTAAAATACTCAGCCATGTTCATTAAGACCTTCAGGGTTTTGGATGAAGACAAACAAAAATATCCAGTCAGCCTAGGAGAAGTTCTATAGGAGCATGTTTAACCTTACAATGGAAATGATATAAGTTTTTTGGCAGCCTATAGTTTTCTACTCTCTGTGGGGAATTCTAAGAGCATGTTACCTTGTGAAAAGTATACAAAATCACTTATCACAAAATGTGCTTCAAGCATGTTTCTGTTAATTTTTTATCTTTAATTTCATAATTAAAATTGTACTTGAAAACAATGGATAATAAGAAGCATAAAAATTCATAGCCGACACACAAATTTACACTGGGGAAACCCTCTATAACTTGAGGGAGAAAACACTAGCAAAATATTCTTTAGTATATTGATAGATAGTAGAGAATAATCGCTTCACAATGAGTAGATTACATCAAGCACCATTGGTGTAATTACAGAGCAAGAGAGATAGACAAAGAAGAGAACTCGGAATAATGTAGCTAACTATTTAGTTAGGTGGGTAACTTAAGTGTCATCATGCAGGTGTCGTAACTCAAGTGTCACAACTCAAGTGTTGTATTTTAGTTTAACTCAAATGTCATCATTCAACTGTCATAACTAAAGTGTCGCAACTCAAGTGCCGTATTTTAGTTTAACTCAAGTGTCATCGTGCATAATACTTAGTTAACTAAATATTCTTTGTTAACACTTTAGTTAACTCTTTTTACTAAAGTATTTCTTGTTAACACTTTAGTTAACTCTTTTACTGAAGTATTTATTGTTAACACTTTAGTTAACTCTTTTAGCACACTTGATAACTTAAGTCTTTCTTGTTAACACATAGATAACTCTTTTTGCACATTGATCACTGAAGTCAACAAATTCGAGTTCTCTCTTAACTTAGCTTATCTTATCTTTATCTCTTGTCTTATTTGCATGGTCCACTTGTTCCAACATAATTATTAATCATAGAAAATATACTAAGGATATTTTTTCAATCATGTGTCACTCATCTCGTTCCAAGTGGTCACATGCTAAAGTAATTCACTCTAGAGGTGGCCAGTCTCTAGAGGATAATCAATAGCTTATCCATCTCTAAGACCATGGTTAGTACGTCGCACATCATTCATGCTTCGATAAGAAAAGAATCACCTCAACACATGAGGAACCACCTCAAAACATGAGGATCCATCTTGACACACAAGACCTTAGTCTTAACAAACAATATTGTATAACACCATCACTTTGACATACAAAGCACTTACCTCAACACATGGGGCTTATTCATTCTTGAGTCCAACTCAAGATCCCCCTCCAATTTTCCTAAGGCCAACTCAAGCTCCTATAAGGCACTACCTTGACACACGAGGCTCAATATTGGCGCACAATATTGACTTGGAGAATGACTCATGATGTTGTAACTTTAACACTCCCTCTCAGCAAGGGAGGTAGTCTCTGCCATGCCAAGCTTGTCTCGGAAGTACCTATACTTCGTCAAGGATAGAGGCTTAGTCAACATATATTCTATATTCTCATTAGTAGTAATGTACTGGAGTCTTATAGCACATCTATGGACCATGTCTCTCATGTAGTGGTATTTCATCTCAATGTGTTTCGATCTGTCATAAAACACTGGGTTTTCTGAGAGCTTAATGCATATCTGATTATCAGAGAGAATGATAGTAGTCCCAAGATTCTCACTGAACAACCTAGCAAGTAGCTTCCTAAGCCACACAACTTCTTGACAGGAATTATTGGCTAAAATATACTCTGCTTCTATAATACTTTGGGATATGGAGCCCTACTTCCTGTTGGACCAAGAGATCATAGTTGATCCCAAGCTAAATCAATATCCAGATGTACTCTTCTGGTCCATAGTACTACAAACCTAGTCAGAGTCGGCATATACAAGTAGCATCACTCTACCACTCGAAGCATATCTGAGTCCATAAGCAATAGTACCTCAAAGGTATCAAATCACATGCTGTTGGAGGAGCCTAGTCGGCCACCCGAATAGGTCCTTCGTTTGAAAACCTTGTAAAACATGTCGAGTCAGTCAGTTGAACTGATAGGTATTTATGTAACTATGTGTTAAATATATAAATAGGCTGGAGAGCCGGATATAGTGATATAGATTGTAAATCATCTATGTACGTGTTCTTGCTGAGTAATAGAACAACTTGTTGATTCCATCTCCATTACTTGTCTATTGTTCTTATCTTTATACTTGCTTGTTTATTCTATGATATGTATCGCTGGTAACTATGCAATCCCATCGACTACAACATTTGTTCTTTTGTCGGTGATACATGCATAGGATGATAATGAGCATGATCAAATGATATTAGAACATGAGATAAAGGAATGGTGGGAGAGAAAGATAACAAACTATCTACAAAATTATGCTTGATGAAACAAGTTGACTATAGCTCAAGCAAGGGAGAAGTTCTTCTCTAAAAACACATGAAAATTTCGTTTAATCGGTATCATTCGTATTGAAGAAGCTTCTGTATGAAAATACCTACAAGTGAAAAATATAGACAATTGCTTGAAACGTTAGCCAGAGGAGGCCACACAAATCTGTCTGAATTTTGCGAAAGAATTACCGACGAGTTTTGTGAAGAATGTGCAATTGAGTAGTGAATATCAACCGATAACATGAAGAAAATATTCTATAATTTCCTCACCAATCAATTTCTCTATTCTTTACCGATGCTTTTGTTCAAATTTTTTATTGACAAAGGAGTAGCACATATTGTCGAATCGCAACCATTGTTTCTATCACCACTCCCGAACACAAACTGGGAAGAAAAACAAAGAAAGTGGGAAAAATTCTTGCAAGAACAAGTGTGGGCATACTTCCTGAGCAAATGAATTGATGCATCACCCTAGTTTCCTAAATATCTTTCAGTTCGACAATGGGGGGGTATCCGACCATGTCCCTTATGGAATGGATGAATGACAGTCGACAGATGAGAACACGATATGGCTAGCAGTGATAAATCCCAAAAATTTGAAAAAGAAATAACAATGATAAAAAAAAGCACTCCGGATATCCAAAATATTGAACGAGAAAAGAGGAGGAAGCGGCACGAGGAGATAAGGGAGTAGACTAGTGCACTCTAGGGGAAAAAAAAAAGTGTCAAGTATAGTGACAAATATGGTAGGAAATCCACCAGAGTCGAGTCGAGCTCGACAAAAAGAGGGCATTGATGAACCAAATTCACCGATGGACAAAGACCAGTGGATGGAGCATGGCAGCGCTCTCCAAGTGAGTATACCCGAGGTTATAACTCTGCATTCCCCGTTACATCTTACTTGGAGTTCCCAAGTACAATATATTGTCGAAGAATATTTAGGACTTCATGCTGGCCAATATGGAATCTGGATTCGATGGAATGAAAAAGGTAATGAATTTGATATATTATTGATCCATCGAACTCAAGAAGGGAATTGGGTCAGTTTTCAACCAAAATTTTCCAACCAGACTTTTCATCCATTCTATTCAGATCATGAGAAAGCGCCCCCACAGCCACCTCCAAAATTGAGTGATTCATAGAGTCAGTCAGAAACTCTTAAAAGAAGTACAACCCTAATAGAACAAAACTCTGTGTGGGTGTCAACAGAGGGTGCAAAAGGAAATTGACACCCAGCAATCGACGAAGAACAAACCGAAGCTAGTGACACTGTTGTCGAAAACGAACAACGTGCATTAACTCATGTTAATACACATCAAGAAATATTACTTTTAGAAAACAACCATAAGAGAATTTATGCCGCCGAAATTAATCCACCATCACCACCATTTAGCTTGGAAGTTGAAATTGCAGCAAATATGGCGCACCTAACAACACGCCTTCCCTTTTATGAAGGAGACGAAAATCCAAGAAGACACTAGTTTGTCTTTGATTCAATATGGGAGGCTAATGTCATTTCCAATGAAGATCGACAAATGGAACAATTTGTTGGTTCCCTTCGGAAACAAGCTCTTACATGGTACATAACTTATATAGAAAGAACACTGACTACATCGAAGGCCCAGATAAAACAACAATTTATGTCTTTCTTCAAAACTCCCAATTCAGAGCATATAGCTTCTAAAAAGTTGAAAGACATCTCTCAAAATCCCACATAAATTGTCAGGGAATATGACAAAAGATTCAAAGACTGGTTGAGCCAAATCAAGTACCATATTTAAGAAACTCTATTGCTCCAATGGCTCGTGGATGGATTACTACAAAAAATTAGAATGCACATCCATTTACACGATTTTACTACATATGAAGATGCATTAAATAACACATTACAAATAGAAATGGACAATGATTAACCTATGGTTCCTGTCGACCGATGCATTGAACAACAACTTGAGAATATGCAAAGATTCATTAGATAAATCAACCTGAAAGGAGCCAACCTATGGTGTACAAAATTCTCAACAGGAGGCCATACAAAATGTTACTTTCAACAAGATGATGACCAAAAGGATGTTCGGTTTGTACAAACAAAAATTTTCTGTGACATCTGCCAAGAACATAACTCGCATTCAACGAAAGAATGTCCCTATAATATGAAGAATGCTCAATGTCGTTGGTGTTCCATATGTGAAGTAAAATCCCATTCCACAACAGAATGTAACCTAAACTTGAAGAATAAACAAAACTCTCATGCAGTATATCAGACAAATATTGTCGATCACCGCAATAACAACAATGACAGAAATGACAGGTACCAAAGAAATGACGGCCGACAATATGATCGACGAAATGACAACTTCAATCGACGAGGAGGATTTCAAGTTCGTGCTCGAAAAAATGGAAATCGAGACCCCCGACCACGTCGATGACTACATTGATTTACATGCCTCAGTGATAAACATATATTCACAGATTGTCCCTTCAAAGATCGGATAGATCTCAAATTTTGTACAAAATGTGGAGTAGGTGATCACTTCTTGGAGGATTTCCCAACCATACTTGAAAATATTGGTAATAAAAATAATGTTAACATATTGTCTAGTGTTCCTAATTATGATGTTGTTAAAACTAAGAATCTTCATATTATAACTCATCAAGGAACTAAAATTGGTGTTGATAATCTGCAAATTAGTAAATTAACAAGTAAAGATGATTATCCTAACCCAATCAAACATAAGCAATTATATAATAATGCAGCAAAAATATTTCAAGAATTGGCATCACAAGAAGACAATGATGAATCCCAACGCAGTGATACTAACGAACTTCTCAAACAAGAAGCAGTCACAAAGCTAATAGATGCAATGTATAATATTAAAAGAAAATCTCTTGTAAAAAATAAAACTAAAAATCTATGTCGACTAAATCAGAGAGCTAAAAATTATGCAGATCCACTTGTCAATTTAGAAATCGAAGGATATTGTGTCCGACAAGTCGTCCTCGACTTTGGATCACAAGAAAATATAATGACTCAAGATACTTGGGAACAACTTGGTCGACCACAACTACACGAGTCGGGCATCTATCTAAAATTATCCGACCAAGGATTAATTGAACCAATTGGGGTGTGGAAAAATGTCGACACATCCATAAAGGGTATGACAACATGAGTTGATTTTGAAATTATCAATCCAAAGGAAGGATCCAATTCCTTCCATTCCCTAGTTGGTCGACCATGGGGAAGAAAGATGAAAGAATCAATATCTCTTGACAAAGACGGGATTAAGCTCAAAGGAAATGGAAAGAAAGTGATAGTACCAATTCACCCATCACAAGGAGAGCCCTGGACAGAACCTATCGGCGACGATGTTGACATCCAACAATTATACCAAGTAATGAACAATGAGGACTATACCGAGCCAAATACACAAGGGGAGCTCCACCTCGGTAATCCCTCATCGATTGGATATAATTCGGACACTGAACTCTACGACTGGAAAATGGAGAATTACGAATTGCAAGCACGAGAATGTTGGACAATTGAATTTATCCCCAAAAGGAAAATCCAACAATGTTTCTTTGTCTCTGTCATTCCGAATATTTTTGAAAGAAAAATCAGATAATATTTGACACTAGCACCGGTGATACAAATAACGAGAGTCTCCCTCATCACATGTCGAGGAATTTTCAAAGAATATATGAGAACAAGGTCCACTTCAGAGCTTGGTCAAAAATTTCACAGGAAAAGCTGCAAGATGGTGGGATACACATCAGTCGAGACTTCAGACTTGGTCCATGGCATCGACATACTTCGTCGAAAGATTCGGAGTAAGAAAACTCATGGTACAAGAAAATATTCCAATTTTCACACAAGGGAAAGATCCTGAAAAACACATCAACAACTGCCAAAAGAAATGGAAAAGATTAGGTTACAGAGACGAAAGAACATGGTCGCACCTTTTTCCAAACACACTTGATGACCTACCAAAAAAATGGTATAAAATGGAAGAAGCAAGAGGAGAAACACTTATCTGGAAAGAACTCAAAGAAACTTTATTAAATATTTCACATTTTATCCACAGGACAATCTATTAATAGAAGCAAGTAATCAAGTGAAAAAATTTCTACAGCCAACAAGCAGCAAAATATCATCATATAAGAAAAAACGACTTGAACAACAAATCTCTACATCTAACAACATCAAGAAGAATGAACTCCAACACTCGACAAGATTACAAATGGAAATGGACAAGATGGAATGGAAAAGTTTCAAATGGAAACGAGAACAAATAGACACATCCAAGTTGGTCAGAACAATTTTTAATGTTGAAACTTCGGAGAAAGATGATCCCAAAAGGATGATTGCAGAAGACTTCCCCTCGAAATTTACACAGTTCAAAGAAGGTGAATGACATATCAATGAAACTAGAGCACCCGAATGGATGGACACACAAATTAAGATAAAATAAATAGATATAGCTAACGACAACAAACCCAAGATGGAAAAATTAGGCAATTATTGGAATGAAGAACAAACAACAGAAATTACAAACCTTCTAAAAGAATTCCAAGATGTCTTTGCATGAGAGTATAAAGATCTGAAAGGAATTCTCCAGGAAATGGGAGAAAGGAATATCGACATCAAACCAGATGCAAAACCAATCAAGAAGAGACCATACAAGATCGCACATAAATATAAATAAATAGTCAAGAAATAAATAGATAGCATGCTCGCTGCCGAAATTATCTATCTCATTGATCAATTAGAGTGGGAAATCCCAATGGTCATCAAGCCTAAGAAGCACGACCCAACATGACTACAAATCTGTGTCGAATTCAGAGAACCCAATAAGGTAACACTTACAGACCCATTTTCGTCTCCCTTTACTGATGAAATTATTAATTAAGTTACAGGACACGAATGCTACTAGTTCACGGACGGATTTTCCGTATACAACCAAGTACCTATCGCCGAAGAATATCAGAAGAAGACCACATTTGTATGCGAATTTGGATCATTTGCATACAAATTAATTCCATTCAGATTGAAAAATGAACTAGATGTGTTTTCAAGAATCATTGTCAAAGCATTCCAAGAATATATCTACAAAACCATGGTTGTATATTTTGACGATTGGACGATCTACTCTATGTTGAAGGACCATTGCAAATGGTTAAGATTTATGTTGGAAATATGTCGACAGATCCAACTATCACTAAATGTCAAGAAATGTATATTTGCAACCCTGATAGGAATCCTGCTTGGACATGTCATATGCAAGGAAGGAATAAAATTCGGCTTTGCAAAAATTAATGTAATCCTCGACATGAAACCTCCAATAACTCCAAACAATTCAAAGTTTTTCTAGGGCATCCAAGGTATAACAAAAAATTTATTCCACACTATTCCAACATGACATATCCATTGGAAGAGTTGCTTAAATAAAATCAAGAATATAAGTGGACAGACGAATGTGACAAATCGTTCAACATTTTAAAGAGGAAACTAGTCAAAGATCCCATTTTAAGATTTCCAAACTGGTCAATCAAGTTTCACGTACATATAGATGCTTATGGAATAGCATTCGGTGCAATCCTAAATCAACATGGAGACGATGGAATGGATTACCCCAACGCCTACAGTAGCAGAAAATTAAATAAGACAAAAAGGAATTATTCAACAACTGAGAAAGAAGCACTTGGGGATGGTATTCGCACTCCAGAAATACTGACATTATCTACTTCCCAATCCTTTTTTGTTCTATGCAAATCACTAGGATTTGAAATACTTAGTCAATAAACCATTACACCATGGAAGAATCTGTCGATGGTTGCTATTATTCCAAGAATTTGAGTTTGAAGTTATAGTACGGCCGGGTAAAGCAAATCTCGGACCCGACCACCTATCGAGGATAGACATGGGTGAAGAACCAACTAGAATTGAGGATGAGCTACCTGATGCTCACTTATTCAGAATTGAAGTTGTTCCATCAGACTTAGCAGAGATTTCTCAGTTTCTAGAAGATGGACAAGCTCTAGAAGGAATGCATGAAAAGAAAAAGAAGATTCTAGCAATGAAAGTTGTACCATATACTATAATAAATGGATTGCTCTATAAGCTTGGACCAGATTATGTACTACGTTGTTATGCTCTCGATCATGAAATACAAAGTATAATCAACAAAGCACATAATGGGCCAGCAGGAGGACATTTCCAAGCCGACACGATAGCCATAAAAATTCAACAATAATGACTATGGTGGTCGACAATCCACAAATATTGTCAAGAATTTGTGAACAAATGAAAAAGATGTCAACAACTTGGCCGACCATTACCAAGTACTGAAATGCCTCTAATATCAGTAAATCCAATCCAAACGTTTGAAATTTGGGCAATCAACTTCATTAGTCCATTTCTAGTACCTGGTAGACGAACAAGAGCAAGATATATCATTACTGTTGTCGAGTATGTTACTAAATGGGAAGAAGTATAACCTGTTGAGACTTGATCAAGTGATATAGCTTCCAAGTTATCTATGAGAACATTATTACAATATTTGGATGCCCACTGACCTTGATTAGCGATCAAGGATCCCATTTCGTCAACAAAAAAATTTCTATACTAACAAAATAATTCTTGATCGAGCACAACTTATCATCCTCAATCCAATGGTACAATAGAGGATTTCAATAAAAAAATTAACTACAGGATTGACTAAAATGTGCAACATCGATAAGGATTACTGGGATGACAAAATACCCACAGTATTATGGGCATATAGAACATCTTACAAAATATCGACGGGTCAAACTTCATTTAAACTTGTATATGAACAAGAAGCGTTAGTCCCCCTACATTTTCATCAACAAGCACTAGTGATTGCAGAAATAATACATATTGACGTTGAACAAGCTAGAAAAGAAAGAGTAACTCAACTATCAAAGTTATAAGAACATCGACAGACAACAATCCACCATCAAGAAATCCAAAAACAACAACAAAAAGCGTGGCACGACAAAAACATAAAGAACAAAAATATAGCAGTTGGTGATCTAGCCTTCCTTTATGATATTCGAATCAAAGGGAAGCCTAAAAATTTACACACTAAATGGATGGTTCCCTATGTCGTTGAAGAAATAAATGCTAATGGGGCAATTCAACTGAAAACGTTACAAGGGAGCGTGTTCTAAAAACTCGTCAACGACGCTCAACTAAAACGCTACAAAGTATAAAGGCACATTGTCGGCCAATGGGCGTATCACCATTGGTCGACCGACATGCCCAAGTTTTCCTTGTTTCATTAATATTAATCAATTAGTTACACATGTACAATAATAAAAGTTAGTTATAACTAACTTCACAAGAAATAGCAATATAAATAGGCAACTAAGACAAGTGTATTGGCAAGTCCATCATGACAAAAGACTGGAAATACAGTACTGAAAATGGCAATGCAAGAAGATACACAAGTATAAGATCATCCGAGACCAAAAAATGACATCCGAAGCATGAACATCGACACAAAAATCATAGGCAAGATGAAACAAGTCAACAAGAAGTTGTCGGAAGAGATCCTTGACATAACCGACATGAATCCGACCAATGCATTACACCAAAGGATAAAGGAGTGCAAATACACCACACCGATGAATGGAAAAAGTTAAATTCTAATCATCAACAAACTCGACACTCAGATCAGAAAATTCGGCATGCATCGGATGAAGCACCAACACCCTGTCAATCGAACTTATTACTTTCACCAAACTCGCATTTAATACAACGAACTACTACGCGTTCGCTCGTGCATAACAACTCCCCTATAAATAGTGCATTGGAAGAGTCTTGGATGTTATTCTTCCAAGAACTTGAACAATAGAGCATCGAGACCCCTAAAAACGTGAAACATATTTCTGAACCAAAGAACCCTGCAAGCAAAATGGCCCCATAGAAACTTCAAGCAACCACCAGGTTCACGACTACAAAAATCCGACAGCTAGAAGAAGCAAACACACCACTGAAAATCAGACTCCAAAACATCCGCAATGCCAAAGTCATAGAACAACAATGGAAGAGAATCTGGAACAAAATTCTCAAATGGGGAAAGGATTCTGACTGTCGATGGTGAGAAGAAGCACAGAAAGTTAGAACTAGTACCATACTTAACTACATCAATGCACCTTTGATAGATAGTTTTGTAGGTTTCAAAGAAATCATAGCCCAGTTCATCATGAGCCATTACCACAATGGGAAATTTTACTTTGACAAACCTGTTGAGATCGATGGTGACCTAATTAGTGAAATCACCGAGTTAGAAAACAAAGGAGATATAGTACCCATTCAATTAAACCCTCCTTTGGTTAAATATTTTACAGGTACCCACGTAGGAAAAACTTCCAAAGGGTTGGTGATTAATTAGATTATTTATGGAACACATATAATAGTGGCGCAAGTCGTGTCAACCACTTTAAAAAGTACTGGTCCAGGGTCCGACCTTAAACTCGACATTCTTGAATCCATTCAGAATGTGGCATCAAAAGGGAAAGTCTACCGATGGGCCGAGCACTTAGCAAAAATTTTCTGACACATTTTCCATAAATTCCAAGAAGAGGGTTCAAATATCCGGTATCTATCACTCATCATTTGGATCACCATGGCTCACCTTCGACCAACAGGTGACAAAGAATTCATCACACCTAAAGGACCACTGATGTGGAATTTTCATTCATTCACACAAGGCAGATGCTGACTCGGTGCTACAACAACCATTATTTGGCTTGAAAACTGGTTTCAGGATCTGGAAGTAAAAACAGTTAGATGGAGAGTTCCCCAAAATGTTCATCAAAGTCTACCACCGACAGCACACATACAGTTAGTACTTGACCACGCGTAGGTTTGGTACTTAGAAGGAGTATCCAGAGTAGTGAAATATCTCGACTTCTATCATACAATCGACAAAATATTTCAAGAACTTAGTCGACAATCTAATACAATCAAACAAGTACCATCGCAAGCAAAACTTGTTGACCAACCAATGGTCGAACCCTTGACAGATGCTGAAAAGGAAGAAGATTACGAAGTTCGACTTCACCTCAACACGTTCACACTCAAATATGAGAAGATTTTCGACATCAATAATTTATGGATTGTGATGACTCCTCATCAACAATAGCTGAATGCATCCTACCAATCAGATGACAGTACTCAGTCGGATACTCCGCTTTCGGAGTACGCATTAACAAAATACAACATTTGTCGAGTTTCTGACGATATATTCAGAGCAAGACAGCTCAGGAAGACCGAAATACCGGGAAACGAAAAGCACAATCTCATCCTCCAGGAACCGACAAAAGAGGACAATGTTGAAATCTTCAACTACGCATCCCAAGTATTGGAAGATGCTTCTAAAAATAAGATTTATGTTTCTGAGCATTTAGCGAATTTTCTTGCGGATGAAGAAAAACAACACATGCAGGTTCCGCCAAGAAAGAAAGTTAAATTTGCATACAAACCACATGTCGAATTGACTCGAAGTCCACCACCCCCATCACCAACTGTTGTCATGAAAGAATATGTCATACCAACTTCTTCAACCACCATTGCACCTCCACCCACATCTACTACTACTTCAAGTTTCAGCCCCATTTTTATACAACAGTTGTCTGCTCCTTTAAGAGAAAAAATACAGACAGATTTTTATTTTCAGGAGTTCATTAACCAGTTACCTTCAATTATCAAGAAAACAGTCATATCCGAGCTTGACCAACAACCAAACTTAACTCCACCTAATTCCCACATACCTGAGCAAGTACCAACGCATCCAGCCTCCAACCCAAATATTTTCGGATACTTTGAAATTGTCTTAGAGAAAAAACCCGATCCCAACAGTGACATCATTTCCTAGCAAACATCTACTTTTACACCCTTACCAGTTGACCATCCCACTTTGGAACCATCCCCGACTCCATCAGTTTAGGAAGGCCTAGCCCAGTTTGACTTCACCAACATACCTTTGGAATCCCTTCCTGAATTTTTCGAGACGATGACCAAACCTACCACGACAAACAAACAAGAAATACCTTTGTCACAGGAAAACCCGACCCCGACCAACAGTTATGACTTACGCCCTTCTCCTTCGACAAAACTTGGTACAACCAACTTACCTTCCCCACCACCGACCAAACAGATTGAATCCACTTCCCCACCACTGACTAATAGAATCCAAATACCCTCCCCTCCCACTACCGACCTAACTTATTCAGCACCAGTGGACCAGAAAAATGAAGAAACACAAACGGCCCAAGACAAAGAAGCTACCGACAAGGAAAGAGCAGTAGAAAAGAAAAAAGAGATCGAAAAACAGAATGAGAAAGATAAAGAAAAGAAAAAGAAGAAGCAAAGGAGAGAAAAGAAGAGAAAAAAAAGGAAAAGCACAAACAATAGTAGCACCTCCAGCAACAATATCCCTTTACTGTACATTTGGATCAACTGGGTCCTATTGCCACTTTCAACCCTCGACAATTGCAAGAAGAAGAACTTGATCTACTCACAGGTGATATTGACCGAGACCCTACGCAGAGAAGAAATAAGGACAAAGAACGCATTGAAACTCTCCAAGCAGAACAATCTACATTTTTTACTAAGTGTGAAAACTTAGTCCAACAGGTGGTACCTATCCCATCGAGGAACGACATTGAAAATCCTCTTAACAAAGCATATGCATTGTTTGAAAGTATCATGTCATCCCTACAAGAACAATTGACCAAGGAACGATAGGATCAAGCTAAAGAAACATCCATTCTCATGACCAACCAATATACTGCCTTTACATAAACACATAGTCTATTAGCACAGTATGCCCAGGAAGCTGCTACAATTTCAGAAGTATTGTGCAACTGGTATACACATTATGGTAATGTGTTTGTTAAAATGCAGAAAAATTGAGACATCATTAACACATTACAACAGCAACGAAAACATACAGATGAAGCCTTCGCTCAAAACATCGACTACCAAATCAATATGGAAATATAGAAAGCTAGCAAAGCTGGAGAAGAAAGAATATCAATGGATCACACAAGATCGGGTAATCCTGTCCAAAATCAACAAGATCAAGCCTCATCTCCATCGACTGATCTCCAACGTCGACAACAAAACACTAATACTGGGAAAATACATGATAAATATTCAATACAAACACATTCAAGAAAAAATGGAGAGCATGTCTAGCCTCACTATGCTTACCATTGACATTCAGAATGCACTTCATGTCTGGGAAGACTTTCAGCATCAGCTATCAATATCTTCTGAAGACATTCTCGAAGTATGTGTCCAACAACAATTGTATACCAGCACCAATCATCACCAACAGTAACGACAAATTTTTCTTATTGTTACACCTAAAATCTTACAATCTTGAGATTCAGTGTATACATCCCTGAAGTTCCATTGACTAAGTTATTTACCTGGGAAGGACTTCATTGCATTTATGCTAGGTTTTGAGAGGTCGTCGTAGGTTGCAATCATGCAACTTGCGACGTCTCACCTTGCTCTTTTGCAGAGTGCAATGAATTCAGTTAATGGGAAAAAATAGCTTCTTCGAGCTCATTCTCAAAGCTTGCTGACTTGTATCCTCATCCTTGACCTCTTGGGGGAGCTGGCACTCGGTTCCTAACCTCTTGGAAAGATCCCCTATCTCTCTCCTACCATATCTCAACCTATCCTATCCATACCCTATCCACTTAGTCCTATATAAGTGAAGCTCTACCCCTCTCTAAAGGGAGGAAGTCTATAGTGTCTAGATGTTGGTGAAATCATCCTAGAGAGATATCTACTCACTCATTGAGAGACTCTTGCTTCCTTGAAGAGGTTATGTCATTGGCTTGGATGGAGAAGGGTTGCTATGTTAAGCCTCGGTGGTGATTTATTCTCTTCTATGTACTTTCCTTATTTACAGTAACACAAATGTTTTCCACCAATATTGTTCATGTGTGATGATGTTGTGTAGTTTACCTGCTTAACTATTTACTTAGATAGGTCATTGTATAGATATATTTTACTTGCTTGTATTTGTTCTGTGTCTTTACAGATCTTGCAGCTGAGATATGATGACCGTGGAGCGTGGAGAAATGTCCAGGAGAAAGGATCACGAAGTTAAGGTAAGATATCTAGTACTTAGTCCTTAATCAGATTTAGGAAAATAGCTTGTACTCTGTACTATTTGTTCTAGACTCACATTGAGCTAGGGAGATCTGGCTCGCATCCGCTCGAGTGGATTGTCTGTCAAACAAATCTAGCGACCATACTGGGGAAAGAACACTTCTTTGTAGTTGTCAATTTGAATGTTGTTTTTCAGTTGATTTCTTGCCAAGCCATATCATTTTGTCATTTCCTTCTTTAAGTTGATTTTACCATTAGATCTTCACTTTGAAGAGTCTGATTAGCTTCCTTTGAGTTTGTATTTGTCATTTTCAAACTTGTTCATGCTCATTATTTGGAGAATTGGTTCATTTGTGAACTTAGATCTCGCCTGTCTCACCTGGTCAGTGTACCCAGAGCGACACTGTGTTGTTTTTTATCTATGTTCTATGCATGTTAGTCTATCGTCGCAACCCTTCCATTGGCCTTCTACGACATCGTCGCACTCCCCGCATTGGTGACCTGCGACATCGCACTGTGTACAAGCACAAAGTGCGCCGATATGCCATTTTTTTCCATATAGGCACCCTCTCTCCATTTCTGTTTTGAGTTTGGTTTGTGTGCAGACTCCCTCTGTACTGTGTGATCCAGTCAGAGATCCCTTTTTGCTTTGTGTGAATGAGTTGTTTGGTTTTTGTTTGGAGTTGTTTTGGGTTCCATCTTGGACGAGTCTGAGATTTGGTAGTGGTGGACACTTTGGTCTCCCCCACCTACATCCACTCACCCTTGCATTCCCTCCTCTCCTTACCAAATCTGGTCAAGTGTATTGGATCAGTTTCCAGACCTCACTTGCATTCATTTTTTGTGAGCTTTGTTTGCTTTAGTGCTGCTTGTTACTGTTTGAGTTTTGAGTGTTTGTGTGTACTTTCAGTCCATTGAGTGCTCGCTTTCTCTTGAGATTTTCTGAGTTGTTAGAGTGCTGCAAGTGATCTTTTCATTTCAAAAGTCCATGTTTAAAAGCATAGCTATTATCAAATTATTGTTTTGATGCATCCATTGAAAGATCAAGGATACTTTGTTTCCATCATTTTCAAAATCATTTGAAGAATTGTATATGCATTGGAATGTTTTGTTTATAAATATTTTGGAAAAGTTGAATAAAAATTGTATTGTTTGCATTTTTCGTGAATTATGAGTCATTCATCTTCTTGAAAAACTCGAATAGCTTTCAAGTTTTGCAAAAGTACTTCCATGCTTGAAAAAGTTATATTGTATCTTTTGATTTTTTATGTTTCTAGGCAATCATAGTGAAAGTGAAAAGCTTGCCTACTCTGCTTATGATCTCTCTCTTTTCATTACTTACTATCATTTTCGTTTTGGAAAGATAAAAGAAAAAGAAAAAACATGTTTTGATTTGGTTTAGTAGTGTTGTGTCTTTTATGTTTCGCTGAAAAGGAAAAGAATATTTCATTATCACTTTTCGTAGATTTGGGATTGTGTCACATTGCATTGCTTTGGTAAAGTGGTTGGAAAGAAAAAGAAAATTTTCTCCTTCCCATACGTAGAATTCATCGAAAGAAAAGCATACTTTCTGCATATAGTTAGGGCCTGCATTATGTTTCCGATTATGTACTCACCTCATGCATTCACCTAACCGTCCAGATAAAATTAATGGTAGAACTAGGGTAAAAATTCTAGCAACTTGTGTGTAAGTTAGAGACATGTTCCAGCGTCGTTAAGTGTGGCAGTTGTCGTTATTTGCCAACACTGCATCCCAGGGGTATTGTAGTCTTCTGCATACTTATCGGTATATCGAGCTCCTTCACGTACCCACCAAGTCACCTTGAGTACTTGTCGTATATAGAACGGTGTATCACGTACTCGGTAGTAGATCGAAAGGTCTCTTACCGAACGGTTGTGCATTAGACAACACCACTACAAATTTGAGCTCCCACATACCTTGCGTATATTGGGAGACACCCTTAGAATTCCTGAAACCAACTGAGTTAACTTTTTGGCCATCTTGGCAGAGAAATACACCGAAAACAACACTCGGGGAGCTACTACGCACGTACCGTCCAGGTAATCAGGTATGCAGGAAAGAGTACGGTCCCAATCCTCTTTGTCATGTCATATTGTTGGACACTGCAGTATATCGTGAGTTGCGAAGCCTTGGCAATCCTGTCAAGTTCTAGACCTTGAATCCACTCTTATAACATAAGTTTGCTTATTGCCTTAGTTTGTGTAGGGTTTTGTCTAGTCTGATTTTCTTTTAGTTTTCCTTAGGAGAAACTTTTGTTTCAGTCACTTTGGCTGACTTTCCATGGAGAAGGTCCCGTAGAATTCAAAACTTGCCACCTGAATATCCCTGTTATCTCCCCAAATAATTTTGTCGAGTTGATCAATTTTAGATGATGGGAGGTCATTTGAAAATTCATTTCTAAATTTTTTAAGGCTCATTTTTTATATCTTTATGCATGTAATAAAGTTTTAAAAACATTTGATTGGGTTTTCATTTCAAAAAATTTCAAAAACAGATTTCGGTAGCTAAGCGCTTATTCAAAACGGTCCCTAAGCTACCGAAAGCCCTACTTTCGGCAGCTTAAATGAAATTTTAAAGGCTCTCCTAGCTACCGAAAGTCAAAAGACATGCAGCGTGAGTCAGGGGCAGCTTTCGGTGGCTTGGAAGAATACAATGGTGTTCATTAGCCACCGAAAGGTAAGTTGTTGGCAGCGTACAAGTCAAAAGCAAATTGTCCAAAGCTACCAAAAGTAGAGGCATTCCCAACACTTTCCAGCAGCTTACATGGTCAATGGAAAATCCTTCAAGATAAGGGAAGGTCAGTTTTTGCAGTTTCGGTGGCTTAGGTGAACATGTCAATCTGATTCATTAGCCACCGAAACAGAGCTTTCGGTAGCTAACAAAAATCAAGCTCAGACCTACTAGCTACCGAAATCCTAAAAATCACAGGAAATTACCATTTTCGCACAGATCCAAGTTTTATCATTTCTAAAGGGCATGAGGATGGTTTCTAAGTGAATATTTTAATTAATAGGATCTGTTTCAATGTGTTGTTCCAGTTCTGAAGGTGCCAGCAAGATGGAAATAATGAAGAAATGTGGCATTTTTTACTGTCCCAAGTCATCATTTTCAAATGACGATTCTGAGCGTCTGGAGGATCTTTTTTCAAAACACTCGGAGTTTTTTGTTCCTAACATGTCATAGAACAATAACCTCTCCCCATTTTCCTACAGGTATTGCAGATTGAGAGATTTGAATCCATCACTGAGCCCCAATGTTCGGATTCCAGAATCTGCTTGTTTGACACACGTTTTTGAAATGCATATCTCGGGCAAACCAAAATGAGTTTCAAAGATCTGAGAGAGGTTTTTGCTCAAAAATAATCAATTCACAATAACCTCTTTCATTTTATACACAGGTGTCACATAGCTAGAGAACGGAACCCATCTCTGAGCATCTTTTTCAGCAGTTTCAGCAGAAATGGCGTTTTTACTGTGCAGAGTCATCTTTTTCAAATGATGATTCTGAGCGACTGGAGAATCATTCTGCACAACGCTCAGAGGGTTTTCTTCCTAACATGGCATAGAACAATAACCTCTCTCAATTTTCCTACAGGTGTCATATATTGGGATAAACGAATCCATCTCTGATCCCCATGTTTCAGAAATTTGGCCAAATTAAAAATTGATTTTTCCTGTTTTGTCAAGAAACGGTTTGGGTTTTCTATCTTTAGGGTTTTGAATTCAGCTTCTTAGGAGCTGGGGGAGAATGTTGTAAAGTCTATAAATACTATATATTGAGGGCAAGAAAGAGTTGGATTTTGTAGACTTTTTCACATGTTGTAAGCTCAGACTTCTTATGTTATATCAATAAAACAAGCTTCTTTCGCCATTAGTTGTTCAGATTTCCATCTTCTGTCTATTCTGTACTTGCATTTGAATGCTATATTAATGTTGTTATGTTTATTTATCCTTGATGACTGTCATCTTATCATTGTGTGCATAAGCTTAATTCTGCAAGTATTATGTGATTATTATAATCTGCCATTCATATATATGCTTTGTGTATGATTCTGCTGGTATGATAGTTACTTCTCCACACATTCACTTATTTACAAACCCCCTGAGAATTAGTGGTTGAGAGCCCTGTCCATCTGAGCACATTTAGATATTCTTTGAGTGAAAATGGAGTGATCGAGTCATCCAACTTGATCCACCCTTTTTATATTATTGAGATTTTGGTTAAGTTACCAGGCTCTTTCGACTGCAGCCTAGAAAGACTCCTGGAGTGATAACATTTTGGCGTCACTGCCGGGGAGAGGAAGTTGAAGCTAGTTTCCCTGGGAGAACGACATAAGATCCAGCTTTGATGATAGACAAAGCCTGGACGCTCATTTGGTTGTAATCATCTATCTGGCGACGCCATGAAGGACGGATTCAGTGGCGACTCCACAATATTCAGATGTCAAAAGCATTCGCTGCTCTTTTGGCTTGGAGGTTTGCACCTCTCAACTTCTCTTCAGTTCCTGGTTTCCCACATCCGATACCTGATATATCAGAATGGGGATATTTTCTACCTATCTTCAAAGATAGCAAAGAAGACAATCCTGCAGAACACCTCCTCAAGTTTCATGAATGCATGAATCTATTAGATCTACAGCATGAAGATGTTCATGTATTCATTGTATGGTGATGCACGTCAGTGGTATGGTTCTTTACCTCCTTCTAGCGTTTCATCATTAAAGGATTTTCATAGAGCATTCACCGAGCATTGCAAAAAGTATTTTTTAGATGGGTTTGCATTTGGTAATTGCTGTGATGAATATGAATTACATCATAAGGTTGAAGATGTAAATAAAGATAGATCTCTCCCTCACAATATGCAGCAACCCTTCAATGATCTTCGAAATGATACTCTTTCCCATAAACATGAATTAGAAATAGATAATAAAGGAGCTGAAGGTTCTCTTATTAACAGTTTTTTCTTATTTACATCAAGCTGAAGAGTTAGTTTCGTTAGTTATGAATCATGGGGATCAGCTTTCTGTTGATAAAAAGTTCATTGAAATCAATAAGGGTATCTCTCAGTTTCAGATTTGCAGACCAAGGGAAGCTGCAGTTACCATGAGAAACAGGATTTTCGGGAACCATCTAATCTCCAGCTAGAACATCAGGAGGACTCTCTTTCTCCTTATGTATCTTTTGTTTCAAATTTTGATGGAAACACCGATAATGATGAGGAAGAAGGTGATGTTTTTCCAAATCTGTTTCAATATCATATTGCTAATAATTCTATGCAAGAATCTGCATCTCTGTTAGTAGAATTTGATCCGAATATCCCCATATTTGAAAAACATAGTGATGAGGAGGAAGATTTTAAAGTTTATGAGGGTTTGTTGACTAATGAAATCTCATCTAGTTCTAATCTTCATCAAAGAGTTGATCAAAAATGTATGTATGTTATGACTGATGACAGTTGTTGGGCTGCTTTTCAAAATTCTAATGAAGAGCTTTCTAGTTTTAATGTATCTACCAAAGAGGTCATTATTGGAGAGAGTAGTCAGCATTTCCTTCATGATACATCTTTTAAGACTCATTTTTCACTGGATCATTATCAAGAAAATGATATAGAAGATGAAGAACATATCTTTTCTTCTCTCTTAAAAATTTTCAGTTGTAATAAGCCAACACATCATCATGATGAATTCAGATTACAGAGATATGGTGAAGGGGAGCAGAAAGGTTCATATCAGCATTTTAGCTTGCTTTTTTCCTCCGACAGAGGAAGAACAATTTACATTCAACATCAGTATTAGTGAAGGCAGCCAGCATCACTTCAATTTTCAGTTGAAACACTCTTATGAAGAGGTATGCCTTTGTGACATTTATGAACCTGTCGCTAATTATTTGGAATCTATGAGTAGCATGGATGTCAAAACATTTTTGTCAGATGAAGATTGTTTCTGTTATCAACTACATTTCTGCATGCTACAGTTTTGTTTATTTTTGGGGTTAAGATCAAAAACAATTTCAGTAAATTAGTTTCTGACATGGCTTCATTGGAAACATGAGTTTACTTGATTAAGCATCAGTATAATGGTTAGAGTAGGGTAGCATAGATGAATAAGCTCATAGCTGAGCATTTCAAGTTTGCATAATGCGTGAGGCTTGCATTTAGTATTGTGGTTTTAGTTTTGAAATAAATACTCCATGCCCAATGGATATAAGGCACTATTGGCAAGGGTAGTTCGGCTTCAAATGATGAGTAGGGGTGCAGGATTTGATCAGGTTTTGAAAGCAGCATTTTACACTCCATAGCCCAATGGATGTAAGGCGTTGCTGGCAGGTTTACAGTTGAACATTTGTGGACAGATTGCATAGATCTGTTGGTGGTATAAATGACTCCATAGCCCAATGGAACACTAGAGGATAGGTTTGAATTTTTATTTTACAGGAAAGGCATTGTATCTGTGGTTCTTGGAACCTCACATGGAGGTTTCCATCCCTGAGTAGGAGCCAGATGTTATCTCCCCAAATAATTTTGTCGAGTTGATCAATTTTAGATGATGGGAGGTCATTTGAAAATTCATTTCTAAATTTTTTAAGGCTCATTTTTTATATCTTTATGCATGTAATAAAGTTTGAAAAACATTTGATTGGGTTTTCATTTCAAAAAATTTCAAAAACAGGTTTCGATAGCCAAGTGCTTATTCAAAACAGTCCCTAAGCTACCAAAAGCCCTGCTTTCGGCAGTTTAAACAAAATTATAAAGGCTCTCCTAGCTACCGAAAGTCAAAAGACATGCAGCATGAGTCAGGGGTAGTTTTCGGTGGCTAGGGAGAATACAATGGTGTTCATTAGCCACCGAAAGGTAAGTTGTTGGCAGCTTACAAGTCAAAAGCAAATTGTCCAAAGCTACCAAAAGCAGAGGCATTCTCAACACTTTCCGGCAGCTTACGTGGTCAAAGGAAAATCCTTCAAGCTAAGGGAAGGTCAGTTTTTGCAGTTTCGGTGGCTTAAGCGAACATGTCAAATTGATGCATTAGCCACCAAAACAGAGCTTTTGGTAGCTAACAGAAATCAAGCTCAAACCTACTAACTACCGAAAGCCTAAAAATCACAGGAAATTACCATTTTCGCATAGATCCAAATTTTATCATTTCTAAAGGGCATGAGGATGGTTTCTAAGTGAAGTTTTTAATTAATAGGATCTATTTCAATGTGTTGTTCCAGTTCTGAAGGTGCCAGCAAGATGGAAATAATGAAGAAATGTGGCATTTTTTACTGTCCCAAGTCATCATTTTCAAATGACGATTTTGAGCGTCTAGAGGATCTTTTTGCAAAACTATCAGAGGTTTTTGTTCCTAACATGTTAGAGAAATAACCTCTCCCCATTTTCCTACAGGTATTGCAGATTGAGAGATTCGAATCCGTCACTGAGCCCCAATTTTCGGATTCCAGAATCTGCCTGTTTGACACACGTTTTTGAAATACAGATCTCAAGAAAACCAAAACGAGTTTCAAAGATCTGAGAGAGGTTTTTTCTCACAACAAATAAATTCACAATAAACTCTTTCAGTTTATACACAGGTGTCACATAGCTGGAGAACTGAACCCATCTCTGAGCATCTTTTTCAGTAGTTTTAGCAGAAATGGCAATTTTACTGTGTAGAGTCATCATTTTCAAATGATGATTCTGAGCGACTGGAGAATCATTCTACAAAACGCACAGAGGTGTTTCTTCCTAACACGTCATAGAAAAATAACCTCTCTCAGTTTTCCTACAAGTGTCATATATTGGGAGAATCGAATCCATCTCTAAGCCCCATTGTTCAGCAGTTTGGCCAAATTAAAAATTGATTTTTCCTATTTTGTCAAGAAACGGTTTGGGTTTTCTATCTTTAGGGTTTCGAATCCAGCTTCTTAGGAGATGGGGAAGAATTTTGTAAAGGATATAAATCCTAGAGCTTGAGGGCAAGAAAGGGTTGGATTTTGTAGACTTTTTCACATGTTGTAAGCTCAGACTTCTTATGTTATATCAGTAAAACAAGCTTCTTTCGCCATTAGTTGTTCAGATTTCCATCTTCTGTCTATTCTGTACTTGCATTTGAATGCTATATTCATGCTACATTCATGCTGTTATGTTTATTTACGCTTGATGACTGTCATCTTATCATTGTGTTCATAAGCTTAATTCTGCAAATATTATGTGATTATTATAATCTGCCATTCATATATATGCTTTGTGTACGATTCTGTTGGTATGATAGTTACTTCTCCACACATTCACTTATTTACAAACCCCCTGAGCATTAGTGGTTGAGAGCCTTATCCATCTAAGCACATTTAGATATTTTTTGAGTGAAAACGGAGTGATTGAATCATCCAACTTGATCCACCCTTTTTATATTATTGAGATTTTGGTTAAGTTACCAAGCTCTTTCGACTGCAACCTAGAAAGACTCCTGGAGTGATAACAATCCCCTTAACCAGGAGGTAATTTCGAGGGTAAGGATGGATCCACAAGCCAGGGTTGTGTCACATGAAGTGGAAAACCCCACTTTGAATGTTGGAGGACTTTTGTTTCCTCATACTCCTCCAAATTCACCTGCCTCTCATCCGCCGCAGGGTGAAGAAGCACAACTCCCCACTTCACAAGACTTGCCTTCCGTTGCATAGGGAGAGCCTGGGTCATTAGAATGGATAAATCAACCCCAGGACGACACCACAGCAGTTTTTGGTCCTTCAGCATCTTATTGGACATCTTCTACCGGTCACCTAGTGGCCCATTTTTCTGTTGCACCCCCACCCAGTTGTGCTAGTCCTGACGACTGCCTAACACCTTATCACGAGCAATTGGCTCGTTTACATGCTATGGGTGAGGAGTTTACAAATCAAAACTTTCAAATAAGTTTTGACAATTGACCAATCCTAGGTCGCTCTTTATCTTTTGAGTCACCGGAATCATCCACGCAACACGTGACCACTTCTGAAACTGGTCAACCATCCATTCTTGCACATGCATCTCCTAGACAGGAGACCAAATCAGTACTTCCTACTGCCCAACCTGTTGAATAGCAATAGTCCAACACACCTGTGACCACCACAGTTACATTACCTGTTCCTCCCCCACCCCAAAATTCGAGGGGAGGATACTCGTTACCCCCTACCCTTTTTACAAGTAACATTAATCCTACGGTGAATAACCAACAATTAGTGTTGGGTCAACCTTTACCTAGTGCTTAGCAAGTTGTTGCTAGGGGGAAACCCCCGTCTCTTAACCATAATCCTGCAACGGGAGTTCCCATCGGGCCTTCCATTGGAAATTCCTTACCTCCTAGACCTTCCGCTTCAGGACTATCCCATGTTGGAGGACCTGTTGATGCCTCAAATATTGCAACATCAAGCAGAAAGGGATTCTCCCCGGTAAACTATCCCAATTATTGTCCACCGTTTTTTGTGAGAAATCCGTCCAGTTATCGGTTCCGGCAACCGTCAGATTTGCTTTCTTTTACACTGGTTATGGCCCGATCCATAGTTCTTTTTTTGAAATTTTATTATTAAGATGATATGCAAGTGCCTAAGCTAATTTAATCTAAATTCAGAGTTTGAAGCAAATATGTGTCTAAAACTGAAATAAATCTAATCTATCCCTGCAAGGATCAAATTGTAAATATGAGCAATGTGCTGAAAGAAACACCCAAAGATCAACAGATAGCCATTAAATCTCAAAGATACATCTACAGCAAGAGATTAAAGATATAAAAGATAACTTCTAATCCATATGAAAGCATTCCATTGCTCATGTTAAGAGAAACACCATTACACAGAAAAGACAGTAAGCTCATTCAAAAACACAGAAATAATTATGAACAGCAAAGAAAGATCTCACTGCAAGATGTGAATGCCACACGAATAATCTATCAAACATCCCACATCGATTTCCATGCAAAAGACGTCCTCTCCAAGCTCTTATTAGACAAATTCACTTTCTGGGAGCAAGTGCAAAATAGTTCGTACAAGCTTCAGAAAATTCATTTCCCTGCAAAAAGTCCCCCTACACTATTCCCTAAGCTTCTTTTTGTATCTTTACAAAATCCTTCTAATGCTGCCACATGGCCTTTTACAAGTGTCCTTCACAGATTTTAACAAAAAATAACAATTCGTGGCCACTTTTCTCATAATAGAGAATTATTTTTTCATAACAGAAAAGGACAGTTGTCCTTGTGACTCCGCTTCCTAACCATACGGACAAAAATAGAAGACCAAAACAAAACAACGCATTATGTCTAGCGCGTTTATTCTTGGGGTGGTGCTTCTACTATGGATGATGTGCCTGTGTTGGCTGCTGCTGCCTTCTTCTCTTCTTCAGCAATATAACTGAACCATATACCAACATCTCTTACAACCACATTTGCGGGTGAGGGGAGCAGGATCTTCTGTGCAGTCACATGCTTACCAAGCTCTGCTTCAATACCCTGAACTTCTACTACTGCTACTTGGTGAATCTCCTTAAGCAAATGATTGTATATTGATGACAGTCCAATTTAGTGATGAAGATCATCGGTGGCCACCACATCAATATTTTTTACATATTCTATTTAAATGCCCAGCTCTTCCTTCAAATTTGACAAACGCTGCTCTTTGCTTGGAAAATCATCCAGGGTCTGAGGAAACATAAGCTTGCATTTTTCATGTACTTCATGAATCTTTTGATACAGGTTGTTGCCTTTCCCCATTGTTCCTTGGATTTTAGCCACCAGCTTAGCACCACAATTCCGGTAAAACTCCATGAGAGCTACATCCTCCTTAAAACCATCTACAGATTTGAATGGGAGATGCTTAGGGAAATCCACCCTCCCTTCTCTCCACTCCATATGGCTTAAAATGTTTGCTTTAACCCAAGTGTATTTGCCTTTAAGCCGGGTGGTATCAACATCAACCTCTTTCAATCTAACCAGCATGGTTTTGAGCCTGCACACTTCCTCAGTAATCAGCTCTTGTGTGGCATGCATTTGTCTCAAAATGTCACAGGACTGATCATGAAAGGGAGACATATCCATTGCTCTGCTTTCTGCTTGTTCTAGCTGCTCAACCATTGTTTATTTATCTACTTCCAGATGAAAAAATCTAGCTTCAGAATCATTCTTTTCCGCTTCTAGAACCATCATCCAGATTGCCAGGTGCTCCTTTTCTCCTTCTAGATGGCGATGCTTATCTGACAACTCCTTGTGATCAACAGACAGGAAATTATATTTATTTACTACAAGATCCCTGTAAGCTTGCTCATTAGCCATAGTATGTTGTAGCATGTGAGCTCTCCTCTTTGTTGACTCAAACTCTTTGACCATGTCGATCACATTATATTTTGTTGCTTGTGCTGCTGACACAGCGGTGGATGCCATAGCTATGGGAGCCTTATTTGTATTTTGCATAACCGTGGTCTCCCGCTGGGTGACAATATCTTCTTGAAAAAGTCTCTTTATCCTCTCTTTCGACTTCAATACCACCGCCTTCCTCTTCTTATAATACACAAATTCATCCCATCGGGACACAGTATGATATTCGGATGGGGTGTAAGGGATGATCGGGAGATCTCTTACATGGACTTCTGTCTCTGTGGGTGGGTTCTACACTACCTGAGATGGGTCCATTTCCATATCTTGGGTGTCGGAGCCACCCGCCTGGGCATCTTCGTTGGTCTTAAGCTCTTCTTCTGCCTTTTGTTCCTCTTCAACTTTACGCCTTCTTTCTTCTTCTTCATCCCGCTGTTGATTTTCAATTGCCTCCCTCTGCTCTCGTTCCTCTGCTTCCTTCTGCTGTCTTGCTTCCTCAGCTTTTCTCTGAAATCTTGCTTCTTCAGCTTCCTGTTGCAGTCTTGATTCTTCTTTCAATATTTATTCTTCACGGGCCAGGGCCTCAGCTGCCTCTCTTTCTTTCTGCAAACGGGATTCTCGGTTTGTGGCAGAGCTAGAGCTAGCTCCACTACCGTGGCGACAAATCTGCAACTCAGTCATGTTACTGATTCCCCTGAACACTTCTTCTTCGGCATCATAGTAATGGGCATACTCAAAATGAGCATAAAACTCTTTGCAATGCTCTGCAACCTTGCTCCGCCTGTCATTTATATGGAAGATTGCCTCACCGAAGTGAAAATATTTCAACTCCTAGATGAACTCTTCGACTGCTGCAACCCCTGAGAATTTATAGGCTCCTATACAAAAAGGCAAAGGAAGGAAGGAAGCCTTGTGTTGCTTATTAAGAACTCCCCCCATTCCATCAAGGAAAACTTGCCTGACTACTTCTTTCAGGACTACATAATCAGTGGCGTATTTCGGTAGGATGTATGGTGGCTTAGTGCCTCCGAACATCCTGATATAGGTGCCCTCTTCTAAGAAGTAGAAATCTCCATAACATTCCATGACCTTCATGGCGTTCTCTGAAAGGCAATTGGGCTCTTCATTGAACATCTACTCATACAAAGGCATAATGAACTCTTCACAGATGAGCTTATAGTGTGCTTTGTAATTTTGAGCCCATAGTAGTTTATAAGCAGTGTATATCGGGGTGTTGGCCTAATCCCATGAGCAACCTAACCTGGGGAAAGGGAGCTTTGCCAAAATACAATCAATGAGGTATGAAGCCATGTAAAAATCTAACTTTTTCAGGGCCAAACCTTCCTTAGCTACGGCCGCAGTGGATGCTAAACTATCTAAGAGGATAGTATCCCAATCAAACACAATCCCCTTAAATGCTATGGCATGGATTATGGGGGCCCATTGTATCCTATATAAGTCCCATCGGGAATGCCGAAAATCCTGCTTAGCATAAGCGCAATCAACCTGAAAGGAGGCCTTAGGCTCTAAACGTCATACTCATCATTGTCCCTTTTCCTCAGTTGTTTTCCCGTGATTAACAACCTCTTAGCTATTTCGAAATTATTCATCTGTCCCAACCATTCATCGTCCAATGCCTGCTGGGGACGTGAGAATTTGTAGGTTGTTGCAATATAAGCTGGATGGAATGAAGCGAATGGCTCTCCCTTGCTGTCATGCAACACTCTTGTTTGTGGGTTGGAATGTTCCAATATCCACCCGATCAGTTCTGAGCACGGGAATAGCTCAGGGCGAGTAGAAGCCCTGGCTATGCTAGAGGTCCTGATGTTTAAGTAGATTTGTTCTTCTTCTAATAACACGTCTAGGATGTCTTGGTCCCTGATCATCCTGTAAACATCTACCCACCTGACCTCGGGAGGGATGCCAGTGGTGCACTTTGTATCCTGGAAAAGAGATTCAGTCCTTGGTTGCACTGGCTCTGGCTCCATCATTTTAGCTTTCTTTCTACCACCTTTTGGCATCGTGTCTTATCCCTGTCAGCAACCATATGTGAATGAATATCAAATTGTAAAACATTATGAGAGCATAACATAGAGCAAGACAGTTTTAGCATGCTGATGATAAATATAAACGAATTGTAAAGCCGCATGTTGGGGAAGCAAGCCAAACATAGATTATCCAAGGAAACAAATATGGTCATTAAACTTGATTTTTATAGGGAAGCAAAGGAAGGAAGGAACATTTTGAGGTGCTCCCGAAAAATGTGACGCATAAAACTTATTTCCCTCCTCACTCTTGAAGATAAGCTTCCCTAAATTATAGGTGCTTCTAATGGCTAAAGCGCGAATGGTGGGCTAGCTTGGTTTGGGAAAACATATGAGGAAACCGAAAACATATAACAAAACCGTTTTCAACAATCGGTATCTGGGCCAAACAAGCGAGCGGTTGAGTATCCCAACCAGCTATTACTGATGCTTCTTCTTATTTGATAGTATTTGAGAAGCAACATGTAGCCAACATAAAAACCTGGACTTGAGTATATCTGGGTAGGAGCACGATAGAAATGCGGCTGGTGGAACTAACCAAGCTCGAACGATTCAGGGACAAAGGGCCAACTGGGAATTACTGGCAAGGTTATGACTCCTAACTGTCAGCAATGAAAATTTTATGGGGCTGCAACGGCTGCAAAGTTTTAAGAATAGTCTTCTACAAATTCCCACAAGCCATGTAATGAGACAAAGAACGGCCGAGAAAGCCACGACGTATAGATAAGACAAGATTCATGGTTTAAGCGCCTACCTGGCAATGAAATAACGGTGAAAACGGGGTCGGTTTGGAAATAAGTGAGCTGAGCTGGAGCGAAACGATTCGAGCAACTTCGAACGGCGTTCTCCGAATCCAAAACTATCAACGGGGACAATAAAACCCCACCGCCCTTATCTAAAACTTAATATGTGCAGACATTTAATTGGGTAGTTGGAAACATTAAAACGGGGTTGATTACTTGTATGGCGCAGTTTTTTCAAATTTTTGGCATTTATGCGCAACCGTCAATACCGGGAGGAAAAGGTGAGTCTTCGTCCGCCGTTGCGGACGGATTTCATGAGTTTCTTTCGAAACGCGAATGTACTTTACGAGTTTTGGTCGTGGCTGCTTGTTGCGGAAAGAAAAGGGAAGACGTTCCTCTTTTGCGGAAAGGCTTGACGAGTTCTTACTACAACGACGACCTAGAAAATGCTTGCGGCGTAAGTTCTTGAGTTGTTCCGCAGTTTCGGGAGGATTTTGCGAGTTCTTCTGGAATTGACTCTCCCGAAAGATTATCATGGCGGATTGTGTTGAGTTGTTTCGAAGTTGCAGAAAGACTCAGTAAATTCTTCTGAGATTGACGAATGACTTTGTTAAGTCTTTTCCACAAAGAGAATAGCCGAGGAACTTGGTAAGAGGGAGCTCGTTGCAACAAAACTTTACAAGTGTTTCCGCCGTTTCGGGAGAGAAATTTGAGTTCTTCCGAAGTCCAAAGAATATTCAAGTGCTTTCACAATTACAGGAAAAAACCTTAAGTCTTTCCGCAGTTGCGGGTGCACACCCTAAGTTCCTCAGCCCTTTCGGGAGAGAATTTTGAGTTCTTCCGCAGTTTCGGGAAAGAATTGTGAGTTTTGACTTAGAAGAAAAACTTCAATTTTAAAACACATTCCCCACTTGAAACAAAACTAAGTTCAAAAGTTTCCCAAAGGAGGCTTGATTCTTTTAACCAGACATTCTTAGGAAAATAAGAAGGAGGGGCCCCAATATCTACAAAGTTTTGGGGAGGGATGTTGCTGCAACAACAATTGGTGAGTCGTTGGCGAACATAGATCTCTGAAAAAATCCCTCTCATTAATCGAAAACATTCTTAAAAGATGTCCATCTTATATGCAATATTTAGCTGAGCATTCGAATCTCGGCAAAGGAGGGAGTCATTTTATCTGTTGGCCACTGGGAAAAGGGGATCTTTGATGAAGACATCTTTAAAACTTTCGAAGGGCCAACATATGGGGTTCATTTTAGAAGATTCATCTTTCAGATGGTCAATGCTATCGGACTCCACAGGATTTATAACAACTTCTCACAGACACTATTGCTCTTGTTCCTCATTCCCATGCTGCCTGCATCCTTTTGAATATCCATACATTTGACAGCTTTGTTGTTTGGGCCTTCCAGAAATATTTTCTTTAAAATACAATCTTTGATTTTGGCTCCTCAATCCATAATGTCCTTTTGTGTGAGCTAGAGATTTTTATTGAATTATCAAGCCTCACGGACGGAGAGGATCCTTGAATGAGATGAGTCTTTTGGAAAACTTTCCTGACTAGTACGCTTTGCTTTTATCTCAGCCATGCTTTGATTGATGCAAGAATCTCTGGAGAACAAAACCCTTGAACATCAGCCCTTTTAGCTCTTAGATTTGCAGCATGGAGTCAATTCAATACCCTATGCCTTCGAGATGTGCTACTTTTCGTGGGTCCTACTTCAGTGACCTTCTTGAGATGCTTTTAAGTGTGAGAGTGGATGGAGCCCGAGGATAGTAATAAATATAATCATAGATCTCTGCTATTTAAACAAGGGCTAGTTTGACCAACAGGAAGTGATCTCTTCATTCTAGAGAACGACCAGCAAAGCCAAAAATGCAAGGATAAACTTTCATTTGAGGGTATTTTCCGCTTCCCGAGTTGTGAGATCTCTTCGAGAGATCTAACTTCACCAGAGGCCCAATTGCAGGTGCTTCAGAAAAGAAAAAAAATGAACAAAACAGGCTCAAATGTTGAGAAAAGAAAACAACTTATCTAACATAAGGAAAACGAAAGTAAAACAAAGTAAAACAAAACAAAAGGAAAGCTTTTATTTATGTACATCAAGCCTCCACGAGAGTATGAAAAGTATTGTTTCAAGGCGAGGCCATTGAGAGGAAGGGTTACTTCCTCTCCCTGGAGGTCTGTTAGCTTGTAAGTGGATGGGCTGAGCTTTGCAAAAATTTGGTAAGGGCCTATCCATAACTGTTGGAATTTCGTGTGCATCCCCTTGCCTTCATGATTATGGTCCCATTTCAGGACTAAATCCCCAACTTCAAAACTTTTTTTAACGGAATTCCTCTTATGGAACCATCTTTTGACTATGTCTTGGTGATAATGGAATCGGTCTTTATCTTTCTTACGGGCTTCTTCAAGTTGAAGCAAGGTATTGATACTGGATTGCAAGGCTTGGATACCAGAATCTTTAGAGGCTTGGGACAACTGTAAGGATGGAAGCAAAATGTTGGGAGGGAGGATGGCTTCCTTGCCATAGACTAGAGTGTAAGGGGAAACCCCTAATGCATTCTTTGGAGTCACCCTATCTGCCCATAAAGCATTTGGGAGAGCTATATGCCAGCTTCACTGATTTTCTATCACTGTCCTCTTTAGAATTCGAATGAGGTTTTTGTTTGAAGACTCAGCTAATCCATTTCCTTGAGAGTAATAATTGGCTGAGTAATGCAATTTAATTCCCCATTCATAAACAAATTCATTTACCTTAAAAGACGAGAAAGAATGAGCATTATCAAAAACAAGGGAAATTGGAACCCCAAACCTGGTTATGATGTTTTCCTTTAAGAAGTTGATGACTGCATCTTCATTGGTCTTGCACAATGGGATTGCCTCTATCCATCTGGTGAAGTAGTCTATGGCCATTAGGATGTATCAATGTTGTAAAGAAGAATTTGGGTTTATCTCTCCAATAACATCTATGCCACATTGTTCGAAAGGCTCAGAGATAATAACCGGCTGCAAGGGTCCTGCCGCCTTAGGTAATTTCCCAGCACTTCTTTGGCATATATCACAGTTTCGTGCATACGCATGGGCATCTCAAAATAGAGTGGGCCAATAATATCTGGCTCTAAGTATTTTGTGAGTTGTTGTCTCCCCTGAATAATGTCCACCAACCGGACCATCGTGTAATTCTTTGACAACTTTTCTTGCATCTTCCTTTTCTAGACATCTAAGAAAAATTTCATCGTAATTTTTTTTGAAAAGTATCCCATCAATTATTTGATAAGCTGTTGATTTCAAATGGAGCACCCTTCTTTGCTTAAATCTATAGTGCTTAGGTAGGTGTCCTTGCTGCAAATAATGCACCAGATCCCTATACCATAATTGAGGAGCTGTAAAGACAGGACATACTTCAACTGAATTAAGCTCAGCTTCATTTTTCCAATGCTACTCTTCATCAGTCGGATTTTCTATAGGCAATTTGCACAGGCCTTGTCCTTTGATGATAGTGGCCGGCTTAAATTATAAGTCATATTATTGAAGAGATGTGACCCAGTTTCCCCTCCTTTCTCCTAATTCCTTTTGAATGAAGAGGGATCTAACAGCTGGGTGGGGAACAATAACCTTAGTTTTGTTCTTAAGAATATATGGTATGAACTGTTTGACTGCTTTGAAGATAGCATACGCATGCTTGTCGACAATGGGATAATTTAGTTCAATACCTTGCAGACCAGTGCTCATAAACGAGATTGGGTACTCGTCCACTAGTTCCACCTTTTGCGTAAGCACATCCGCGAGAGAGTCATCTGGAGCAAAAGTATACAAGATAAAATCTTTGTCAAAGTCTGGGCTCCTTAAGGAAGGAGCCTTAGCTATGGCTGCCTTAATGTCTCTGAATGCATCCTTTTCTAAGTCTGTCTACTTGAACTGTATGCTTTGCTTGACCATTTGCTGCAAAGGTTTAACAATTTGAGCGAAATCGGGGACAAATCTCCGGACAAAATTGATAGTGACCATAAATGACTGCATGGATTTCTTATTATGAGGCATGGGAATTTCATTGATATCCTGTACTCTTTCCTGATCTATTGATACTCCTCTTTTGGAAATGTTATGGCCCAATAGTTTACCTTCGGGAACAGCAAACACACTCTTCTTGGGATTCAATGAGATACCATATTTTCAGCAACGATCAAAAATATGCTTCAAATGAACAACATGGTCTTCTCTTTTCTTTGAAAAAACTGTCACATCATCTAGATAGACAACAACACAGTGACCTCCCAAACCTCGGAAGGCGATGTCCATTGCTCGCTCAAACGTAGCTCCTGCGTCTATTAGGCCAAAGGGCATCCTTCGGTATGCGAACGTTCCCCACTTAGTGCGGAAAGCAGTCTTGAGACGGTCTTCTTCAGCTACTAACACTTGATTGTAACCAGAGAAGCTATCAAGAAGGGAGAATAATTCAGACCCTGACACCATCTGGAGAATTTGTTCCATTGAGGGGATCGGATAGTTGTCTTTATCTGAAGCTCTATTTAAATTTTTGAAGTCAGCACATATTCTTATCTCTCCTGACTTCTTTCTCACGGGAACTAAGTTAGCAACCCACTCAGAATGCTGGACTTTAAATATTATTTTAGCATCCAATAGCTTCTTCAATTCTTTTCGAATAAGAGGTTCAAGAGTAGGATGCATCCTTCTTAATTGCTGTTGAAATGGCTTGACATCTGCTTTCATTGGTATGACATGTTGAATAATGCGGACGTCGTATGTTTTCAGATCTTCATAAGTCCAGGAAAAAACATCCTTATATTGTCGAAACAGCTTGATGAACTTATCTCTTTCTCCTAGTGAACAAGATTTGCCAAGGTTGACAAACTTTGGTTCAGCCTTGGTGCCCAGATTAACTAACTCATGCTGCATTGATGAACTGTTGGTCTTGGTATTTGCTGGCCTTTTGAACTTGTTCTTAAGATCAAACAGCATTTCAAGCGACCTTACCCCTTTGGGGATGAAATTGCCCTTAGCTGTATTTTTCTTTTGTAAATCAAAATCATGTTCTTCTTCATCTATCACAGCTTCTTGGAATATGTCTTCATTTGTTAGAAAACTGATAATCTGATTTTCACCATCGAAGACTTTGAAGTTTGTGATATTGTCAGGGACAGAAGGCCTAAAAATCAATTCAATTGAGCACTTGTTATTAGTCGGCACCAATCTAGAAGCAGATGTTGCTAATAAATCAGTTGCAGAATTTTGCAATCTAGGAATAGACTTTATATTAAAAGCATCAAAATGCATATCTAAATCCCATACCTCAGCCTGATAACTCCTCAAATGAGGTGAAAGGCAGTGAATGATATCTCTTACCTGTCTCACAACTATTTCCGAGTCGCCAAACACCTTCAGGTACTTAACATTTAAACCAATGGATTTCTTTAATCTGTGTACCAACGCTTCATATTCAACAGTGTTCTTAGTACAATCAAATTCTAACCTACATGACAGAAAATACTTATTTCTTTCCGGATCCATCAGAACACAACTGGCTCCATATCCTTCCAAAGTTTTAAAACCGCAAAGTATAATGTCCAAAAAATATCGTTTAATTCAACTAAGTTAGTATCTCTATGATCTAAGTCAGTGACTAAATTAACTATATTACAGTCAATATCATCAGTCCGAGAAAAATGAAGGAGATCGGACTGTTTATCTAATTCATGGCCAATAGTTTCATACTAATAATTACCCGGGTCAATTTCTAAGAAATAATTTCCCAAAACTGAGGATGAGAAGGCTACAGCTTCATTCTTTCCTTCTAGTTGAGTTACGTTTTGTTTCATGTGCGGTTCTCTCAGAACCTTGATTTAATTCTGTCTATTTTGATATGGCAACCACAAATGGGACCAATCAGTTGCAAAGTAACCATTCAGCTTTGTGGACCAGTCTCTACTTAGGATCAAACCATAGGTTTTGGGAATATCAACCACCATTATATCAATGAACTGGCAAACTTTAGAATCTGCTGACAACCTAATGAGGACATCTTTCATTTCCCCAATAACCTTGACATCAGTCCTATCTAACTAAATAATCTTGGCGGGAGACAGAATTGGTTTCCCATTAATTTTTTTACAAATTGACAGTGGCATGACATTTGAAGATGCTCCGGAATCTACCAAACAATTGTGAACATTGTGATTGAAAATTTCAAAAGTTAAAAGAAACGGCAATGTCTGAGATTTGAATTATGTTAGGATATTTAGACATTTAGGAGTTAGTTAAGATCAACTTGTGTAATATATCCGTTAGAGATAGTGTGTTTCTTTAGTATGCATTTGTAAATACTTAATCCGACGGTCACGATATGTTCTCGATATAGAGTGATCCGACGGCTCAACTTCTCTTAGATCAAACCTAACCTTGATCTGTGGCTTAACACCCGATTGGTCGATGATCTCTATTTAAAGAGCATGGAGGGTCATTGTTTAGTTGATCGATTATGAGAAGCTCATGTTGTAACTTTCTTTCTTTGCATAATAAATTGTTCCGTAGAAGCTATTTGGCCGGGGTCGTGGAGTGTTTCCCTCAAGAGGAGTGTTTTCCTCAAGAGGGTTTAAACCATGTCAAAACATCGGTGTGTTGATCTGTGATCTGTTTGTGTGAAGTGGTTTCTCTTGGTGTTCGGTCCTTTGGTAGTACCCTGTGTACCCGAACATGGTATCAAAGCTTTTATTAAGTGCCGCTTCCGGTTATGATCTAGATCTTGAACTGTTGTTGCTGAAACTCGAAAAGGTTTCTAGTTCTGGTATTTCTGTGCATTTTTGGGCTGTGGGAGGTGTTCCATTGCGTCTGCAGTGTCATTTCCATTGGGAAATAGTTTTCGTTTGATCAAAAACGGTTCCCAGTTGCTCCAGAAACGCATATTTCATCAGATCTGAAGGTATAATGTTACAGTGACGCATTTTTTATTTTCTATTTTTAAAAGGAAAAAATCTCATATTTCATCATTTTTTACTGTTAGATTTTTTTTTGGGTTCAGATTGTTGCTTTCCCGTCTGCGTATGCTCTTTGTCGTACACCTTGAACGATCTCGGCAAATCAGAAACAGAAAGGGAAAGGGTTTTTCTCGACTGCGTATGCTCTTTGCCGTGCACCTTGCGCGATCTCGGCAAATAAAAAACAGAGAGAAAACGTATACTTTCCGGGCAATCTAACAAGATCTAACTCCACAAGTGTGGAAAAGTTTTTTTGTTTCGATTTGTGATGTGTTTTGCAGGAAAAAGGGCAAGCACGCAAACCGAGCAAGAAGAGTAAAAAAAATTTTTTTTTAAAAAAAACCCCCTTCCTCATTCCCATATTTTACATACCTTTTAATCTAGCTCACTTTGTTCAAAGTTGTTTTATTCCTTAATAGATCTTGAATTCAAGTCTTAGGAAGTTACTTTTAAAAGAAAAAGTGCATGCAATTTCTATTTTCAAGTTATTTTATTGTAAAAGTGCATCTCACTTAAATAATAAAAAATAAAAATACAAGTGAGTCACTTAAGTTCTGTTTATTGTTGCACTATTTAAAAGTAATATCATTGTAAAAGTGAAATCACTTATTTTACAAAAGTGGTTCACTTAAAGCAACCTTCTTGTAAAGTGATTGTTAAAAGGTTCATCTTGGGAAGAGGGGGGTTCTTTTTTTTGCTGGACATTCTCTAGCTGCCACGTCACTATTGGGGACATCTTCAACAGTTTCTTTGTTCAAGCATAACTTCATCATACTGAGTCAGTTTTCAGTGTCATTTTTTTTAAACTGCCTATTTTTTCGAGCTCTTCACATACAGACTATTGGTTTCTACTTTTACAGCCATTAATTTATAAATATGGCCGCCCCTTGTGATATTCTACTTAACAGTTCCAACTATTTCTCATGGAAATCTTGTATGGAGGATGTTCTACGAAGTAGGGGACTTTTCAGAATTACAACAGGGAAAGAAAAAGAACCCACTGATGATGATAAGAAAATAAAATGGGCAAATAGATGTGATGAAGCTCGTGGATTGATTGGGATGTCAATCTCTACTGATTTGCGATTCCACATATCTGGAATTGATGAACCTAATGCTGCTTTGGACAAGTTGGAATCTGTGTTTGGTAAACACAATGAAATTCGAGGTCACCAACTCGAAAATGAGTTGATTTCTTTAAATCCAAGTGACTTTTCATGCATTCAAGATTATTTATCTAAGTACAAAACTCTTAAACTCTTATGTGCAGAATGTAAAATTGAGAAGGAAGACAAACAATGCATTTATCATATTCTTTCCAAACTTGGACCTGCATATTCTGTTTTTATATCTACATTTTACTCCATGAAAGCATCCTTGAATGCAGCTAGCTATCAAGAGCCTAGTCTTGAGTCCTTTTGTGATTCCTTGATTAGAGAACAAAATAATCTCATTCATCTTGGAATAATGAACAATGCAGATACATTTGGGAAATCCTTATTGTCCCAACAGAAAGAAAAGTCCAAGCCTCCCAAGAAACAAAATTTTCGCAATAATAAGTCAAACAAGGGTCCCAAACCCTCTCAGTCAGCTCCTTCTTTAAAAAATGACAAAGGATCCAAGCCAAAAGGAAAGAAGACTGAGCACCATTGCAACTATTGCGGGAAAGATAATCATGATGAATCTAAGTGTTTCAAGAAGATGGCAGCCTTGGAAGCAGCAATGAAGAAGCACCACATCAGCCTAGATTCATCTTCAGAATCTGCCTCTCATGGACATGCACTTTGTGCTTCTGTTTATTCTTATAATGCATCTTATTCTTCTACTTCAAATGAATGGCTCATTGATTCTGGAGCATCTTATCATATGGCTAAGGATCAAGCCATCTTTTCTACTATGCATGAATGTAACACCAAACAAATATTTGTTGGTGATGATAGATCTCTAAGTGTTGTAGGAGCTGGAACAGTTCCAGTAGATAATGGTCATTTTAGTGACGTACTATGTGTTCCAAGAATTTCCTGCAATTTGTTATTAGTCTATCAGATCACTCATTTTGGTGAAGGTAAAACTGTGACCTTTACACCTCACCAAGTTGTAATCAAGGATTTTAAAGATCCTCAACAGGTCCTAGCTACCGGAATTGTTGATGATATTACCAGGTTGTACAACTTTAACAACTTTGGGTCATCACCTTTCCCTTCAGTTTTTGTTGCTCATAGTGATAACTTGAGCAAACTTTGGCATGAGCGATTTGGTCACTTAAATTATCGCTCATTGCAACAAATATGTAAAGAAAATATGGTGACAGGTCTTCTAATGGTATCTTGCAGGGATGGTGTTTGCACCAGTGGTGTACTCGGAAAACATCATCGGGACAGTTTTGACAAACGTGCCTATTGGCACGCCTCGGTTCCCTTGGAGCTTGTGCATAGTGACTTGTGTGGTCCTCTTCCATCTACTTTCTTTTCTAGTTTCAAATATTTCTTAACTTTCATTGATGATTACACCAGACGCACTTGGGTTTATTTCCTAAAACTTAAGAGCGAAGTATTTAACATGTTCTTGGCCTACAAGGCCCTTGTGGAAAAACAATCTCGTCATCAAATTATTAAGTTAAGATATGACAATGGAGGAGAATATGTTAACAATAAGTTCACTACTTTCTGCACTGAACAAGGCATCCAACAACAGCACACTGTTCCATATACACCACAACAAAATGGTGTAGCTGAGCAGAAGAACCGCACTTTAAAAGAAATGGCTAATTGTATGATCCAATCTAAGGGACTAAGTCTTCAATTTTGGGCTGAAGCCATTAATTGTGCAAATTACATAGTTAATCGCACCCCCACTAAAGCATTACAAGGTATAACACCGGAAGAAGCATGGAGTAAAACTAAACCTGATGTAAGTCACTTCCGTGTGTTTGGTAGTGAAGCATGGGCTCACATTCCGGATGAAAAACGGAAAGCATTGCAGCCTAAAAGTGAAAAGTGCATATTTGTTGGATATTCTGAAGATGTAAAAGGTTATAGACTTGTTCAACCACATTCTCATGATATAATCATTAGAAGAAATGTTAAATTTGATGAAAGTCTCTTGGCCTGCGAGCCTAACTCGGCGATTGTGCCATCTTTGGCATGCGAGCTTGATTCGGCGTTTGTGCCTTCTTCTTCTTCTTCCAACTTCCTTGACAGGTTTCCAACTCAAGTTTCTGATGATGACAGTGAGGATGGAAATCCACCTCCGCCTGCTCATGTTCCTCCAGTTGCACCAGCACAAGTGATTCCTCGATGGGTCCGTTCAACTTCTCTTAGATCAAACCTAACCTTGATCCGTGGCTTAACACCCGATTGGTCCATGATCTCTATTTAAAGAGCATGGAGGGTCATTGTTTAGTTGATCGATTATGAGAAGCTCATTTTGTAACTTTCTTTCTTTGCGCAATAAATTGTCCCGTAGAAGCTATTTGGCCGGGGCCGTGGAGTGTTTCCCTCAAGAGGGTTTAAACCACGTCAAAACATCGGTGTGTTGATCTGTGATCTGTTTGTGTGAAGTGGTTGCTCTTGGTGTTCGGTCCTTTGGTAGTACCCTGTGTACCCGAACAGATTTTTCGCTGATACTAGCCTCGTTAATTTCAGGATCTTCTTGAGTATCTGTTAATGGAGTGTTGGGCTAAGATTGAAGAGCATGCAACAACTTGTCTCGTTGCTGAGGCAAACTGCACATATCGAATATTGATACATTTGCTTTTACTTTCTTTATATCTTCAATAATGTCATATCCTATATCATATTATTTTACAATTCTAGTTGGATGGTCTGTCTTATTCATCGTAACCTTCGATTGTTGAATTGTGGTGTCAATGCTTGGCTGCTTGGACGTTGTTGAGTTAGCTTTAGGTTGCGGTGGAATGATTGTTATATGTCTTCTAGATAGTTCTTTTGCAATTTTTGGTTTAGGAATAGTCGAGCTTGGAACTGAGTTTGCAATGGGACCTTTACTACGAGAGTTAATGTTTACAGCAAAGACTGGGCTTTCCACGGGATCATATTCTCTCAACTCTGTTAAAGGTACCCAATCCCATAACACCATGGTAGTATCTAGAGTTGGTTCCTCAATATCAGGGCTTGGTTCTTCTGGAGGATCATCTTGATCTGGAATCTGTGAATCCAGCATTTGGTTCATGACTAAACTCATAGAGTTGATCCATTGTGGGCAGCTTTTTTTCGAGTGTGGCTCTTGATGAAAGGTGCAGGAATGTTCCATCCCCACTTCATTTAGATTTAAAACAGGGGAAGTGTTCATAGGTGTATAAGGTTGGTCATTGTCTTCTCTTTTCTTGTAGAATGGTTTGAAAGGCTTCGTAGATGTACTAGTTGCTTTATCTTTCTCAAGATCTACAATTTTATTGGACAATTTCTGCATCATCTTAACTACGTTCTCCATATCTGCCAATGATTCTTTTTTATTCCTGGTGAGAAGTAAGGTTTTTTTACTAGCTGTTGGTTTTGTCTCTGCATCTAAGGCATGTTTGGCAATGTTGTCTGCTTCCTCTTCTACCTTCCTAGCTTCTTCGAAATTTTCTATCAGGGTAGTTTTCTTAGATCTTTTGACGAACATTCCTATGGGCCCTTCAAGAGCTGTTGTATAATATTCAACTAGAGATTCTTCTGCTGGTTTAGTTGCTTCGCTGAAATTATTTAGGACCTTAGTGAACCTCTAGTTGAAGTATTGAACCTTCTCTTTCTTTTCCATTCTCATGGATAATAACTCTTTCATGAGTGTAGCTACAGTCTTTTGATTTCCATACTTCTTTAAGAAACATTTTTCAAATTCATCCCAATTGGAAATTGATCTAGCTTGTAAACTAAAATACCAGGAAGAAAATTTTGGTTCAAATGTGTACGGAACAAGCCTACAAACTACATCTTCATGCTGTAAATTTATAAGATTCAGGGCTAAATAAAAACTCTTGAGATGATCTTCAGCAGAAATGGCTTTTCCTGGATCAAATTTAGGCAAGACTTTCTCTGGATTTTTAGGCAGATTGTGGAATGGCCCATCTAGATTCAATGCTCCCTTGCTCTCCAAGCAGATACGGCCATGTCTCTATGTGGAGAATCAGGTGGAGAATCATGTGGTGAATTAAATGGAGTGTTCTTTGGAGTAACAAGTTCTCCAAGATTTTCTGGGTTTTCAAGATCGACTTCGTTTAGGGGTTCTGCAATTTCTTCCAAAGTTAAATTCACAAGTTCTTCAGAATTCTGCACAAGAATCGAATCACGGGTGTACTGTCGTTCTTTTCTAGGAGTACTTTTCCTACGGAGGAAGTTTACTGCGTTTAAACCACCTAGTTGTCTAACATAAGATCGTGTATGTTTCCTTAAATCTTCTATTTCTGCAAAAGGCACAGCATACAACACTTCTTGAGGTTCAGAATCAGAGATGGGGTTTTCTTGATTTGCTACTTCAAGATTTGGGGTGTATGAAATTCCTGTTTTAAGCGGGTTTTTAGTAACATTTTTTACAGTGGGACATTTTCCTTTATCAGCCATGCACTTTAGGCCCTCCTTCTACCACCAAAAACTGTTGATGCCCCGAATATCGCAGCATCAAGCAGAAAGGGATTCTCCCCAGTAAACTATCCCAATTAGATTGTCCACCGTTTGGTGTGAGGAATCCGTCCGGTTATCCGTTTTGGCAACCGTCAGATTTGCTTTCTTTTACACCGGTTATGGCCCGATCCACCGTTCTTTTTTTGAAATTTTATTATTAAGATGATATGCAAGTGCCTAAGCTAATTTAATCTAAATGCAGAGTTTGAAGCAAATCTGTGTCTAAAACTAAAATAAATCTAATCTATCCCTGCAAGGAGCAAATTGTAAATATGAGCAATGTGCTGAAAGAAACACCCAAAGATCAACAGATAGCCATTAAATCTCAAAGATACATCTACAGCAAGAGATTAAAGATATAAAAGATAACTTCTAATCCATATGAAAGCATTCCATTGCTCATGTTAAGAGAAACACCATTACACAGAAAAGACAGTAAGCTCATTCAAAAACACAGAAATAATTATGAACAGCAAAGAAAGATCTCACTGCAAGATGTGAATGCCACACGAATAATCTATCAAACATCCCACATCGATTTCCATGCAAAAGACGTCCTCTCCAAGCTCTTATTAGACAAATTCACTTTCTGGGAGCAAGTGCAAAATAGTTCGTACAAGCTTCAGAAAATTCATTTCCCTGCAAAAAGTCCCCCTACACTATTCCCTAAGCTTCTATTTGTATCTTTACAAAATCCTTCTAATGCTGCCACATGGCCTTTTACAAGTGTCCTTCACATATTTTAACAAAAAATAACAATTCATGGCCACTTTTCTCATAATAGAAAAAAAAATTTCATAAATGAAAAGGATAGTTGTCCTTGTGACTCCGTGTCCTAACCATAGGGACAAAAACAGAAGACCAAAACAAAACAACGCATTATGTCTAGCGCGTTTATTCTTGGGGTGGTGCTTCTACTAGGGATGATGTGCCTGCATTGGCTGCTATTGCTGCTGCTGCCTTCTTCTCTTATTTAGCAATATAACTGAACCATATACCAACGTCTCTTACAACCACATTTGCGGGTGAGGGGAACAGGATCTTCTGTGAAGTCACATGCTTACCAAGCTTTGCTTCAATACCCTGAACTTCTACTACTGCTGCTTGGTGAATCTCTTTAAGCAAATGATTGTATATTGATGACAGTTCAATATAGTGATGAAGATCATCGGTGGCCATCACATCAATATTTTTTACATATTCTATTTGAATGCCCAGCTCTTCCTTCAAATCTAACAAACACTGCTCTTTGCTTGGAAAATCATCCAGGGTCTGAGGAAACATAAGCTTGCATTTTTCATGTACTTCATGACCCTTTTGATACAGGTTGTTGCCTTTCCCCATTGTTCCCTAGATTTTAGCCACCATCTTAGCACCACAATTCCGGCAACACTCCATGAGAGCTACATCCTCCTTAAAACCATCTACAGATTTGAACAGGAGATGCTTAGGGAAATCCACTTTCCCTTCTCTCCACTCCATCTGGCTTAAAAATTTTGCTTTAACCCAAGTGTATTTGCCTTTAAGCCGGGTGGTTTTGGCATCGACCTCTTTCAATCTAACCAGCATGGTTTTGAGCCTGCACACTTCCTCAGTAATCAACTCTTGTGTGGCATGCATTTGTCTCAAAATGTCACAGGACTACTCATGAAAGGGAGACATATCCATCGCTCTACTTTCTCCTTGTTCTAGCTGCTCAACCATTTCCTGTTTATCTGCTTCCAGATGAAAAACTCTAGCTTCAAAATCATTCTTTTCCCCTTCTAGAACCATCATCTGGATTGCCAAGTGCTCCTTTTCTCCTTCTAGATGGCGATACTTATCTGACAACTCCTTGTGATTAGCAGACAGGCGATTATATTTATTTACTACAAGATCCCTGTAAGCTTGCTCATTAGCCACAGTATGTTGCAACATGTGAGCTCTCCTCTTTGTTAACTCAAACTGCTTGACCATGTCGATCACATTATCTTTTGTTGCTTGTGCTGCTGACACAGCGGGGGATGCCATGGCTATGGGAACCTTATTTGTATTTTACATAACCGTGGTCTCCCGCTAGGTGACAATATCTGCTTGGAAAAGTCTCTTTATCCTCATTTCCGACTTCAAGACCACCGCCTTCCTCTTCTTATAATACACAAATTCATCCCATCGGGACATAATATGATCTTCGGATGGGGTGTAAGAGATGATTGGGAGATCTCTTACATGGACTTCTGTCTCCGTGGGTTAGGTCTGCACTACTTGAAATGGGTCTATTTCCATATCTTGGGTGTCAGAGCCACCCGCCTGGGAATCTTCGTTGGTCTTAAGCTCTTCTTCCGCCTTTTGTTCCTCTTCAGCTTTACACCTTCTTTCTTTTTCTTCAGCCTGCTGCTGATTTTCAATTGCCTCCCTCTACTTCCTTCTGTTGTCTTGCTTCCTCAGCTTCTCTATGCAATCTTGCTTCTTCAGCTTCCTGTTGCAGTATTGATTCTTCTTTCAATATTTGTTCTTCACGGGCCAGGGCCTCAGCTGCCTCCCTTTCTTTCTGCAAACTAGCTTCTCGGGCTGTGGCAGAGCTAGAGCTAGCTCCACTGCCGTGGCGACAAATCTGCAACTCAGTCATGTTACTGATTCCCCTGAACACTTCTTCTTCGGCATCATAGTAATGGGCATACTCAAAATGAGAATAAAACTCTTTGCAATGCTCCACAACCTTGCTCCACCTGTCAATTCTATGGAAGATTGCCTCACCGAAGTGAAAATATTTCAACTCCTAGATGAACTCTTCGGCTGCTGCAACCCCTAATAATTTATAGGCTCCTATACAGAAAAGAAAAGGAGGGAAGGAAGCCTTGTGTTGCTTATTAAGAACTCCCCCTATTCCATCAAGGAAAACTTTCCCGACTGCTTCTTTCATGACTACATAATCAGTGGCATATTTCGGTAGGATGTATGGTGGCCTAGTGCCTCTGAACATCCTGATATAGGTGCCCTCTTCTGAGAAGTAGAAATCTCCATAACCTTCCATGACCTTCATGGCGTTCTCTGAAAGGCAATTGGGCTCTTCATTGAACATCTGCTCATACAGAGGCATAATGAACTCCTCATAGATGAGCTTATAGTGTGCTCTGTAATTTTGAGCCCATAGTAGCTTATAAGCAATGTATACCGCGGTGTTGGCCTGATCCCATGAGAAACCTAACCTGGGGAAAGGGAGCTTTGCCAAGATACAATCAATGAGGTATGAAGCCATGTAAAACTATGACTTTTTCTGGGCCAAACCTTCCTTAGTTGCGGCCATAGTGGATGCTAAACTATCTGAGAGGATAGTATCCCAATCAAACATAGTCCCCTTAAATGATATGGCATGGATTATGGGGGCCCATTGTATCCTTTATATGGTCCCATCGGGAATGCCAAAAATTCTACTTAGAATAAGGGCAATCAACCTGAAAGGAGGCCTTAGGCTCTAAACGTCATACTCATCATTGTCCCTTTTCTTCAGTTGTTTTCTTGTGATTAACAGCCTCTTAGCTATTTAAAAATTATTCATCTTTCCCAACCATTCATCATTCAATGCCTGCTTGGGACGTGAGAATTTGTAGGCTGCTGCAATATAAGCTAGATGGAATGAAGCGAATGGCTCTCCCTTGCTGTCATGCAACATTCTTGTTTGTGGATTGGCATGTTCCAATATCCACCCGATCAATTCTGAGCACGGGAATAGCTCAGGGCGAGTAGAAGCCCTGGCTATGCCATAGGTCCTGATGTTTAAGTAGATTTGTTATTCTTCTAATAACACGTTTGGGATGTCTTGGTCCCTGATCATACTATAAACATCTCCCCACCTGACCTCAGGAGGGACGCCAGTGGTGCACTTTGTATCCTGGAAAAGAGTTTTAGTCCTTGGTTGCACTGGCTCTGGCTCCATCATTTTAGCTTTCTTTCTACCACCTTTTGGCATTGTGGCTTATCCATGTCAGCAACCATATGTGAATGAATATCAAATTGTAAAACATTATGAGAGCATAACATAGAGCAAGGCAGTTTTAGCATGCTGATGATAAATACAAACGAATTGTAAAGCCACATGTTGGGGAAGCAAACCAAACATAGATTATCCAAGGAAACAAATATGGTCATTAAACTTGATTTTTATAGGGAAGCAAAGGAAGGAAGGAACATTTTGAGGTGCTCCCTAAAAAGGTGACGCATAAAACTTATTTCTCTCCTCACTCTTGAAGATAAGCTTCCCTAAATTATAGGAGCTTCTAATGGCTAAAGCGCAAATGGTGGGCTAGCTTGGTTTGGGAAAACATATGAGGAATCCGAAAACATATAACGAAACCATTTTCAACGATCGGTATCTGGGCCAAACAAGCGAGCGGTTGAGTATCCCAACCAACTATTACTGATGCTGCTTCTTATTCGATAGTATTTGAGAAGCGGCATGTAGCTGGCATAAAAACTTGGACTTGAGTATGTCTGGGTAGGTGCACGACAGAAATGCGGCCAGTGGAACTAACCAAGCTCGAACGACTTAGGGACAAAGGACCAACTAGGAATTACTAGCAAGGTTATGACTCATAGCTATCAGCAATGAGAATTTTATGGGGCTGGAACGGCTGTAAAGTTTTAAGAATAGTCTTCTACAAATTCCCACAAGCCATGTAATGAGACAAAGAATGGCCGAGAAATCCATGACGTATAGATAAGACAAGATTCATGGTTTAAGTGCCTACCTGGCAATGAAATAACGGTGAAAACGGGGTCGGTTTGGCGATAAGTGAGCTAAGCTGGAGCGGAACGATTCAAGCAGCTTCGAATGGCATTCTCTGAATCCAAAACTATCAACGGGGACAATAAAACCCCACCGCCCTTATATAAAACTTAATACGTGCGGACATTTAATTGGATAGGTGGCGACATTAAAACGGGGTTGATTACTTGTACGGTGCTTTTTTTTCAAACATTTGGCATTTATGTGCAACCGTCAATACCGGGAGGAAAAGGTGAGTCTTCGTCCGCTGTTGCGGATGGATTTCGTGAGCTTCTTCCAAAAAGAGGACAGACTTTACGAGTTTTGGTCACAGCTGCTTGTTGGGGAAAGAAAAGGGAAGACTCCGCTTTTGCGGAAAGTCTTGACAAGTTCTTCCGACAACGACGAGCTAGAAAACGCTTGCAGCACAAGTTCTTGAGTTGTTCTGCAGTTTCGGGAGGATTTTGCGAGTTCTTCCAGAACTGACTCTCAAGAAAGATTATCGCGGCGGATTGTGTTGAGTTGTTATGAAGTTGCAAAAAGACTCAGTAAGTTCTTCCAAGATTAACGAATGACTTTGTTAAGTCTTTTCCGAAAGAGAATAGCCGGGGAACTTGGTAAGAGGGCACCCGTTGCGGCAAAACTTTACAAGTGTTTCTGCCGTTTCGGGAGAGAAATTTGAGTTCTTCCGAAGTCCAAAGAATATGCAAGTGAATTCACTGTTACGGGAAAAAACCTCTTTCCGTAGCTGCGGGTGCACACCCTAAGTTCTTCCGCCGTTTCAGGAGAGAATTTTGAGTTCTTCCAAAGTTTCGGGAAAGAATTGTGAGTTTTGACTTAGAAGAAAAACTTCAATTTTAAAACACATTCCCCACTTGAAACAAAACTAAGTTCAAAAGTTTCCCAAAGGAGGCTTGATTCTTTTAACTAGACTTTCTTAGGAAAATAAGAAGAAGGGGCCCCAATATCTACAAAATTTTGGGGAGAGATGTTGCTGCAACAACAATTGGCGAGTCGTTGGCGAACACAGATCTCTGAAAAAATCCCTCTCGTTAATCGAAAACCTTCTTAAAAGATGTCCATCTTATATGCAATATTTAGTTGAGCATTCGAATCTCGGCAAAAGGAGGGAATCATTTTATCTATTGGCCACTACGAATAGGGGAGCTTAGATGAAGACATCTTTAAAAATTTCAAAGGGCCAACATATGGGGTTCATTTTAGAAGAATCATCTTTCAGATGGCCACTGCTATCAGACTCCACAGGATTTGCAACAACTTCTCACAGACAATATTGCTCTTGTTCCTCATTCCCATGCCGCCTGCATCCTTTTGGATTTTCATACATTTTATAGCTTTGTTGTTTGGGCCTTCTAGAAATATTTTCTTTAAAGTACAATCTTTGATTTTGGCTCCTCAATCCATAATGTCCTTTTATGTGAGCTAGAGATTTTTATTGATTTATCAAGCCTCATGGACAGAGAGGAGCCTTGAATGACCTAAGTCTTTTGGATAGCTTTCTTGACTAGTACGCTTTGCTTTTATCTTAGCCATGCTTTGATTGAGGCAAGAATCTCTGGAGAACAAAACCCTTGATTATCAACCCTTTTGGCTCTTAGATTTGCAGCATGGAGTCAATTCAATAACCTATGCCTTCGAGATGTGCTACTTTCCGTGGGTCCGACTTCAGTGACCTTTTTGAGATTCTTTAAATTGTGAGAGTGGATCGAGCCCGAGAATAGTAATAAAGATAATCATAGATCTTTGCTATTTAAACAAGGATTAGTTTGACCAACATGAAGTGATCTCTTCATTCTAGAGAACGACCAGCAAAGCCAAAAATGCAAGGATAAACTTTAACTTGAGGGTATTTTCCGCTTCCCGAATTGTGATATCTCTTCGAGAGATCTAACTTCACTAGAGGCCCAATTGCAGGTGCTTCAGAAAACAAAATGAACAAAACAGGCTCAAATGCTGAGAAAAGAAAACAACTTATCTGACATAAGGAAAACGAAAGTAAATCAAAGTAAAACAAAACAAAAGGAAAGATTTTATTTATGTACAGCAAGCCTCCATGAGACTATGAAAAGTATTGTTTCAAGGTGAGGCCATTGAGAGGAAGGGTTACTTCCTCTCCCTGGAGGTCTGTCAGCTTGTAAGTGGATGGGTCGAGCTTTGCAAAAATTTGGTAAGGGCTTATCCATAAATGTTGGAATTTCGTGTGCATCCCCTTGCCTTCATGATTATGGTCCCATTTCAGGACTAAATCCCCAACTTCAAAACTTCTTTTACTGGACTTCCTCTTATAGAACCATCTTTGAACTATGTCTTGGAGCTGATGGAATCGGTATTTAGCTTTCTATCGGGCTTCTTCAAGTTGAAGCAAGGTATTGATCCTAGATTGCAAGACTTGGCTACCAGACCCTTGAGAGGCTTGGGACAACTGTAAGGATGGAAGAAAAATGTTGGGAGGGAAGATGGCTTCCTTGCCATAAACGAGAGTGTAAGGGGAAACCCCTAATGCATTCTTTGGAGTCACCCTATCTGCCCATAAATCATTTGGGAGAGCTATATGCCAGCTTCGTTGATTTTCTATCACAGTCTTCTTTAGAATTCGAATGAGCTTTTTGTTTGAAGACTCTGCTAATCCATTTCATTGAGGGTAATAATTGGCTGAGTAATGCAATTTAATTCCCCATTCATAAACAAATTCATTTACCTTAAAAGACAAGAAATAAGGAGCATTATCAAAAACAAGGGAAATTGGAACCCCAAACCTGGTTATGTTGTTTTCCTTTAAGAAGTTGATGACTGCATCTTCATTGATCTTGCACAATGGGATTGCCTTCGTCCATCTTGTGAAGTAATATGTGGCCATAAGGATGTATCGATGTTGTAAAGAAGAATTTGGGTTTATCTCTCCAATAACATCTATGCCCCATTGTTTGAAAGGCTCAGAGATAATAACTGGCTACAAGGGTCCTGCTGCCTTAGGTAATTTCCCAGCACTTCTTTGGCATATATCACAGTTTCGTGCATACGCATGGGCATCTCGAAATAGGGTGGGCCAATAATATCCGGCTCTAAGTATTTTGTGAGCTATTGTCTCCCCTGAATAATGTCTACCAATGGGACCATCGTGTAATTCTTTGACAACTTTACTTGCATCTTCCTTTTCTGGACATCTAAGAAAAATTCCATCGTAATTTTTTCTGAAAAGTATCCCATCAATGATTTGATAAGCTGTTGATTTCAAACAGAGCGCCCTTCTTTACTTAGAGCTCCATTGCTCAGGTAGGTATCCTTGCTGCAAATAATGCACCAGATCCCTATACCATGATTGAGGAGCTGTGAAGATAGGACATACTTCAACTGAATTAAGCTCAGCTTCATTTTTCCAATGCTGCTCTTCTTCAGCTGGATTTTTTGTAAGCAATTTGCACAGGCCTTGTCCTTTGATGATAGTGGCCGGCTTAAATTCTAAGTCAAATTCTTGAAGAGCTGTGACCCAATTTCCCTCCTTTCTCCTAATTCCTTTTGAACGAAGAGGGATCTAATAGCTGGGTGGGGAACTATAACCTTAGTTCTGTTCTTTAGATTATATGGTCTGAACTATTTGACTGCTTTGAAGACAGCATACGCATGCTTGTCAACAATGGGATAATTTAGTTCAGCACCTTGCAAACCAGTGCTCATAAACGATATTGGGTACTCGTACATTAGTTCCACCTTTTGCGTAAGCACAGCCGCGAGAGAGTCATCTGAAGCAAAAGTATACAAGATAAAATCTTTATCAAAGTCTGGGCTCCTTAAGGAGGGAGCCTTAGCTATGGCTGCCTTAATGTATCTGAATGCATCCTTTTCTAAGTCTATCCACTTGAACTTTATGCTTTGCTTGACCATTTGCTGCAAAGGTTTAACAATTTCAGCGAAATTAGGGACAAATCTCCTAATAAAATTGATAGTGCCCATAAATGACTGCATGGATTTCTTATTATGAGGCATGGGAATTTCATTGATAACCTATACTCTTTCCTGATCTATTGATACTCCTCTTTTGGAAATGATATGGCCCAATAGTTTACCTTCGGGAATAGCAAAAACACTCTTCTTGGGATTCAATGAGATACCATATTTCCGGCAATGATAAAAAATATGCTTCAAATAAACAACATGGTCTTCTCTTTTCTTTGAAAAAACTGTCACATCATCTAGATAGACAACAACACAGTGACCTCCCAAACCTCGGAAGATGATGTCCATTGCTCGCTGAAACGTAGCTCCTGCGTTTATTAGGCCAAAGGGCATCCTTCGATATGTGAATGTTCCCCACTTAGTGCGGAAAGTAGTCTTGAGACGGTCTTCTTCAGCTACTAACACTTGATTGTAACCAGAGAATCCATCAAGAAGGGAGAATAATTTAGACCCTGACACCATCTGGATAATTTGTTCCATTGAGGGGACCGGATAGTTGTCTTTATCTGAAACTCTGTTTAAATTTCTGAAGTCAACACATAGTCTTATATCTCCTGACTTCTTTCTCACGGGAACTAAGTTAGAAACCCACTCAGAATGTCGGACTTTAAATATTATTTTAGCATCCAATAGCTTCTTCAATTCTTTTCAAATAAGAGGTTCAAGAGTAGGATGCATCCTTCTTAATTGCTGCTGAAATGGATTGACATCTGCTTTCATTGGTATGACATGCTGAATAATGCGGATGTCGTATGTTTTCAGATCTTCATAAGTCCAGGAAAAAACATCCTTATATTGTCGAAACAACTTGATGAACTTATCTCTTTCTCTTGGTGAACAAGATTTGCCAAGGTTGACAAACTTTGGTTCAGCCTCGGTGCCCAGATTAACTAACTCATGTTGCATTGATGAACTGTTGGTCTTGGTATTTGCTGGCCTTTCGAACTTGTTCTAAAGATCAAACAGCATTTCAAGCAACCTTACCCCTTTGGGGATGAAATTTCCCTTAGCTGTATCTTTCTTTTGTAAATCAGAATCATGTTCTTCTTCATATATCACAGCTTCTTGGAATATGTCTTCATTTGTTAGAAAACTGATAATCTGATTGTCATCATCGAAGACTTTGAAGTTTGTGATATTGTCAGGGATAGAAGGCCTAAAAATCAATTCAATTGAGCACTTGTTATTAGTTGGCACCAATCTGGAAGCGGATGTTGCTAATAAATCAGCTGCAGAATTTTGCAATCTAGGAATAGACTTTATATTAAAAGCATCAAAATGCATAATTAAATCCCATACCTCAGCCTAATAACTCCTCAAATGAGGTGAAAGGCAATGAATGATATCTCTTACCTGTCTCACAACTATTTCCAAGTCGCCAAACTCCTTCAGGTACTTAACATTTAAACCGATGGCTTTCTTTAATCTGTGTACCAACGTTTCATATTCAGCAGTGTTGTTAGTACAATCAAATTCTAACCTACAGGACAGAAAATACTTATTTCTTTCTGGATCCATCAAAACACAACCACCTCTAGATCCTTCCAAAGTTTTAGAACAGTCAAAGTATAATGTCAAAAAAATATCGTTTGATTCAACTAAGTTAGTATCTCTATTATCTAAGTCAGTGACTAAATTAACTATATTATAGTGAATATCATCAGTCCGAGAAAAATGAAGGATATCAGACTGTTTATCCGATTCATGGCCAATAGTTTCAAACTAATAATTACCCGGGTCAATTTCTAAGAAATAATTTCCCAAAACTGAGGATGAGAAGGCTACAGCTTCATTCTTTCCTTCTAGTTGAGTTACGTTTTGTTTCATGTGCGGTTCTCTCAGAACCATGATCTGATTCTGTCTATTTTGATATGGCAACCACAAATGGGACCAATCAGTTGCAAAGTAACCATTCAGCTTTGTGGACCCGTCTCTACTTAGGACCAAACCATAGGCTTCGGGAATATCAACCACCATTATATCAATGAACTGGCAAACTCTAGAATCTGCTGACAACCTAATGAGGACATCTTTCATTTCCCCGATAACCTTGACAGCAGTCCTATCTAACTGAATAATCTGGGCAGGAGATGGAATTGGTTTCCCATTAATTTTTTTACAGATTGACAGTGGTATGACATTTGAAGATGCTCCGGAATCTACCACACAATTGTGAACATTGTGATTGAAAATTTCAAAAGTTAAAAGAAATGGCAACGTCTGAGATTTGGATTTCCCGCCGATACTAGCCTCATTAATTTTAGGATCTTCTTGAGTATCTGTTAATGGAGTGCTACACTAGGATTGAAGAGCATGCAACAACTTGTCTCGTTGCTGAGGCAAACTGCACATATTGAATATTGATACGTTTCCTTTTACTTTCTTTATATCTTCAATAATGTCATATCCTATATCAGATTCTTTTATAATTCTAGTTGGATGGTCTGTCTTATTCATCGTGACCTTCGGTTGTTGAAATGTGGTGTCAATGCTTGGCTGCTTGGCCGCTGTTGGGTTAGCTTTAGGTTGCAGTGGAATGATTGTTATATGTCTTCTAGGTAGTTCTTTTGCAATTTTTGCTTTAGGAATAGTTGAGCTTGGAACTGAGTTTGCAATGGGACCTTTACTGCAAATGTTAATGTTTACAGCAGAGACTAGGATTCCCACGGGATCATCTTCTCTCAACTCTGTTAAAGGTACCCAATCCCATAACACCATGGTAGTATCTAGAGTTGGTTCCTCAATATCAAGGCTTGGTTCTTCTGGAGGATCATGTTGATCTAGAATCTGTGAATCCAACATTTGGTTCATGACTAAACTCATAGAGTAGATCCATTGTGCGCAGCTTTTTTCCGAGTGTGGCTCTTGATAAAATGTGTAGAAATGTTCCATCCCCACTTCATTTAGATTTAAAACAGGGGAAGTGTTCATAGTTGGATGAGGTTGGTCATTGTCTTCTCTTTTCTTGTAGAATGGTTTGAAAGGCTTCCTAGATGTACTAGCTTCTTTATCTTTCTCAAGATCTACAATTTTATTGGACAATTTCTGCATCATCTTAACTACGTTCTCCATATCTGCCGATGATTCTTCTTTATTCCTGGTGAGCAGTAAGGTTTTTTTACTGGCTGCTAGTTTTGTCTCTGCATCTAAGGCATGTTTGGCAATGTTGTCTGCTTTCTCTTCTACCTTCCTAGCTTCTTTGAAATTTTCTATCAGGGTAGTTTTCTTAGATCTTTTGACGAACATTGCTATGGGCCCTTTAAGAGCTATTGTATAATATTCAACTAGAGATTATTCTACTGGTTTAGTTGCTTCGCTGAAATTATTTAGGAGCGTAGTAAACCTCTAGTTGAAGTCTTGAACCTTCTCTTTCTTTTCCATTCTCATGGATAATAACTCTTTCATGAGTGTAGCTATAGTCTTTTGATTTCCATACTTCTTTAAGAAACATTTTTCAAATTACTCCCAATTGGAAATTGAGCTAGCTTGTAAACTAAAATACCAGAAAGAAACTTTTGGTTCAAATGTGTATGGAACAAGCCTACAAACTACATCTTCATGTTGTACATTTAAAAGATTCAGAACTAAATAAAAACTCTGGAGATGATCTTCAGCAGAAATGGCTTTTCCTGGGTCGAATTTAGGCAAGACTTTCTCTGGATTTTTAGGCAGATTGTGGAATGGCCCAGCTAGATTCAATGCTCCTCTCGCTCTCCAAGTAGGTACAGCCATGTCTCTATGTGGAGAATCAGGTGGAGAATTGTGTGGTGAATTAAATGGAGTGTTATTTGGAGTAACAAGTTCTCCAAGATTTTCTAGATCTGAAAGATTTTCTGGGTTTTCAAGATCGACTTCATTCAGGGGTTCTGCAATTTCTTCCAGAGTTAAATTCACAAGTTCTTCAAAATTCTGCACAAGAATCGAATCACGGGTGTACTGTCGTTCTTTTCTAGGAGTACTTTTCCTAGGGAGGAAATTTACTACGTATAAACCACCTATTTGTCTAACATAAGATCGTGTATGTCTCCTTAAATCTTCTATTTCTGCAAAAGGCACAGCATACAACACTTCTTGAGGTTCAGAATTAGAGATGGGGTTTTCTTGATTTGCTACTTCAAGATTTGTGATGTCTGAAATTCCTGTTTTAAGCGGGTTTTTAGTAACATTTTTTACAGTGGGAGATTTTCCTTTATCAGCCATGCACTTTAGGCCCTCCTTCTATCGCCAAAAACTGTTGATGCCCCGAATATCGCAGCATCCACCAGAAAGGGATTCTCCCTAGTAAACTATCCCAATTAGATTGTCCACCATTTGGTGTGAGGAATCCATCCGGTTATCAGTTCCGGAAACCGTCAGATTTGCTTTCTTTTACACCAGTTATGGCCCGATCCATCGTTCTTTTTTTGAAATTTTATTATTAAGATGATATGCAATTTCCTAAGCTAATTTAATCTAAATGCAGAGTTTGAAGCAAATCTGTGTCTAAAACTGAAATAAATCTAATCTATCCCTGCAAGGAGCAAATTGTAAATATGAGCAATGTGCTGAAAGAAACACCCAAAGATCAACAGATAGCCATTAAATCTCAAAGATACATCTACAGCAAGAGATTAAAGATATAAAAGATAACTTCTAATCCATATGAAAGCATTCCATTGCTCATGTTAAGAGAAACACCATTACACAAAAAAGACAGTAAGCTCATTCAAAAAAAGATCTCACTGAAATATGTGAATGCCACACGAATAATCTATCAAACATCCCACATCGATTTCCATGCAAAAGACGTCCTCTCCAAGCTCTTATTAGACAAATTCACTTTCTGGGAGCAAGTGCAAAATAGTTCGTACAAGCTTCAGAAAATTCCTTTCCCAGCGAAAAGTCCCCCTACACTATTCCCTAAGATTCTTTTTATATCTTTACAAAATCCTTCTAATGCTGCCACATGGCCTTTTACAAGTGTCCTTCACAGATTTCAACAAAAAATAACAATTCATGGCCACTTTTCTCATAATAGAAAATTATTTTTTCATAACAGAAAAGGACAGTTGTCCTTGTGACTCCGTGTCCTAACCAAAGGGACAAAAACAGAAGACCAAAACAAAACAACGCATTATGTCTAGCGCATTTATTCTTGGGGTGGTGCTTCTGATGGGGATGATGTACCTGCGTTGGCTGCTACTGCTGCTGCTGCCTTTTTCTCTTCTTCAGCAATATAACTGAACCATATACCAACGTCTCTTACAACCACATTTGCGGGTGAGGGGAGCAGGATCTTCTGTGAAGTCACATGCTTACCAAGCTTTGCTTCAATACCCTGAACTTCTACTACTTCTGCCTAGTGAATCTCCTTAAGCAAATGATTGTATATAGATGACAGTCCAATTTAGTGATGAAGATCATCAGTGGCCAGCACATCAATCTTTTTTACATATTCTATTTGAATGCCCAGCTCTTCCTTCAAATCTGACAAACTCTGCTCTTTGCTTGGATAAGCATCCAGGGTCTGAGGAAACATAAGCTTGCATTTTTCATGTACTTCGTGAATCTTTTGATACAGGCTGTTGCCTTTCCCCATTATTCCCTAGATTTTAGCCACCAGCTTAGCACCACAATTCTGGAAAAACTCTATGAGAGCTACATCCTCCTTAAAACCATCTACAGATTTGAACGAGAGATGCTTAAGGAAATCCACCTTCCCTTCTCTCCACTCCATCTAGCTTAAAATGTTTGCTTTAACCCGAGTGTATTTTCCTTTAAGCCGGGCGGTTTCGGCATCGACCTCTTTCAATATAACCAGCATGGTTTTGAGCCTGCTCACTTCCTCAGTAATCCGCTCTTGTGTGGCATGCATTTGTCTCAAAATGTCATAGGACTGCTCATGAAAGGGAGACATATCCATCGCTCTGCTTTCTGCTTGTTCTAGCTGCTCAACCATTGCCTGTTTATCTGCTTCCAGATGAAAAACTCTAGCTTTAGAATCATTCTTTTTCGCTTCTAGATGGCGATACTTATCTGACAACTCCTTGTGATCAGCAGACAGGCGATTATATTTATTTACTACAAGATCCCTGTAAGCCTTCTTATTAGCCATAGTATGTTGCAGCATGCGAGCTCTCCTCTTTGTTGACTCAAAATATTTGACCATGTCGATCACCTTATCTTTTGTTGTTTGTGCTGCTGACACAGCGGTGGATTCCATGGCTATGGGAGCCTTATTTGTATTTTGCATAACCGTGGTCTCCCGCTGGGTGACAATATCTGCTTGGAAAAGTCTCTTTATCCTCTCTTCTGACTTCAAGACCACCGCCTTCCTCTTCTTATAATACACAAATTCATCCCATCGGGACACAGTATGATCTTCGGATGGGGTGTAAGGGATGATCGGGAGATCTCTTAGATGGACTTCTATCTCCGTGGGTGGGGTCTGCACTACCTAAGATGGGTCTAACTCCATGGTGTTCATTTAACTCCCTGATAGATGACTCGATTCGTCTCAGATTGTTTCGAAGGACTCTCACCGGTTCGGCTGCCAAGTGGTATATTGAATTACCACTCCATTCTTTTCCCGATTTTGGTTCTCTTGCCATGAATTTTTTGACTCACTTCCAACTACCTATACGGTATGAAACTGGTACAGAGATTTTAACTTTGCTCTGTCAGAATACCACCACTCACATTTCAGATCATATACATGAGTGGCGAAGGAGACGTCATCTCATTAAAGATCCCATTCCAGATGAACTCCTAGCATGCCGGTTTACGAAGTCTCGAATCCCTACCATAGCACGAGATGTTGCAATGGGAGGTGTTGTCACTGAAGAACAAGCCATCGCTCGCGCCCATGTGCTAGACTTAGTCTATGCTCAATCCGGCACATTGTTTGATATTCTTCCCGACGCACCCCGCAACACTTACAACCCCGCGAAACCACCCAAGGGACTCCAAGCCGATGGCATCATTGGATCCTTTCACACCCAGCCTTCCTCTCAAACTATTGGTTCTTCAAACCCATAGAGTTCGTCACCATCACCAACACAGGCTGGTCACGGCACCACCAAATCATCCACCCCTGCTGTCACTGAAGAAGTGAATTCTGTTTCATCAGCTTCACCTCAAAAGTCTGGTGGTAAGAAGAAAAACAAGGGGAAACCTAAGAAATATTCTACCCAGGAGGAACAAAAGAGTACCCCTGATGATAGCAAACAGAAAAGGAAGTTAAAGTATCCTTTTCTACTGTGTGGTGGTGATCATTTTTCTAAGGAGTGCCCCCATAGAGACGAAGTTCAAAAGTTTCTTAAGGGAAATCCCACACCCGCAATTCTCAATGATCCCTTCCCTGCTCAAAACCAACAATCGATTGATCACACTTCTTCTTCCCAAGGAGAAGCATCCACCACCGCACATGTTCTCATGGTATGTAAGGAGACTATCAACTTAAACACCCGTTCTCGTTCGTATGACTCTGTTCCAACCAAGGAACCCGTTGGAAGTAATACTGAAAAAGCTTCCACTTCAATGCCCAATTTCACCATACTGCATGTACCTCTCACCATTGAGAAGCCTTTGTTGGTTGTGGAGCCAGATCTTCTAGTCTCATAGATGATATTGTATCAGCCATGTTTGTACCCCAGTTTTATATGATATGTAGGTGGACTGTACAGTCACCCCAGCGGGGGGGTGTGGGGGGGCATCGCCCCCCCACGAGGTTCCATGGGGGACCATCCCCCCTGGCTGGGGGGTCCGGAGGCAGCACCCCTGAGAAGTGGGGGTTCGGGGGAAACGCCCCCGAAGAAAATTTTGGGGGCTGTTTTCGCCAGCTATTTTGCGGGCCCATGGTTTTGGGTATCCTGTGGTATTTTCCCATTGTATTTCCCTTATAAATAAATACATTGTAATACGGCTAGGGATGATCATGTATTAGGTTTTATGCATTGTAAATATCTCTGAGATCAGGAGAGAGACTGTGAAACAGAGAAGAGGAAGTGCAGCGGTTGTGCTGCAGGTTGTATCCCTTCACCTTGCTGGACGGTAATAATAATAAGGACTGGAAAATTCAGTGTGGACATAGCCCAAGTTGGGTGAACCATGATATATCTGTGTCTCTCTTGTAATGTGTATGTGTGATTATATTTGCATTTCTGTTTATTGTTATTGCTCTGCGATCCTATTTTTCTAACAGCCTTCCCTCGAGTCAATGTTGTGTCCACCCAAGAGCACGATTAGAAAATCAGTTTTTAATCCCAAAGCTTGGGCTGCTCAAAACTACAACATTGTAGAGGACCTAGCACAAGCTCCTTGTGCTATGTCAACGCTCGAAATCTTGTAAAACTGTCTGAATCAGTGTAAGACTCTCCTCGCTGCCATCGGTGTATTTGACCCAGATTCATCGAATACCATCATGTTCCAGCTAGAATACTTCAAACCGAGGCTCTCCCATCAATTGGCATTTCAGGTTGCCACAAATATTTTTGGAAAGATTATCCATCGTACCATTTTAGACGAAGGAGCCTCTACATCAGTCATGTCAATCGCATGTTGGAGAGCCATAGGTTCTTCCGAGTTGAATCATTCTCCTACCACTCTGAGAGCCTTCGACGGACATGGCTTTCAACCTCATGGGTTGTTACAAGATTTATCAATCGAACAGGGGGGCAAGACCGTAACCCTTAACGTGGAAGTGGTCACTTCCCCGTTAGATTACAACATTTTGCTTGGTCATAATTGGTTTTATGCCATGACTGCGATTGCATCATCCATCTTCTGCATCAGACAATTCCCCCATCAAGGATGAATTGTCACAGTTGACCAACTGGATTTTTGTACACCTGACACCACTACTCACCCGAGCAATAACGTTCCTTCAATCGGACAATCTTTGCAAATGTATGAGAGTGTGGGGGTTGGCCTCCTTAAGGATTCATCCCTTATGGTCATTTTTCCTACTTCAGATCCCCCAAACCATGTCGCCACAGTGAACATGATCTCCTCACAGCTTTCATCTAACTCCACTAATTCATGGCTTGTACCTAATGAAGCCACCACACACCTAATTGGGGACACCATGCATCTTTCATCCACTGAACTTATATACAAGGCTATCCAATCAGCCTCGGAGGACCACTTAGCCGTGACCTCCACCTTCCGCTCTCTATAACGGACATCATCCAATCCTCTGCTACGGACTTTTCATTCAGATGCGTCCATTATGGAAATCATGAGTGCAAATGATATTTCGTGGGAATAACTCCACCACCGTTCGTCTTTCCTTCCTATTTTGGATAGTGTGGAGAACAACATTCACACCATCCTTACACTGGATGTCTATTCTGGCTCTCACCCCTTGATACTCACATGTCAAATGGATTCTGAAGGAAACCCAGCCAACATTGAGCCTACCACTTTGATAGACATTTCGGTTACTCCTGGTGTACTGTAACACATTCAGTTAGGCCAGAAGTGTTCCCCTGAAGAAGTCATCATCGCTACTGCCTTGTTTAAGCAATTTTGATATGTGTTCGCTTGGACTTATGAGGAGATTCCTAGGATAGACCCCTCCATTTTTTTACATGAGATTAAAACCTATCCCGATGTCAAACCCGTCCACCAAAAGTTGTGACCAGTACACCCTCGAAAGATTGCGGCAATCAAGGCAGAGATAGAGAAACTCTTGAAGGTCAGCTTCATTTACCTTGTCTCATTGACAGAATGGGTCTCAAATGTCATCCCTGTTAATAAAAAATAGGGTACCATCCGTGTCTGTGTCGATTATCAGGACCTCAACAAAGCTTGTCCCAAGGATAGCTACCCGACTCCCTTCATCAACTAGATCATTGACAATTGTGTTGGAAGTGTCATTTTCTCATTCATGGATGGCTTTTCCGGATACAACCAAATTGAGATCCACCTGGCTAATCAACACAAAACTACTTTCATCTACCCTTGGGGAACGTTTGCATATCGCAAACTTCCGTTTGGCCTTAAAAACGCTGGTGCCACATTCCAGCGGGCCATGTCGTATGCCTTCCACGATGTAAAGGACTTTGTGGAACCCTACTTGGATTACCTCCCTGCCCATTCAAAGCAGCGGGAGTTCCACTTTGATCATCTGACGGCCCTTTTCCTCAGATGCAGGCAGTATAACATCCGTCTAAATCCTCACAAAAGTATTTTTTCTGTCAAGTCCGGACGCCTCTTAGGATTTATCGTCTCAAAAGATGGGATTCGTATTGATCCCTCGAAGGTAGAAGCCATCGTCGCTCTTCCACCTCCAACCAATATTATGGAACTTCAGAGTCTGCAAGGCAGAGCAACTTACTTACGCCGCTTCGTTTGTAATATCGCGCAAAAGACGCAAGGTTACATGAGATTAATGAAAAAGAATGTCCCATTCGTTTGGGATGACCAGGCTCAATGATCTTTTGATAGTTTGAAGCACGACATCATGCATGCCCCTGTGATCCAACCGCCATATTACTATCGAGATTACATTCTATATCTCGTTGCTTTCGACACCACTATCGCCATGGTTTTGGTATGGGAAGATCAGAATGCACAAGAACATGTGATATACTATGCCAGTAAAGGTCTCATTGACGCTAAAACTCATTATTCACATGTTGAGAAGCTCGCTCTCGCGGAAATCATAGTCGTGTAGAAGTTCCAACACTACATTTTTCTTTGCACCACCACCATCATTGTTGATTCGAACCCCATGTACCACGTTCTGACACGTCAGGTGCTTGGGGGCAAGTATTCACGCTGGAGCGTGATACTGCAAGAATTCGATCTTCTTTTCAAAAAAGCTAAGTCTAAAAAGTCTTTGGTGTTTGCTGAGCTTATTTGCGACCTCCCCCGTACTAATGTAGAGTCTGAGCCCAATGACTCCTTTACAGATGAGTCATTGTTTCTTATCAGTACATCTGATCCGTGGTATGGAGATATCACATTGTATCTTCAAACCCAACATTTCAGTCCCAAATTGTCTCATGACGACCATCATCATATACGCCACCACGCAAAGTATTATCTAATCATCAGTGATACTTTGTATCGTCGTGGTATCGACTCTATCCTTCGACGTTGTTTGACTCATGAAGAGGCTGAACACATTATGAATGACTGTCACACTGGAGCATGTGGCGATCACCTCTTTGGGATGGGTACAGCCCATAATATTTTGCACGCAGGATATTATTGGTAAACTATCCTTAAATATTGTATCGAGGCTGTCAAAAAATTTCCTCCATGTCAGCATTTTCATAAGAAAAAGCGCACCCACCCCGCCCCGTTACACCAGGTTATTGCCATTGGCCCCTTTGCTAAATGGGGCATCAATTTCATGCACTGTAATCCTACCTCAGTCGGGGGGCATAGTTACATCATTGTAGCTGTGGACTACTTTACAAAGTGGGCCGACGTAATGCCTACATACAGGAACGACGGCAAGACCGCCACACTCTTCATGTTCAATCATGTTATAGCGCGGTTTGGAGTTCCTCAAGCGATAGTTACCAACCATGGTTCCCACTTCATGAACCATATGGTTGACGAGTTGAGCGATAGATTGGGTTTCTGCCATGAAAAATCAACACCATACTACCCACAGTCGAATGGACAGGTCGAGGCCATTAACAAGGTCTTGAAAACTATGGTCCAACGAATGGTGGGTACGCACAAGGCCAATTAGCACAACATGATATTCTCCGCACTTTGGGCTTATAGGACTTCTATTAAAACCACCACTGGATTCACTCCTTTCCAACTAGTGTATGGATTGGAGGTAGTCCTTCCTATCGAGTGCGAGATTTCGTCTCTCAAGCTCGCCATTGAAATTATCCCAAACACTACTGCCAAGGAAGAACGGTTCCTCTACCTAGCTAAGCTCGATGAGACTCACCGAGATGCCACTCTTGCCAACGAGGCCCATAAGAAATGCATAAAAGCACAGTACAACAAGTCGATAGAATTTCATGTTTACAGCAAAGGAGATTCGGTCCTCACATACGACCAAAAACATGATAAGCTGGGGGCAGGCAAGTTTGAGTACATGTGGCATGGACCTTACATAGTGAAACGCGTCCTAGAGAAGGGAGCTTACGAACCCCACAATGGGCTTTACCTAAAGAGGTACTATGCTTCAGTCTTTCACGCATAAGTGCTTTTGTATATATTGTACATGGCGTGTGTGTGTTTTTCTGTATGATGTGATGCTTTTATTTCTTACGTGTTTAGGTCTTGATTCATTTATTATACCATGTTCTGTCTGCGTGTGCAGATGGAAACGTGCTACAGATTCACGGACGGCGCCAGCCAGCATACCCATAACCTTGATCCAGCAACCTAGGTACTCTATTCACCCACTGGAAAGCTCATTAGCTCAGGGGGAATGTATCTAGGTTTCGCAACTAACAATGTTGCAGAATATCAAGCAGTCATTGGAACCCTAACTAACGATGTTTCTTTGGGTATGGACCACGTTGTCATCCACCTGGATTCTCAACTGGTGGTCTCTCATCTCAACCGAGTCTACGCCATCCGCAATCCCTTTTTACTCCGTCTCTTTAGACGATCCCGTCTTCTGGAAAGGTCCTTCGAGTCCATTCAGTACCTGCACATTCCACAAGACATGAACACAGTTGCCGATTCTATGTCCAACTTCATCTTAGATTGGTACATTGCACACACATAAGCATATTTATGAACTGTTAAAAGTATACATAACATGTAAATAATTCATTTGATAAGCAACATATTAACAAGACCACATCATTCATCCATTTTGAAACACATAATGTATAAATCGCCGGAATGTCTGTATATATATATAATCTCAAAAAGTAGTGCTAGTACAAAAATCTAAAGCATGACGGCTTTCAGTAAGTCTCGACAAAATCTGAAGCTCGTAGCTTTCAATAGTACAAAAGTCTGAGGCCTCTAAGCTCTCAGTACATGTATGATAACAGCATCAGGCCTAACGCTTGACTCATACAACCCTAGGTGGTCTAACATCTCTAGCTTGTTGAGTGTGGAAACAGTCAACTACTCTCGCAACCCTATGGAGCAGTGCATTGAAGCGCGCAGTCGCTCCAACCGTGTACACCTGCATCGGTCATGGCACCTCATCTACCGTCGGCTCAGGAACGTCTAATGTCAACCCACTCAGGTTGGCATAGACTCCATCCATCTCTGCAATGGCAGCATGTACAGCTATACCCAAGACTGCTCCCTCTCCTCTATCCCTCCTCGCGAGAAGAGAGACTCCCACTCGTCGTATGGGCCCCACATCTGCACACACATATTGTTAACCTGTCAACACTATGTCAAAAAAAATCATAAATGCACAAAACTTAAAATGTACAAGGGTTATTTTGTTCTTCCCTAGGTCTCCCCATGCTGCTCCTTCTGACAGCAGCAAGTCAGGATCATCTCTGAAGTCCGTACCACTGTACGAGAAGTCCTGTACCATCAGTAACTAGCCCTCTAGCCAACTGAAAAACTCAGTGCCTATGAGATAATGGGACCCCCACCATGACGGGTCATCACACCTGTTCATCTAGCCATGTGTAGATCCCTAGGATCCCTGTCCTCTAGTGGTACCTGAGGACGCAAGAGGGGAACCCGTTTCAAGAAGAATGAGATCACTATCAAACCATAGCCAAACTGTTTGAGCTCTCCCCACCGAAACTTGGTCAGTTGAACTCGTATGTTTGCGAGGAGTCCCTCGCACCAGTTAAAGATCTTTGGAGACATATAGTCCTCCGCATAGAGCATCTGTGACCTGGTGGCTAAGTGTGGAGCTTGGTTCCCTGCCATCCTCGTAATGGTGAAGAGTACGGCGCGCAATGGAATTTCCCGCACATTTTTTATGGGAATCTTCCCACTAGAAGTAGCAGTGTTAGGAGTACAATGTTGCAGGATCATGTCACCCACAGTCCGATCATTCCCACATGATCCGATCAGAAGCACAATGTCCCCTCTTCGGGACAATCCAGTAAGGAAATAGATGTCCTTGACATCTATGGTAAGCACATGCTCACCGATCACGAAATATTGTTGGGCTGCATCCCAGCATCGGAGCATATGGGTCAGTAGTGGGATTTAAGACCTCATCCCCTGAATCTCGAAGAATTGAGGAGCCCACAGTTCCTCAGTACTTCCACACAATGTGGATCATTTGCAGCTTGTTCATCATCTAATTCATGCTCCCATTCTCACCACTCCAAAACCATTTTGATGCTTGGAACCTGCCAAAAGGAGAGTTTTAACATTATTAGAACTTGCTTCAACCACCAAAAGTTCCTTTTTTAAGCTTGGCTTGAGTTTGGGGATGGACGTTGCCATTGTCGCACCCCATTTTTGCAAATAGTGCGACGTCATCGTAGTCTAGCTATGCAACCCTTGCGATGACTCAGTCTCGTTGCAGTTCCCGAAAGGGTAGACTGCGACGAGCCGAGGGCGCAATGGCCCTTCCCAAACCAAGCCAAAACCCAAAAAAAATGAACTAAATTCAAAAATTTAAACCACTACATTTATTCTAGATGAAGTTTAGGGTTACCTGCTCCAGACGACGGGTGAAATGGCTGCTCGTAGCTCCTGGAATCAACGAGTGAAGTTTTGGCTCCAAATGGCACTACTCCTCCCAAATTTGGCAAATAGAACAATGGTGACTATATTTGGTTTTTATTTCTATTTATAAAATAAATGGAATATTCCTTTTTCAAATATTTGATGCCTTTATGCCATTTTCTATAGTTTGGATCGATTTTATCATATTTGAACGTTCGGTTGACTATTTGAGCTAGTTTCAGAGTGTACAGGAGTTGTTAAGTGTCTTTTCATGCCATTTTCGCATTGAAACGGTCATCTCAGGTATGAACACCCCTTGTGAATTTTTTTCATTTATCTTTTCATTCATTAGATTGCAATTATTTAATGATAATGAGCTCACTCTGTGTTCTTTCTCATGCTCTTGAAACTATGAAAATACGTTACCGAGTTACGATTTATCACTTTTCCGAGCTCGTTAAACTCCTACGGAAAAGGAACCCCCCCGGAGTCTATCTTTAACCTCTTTTCAGGCTCTCGAAATACGAAAAGATTTCCAAGAAAACTTGTCGCATTCATGCTTGTAAAAGAATTTGAATGGTCATCTTCCTGGTGATAGTTTACCCATTTTTCGTGTTAAGATTTAATATGCTAAGACAGAAAATAGCAGCATTACATTCCATTTCACAATAATAGCATATACAGGATCACTGAAGAAACAACAAGCACAGCAAAAACACAAGAGACACAGATTTATCCTGGGAAACCCTCATGGGGTAGAAAACCCAGCAAAGCTTCCTCAATATAGATGACCAGCAATATACAAAGATGCAAACCAAAGACATGATCTCCTCCTCCACCATAGCAGACCTCTCCTCCACAAGTGCGCTACATTCTGAGTGAGGGAAGTGTGTGTATAATGAGGAACTCACCTCCTCTATTTATACACATCTCTGACTTGTACTTTATATTAACTAGGTTGGACCCAACTTTACCACTGGATTAAACACCCCACTACAACTGACTAGGCCAACCCCTCTAGAGTGGTCTAACAACCCTTTGACCCACATAACACATACAGGGCCAACCCCCACTAGGGAAGTCTAATAACCCAAGTTACCACATTCCGACAGAGGAATAAACATCTCTGGATATACAATAAGATCTCCATGGAGGAATGAAACATCTCCAGAATAATAAAGTACAAATATAATATTCTTTGAAGTTACAATATTTCAACACTCCCCCTTAACAAGAAGGATATTATAACAGCATCTGCATAAGCAAGGAGTCATCAACATCATACATGATACATCTATAAATCATTGGAATCTTTCTCAACATCATCAGTAACTCAAGCAGTTACTGGAACATCTTCAATACTGGAACATCAACATCTTCAGTACTGAGTCTTTATCTTCTGCAGCACTCGAACAACTACAGCAACATCAACATCTGGATCCTCACGATCATCAATATTGTCATCACACGATCAGCAGCATCGTCATCACACGATCATCGGCATCGTCATCATACGATCATTAACATCGCCATCACACGATCATTAGCATCATCATCACATGATCATCAACATTGTCATCACACAATCATCAGCATCGTCATCACACGATCATCAGCATCATCATCATACGATCATCAACATCATCATCACACGATTATTAGCATCGTCATCATACGATCATCGACATCATCATCATATGATCATCACAATCAGCAGCATCGTCATCTAGACCATCATGATCAGCAGCATCGTCATCTAGACCATCACGATCAGCATCATCATCATCTAGATCATCATGATCAGCAGCATCGTCATCTAAATCATCAGTATTAGTATCCACACCAATACAAGTATACACATCATCAATACAAGTATCCTCATCAATACAAGTATACATATCATCAATACAAGTATCATCATCAATACAAGTATACATACAAGTATCCTCATCAATACATATCCTCATCAATACATATCATCAATATCAATACAAGTATCCTCATCAATACAAGTATCCTCATCAATATCAATACCAGTATCCTCATCAATACAAGTATAATCATCAGTCAAGCAGCATACTCTGCAATACACATGATCCTTCCTTTCGGAATTACGGGATCAATCTCATCATAATCATGTTTAAGACTATCCTTCCTTTCGGAATTACAGGATTTACGGTCTAAGGATGATTAATCCACACCATTCATTTAGGACTATGTCCAAGGATGATTTAATCCACGCCATTCATTTAGGACTATGTCCAAGGATGATTTAATCCACACCATACATTTAGGACCATGTCCAAGGATGATTTAATCCACACCATTCATTTAGGACTATGTCCAAGGATGATTTAATCCACACCATACATTTAGGACCGTGTCCAAGGATGATTTAATCCCCACCGTACATTTAGGACCATGTCCAAGGATGACTTAATCCCCACCATACATTTAGGACCATGTCCAAGGATGACTTAATCCCCACCGAACATTTAGGACCATGTACAAGGATGACTTAACCTCACCCCGTACATTTAGGACTATGTCCAAGGTTGACTTAATCCTCTTCCCGTACATTTAGGACTATGTCCAAGGATGACTTAATCCCCACCCAGTACATTTAGGACTATGTCCAAGGATGACTTAATCCTCTTCCCGTACATTTAGGACTATGTCCAAGGATGACTTAATCCTCACCCCGTACATTTAGGACTATGTCCAAGGATGACTTAATCCTCTTCCCATACATTTAGGACTATGTCCAAGGATGACTTAATCCTCTTCCCGTACATTTAGGACTATGTCCAAGGATGACTTAATCCTCACCCCGTACATTTAGGACTATGTCCAAGGATGACTTAATCCTCTTCCCGTACATTTAGGACTATGTCCAAGGATGACTTAATCCTCTTCCCGTACATTTAGGACTATGTCCAAGGATGACTTAATCCTCACTCCTGTACATAAAGGACTTCATTCTCGGAGACCATATGTCTATGGATTCTTTTAGAACATATGTTCAAGGATGATACAATCCCACCCTGGTCCACTAAGGACTTTATTCTCGGAGACCATACGTCTACGGATCAATTCAAGGGACTGAAGTCCAGGGATGATACAATCCCCACTTGTCCACTAAGGACTTCATTTTCGAAGACATGTGTCTATGGCTCACTTTAGGACTTAAGTCCAGGGATGATCCAATCCCCACTTTTCCACTAGGGACTTCATTCTCGAAGACATACGTCTACGGCTCTCTTTAGGATTGAAGTCCTGGGATGACCCAATCCCTACTTGTCCACTAAGGACTTCATTCTTGAAGACATCTCTCTACGGATCCTTTTAGAACATGTGTTGAAGGATGATGCAATCCCCTTGTCAACTTAGACCCTATCTAAGGACCATCCACCAACCTCTCTGTCGGCATCACCAATATAGGTATCCACATCATCGACCTCACTGTTGATGCAGGCAATCTCATCATAAGTGACCACATCACTCCCCCTTTCGAGGAGGGTCCTTCCAAGCTTTCTCGAAAATACTCAAACTTTTCTTGAGGTATAGGTTTGGTTAGTATGTCGGTAACTTGTTCACTTGAGGTAGAGGTTTGGTTAGTACATCGGTAACCTATTACAAATTCGAACTTTATAGTTCCTCTCTGCACCATATCTTGTTAGATCCCTATGTGCTTTGACTTATCATGGAACACTGGATTCTCTGTCATCTTGATACAACTCTATTTGTCACATAGGATCACAGTTGGTTCTATCTCTAAGTCAAACAATCCTAAAGCCATACTTCTTCACAACTAGCAGAGCAAGCAACCATATATTCCGCTTGTGCTGAGAGCCACACTAGACTGCTTCCAGCTAAACCATGAGATCATGGCTGATCCCAGACAATAACATCCTCTCAATGTGCTCTTCCTGTCTGATACACTTTCTGCTCAATCAACATCTGTGTAGCCATCTGAAGTCATGATCTCCAAGATAACATAGATCAAAGTCTATTGTACCCTTTAGATACCTCATCACATGCTTTGCAACTAATAGGTGAACACATCTAGTTTCCACTAGATACTGACTCAAGGTGTTCACAGCAAAGCATATATCTGACCTAGTATTCATTAGATACATCAATGACCCAATAATTTTTCTGTACAGAGTTATATACACTAACTTTGATGAGTCATCCGTTAACAGCTTCAAGTTGGAATCCATGAGAGTGGCCATTCCAACACATCAAGTCCTTTTAATATTTCTCGGCATACTTTCTCTGGTTGAGAAAGATTCCTTCTGAGTCTTGCCATACTTCCAGACCTAGGAAGTAATGCATCAATCTGGGATCTTTCATTTTCATTTCTGCAGCCATCTATCTGTGCCATCTCTCGTCAGATGGGTCTACTAATATGAGCCTCAATATCACTTGAACTTTGTGGTGATTTCCTTCTTGCATCCATGTCATCTGTGTATAGAAACCATATTCAACCTTGTAGCAAAGGTTGAGATCCATATCACCCATGGTGATCATTAAGCTCATCAATTTACTATCGATCATGGGTACCCATACAGAACCTGATTCACACTTCTTCTTTAATTACATCATTAAGAGTATGGTCTTATCTAGTCACTTGGAGCAAACATCTCATCATGATTCTCTTCCTCTCTCTAAGAGAATCTTATAGCCACGAGCCTTCTATATTTTGATTTGTAAATCTTCTTGTTGAACATCCATCACTTGTTTGATGTTCATCATTCTTCATGATCTTTCCTACATATTAAAATTAAGTACATGATTAGTAATACTTCATAATCATGAAATCATGTTGACATGATAACCTATTATGCATACAGATATCATTTACATAGTTATGCAACTATCTTGACCAATACTTTGGCACAACACTTTCCCATATCATGTATGCATACAGTGGCTATCTAGATGCCTTCCATCTCTACCAGAACATACTATCGAGAGTGTGCACAGCTCTCAGCATGTCAGCAAAGAGGTTTCATTCTAGAAAAGAAATAATGGAACGTTTGTCCAACTTACCAATCATATGCATATTAGTAGTATATTGTTCAATGCTCTGTGAATGTTTACACTCAGCATGATATATTCTAGGAATACAAATATGCATACAACCTATTACAAGCAATAACAACTAAAATACTTATCTTTTATGTTTGTGTGGTTTCCTCCCGCTTGATCTTCTATATGTCTTTTGAACTTCTATTCATTGTGTACCACTGTGCATGCTCAAGTGTCATCCTCATGATCTCATACAGAAACATACATTCATTAGTATATTCTCAATATTATCAAAACATTATAGTTCTAAATAATCTTGAATATGTGTAGTCATGATTATAGATAATATTCAAGGTTTCAGGGAAGTCTTCTTTTACTCATGCATATTTTTGTTTGATCTGGTTAGTTAAATCATCAATCAAGATATGAGACATAATATTCATAAACCCTTGATTACTAACTTTATGAATAAGCATAACCAATCATACCAAGTTTACTTATATAAGGGATCCTAACACAAGGTAAGATTCTAACTTGACATAGGAAAACATACCTGGATTAGTATACCTGCTTAGTTATGTCTAACATACCTAATCAATATCTTCTTTGTTCTCTTCAATGATTTAGAGATCTTGTACTGGAACCTCCATATCTCATAGGTTAAGCATAATAGAACAAAGTCATACATACCTCATAAGTAGAACTTCTATGTGATCAAGGATTATGGATGAGTCTTTGTCTTCATGTTGTCATGGTCATGGAACTTGATTTGTCTCTCATGATGTACCTGTATCTTGTTAGTAGACAACATCAACCTCATACAACACCAGAGTGCATTAGTAAAATCATATAACCCTAATCAATGAATGTCTTCTATCATTCACATGTATTCATACTTTTATTAGGATGATAAGACAAATCTAACATTAATCAAGATTGTACTAATCTAAATAATATGAAGACAAACATTGATCCGGATTTTATGAGCAGAACGAAATGAATACAGATTATTATCAAATGCTTAACACAAAATAACAGAGATACAGTAAATTGGTTTTCTATTCAATAAGGAAATAAGCTAGAACTGTAAAATGCAGCGAAAAACAAGCTTGTTGGAATGGTGGCGTCTTATCTCTGAGAAGAGATGTGACGGCTGCGCTCATTTCGCAAGAAGATGGTTACAATGAGGCTCTCAAGGCCTTTTACAATAAACAGGAATGTCAAAAACCCTAGACATCCAAAAACCTAACCCTAGGAGATGAAGCGCCAAAAGTCATGTGGGCCCCGTTTGGGTAAGTTAGTACATCAACTTCCCAGGGTCGTAACTTTTGCATACGATCTTCGTTTGGGGCTCTTGGTAGCCCGTTGGAAAGGTCTATCCGATATTTACAACTTTTGACTAGGGCCAAATGCATGCCGATGGCAACCATTTGGCCCCCCAAATTGCCAAAAAAGGTCGTTTAGGGACTCAAAATGGCCCCGGAAGTTCAGGACCCGAAAAACTGCTAAAAATAGTACAATACCAAAATTGCCATAAAACTGTTTTGAGCCAGTTGGAAAGGTGGGTGGCCACTAATATCCACCTGGATCAAACATTTTATAAACTTAATCAAGAATCAGATTTCAATAGATACTTGTAACTCCTTAAGTCATACCTGTCGAGATTTCTTGTAGTCTTCTTATGTAAGGCCTTAGCCTCAACTCCCCTTGAAACTTGATCTGGAGCTTGATTAGGGTTTGTTAGAGAAACCCTAAAAATTCAATCTTTGACTTTCACACCTCTAAATGGATGGAAGGATGTGTCTTGCTGACCTGATCAAACTTGCATACTTCAATTTTGAAATCTTCAAAATTTGACCCCTCAAAATTGCCTTCGAAACTTCTGGATATTCTGGACAGGATCCCGAACTAGGGTTTGATGAAGCCCACCCTTCTGCCCAATCAAAAGGTTCGATCCAAGGCTCTAAACTCTTATTTTTCTGAGAAGCTTCCAGCCATGGTCACAGACTTCAAAAATTCCAACTTTTAATGAAGCCCTAATTTTCCATCTTTCCGATCAAAATCCCGAACTAGGGTTTGATCAAGCCTGGTCTTCTACCCAACCAAAAAATTAAATCTTGGTCTCTAAATTTCGATTTTCCTAAGTAGCATTCAGACATGGACTCCGATTCCAAAAATTCTAACTTTCTCCGAAACCCTAAATTCCGGAAGCCATGAATGGAGGTGCTCCAAAAATAATTCTGTTTTGACAGAAATATGTACCTGATTGTTTCTGTTGTAACTCCGAATTGTTCCATCCACAGGGTTTGAAAACTTTTTATATGGTATCCTGACCTGTCATCTTTCCATCCCGATAGGTCTGACATCAATTGGATTTTCTAAGAGAAATTTATGCCAAGTGTCGCAACGTGACCTGTTTGTGGGAGAAAACAGAAGAGCAAACTTGTACGGCGTGCCATGTGTCATGGGTTCAACTTCAGCCTCTGAAAACATTTCTTGATATAGTACAGTCTATGTACTACCTGTAACTTTTTATGAAATTTCATTTGGATCTTCCTAGCCCAAGGTATGACCTTTTTTCCTAGGTCACCAGATTTTGACTGAGATTTGGAAGAGGCAGAAACCCTAACTTGTACTGATCATAACTCACAAAGTAAAACGAATCGGAGGGTTTCTTTTGGACACAAGGTACCTGGGGATGTTATCTACGACCTGTAAACTTTTTAGATCTTGAACCTTCACAAAAATGGATTTATAGCGAAAGTTCCACGATGACTGGTTTTTTCTATATAAAACCCTAACCTTCAAATTGTCTTAAGTGAAGCAAGTGTCGTAAGTGCCATACCTTGCCTTCCTTCAGGTTAGCTCTGATACCATGTTAAAATTTAATATGCTAAGACAGAAAATAGCAGCATTACATTCCATTTCACAATAATAGCATATACAGGATCACTGAAGAAACAACAAGCACAGCAAAAACACAAGAGACACAGATTTATCCTGGGAAACCCTCATGGGGTAGAAAACCCAGCAAAGCTTCCTCAGTATAGATGACCAAAAATATACAAATATGCAAACCAAAGACATGATCTCCTCCTCTACCATAGCAGACATGTCATGTCCCAAATTTGACATTGGGTCACAATGGCCTAATCACATTGGCCCTATTCATTAGAGTTTGTCAAGTTGATGCTAAAGGTCAAATAATTGCCAAGGAGGAAAATTACTAGTTTCCTAGGTTTGGGGTGGAAGCTTTGGGATTTGGAATAATGGGGATAATAAATGATGTTTGAACATTAGAATGGCATAAATATTTAATAAAGGAGCTAAATAAATATATACAAGTGAAAATCAAATTGGCATTTCATCATGAAGACACATGGAGGAAGCGGGACCCACATATGGCTAGATTTCCCCACTACACTTGGCATCATTCTCTCACCAATTCGAATTCAAGGTGAATGGTAACATACTTGGGGGAGTCCAAAAGGTATTATTCATTGCATGACTCATCCAAGGTCGAAATATAGAGGAAGAGTAACTCCCATGGAAGAGGAAGAGGCAATTTGGAGCAAGTGAGACACTTGGGCTAGATTCCCTAGCTCTATGACAACAATGATGAAGATGCTACGACACCTATGACACAAATCAGACCTGAAGGTTGAAATATGACATATATGACATGTCAGAGCTAAAAATAGACTCCAAGAGGGCGCTCAAGGGTGTTAGGGCAGCTAAGATGCTTCCATATGTGATTTGGTGGAAGTGGGAGACTAGAAATTGTTGTACAAGTGGCGTTCTTTGGAATCTCTTCCCAACTTGAGTTGGCATGAGTCTCTTGGAAGGAATTCGACCCATGGATTACATTAGAAGTTTATAAATGTCAATAACAAATAATGAAACCAGATTTTGATCATTTGTAGAATTTGCAATTGCATTTGTGAAGAGGGAGAGCTAGTGGATTACTAGTTTCTTGCCTTAGCCAATTTCGAGGGTGAAAGATTCCCATCCAAGTTGGAAATTGGAAAGGACATTCAGACCTTTCATTTGGAGCTTTAATGGAGTCTTTATTTGCAGGTGTAAGCTACAGGGAATCTCATGGTTTCTTCTATTGCAGCTCGCTCCTTCAACCATTTCCAATTTTGATGGCATATTCTTGATCCTTAAGGGAGGGAATTTTTGGTGAGCTATTGTACTCTTTGGGGGAGCTTATAATGCCCCATTTATTTTGTAATATGAATTAAATACTCTATTCTTCATCTCCAAAAAGTTTCAGGTCGAAATTCCAAGTAGAAATGTACAAATCTCATTTTTAATGGAAGAACAATGCCATTTCCCCACTACCTTGTTGTGAGCCAATGTATTGATGATGATTTCGAATGAATGGATGATTCTATGATATATTTGTGATAAATATACTACCATGGATATATTATACAATTTTAATGTACTGTACTTGAGCATTTGAAGCATTTTTACTCAGTTTAATTGCATTGGGAGAAGAAATAGTGCCATTTCCCCAAGGGTCGAATTGGGGATTTTTGCAGTTGAATGGGAGAGGGTGAGAACAGTTGTAATAAACCATTAATGGTTCATATGAGACCTTAATAACATACTTAAAAAATTACATACCTCTGTTCATAAATTTGAGTGGGTTTGGAGGCATTTGGGAAGCCATTTTCAGTACTTACCTTGGGGGGATTTGAACCCTAAATTACTAGTAAAATTGCATACTTGGTCCAGAATCTTAAGAGAGTTTGCAGAGGTCTTTTGGTGGCCATATGTTGTCCCTGAACATCATATTCAATTCCTAATATCATTCATAAACCTTCCTTAAAGATTTGAAGGCATTTGGAGTCAATTTGAGACCTAGAGACCAATACTAGTCAAAGGGAAATCACTACTAAAGTTACCTACATTGACCAGAATTGAAAGAGTATTTGCAGAAGTGTTTTAAAGGTACAAAGGCATCCATGAAACACATATTTATGTTCTAATATCATTCATATACCTTCTCAGAAGATTTGGGATCATTTGGGGCAAATTTGGGACCTAGAGATCGAAACTAGTCAAAGGTCGAACCAAGGAAAAAAGTGGAAAATTGCAATTTTAATTAAATTCCTAACAAGGGACATTACAGTGGTATCAGAGCATGGTCCTTGCACCTATGTATTAGGTACATACATTCAAGAATAATTGGCAGCCATGTCTTACTATTATGATGAATCCTATGAGTACAATTCTTATGAGGAATATGCAGATGCTTATGAACAATATGAAGCAGAATGTGAATGGTACGAGGAAGAGGTGCCATCATGCAACACTTCTTACAATTTCAAGAGAAATGAAGATTATTCTTATGAATTTAAATCTGATGAATATGAGTGTGTCACACCAACCAAGGATAATTCTATGAGTGAGTTCCAAAGATGGAGAGCAAAATATAAAACCTTGCCCCAACAATATCAAGAATATCAAGAATATCTTGCTTTTAGCAAAAATACACAAAATGCCATGTATTTTGAGTACTTTGTTGAACATGTTTTTGAAAATAGGCCCAAAAATGAAGATGTTGAGTTAGTAAAGAAAGGTTTATGCCCTTCCTGTAAAGAACCTTGGAGCGAGTATCATATATGTGTGCATGAAATGATGTCCTCCTTGAGGAGAGCTTTTGATATTTATTCAAGAAGAGCTTCCAAGTATATTGATCCTAAGGAAAACAAGGGGCAAAATGCATCATATTTCTTGAAGGAGAAAAATGAAGAGACATCACAAGAGCATGAAGAAGATTCTATTGAAAATATGGAAGATCATTTCGAGACACCTTCTAGCTTAGACATGAACCAAAGAGCATCTACTGATGGATGCTTAAACTATGAAGGAGTACCTACTGATGGGTGCTCACACCTCTCTGTTGGTGACATAGAGATCACTTTTGAAAGTGTTGCTGCAAGCCCAAGTTCCATTAAGCATGATAATGAATACCTTGTAGCAGTTGAAGAAGAACCAAGATCAACTTCCCCATCACCACTTGAGCTTCATGAAATTGGTCCAAGCAAAAATGAAGAAGATGAGGAGGTTTATTTGCAAGAGCCTCATTTTCTTGAAGGGTCCTTAAATATGAATGAAAAGAAGATCCAAGAGTCCCTCAGCATTCTCCATGACACTCAAGCATTGGTGTCAAATTCTTGTTGGAGAGCTACTTCATTGGAGGAAACATCCTTCCTTGAAGACATGGAGAAGATTCAAAGAGCAATGTGCCACATCAAAGGTAATTTCATGTCTTTGCTTTTTGATAGAAACCATTTGTTTGAGCTTAATGAATTGTTACATGATGCATACTTGAAGAATAATGAGGATAATCATAAGCTCACAATTCAAAATGAGCAACTTCTTGAAAAGTTGCAAGGTACTTGTTTTTCCTCTTATGTTTCAGATTATCAAATGGTAGATTGTTTGGAGGATTCTCATGACATGGTGGATCATGATAAATGTGAAAATTTGAATGTTCTTGATGTGTTTGAAGATGAACTTGAAGAGATCCAAACACTTGATGTGGTGGAAGAGGAATTTGAATTGTCTCTTGATGAAGGTTATGCAATTTTTAAAGAAGAGCATGATTCCTCTACATTGGAACCAAACTATGACAAAGAGTTTACACTTTTGAAGGAGCTGCATGATACTACCCATATGGATCCTTCCCATGATGAAACTTCAGTACTTTTTGAACGTTTGGGTGATTTGGTTCATTCTCCTACATCCTACAATTCCATGTTTTGCAACATTAGTCTCAATGAAGTATGGGTGAAAGGGTTCTTTTTGATGGTGCCACATGAGGAGTATCGGAACTCCTAGATTTACATTTTATGATGATATGGTTGGAGCACATTATTATTCACATTTGCAACAGCATCCTTTGTTACTTTATGATGATGCACATCTACATGGATGCACCTATGATATGCATTTGACTCACTTGAAGACTCATGGTTTTTCTTGCTCAACACTTGATTCATTTGATGTTGGAGGAACTTCATCCAACACTTTGGTGAATAGATTTATGATTGGAGAACAATTTTGTTGGAAGATACATACTTTGTTATATCTTTATGATGATCACATTCAGGGATGTATGGGTGAGACTTATTTGAGTCATTTGAAGTCTCCTTGTTTTTTCTGCTCATTATTTGGTTCAGATTTTAGTGGAGATTCTTCATTCACTTCTTGGATGAAAGAATACATGGCTGAATATTTTGATGCATATCACATCCTTTTGGAGCAACTTTATAGGACATGGGATACTCACCTATGTCATTGGAGCAGATTTGATTTGTCACTTGAAGCTTGTATGCACTTGGAAAACGGTGGTCTACTTGCTTGGAGGTATAAGCACTTTCATGATTCTTTGATGAAGCACCTCTTTGATATTCATTTTCATTATGTAGTTATGCACTTTGATGATATATATTTGGTACTCATGATGTTTGGAAGTATGCATACAAGAAAATGGGATCCAGGAATCCTCTTAAATAAAGGTGTGGGTTGGAGAGCACTCTTAATTATTGGGGTGCAATACAAGCAATGGGACCCTGGAATAATTTTTATCTCATTGGTTTCAAATTTTTTGGGGAAACAAGCAGTATGGGAGATGGATTTCCCCACTTAATAAAGTGTTTTTTATCATAGTAGTGCAGCAGAAAGCATGGTGGTTCCTCTCTAAAATATTCATGGAAACTCAAAGACTCAAGGTTGGGCAATTCAATGGCAACTTCAAAGAATTATACAGAAAGCAGGTTCTTCAACACCCATGTTTAAAATTGCTTGAGGACAAGCAATATTGGGAAGGGAGGATTTGTCATGTCCCAAATTTGGCATTGGGTCACAATGGCCTAATCACATTGTCCCTATTCATTAGAGTTTGTCAAGTTGATGCTAAAGGTCAAATAATTGCCAAGGAGGAAAATTACTAGTTTCCTAGGTTTGGGGTAGAAGCTTTGGGATTTGGAATAATGGGGATAATAAATGATGTTTGAACATTAGAATGGCATAAATATTTAATAAAGGAGCTAAATAAATATATACAAGTGAAAATCAAATTGGCATTTCATCATGAAGACACATGGAGGAAGCGGGACCCACATATGGCTAGATTTCCCCACTACACTTGGCATCATTCTCTCACCAATTCGAATTCAAGGTGAATGGTAACATACTTGGGGGATTCCAAAAGGTATTATTCATTGCATGACTCATCCAAGGTCGAAATATAGAGGAAGAGTAACTCCCATGGAAGAGGAAGAGGCAATTTGGAGCTAGTGAGACACTTGGGCTAGATTCCCTAGCTCTATGACAACAATGATGAAGATGCTATGACACCTATGACACAAATCAGACCTGAAGGCAGACATATGACATATATGACATGTCAGGGCTAAAAATAGACTCCAAGAGGGCGCTCAAGGGTGTTAGGGCAGCTAAGATGCTTCCACATGTGATTTGGTGGAAGTGGGAGACTAGGAATTGTTGTACAAGTGGCGTTCTTCGGAATCTCTTCCCAACTTGAGTTGGCATGAGTCTCTTGGAAGGAATTCGACCCATGGAGGACATTAGAAGTTTATAAATGTCAATAACAAAGAATGAAACCAGCTTTTGATCATTTGTAGAATTTTCAATTGCATTTGTGAAGAGGGAGAGCTAGTGGATGACTAGTTTCTTGCCTTAGCCAATTTCGAGGGTGAAAGATTCCCATCCAAGTTGGCAATTGGAAAGGCCATTCAGACCTTTCATTTGGAGCTTTAATGGAGTCTTTATTTGCAGGTTTAAGCTACAGGGCAGCTCATGGTTTCTTCTATTGCAGCTCGCTCCTTCAACCATTTCCAATTTTGATGGCATATTCTTGATCCTTGAGGGAGGGCGTTTTTGGTGAGCTATTGTACTCTTTGGGGGAGCTTCTAATGCCCCATTTATTTTTTAATATGAATTAAATACTCTGTTCTTCATCTCCAAAAAATTTCAGGTCGAAATTCCAAGTAGAAATGTATAAATCTCATTTTTAATGGAAGAACAATGCCATTTCCCCACTACCTTGTTGTGAGCCAATGTATTGATGATGATTTCGAATGAATGGATGATTCTCTGATATATTTGTGATAAATATACTGCCATGGATGTATTATACAATTTTCATGTACTGTACTTGAGCATTTGAAGCATTTTTACTCAGTTTAATTGTATTGGGAGAAGAAATAGTGCCATTTCCCCAAGGGTCGAATTGGGGATTTTTGCAGTTGAATGGGAGAGGGTGAGAACAGTTGTAATAAACCATTAATGGTGCATATGAGACTTTAATAACATACTTAACACATTACATACCTCTTTTCATAAATTTGAGTGAGTTTGGAGGCATTTGGGAAGCCATTTTCAATACTTACCTTAGGGGGATTTGAACCCTAAATTACTAGTAAAATTGCATACTTGGTCCAGAATCTTAAGAGAGTTTGCAGAGGTCTTTTGGTGGCCATATGTTGTCCCTGAACATCATATTCAATTCCTAATATCATTCATAAACCTTCCTTGAATATTTGAAGGCATTTGGATTCAATTTGAGACCTAGAGACCAATACTAGTCAAAGGGAAATCACTAGTAAAGTTACCTACATTGACCAGAATTGAAAGAGTATTTGCAGAAGTGTTTTAAAGTTACAAAGGAATCCCTGAAACACATATTTATGTTCTAATATCATTCATATACCTTCTCATAATATTGGGGATCATTTGGGGCAAATTTGGGACCTAGAGATCGAAACTAGTCAAAGGTCGAACCAAGGAAAAAAGTGGAAAATTGCAATTTTAATTAAATTCCTAACAAGGGACATTACAAGACCTCTCATCCACAAGTGCGCTACATTCTGAGTGAGGGAAGTGTGTGTATAATGAGGAACTCACCTCCTCTATTTATACACATCTCCGACTTGTACTTTATATTAACTAGGTCGGCCCCAACTTTACCACTGGGTTAAACACCCCACTACAACTGACTGGGCCGACCCCACTAGGGTGGTCTAACAACCCTTTGACCCACATAACACATACAAGGCCGACCCCCACTAGGGAAGTCTAATAACCCAAGTTACCACATTCCGACGGAGGAATAAACATCTCCGGATATACAATAAGATCTCCATGGAGGAATGAAACATCTCTGGAATATGTAGTGTCCCCTCCTACCATATCAGCGTGATAGAGAGGACGTGGGTGCTCAAACCGGGCATTTAGCCCCATATCCATTTCTTCAACTTATTGATACAATGACATGCATATGTGCATGCTATAGAAACACAACGGAAAACAGATAAATCGTGTTGATAACTAACATTCATTCAAGATTTCCTGTGACAGCCATTAAATAGAGACCTTTGCAAAATTATACAAGATCATATGGAAATGCATAAACTTTTAAAAACACAGTAGAAGTAAATTCTTTTAATACATCCACATACATTCATAATATTCATCAAATGATAATTGCCAATTTACACAAGAGAATACTTATCTCAATAAGGCAGTCCCAAGCAACTGGCTATGCAACTGCAACGTTCCACCCAACCATAGGCCAGTGTGCTCCTCAATCTCTCAGCACCACTGCCACCCCCCGAGCTGGGCATGATCTCTACAAGGAACCAAGGAACAACAGACTCACACATAGCCAAGCATACACTAAGATGATCCAAGCCAATCTGCAATTGGGTTTATCAGGATGCTAGGACATGGAAAGGAAGAATTGCTAAGCTAGTGAGCTCAACTACAGAGCTATGGGTAGCTCTCCCAGATCTATTTATCTTGGCACTCACAATGCCTACACACCCAACACCAGGAAGTATTCTCTTCACTGCCACACAGTCCCTCAAGCCATACCTTCCTTTCTAGTGCTCTCAGGGTGTGCATAGAAAAGTAGCCAGCCCTCTTAATCTTCTTGAGAGGATACTCCCTACACTAGGTTTATCAAGCCAATTCTGTCCACTACCATTCCAGTTTCTTGCTCATGGGTTCCAAACAAAACAGGGATGCACCTAACAGCAACCTACACTTGTTGATCATGAGAAACGTTTCCAACAGTGGGATGCATGAGATGGGGTTTCCTGGACTTCAGAAAAACGTGGGTAGACTCAAAACGTATTGGCACTTGGAAATTCGACTGGGGAAGCAAAACCCATTCCAGAAAAATGCCCCAGGGCAAAAACGCCCTCTCCCTCAGTCCCAATTCGCGTCCCTCCTTCCCCAGCTGTTGCACAATCCAAAAACGAGTTCCTGGGCATGGAAAAACGCAGGGTTATGGTGAAAAACGTGAGGATAACTTCCTGTGAGCTCAATCTGCGTGAGAGGAAGAACGTAATGCATGAGGAATGGCCTTGGGTAGCATTTCTTGGGGGTTTTCTTGCCCAGCAAGCCAAAAATACGATTTTCAGGTTGGTAGCTTGCCCATGCACGAAAATCTGACTGCCATACCTCTCCCATCCCAAGACATTAACTGCCTTAACCAATTTCTTGGAAGAATTAAATGATTGGGTGCATGAGACAAAATGGGTAGTTGGTGGTTTTATGGGTTTCCCCATTGACACATGGATTAACACCATTGGCTCAAGGGTTTGAATAATTTCCCTCCCTTTTCCTTGTAGAGTCATGCCCCATCTCTTTTGTTACATTGCATAGCCGGTTGTGGGTTTTTTCATTGAAAAATTCGTAATTACATGATGTCTTATATACATTGTGCCCATCTCACACAAGAACTGTAGGCATCTATTTTTAATTGCCGATACATAAAACGCTAAATCAACGGTGGGGCCTTGGCCTTGAGGTCCTCACCATGATTAATTACAATATTTACATCATTTACGATTTAATACAAAGGGGGTCAAAATGGGGACATTACAGAATAATAAAGTACAAATATAATATTCTTTGAAGTTACAATATTTCAACATTTCGGACCAGGGGGCACTACTTACGAAAAAAGTATACTCCAGCCAATCATGACTGGAAGAGTCCTCTCTCGTGTTGTTTTACCCTTTTTCGGGCGATGAGGCTAACTTTACGAAAAAGGACTGTTGGATTCTTCTTTAGTTCTTTTCAGACTCTCTAAACATGAAATGACGACCAAGTTTTCCTTCTATGGACTCGTTAAATTTTCACATTGAAGGGACCGTCATGGGACGAACCCCTCCTATCCCAGGTTCGGAAAACATTTGGTATTGGACTCATTTATGAGATTAGCTATACCGAGTATCTGGTTACCCTCATCAAGCTCATAAAAAACACATGAGGCACTCATCATTCATGATGGGGAAATAGGAAAGCTTTTGTATTACACCTTTATCTGTGGCAGTACCTAGTTGTTCTTGAACATGGCACTCATTTGCATTTGCATACAGTATTTGGATCATCTATTTGTCCTCGAGTTCCACTTACTTCCTGAGTCTTGTTACTCCTTTGGTTCATTCAAAGAAAGCTTCCATCATCAGTTGCATTAAGATTTAGTGTCGTACTCATCATGTCAATACTGCCAATTCATGCCATGCCCATGTTCAAGAATACTCTCACTATTCATTATCTGCATTCTATACACCTTCCATCATTTCGGCCTACTCTGAGTCAGTTTCACATGCTATTGTACCACCCGATCAGCTCTACACATTCTTTTTCTTGTTTCGTGTCGATGATGGGGGATTCATCATGGCCCTCCTTCAACAGATTCATCCTTGTCGACTTCAACACATCATCCAAGAATTGAATCTAGAAACCAACCAAGTACCTTGGCCCTGCATGCCTCAATGGCAGGATACCTCGTTTTCGACATGAGTTTACATCATTGACTCTTTATCGAAAGATTTCATCTTGCGTTCAACTTCAACTCATTAATTCACGCTCGATAATATCTACTGTGATACCTTGCGATAATTGACATTAATGGTGATTTCCCTCGCACTTGTTAACGGTATACATCAATGACCAGTAATCAAGTGGTTTCTACCATGTTCGATGCCAAGACATTTTTAATCACATGGATAGATTCGTATCATTGCGGGTTCATCTTGAAGACCCTGGGGAGTTATGTTTTACCCAGGTTACGATGTATTTTGTATTGGTTCATGTCACACGGATCCACATTTGTATTGGTCGTGGTTGTGTTATCATCTCATCATGGATCTACGCTTGTGTCTAGTAGCCATGATTGTGTTCAGTCGGTCATTACTATCATGTATCTTCATTATATTGGTCGGCAGCCATGTTGTACATCATATGAGATTGTCAGTTCAGAGTCAGTTGTACTGCAGCAGCATCCTTCATCCGACAAGTCCATTGCCATTTCTTATGTCAAAGCATTTCACCTGTCCAATTTTTAAACAGCTTCATGTTTTGGGGGGCATTCTATTACACCTAAAATATTACCATCTTGAGATTCGGTGTATACATCCCTGAAGTTCCATTGACTATGTTATTTACCTGGGAAGGACTTCATTGCATTTATGCTAGGTTTTGAGAGGTCGTCACAGGCTGCACTCATGCAACCTGCAACATCGCATCTTGCTCTTTTGCAGAGTGCGATGAAGTCAGTTAATGGGCAAAAATAGCTTCTTCGAGCTCATTCTCGAAGCTTGTTGACTTGTATCCTCATCCCTGACCTCTTGGGGGAGCTGGCACTCGATTCCTAACCTCTTGGAAAGATCCCATATCTCTCTCCTACCATATCTCAACCTATCCTATCCATACCCTATCCACTTAGTCCTATATAAGTGAAGATCTACCCCTCTCCAAAGGGAGGAAGTCTATAGTGTCTAGATGCTGGTGAAATCATCCTAGAGAGATCTCTACTCACTCATTGAGAGACTCTTGCTTCCTTGAAGAGGTTATGGCATTGGCTTGGATGGAGAAGGGTTTCTACATTAAGCCTCGGTGGTGATCTATTCTCTTCTATGTACTTTCCTTATTTACAGTAATACAAATGTTTTCCACCAATATTGTTCATGTGTGATGATGTTGTGTAGTTTACCTGCTTAACTGTTTACTTAGATCGGTTATTGTATAAATATATTTTACTTGCTTGTATTTGTTGTGTGTCTTTACAGGTCTTGCAGTTGATATCTGACGACCGTGGAGTGTGGAGCAACGTCCAGGAGAAAGGATCATGAAGTTAAGGTAAGATATCTAGTACTTGATCCTTAATCAGATCTAGGAAAATAGCTTGTAGTCTGTACTAGTTGTTCTAGACTCGCATTGAGCTAGGGTGATCCGGATCGCATCTGCTCGAGCGGATTTTCCGTCAAACACTTATTACTTAGACCCTTACAATTTTTTCATTCGACCATAGCTAAGTTTTCAACTCCCTATTTCTTCGGGACGAAGAAATGTTTTGTTGGTGGGAGAGATGTTGGAGGAGCCTAGTCGGCCACCCGACTAGATCATCTGTTCGACAACCTTGTAAAACATGTCGAAATATCTTGTCGGTCATTACATGTCAAGTCAATCAGTTGAACCGGCAAGTAGTTATGTAACTGTCTGTAAAATATATAAATAGGTTGGAGAGCCAGATATAGTGATATAGATTTTAAATCATCTATGTACATGTTCTTGCTGAGTAATAGAACGACTTGTTGATTCCATCTCCATTACTTGTCTATTGTTCTTATCTTTATACTTAATTTTTTATTCTATGATATGTATAGTTGGTAACTATGCAATCCCCTCGACTACAACACATGCTTGGTGTTATCACTCAGGATTCTTCTGGGTTGCAGCAAAAGGGATCCTGATGTAACTATTTCAAACCAAGCTTTAGTGGGTGGAAAATAGTCTTTCCAACCACAGAGAGGGCTGTCTCTTTCATAATTCCTTCAGCACATAGAATATATTTTAAATGGGATGGTTATGGGTAAAACGTGGTGGCTAGACCTTCAGATAACGATTTTTAGGGCTTTTTCAGTTGGTTGGGGTTAAGGATTGGAGTTTCATTGGGCATGGAGTCAAAATTTAATGGGATTTTTGTCACAAATGATTGATTTGGACCATAAATCCAAAGGGAAGAGGTAAGGTAGATGACATTTTTTCAATTCAAATATATCAGTAGATGGTAGGAGAAAGGGAAACAAATTCCATCACAGTGTTAGAGCATTTGTAAATAAATTCTAACCTGCAACTTCAAGAAGGAAGAGTGGAGTACCTAATCATATGCATATGAAGCATAAAATATGAATTTCAGACCATGTCATCTTGATCTAGATACTTCAAAGGAAAACAATCAATGTAAAATACCAATGAAGAACACATACATAGCAATAACAGACATCAAAACACTCATCACAAGAATCTCTGCTCCGAAATTAGGTATTTTTATTGATTGAAAGGCCAAGTTTATTACATGCGCAGAGATTTTATCTCTTAGAATACCCAAATTACAACCCTTGGGTCTCATTCAGACCCTGCCTTTATAGGCTTACAAAAATATCTAAGCTTCTAGAACACTTCGGCCAGGTGTGATCGTTTATTAAACTAGTAAACTGTAACAGATTCTTGGTCTATTAGACAAACAGATGGGTAAAATTCAGTGCGCTGTCAGTGTGAATTTGGGACATGGAAAACCACTTGTTTTTTCTTTGGATTGGGCCATTTCAGGATGATTTGCATGGATAACCAAGCTAAGCCTCTCTTTTGCTTCCGGATCGACTCCTAGTCGTGCCTTTTCCCTATGACATTCTACATTTTTTGCGACTGCAATCTTCTTTGTTCTTCATTCTGCGATCCACAAATTCTGTTCTGATTTCTGCAATCCACAATGTGGGTTTTGGAAATCAGAATCTCAAAATCATGCCTTTGGAAAACTCAGGCCACTGCAATCCACATTCCGCAATGCAGGACCCGAGAATCGGAACTGTTGAGTGGATGCTACCAAATTTTGCTTCTGCGATCTGCAGTCCGCAATGCAGGACTCGGGAATCGAAACCATCAAGTGGACTCCAAAAAATTTTTCCTCTGCAATGCGGGTTTCGGAAGTCGGAAACCTAACTACGCCCAATTGAAAACAAATACCGTTCTGATTTCCACAATCCACAAGGCAGGTTCAGAAAGTCAAAAAGTCAGAACATTGGAAAGTATTCTCAGTGGATACGTTGCGGATCACTCCCCAGCCGTTGATCTGATCTTGTCCTTTCAATCCCGACCGTTCAGATTCTTTTGGAAGTGGAAGACCATAGGCTAAGCATCCAGCGAGTGCGCCTTTCGAAGTTTCTTTGGGCCATCGGATCTGGACTTTCGCCACCATTTGGAACCGTCGGATCAGATCCATGGTGGGGTTCATCCGACTTAGGGTGAAATGAATGAATATTTCACATCCGATTTGGCCGTTAACTTTCGAGCTCTTCTTCCAGCGAAATATTTTGTGGACTGTTGATTATTTCCCAGCCTGCCTCATCCATTGATCTATGTTCAAGTGCAGAACCTCTGCTTCAGATTTCGGAGCTCTATCCTCCATGCATGTTCACCCAGCGAAATCTTTTCTCCGTCGTCAATCTCCTTAGCTCAATATGGACCATTCAATCTCTCCTGAGCGCAGAAAACCTTCATTTTCTCATATTTCTCACTATGGCTTGATCATTTATCTTGAATTTGTTGATACTTCGACATTTTTTTTTGGGTTTCTCTACTTCTTCCTTTGGTGTAACATGTCAATGGGCATGCTTGGGGATTTTGTAGGGGGTCCCCTTTTCCTTCCCTCGTGGTAGCTTTTCTAGAGGTGATAACAGCGGCTCCAACCGGGGATGCTATCCTCCCTATGAGGTAGCAAGAATAGTATACTAGTTGCCTCTTTTTTCTTTTTTCTTTTTTGTAAAATATAACTGAAAAACAATTAACCAAAACTCAAAAATGGTAATGTACAGCGAGGGTGGGTCGAAAGACTTGTTTTTCGCTGGAGATAGTGCTTCAAGAACCGCCCATTGATGGGTCTCTTCCCTATCGGTTAACCATGCTTGTCCTGTAAGAAGAAAGTGTTGTTTCCATGGCAAGCAATGACTATATGGGACCCTTACCAGAGGTTGTCAATTTTTTGGGCTTGGTCTTCTCTTCTAGCATCCCATTTCAGTACCATATCTCCCACTTGGAAATCATCAGCCTTGGTCTTTCTATCAAAATTTCTTTTGACCTTCTCTTGAGCTAGCATGGATTCAGCATGTACTTTTTGTATGATTTCATGTATCTCGATCAGCTGATTGGTTCTCCTTATCTCAGGGTTTAGCTCTTCTTCTTGCCCCTGTTGCAGCCTCATTGCAGGGCCTCTGAGGGATTCAATAAATATCACCTTTGTTCCATATACCAATTTGAAAGGTGAAGTTCCAATGGATCCCTTGGAGGTGATTCTATCATCCCACAGAGCAAAGGTCAACTTGGTATGCCAAGCCCTTTTTTTTCTTGCAATAGCTTCTTAATGATCCTAACCATGCTTTTGTTAAAAGACTCAGCTAATCCATTTCCCTGGGGGTAGTAAGCAGTAGAATGGCCCAAATTTATGTGAAAATTATTGCAAAATTTGACCATTTTCTTGTACTTGAAATCTTGGGCATTGTCAGTGATTATTTTAATAGGGCAACCAAACCTTGACATGAAATTTTCCTCCATAAACTTGATGATGACTGTGTCTATGGATTGTCTGGTTGGTATGGCTTCAATACACTTGGTGAAATAATCTGTGGCAGCCAATATCCACATGTATTGTCCATAGGAGTTGGGAATAATTTCACGAATGAAATCTAGCCCCCATTGTTGGAAAGGGGCTTCTACAGAGATTGGTTTTAAAGGAAAGGGAAATAGCTTCCTCCTTCCTTCAAATATCTGGCATTCATGGCAAGTGGCTACTTCTTTGTATGCATAATTGAACATGGTGGGCCGATAAAAATATTTCCCTAAGAATTTTATTAGCAGTGGCATTCCAATAATGATGCCCCCCACAAACACCTTTGTGAAATTATTTTAGAGTCACTTTGGTTTCATCTTCCATTATACAGTTCAGTAAGACACCTCCAGGGTCTTTCCAATAAAGGATTCCATTCAACATGCAAAACTTCGATGCCTTCACATTTGTTGACCTAGCTTTGCTTTTAGTCTTCTCAAGGGGTGCTTCTAAGTTCTGCAAAACATAAACAATATCAGAGTACCAAGGAGATGATAAGAACTTTTAAGATACCTGTAACAATGGGTCTTGAGTGGTTTCTTCCACAATGTGTGAGACCAAATTCACACTCAGATAATCCCAATATTATTCAGCCATGAGCCTGGCCAATCCCTGTCCTTTGATAATATTTGTAGGTTTTGTCTCCAAGTCATACTCCAATAGCACATCTATCCACTTATCTCTTCTACCCTCTGGATCAGGTTGTGTCAATATATATTTCACGGCAGCATTAGGAACATCAGCAACAACAAGGGAATGCAAAACATAAACTATGAAATATTTCATAGTTTTGATCGTGGCATATGCTTTCTTTTCCATGATGTTGTATTTGAGCTCAACATTTTTAAGGGATCTACTGAAGGAAGCTATGGGTTGCTCATCCCCTTCCTGATTTTTCTATAAAAGTACTCCAGCTATAGAATGTTCAGAGGCAAAAGAAAACATAGTAAATTCCTTCTCAAAATCAGGACTGATTAGCACAGGTGCTTCAACAATTGCCCTTTTTATGTCTCCAAATAATTGCTTGGCTTCAACAGTCCATCTGATATGATTATCCTTCTTGGGCATGTTTGTAATTGATCTCATGATCTCTACAAAATTGGGGATAAATCTTCTTAGAAATTTTATTGTGCCTAGAAAGTATTGGACTTCTTTTTTACTCCCGGGAGGTTCAATTTTATGTATAGTGTCAACTTTGTCTAGGTAAATTATTAATTCCATCTTTGGATATTATGTGACCCAAAAATATTCCTTCTTGCACGGAAAAATTTGACTTATTGGGGATCAGAGAAATCCCAATTTTTTTGCATTTTGCAAATACTTGATGTAAATGTTTTAAATGCTCAGCGTCAGATTTGGAATACATAGTAATTTCATCCATGTAGATAAGCACAAATTTATCTTTCTCTTATGCAAAGGTTATGTCCATAGCTCTTTGAAATGTAGCTATTGCATTCAACAGACCAAAAAGCATTTTTCCATACATGAAGGTCCCCCAAGGTGTGGTAAATGTCGTCTTGTCTTGATCTTATGGATGTACCTTAACCTGATTATACCCTGAAAATACATCCAGCATGGATATCCTTGATGCCCCTACAACTTTCTGTAAAATGTGGTCCATTTTGGGCAGGGGATAGTTGTCTTTCAGGGACACTTTGTTCAGATTTATGAAATCAATGCATAGTCTGATTTCCCCATTTTTCTTCCTTAGTGGGACTATGTTGGCTACCCACTTTGAAAATATTAGTGAGACTATGATTTTGGCTTCATACAGTCTCTTCACTTCTTTTTCTCTCAGGGGGAGTAGCATATGGTTCATCTTTCTCAGCTTCTACTTGAAGGGATTTTCACCCGTCTTCACTGGTATTGTGTGTTGTATGATAGATGTATCATACTCTTTAAAGTCTTCGTAGCACCATGCAAAAACATCAGAAAAATTCCTCATTAAATCAACATAATCATCCTTGGTTCCTGGGGTTAGATATTTGGACAGCTTGACAATTTTTGGTTCTTCATCATCCCCAATATTACATTCGTCCACTTCACTGTGGTTTGGAGCCACCTTAGGATTTTTGGCCACATCATTTTCATCAAAAAGTTTTTCCAATGGCACCAACCCTTTGGGTATGTAATTTCTTTTCAGCTACAGAATCTCTTTATCTCCCAATGTTGTTAAGAACTCCGGTGGATCAGGTTCCCATTCATCACTTACACAGTTCTCTTGATCAATCTAGGTATTGGCAAACTCTTAAGTCATCTCTAGGAATTTCTTTCTATGTTGAAAATCTTCAAATATTTTCCAATGTCTGGTATTGTCTAGAACATAGGGTCTTTTACCATGTAAATTATGGTGGGATAAGCAGGGAGTTGAAATTTGCTAGGGTCAGTGTTTACAGCAAATATGGGATGATTATCAAGCTTTCTCTTGCTACTTACTACATAGGACAGTCTATGTTCTCTGTATAGTCTTTTGTTTTCCCCAAAAACAAGGATGGTGGCATAAGACATGTCCATTTATAAATTTCCTTTCAATTTGGATGCCTAATATCTAGATAGCAACATCCCAAATTTGGGTGGAATATCAGCCATTACCACATCCATTATCACATTTTTCTAAGGTATTTGAGTTAGTGAGACAACCATGTATTTAATCAGCCCTAAACATTGGACTCTTCTAGAATCAAAGGAGAACAGATCTTTATAGGGCCTAGTGATTTCTAACCCTATACTTTACACCACTAATCTTGGCATGAGGTTATGTGAGACCCCAGAATCTAACATAGCACTATGTATTGTGTGATCATGAATGTTCATACTGATATAGAAAGGGGGAACATCATCTTCTGGAGCACTTTCAACATGGGGGACAAACAGAAGGGTGGGCTTATCATCATGCAAATTTAGAGTATCAGGCTGCTTTCCTTCCTCTCTCTTCACTATTTTTCAAAATCTGATCTCTATACTCTAAGTTCTTTACCAACTCATTCAAGTGAATTGAGATTTTTATTTTAGAGATTTCATTTTCTAAACTGAAAGAAGAATGAATATTTTCCATGGTTTTCACATTACTTTCATCCCTTCCTTCTAGGCCCTTTTTAGGATCTTCTGCTCCTTTCTTAGCTTCCTTATCAAAGGTAACATTCTTTGTCTCACCCTTCCTAAGGGTTTCCCTTTTCTATTGCTGAGAAGTAGATGGGTCAACAGTGGCCTTTCCTTGGTCTACTGTTACCTTCCTATTTCTCAAATTATGTTGCCTCTGAAATTCAAAGATTGCATTCTGGAACCCTTTTTGATATTGCTCAAATTCGGATTCCTTTAGGCTGCTATCTAATTGCAGAGATGATTGGTCATGTTCCTATTTATTTAAATATAAATGGGGTTGCATCTAATCAAAAAGGAAGATCTGATCTTCAGGATTCCCATCTTCCTCTTCTCCTTCTATTAGGTTATCAACAAAAGGTGGTCTAATGGGATGATTCTCTGCATATATAGGATCCTTTGGTTCTCTTGGTCTTCCCTGTGGGGAAGGAGTTCTCCTATAATTGTTATTTCGAGCTTGAGGCTCTGGGTTTTCTCTGGTAGGAGGTCTATTATCAAGGGAGATTCTATCCACCAGTTTTTCCATAGTTCTCATCATCTGCTCAAACCTGGTATCAATGTATTGGGATGTGGAAGGTTGGGATGCCTCATTAGGTCTCTTTTTCTCATCTTCACTTATGTGCTTCATTTTTCCAGAGGCCGTCAAATTGGCTTCTACTTATACATCATATTTTAACATATCAGGTAGGGTAGAATATATCCTTTCTCTCAACATGAGAGAAAAGTCACTATCAAAACAATTGGCATAGTGAAGTTTATTTGCGCCCATAGGAGGTTTGATGTCCACAGGGATAGAATTGTACACTCTCATGAACCTAGCTGAGAATTCTTGGATAGTCTCAACATTAGTTTCTTTTTTTTTCATACTGAGTGAGTATCTGGAGAGGATTTAGTTTATCCTGCCATATGGCTGGGAAGGCTTCTTCAAACATCTGATAGGTAGCAATTCATCCATTTGGAAGGGTTTTCAACCATTTCTTCACTTCTCCTGCAAGACTTTGGGAAAATAACCTCATATTGACATCATCTTCATGTACCTCCTCCAGGTCTATGAAATTAGTAAATTGGTCCACATGCTGTTGTGCAGTGCCACTCCCTTCCCCATCATATCTCCTGAGGCATTGGGCATAGGCCACAAGTAGGTCATGGAGATTGGTAGGGAGGGATAAGGGGAAAATCTGGAAGCCATTGCTCCTAGGGTTTTCTTGGAAACATGAGGTATTTTTGGACTAGGTTTAGAAACAACACTAGGTATTATAACAGTATGACTTGAACTAGAAGGAGGAGTAATCAGAACTTGGGTGTTTTTACCAGCTATTTTAGTGGAGAGGAATACGTCACGGTTTTCTTCTCTGACTTGTAAATTATCCCACAAAGCACTCACACAGTGTGTTTGGAATTTTCTTTGATCAAAAAGGGTTTCTTCAAGATTTGTCTCATATTTAGAAATAAACGGGTTCTGCTAAAATTTTAAATCAAAAGAGACAGTCTCTATAACATGTGCCTCTTCCATTGGTAAAGAAAAAGACCTAGTTAATGGGGGAATACCTGATTTTTCCTTCTTTGCTTGGAGGATGATCTTCTATGGATCTGATACGAACTCTATTGGTTCAGGATCTGGATGATTTTTGGTAGGTATCCTTCTGGAAGCTAGAATTCTCTCAAGGAACTTGCCAAGTTTCTCTTGTGGGAATATAAATTTGAACGTTGGAGTTGCCAGGGAAAATATCACAACCTTGGTATATTTGATCCTTTGTTTCCCTCAAAGATCCGATTTGATACTTGATAATTATTTTTCTAGGAGAAGAAGTCCTTCATCCCCAATATGGTCACCAAAATGTTATCACTTGGGATTCTTCTAGGTTGCAGCAGAAGGGATCCTGAGGTAACTATTTCAAACCAAGATTTGGTGGGTGGAAACTAGCATTTCCAACCACAAAGAGGGCTCTCTCTTTCACAATTCCTTCAGTGCACAAAATATCTTTTAAATGGGATGGTTATGGGTAAAAAGTAGTGGCTAGACCTTTAGATATGGATTTTTAGGTATTTTTCAGCTGGTTGGGGTTAAGGATTGGAGTTTCATTGGGCATGGAGTCAAACTTTAACAGGATTTCTGTCACAGATGACTGATTTGGAGAAAAATTCCAAAGAGAAGAGGCAAGGTAGATGAGTTTTTTTCAAGTCAAAGATATCAGCAGATGGTAGCAGAAAGAGAAACAAATTCCATCACAGAGTTAGAGAATTTGTAAATGAATTCTAACCTGCAACTTCAAGAGGAAATGGTCGAGTGAGTAATCATATGCATCTAAAGCATAAAATATGAATTCCAGACCATGTAATATTGATCTAGATACTGTAAAAGAAAACAATCAATGGAAAATACCAATGAAGAACACATACACAGGAATAACAGACATCAAAATGCTCATCACAAGAATCTCTGCTCCAGAAGTAGGTCTTTTTATTGATTGAAAGGCCAAGTTTATTACATGCGCAGAGCTTTTATCTCTCATAATCCCCAAAATCAAACCCTTGGGTCTCATTCGGTCCCTTCCTTTATAGCCTTACAAAAATTTCTAAGATTCTAGAACACTTCGGCCAGGTTTGGTTGTTTATTAAACTGCTAAACCGTAATAGATTCTTGGTCTGTTAGACGCACAGATGGGGAAACTTCAGTGCGTTGTTAGTGTGCATTTGGGTTGTGGAAAACCACTTGTTTGTTCTTTAGATTGGGCCGTTTCAGGATGATTTGCATGGACAACCAAGTTAAGCCTCTCTTCTGCTTCCAGATTGACTCCCAGTTGTGCCTTTTCCCTGTGAAATTTTGTATTTTTCGCGGCCGCGATCTTCTTTGTTCTTCAGTCTGCGATCCACAAATTTCGTTCTGATTTCTGCAATCCACAATGCGGGTTTCGGAAATCAAAATCTCAAACTCGTGCCTTTGGATAAATCGGACCACCGCAATCTGCATTTTGCAATGCGGGACCTAGGAATCAGGACTGTTGAGTGGAGGCTGCCAAATTTTGCTTCTGCGATCTGCAGTCCTCAATGCAAAACTCAGGAAACGGAACCGTCGAGTGGACCTCGGCAAATTCCTCCTACGTGATCCATAGTCCGTAATGCGAGTTGCAGAAGTCGAAAACCCAACTACACCCATTTGAAAACAAATACCATTCTGATTTCCGCAATCCGCAACGCAGGTTCGAAAAGTCAGAAAGTCAGAACGTCGAAAATTATTCTCAGCAGATGCATTGTGTATCTCTCCCCAATTGTTGATTTGACCTTGTCCTTTCAATCCCAAGTGTTTAGTTTATTTTAAAAGAGGAAGACCAGAGGCTAAGCGTCTAGAGAGTGTGCCTTTCGCAGTTTCTTTGGGTCGTCGGATCCAGACTTTCAAGACCATTTGGAAGCATCATTGGATCCATGGTGGGGTTAATCCAACTTATGGTGAAATGAATGAATATTTTGCGTCCGATTTAGCCGTTAAATTTTGAGCTCTTCCTCCAGCGAAATATTTTGTGGACCGTTGATTATTTCGCGTCCTACCTCATCCATTGATCTATGATCAAGTGTGGAACCTCCCCTTTGGATTTTGGAGCTCTGTCCTCCGCACATGTTCTCCCAGGGAAATCATTTCTCTGTCATCGATCTCCTTAGCTCGATATGGACCGTTCAATCTCGCCTAAGCACAGAAAACGTCCATTTTCTCATCTTTCTCACTGTGTCTTGATCATTTGGCTTGGATTTGTTGATACTTAGCCTTTTTGGGGGGGGTTCTCTACTTCTTCCTTTGGTGTGACAGGTCAATGGGCATGCTTGGGGATTTGGTAGGGGGGTTCCCTTTTCCTTCCCTCGTGGCAGCTTTTCTAGAGGTGATAACACTTGGCATCAACCTAATGTCTATGTCTTGGCTCAAACATGAACTAACTCAAGATACTCACAGCATAACATATGTATGGTCTAGTATGCATCAAATGCATCAAGGAACCAATGAGCTATATATACATGGTAGGATCCACTAGATATGATCCGGAACCTTACTCATGTAGCTTCTTCATATTAGGCACTATTGGTGTTGACATGAACTTACAGTCCATCCTAGCAAATCTACGCAACACATCAAATATGTACTTTCCTTGTGAAAGAAAGATCTCATCTTTCCTTTTCCAAAATTATAGACCAAGAAAATAATATATAAGGCCTAATTATTTCATTTCGAACTCAAAAGTGAGCTCCCTCTTGCACCAAGCTATATGTTGTTCCTTTCTAGTAAGGAACAAGTCATCAACATAGAGAACCAAGATCAGTGGATGGTTCTTCACAACCTTGAAGTACGGGTTGGGTTCAGCTTCACTTTTAGAGAATCCCATAATCTGAAGATAGTTTTCAATCCTCTAATACCAATCCCTCGAGGCCTTATTAATCCCATACAAGTCTTTATTAAGTTTTCATACATGGGACTCCTTCCCACGAACTAAAAACCCCTTAGGTTGTTGTATGTATACTTCTTCCTCAACTTCTCCATTGAGAAAGGAAGTCTTCACATCCATCTAGTGAAGTTTCCACTCCAGAACTTAATTAAGGGAATTATGGCTTGAATAGTTGTGTACCTAGCCACAAGAGTGAATGTCTCATCATAATCTATCCCTTCTTTCGATGAGAAACCACAAGACACAAATCTTGCTTTATATTCTTCATTACTGTCATTAGCTGCATGTTTCATTTTATAAATCTACTTGGAATACTACATACTTCCCTTCCAGTTTAGCAACCACTTCCAAAACATCATTTTTCATGATGGATTTGTATTCTTCCACCATGGCATCTTTCCATACCTGCTACTTAGAAGGTTACTTATAGGTGGAGGTTTCTAAATCACTAATGTGAATCATATGAGCTACATATCCTTAATATATTTTAGGTGTATTTCTCTCTCTGAATGTCCCTATTGCTACTCCATGTTTTTCTTCCTCTTGAAGAATGTCTCGACACCATGCAAATATCTTGTTAGAAAGATGTTCATCAAGAGATATTTCTAATAGTTCTACTGACTGTTTAGGATCAAGTGGATCTACAAACTCTTCTAGCTTATCCCTTTCATCATTTTAATGGAGAGAATCAGAATCTTGATCCTCCATCATGGGAGTCTCATGCTCCTCCATATTTGAATAACATTGAAGTTCTTTAGAGTGTTTGAAGGCATCCTCTTCATGAAATGTTACATCTATGCTGACTTCAATGTTCCTTTTTCCTAGAACATAGATTCTATAATCTTTAGAGGATTCACTATATCCAACAAATGTGCCTTTCTTTCCAGATGGTTCCATATTTTTCCTCTTCTCTTTTGGCACATGAATGTAGATAGGACCACCGAAAATATTCGAGTGTCCAACATCTATTTTTGCACCAGTGAAAACTTCTTCATGAGTCTTTTCTCCCAGGATAGCATGAGGACTTATGTTATATATATAAACAGCAATGTTGGAGGCTTCTTCCCATAATGAAGTATAGAGATCTTGATCACACATCATAGATTTTGCATCCTGATAGATTGTTTTGTTCTTTCTTTCAGCAACCCCATTATGATGGGGATTGTAAGGTATAGTTAGTTGTCTTCTTATCCCCGCATCTCAGCAAAATTCATTAAATTCATGATAATCGAACTCTCCTCCGTTATCATATATCAAAGAAAGAATGTGATTTCAATTTTGATTCTCAACTAGTGCTTTAAACTCTTGAAACTTGTTGAAAGTTTCACTCTTTACCTTCAGAAAATAGATCCAATACTTGTGTGAGAATTCATCTATGAAAAGCACATAGTACAAATAACCACTCAAGGATGGTGCTAACATAAGACCACATAGATCATAATGAATCAAGTTAAGATCCCTTTGGATCTTTTGGTATTTCTTAATAAATCCTTCTTGATGTTCTTTCCAAGAGCGCAACCTCTACAAACACTATCATATTTAGATTTAAACATAGGCATACCTTTGACCATCTTCTACAATCTAGGTAGATATTTGAAATAAAGATGATCGAAATATATCAATTCCAATATCCCTTTGGATCTTTTGGTACTACTCGAAAATATCTTATTGATGTTATTTCCAAGAGCAAAACCTCTACAAATACCATCATGTTCAGATTAAACACAAACATTCCTTTTACCATCTTCTACAAGCTAGGTAGCGCTTTGAAATGAAGATGACCAAGCCTCCTATGCCATAGTTTACAAGGACTGACCATGTCATGGATCATGGCTTAAATGAGATTTCCAAGAACTTTGTAGAGACCTCCCTCTATAACTCTAATTACATATGCAAAGTTCAAGACTGCATTCTTATTCCATAGGAGTGCTTTATTGTCCATAACGATTACTTTGAATCATTTATCTTCTAGAACTAAAATAGACAAGAGGTTCTTCTTTAGTCTGGGGGCTAACATAATATCATCAACATGCATTACATATCCTAAATCCAATTGAAAATAAGTGGATCCAACTCCTTGGATCGAATAGGTTGTATTACATCTGAGCTACACTTGACGGGAGAACTTATTTTCCTTCAGATATGTGATAGCACTCCTATATTTGTTCATGTTCTTGGATGTGCCGCTATCCACTAGCCATGTCTTAGCACTAGTGGCAATGGATCCAGATAGGGATGAGACAAGATATTACTCCTTCCTTGTCTCCTGATCATTGGGAGAATTATGTCTTGTAGGTTCATCTTCTGTAGCAATGGAAGCATGAAACCTACCCTTGAACTTTCCTCTTTTCTTTTCACGGTAATCTCTAGCAAAGTGACCCTTCTTATTGCAGTTGAAGCATTTAACTTTAGACTTATCAAATTTCTTGTTGTATTATTTTCCCTTTTGATGAGGAAACTTCTTATGAGAAAAATATTTATTTCCTCTCTTCATCTGTGTCGTGCGAGAAAGGTTCTCTTCGTAAGAGAAAGGTTCTCTTCTTTGGATTCACCCTTCTTGTAGGAAACCATGCCACAATAATCCAAAGTTTGGTTGCACTTATTGACCATTTACTGTGGCCAAGAATGTCTCCCATGAAGATGGAATACCATCGACATCAATCTGTATGACATCATCATCATCAACAGTTACACCAATACTCATGAGTTTATCTCTTACTTGACATATCTTTGTGAAGAAGTAAGCAATAGCTTCATCCTTCTCCATCTTTAGATTCCGAAGTTTTTTCTTCAATGATCTCTTCTGACTGAGAGCATTTTTCTCATAAATATTGGTCAAAGTGTCGAATCATTCCTCTGCAGTATTCAATGGAGTAATTACAGGCATCAAATTTCCTTTCATGGAATCAGAAATGATTCTCTTTTCTTTCTCTTGATTCTTCTTGAAATTAGTGCTCCCTACATTAGAGGTAGGCTTATCAATAACACTAGATACGTATCTATACAGATCATGCTCTTACAGGATATTCATAATCCTAGCCTTCCAAGTATTGAAGTTCGAAGTTCCTTCAATTATGTCTTTCGATCTTACTAATATTGAAGTCATTATTCTTCAAGTACTGTGCACACCCAGGATCAACGTAGGCTTAGTATTGACTACTAAACTTAGCTCTTTCATGCCCTGAGCTCTGATATCATGTTAATTTTTTATCTTTAATTTTGGAATTGCAATTGTAATTGAAAACAATGAATAATCAAAATCATAAACATTCACAATCAACACACAAATCTACCCTGGGGAAACCCTCTATAACTTAAGGGAGAAAACCCCTCCAAAATCTTCCTTGGTATATTGGTAGATAGCAGAGAATGATTGCTTCACGATGAGAATATTACATCAAGCACCCCTGGTGCAATTACAAAGAAAGAGAGATATACAAAGAAGATAACTCAGAATAATATTATCCACTCAACCAATTCGCTAATATTTGGTCACATGCACAAATTTCCTTTTAAAAGAATTCACTCTAACTTTAGTTAACTCTTTTACTGAAGTATTTATTGTTAACACTTTAGTTAACTCTTTTATCACACTTGATAACTAAATTATTTCTTGTTAACACATAGATAACTCTTTTTGTACATTGATCACTGAAGTCAACAAATTTGAGTTCTCTCTTAACTTAGCTCATATTATCTTTATCTCTTGTATTATTTGCATGGTCCATTTGTTCCAACTTAATTATTTATCATAGAAAATATACTAATGATATTTTTCCAATGATGTGTCGATCATCTTGTTCCAAGTGGTCACATGCTAAATTAATTCATTCTAGAGGTGGCCAGTCTCTAGAGGGGAATCAATATCTTATCCATCTCTAATACCATGGTTAGTATTATGTCACACATCATTCATGCTTCGACAAGAAAAGGATTACCTCAGCACATGAGGATCCATCTTGACACACAAGACCTTAGTCTTGGCAAACAAGACTGTACATCACCAAGGATAATTTTAGGGGCGAAATTTAGCCCATGGGCTATTTTTCCATGTTTTTTTCCAATCAAAGATTCTCCAATTTGCAATTTTTGAAGCCCCATTTCGCCCAATTTTGATGGGGTAAAATGTTTTCACTCTAAAAATCACAAAATTATTATATAAACTATATAAAATCCTTAGAAATTGAAATAATTTTAGAAAAATATTGCTAAATATTTATAGTTGACATTTTAAGAATTGGTAAGATTCACCAAGGTTTATACACTTTTAAATAAGTATGGGTCCTTAAAATCATCCTTGTACATCACCATCACTTTGACATACAAAGCACTCACCTCAACACATGAGGATTATTCATTCTTGAGTCCAACTCAAGATCCTCCTCCAAGTTTCATGAGTCCAACTCAAGCTGCTATAAGGCACTACCTCAACACACGAGGCTCAATATTGGCACACAATATTGACTTGGAGAATGGCTCATGATGTTGTAACTTTAACAGTTTCGAGTTCGAAAGATCAGCAACAGTCATCCCCAATGTCAAGCCTTTGAAGCATGAAAAGGGCTCTCAATCCCTTGAAGTATGAAAATGTACACTTGTCAAGCAACAAAAGTTGTGCAGTCTAAAAATTGTGCTAAAGTATGTTAGGTCCTTGACAACTGATATCAAAATAATCTCTTCACCACGTTTTGAAGAAAATTTGATGACAAAGAAATTGAATTACACCTCTCCAAGCTTGGGTGAAATTTAAGCAAGGCTCAAACCTTGGGGAAAATTGGGAAGTGGCCACAAAGGGTGACTTGAAGATTGGCATCACATACTTTTGATCTAGGTACAACAGGAAAATAGGGTAGTCCATTCACATAATGAGTTCTTTCATTGTTTCTAGGCATAGGACTAAGACAACTTTGTTTGTATATTTTAGATGTAGAGATCACATCACACTATGAAAATGATGGTATCCAAACTCCTAATATGCCAAGAGTGAAGACCAGATTTGTGAAATTAAAGAAGACTATTGATAACATGACAACCACTCTTTGCAAGAATTGGAAGAAGGAAACATCCTTAGAGGTAGAGTTAGAGAGAATGTGCTAAACTCATAATGATGTAGTAGCCCATAATTATAAAAGATTACAAAAACCCATTTAGAAGTACTAGTTTGGAGCATCATTAAGTAAGGAAGACTGCAAGTCATATAATACTTGCTGAAGTTTATTGTTGGGGAAAGGAAATACCAGGAAGACACCATTAATCTATTGAAATGATTTGTTTCAAGTGGGAATAGTTTTATGGCTCCTAGGAGGATAAATATCAAGGAACCGAAATGGTATGATGGCACCCATAACATTGAGTTACTTGGTAAATTTTGTTAGGATGTTGAGAAATATGTTGTGCAAATGAGTGGAAGCTTAGATGAAGAAAAGGTGAATGTCATTACATTATTTTCTTGACAATCATTGTGAATATTTGGTGGAGAACCCAAGTAGAGGGATTGGAAGTTGGGTGCAATGTAGTGTATATTAAAAATTGGGTAGAAATAAAAGCAATATTGAAAGGTTAGTTTGAGCCAGGGAACCACTATTGAACTCTTGCATCAAACATCACTACAGTTGACAAGTTGTTAGTATAATAGGAAAAATAAAAAGTTAGTCCAAGGATGGAGAAGGATGCTCAAGGAGAGAAGAAATATGGCATGCATGAGAAGAAGGGTAAAGTGAAGGAAAATCCATCTAAAAGGACTAGTGAAGACAAGGACAAGCAACCAAATGCACCTAAGAAAAAAATCCAGTCTCTTATTAGATTTCTGTCAAATAAAATTACAGAAACAAAAGTGATCCATTATGGAGAAAGGGGACAAAGCCATTGTTAGGGTAGTTCAAGCCTTTGGTACTATCCTATAATAAAATACTATGACAAGCTCGAAGAAATATTTAACAAGGCTTTGTTATGTACCATAAAAAATCAATGCATGCCATGGTGGGAAGTGGGGAAACCCACAATTCCATGAAGCAATATAAGATGTGGGAAGGGATCTTGGATCGTAGTTTGATCCTACACATACTTCATATAAAAAAATAAAATTATAAATGGGGAAGGTGATTGGCACAACCAATGGAGTCACCTTGAAACTTGGCCATTCGAGTAGAATAGTTAGTTTTACCATTATTCCTATGGATGAATTTGAGGTTCTTATGTGGCAGGAATTTATAAGGAAGGTGAAGTCAGTGCCTATTCCTCACTTGGATTATTTATTCATATTTCCAAGCCACGAACCATGTTTCATCCCTACCATAATAAAGAAACATGAAGTCACAAGCCACTTAAAACTACTTTTCCACAACAAATTCCTCATCTTCAATAGAAAGTGAGGTCACTTACATCTAACCAGGGCTATTTGATTTCAATTACTCTCAACAATCTTATGAAGACCTAGTTGATTTATTAAGGAACATTTCAGTTCCAAGTTGGGATAATTGCTACAAGACTATTAATGGAACTAACAAGCAATGTTGAATATTAAGGGGAAAAACCAAGTAAAAAGGTAGAACTTGAGCAAATGTTTCATGATGTTGGTTAAGAAAATCCCTTTAATTGACAATAAAAACTATCTTTGTCCATTGTCTCAGTAGGGAATCTAATGAAAGGGACAATTTTCTAAATCCATCGATAAGAAGTATGATTATCATATAATTGGGAGAAACCATCCCCAGCATTGTAATATATTGTATCAATATGATAGTGTTGTTGTATATTGCATTAATTTATAGATCATGCAATGTTGTCTTTCAGCCACTGGTATTGGTTACTTTGCATATCCTCATAGGCCATGACATCAACCCATGCAAACACATTAAAACATGGAAACATTGATTGAGAAAATGGGTCTTGGAACATATGCCTTGAGTACTTTGCAACCATGCTTCCCCTTTATTTTATAAATTCTCTTTATATTCATCAGTGTGTAACATACTCCACCAAAATATAGGAAAAATATCAAGTGATTATTTCAACGGATCAAGACTATATCAATTATACATAGAGAAGGATCAAGACTGAGTTCATATCTGCACTCTTAAGCCTATATCCAAACACCCAATCGATAAAGTCTTCAAAAGGAATGGCCTTCTATGTATTTCCCATCAAAGCAAGATATGGCTAATATTGTTGAAGAAAATTTTTACATGTTGCTCTCAATCTTTCTAATTCATTCATAGGATTAGCCTTTGGTGGTTTGGCACATACATCTTCATCATACACAGGGTCATAAGAATAACCCTCATCCCTTATGAAATTGAAATAATTGTTGCATGATAGCACCTATTCCTCATACCATTCACACTCTTCTTCATATTTTCTACAATAATCTTCATCTACATCATAGTCATCATCATACTACTCATAGAAATCATCATCAAAATAGGATATGGCTGCAATTTTATTCTTTAATGGATGATCCAATGCATAGGTACAGGACCATGCTTTGATACCACCGTAATGACCTTTTTGGAAAAATTAGGCAAACTATCACAAAACATTTCAATAGAGGATTAAATCTTTAGACAGTGGAAGCATTCTTTCTCAAAACCCTCATTGGTAATGAATTTTACATTGATTCCATGGTTATGAGACAATTGAGGAAGCTCTAGGAGAGTGATATGTAGATTCTTATTGGATTGACATGATTATATATGTGGCTTCTTAATATTGTGTGGTTGAGGACTTTTTACAAACACTTCACATGCATCCTCATTCAGTACTTTGTCTAGTTTCGAAACTAGGAAAACTAGGAAACTAGTATTTCTTTGTCTAGTTCCCAGACACCTCCAAACCTTTCCAAATTTATTCTAGAAGGACCCTATGGAATTTAAAACATTATGACATACCTAAAACACTCAATGATCAAATAAAAAAAATCATTTTGACATGTTATTAAAGCCTACTCAAATTTGGCCAATTTCGAACCTTGGACTAGTGAAACCCAGATTGTCCCAAATGCTTCCAAAGGATCTTGAATTCTGATTGGAAGGGATTGAGGGGTATTAGTACATACTAATGCATCTATTAGACATTTAGACACTTATTGAATACATCCATGGCTTTAATTTATCAAGGATTGAAAGGGGGAAATACTAGGAAAATCGATGTTAAAACCCCAACTAGTCTTGGACCTTTTGGCTTTCCAAATGTTGTATGAAATTTCATATTTTATGAACAGATACTTGTATTTGATAAATTACCTCAAGGGAAACCAAAATTCAGCATTAATCAGGTTATATGATCTCCTATCACTCCCATAAAAAAGATTGTTGTGAGACATAGAAATTGTGTGGAAATTGTTAACAATGGACATGACATTTGTTACACAATATTTAATAAAAATACCAAGGGGGATGCACATAGTATTTTTTTCATAATAATTACATCATAATATTCTTGAAACATCAGCAAAAAATTAGAGAAACTATGATGTAAAACAAATATAAAACTACTCAACAAAATCCATATGAAGATAGCGGGAAACTAGCTCAAATTAATAGTTTGCTTGGAAAGTTTACATGAAATTTCGAGTTATGGATCCAATGTGAAGCTAAATAAATTGATATACATAATATAACATAACAATGGATTCACAAAATCATCCCCCACAAATTTTATACAACTATGAGTGTGCCATCAACACTAGAACATGGACATTGAGAGAAGATTGAAAGAAGAGATAGTGGAGAAAGAAATAGTAGATGAACCTGAATTGAAGGGGGACTTGAACCTACAAAAAAAACCTTCATTAAGATCTAATAAGGGGTCCAAATGGACTCTCCTCCAACCAACTTGGACAAGAATCTCACCTTCGAAATTGGTTCAATCACAGGGAAGGTAAACACCCACCATGCAATGGACAAGCTAAAGCTCTCCCAAATTGCAAACATGCAAATGAAAAATGACCAAAATATTACCCAATTCAAACTTATCCTCTTTTAATAACCTCCTTGGCCTCCTTTCCCTCCAAGAAACTCAAATTCCCCCCCTCTTGGTTCATTAACTCGAATTAGTGTTAATCTTGGTTGTTACATTAACCCAAGTGACACTTGTCTTGATTTTGCTTGACCTCCTTCATGAATTTCGACTTGGAATCTGTTGATGTATTTGTAACTTCGGAAGACATTCTTCTATGTATTACATTTGTACTTTAGTGTATCCCCAATGGAGCTGTATTATTCCTCTGATTGGAAGTGTCGTTAGTTGTACTTGCAAGTGTCGCAAGTTATATTGTAAGCGTCGTAACTTATACTTGATGGGTTATTAGACCACCTTGATGGGGTCGACCCTATATGAGTCATGTGTGTTAAAGGGTTATTAGACCACCCTAGTGGGGTCGGCCCAGTCAATATTATGTTAAGTGGTTAAGTTGGGGCCGACCTAGTTGAGTAAAGGTCAAGTGAAAGTAAAAGTATAAATAGAGAGTGTGACTCTCTCATTTGACACATTCTCTCATTCACTCACTTCGCATTAGTGAGAGAGAGGAGGAGTGCGCACTAGTGGAGGAGGAGTAGTTGCTGCAATCATCTATGGGTTTGATCTTTGTGATATTTTTATTGGTGCTTATTCTATCTCTGAGGAAGTTGCGGGGTTTTTCACCTTCTTGGTTTTCCCCGGTGAAATGTTTTGTGTCTCTTGTCTCTTGTCTCTTGTCTCTTGTCTCTTATGATTGATATGTTGTACAAGTTTTTCTTTCCATTAAGATCCTACATATATTGAATTAAATGATGAAAAACTAACCTGGTATCATATCTAGCCTAAAGGAAGGCATGGTATGGCATTTATGACACTTGTTGCACTTGCGACAAATTGGAAGCTAGGGCTTGGTATAGTAAAAACCAGTCATCGTGACACTTTCGTTATAAATCCATTTTGGTGAAGGTTCAGGTTATGGAACTTGTACAAGTCGAAGATAACATCCCCATGTACCTTGTGTCCGAAGCACGGCATCTAATTCGCTGTACTTTATGTTTTATGATCCATACAATTTAGGGTTTCTTCCTCTTCCAGATCTCAGTCATAAACAGATGACCTAGGAAAAAAGGTCACGACTTGGGCTAGGAAGCTCCAAATGAAATTCTGTAAAAAGTGATAGTAAGAGAATAGACTTTAGTTTCACAAGTCCAGGTTTCAGAGGCTGAAGTTGAAATAGTGACACGTGGCACTCCGTACAAGTTCGCTATACTGTTTAATCCCATAAACAGGTCACGTTGCCACATTTGGCATATCTCTCTCTCAAAGAATCCATTTGAGGTCATACCTGTGGGTTGGAAAGATAACAGGTCAGGCTACCACAGGCCGAAGTTTCAGACCCTGTGGATCCAAAATTTCAGAGATGCACCAAAAATAATAAGGCACGTATTTCTATGAAATAGAATTGGATTCTAAGCATTCTCATTTTTGGCTTGTCACTGTTGCGGGAAATTAGGGCTTTTGACAGAAGTGGAATTTTATAGTGATCTTAGCATAGGATTACTCTCCTCGAAAAAATCAAAATTTAGAGACCAAGTTCAAATTTTTTGGTTGGGTAGAAACCTACGCATTATCAAACCTTAGTTCGGGATCTTGATCAGGAAAGGTGGAAAATTAGGGTTTCTGCAAAAGTTGAATTTTTTGGAATCTATGACCACGGTTGGATGCTCCTCAGAACAATCAAAGTTTAGAGCACAATATCGAACCTTTTGGCTAGGCAAAACCCCGGGCATTATCAAACCCTAATTCAGGATTTTGACCAGAAGATCTGAAAGTTTCAAAGGAAATTTTGAGGGGTCAAGTTTTGGAGATTTCAAAATTGAAGTATACCAGCTTGATCAGCTCAGCCAGGCACATCTTTTCATCCAATCAAAAGTTTGAAATTCAAAGTTTGAATTTTTAGGGTTTCTCTGACAAACCCTAATCCAGCTCCAGATCCGGTTTCAGTAAATCAAAGTGGATTGGTTTAATCCTAGAAAAAGAATGAATTGGACACCTACATACGTGAAGAAGTTCCAGTTCCAGAGGGAGATGAGGCTAAGGCCTTACATAAGAAGGCTACAAGCAATCCCGACGGGTATGACTTGAAGAGATAAAGGTATGTTTTGAAATCTGTTCATGATTAAGTTTATGATATGTTTGTCTTCATATTATTGAGGTTAGTACAATCTTGATTAATTTTAGACTTGTCTTATCACCCTAGTAAAAGTATGAATGCATGTGAATACATTCATTGATTAGGGTTATGACACTTATGATTGTACTAATGCAGTGTGGTGTTGTATGAGGATGATATTGTCCGCTAACATGAAAGGTATATCAAGAAAGACAAAACAAGTTCTAGATCAAGAACATATGACCATGGTGACATGAAGACAAAGGCTCATCCATAGTCATGGATCACATAGAATCTCTACTTATGAGGTATGTATAACTTGGTTCTACAATTATTAACTTATGAGATATTCAAGTTGCTAGCACAAGGTCTCTAAGAGAACAAAGAAGACATTGTTTGGGTATGTTAGACAAGCATGATAATCCAGGTATGTTTTCCTATATCAAGTTAGAATCCTACCTTATGTTAAGATCTTATATAAGTATATTTTGTGTATCATTGATAATGATTATTCATGAAGTTATAATTTTGAGTAATCATGGGTTTATGAATATTATGCTTCTTAATGGAGAGTCATATGGTCATATAAGAATATGCATGAGTAAAAGAAGTCCTCCCTGAAACCTTGAATACTAACGCTTGTGATAAATTATCTGTGTATGAAATGACTATAACCATACATGTTTAAGATTATTTAGAATCATAATGTTTTGATAGTATTGAGATTATACTAATGCATGTATGATTATGTATGAGATCTTGAGGATGACACTAGTGCACACTTAAGCATGCATAGTGGTCCAGGATGGATATAAGTTCAAAGACAGATAATCCAGGAAGCAAAGATCAAGAGGGAGCTCACTCCAGTATTTCCTACAAGGAAGCAAAGATTGAGAGGGAGTCCACCCAACAAGCAAACAAAGATAAGTATTTGAATTTTCATTTCTTGTTACTTAAATGATGTTGTTCATTCATGTACATATTTATGATTTAGGATGTATATTATGCATTTTAGAAAAGTTGCGTTAATGAACAAGATACTACTAATATAGTAATGGGTAAGTGGCCTATGGTACTGTACAACATTCCATTGCTACCTATCTAGAATGAAACCTCTTTGTTGACATGTTGGTAGTTGTGCACACTGTTAACAAATGTTCTGGTAGAGATGGAAGGCATCTAGAAAGTTACAAGATATGGATAAATGTTGTATTGAAGCATTGGCTAAAGATAATTGCATGATTGTATGACATATATCTTTATGTGTAATCATTTGTTTTGAAATCTATAAGATGTTTATAATCATGCAATTGAAATTATCTTGTAGGAAAGACTGTGTACCATCACCTACAAGAGAGACTTGTTTCGAAGAACAAGCAATAAAGACTCAACAACGACATCTATTGCAGCAACGAAGTTCAAGAAAACTACCTATTGAAGATATTGAAGAATCTAAAGTTCCCAAGATATTGGATGCAGTAATGGAAGGACGCCACGATTGAACAATACCAATCGATCATGAAGAATGATGTTTGGGATGTGGTCCCAAGACTAGAAGGGAAGTCTGTTGTGACTTCCAAGTAGATCTACAAGATCAAGCATGCTGCAGATAGTAGCATAGAGAAATACAAGGCAAGTGATGAAGTGGAAGATACACCATATGGATGTCAAGACAGCTTTCTTGAATGGTGTAGTCGAAGAGGAAGTGGGGCAGCCACTCGGATTTGAGACACATGACAGGGAGTCACATGTGTGCAAATTGAAGAAAGCCTTGTATGACTTGAAGCAAGCACTCAGGACATGGTACGACAGGATAGACAGCTTCCTATCCAGTTTGGGATTTACCAAGAGTAAAGTAGATTCCAACCTTTACTACAAGGTTGAGGAAGGCAATCCAGTGATACTCCTACTGTATGTGGATGACCTGTTTGTGACAGGTGAGGATAGGTTGATTGCCGACATGAAGAGGAAGCTTGCTACCAAGTTCAATATGAAAGACTTGGGTATGATGCATTACTTTCTAGGTATGGAGGTGTGGCAAAGTGCAGATGGAATTTTCCTTAGACAAGGGAAGTATGCAGTAGAGATCCTGAAGCGGTTCGGGATGATGGACTACAAGGCCATGGCCGCACCTATGGCATCGAACCTGAAGCTATTGAGTGATGCTTCATCTGAGTCGGTTGATTCCACAATGTATCGTCAGATGATTGGGTCCTTGATGTACCTGATGAACACGAGACCATATATTTTCTTTGCGGTGAACACCTTGAGCCAGTTCCTGACGGATCCCAGACATGTTCACCTGATTGATGTAAAGCATATTCTGAGGTACCTGAAGGGTACGATTGATTATGGGCTCAAGTATGATGCGAATCAAAAGTTTAACCTGGAGGGTTATGTTGATTCAGATTGGTCAGGAAGTGCTACAGATAGGAAGAGCACTTTGGGTGTTTCTTCAGTATGGGATCAGGTGTGATCTCTTGGTTTAGCAGGAAACAATCCTGCATAGCACTGAGTAAGTCGAAGCAAAGTATGTCGCAGCTTGTTCATCTAGTTGTGAGGCAGTGTGGATAAGGAAGTGTTGATGCCTCGGATATCGTAGCATCAATCAGAAAGGGATTCTCCCTGAGAGATGGTCCCAATTAGAGTATCTCCCGTTTGGTGTAGGGAATCCGTCCGGTTAGCGGTACCGGCAACCGTGGGTTTGGAGTTTAAATCCGAATGTATCGGTTATGGCCCGATCCACCTTTCTTTTGGATTTTATGTGTTTTTTAATTAGATGCAAGTGCCTAAATTATATTTAATCTAGATGCAACTAAAACAGATCTAAGTCCAGAAGCTGGAGTAAATCTACCTATCCTTGCAGGGAACACGTTTAAAGGATGAGCAATAAGCTGTAAATAACGTAAGGGAAGAACAGATAGCTGTTAATTCTCACAAGTAAAGCTACAACAAGATAAAGATCTTTAGAAGTTAGCTTCTAATTCGATATGAAACGCATCTATTGCTCATAAAACAGAAAAGAAAAAGATTATTTAATCTACGTAGAAAGAATAAAGAAACAGAGCTAAATGTAAACAAACTGAAATAACTCTAAAGATCCCTGCAGGGAGCACATTTAAAGGCATGAACAACGAGCCATAGGAGTCATCTTGAAGAAAAACAGTTAGCCATTTAGTCTAAGAGAGAACTCTACAGCAAGATAAGATATCAGCAGGTAGCTCCTGATTTAATCTGAAACACATTCACTGTTCATGAAATGGAGAAAATCGTTCACACAAAAATAAGCAAAATCATTTGTTGCCAAGAAATAGTTCGAATAGAAATGCAGATTTCACATTACAGTATAGATGTCATCAGAAGAGTCCAACACACATACATCTTCCGTTTCCCCTGTAAAATGTCCATCCTCCTGGATTTTATTAGAAAATTATGTTTTTACAGGCCCGATACAAGATAGCTCGTATCGGTTTCCCTATTTCATTCCCTGCCAAAAGTCTCTTTCTATCCTTCCTAGCTTCTATTTATAATTACAAATCTGCCCTTGGGGCTGCCACCTAGCACCTTCCACTTGTCATCTACAGAAAATTCTCTCCCAAAATAGACAAAATTGAGATTCCCTTTCATTTACAGAAATTATTTAAAAGAAAATAGGGACAGTTGTCCCACAGTTTATCCACTTTACACATTGGAGAGCCGAATACAAAATAACAGCAATAATGCTTTGAAATCAGCGATCTCAATCCTATGCGTGAGTTTCTGCTGGCAGAGGATCGCCCAAGTTAATTGCTGCTGACACTGCCTGGGAAGAAAAACTCGAGCCTATTGCTGAAGCTGCTTGAGTGGCTGCTGGGAGAGAAGATTCTGGATCTGCTGATGCCCCTGCTACTGCTGCAGCTTTCTTTTCCTCCTCCGTTATGTAGCTGTACCACATACCTGTGTCCCTTATGATTATGTTTACTGCAGCAGGAAACAAGATTTTCTGAGAAGTTACATTCTTCTCGAGTTCTGTTCTAATACTTTGGACTTCTGCTACTGCAGCTTGATGCACTTCCTTCAGCAGATAGTTGTCGAGGGATGACAATACAACATAATGTTGAAGGTCATCAATAGCCAGAACATCAATCCTTTTCACATACTCGGTTTGAACGACCAGCTCTTCCTTTAGCTGAGACAGACGCTGCTCCTTTTCCGGAAAGTCCTCCAGGGTCTGAGGGAAACTCAATGTGCATTTGTCATGTACCCCTTGGAGCTTTTGGTACAGATTGCTAATTTTATCTGTTGTTCTTTGCACACTGGTTATCAGCTTACTGGCACAGTTCCTGCCAAACTCCAAAAGGGCTATGTCCTCATTAAAACTGTCCACAGATTTAAATGGGAGGTGTGTGGGGAAACCTTCTTTTCCTTCTCTCCACGCCATCTGACTGATGATATTTGCCTTGACACGGGTATTCTTTGCTTTGAGCCTATGGGCTTCCGCATTAATTTCTTTTAACCTGACCACCATGGCCTTGAGCTTGCAAACCTCATCAGTGATTAGCTCCTGAGTGTCATACACCTGCTTCAGGATGTTGCATGACAGCTCATGGAAAGGAGACATGTCCATTGTTCTACCCTCGGCTTTCTCTAACTGCTCAGCTAATGTCTGCTTGTCTGCTTCTAGTTGAGATGCCTTTTCTTCCGCTCCATTCTTCTCCGCTTCCACAATCATCATTTGGAGTGCTAGCTGGTCATTTTCCTCCTCCAGCTGGCTGTACTTGTCTGAAAGCTCCTTATGCTCAGCGTACAAGCAATTATACTTGTTCACTACCAGATCTCTTTGGGCTTGCTCATTAGCCACAGTCTGTTGTAGCGTACGAGCTCTCTTCTTTGTCAATATATTTTCTTTAACTATGACCCCTACATTGGCAAATGATGCCTTTGTTGTTGCTACAGCTGTGGATGCCATAGCAAAGGGATCTTGATCTGTGTTTTTCATTACAGTGACCTCTCGGTGGGTAACGATGTCTTCATGGAAGGGACTTTTTATCCTCTCTTCTGATTTGAGGACCATAGCTTTCCTTTTCTTGTCGTAGACAAACTCATTCCACTTGGACATTGTACGCTTTCCCAATGGCGTGTACGGGACAATTGGTCATTTTATGATGTCTATGTCTTCTTCAGCAGGTGGGGTCCGGACTTCCTGAGCTAGATCCATGCCCTTCTTTTGGGTATCATAGCCTCCTACTTGGGATGTGTCTATATCCATATCTTGGACCCCGGACCCACTGGCTTGAGCTTCTTCCCTTGCTTTCAACTCTTCTTCTGCCTTCCTTTCTGTCTCCGCTTGCTCAGCTTCAGCCTCTTTCTGCTTTTGGGCTTCCTCCGCTTCCTTCCGCAGGCTTTCATTTTCAGCTTCTTGCTGCATCCTTGCCACTTCAGCTTCCTGCTGCCTTCTTGCCATTTCAGCTTCTTGCTGCCACCTGGCTTCTTCTCTTAACCTGAGCTCGGGCATCCTCAGCTTCTTTCTCCTTCTGCTGGCTGGTCTTCTGGGCCTTGGTTGAGCTAGAGCTTGCCCCAATGCTTTGGCGACAGACCCGTAGCTCAGCCATATTGCTGATCCCTCTGAATGCCTCTTCCTCGGCATCAGGATAGTGGGAGTACTCGAAGTGAGCATAGATCTCCTTACAATGCTCAGCAACTCTTCCATTTCTGTCATTCCTATGGAAGATCACCTCACCGAATTGGAAGGCTTTCAGCTCTTGAATAAATTCATCGGCCGAGGCGACCCCCGAGAACTTGTAAGCACCTATACAGAAAGGTAGAGGGGGAAAGGAAGCCTTATGCTGCTTGTGGAGCATTGCTCCAATTCCATCCAGGAAGAGTTGTCTTACTGCTTCTTTGAGGACCACATAATCCGTGGCATACTGCGGCAAGATGTATGGGGGCTTAGTCCCTCCAAACATTCTTAGGTAGGTGCCTTGCTCTGAAAAGTAAAAATCCCCATAATCTTCAAGGACTTCCAAAGCATTCTCTGATAGGCAGTTTGGTTCTTCCTTGAACATTTTCTCATATAGGGGCATGATGAACCCCTCACAGATGAGTTTGTAGTTGGGCTTGTAATTCTGAGCCCACAACATCTTGAACGCGATATAGACCGAGGTAGTGGCCTTATCCCATGTGCAGCCCAATTTGGGGAATTCTATCTTGGCTAAAATACAATCAATAAGATATGAAGACATGAAAAAATCAGCCTTCTTCAAGGCTAGTCCTTCTTTAGCAGCAACTATCATCGAGGCCAAACTATCTGATAGGAGAGTGGCCCAGTCAAACACAGTTCCCTTGAATGCCACGTAGTGGATAATAGGGACCCACTGAATCTTATACACTGTGCCATCGGGCATGCCGAAGATTCTGCACAGCATTAAAGCGATTAATCTGAAAGGAGCTCTCAGATTCTGCACGTCATATTCATCACTTCCTTTCTTCCTCAAATGTTTGCCTGCCATTAGCAGATTTTTGGCCATCTCGACGTTGTTCATCTGGCTCAACCATTCATCAGTCAGAGCTTGTTGGACACGGGGAAATTTGTAGGCTGCCGCAAGATACGCGGGTTGAAATGAGGCAATAGCCACTTTCCTACTATCATTTATCACTCTCCCTTCAGCATCGGCATGTTGGAGTATCCATCCAATCACTTCAGCACAGGGGAATAGCTCAGGGCGGGTAGCGGCTCTAGTTATGCTTGAGGCTCTGATATTAAGATAAATCGGCCCTTCCTCTAGCAACATATCTGGGATCTCTTGGTCCCGGATCATTCTGTAGATGTCACCCCATCTGATTTCAGGAGGGACACCGGTGGTGCACCTAGTATCCTGGAGTGAAGTTTCAGTTTTAAGTGGCGTCGGCTTCTTTTCTGTCATCTTAGCCTTCTTCTTACTGGTTTTCGGCATCTTGACTTATCCCTGATAACACCCATATACAAGTCATCATGATATTGAGCAACATACTGTGAGGTTTTGACAGAGAGCACCATTGTTTTGATATGTGAATGAAAATTAAAAAAAAACAATGGGGAGCTGTATGTTTAGGAAGCAGAATACACCATTCCAATATGAAAAACAAATTTAAACATTTGAATCTTTAAACGGGAAGAATTTGGAATGCTCCCGAGAGGATAGGCGTGTCGCGGAACAATCCGCTCTCGGGTTGCCCTGGGAGAAATGATGATCTTCGTTTCAGCAGGAACATGATTATAAAATTTAGCCATCCTCATTCTTTAAAGGGGCAGGTTTGGGATGCTCCTGTGAAGATAAGCGCGTTGCGGAAGCAACGTGCTTTCGATTTAGTTCTGGGGGAGAGGGTAACTTTCGTCACTGCTGCGGTTTGAAAGGCTAATGGCGGGTAAGCCCGGGTTGGAAAGGCTCTGTGACGAAATAAGGAGGCGTTTCGTATTTACGACCCGGCGAGGGCTTCGAATGCTATTGTTATTTATGGCACTTGCCGAGGTGTTCTATGGGAAGTTTTAGTTCGAGCTAGGGTGATGGCGCCGGAGACATACTGACGAAAAGGCTCGGGAGGCCATAGTTTCGGGTTTCGGCTCGCGCAACTTGAACGCTCACGGGGTTTGAACAGGGGCAATGGCGCCGGTTTCTAGGATTTGAATTGGGTAATGGTGTCTTCATGGAACTGAGGTTTACGAAGAGGCTCGGGGTTTTACGTCTTAACCTTTCGGCCGGGGATATGAAAAGTCCATGGGGATTCGGCGGCTGGAGAGGAAAATGGGACAAGTTTAACCATCCAAACTAGTTGTCTCTTACTTACAAACGCTTATCCTGTCTCTGTTTTATATAACGAGAAGAACTTGATTCAAACCGTATTTGACGAGCAAAAATCGCCCATGACAGGCGTTTTTCCCGTCAAAACCCCACCAATGCCCATCATTTTCAAAAGAAAGGTAACCCAATAGCAATACGACGTGTAGGGGGACAAATTTACGGTTAAGATCCTACCTGGCACCGACGAGAAACGCTAACTGAGGTGGCCGTGAACGTGGTTGAGCAATCCGAGCTGGAGCAGTTTGCGCAGCGTCCAACAAATCGTCCAATTGGAGAATTAACAATGTGTTGGCTTGTACCCCCACCACCTATTTAAATAGAACCGGCATGTGCGGCATTTAGTTGGGTGGGTGGCGCAATTAGTCGTGGTTTAAATACCGGCACGTCGGCGGTCACGTCAAGCCGTCTCGGTTTTCATGCGACTGCCTCTTGCGGGACAAACTGGCGAACCGCTTCCGCCGTTTCGGGGAACGAAGGCGAATGGCCCCGCAAAAGGCCTCCGTGACGCGGAAGAGAAAACGTTTCGCAAAACTCATCTCATTCGGGAGGATATCGCGGAAGCTTCCGCTGTTTCGAGAGAGAGTGGTGAATTGCTTCCGCAAGAGGCTTCCGCGACGTGATTAAGTTCTTTTGGCGGCCTCTTCTGGATGAAAACGTGAAGGCTCCCGAAACTGCGGAAAGCTTTCGTAAGTGGCTTCCGCAGTTTTGGAGGACTTCCGCCAACACGTCCGCGAAGGTCCTCGCGAAAAAATTTCTAAGTCTTTTTGGGCGGTTTAGACGAATGGCTCCCGCCGTTTCGGGAGCACATCTTGAACTCTTCCGCAAAAATTTTCCGTAATCATTTCGAAATCTTTTTTCGAGCGGTTCATGTGATCGGCTTCCGCCGTTTCAGAAAGGTAGCCCGAGAGCTTCCGCGGTTTCGGGAGCAAAGGCTAAAAGCTTCCACGAAGCTTCCTTGGCTCGTTTCGCAAAGTTCTTTCAAAAATTCTAAGTTCTTTTCTCAGTTTCGGAAGAAGTTCGTGAATTTCTCCATGGTATTTCGGAAAGCTTTTGTGGATGGCTTCCACCGTTTCAGGAGGAAAACCCAAAGGTTTCCGCAGATTTTCGAAAGTTTTCTAAGTCTCTTTTCGGAAAGCTTATGCGAACGGCTTCCGTCGTTTCGGACAACTTCGTTGAATTCTTCCGCCGTTTCGGGCGGCTTTCATCAGAAGCTTCCGCGATTTTAACAAAATATTCCAACTCCTTTCGGGCGTCTTTCCCAAGTTCTCCCGCCGTTTCGGGAAGAAAATCCGAAGGTTTCCGCAATTTTCCTTCTCACGGTCTGGGATTTGCAAAAGAAAATCTAAGTCCTTCTTTCGGAAAGGTTGTGCGTTTGGCTCCCGCAACTGCGGGGAGATAGCCCGAGAGACTCCAAAACGTTGGGAAAAAATTCTAAGTTCCCTTGGTTCCTTGGGGGAAAAAAGGAAAGGTTGATGGCAAGATGCTCAGTTGGGAAACAAGATTTTATGTTGAAAAACACAGCTAACGGCTGGGATGGCTTCTTAGGCAAACTTTCTACAAAAAATGAAAGGAGGGGCCCCAATATGTACAAAATTTTGGGGGGGATGTTGCTGCAACAACAGGAAGATACTATCTGATTTATTTGATCTCCAGTTTGATGCTACTTGTATCTATTGTGACAACCAGAGTTGTGTTAAGTTGTCAGAGAACCCGATGTTCCATGACAAATCGAAGCATATCGAGATCAAATATCACTATATCAGGGATATGGTGTAGAGAGGAGCAGTGAATCTCCTATATGTTGAGACAGATGAGAAGATTGCAGATGTGTTGACCAAACCACTAGCTAGAGTGAAGTTCGAGTACTTCAGAAAGAGGCTTGGTGTACTTCAGATCGAGGTTCCTTCCAAGGGGAAGTGATGAGTCTAGAAGACGTAGATGCACATGGGCTTTTCTGACATGGTTGTAGATGTGTTCTCCCATGGTCGTGATGTAATTGCTGAGCCATTCTAACATGGTGGTAGATGTGTTCTCCCATGGTGCAGATGGAAGGGCTGGAGCCATTCTCACATGGTGGCAGATGTGTTCTCCCATGGTGTAGATGTAAGGGATGAAGCCATTTTTCACATGGTGATAGATGTGTTCTCCCATGGTGAAAAAGTAAGGGATGGAGCCTTCCTCGAATGGTGGTAGATGTGTTCTCCCATGTCGGTGGTGTAATTTTTGTATGATGTGCATCTGGGTTGTGCTCTGTGGTGGATGAGATGATCCAAAGAGGACGATCATGTGTGATGAGCATCAGGATGATGCTCCAGTTTCTGCTATGATGATGATCAGGATGATCATGTGATGATGATATGCATCAAGATGATGCTGTGTATATGATCAGGATGATGATGTGCATCAGGATGATGTACTATATGATGATGATCAGTATGATCATGAGTATCAGGATGATACTCCACAGATAGATTGTATAGGTAGCATGTAAAAGATCCTGAGAGATCCGATAGTCTGTGCTCGGATGCTCTTTCGAGATTTTGCTACAGGTAGAATAGAAAAGATATTGGGAGATCCGATAATTTGTGCTCGGATGCTCTTTCGAGGTTTTGTTATAGGTTGGCCATGGACAGGTTGTGCAGGTAGCATATAAAATATCCTAGGAGATCCGATAGTCTGTGCCCGGATGCTCTTTCGAGGTTTTTCTACAGGTAGCATAGAAAAGATCATGGGAGATCCTATAGTATGTGCTAGGATGCTCTTTCGAGGTTTTGCTACTGGAGGCATGTAATTAGTCGTGGAGATCCGATAGGTTGAGCTGTGTGCTCATAAAAGTCTTGGGATGCTCTTTAGAGATCTTGCCAGTTGCAAGACACTCTTTTAAGGTTTTTCCTGACCACATGTAAAAGATCCTGGGAGATCCGATAGTCTGAGCTCGGATACTCTTTCGAGGTTTTGTGGTGGTCACCTGTAAAATATCCTGGGAGATCCGATAGTCTAAGCTCGGATGCTCTTTCGAGGATTTGTTAACGCACATTCCACAAGATGGCCAGAGATGTTGAAGACCTACAGGAGGCTAGGCCTACAACCAGCATGAAAAAGGGCTGGCTCTGTAGAACTTCCTATGACGAGAAGAATTGAGAGATAGCCCAGTGATCAAGATGACGAGTACAGCAGCAGTGACGATGATTCTCCGTGATCCAGCTCCATGATTGAAGACGTGTACCAATATGTATTGATGACCTATGTCAAGAGAATACCTTCCCAGTTAAGAGGGATTGTTCATGTATTTGTAACTTCGGAAGATATTCTTCTATGTATTACATTTGTACTTTATTGTATCCCCAACGAAGATGTGTTATTCCTCCGATTGGAAGTGTCGTCAGTTGTACTTGCAAGTTATATTGTAAGTGTCGTAACTTATACTTGATGGGTTATTAGACCACCTTGATGGGGTCAGCCCTGTATGAGTCATGTGGGTTAAAGGGTTATTAGACCACCCTAGTGGGGTCGGCCCAGTCAATATTATGTTAAGTGGTTAAGTTGGGGCTGACCTAGTTGAGTAAAGGTCAAGTGAAAGTAAAAGTATAAATAGAGAGTGTGACTCTCTCATTCACTCACTTCGCATTAGTGAGAGAGAGGAGGAGTGCGCACTAGTGGAGGAGGAATAGTTGTTGCAGTCATCTATCTCTTGGGTTTGATCTTTGTGATCTTTGTATTGGTGCTTATTCTATCTCTGAGGAAGTTGCGGGGTTTTTCACCTTCTTGGTTTTCCCCGGTGAAATGTTTTGTGTCTCTTGTCTCTTGTCTCTTATGCTTGATATGTTGTACATGTTGTTCTTTCAGTTAAGATCCTAGATCTATTGAATTAAATGATGAAAAACTAACAGAATCCTTCATGAAGCTTCCTTGAGACCCACACACCTCATGCACCCTCTTTGGGTCTATTTTTAACTCTTGCATGTCATAAATTTCATAGACTCTATCATACTGTCATAATAGTTGTAAAAGAATATGTCATAAGTGTCATAAGGTGTCATATAGGGTTGTCATAGAATCTGTCATTGACTAAAAATAGCCCTGTGACTTTTCACCTTCTCCATGGGAGTTACTTATCACTCCAAATTCGAGTTTGAGGATGGTGCCATGTGTAAAGGAGGAATATTCCTTCATGTGAACCCCACATATCCACTTATGTGCCCCCAAGTCCAACTAGGACCCCATGCCACTTCATTTTGGAGCAATTAATGATTTTTTTATAATTTATTGGCCCATTTTCCACCATCAATTTTGAATTTCCATGAGAAACTATAGGCCTAGGGGTTAAATATCAATATTTTAATTTTTCCACATAACCCTTAGGAATTAGATAGACCAATTTAATTGATTATCTGAAAATTATTTAATTGGGAACATTACAGACATTATTTAATTGTTTATCTCATTGTTGGGTCTTTGCAGACACACCGGCATCCAAGCGTTAGTGTCGCAAGGAAGGTTTCGCTTCCTTGTCTATTTTCTTCTCAGTGACTTCAAGGGTGCTCGCTTCCTTTTTCACATCATTCGTGGGGGGTTACCTCAGATTCCACCTTCATAACCGATGATGTTGTCTCATCCAATACTTCCATATTCATAACTTTACCACTTTCACCAGGGGTCATCACTGGCGTTGTTAAAGTCATTGTCAGTCGATACTCCCATCTCAAATTGTGGGAGGGGAATATGCATCACTTCGGCCATATCGGTGCACCAGTCAATCACTCCTTGGACCCAATGAGCCAAAACTTGAGACTTTGCCTGTGTCTCCTCTTCGTGGCTAAAAATGTCGTTCCTAATTCCATATACAGCGTCCATGAGGGAGGAGAGGCGACCAGCCATTGCCCCGCTTTGAGACACCGTTGAATGGTTGTGATGATGGCCCCCTCAACCAATTGAAGATCTTAGACGCTCTATCACCATGACTGTAACTACCTTACATATCAATTGAATCCCTTCGCTCCCAGCGTTAAGGCCCCGCGCAGGAGACATTAATCGCCTCAGCCTCGAGATGACCATGTCTCTACACCTCATCGCGCCACCACTAATGTTGAGGGGATTGTCCATCGGTATCTGACATATTTGGTTGCACAGAAGGGACGGGAATTGAATCTATTAGTGCCTCGAGCGTCCCCTCATTCCTTCTGCCAGTCACTTCGCCATGATGTCAGCATTTATTCTCTGTAGTCACCCCATCCGGAGAGTATTATTTTATATTTTTTTATGAGTAAAAATATAAATTTATAATTTTAATGTGTATATGTTTCTGGGTTATACTGTGTCGAAGTTTAGAATACCCAACTTTTCACGTGAACATTCTACTCATCTTTATGGGTAATAAGAAGCTGAAAAATATTGAGAAAAATAGTAGATAGATATTTAACAAATAACATCAAAGAAATTAGCTATTAGGATTGGAATTATTGAGGAGGTAATGAATGGATTCAAATCAAAGAATTTTTTTATTAGAATTTGATGGATTAAATAAAGAGAAAAAAAATGGGTGTTTAAAAAATAAAATTTATGGGAGTATCATTTATGAATTGAACATTTTGAACGAAATAAATCAATTAATTAATTAACAGAAGTAAATAAGAAATAATAGAACATCTTGAACCAAATTAATTAACTTAAGTAAATAAGAAATAAAAAAAACTATAGAAAAGGGAGTAAAATGAGAGAAATTATATATATTATTAATTAAATATTACTAAATTATTAACCAATTATTAATATTTTAATAATTGATTAATATTAAATGTACTCTTTCTTTACTATTTTATATATATATATAACATTTTCAACCAAATAAATCAATTAATTATGTAACATAAGTAAATGAGAAATAAAAAAAAACTAAACTATAGAAAAGAAGTAAAATGAGAGGAATTATATATATTATTAATCAATTATTAATATTTTAATAATAGATTAATATTAAAATATTAATTTTACTCTTTCTTTACTCTTATATATATATATGCATATATGAAAGGAAAGAATAAAACCAATATTTTAATAATTAATATTAATCAATTATTAAAATATTAATAATTGATTAATATTTTAGTAATTATTAAATTATTTTAATAATTGATTAATATTTTAAGAATAAATATTTGCAAGGAGGGTATTCGTGAAGAAACTTTACATCTTATCCAATTTTGTTTTTCTTCCATTTTGTTTGCTTTATGTGAACAAATGGAAGGCACAACAATGTGTTCATGCTTATCCCTGTTGTTGTCAATATAAATTCATGGAACAATTCAAAACCCTAGCCCTTAATAGCTTCTCCTTAAAACCAAAATGTTGGTTTCGGTTTGTCGATGATACCTCTGTCATTTGGCCTCATGGCCTCATCTCTCTTCATAAATTTCATAACCACCTTGATAATATTTCTCATCATATTCAACTCACCATGGAAATTCAACAAGATAATTGTCTTCCTTTTCCTTGGCATTCAAGTTACCCGTCAGCTTGATGGATCCTTGTCTCACCAAGTTTATTGTAAAAATACCTATACCAACAGATATCTTCATGCCCATTCCTGCCACCACCCTGCCCAAAAATATGCAGCTCTCAAAACTTTGATAACTAGAGCAGTCTGCATATTTGACCCTCAACGTTTTGATAAAGAAAAATCCCACCTCACCAATGCCCTCCTTTCCAATGGCTATTTTCTTAACCAAATCAACAAAGCCTTTCATTTTATTCTGTATCCCAAACCCAAGTTCCTCCATCTTAATTCTCCATCTCTTGGCTTAATATCTTGTTGGAATATGTAATGATGACTGAATGTATTTGCAAGGTAATAATGTCCAATCTTATGTAAAAGAGTTATGCCACATGTAATTTATAATAATTTACTTTTATTACATTTTATTATATAAAGAGGTAAAATTACATTTATCCCACGTGTTATGGGATGTAATTCCTCTATTACCTCTTGGTATATAATGAGGTGAAGAGTCACTATAAAATAATCAAGAATTCACATATGAACAGAAGGATGTGTCATGTAATGTGATTATAGAGTGGGATGTGATGCTCATGTGTGGGAGCTCTATTGTAGGAATAGACATTATTGATGATTAAGAAGATTTCAACCTTCCCGTAGATGTTTTCCCATTTGGGGTTTTACCATGTATATATGATGTTCTCTTGGCTATTCTCTTATCTCAATTTTATTCATGTTCATGTTATTTGTTGATTATTATGATAGAAGGCTAGATTATCTCATGATATGCATGCTTTGTATTGTTTTATGACTTTATCATATCCTCAATATTCTAATATGGTATCATAGCAGGTTGCTACATTATACGTTCTTCAATGAAAATCTATGATTTTCTTTTTTTAAGCAGCATTTTTCTCATGATTTCACTTGGGCTCTTCATATTTTGTAGTTTTGGGATTCAGTCTACAATAATCAAATGGTATTTTTTTAGATATGGGCTTTATACTACATATTTGAATATTTTCTTTCAAACCCTAACCCTTGTGAAGAAGTGTTTAAGGTAAAATTGGGTGACAACTTTCAGATCCTTTTTAACACTTTATGTGCAGATTCTGAAGAAACAAATTGCAGATCTAAATTCCTCTTGCAAAAATACTCAATTTCAAAAAAGCAATCATCTCGTTTGGAGTCCAAACGGTGGAGATATCGTTATTTTAAAATTAGTTATTTTCCAGTTTTTTTGGTGACATCCGCGTAGACTGCAGAGTGCGTATATTTTGACAAAGTACCAGATTTTTGTTATGTTTACGTAGGTGGATGCAGAACAACTTCTCCAGTTCCGAAAACAGGTTATAATAAAACTTCCAGGAAATATTGACCAAGTTATGGTCATTTTAATTTTTTTGTTTTTTCTGCTTTCGATTTGTTGCTGCAGAATTATAGATTCATCTTTTAGTTGTTGTTGGGATTCATTTTTGTGAGAAAAATAAGTTTTTATTCATCTCTTATCTTGAAATTCTTGTCATGAGCTTCTTGATCTCTTTGCATTAGGTTTTTTGTTCTTATTCATCATGTTTACAGAGGTTGTCTTGTTCATGTTTTACTTGTCTCTAACCTTCTTGTGTGGAAGATGTTTTGAAATTTTCAGGGACATGGATCTATAGTATGGTAATGGTGACATCAATAAATAAACCTATGCTTAGGAATTAGTTGTTTGATGGATATATTTTCATATCTATAAGTGATCATTGTTTTATTTGATCAATTTGTTTTGCTCAATGTTCTAACATGGTCTCACTCTTCTAATAATGATGATGCTTATCACATGGTATTATATATTTCTCATTATGCTCTTGCATATTTATATGTTCCTTTTTTCAAATCCAATTCTTTAGTGTTTAATTTAACTAATTTGGACACCTTATATACACTTTTGGGCATCAGCTTCTTGTTTATTTCACGTTAGAGTGCAGCTTATTTTATCATGTTGTTGGATCTTGTTCCTATTAATTTGTCACTAACCTACTTGTATGGTAGATGATTTTTTGACATTTTAGGAGCACACATCTCTAGCCTTTTCATGATAACAACAAGAAACCATCTAATGCTCATTATTCTAACAAGTGCTTAATGGCTATATTTTTTCATCTATGTGATATCTTATAAGATGTGATCATATTTGCTCTTGCCATTTTCTTGAGTAAAATCAATCTTTGAATATATGTGATATCATGTCTTACATCGTAATGGCTTATCCTTTCTTAATAGGATTTAGTTTCTTTGTCATGTATTGTAGAGATTATATCTAGTTCCTATGGTGATTGTCGCTAGCATTCTTATATGGAAGCATTGACATTTTCATGGCATTCATCTCTTGCATGTTAAAATGAAAACAAGAAACTAACCCATGCTTAATAACTAGTCATTCATTTTTATTATAAGTGATATTATGATTTGATCCTAATTTATTATATGTTAAACATTTTGATCTATCTTTATATATCATGTCATGTTTATTTCGATCACCTTTTACTCAATATTTATATGGCCTTGAGCAGTATCATATTATCATTTCATATATCATGTCTTGGGCTTATCATGTTTATGCTTTGATCTTGGAAGTTCTTTGTGCATATTAGCTCTCTATGTACTTCACTTCTTGTGTATTTGTGAAGAGTTATGGGGTAGTTTGGTTCTAGCATCCCTTCCTATCTTAAGCATATGCTTTGATTATCTCTATCCATTCGGCATTGTTCCTCACTGATCAACTTATCCTTGGAAGCAAAGTGTGATCCTATTTGTTTTTTTTTCTCATGTTTAAAGTTGTCCTTCAAGGTGAATCTAATGTAATCTCAATCACTATATTCCATATATAATGTAATGAAGCACCATCTTCTACTGTTAACGTCATGATCATTATCTACACGATATCATATTTGATGGTAGACCATTGGGGTCTTCTATTCGTGATGAGGTCTATTGCAGAGTTTTATTTCATTTTTCAACTATCAGTTGATTTCTAGTTGTGATGGTTGTTGTGGTGTTCTAGGCGTTTTGCAGATAGATCTAGTAGCCACTATGGCTTCTCCTTTAGATCTAGGTAGTTTTTTGTTTGGATCTCTTGCCACATGTTCTAGGCATTTTGTTGCTGGATCTAGCAGCTGCTAAGGCTTCTCTTTAGATCTAGGCATTCTACAGTTGGAGCTTGTTGCCACATGTTTTGTTTTATTGGCCATACACTATTGTGGTAGAGTTCATCATACAACTTGGTTCAGGTGCAATTTCATGTTTCAGTGAGAAGCGATTGTTATCTTCATCTACTCCATGAGGCGAAGTGTGTTTTTATTCGTAGCTTATGGACATCCTGGAAGTTATCATCAAGGAGGATGATATGTAATGCCATCTCCCTCCATTTTTCATATTCTATCTCCCAGACATCATTAAGGGAGAGTGTTGGAATATGTAATGATGACTTAATGTATTTGGAAGGTAATAATGTCCAATCTTATGTAAAAGAGTTATCCCACATGTAATTCGTAACAATTTACTCGTATTACCTTTTATTACATAAAGTGGTGAAATTACATTTATTTGACATGTGCTATGGGATGTAATTCCTCTATTACCTCTTGGTATATAATGAGGTGAGGAGTCATTGTAAAATAATCAAGAATTCAAGAATTCACATATGAACACAAGGATGTGTCATGTAATGTGATTATGAGTGAGATGTGATGCTCATGTGTGGGAGCTCTATTGTAAGATTAGATATTATTGATGATTAAGAATATTTCAACATTCTCGTGGATGTTTCCCCATTTGGGGTTTTACCACGTATATTTGGTGTTCACGTCTACTCTTTTATCTCCATGTTATTTGTGTTCACGTTATTTGTTTCTTATTATGATAGAAGGCTAGATTAGCTCATGGTATTCATGTTTTGTATTGTTGTATGAATTTATCATATTCTCAATATTCTAACATCTCTCTCCCTTATATCTCAGGCGTATTGATCGCTTATCCAGACTTGTATTCAAAAATAATATCAAAATTGTCTTCAAACCCTTTAAAACGCTTAAGCAATCATTTAGAAGCGTTAAAGACAAATATGACCATTTTCTTTCTCAAGGTGTCTACCAAATTCCTTGTTCCTGCGGCAAATCCTATATTGGGAAAACTGGTATGACCATTCAATACCATCTCAAAGAACATATTGTTGACACTAATCATAATTGTCTCAACAAATCCGCCATAGTTGAACATTCCTTCAAATTCAATCACCTTTAGCTCCCACCATCATTATTCTTCACACCTAATAAGAAAAGCTCTTGAAATCGAAAAGAACCCCTTCAATTTCAATCACAAAGATGGTTACAAACTGAATCAGACTTAGAAACCATTAATCCACCATCTAAACAAGTAACTTATCACATACCTCAGTCGCTTCCCTTCTCCTCTCAATTTCAACTCTTTCTTAACTCCTTAACTCCTCAATAATGCTCCCCCCTACTTTTATTATATTTTTCTCTCATTGTCAATCCCTTAACCTACCATCTTAATTGGCTCCTTTAAGTTAGCTTGATTCTTAATTATGTTTTTATTCTTCTATTAGTATCCCCTTGTTTTAATTTTATTAATTAATCGACTTCTTCTCTACTTCTCTACTATTATTTTTAATCCTTCCTTCCCTTTGATTCTTATCTTAATACGTTTTGGTTTTCTCTTCTTTATTTACCTTATTTTTTAAAACCTTCTTTTATTCTTTTTAATCCCTTACGTTTTATAATAAAAAAAAATATTCCATACCTCTTTTTCATTGATTAATTAATAAATTAAATTAGATCAACTTAATTTTTTCTTACTCTCTTGTATCATTTATTTAATTGTTAAATAATAATATAATTAAATAACAAATTTGATACTTTAATCTTTTTTGTCTTCTTTATATTTTTCAAAGAATTTATTCTACTTTTATTCTTATTATTTTCATACCCCTTATTTTTTAATTAAAAAATAAAATAGGTCAACTTGTTCTTACATCTTTTAATTAATCATTGACATATTAATTTTACTCTTTCCTTATCCCATTTACACCTTTTTCTTTAGTTATTTTATTTCTTATTTACTTATGTTAATTAATTAGTTAATTAATTTGGTAATACTTATGTTATTAATTAATTAATTTGGATCAAAATATGTTCTATTGGTTGATAACCTCTAATGAATTTTAATTTTTAAATATATCTTTTTTTTCTTTTTAATTTATCAAATTCTAATTAAAAAATCCGTTCGTTTGACCCCATTCATTACCTTCTCAATACTATTTATTAAACACTTGTCTACTATTTTTCTCAATATTTTTCAGCTTCTTATAAGCCTTCAAGATGGGTTGAGTGTCCACCCAAAACATTGAGTATTCTAAACTTCCTCAATCCTATTTATTAAACAATTGTCTACTCTTTTTCTCAATATTTTTCAGCTTCTTACTAGCCTTAAAGATGAGCTTCTTATTACTCCTAAAGATGGGTGGACTATCCACCTAAGACATTAAGTATTAAATCCAGAAGCACATACACAATGAATAATCACTATAAAAACCTACTGTCTCAGATTATAATTTTAATTTTAAATTCATAAAATTTATATAAATAATCTAATTTTTAATTAAAAATTAATCTTATTTTTAAATAAAATCCAAAGTTTATATAAAAAATCAAGTTTTTAATTAAGAAGTAATCTGTTTTTAAATAAAACCCATTTCTTATTTTTAAATAAAATCCAAAGTTTATATAAATAATCAAGTTATCCAAAGTTTATATAAATAATTAAGTTTTTAATTAAGAATTAATTTGTTTTTAAATATAACCCATCTTATACTGAATTGGAATTGATTAAGCAGTAAGAAAGATCCAATTTTTTCAAGTGTTAATATTTATCTTAAATTTTTTTCATATCAAAACTATTTATGAACCAAAAAAAACAATATTAATTAATTTTTATTTTTAGTTGTGTATTCACAATATTAATTTTAATTATAATGTATGAATGTGACATTAACCATATAAATTAAATAATTTTATTTTTAATTAAATATTAATGATATTAATTATAATTTATGAATGTGACATTAACCATATAAATTAATATGATATTAACTAAGTTAATTTTTTTTAAATAAGATGACTTACAAATATTGAACAATAATAAACCAACCACAATATCTTTTGCATGATTTTATTATTTTTAACTTTTAGTTTGACCTATTTTTATTAATTTGAACCAGGCTCTTGGAAAGCGTGACTGAGCAGGGTTTGGCCCGAAATTGAGATCCCACTCCCACCACCAGCATGCAACGATCCACAGAGACAAACCCTCCGGAACCCAGGGAGGGGGAGGAGGAAAAGGAAACAGTTTGGATTATTATTTATCTTTTATTTTGTAGTTTGACATGATTTTATTACTTTATAAATCATTGCAATCATTACTTTATGGTTTGATATCAATCATATATCATATAGTTTGACATGATTGTATATCTTTACAATAAAATAAAAATCAATTATTTTAAATTTTAAGCATGACTATTTTCATATTACTGTGTTAAATCTTCTTACTTTAAGTTTCACTGTATAATTTGAAAACGACACATTTTATAATATTCTCAAACAACTCTTTATTGCCCCTTAATTTATTCATTTTATAGTTTGACAATATTTTATTATCGTAAAGAAAGAATCATTTTGAATCTTACAATTAATGATTCTATTATCCCAAAAATAATCATTAATCTTTGATTTTTCAAAACACTGTTGTGTATAACTTTTTATAGACTTAAATTTCATTGACAATGTAACATTGTCAATGATAATGTGTGTGAATCTTACATTTATATGAACGCGAATGCGAAGGCGAAGAGACATAAAAATATATAAACATAACTAACAAACCATATCCAAATGGGTTAATCATTCATCTTTAATTTATTTTAAAAAGTTATCATAAACTTAAATTTCCATGAATGTGAAATTGCTCATAATGGGTGTGAAACTTAAATTTCTGTGATTGTGAATGTGAAGAGTATGTGAATAGCCGTAGCCATAACTAATCAACCATATCTAAAAGAGTCACAAATTTTGTGTTTGACAAATAAAAATAAACTTCAGATTTCAACATTAATCCTACTCAAACATGACAAACCTAAAAATTACATTTTCAATAATTATCTAAACAATAAATTTTAAACAAAGTGCTCCAGTACAAAATATTAAAGATTGACAAATTCTCAAACCAAGAAAACATTTTCAATAATTAACTAAACACTAAATTCTAAACAAAGTACTAAGTACAAAATATCTACCTTAGATTTATTGCATAATAAAAACCCCTATACATAATAGCAATAAAAATTACATCATCATAACTGCAAAGCCAAAACTGATTTTATATAGTTATAAAATTTACATCATCACGGATCCTCTCAAACTAAAGAAACCCATCTTTTATAATTAACACTAAATTCTGAATAAACTTCAACTACTTAATATTCGTAATTACAAACCCCTATATAACAAGGATAAAAATTACATCATGAATGGGAAGCCAGTGATAGAAAAGGTGTTGTAATCATATTACTATTTTAGAGGAGCTCCAATCAGCCAACCAAATGTTAAAATCTCAAATAAATCTTACATGGAGTCTAAAAGATAATAAAACCTGTCTTAGACAAAAATGCCTCGTAGATTCACATAACCCTTATAAAAGGGAGGAATCTTCATGCCATTAACGTTTTCCCTTGTAGATTCACATGCCCCTTATAAAGTGGGGAATGTTATGTGCCATTGAAAAACGAAGTTTGAACTAGATTCACAAATTTTGGTAACAGTAGGCAACCAGAATCAGGGCAGTACCCATAATTTTCAAATTAGAATAGGTACTCATTACTCTAATGAATTAGAGCTTCACGTAAAGCCGCAACAACCTCCACATATCCCAAGTGCTCCTGTGAAATCATATTTGAATGCAGCAGAGCTGGAAACAGCTAATTTTGGGAATTAGATTGAGTTCAGATAGAAACTAATAAGTGTTCGAAAGAGACCTAAGTGAACCACCAATCTTCTATAGTATCAAAAACATCTATTTGTTGCTTAGAGAAAATTCCTCACAAAAATATTGAAGTTTCAATAATATTCCTCGGTATCCCATGATTTTTGAATTATAGGCACTCCATCTTCCCTCCAATGAACTCTGCCTTCACATAAAGCAGCAGCCGCCTCAACATATAATATATGCTCCTGTCAATGGGCTAATATTTTAATAAGAAGCTCAAACCGACTAATTTTGGCAATTTTATTTCTAAATAATCTAATCAAGCCTCTACAAGAGGCATAAATGAACAACCAATATTCTTTAGTATCAAAAAAGAGCGAAAATGTAGCATGGAGAATACACATTAGATCCAAACATACACTCTTGAACAAAATAAAAGTATGTATAACCGTACAAAAGTAGGAAAATAAATCCCTTGCAGAACATTAAATGAAAGAAATAACATCCATAGTCCACCAGATTTTCCCCTTGGGAGGCCCCAAATCATACCTGATTCTCAGATTCAGAATCATATCTTAACCACGCCAATTACAGGGGACTTTCAGTGGAATCGTGCAGGAAAGGGATCCTCAAAAGAAAACTGAAGATATGTGAGGATCAGCCAAAAAAAACTCGTGAAGATATATACATACATACACACCAAATATGCACCTGATCCACCCTCATTTCAGAGGTTCTCCAGTGGATCTGTCTATTGCTGCAGGAAACCTGCAGTAGAAAACTATTGCAGGAGCAAGTTCCTGCAGATTTATATACGCATACAACTAGGTATAGACCAATGTCAAGTGCATTGCCAAAATCTAGGGCTCCCTAGGAATGGATTACAGACTTCTGCAAGCCCTTATTATGCACTTCTAATAGCTTGAAAGATGGGTTGCTATTGGATTGTTTTTGTTGTAACGCAAAGGCATGGTGTACATGGCAGCTTGTTAAAATAGAAACGCTCACATACTTTGGAAGTACCGAATCTTCAAATAATTTTGGAAGTTCTATTAGCTAGAAAGATGTGTTGCCAGGGGATGATTTTTGTTGTAATACAAAGTCACAGTGTAGATGACAGCTTGTCAAAATTGAAACGCTCCACATTATTTGGAAGTAGCTATTCTTCAAAGTTCTGAGCAATCAACCAATTGCATAATCTTTCACAAATTATTTTTCATTTGTCTCAAAAAATGCCTTGTAGATTCAAGACCAGCCTTAAAAAAATGGTGATGGGGTTGGATCATCTCTACAGTTTAATTGCTCATCAGGGAAATGCCCCCAAACCAATCAGTTGGGTTCTACTAAATGAGTTGGCATCCAAAAAGAGGCCTTGTAGCCGTAATCGATCCTAGCAAAGGCGATATGGTAGAATGGGGGGAGCTTTCATTTTTGGTCCAAATTTTTCCCAGAGGTCATTCTTATTCAGCAGGAAGATGAGACCAACCATTGCCTTGTAGACTCAAGACCAGCCTAAAAAAAATGGTGATGGGATTGGATCATCTGTACAATTTAATTGCACATCAGGGAAATGCCCCCTAACCAATCAGTTTGGTTCTACTAAATGAGGTGGCCTCCAAAAAGAGGCCTTGTAGCCGTAATCGATCCTAGCAAAGGCTATATGGTAGAATGGGGGGAGCTTTCATTTTTGGTCCAAATTTTTCCCAAAGGTCATTCTTATTCAGCAGGAAGATGAGACCAACCATTGACTTGAGATGCTATGTTACTGGCCTTAATTCTAGCCAATATGAAATTGTAGGAGCTAGAGGAAGACAATTTGGGTCACATTTAGGATGCCTTGGTTGCATAACTAGACAAGAACAGATATCATGGTAATGAGAAGCACTAGGATCCACTAATGAGCATAAGTGCAATCTTTTTATCTTGAACATAAAGCATTTATCGGTTTTGGCATCCCTGTCATTCTGGTATCTCTAGTAGGCCCTCAAGTTCATTGATTTTGTAAAACAAAGTGTTATAATTCAAATATTGCGCGCATGAGTCTTAGCCCAAGAGAGTGATTGATAGTCGATGCTTAAGAAGGTTTTGATCATCAACAATTCTTACCTTCAACTTCAATAATAGTAAATTGATGATCAGCGTGTATGCAGCATAAATTATGAGTATGGTGCATGCCACATCATTCACTGCGGTAGCCATTTGTTATTGTGGAGAACTCTATTTTTATTTGGGCAAGTTGGGTTTATCAATGGCCCACTAAAATTGAACCCAGGACTGATTGACTAGTGCAAAAGATACGCAGGTAATATCTGAGATCCGATTGTTTAATGGTATCAACAGTGTAATTGCTGTGGTGTTCCAGTGTGATTTGTGAGCAGTCACCTGCAATCTGGATATCCTGAGGAGGAGGGCGATTCATTGTTGTTTGAACCCAGTGCTGCCTGGTGGTCATTATTGATTCGTTATTCAATTTATTATCCAACCCAATCAGTTGAGAGAGGATCGGATTTGATATTGGTTTGAGCCTTGACATGATCGAGGATCACCTGTCCCTCAACTACACATGCAAGAAATGGAGCCCATGCCAATCAATTTCAACTTGGATGACATGGCCACGGAGTTCAAGAATATCCAGAAATTTTGTGACAACTAGAATGCCTACACAAGTCGCCAGTCATGCCTAGAACTGCTAAGGAAATAACCCCATGGCTGAGTTGTGCACCATAGAAATTTCGGCTGCCATTGTGCCCAGAATTGGAGCTCATGGCATCTAGTAACAGTAGTTCAGGTAATAGAAATGGAATGAAATCACTGGTTGCAGGTATGCCTGTACACTCTGGAAAATACAGATTTGAGTCTTAGCATTGTGCTTCCTTCAAGGAATAATAGTCTAAATTCCAACGTAAGCCTCAATGGTCAGATCCGATCTGATCTGGTGTGATCTGCTCAAGCAATCCATCGAACAGTCCATGTGAATCCTGCACATTTGTAGAGAGGAGACATGGCAGCAGCCCACACACAAAATTGCCAATGAATATGCAGACCATCCTCACAGCCTTCAGATACACAGATGAATAAGCCCATGCTTAGTTTTCAATTGTTATGGTTTCCAATCATTTTTGGGTAGTGCGCATATATTTTATTTTATTTTAAATTATGGGAATTATTGAAGGCCTAGTGAGAGCCTAGAATATAAAAGCGTTGTCTAACATTTTGAAGAAAAGCTGTATAAGCCTTTTAGTCACAAAGGAATTTGTCATGATTTGAAGACAAAGTTTAAACTTTCATTGAAAAGAGAGTTGCTTGTTGCACTCTTAAGGGTGTAAGCTAAAGTCTAGACAATTTGCACCTATTATCTGGGGAATTTTCCGGTCGAAATCCAATGGAAATTGTTGAAACGGCAATTTTAAGTTGTTGGAATTGCATGATCGGGGTGCCCCTGGGGTAATCGAGGGCGCTGAATCCATTTCTGTAATCAAAATTGCAATTTCAACAATAAATTGCGTCGCCAGATTCTGGTAAAACTCGCCGGAAAAGTGCAAATCATCTAGACTTTAGCTTACTCCCACTCTTAAGTATTGAGAGTGATAATAAAATGATCGATTTTTTAGTGATAAAACTTAAAAGTATCCTAGACTTGGCCTGAAATCGGAATAAGGGGATCTATGATACATGAGTTTGTGTGCGATGGTGATTATGTCGTATATGGCAACATGATTTTTTAGATGCTTGATGATGGTGTTTTGTGCTTAGTTGTGACATAATCACACTTGCAATTTATCATATATACACCATACACACATGGAGTATAAACTCAACTTAATGCAATTCAAGCAAAAGTAATGCCAATCAAGCACAAGCAGTCAAGCAGCTGCCACTCATATTCAAGCATTCAAGTTGTCATCACATCAGCAATGGAAAAACAAAAGGAGAAGTTTATGAACTCAACACATCATGGAATATTTGAAACTCAGTTGTAACTTGCAAACGATATTTTTTGTAAGTTAACTTGTAATCAAGTTTACTAAAGCTTGCAATAGTTCCTCTGTAAGTGTAAAATTTAAACTTGAGTTGAATTTAAGCCATATTGAGGCATTTAGTCCCGTGGAGGCAGAGTTGGCCATATGGAGATATTTATCATCACTCAGATAAATGCCGAAAGAAGAAGGATAAAAATAAAATAACAATGCATTATGCATGGATAAGTTCTTGGCAATGGAATCAGAAAGTCAAGAAGTTGCGTAAGTACTGTCTAGTGCAAACATGGGTAAAGAGTCAAGATACATTTGAATGATGAAATTCAAATAACAAACACACTTCAATCAATTATTGCAGAAGAAGATTTTGGGCATGATTATGGCCCATTCTAAAATGGTATTCCCTTGTACCTGATAGGGGAGAATATAATTCCAAAGCGGTCCCCTTATGGCGTAGCTTTCAAGCATGGCCCTTACAGGATGAGATGACATGTGGTTGTCTCCACATGCCCACTTTGAGGTGTACACAAATGAAATAAAAATGGTACTCTCTTGTAGCTTAAAGTGAGGTACACTATGAAGTAAAAATGGTTAGTGATCATCCAAAAACCACCGGATACATGGTATCAAGTGAAGACTCCAAAGCCCAAGCTTGGATTTCTTAGACATTCTTCTCACCTTGCAACTAACAAAGGGGGGAATATTGATGATGGTTGTCAGGCTTCAAGTTTTTGCAAAAACATCCTGTAGATGCTAGACTTCGAGAAACAAATTGCCAAATGGACAACAACAGTCTGTAGATGGCAGACTTTGACAAACAAATTGCCAAATGGGAAACGATAGTCTATAGATGGCAGACTTAGATATAGGATACATGATTGGGATGTTGACTGGCACTATTTATGTGTCATTTTCTGAGAGCAATATTGTGGACATTTTGTTCACCTGAATGGTCATTGGAGCGAGCAGAAGATATAGCTAGATCCCTCTGTATTATTACTTGGCAAATGATCAAATTGTCAACTAATTGGGAAATGCTCAGACATTGGCAGTTGTTCACTTCCATATTTCAGCTCTCTTCAAGTTCATCCTAGATGAACCATTCAACATCCAATTTTGATGGTTTTTCAAGCAAAGTTTTCATTGAAGCACGGATCAAGGCTTCTGAAGGATCCAACATATCAGCTTCAGCATTAGTGTTTATTACTCAACTGATATAGATATATAGACTTGTTATTGAGGGGGAAAAAGTTAGCCTATGGCTTACCTTACCAATCTCAAAGTTAAATTGTCACCATTATTTGTATTAATCATTTAGGATAATAGTGATTTATCCTAAATGATGACCAAGAGATTTTGTTAAGATTTCCTAGCCTAATCACCATGCAAAGTGTTAAGATCTAGAGCAATTCTCTCACTGAGGTGGCATTAGCCATTGTACTATATAATTGCAACTTTGGAGTGAATGCATGAGAACCGACATCCATACTGTTATTCTTGTGCATGATTTAACAAAAGCAAAGTCAATTTTTTTTAAGTGGAACCACATAGCTTAAGGTTCCACAAGGAAGAAATTAAATTATTTTTTAGCCATATGGATCAATTGTATGTACAGCCGCCATACAACAACCTTCAACCTCCACAGCAGCCAAAGTATGAATGCATCATACGGATCATGCATGTGTTGTTATACGGATGTGTCTTTTAGGTGTGACGCCATATGGATTGGAATTTTTGTTGTACAAGTTGTAACATCTATTTTTGGTTATCCGTGCTAAGAAAAATAAAGGCACATGTAGAACATAATTTAATAAGGTGGAAGAAAATTTAAATTTTAATTAAAATTTGGATGTGTTCATTGCATCGATCTAACGATTCATCGGGGAGGAAGATCAACAACCCAGATCCAACAAGGGTCAAAGAAGTGTTCCCTATTTAATGTCCGGGTGACATTCCTCATAGCGGAAATCGCTAGTGTGATGTGGCAGCCTCATAATTCGCAAGGATCGTCGAGGCAGGAAAGTTTTACCACTTATCTCCAAGCCCTCGCAACTAAAGTTAAAACCACCGGTTTCAAAAGGGTGGTTTTCAATGGAAACTATGGTGTCACACCATTCAAAAGGGACCCCAAGATGAACGCTCTCCAATGAGGTATGGACAGGTGGTTAACCATTTAATGCCCACATCAAAGAGTAAAAGTGCTCCGTTGAAGACCAAAAAATAAATGTTTTCAAAGGAACTCCCTCTGATATGCAGCTCGAGTTATAAAAGACTTTTCTATTATGCCAAGCTAGAGGTCTACACAGTGATATATGGATAAAACCTTTCAATTTTTTATAAAGGTTGTTGAAAATTTATGTTTCTTTCCATGCAAACTCAAATGGCTTCTCAGAAAAAACCTACAACCCCAGCTTACCCACCCAAGTCAAACAATGACAAAAAATTATTAGTTGACGGAGATGGCAAAGTCTTTGAAACTAACCTAACTTGAACTACACCTTATAAGTTGAAACAAGATGCCAGTGGTAGGTTTAGGGATTCTTGTGCCCAAATTCAGACTTGGGAGTCAAACCTCGCCAAATATATTGTACCCAAGACCAACCATTTTCTTGAGCTAGTATCTCTTTGTGCTAAATGTTATAACCTTAAAAGACACTCTATGTTATCAATAAAACAGGTTTGTATCCATTTTTATATAAATGACAAGACTATTACCAAAATGCTCAAACATTTAAGCCTATCCTTATGATTTTTTTTTGTCAAAAATACAATATAGTTCTTAAGCATTCAACTACATATTAACCCCAAGGTAATGGATTAGTTCATTCATCAAATAAGAACCTCATGAGGATAATTAGGAAGGCTTTATCTGACAATAAGAAATCTTGAGATTCACACCTCAAATATGCATTGTGGGCTGATAGGATTCCAACAAAGAAATCAATTGGCCTCTCTCCTCTTCAAATGTTCTATGGTGCTGAGGTAGTTCTACCAATTCAACTTGGCCTTCCAATAATGAAATTGTTGCAATAAACTAATGAGGAACCAAATTACTTACAAAGGAGAAATAATCAATTGGTGAAAGTTCAGCAGTCCAGGGATCAAGTTTGTTCATTTTTACTTAACCCAGATCCGATCTTCAATTCCGATAATTACTCATTAATTATGAACAAAAACACACTAAGTTATTAACTAATTACGCAGCATAAATGCAACGGGAAATCATCAACACATTTGACACAGATTTACCCTGGAAAACCCCAACTGGGGAAAAACTAGCAACAGAGGGATAATGGCCCTCCTGAGGAATATACAAAACACAGCAAGATAGCCTAGCCTATCACCTGACTACTACCTTCTCTACTGTCCCTTTGCTTCGTTCCTCGGCCCCTGCCCTCGCACTTGGATGGAAGTCCTTCTCCACCCACTCAATGAGATCTCACTCACTCATTCTATGTGACTGTCGTGTATGCTCCTCTCACTTAGAATGACTCTTATAACATCCCAATGACCAAATACCTTGTACCAATACTATGGGCTGTCAAATTCCATGGGCCTTAAGTCACTTTTTAGTCATTAGCCAACATTAAGTTAATAATGTGCCTTTCCTAAGTTATACTTAGGAAAGAGATACAAAAAGCCTCTTGCTCCTCAAGCAAGCTCCTAGAGAGGTCTGGACTCTGAACGACTCCTGCATGCCTGACACTTGGCCTATGCAGAAGTACATGTCCGATGCTACAAAAATTAACAAAGTTTGTGATAAACTCCAGGTTTATCAAGATAAGATGAAAGCTTTATTTGACGAAAAATCTAAGGAAAAGGACTTCACCTTGGGAGATTTAATGCTAAAGGTGGTACGCCAGGCAAGAATATCATAGTAAGCAAGGAAAATTTGATCATTTATAGTTTGGTCCTATTTAGTTAGAAGGAGCAAAGGGAGCTAATTCTAATCATCTTAAGAATTTGAATGGAGAGGTCTTTGGAATGCCTGTAAATAAGTGCTACCTAAAGCATTTCATGCAAAATTGAAGCCCTTGTGGTTTCTCATCATTGTAAATATTCACTTTTACTTCAATTTTTCAGTTTTGAAGATTTTCAGATTGATTTTTTAAAGTTTGCAAGTTTTCAAGTTTGTAGTTCAAATACAAATTGAAGATCATCCAAAGAAAGGAGTCTTTTTTTGACAAAATGACTCCATTTGCCCAATGAATAAGGCACTAGTCTACGAGTTCTCGATGGCTCACAACGAGAAACCATCCCAAGTGGAGCCAAATGTTGTAACATCTATTTTTGGGTTTTCATGCAAAGTAGAATAAAGGTGTGAGTAGAACAAAAAATTTCAAGGTGGAAGAAATTCAAATCAATGTTGAAAAAGTCGGACTCGGCAAAAAGTCGGCAAGGGTCCCGAAAACAATTTCTCGGCAACACCGGCGAAAAAATCAGAAAAAATTGGAAAAATTCGGCAAACATTAAAAAATACAAAATACATTCATTTTTTTCAGAATTTTAAACATATAAAGCAACAATAACATCAGATAAACACATTGGAACATAAATATGTAGAAAGCACTAATATATAAATGTAGTGGATGCAAATAACTTGGAGTGGTTTTATTTCAATGACTCAGACTGTTAAAAAATACATAAAATTTTACAATTTTAATGAAAAAAATATATATTAAAGATTCCAAGCTATGATTCCAAACCATTAGAGACAAAATATTATCAAAATGGCACCAAGCGCAATACATATCTAAATCAAAATTGAAAAAACATAATCATCAAAATCATTGTCTATGTCGAGATCACATTCATCAATAGCACCATGTTCCCCCACCTCTAGGCTCTAGACTTTGCCTCTGCTTCCAATCTCGAAGTTGATCCTCCAAGGACATCAATTAACACCCTACAATTTTGTTCAAACTTCTTAATCCAAGCGTTAAAATAAGGTAGAAAGAGCTTCCCATGCTTAATAAGTGATTTTGCTTGACTGAAGGGTACATTTTTTTATTAAGGTCATGACAGTGGAATTCAAACAACTTACAATCAGGCATCAACACCACCAACATCAAGGTACATAGAGAGTTTGATGTACTTCATTATATTCCAATCCCTTACCCACATACATGATAGAATCCACTAGAAACGTTGGAATCCTGAAATCCTGAAAACCATTAAGTCTGTTGAATTCTAAATGGGATCTAAAATCCTACTTTTTGCATATGAAGTCTGATGAGGTTGGAACCACTCTCAAACATCCTGAAACAATTAATGGTAATGTTACAAATTTAAGTAAAAGGATGGAAAATGAAAGATAAAGAGAATGTCACTTTTACTTTAAGAACTCTTAAACATTACCATTTAGTATTGTTGACATCAATGTTACATGTACAAAACTCATCAAATTTATAAAAAAAAACCCAAGTTTTTAAAACTGTGAAAAAGCCTGGGCGATTTCGCCAATTTTTTAAAAAATCGCGATTTTTAAGCGCCGATTTTTCGGCAGAGGTAAAACCGCGCGATTTTTCGGCGATTTTTTCAACTCTGATTTAAATTTTAATTAAAATTTGGATGTGTTCGATGCGTCAATCTAACAATTCATCTGTGAAATTTACAGCTCACCAGGTCCCAGTTACAATTTCGATCTTTTCTATTAAACCAATAACTAAATTAACTCAAAGAATTTAAATTACTGAAAAGATAAATGGCAACACACTAATAAGCAACCATTACAGAGAAAACCGAACACAAGAAGTATCCTGGAAACCCCTATCCCTGGGGAAAACTAGCCAACAGTTTTGTGTTTTATTGCAGATTTGTTAAACAACACATACAACACCAGGCTTCTAGATATGACTCACTGGATCTCAAACTCCTGACTCTCACTTTGCCCAAAACCTCAGCAAAAAAGACAAACCCCAACAAAAGATATGACTCACTCCTATCACTCACAAGGGATATAACTCACTCTTGTCCAACACGCAAGAGATATGACTCAATCTTGTCACTGTGTTGTGACCACCACAAGACATATAACTAACTCCTATCCAACACACAAGAGATATGACTCACTCTTGTCCAACACACAAGAGATATGACTCACTCTTGTCATTGTGGTACCTATACAACTCTCCATAGATTCTTTTATAATGTTCACTTTATGTAAATACCATGGGCAATACCATGGGACACCTGGTACCATGGGACACATAATACCATGGACCCTCCAATACCATTAACCATAAAGTATTACAAAAGACACTTTTACAAGACCTATGTATAGAGTTTCTCTCAAACCCTTCTACGTTGCTAAACAACTCCAACGTAGAAGTACCAACCTACCTACCAAAACTAACACTCCCTCTTAGCAAGGGAGGTACCTCTGGAGAAACCACCTCCTCCATGATCAACCTTGTTAAATTAATGTAACTTCAAAGAATATTCTACTTGTACTTTATTATTGTAACTCCGTCAGGGATGTTTTACCTCCATCAGGGATGTCATTATTATATTTGGTCATGTAAAGGTCATGAGGTTAAACCTCCATTGTAAGTTAGGTCATTAGCACCCAAGTGAATGTAATATAAGTGGTAATTGAGTCTCCCTAGAGAAGTCAGCCCAATTAGGGTTATTGAGGCCGACCTAGTTGAGTTAAAGGTTAAGTGAAAAGTAAAGTATAAATAGAGGGAGAGCTTCCCTCATTTATTCACTCACTCACTTACGCAATTCGCATTAGAGGAGAAAGAGAGAGATCTGCGAAGGAGAAGGAGGAGTGGCTTGAGTCCAGAGTTTGGTATTTTTGTCTCTCTTATTTGTGAGACATATTTTGAGGCATTGTACTTGATCATCTATATTGAGGAAGTTTTTGTTGGGTTTTCTTCCCCTTGAGGGTTTCCAGGGTATATTGTTTTGTGCTTTGTGATTGTGTATCTTTCAAAGATCCTTATTATACTGCTATTGTGAAAAATGTATTGAATGCTAATGAAATTGGAATCTAGTCTATCGTAGCATATAATCTTAACATGGTATCAGAGCTAGCCTGAAAAGAGCAACTTTCACAAGATAAAACTCTCTCTCTCCGGAAGTGAAAATTTAGGGCTTCTCACAAATTTGGAATTTTGGAGTGCAATTGGCATAGGAAGATGCGCCTCTCCAAGATCGAAAATTTGGTACCAAGATCGAAATTTTTGAGTGGGTAAAACTCCCGAAAAGTCAAACCCTAGTTTGACTTTGGACCAAAAAAACCACTAAACTAGAAAAAGCCAAAAAACTACAGATCAGAATTTCGCAAGTCAATTTTCAAGGGTGAAATTTTGGAATCCTCAGAAACCAAGTGTACCAGCATACTCGCCTCAGTCAAGCGCATCTCTTGGTGAGGTCAATTTTTTATTTTGAGAAATTTTAATTTTTTGTTATTCTCTGCTTCCCGGGTTGAAATGGCACCAAGCACCAAGCTTGATGACAAGTTGGAACACATAGAGAACTTTCGTGCTTGGAAGTATAGGATTGGACTCATTCTGGAAGAGAATGATCTTACCAAGTTTGTTAGAGTAGTTGTACCTGAACCCGAAGAAGCTGAAGCTAAGGAGAAGCAGAAGAAGGATATGATTAGGGCTATAAGGATCATAGCAAACTCCATAAAAGATCGCTTGATTCCTCAAGTGTCCTCCAATAAGACTCCAAAGGAGATGTTTGATGCCCTAACAAGAATGTATGAAGGAAGAAACAAGAATCAGAAGATGAAGAACCTCCCAGGAAGCAAGCAAAGGAAGAAATAGAAGAATATGTTTTATGCTCTACTCTCTCTAGGTCCGTGACACCTGGAGATGACACGTGGTTAATGGATAGTGGTGCTTCAAAGCACATGACAGGTCAGAAGAAGACTCTCTCCAGTTTATAAGAGAAGAACTCCCATCAGAAGGTATCATTAGGAGATGATTAAAAATACCCTATCAAGGGAATAGGAGAACCTACCTACAAGCTTGATTTAGGAACCTCGATGAAGATGAAGGATGTACTATATGTACCAGGCCTAAAGAAGAACCTACTTTCTATCTTAGCTTTGGATAAGAAAGGATTTAGGGTTTCCTTTATAGACGGAGAAGTTCTCATGTGGCCCAAAGGAAAATCTATAAAGGTGTCGTTGTTATTGGATAGAAGAATTCAGAAGCAGTTTTGATTCATGAAACCACAGTCCACACAGGACTAGGAGTCCACACAGAACTCATCTTGGTCCACACAGAACCACAGTCCGCACAACACTAGGAGTCCACACAGAACTCATCTCGGTTCACACAGAACCATAGTCCACACAGGACTAGGAGTCCACACAAAACTCTCGAGGAGTACAATCAACTCAGCTCAGGCCGTACAATCAACTCAGCTCAGGCCATCGAGGAGTATGATCAACTCAACTCAACTCATATGATCAACTCAACTCAATCCATCGAGGAGTACGATCAACACAATTCATCAAGAAGTACAATCAACTCAACTCAGTCCATTGAGGAGTACGATCAACACAATCCATCGAGGAGTACGATCAACTCAACTCATATGATCAACTCAACTTAGTCCATCGCTGAGTACGATCATAATGTTCCACACATGAACCATGCCACACAAGGATACACTCCACAAAGGAGTCAGGCACAAGTCTTGGCTTGTGCCTCATCAACAGCCATACTGGTCATCAATCTCCCTTCTTAGGAAGGGAATCTCCAACACCCCAAGCCTTTCATAGAAGTAGGCAAACTTCACCCTAGACAAAGGCTTGGTAAGGATATTTGTAGTTTGCTCATTTGTGGAGATATATTGGAGCTTCATTGCTCCCTTTTGAGCTATGTCTCTGATGTAGTGATATTTGATCTCAATATGTTTGGACCTATCATAGAACACAGGGTTTTCCGAGAGCTTTACACGGCTCTGGTTATCACAGAATATCATTGTCACCTCAATCTCATGACCATACAAATCTGCAAGCAACTTTTGAAGCCATACTGCTTCCTTACAGGTTGCACTAGCTGCGATGTACTTTGCCTCGGCTGAACTGAGTACCACAGAGGTTTGTTTCTTGCTGAACCAAGAAACCATAGTTGATCCCAAGCTAAAACAACACCCAGAGGTGCTCTTTCTGTCAATTGCACTACCAGTGCTATCTAAATCTTGTGAAACCCACCATCTTCACTTCATTGTCTGAGGTATATCTCAGTACATAACCAACTATACCGCGTAGATATCTCAACACATGCTTAGCTGTTATCCAATGTACTTGCCTCGACTCGACCATGTGTTAACTCAACATGTTCATTGCATAACAGATATCAGGCCTGGTAATAACCAGGTACAGTAAAGAACCAATCAATTGTCGGTACATGGTCAGATCCATTAAGTCTGAAGATATGGTAGAGTCTTGTAACTTCTTCAAATTAGCCTCCATAGGTGTGGCCATGGACTTACAGTCCATCATGTCAGATCTGCTCAAGATCTCAATGGTATACTTCCCTTGTCCAAGGAAGATCTCATCCAATCCCTGCCACACCTCTAAGCCCAAGAAATAGTACATCAATCCTAGGTCTTTCATCTCAAACTCACGAGTTAACTCCCTCTTGCACCTATCAATCAAACTCTTGTCCCCTGTGAGAAAGAGATCATTAACATAGAGTAGCAAGATCAAGCGACGACCTTCAACAACCTTGTAATAAAGGTTCTAATCTGCTTCACTCTTGGTGAATCCTAACTCTATCAAGTAACTGTCGATCTTAAAGTACCAAGCCCAAGGTGCCTGCTTAAGCCCATATAGAGCTTTCTTTATCCTACAAACATGGGACTCCTTCCCATGTATAAAAAAACCCTCCGACTGCTCCATATATACCTCTTCCTCAATTACACCATTGAGAAAGGTAGTCTTTACATCCATTTGATGTAGTAACCCATGACAGAGGCAAGAGAAATAATGGACCTGATAGTAGAGTGCCTGGTAATTGGTGAAAATGTCTCATCATAAATTATTCCCTCTTTTTGAGAGAATCCTCGGGCTACAAATCTAGCCTTGTGCTTTTCAATGCTACCATCTACAGCATACTTGACCTTGAAGATCCACTTGGAAGTCACTACTGACTTCCCTTCAAGTCTTGGAACAATATCCCATACGTCATTCTTCATGATGGATTGATATTCATCCATCATGGCATCTCTCCGAACCTGATGTCCAACTGCTTCCTCAAAATTGGAAGGCTCTAAATCATTGATGTAACTCATCAAGGTTGAATATCCTGAGTATCTATTAGGTCTCTTGCTCTCTCTAAATGTACCAGGATATCACTCCAGAGTCCCTCTGGAACTGTGTTGCAGACTCCCTCTGCAACTATGCATCATACTCTCCCTCTAGAGCTGCTCATTGGCTAGTCCTCCAGCATATACGAGGTGTCATCCTAGATTCCAACCTGAACCGAATCCTAAACACTAGCTCTACCTCCGAGCCATTCACCCCTTAGCCAAGTCAAATTGCTAATTCTGGGAAAATGTCTACCCGATGCTGCAAACATCAGTCTTCAAGTGCCCTGCTCCCTCCACATTTGAGCATCCTGCTCCCTCTCAAATACTAAGTATCAATGGGATCTTCACATCCATCACTTGTCCTCTTGTTGAACGGCTATCACTTGTTCTTCAGAACAAGTCTCTTGTAGGTTGTTTTGTTGCCTCCCTCTTGATCTCTGCCTCCTTGCAGACATCATGGGAGTCCTTAGATCCTCATCTTCTTTCTACATCCTAGATCTTCATACATCACCAATGACAATCACATCATCTTGATACTGCAATCATTGGTGCACTCATAGAGTGTACTAGAAGAAGTACTCCTTTCAACAATCTTCTGCATTCCTTGACCTCTTTTGTGGAGAATTTGCATGAGCATCATTGTCTGAAATAGAGCCTGAGAGAGTAGTAACAAGAAAGTAATCTTTCTGAATTTCTTCTTCTTGTTCTGGTGCATGCTTCTCCTTAGTTGTAGAGGCATCATGCTTGCCTTTTCCTTTCTTCCGGCATTCTGCAGCAAAGTGGCCTAGTTTGCCACACTTGAAACATTTGTGTTTGGATCAATCCTTCTTGATCTTTGGACTTTGGATTGACTTAATGTCTTCCTTGCCCTTGTTCCTCTCTCCTCTATTCTTTCCAATTCTTGCTGCAAGAACTAGTTCTTCTTCCTTTTCTTTTGAGGTAGAGACAAGTTCTCTTGTTTCTTCTTGAATACATTCTGACCAAAACTGATCAAAGGTGGGAAGTTGACCACGACCACATATCCCCTTCACAAATGGCTTCCAATCTGAAGGACGTCCACCCATGGAAGTCAACACAAGATATATGTCAAGGACACTTTCATCAACAGCCATTAGCTGATCTCTTATCTAAGCAATCTTTAAGAAGTAAGAAGAAACTAAATCATCCTTCATAAACTTCACTTGACAATGTTGGTTTTTAGGGTCAATATTCTGCTCAAATTCTCATTCTCATAAAGTTTCTTCAAGGCATCATACATCTTCTTGGCAGTATCCTGGCTTGCAATGAGAGGTACAAGATGATCTTTTACTGAGTCCATCAAGATCCTCATGGCTATGGCTTCATTCTTCTTGTGTCTTGATTTGTCTTGGGCTCCCTCTGGCTCTGGAATATCTCTAAGTATATGATCCTTGATATCATGTTCATTTAGGAGCATGAGCATCCTACTCTTACAAGATCGGAAGTTTGAAACTCCCTCCAATCTATCAACTATGAGTCCAACAACCATTTTAACAGATCTAGTTTAGAAACTCTAGCAGAAGAGGCTCAAAAATTGAAATTTGGATTCTGAGAAAACTGCTTCCACAGATAAATGCGCCCTTTCAAGGCGAATTGAATAGACCTTCTTTTCTTCCTGATATATGGTCATAATAGTCCAAACATGGAAACCCTTGTTCTTGGCTCCAGCAACAATTAGGTCAAAAACTGAATTTTCTCTGAATGAAATTCTGATTCCACAAGAAGATGCGCCTTCCTAAGGCGAGTTGAGTAGCTCTCCTTTTCTTTTGGATTAATGGTCACAATAGCTCGCAAACTGAAACCCTAATTACTGCAATTTCTACAGTTTCTGCAAAATTTAGGTCAAACCTAAAACTTCACCAAATTGAAATTTCTCTCCACAGAAAATTGTGCCCTCTTAGGGCAATTTGACAATCCTCCTTTTCTTCTAGATCTGTGGTTGGAAATCCTAGAAACAAGAAGCCCTAGTTTCCGGCAATTGCACAGCAGGAGCGTGGTGTGGTACCATAACCTGTTAGATTTTAATAATATAGCAGTATAATTTTCATCTCTTTCAACTTTTAACTACACAAAATAACCATCCACAAAAACACACGAGACACAAGAGTTTACCCTGGGAAAACCCAAACTCGGGAAAAACCAAACAAACCTTTCCTATCCAAAGATTCAGTACAAATTACAAGTACATCAAATATGAAAGTGATCTATATCAAGAGCAATCACAAATAGAGATGATACAAAAGAAAGAGCCCCAAAAATCAGTCTTCTACAACCCAGAGCGAACTTTTCCTTGCTTGGGAGAACTTGAGTGAGTGTGTCAAATGAAGAGGGCGTCCCCTCTATTTATACTAGTTTTCTGGCTGAGTTTTTCACAGGGGCCGACTTGACTTCTTCAACTGGGTAGACTTGTCTTCTGGGAAGCAGTTTAAATGTTTATTGTTTATTTCTGAGCTGACTTAGCTAGTGAGGATACCTCGTGTAGCTACAAAACATCAACATCTCCCACCAAGTGGGTTCATTTAGAGGAGCCTCTTGCGCCCTTAAGAACACTGAATACAATCCACGATTGTCTCTGAGTCTATAATTACATGCTTGATCATGTAGATCCTCTTAGAAGTCGCCACTGACCTCCCTCTGATTTCATAACCGTCTCCTCGAAGTACCACTGCATGTCATATGCCCTTCTACATCTCGCAAAGTATTTTGAATCTATACTGGCCTCTTTACAACAACATCTCTAGCTAGATCTACTGACTCTGCTGGCTCTACCGTCTTCTTCTAATAGTCTGAAGGATAATCAGTTGTACTAGACAGATCTGTACCCTCATCCTTCGGAGCCTCCTGCTTCTCACTATCAAACTTCGTGTGAAACCTTCAAGATCTCTTGAAGGGTATGGTCTTCGTCCTCTTCTTCCTTGGCATATGAGTGTATGCTAGCCAAACAAAGTTCCTCTCTAGCTTCACCCCTACGAATGTCTCTCGGGACTCTTGTTCCCCAATAACTAGTGAGGACATTTGATATGAGCATAAATGTCGTATTGGATGCATCTTCCCATATGAACATGGGTAGATCTTAATCACGGATCATCGTCTCCACAATCTTTACAATGGACCTGTTACCAAAGCACCCATTTAACCCATAAACCCACTTTTCCTAAGTTTCGAGTAAGTAGTTATCTCAAAAAATGATATTTACTAGCAAAAGCCAAAAAAGACAAAATAAATGTCAAAGCTAAGTTATCTGAGCTCCGAAATAGAAAAATCCAATCAGGATTTGATGAGCTAGTTAACTTCCTCATCAAAAGATGTGCCCTCACTCTGCATGGCAAATAGTGATTGGAGGTGATTACTACGAGGTTGGGGCTGCCTACCAGGTTTAGATGTGGCGCAACCTCCTTTCATTGGCACTCAATCATGATTAAATCAAGATCTTGGAGCTTCTAGTTTAACTCCCTCTCAAACTCATGTGCCCTCCGTGGAGAATGCACCCCCCTCTTGCTGTGTTTATCTATTTAAGAGAACAATGTTCACCTCATTCTTCATCTGAATGTGGAACCTCTGCTCCTTTGCTTTGTAATATTTTTATGAGTTCTTGAGTTAATAAAGAGAAGGCTTTGGAGGCTATATTGTGGTTGCATGTCATGTGTGGATGCTTGATGCTTCAAAACCCATGGAGGTAACCTGTATTTATGCATAAAAACTTTGTTTATTGTTGGGATTGCACTAACCTTGGAAGGAAATCTATTATTTCAGTAGGGTAAGAAGTGAAATTTGATGTTTATTTCTCATTATCAATCATATGAAAACGCTTTGAATATTATGCATATCTTGTTTGAATGCTTATGTTTATTGTCTTTTATGTGATTCATATCGGTGCCATTTAATCCTCTTGTGCAAGGCTTTGTTTGTGAAGTTTTGTTGCAAGTTACCGGATCTCATAGAGGAGGCATGCATGTTAGCTTTGCCATTTCTTGTGTCGCTTCAAAGGAAGCTTAGTCCCTCTTGTTCCCACTTTCATGCAACCTCCATTCGCTCAACTCTTTCTCGCTCAAACTCGAGTTTCTCACCTTTAGTTCAACCTCTGTCAAATCTTTCTTGGTTACTAGTTTCGTAGTTGTCTAGATCTCCATTTGAAAATCTAAGAGAAGTGAATCTAGAATTATTTTATTAATGTTAGCATGTTATAAAAATTTAAATCTCATTACTAGCATTAGTAATCAAATCTCTTCCTTTCTTGCATTTAAAGTTGAAAAAACTTAACTAGTTTAGGGAAGAGAAGTATTATTTCAAGAGTTTTAAGGGTAGATCTAGCATTTTAGTGCTTGTAAAAGTTGGTTCGCTATCTCGAAAGAGGGAAGCCAAGGATCCTAGCAAGAAATTCTAGCTTGTCTTACTAATTCATTTTTGCATCTTTATTTCATATTTTTTTACTTATAATATTTTCAGCATCTTTTAGGCTTTTTTGAATTTTCCCAACACTCCTAAAGTGTTTGGGATTGTCTTTTATACTTATTTGCTTGCTGGTTTTCTGTTATTTTTAGCAGGTTTGAGGACATTTCGGTCAAATTTTGAGCTTTGGAAACACTTGTGACCATTCAGGCAACCTGTGCTTCTTTCTCTCAATTCTTTCTAGCTTTTGTAAGTTGTCTAGTGCCTAAATCATAAAGGACCAGCAGCATTTCTTCACTTGGGTTATTGTAACTTGAAAAATAAAAAGAGCAAGCGGGCTATTTAAGTGCCTGCCCCCATCCCCCCAAGGGGTATCTCAGTTTTTGTGGTTTTTTGCTTTTTTTCTTTTTTTTGCTTAGCTTAGTTTCTTTATGCAAGTAGTCATTAAACAGCATTCACAAGCACACAATCTATCCCTAGAGGGCTGTACGATTAGATTTACTTATTCATGCTTTGTCATTTTTACAATTTTTCAATAAACCTTAAAATTTATGCCCTTGTTTTCCCGAAGTACTGCACCATTTTTGGTGCATGGAAAAGAGACTCTTGGGCTTTCGATTAGTTAAGCAACTCACTTTTCCACATCAAATAAAATTTACCAAGGCTTGAGACATCCAAGTATGCTCTTGACCGCTGCAGCTTAGTCTGAACAGTTTGGTCAATCAAAAAGGGGATTTTGAGTGGCTAGTTTTAATAGGGCAATCCAACAAAGTTTCAATCTTAAGAACTCGGGAGGTCGACTGAGGATAACTATAGAGTCAACAAGCTGCCTTAAGCAGGTTTATTCTCGCTTGGTTGGACCCTTGGTATAGCTGTCACAACGCCTAGTTCGCAGGAGCGATTTAGAGTTGGGCCAAACAAATAATCAACCCACTCGTTTAATACTCATTGATAAATCTAAAATTGACAACGAGACTTTGTAATACTTTCACGACACAACACAGCAGCATCATACTTACAATCTCGGCACTAGTCATCATACATTATCATGGTTTAATTTAAATCTACAAAATGTCGTGAATGGATTTAATCTCATGTGTTGTTGTACTTAAACTGAATTGCAATTGTTTCTTTGTTTCAGTGTTTTCATATCCATCATTAACTCCTAGATTCGCTTTTATCTTCTATAGTGTAAAAGCCTTAGATTCATTTTTATAGGGACCACCCCCCTTGGCTTCACTAGGAGTAGCCTAGACGGAGGAGTCGAGTAATCAGGTGACAGCACTTGACGCTGACTTGCCCCCAAGGACATACCAAGCGGCTTGAAGGTTTCCTATCGCGTTCCCCCAGGTGTGTATTAGGCGGCAACATTTTGGCGTCGTTGCCAAGGATAAACCTTTCTACTCCCAGGTCACGACATTTGTTTCTTCTTGCTGTTTTTACTTTGTTTGATGTATCTTGTGAATTTTAAAACTTGCTCGGTCCATCTAGTGACTCCACTTTTAAATCATTTAACGAGGTATTCAACAAGAAGAATTCTGAAGGATTATTCACTCTCATCCCTGAGCCTAAAAAGGTTTATAGGAGAAGATTGAAAAAACAAAACTCTCGGAGAATCCTCGAAAATCTCGGACTTGAGTCTGTTTTAGATATCCACCTTTTATTTCAAGAGTCTGATTTAGAAGAAAATAAAATGGGTGATTTTATCAGTCCTTTAGATTTTACTACAATAGTTGGTTACCCTCATGTTGTGACTAAGAGAGCAATTGAAAAATTGCCTTCTTTCCAGGGTAACAATGCAATAAGTGCTAAGGCACATATGAAAAGTTTTTCACAATGTTTTAATAAATGGTGTTTGAATGCTAAATATGAAGATGTGCATATGAAGTTGTTTGCTCTATCTTTACAAGAGGATGCCTTTGACTAGTTTTCAGAACTGGATGATGACAGCTACAAGAACTTCAAAGAATTTGAGAAGGGTTTCCTAGCTAGATGGGGAGATAAGAAAGAAGATAGATACCTTTTGGCTTCCCTTAACAATAAACATGAAGAAGAATGAGAACGAGACCATGGAAGAATTTAATAAAAGATTCAACAATCTCATCTCCATCCTCCATGCTGAAATTAAACCTCCTGGTAGCTCAATCCTTATATATTACATGGAGTCATTTAATGGAGAGATGAGGTATCAGCTTAGAGACAAGGAACCTGGTGATTTAAAGAAAGCCCAAACCTTAGCTGAGAAGATTGATAGGAACATGCAGTCTTCGGGAAAGTCAAACATCCCAAGTTTCACCAGAGGTAGCTCTTCATCAAGATGTTGAAAAGTTACCAAGGGAGTGTTGTTCACCTTGTGTTTCCTTGGGGTGGACAAGAACACTTTAAAAAGGTGACCCCTAGCCATTAATTAATAAACTGAGAAGTACTTTATATTTATAAAGTCACTTTATTAAAAGTTAAGTCATGGTTATATCCTAAGTTCATTTTAATGATGAAGTCAAGTGAGTGATTAATTAAAAGGGTCATCACTTTATTAAATGACATGAGTGCACTAAATGTTATTTAATAATTAATCATTGAGCATTTATTGAGAGCCCTTCATCTAATCTAATCTAGACCATTGGATGAAAAAGAGGAAGTTGCCATGAACAAAAAGGCTTGGGGAAGGAAAACCTAATCAGTTGTTCACATTTTCCAAGAGAGATTTTTGGAGAGAAGAAGAGCAAGAGGAGAGGTCGATTTTCAGAGAGAGAGGAAGAGAAACCGTTGCACAGAAATCGAGGTACAGGTTTTGAGGAGCAGGGCACAATTCCCAAGGTGACTGGACTTCATTAATTACAGGCCATACAGCAGCAATAAAGTTGCACAGATTTCGACGAAGGTCTGTCCGTACACCAGGAGAGAGAGGGCACAAATTTCGAGGCATTTAATTCACTGATTTTCCAGAATCCGTACAGTCCGTACAACACTAATTTTGGCACGGAAATCGCAATCCGTATAGGTCTATCTGTACAGTCATTTCTGGCACAGTTTTCGAGGTATGTTCAATCTATTATTTGGCACGAATTTCGAGGTAATGTTCTTGTTGTTTTTTGGGCACATTTCCCAAGGCCGTACTGCTGAAAAGAAAGTTGGAACGTGTGGGTCGTACTGCTGGTTTTTACTGTTGTTTGTGTTGACACATTTTTCGAGAAGAAAAACTGAGATTAGTATCGTTGTTGATTTCTAGTTTGCCTCAGAAGAATAATTAAATCACTCTCAATTAGGTTTTCCCTTCGGGGTTTTATCTTGGACCAATTTGGTCAAAAATTTCTGTGTTAAATTTTATGTGATTGAATTTTTGAGTATGAAATTAATGGCTGCAAATTAAATTTCTGAGTTATAAATATTGGAAAAAGAATTTCATGTGTTTCAAGTCAAATCATTTTTATGGATAAAAATGTGCATACTGGGGTTTGGGCATTAAACTATATGCAGAGAAGCTTGAATGCTTGAAACTGGGTTGGGGTTCTAAAACTTTCACAAGACAGTCAAATAACAAAGATAAATCATTAGTAGCAAACAGTAAGGACCTAGCTAAGGACCTAGCTAAAGACCCTTTGAGAGAGTTAACAGATGTCATCAAGGCCATGGAAGCAAATCATGCCGCCTAGATTAATGCCATGCAGAATAGACTCATTACCATGGAAAGAGACAAGTCTCATGTTCCTTCTCATAGATTTCCACCCAGACCAAATCCTGAGTGGAAAGCAAAGTTTTCATCCAATAATCAAAGAATTCCAAATCAACTGGAGTCAATAAACATGTTCATGGAAGAGGTTCCTCCTTTTTGCAGATCTTGTAATGAATTTCATGAGGAAACTTCTTGTCCAAACTTCAACTACATCAATGAGCAAAATTCTCCCGAAACAAACAACTTTGTGGGATATCCTAGTGAACTTAAATACATCAACATTGTTGGTAGAACTCATACTATGTCTAGAGAAATTTGGAAACAAGCTAAAGAAATGGCACAGGAGAAGGACAATGTAACTAAGATTTTTGGAGAAAAGCCTACCCCTGAAGAAATCAAAGAAATGGCGAAGTTCAAAGTCCTCACCTATCAGAGAAGGATGACTTCAATCCCAACCAAGTCAGATCTGCATATTCCAAAGGTAACTCATCCTCCTCCCTCAGATTTGAATATTGATGTGGTTAGTTAGATGGCTAGTGCTAAACTGCTTGTTCCCATAACTGAAATCCTTAAGATCCAAAGTCAAAAGGATAAACTAATAAAAGCATTAGAAGCACCCAGTGAAAACATTGCTGAGAAACCCAAGGAAACTATTGTGACAAACCCAAAGAAAAGGTCCCCGATAAAGGATAAAATACAAGAAAATCCTATGGAGGTCTCTTCTGAGAAACCTAAAGAGGTCATTCCTGACATACCTAAGAAAGTAAACGAAGACCTTCCTGTCATATTACATAGCATGGATCCTCGTAAAGAAGATCATCCCCCATTCTATGTATCCTTAGCTATTAACAACATGTTGCTCCATAATTGCATGCTTGACTCCAGAGCTGCATCCAACATCATTACCAGAAAAGTCATGGAACAACTGAACCTACAAATCACAAGGCCGTATCAGAATGTTTGTGCAATGGATTCCAAGGAGATTGATGTCATAGGTATAATAATGAACTTGCATGTTAAGCTAGTAGCCTATCCTAACATAAATTTTACTATGGATGTGGTGGTCATAGATGTTCCAAGCACATGGGGAATGTTGTTATCTAGAAAGTGGGTTGCCTCCCTTGGTGGTTCTATTTAAATTGATTGGACCTATGCCATGGTCCCAACTAATGAAGATGCTCATGTCAGGTTGTATAGGGAGAAGGAAAGAAAGTTTCATGTCGAAGACCCTAATGTGTTAGATAATGAATATCTCCATGAATCAGATAGTTTTGGCAATTATGCCATTTTAGCAAACTCCCTAGCTCACATAGAAGAAAAAATCAAAGATGATAGAATCAATGGAGTTTGGAAAATGAGCTTTGATGGTGCATATTCTAAAGCAGGCAAAGGGGTTGGAATTGTCAATACCTCTCCATCTCAACAAATCTTTAATTTTGCTTTCAGACTTGAGTTTGATGCTTCCAATAATGTTGTTGAGTTTGAAGCACTCTTGCAAGGCCTAGAAATAGTTAGGGATATGGGTATAAATATCTTAAGTATAAAAGGTGATTCAGACTTAGTTGTTTCTCAAATTAAGAACATCTTTGCATGGAGGAGTGAGCGGTTAAAAAAGTACAGAAATGCTTGTTGGGATACCATGGAATTGTTTGATGCTCTAAAGCATCATAGCAGTACCTAGAGATGAGAACAAAGAAGCCGATCAGTTAGCACTAGCATCCTCAACCCTCCAACCAACTGATGAGTTAATCAAAGGAAACAGAAAGTTTGAGATTAACTTTCGACCCTCCATTTTGGACAACATAGACCATTGGCAAGTGTTCAAAGATGACAAGCAGATCCTTAGGTTTATTCATAATGTCCAAGAATTTTTTGATTGTAAGATAAGTTACAAAGAAGAAAAGTATGATTACACCGAGAAGGAAGATCAACCTAGGAACAATGTCCCAAAAAGCATAGTGGATCAGGAGCACATTTTTGACAAACAGGATAGGCATAAGCCCGAAAAGGAAATTTTAAACACTGCAAATCATATAGAAATAAATATTGGGACTGAAACTGAAACTAAGCTAATAAAAACTAGTAAAGGTACAAGTGAAAAGGGAAGAATTAACCTTATAATCTTAGATCGAAAATATCGAGATGTTTTTTCCTTTTCATATGATGAGCTCAAATCATATCAGGAAGATGTATTCCAGCACACTGTCCCATTAAAGGAAGATGCCAAACCCTTTCGCCAAAAGTTGAGACAGATTAATCCCAAGGTTGCCCCCGTTGTGTTAAAAGAGCTTCAGAAGATGCTAGCAGGAAGAATCATCGCCCCAACTAGACATTCCTCATGGTGTTCAAATCTAGTTGTTGTCAAGAAAAAGAATGGGAACCTTAGGCTTTGCATTGACTTCTGAAACCTAAACTGGGCATGCCTAAAAGATAACTACCCTCTCCCAAATATGGAAACCTTATTACAAAGGGTAACTAGTTCCAGAATGATGTCAATGCTTGATGGTTTTTTGGGATACAAACAGGTATTGGTAAGTAAAGAGGATCATCATAAAACTACATTCACCACTCCGTGGGGTGCTTTTGAATATCTCAGATGTCATGTCCCCATTTTGACCCTTATAATATTTTGGGTTATAATGTACATATTGTATGCATATTATGTATGATTCCTAGCGTGAAGGTCAAGGCCAAGGCCCCGCTAGTGAACGCTCGACCTTGAAGAGGCAAGTATTAGATATTATGCTACCCATGTGCTAGTGAACCATGGGGATTGTAAATATGCATTTTAATATAAATGCCCACAACTAGCTATGCAATGCAACAAGAGATGGGGGCATGAGAGGGAAATATTCAAACCCTTGAGCCAATCAAGTCAAGCCAAGTGTCAATGAGAGAACCCATGAACCCTCAACTACCCATGATTGACTTTTGTGCCCAATCATTCATTTCTCCTAAGAGTTGGTTGATGTAGTTAATGCCTTAGGGAGTGGAGAGGTATGGCTGTCCAAATTTGAGTATAGGCAAACCACCCTTCCTAGAAATTCGTGTTTGGCTTCTTGGGCAAGAAAGGAGCCACGAAATTGCCCCCAAGCCATTCTTCACCCATCAGTTTTTGTTCTCTCACGAGTTGGGAGTCACCTGGGCGTTTTCCCTCCATGTTTTTCTGTGTTTTCCCTCATTCTCAGCAGGGAGAAGGGCATTTTTATGTTGTATAACAATGGGGAAGTGAGTAAATCGATTTGGGGGTTTTATAGAGGCCGTTTTGGCCCACTGAATGCTCATACATCTGTGGGAGAAATCGGTTTTCTTCCCTGGGGTTGATTCCCTCTTCCCACAATCCGTTTTGGGTGTGCAACGATTTGGGAAAAACCCATAGACCCTAATTCGTAAAATCCATTGTTGAAATGTGTATCCATGCCCAGTTTTTGAGTTGCTGTGTGTAAGAGAATGTTGGGGCTGAGATGGGTATTCATTGCTTTGGTTGTGCTGAGCTTGAGAGTCCCCTTTTCCTTGTAGATATCATGCCCAGCTCGGGAGTGGTCTCTGAGTGTTGAAAAAATATAGACTGGGCAGAGACCTATGGTTGGGTGGAACGTTGCAGCGACATAGCTACTTGCTTGGGACAACATTACAGTGAGATAAGTATATTCTCTCTATGTGTTTTACTTATGCACTGTTTTAATTAATTGATGACTGTTATTGATATGCTGAATGCATGTGAGAAAGGTGTGTGGATGATGTCTTATTCCGCTGTGCATGTTCGCTTGATTTCCATCTGCACACATATGCATTTTATTTGTAATGCAATTGTTTACATTTATGTGAATCATGAATGTTGAAATGGGCTAAGTTTTATAAAAGCCCAGATTTTTAGTGCCATGTTCCCTTCCTTACATTGGGTCGATGGGAGGGGACATGTCATCAAAATGCCTTTTGGTCTACATAATGCCGGTGCAACTTTCCAAAGATCCATGGATTATGCTTTTAGCAAGCTAATCGGGAAAATAATTAAAATATATCAAGATCACCTCAGTTTTTTCTAAGAAAATAACTGATCACATTGGCCACCTTAGACAAATTTTTGAAAGATGTAGAAAATTTGGTATATCTTTAAATCTGGCTAAGTTTGTTTTGGGGGTTGATGAAGGAAAGTTATTGGGACACATCATCTCCAAAGATGGTGTCAAGATAGATCCGGAGAGGGTAGAATCTATAAAGAAAGCTCCTTTGCCTTGTAATAAGAAAGCATTGCAGTCATTCAAGGGGCAAATTAACTTTATCAAACGGTTTATTCCAAACTTGGCAGAGTTGATGAAACTTATGCAGAAACTACTAAAAAGGGACACTAAGTTTGAATGGAACAAGGACATAAAAGAAGCTTTCAACAGAATCAAAGATGTTATTTGTAGATCACCAGTGTTGATTAGCTCGGATTATTTGAAAAACTTTCAAATATTTTCATTTGCATCTCAGGACACTATTGACGGAGTTTTATTGCAGAAGAACAAGGATGGTCAAGAGCAACCCATAGCTTTTATGAGTAGAGCTTTACAGAATTCTGAACTTTACACTATCATGGAAAAACAAGCCTATGCATTAGTCAAGTCACTTAAGCATTTTAGAATGTACATTCGATACTCTAAAGTTATAGGTTATGTGCCTCATGCAGTTGTTAAGGACATTTTGTCACAACAAGACTATCTTGGTATAAGGGGTAAATGGGTCTCTAAAACCCAGGAATATGACTTAGAAATCAAACCCACCAAGTTAGTCAAAGGTCAGGGTTTAGCCCGCATGATGCCTGAGGGAAATGAGCAAGCATTAGGGATGGTATGCCAGAACAACAAGTCAGTACAAGTCAGATCAGCTGAGCTTCAACGTCTTGAACAAGTTCCATGGTATGCAGATATCATTTATTTCCTAACCAACCTCACCTTCCCAGATCATCTACTTGGCCACAAAAGAAGGGCTTTGAGGTTGAAAGCTATAAACTTTTGTATCACCTGGGAGGGGCTTGGATGGAAGAATCTTGATTGTCTAATTCTTATAGATGCATCAATGAGCCAGAGTCCAAAAAACTCATGGCAGAATTTCATTCAAGATTCTGTGGAGGACATTATGCGGCATGACAACTGCCCATCCAATCCTCAGAGCAGGGTATTATTGGCCCACTCTTTTCTCATATGTTCATAAACACGTCATAAATTGCCAACAATGCCAACTTTTCACAAGGAAACAGAAGTTAGCAGCCTTGCCTCTAAAACCAGTAGTTGTCCAAGCCCCTTTTCAGTAGTGGGGTCTTGATTTCATTGGTAAGTTTAAGGATAACTCTAGCAACGGTCATACTTGGATCCTAATTGCCACTGATTATTTTACTAAGTGGGTGGAAGCAATCCCCACGAAAGCAGCAACTAATAAAGTCATCATGGAATTTCTAGAAGATGAGATCATTACTAGGTTCAGTGTGCCAGCTAGAATCACGACAGATAATGCTAAGGATTTTAATTCAGCGGAGATGTCCTCTTTTTGCTTTAAGTATGGCATCATCTTGTTACATTTATCTAATGACTATCCCGAGGGCAATGGTCTGGTTGAATCCAGTATAAAAACTTAATGACCATTGTTAAAAAGATTGTTGGAGATAACAAGAAGTCCTGGGATAGTAAGATCAGATTTGCATTGTGGGTAGATAGGACCACAAAGAAGAGTTCAACCAGGAAGTCTCCATTTGAGTTAGTCTATGGACTTGATGTTACTTTGCCCTTCCACCTAAAGTTGCCAGTGTATCAGTTACTTGAGGAGTGTAATACAGATCAGGATGCAGCTCATTACAAAATCAATCAGTTGGTTGAGCTAGATGAGATCGAACGAAAAGCAGTGGATCAGAGCATTAAGAATCAAGATAAGGTTAAGAGAAATTTTGACAAGTCATCCAAACCAAGAATATTTCAAATTGGTGACACAGTTCTGCTTTGGGACACAAGAAGGGACAAGTCGTGTAAGCACGGAAAGTTTGATAGTTTATGGATGGGCCCTTATGTCATCCACGAAGTGGTTGGCACAAATGCTTTTTTCCTTAGCGATATGGACGGAGAAAAGTGTACCCTTCCAGTCAACGGAGAGCTTCTGAAGTTATTTTACAATGAGAATATCTGATGCCCATGGGGGCTTCTTTGTATCATGATTTTCTAAACCTTTCTCCTACATTTTATTTCCTTAGTTAGATTTACTTTTTATGTATATTATTTTTGTATACTAACTTTAATTTGTGTATATTAGTTAAATTTTCTTTTGTACAATATTTTTATTTCAGTATAATAAATGTTGCAACTTTAAGTTTCATTTGGTTATTTTTACATATACATGTGGCTGATGCACTTACGTTTCCATGCAGGAACCGAGAGATTTTGGAGTTCTCAAATGATCTCATTTCCTAGAAAGATCAATCACACGTCCCACAGCTGGAGCCAGATGTTACCAACAGAGTTGCACCCAGTTGGACTTCCAGAGAGCCGCCAAAGTTTGCACAAATACTTGTGCATTTCAATGTTCAGAAGTTCAAATGCGACATTTTCAGGGCCCCTTTTTTATTTTTTTATCGCATGTTCATGTTCCACGAGGTTTGTAATAAAGTGTGCTAGCATGGTGGTCTTGTAAAGAACTTGGATTCCTAAGACTTGGCAACCAATTTGGGTATTCCAAGGAATTTTTTCTCTTGTTAATTATGCCGAGTATAATTTTCGAGTTTTTCTCCTACCCCTCCAAAGCTGGAATGCCCAGGTTAGTGGTTAGGCCTTGGGAGATTATTAAAGTTCATGTGTCAATGTATATGAACGTGCTAGACACTTAAATCATAGTAACAGGAATCGCGAGTGGACTCGGATCGGCAACTAAACGAGCCAATTTGGCTCGTCCCGAGTCAAACTCGGTCTTCCTGATTTTACGTGGCTGAACCGGAATAAATCGTCGATTTAAACTGGCCTCATCAAGTTGGAGACGCGATTTACCCTAAACGTGAATTGAAGCCGCCTTTAAAACGCTATTTGAGAGCCACGCTGCCACTGTTTCAAACTTTCGGGCAACGTGAGCACTAAGGTAGCAACGACGACAGGCGGACAGACGGGCACTATTTCAATGTTTACACATTACTCATCACTCACCAGCAGGTCACACGTGAAGTATTCACGGCCACAGACGGGTAGAAGTTTAGAACAAAGCATTGAACAAACTCGACAGAGGAGTCATGAGTCCCGACCAAGAGCATAAAAAAAATCGATTTTACTCAGCCACCGACACTAGGACATAAAAAATCAATTTTAGTTTTTATGAGAGTTGATATATTTTGGACATCTATTGATATCTTGCAATATATGGACATGGAAATTTTGAATATCTATGAAAAATGTTTTTTTAAATTCAAAATATAGGTATAAATTTATTTTTTGTATTTGTCGATTTTTTCCCGATCCGATTCAAACTCTTCACTCTTTTGCCTCGCCGATTTATTGTCGATTCCGAGTTTGGTAAGTATGACTTAAATAAAGACATATGGACATGTGCTAGCTCCCTAGGTGTTTTTTTTAATGTTTTGGAAAAATAAAAAATTTCCCGTAAATTAGGCCATTTTTAATGGTTTAATTTGAAAATTTTAAAATGTAATAATTAAGTGGTTTGTGGGCAAAATCTAACAATGGGATGCTCGTTTTCTAAGCCAGAGCACCCATTTAACCCATAAACCCACTTTTCCTAAGTTTCGAGTATTTATTTATCTCAAAAAATGATATTTACTCGAAAAAGCCAAAAAAGACAAAATAAATGTCAAATTAAGGCATAATAAAGGAAAAGGACAAATTCCTAAATAAGTGTAAAGTGTCCCGATTTGATCGGAAGTTGAACTAAAGTGATGGGACAGTCAAAGCTAAGTTATCAAAGCTCCGAAATAGACAAATCCACAGGAGTTCATGAGCTAGTTAACATCCTCATCAAAGCATGTGCCCTCTCTCTGCATGGGCAACTTCTCTGCATGGCAAATTGTGATTGGAGGTGATTACTACGAAGATGGGGCTGCCTACCAGGTCCAGATGTGGCGTAACCTCCTTTCATTGGCACTCAATCATGATTCAATCAGGATCTTGGAGCTTCTAGTTTAACTCCCTCTCAAACTCATACGCCCTCCTTGGAGAATGTGCCCCCCTGTTGCTGTGTTTATGTATTTAAGAGAGCCTCAATCTTCATCTGAAGGTGGAACCTCTGCTCCTCTACTTTGTAATATTTTTCTGAGTTCTTGAGTTAATAAAGAGAAAGCTTTGGAGGCTACATTGTGGTTGCATGTCATGTGTGGATGCTTGATGCTTCAAAACCCATGGAGGTAACCTGTATTTATGCATAAAAACTTTGTTTTTTGTTGGGATTGCAATGACCTTGGAAGGAAATCTATTATCTCAGTAGGGTAAGAAGTGAAATTTAATGTTTATTTCTCATTATCAATCATATGAAAGCGCTTTGAATATTATGCATATCTTGTTTGAATGCTTATGTTTATTGTCTTTTATGTGATTCATATCGGTGCCATTTAATCCTCTTGTGTAAAGCTTTGTTTGTGAAGTTTTGTTGCAGGTTACCGGATCTCATAGAGGAGGCATGCATGTTAGCTTTGCCATTTCTTCAGTTGCTTCAAAGGAAGCTTAGTCCCTCTTGTTCCTACTTCATGCAAGCTCCATTCGCTCAACTCTTTCTCTCTCAAACTCGGGTTTTCTCACCTTTAGTTCAACCTCTTTCAAATCTTTCTGGGTTACTAGTTGCATAGTTGTCTAGATCTCCATTTGAAAATCTAAGAGAAGTAGACCTAGAATTATTTTATTAATGTTAGCATGTTATAAAATTTAAATCTCATTACTAGCATTAGTAATCAAATCTCTTCCTTTCTTGCATTTAAAGTCGAAAAAACTTAACTAGTTTAGGGAAGAGAAGTATTATTTTAAGAGTTTTAAGGATAGGTCTAGCATTTTAGTGCTTGTAAAAGTTGGTTCGCTATCTCGAAAGAGGGCAGCCAAACATCCTAGCAAGACAAGCTTTCTAGCTTGTCTTACTAGTTCATTTTTGCATCTTTATTTCATTTTTTTACTTGGAATTTTTTAGCATCTTTTAGGCTTTCTTCCCAACACTCCTAAAGTGTTTGGTACTGTTTTTTATACTTATTTGCTTGCTGGTTTTCTGTTATTTCTTAGAAGGTTTGAGGACATTTCGGTCAAATTTTGAGCTTTGGAAACACTTGTGACCATCCGGGCAACCTGTGCTTCTTTCTCTCAATTCTTTCCAACTTTTGTAAGTTGTCTGGTGCCTAAATCATAAAGGACCAGCAGCATTTCTTCGCTTGGGTTATTGTAACTTGAAAAATAAAAAGAGCAAGCGGGCTATTTAAGCACCTACCCCATCCCCCTAGGGGGGACTGAGTTTTTGTGGTTTTTTTCTTTTTTGCTTAGCTTAGTTTCTTTATGCAAGTAGTAATTAAACAACATTCACGAGCACACAATCCGTCCCTAGAGGGATGTATAGATTAGATTTACTTATTCACTTTTGTCATTTTTACAATTTTTCAATAAACCTTAAAATTCGTGCCCTTGCTTTCCCGAAGTACTGCACCATTTTTGGTGTATAGAAAAGAGACTCTTAGGATTTAGATTAGATAAGCAAATCACTTTTCCACGTCAAATAAAATTTACCAAGGCTTGAGAGATCCGAGTATGCTCTTGACCGCTGCAACTTAGTCTGAACAGTTTGGTTAATCAGAAAGGGGCTTTTGAGTGGTTAGTTTTAATAGGGCAATCGTACAAAGTTTCAATCTTAAGAATTCAGGAGGTCGAGTGAGGCTAACTATAGAGTCAGCAGGCTGTCTTAAGCAGGTTTATCCTCGCCTGGTTGGACCCTTGGTATAGTTGTCACAAAGCCCAGTTCGCAGGAGTGGTTCAGAGTTGGGCCAAACAAACAATCAACCCACTCCTTTAATACTCGTTAATAAATCTAAAACTGACAACGAGCCTTTGCAATACTTTCACGACACAACACAGCAGCATCATACTTATAATCTCGGCACTAGTCATCATACGTTATCGTGGTTTAATTTAAATCTACAAAATGTCATGAATGGCTTTAATCTCATGTGTTGTTGTTGTAACGTACCCACGTTACACATACACCTATTTATAGAGTAATACTATGAAAATAAAGATTTTTTATTTATGTATAAAACTATAAAAATTGAGATTTTTCTTTATTACGTCTTATATCAGCTTCATAGGACTCGTTAATTGCCCATAAACATAATTCAAACACAGGCAGCCAGAAACATGCCATCCGCTCCCAAAAACATATCAGAGTTCAATTCTATATTTTCCTAATTCTCGGTGAAGACTACCATCCCCGGGAGAGCCCAGGTGAAAACTAACAATCCCTTATCAGGGTGAAGGATTAATTATAAGCAAACATAAGAATGGCACAGAGCTAGATGGACATATCAAGGCTTGTTGAGTTAGCAACATAAAACAACCTTAATTAGGGGAAAACATCCAGTCATGCATTCAATCATTAAACCCAGATTTATGTCAATCTTTTTATGAGAAAGACATGAACTTTCCATTCATCAACAAGTTACAACAGCATAAGCAAACAGGAGGTGCATAAATTAAGTATAACCAATTCATCTTTCACATGCAAGATTCATAGCGCAGATAAATCATGCAATTGAAGGAAACATCCTACATGAATACAACCTTCTAGCAGGCTTAACATAGCATATTCATGGATTACATTAATTTACACATTCATTCCACAGATTGAACATATCAAGCATAATAAAACACATAAACATTATAAATCATACACATATGCACTTATCTGAATTCCACATGAATGTGGCAACTGGATGCATGTGAGCCAAGCTCCACCCAACCTTAGAACTTGTCCAGCCTGTACTATTTCAGCTCCCAAGTTCACCCCCGAGCCGAGATCCAGACATTAACCAGAGATATCTCACCAATTTTCCCCAACTCACTCTCGGAGTCTCAGGTGGAAATAACAGGGATAAAGATATACACAAGGTTCAGCAAATAGCAGTTTGGTAACCAATTCCTTGTCAATTCCGCAATTGACCCAGCTAAGTTCCTCCCCAAAACGCACAGCGATACACTTCACTGCAAACATCGGGATTCCCTCTGGGTCTCATGCTTCATTTCCAATTGACTAGTTAATTCAACCAAGGAATTCATAGCCAATTCGGATTATCTCAACATAACAATGTTTAGGTTCTCTCTGCATTTCGGGTTTGGGTTCGGGTTCATCATAGGAAATCCTTTTCCGTTTTTCTTTACTCAGCAGACACTCCCCCGTGATTTGCGTGCATTCTGCCCTTCGTCCCCTGCGTGCATCCTACTCGACTTTTCCCGCCAACCATACCCGGTAGTGCGAAGCATCAACATGCCCCACTAACGCCTGGATCACCGAGGCTTCTTCGTGTCCCCTCTGGGATCCCACGTGGCTATCCCAAAGGAGCACGTCCTCCATCCTTAATTACAATTAGCCTCCTAATCTTCATCATTGAATAATAATTAACATTAAAAATAATCCCCCATTAAGAGTATGGCTTAGGAGTATAGGTTTTGGGTTTATCATAAGGTTTATAGGACAAAGGTTTTGGGAACAAGGTGAATAAGTCTACCTTACCCCCTCACAACCCTTGGTTAATATTTGAATCTCCTCTTCAGCGTATTGCTCCTCATGCAGCCAGCTGGTATTTTTATTAAAATATACTATCTCGCTATGTACATACTTCATAGCAAATTGTTCAAAATACAATATCAGTACTTTATCTAGGCCAGGGGTATTACAATTCCCCCCCCCCCACCTTAAAGTCTTCATTGTCCTTGATGATTAACATTGTATCAAAACATATACAAAATTTTGTTGTCTTAAGGTTTTCATATATACACATTTTCAAAATAAATGCGGATACTCTTCCCGCATTATATCTTCCAGTTCCCAAGTAGATTCCTCGAGACTGTAATGGGCCCATTAGACCTTTACCTGTCCAATGACCCTGTTCCTGAGTATCTTGCTTCTGCGATCCAATATGCAGATTGGTTGAACCTGCATTTCCCCTTCTGGTTCCACCTGAAGAACAAACCAATCAAGCACATGATTAATATCATAAACATACTTTTTTCATAAATGAAATATGAAACACATTATTTATTTTGATAGTGGGAGGTAGTGCTAGCTCATAAGCTACTGATCCCACTTTGCTTAAGATTTCGAATGGTCCGCAAAATCTAGCAGCCAATTTCTTGCAATTTCCCAATCGCAAGGAACTTTTCATGCCTCTAAGCTTCAGAAACACCATGTCCCCAACCTGGAATTCTCTATGTGTCCTTTTATCTACATAGCTCTTTTGACGATCTTGTGCCATTTTCAAATTATGTTTTATCTTCACCACTTGATTTTCAATATCCTGGAGCATTTCAGGCCCAATGATCAACTTGTCTACTGGTTTATCCCAATTGATTGGTACATTACACTTTCTACCATATAAGGATTCAAATGGACTCATTGTCCATGACATACATCCTGAGCATGTCTTCAATGACTTGATTTACACGCTCAGTCTGCCCATAAGTTTGGGGGTGATAAGCTGTGCTTAAATTAAGCTTAGTCCCAAACTCTTTAAACAAACCTTTCCAAAAATTAGAGGTGAATTTTGGATCTCTATCCGACACAATGGCTTTTGGAATACCATGCAACCTAGCAATTTCTTTCATATAAATCTCAGCAATTTTAGCCGCCTTGAAAGTTGATTGAACAGGAATGAAATGAGTTGATTTGGTCAACTTATCAACTACTACCATAATAGAATCATGCTGCCTCGTGGTTCTCGGCAAACCTGTAACAAAATCAATAGTTACAGTGTCCCATTTCCATTCAGGAATAGGCAATGGCTGAAGTAGACCAGCTGGGTATAATGTTCTGCTCTGACACTTTGACATTCTAAACAACGGGCAATGTAATTGGCCACCTCCTTTTTCATGTTTGGCCAATAAAAATTCTTCTTTACAACTATAAGAGTTTTCTAATATCCGGGATGTCCTGCATAAGGTACATTATGCATTTCCCTCAATATTATTCCTTTCAACTCTTCATGATCAGGTACATAGATCCTATCCTTAAAATGAAGGATTCCATTCTTAGCTACTGCAAAATTGCAGAACTTTAATGCTTTACTTCCTTCTTGCAATGTTGTTGTTACTTGTAAATAATTCTTGTCACTTTTCAAAGCTTCAAGCAATTTGATTTGTAATTCAGAATTCCAAGTGCTGATGGTTGAAACATGCATCAGTTGTCCCCTTCTGCTGAGTGCATTAGCTACTCGATTTTCTTTTCCTTTCAAGTACTTGATCTCAAAATTGAACTCACTTAAGAATTCAACCCACCTAGCTTGTCGGGCATTAAGTTGAGGTTGATCAAACAAATACTTTAAACTATTATGATCAATTCTCAACTCAAATTTATTTCCCAGAAGATAGTGTCTCCACATGCGAAGTGCATGAACAATGGCTTCTAGTTCCAAGTCATGAGTAGCGTAGTTCTTCTCATGCTCCTTCAACTTCCGTGATTCATAGCAAATCACATGTCCTTCCTACATTAGAACTCTACCCAGTCCTTCAAGTGATGCATCAATACATACCAGAAATTCTTTATCAGGATCAGAAATCTTCAATACAGGCGCACATGTAAGCAATTCCTTTAGATTTCTAAAACTATCTTCACATTTCGGACTCCAAATGAAAGGTACACCTTTCTTTTGAAAAGATGTAATTGAATTGGTTATTCTCGAAAAATATTTTATAAACTTTCGGTAATAACCAGCCAATCCCATGAATGATCTTACCTCAAAGGACAAAGACATTGAGAGGAGTAGGCCATTCCAAAATAGCCTTAATTTTAACTGGGTCCATAGCCACACCTTCCTCAGAGATGATATGGCCCAAATAAAAGAATTGTCTCTGATAGAACGTGCATTTGCTAAGCTTGGCATACAGTTTATTTTCTCTTAAGATTTGCAAAGTAATCCTGAGATGCTCTTCATGCTCCTCCTCGGTTTTGGAATATATAAGTATATCATCCAAAAATACAATTATAAACTTCTCCAGAAACTCTGTAAATATACCATTCATCAAACACATGAATGTAGCAGGAGCATTTGTTAAACTAAAAGGAAGCACTGTAAATTCATAATGCCCATATCTGGTTTTGAATGTTGTTTTACAGATGTCTTCATCTTTAATACGTATCTGGCGATATCCAGATCTCAAATCTATCTTAAAAAATATTCTTGCTGATAAAAAAGATGATCAATTCTAGGTAGAGGATACCTATTCTTAATTGTGGCTTTGTTTAACTGCCTATAGTCCACACATAATCTAAGTGTGCCATCCTTCTTTCTTACAAAAATAACTGGAGCATCCCAAGGTGATATACTAGGCTGTGTATACCCTTTCTTCAACAACTCCTCAAGTTGCATCTGCAATTCTTTTAACTGTAGAGTACCCATTCTGTATGGTGCTTTTGAAGCTGGCACGGTTCCAGGCACCAAATCGATTGTGAAATCGATATCCCTCTTGGGTGGTAACCCAAGAACTTCCTGAAATACATCAGCAAATTCACTCAACACTGGATATTCTTCCAAACTTAATTCTTTTTTCAGTAGACAACTCTTCTACCTGAATAGCATACAGCTGGCACCTTTTTCTGATACACTTCTTCATTTGCAAAACTGAAATCTGTCTTAAGGATATAGGTCTCTGAATACCTCTTATCTGTACATTAAGGTTGCCCTCATCATTCAGACATGTAATAATTTTATTGCGGCAGTCCAACACAGCAAAGTGTTTCTCGAGCCAATCCATACCAATCAACAAATCATATGATCCAAGAGGAAGGATGTCCAAATCTATACAGGTTTGGTTTCCATTCATTTCAAAACAACTTTTGACCATAGTTGTGATCTTTCTCTTCATACCAGTTGCCAATTGAACCATTCTGGACTTAGACAACTTATGAGTCATCAATTTACACCTTTCAACCAAGTTAGTATTAATATAGCTATAAGAAGCTCCGGAATCAATTAAAATTGAAATAGGCACATCACTTAGTTTACCTTCAATCTCGATCATAGAAGATTGATGATCAGCTTGGCAATCATCCAATGCTGCATAGATGTGAGGAACACTTCTTGCAACATCGCCAACAGTGGCAGCTTATTGCATACTATATACATCGGTTCCCTTATTTCTTCTTTCAGGACATTTGTTTAAGAAATGGTCACCACCACATCCCCAACATTTACCTTGGGTTGGTTTCTTTTGTCCTGAAGAATTACCCATCATGGATTCTTCTTTCGGTATCAGTGGTTTAAAAGAAGAGTAGGTGTCCTTCTTTGTATCCAAAGGCTTAAACCCCTTTCTTCTCTGACCTTGCTTCTCTTCCAGCTTACCTCTCCAAATCTTTTTCACTTCCTACCTATTCTGGCCTTGCTCATACAAGCATCTAGCCTTTCGGAAGCAATCCTTCAAGGTGCGAGGTTCATCATAAGTCAATCTATCATTATAATACGTAGGCAAGCCACTGATAAAACGTTGTACCTTCACCTTTTCATCCTTGATAAACTCTGCATAACCCAGCAACTCCAAGAATTTCTTTTCATAGTCCTCCATGGACATATTTCCCAATTTATGCTCAAAGAATTCTTGTGTCTTTTTATCATAGTACTGTTGTGATAAATATTCTTTCTTGAAGAGTTTTTGGAATTTCCTCCAAGAAATATGCTTCTCATCCAATTCTTCCACTTGTTTGAGTTGTTTCCACCATTTATAAGCCCTTCCTTGCAAATTATATATTGCAATTCGTGCTTCTTGGTTTTCTGAGTAGTCATGTAAATGCAAATACTTGTTCATTTCCATAAGCCATAGTTCTGCATCATCACCAGACTTCTCTCCATCAAAAGTCAGAGGTTTTAGTTTTCTGAGTTCGCCTTCTAGCATCACATCATGCTTTCTCTTTCCCTGCCTTCTAGGATATTTAAGCCGCTAGTTATTTTTATACCCATGAGAACTTTCATCGGTTTTATGATGTGAATCTGATGTCTTCTCTTTCCTGAGAGAAGTGATACCTGTTCATGGATTCTTCACCTCTTTCCACATTGGAAGTGACCTGCTGCATATGTTTTGCATCTGAACCAAATTCTGTAGTAATTGTTGGTTAATTTGGTTCTGTTGTTCCAAACTTTGCCAAAATTATTTCGTTTCCAAACTGCAAACCCCTCAAAGTTTGCACAACATCCATAGTCCCTGACCCAATTTGGTGACCACTGGATTCGTTACGTTGTTCTTCACCGCCGATTCCTTCCCCAAAATTAAAGAATTCGGGATCCTCTGCCATTTCTTCAATTCTGATTGCCTGTCTTTACTGACAGTGTGCAATTACAATGACTGAATACTTCTGTATAATGCTAGCAATCTGAATTTCACAAGGATTATCAGTCTAAAAATTAATTACAGCTTATATTCGAATACATGTATTTATCTCTTTAGGAAAACAATTTCAATTCCAGAGGCCCGAGAGCTGCAACTGGCACTCTGATACCAATTTGTAACGTACCCACGTTACACATACACCTATTTACAGAGTAATACTATGAAAATAAAGATTTTCTATTTATGTATAAAACTATAAAAAATGAGATTTTTCTTTATTACGTCTTATATCAGCTTCATAGGACTCATTAATTGCCCATAAACATAATTCAAACATAGGCAGCCAGAAACATGCCATCCGCACCCAGAAACATATCAAAGTTCAATTCTATCTTTTCCTAATTCTCGGTGAAGACTACCATCCCTGGGAGAGCCCAGGTGAAAACTAACAATCCGTTATCAGGGTGAAGGAATAATTATAAGCAAACATAAGAATGGCATAGAGCTAGATGGACATATCAAGGCTTGTTGAGTTAGCAACATAAAACAACCTTAATCAGGGGAAAACATCCATTCATGCATTCAATCATTAAACCCAGATTTATGTCAATCTTTCTATGAGCAAGACATGAACTTTCCATTCATCAACAGGTTACGACAGCATGAGCAAACAGGAGGTGCATAAATTAAGTATAACCAATTCATCTTTCACATGCTACATGAATACAACCTTCTAGCAGGCTTAACATAGCATATTCATGGATTACATTAATTTACACATTCATTCCACAGATTGAACATATCAAGCATAATAAAACACATAAACATTATAAATCATACACATATGCACTTATCTGAATTTCACATGAATGTGGCAATTGGCTGCATGTGAGCCACGCTCCACCCAACCTTAGAACTTGTCCAGCCTGTACTATTTCAGCTCCCAAGTTCACCCCCGAGTCGAGATCCAGACATTAACCAAAGATATCTCACCAAGTTTCCCCAACTCACTCTCAGAGTCTCAGGTGGAAATAACAAGAAATCCTTTTCCATTTTTCTTTACTCAGCAAACACTTCTCTTGCACTCAGCAGACACTCCCCCGTGATCTACGTGCATTCTTCCCTTCGTGTCGTGCGTGCATTCTGCCCTGCCTGCTCTGCGTGCATCCTGCTCGACTTTTCCCCCCAACCATACCCGGTTGTGTGAAGCATCAGCATGCCCCACTAACGCCTGGATCACCGAGGCTTCCCCGTGTCCCCTTTGGGATCCCACGTGGCTATCCCAAAGGAACACATCCTCCATCCTTAATTATGATTAGCCTCCTAATCTTCATCATTGAATAATAATTAACATTAAAAATAATCCCCCATTAAGAGTATGGCTTAGGAGTATAGGTTTTGGGTTTATCATAAGGTTTATAGGACAAAGGTTTTGGGATCAAGGTACATAAGTCTACCTTACCCCCTCACAACCCTTGGTTAATATCTAGATCTCCTCTTCAGCGTATTGCTCCTCATGCAACCAGCTGGTATTTTTATTACAATATAATATCTCGCTATGTACATACTTCATAGAAAATTGTTCAAAATACAATATCAGTACTTTATCTGGGCCAGGGGTATTACAGTTGTACTTAAACTGAATTGCAATTGTTTCTCTATTTCAATATTTTCATATCCATCATTAACTCCTAGATTCGCTTTTATCTTCCATAGTGTAAAAGCCTTAGATTCATTTTTATAGGGACCACCCCCCTTGGCTTTGCTAGGAGTAGCCTAGACGGAGGAGTCGAGTAATCAGGTGACAGCACTTGACTCTGACTTACCCCCAAGGACACACCAAGCAGCTTGAAGGTTTCTTGCCGCGTTCCCCCCAGATGTGTATTAGGTGACAACAGGACGTATTATGTATCACATGATAGAAATGTCCATAAGGGTTAACCAGTACTAATTTAAACAATTATGTTATTTATCAATAAGATAACAATTCAATTTAAGCAAATAAAAATTATTACACAAAGTATAAAATACTTATCTTTGTTTGTTTGTTGACTCCCTCTTAATCTCTGCCTCCTTGCAAAAATCACTAGAGTTTATGTAAGTTTACTCTTCTCCATCATCTAAAATCTTGATCTTCTTCTTTGTCAAGTCTGGAACTTTTGGAACCTGTTGGAGTCTTCATTTTAGATTTTCATGTCTTCTGGAGAGAATCATACATAGTACAAAAAGACATCCAAGGATGCCCCTACATGTATCTGAAAGTACTAGGTCCAATGTCCCCTTTGGACCTACTATCACTGTATGGAGAGAATTCCTTTGGCATTCTTGCCAAGTATACATCTTCTGCAAAACACCTTCATGCTAAAGCTATGGAGTACTTAGAAGTACTCTTTCGGAATTTTATCTGTAGTCTTCATCAAATTTCTCTTCTTCTTGTTTTCTTCTGAGGTGGAAGTTCATCAAAATTAGTTGTTGATGCATGCTGATTTCTCTTCCTTTTCCTTTGAGGACACGGAGAAACATAGTGACCAAATTTGTTACAACTGAAACATTTTATTTTAGAAAGATTCTTCTTCCTCTGATTTTGAACTGGGGTTGATCCTCATCAATCGTCTTGGGCTTGAAGAGCATCACTTGCTTCCGTAACTATGTAGACCCCCAAATTCTTAAGGAGTACATCTGGAGTCCTGGGTAAGATACCCAACATAATAGCCATCTTCTTGAATTCGGTGGTGTACTCTTGCACACTCTTCCGTTGCCTTTGCCTAAAGTAATGCCAACGGATTCATTGGTCCTCTACATACCCAATAGAGTAGAACTGGTACATAATGAGGGTTTTGAAATCTTCTCACTTAGTTACTGATGGATCACCCTCCAGCCTAAGTGCCTCTGTGTGGATTTCCCACTAGGTTAATGCGTGGCCCTCTAATTTCAGTCGAGCAAATGAAATTTTTTGCTCCTCGTCTATTTGATGAATACTAAAATAGACCTCTAATTGCTACAACCAATTATTCAACTTTAAAGCATCAATATCACCTTGGTACGGCTTGATATCGACATTTGCTTCCATCTTAAATTATGACTAGGAAGGGGTAATGGCACTGGAATTTGGTTTCTCTTTCTCAATCTCTTTCCTCGACTCCTTTTCTAGGTTGTGTTTATCTTCTGATTTTCCCTCTAATCCGATCTCTGAGTTAGAGCTCCAAAATCACTGAAAGGTCCAAACTTGCTCTCCAAACCCGCCATGAGGATTGACATATTGCGTGAGATATCAATGACTTGTAGTTCTAGCTTTGTAAATTGTTGCTCATATTCGTCTGTCGCTACTTCTATAGAATCATCCACCATGGCTAGGGTTAGAAGACTTTTTCTTTATTCTGCCACTAGATCATGTGGTTTCCCACAAAACCCCAGATAAAATCACTCATGTACCAATAGGATCTGTAAACTGCCATGGATATTCCACTCAAACAATTCGTCATAACAAATTTCACAATTTAATTCACTGTGTTAGCTTACTTCCTTAAAATGCTAAATAAAATGGAACTAAAATGAAAATAACTTCAGCAAAATAACACATCCACATAATTAACACAAGATCTACTCTAGGAAAACCCACTAAGGGGAAAAACCCAGCCAAAAGTGAGGATTTTGTCTTGCTCTTTTCTTCTCCAACATGCAGTGCAAATACAAAGAAAGTGGTACTCTCTATGGAGTTACCCATGACTCTACGGCGATAATGGCTACTGCAGGATCTCCTCCCTCTGCTACGCTTTAATATCCACTATTGTGTTGTTGCTAAACTATGGAACAATACAAATAACATCATATAAATGGAGCCCCTTCTTTTCCTAATGGCCCAGTATTTAACATAGCTCGATAGTCATCTAGGGTTAGTTTTATGCTCTAATATCCACTCTCGTATTGTTGCTCAACTATGGAATAATACAAATAACATCATGAGAATGGAACCCCTTCTTTTTGTAATGGCTCGGTATTTAACATAGCCCGATAGTCGTCTAGGGTTAGATGTAGGGTTTTTACACACCTCAACTCCTGATTAGGGTTAGGTTTTTTCGACCTTCTAGAATGTTCTTGAAAGTCCACATGTGACTAGCTCTACATGTTTGAGAAATGAGAGCTAACATGGAATCCACTTGGTACCATGGTGGTCAATTGGATAGGTCAACTTGTGGGAGGCATAACTTCCTCATATGGACTCCAATTGAGGTGATTCTTGAACTGTTGGAAAGCTCTAAGGGTGTAGAATAGCATCGAGACTATGCTACAAGCGATAAACTTTCGACCCCAAAAAAACATCGCTTAATCCCTCAAACAAGCCTCGAAAGGTTCTGGACCCCAAATCTACAAAGTGAGACCTGCCCCTAATATGGGCCCTGCAAGCCAATTCATCCAATCTTTCCACCCAAAAAGAACCAAAATAGATGACAAATTATATATTGATTCATTTTAGATCAGGTAGGGTGGTATGGTGTTCTTTCATGATAACCTATGGATATAATGTGGTCTCCATGGCCTCTAGTTTAGCTCAAGTGGGGGTGTTGAAATAGTTTGGCTAATCTTCACTTGTTGTCATGTACCAGAACACTATGTGGGTAGTTCAGAACCCTTATGGACCAACTTCTGGGTTGTCAATTGTTACATCCATTGTTACACTTTATTGTATTTTGTATTTATTGTATTTTAGGGTAAGGTTGGCCTAGCCTTCTCCTTGGGGCTATTGCCTTTACCTTAGTGGAGTGGTATAAATACACCACCTCCCCCATTTGTAATCCCATCTCTTTCAAGTAAGTTTATTCATTTTTTTCCTGAGGAAACCTATACTATTTATCTCTACTTGTGTTGCACACTCTTAAAGTCTTATGTGTTCAACACTAAGGCGTTGTTATATTTCTGATTGTTTCTTTGATTGGATTTGGCTTTGTTGGGCTCTACTTGTGTTGCACACTCTTCAACTCTTATGTGTTCAACACTAAGGCGTTGCTACATTTTTTATTGTTTCTTTGATTGGATTAGTGTTTGTTGGAAAATTCACAATAGATCCTCTACCTCATGATTTCTAACACTTGTCGCCTTATTGACAACTCCTTTCTATTTTGTTATAGAATGTTAAAAGTTTCAAAATCCTTAAAGTGATAGAATATGCTTGTTCTTCAAACCATTTCAAGCTTTTAAGAGATCTCAATCTATAGTTCCCAATGATACTTTAAACTTCAAACTATAACAAATCTTTTTGAATTCTTCAAAAGCATTTGGCATGAGCACCAAGACCAAATTTATTTTCCCAAACAGTGGTAACAAGATAAAACAAAGAACGATGCAACACCTACTAGATCATTACTAATTGAACTAGTTCTGAAAGCTCCAAAGCTTTGGTTGAAGGATTGAGCATTAAAGGTAAGTCATTCATGAGACACATACCTTGAATGCATATAGATGCATCTATACATGAGAAACGGTTGGAGGAATGGTTGAACAAACCATGGCAAGGTAATTGCATAGACTTGTTTGCAAAGAAAAGAAAAAGAGCATTGATAGTGCCTATTAAGCCCAAAAATCATTCTATGGTTCATTTTTGTTGCTTAATGAGCTTTCTCTGCACCATAGGTTAGCCATGTGAGGCATTATGCCCCAGAATTTAACTTATTGTGGTAAATATGAAACTATCATTTACATTTTTGGCAGTGTTCAAAGGCTAACGTATTCAAGAAATACGTTGCAAATTTTTCCAAGGATGCAACCACCTATAAGTAAAGTTGGAGCTCTACACTCTTCGAGGATATCGTGCCTCAATCTGCACCCCTCACCGCTTGGTGGGCAAGTGCTCAAAAACGAAATTTTGGCTTTCCTAAGGAAGAAATAGGAAACAACTATCCATAAAAATGTGATACTTATATCAACCCAACTTTAACTAAATTAGGTAAAGTGCCTTCCTCTGTCCTTCTCTACTACAAAAACTTAGGTTATAACTCTAGCATGGTAGGACAAAACAAAAGAATACTAACAAGGGTATGGAGGAGTGGAATCCACTCATTAAAAGAGACCCTCCTATTACTTCCTAGATGGTGAAAGAAGACAAATACAATTATTGTCCAACTAGAACTGCAATAGTCAATGCTTAATACTAGATCTTTGAATTCCATGTTAACTCATGATGTCTACCTTGTTGGGCCAAAACTATTACTTTGTATTTGTCTATGTTGCACAAGGATGCACCCCCCCCTAAAAAAAAGTAAAATCCCCGTACCCACCATCCCTGCATTCCGAGGACTTGGGGACCCCTAGGAAATGTCCCCAATCAGTCAAGGACTTCATTGGGGGCTTGAGGACTTGTTGGCCGTACCCAAAACATTCCCAACAGATTTCAGGGACATTCTGGGCAGATTTTGGGGACATTCCAAGTAGATTTCAGAAATGTCCCAGGCAAATTTTGGAGATGTTTCAGGCATGTATCTTCAGTTTTGACAATGGACATTGATGATTAGACAATATGATCATTTATCCCACCCATGGTTTTCGTACTATTCTGAATCTAAATCCGAATCTATACAAGTTATAGCTCAAAATATGGGTTGTCTATGATGAGTTTTGATTTGGGTTTATGGTGATTTAACTATTTTTTTTCAGCAACATCATTACAAGCAGCAACGCCTCCATGTCAACAAACCATGACATGCAACAACTCAAAGGTCTGATCCTTCTAGGTATTATTCTTGTTCTTCTCAATTTTAGGGTACTCTTAGGTTTTACATATTGTACATACGTTCCAAGAGTTATTCAAGTCCAGCTCTTCCCCCATCCCAACCTCAAGCACTGTAAAAACAATTGGATAGTAAAGACTTGGATTGGGTACTAAACATTTGAATAAATTCCTATTCAATATCCTTCTTAATCGAAAATATGAATCTAATCACTACACAGAATGCAAGCATGTATATCCCAAAGTATTTTGCAGTGGTTTTCAACTCAACTGTAAAAATCTGCAAAACCGAGTAGGGAATGTCTTTTAACCTAATCATCATAAACAAGAAATATAAGAAAGAAAAGTTGCTATAGAGACAAGCAGTCTTCTCATAGTCCGACCCTTCATGGACCTTATTGCAGATTGAAAATAGTTGCACTTAAGTTTGCTAAAACTAAACTGCATTTTGCTCATGTCCAAGTGCCAATAATGGAATGTCACTAAAACATTTTCTTATTTTACTGAGCTTTTTCAGAACTAGCAAGTGTAAAGGATGTGCACAATACTATATGGTATAGACCATTGTCCCCTGAAAAATTGGAGGTGCAATCTACCCATCCCGGGGACACGTCCCCCACTCCCCGCCGGTCCCCCATCCCCACCATCCCTCTGTCCCCGCCAGTCCCCCATCCCCAAAACCAGTGCAACATAGGTATTTGTTGATTGCAGTACAGTAGGGTATGGAATTACTATGAACAATAGTTGCAAAGTAGATCAATTTTCAAATAATCATGCATGTGCATCGTAAATTATAATAAATAAATGGCACTCTAAAAAGTTTCAGGGCCATATTCAAAAATACAAAAACAAACATATAAGAAAAGATTGAAATATGTAAAACAATATAGCAATAATATTCAACAATTTGAAAGCATAGTTTGAGGGTAGGGAATAATATATGATAAAATTCTAAGATCCTTAATAAGGTTATAAAATTAAAGCAATAAATCTTGACTTGCCCACTTAAAGACTACAATCAATGCTTTGACACTGAGTAAGAATACTCCACAATAATACAAAGTCAATTAAAAATACAGAAAAGTCATCATTTATTTTGAAAACTCAAAGAGTATAATATAACCAGGATGTGAACCCACTTTAATTACTATTTATGTCTTCATTAAGAGATGTAATTAGTAAAGTCGGCTTGGGTTGTGCCATCATGGCTCCCAATGTCTCACTTTTGTTGTATAATGCTTGTAATTTTTCTGATATAATAAAAATCTCTTACCCATGAATAAAAGAAATGTTGACTGAATGGGAAAGCAAAATATTACATAGCAGAAATTGTGGAACTACAAGTACCAAAACTAGAAGACACTCGTATCCAGGAATCCAGCTCTTTTGTTGCCAATTGAAAGAGTAATGAACAAATATAACACACAAGGTAAGCTTTCCCCTACCTCTTGCAAGACCCTTGCAGCCAAGTCCTCTGCTGTGTCATTTGCTAGAACAGGAACAATTCGTTGGGCAAGGATTCTTCCAGTATCATACTTCTCATCTACAAAGTGAACTGTAGGGCCTGAAAATCTGTAAAAGGGAATGAGTCAACAACATTAGAGTGACTTTGCAGGGTATTTAAGGCAGATGGGATGTAAAAAGAAAGGATACACTCATGCACACCACCCCCAATGCATCTTTAACATCAAGGAACTTCTAACATGACTTCACAATAATGGCATATGCACCTATTGATTTGTAAGGCATAACTAATATTGTTGTCTATGAGTTTCATTATAGACTATTGTACATCTTAAGACATTCATTTCCAAAAATTTTGAAACAATTTGAAAGCTATATGAAGCTGAAAAGAGGGTTGACAGCTAGTTCACCAAGGCTGGTAACTTGGAAATGCTAAACATCTATCCAAAACTGAGCCTTCTACACTCATTTACAGACATCCATTACTAAAATTTCGAGAGAATGGCACAGTCAGATATGGACTTACTCTGGCTTGTGCAAACTGATAAATCAACAAAAATATAGTTTCTCTGATTGATTATGTGATAACATATTTATGCTGAGATTCATGTAAAATGAATATTTACTTTATAATACATCTATATAGTATAAACTACCAAACTAAATATCCCACCTTCAAATCAGCAAGAATCCAATATCAATCCATCAGCTCTGATACCATGTAGAAATTTTTTGAAATGTCACTTTCAAAATTTCACCTCAATCTTGATGTTTCCCAGATCTAATCCCTATGAACTTTCGAACTTTGTGCTCATCTGAATATTAAATTACAATAGTAATATTTCACTTCCCTTCAACCCAATTCAACCCGGCAGTCCTACAGAATAAATATAAGCGTACTTCATACCACAATGCTACAGCCCTTGGGGCAAACTTTTCTAGGCATATAACAGTTCTGAATTCTCTTATTACAGCAAATTATAACAGCAGCGTATCCGATCTTTTATCTTCAAGATATGTGTTAAATCAGTTAACCAATTCAGCTTACATTATCTCAAATCAACATGAACAAGAAGTGTTGGAATCTACTCAATTAAGAAGATAACAAAAGCTGAAAACCAAATCTGCAAGTACACAATATTTGGATTGCTGGAAACTTCATATATATATATATATATATATAAGAGTTGAAGCACAAATACATACCAAAGCTTTATCATAAAGCTGGTGCAAGTCAAGCTCTCCAAATCATAGCTAGCGAAACCATAAGAAAACCCTAGCCACCAACTCCTCCTAGTTAAAATCACTCTGAACCAAAGTTGGTCACTCCACCAAAGATCCTCTACATGTTAACATCAACACCAGCAAGTCCTCCTTGGCACACACAACAAGCTTGTATCACACAAGCTCTCCACATTAGCATTGTTGTCTTCCTTGGGTTTACAAACCCTAGCCACGTTGCATCACACAAATATGTGGCAAGACAACTTTAGTGCTAGCTTCTAAATCTATATATCCATCCTAGGGTTTGAGTCCCCAAACCCTAGGTCTTCAACTCTTGCAGCAACACAAGCACCAAGAATTCCATGGAACATCAAGGATATAATAACCAAGTCTCCTTCCAAGCAAGGCATCACCCCAAACTCTAAACTCATCAAGCTAGTATCTCCATGATCTTGCCCTAGATCTCAAATCCCACAAGAACATGGCTCCAAAATCATGTAAGGCATTAGCTCCACTTTCCATGTCTTCTTCTAGAGTAGAAACAATGGTGCTGCAACAAGACCCATAATAACCATCATCATCCCCAACTTCATGTTCTTCTCTAGGGTTTACATGCATGGGACAAACCCTAGAATCACACAAGAGCAATCTCTCCAAGAACATCCAAGACATCTCTCTTTCCTTATCTTCTCCAAGGGTTTCCCCATGCAACCTAACGTTATACTCATAGGGTTTCCACATGAACACTAATACTTCTCCCAACCAGACTTATCCAAGACAGTAGAAAGAATAGAGTACAATGATAATAATGATTACAAGAGCTCTCTCCTCCCTTTATATATAGAGTAGGTGAGGGAGGCTAACATAAAACAAGAACACAAGTCCAAATAAGTAACCAATAAGGCAACCCCACATGCAGCGCTATATAATACAAGGATGTACATGTGTCAAACTCAAGTTACTCCAACCCCCAAAGTGAAATGCCCTTCAAGCATGATACTCCTTCCTCCAAAATGGTGCACTCTCCAACAAGTTGTTAGTCCAACGCTCCCTCTTCCATAGTGATTCACTATCCAAGTGTCCTCATGCAATGCACTCCTCCTTTAACTGTACCACTTGAAACTTATGTTGCCAATGATAATCTCATGTATGTCAATGTGGGCACTAGGGTGGATTTATAAATTTGTTTCGCAATCAAAACTTCTTTTAAGAAAATTTCCAATATTATACTTTGGGACAAGTGGGTTGACCTTAGCAATCAAAAAGACCTTTCTCAATCAAAGAAAAGTGTGCCCTTGCAATAGCAACAAGAATGTAAAGACTTCAGTAGAATTCAAAAGTTTGGTGTACTCCAAAACAGGGTCAGTTTGGAAAAATAAAGGAAACCGTAAATGTCCAATTTAGAATTTGAAGCTAAAAATGATGAGTGGGAAATATAATCTATCACAATCTCAAAATGTAAATAGCAAAAATTACTCCCATGGGCAATGTTAATGGAAAATATTTTGACATTTAAAAACTTATGGGGTCTACTAAAGTGAACAAATTTTAGCCTATACAGCTAAATGCCATTATTATGTCTGAGAACAAGAAAAGAGCGTGCATTATTTCTTTAAACCATAACCATGTATGTAATAAAGAGTGTTACTCCTAGGCCAATAGGAGTGACCTAATGATCATATGTGTTTGTGATTCTATCACAAACTACTTGCCAAAGAGGAGATCTGTGGATTTGCCATGGATCATTGGTCAGAGATGGTTCCAGCATGCTCAGATGGTTCTTGTGCCTTGGATGTGCCTATTTCAGGTGGTGTCAGATCCGCTAGTGTTGTGATATTTGATATTTCTCACCCTCATCGACACTTGGGATGTTTTCTTTTATGTTGATTTGATCATAGGATGTTGCTTTTATGCTTGGATAATGACTCATAACACTCAAAATTGTTATCCATTACTTAGGCGTACCATGGTGTTATCATAATTTTACCTTAGAGAAGTGTGTCATCCTGAAGGTTAAGTTGTAGCCCTAGTAATTCACAACATTCTGCCTAGCCATTTTTCATTTTGCTATCCCTTTCATTCATTTCCAGCATTTCCCTTTGTAAGTGAACCATCATTAGTAATTATTCAAGGTCTCATAACTATTCCCATGTATGAATGCCTAAATCAAAGTCAAAAGAGTCTAGTAGTCTAAGGGTGAGGTAGCTAAATTAAATTGTAAAGAACCTGAGAACTACCCCATTGCTAAAAGTCGGGTTCCCTTAAACAAAGGGACTAAACCAAAAAAAGGGCTAATAAGGAAAAGAAAAGGGATCACAAAAAAGAGGTGCAAGGAAAGGGTATCAAAAAGCACCCCCTTTCATAAGGCACACATATAGAAGAAACATCTATAACACCTAGCTCTTAAAAGCTAAGGGTAAACCTATTACACGTCTCAAATGCTATGATGGTTAACTTGCAAAAAACCCCTTTCTTCCCTAGGTACCACATCCATTCCATCATCCTCGCCTGACTTAGGAATCTAGGCAATTCACCTTGACTTAGGGATTTTCACATGTAAAAAGGTTTAATGTTGGTCGCACCATAGTTAGCCTAATGTTTTTAACGAGTAAAAGTTAAATAAGTTATTGAGTTTTTAAAAGGGTGTAATTGTAATTATTTAATGTATTATATTCATATTTGGATGCATTTCCTAAGTTAAATGTGTGTTGAACCCTTAGCACTTGAGCGCTCCAGTATTTTTCATGGTATAACACTTGCTATGACATATATTGATGATGCCTAGGTACACTATGATGAGCGCACCCTTTACTCACACACATATGGAGGTACACATGGCGCCTAGATGATGGATGATGATTGAACCCTTAGCACTTGAGTACCCTAGTATTTTCCATGGTATAACACTTGCTATATATATTGATGATGCCTAGGTACACTATGGTGAGCACCCCGTTTGCTCACACATGTATGGAGGTACACATAGCGCCTAGATGATGGATGATGACTTCTTGGCACACGGAATGAGTTGGCACTTGTTTGGACCATTGGCATGCGTTCTTGAGGTGTTTGTTACACAGTGGACCATCCCATTATGTTTGTTTTTAATCAAATTTCAACTTGGTTTCAATTCTCAACTAGTTATTCATCAAATTAATGCCCAAAATTCATTTGCATTCAAATCTAAAACTAGTAAACTGAAACACATGAAATTTCCTCAACTACTTGCAGCGAAATAGAACAGCCAAACACATAAATTTGACACAAATATTTTTGGCTAAAGTTACCCCTAGAAAAACCCTGGAGGGAAAACCAGTTCAAGAGAGTAATTTTATTAATGAGCTCACAAAAAATTTATGAGTTTGACAATAATGAAAATTAGCATTAAATACATTTGTATGATTTGCAATAAATGCAACAAAATTCGATTTGTGTGCTCGATCAGATGTAAGGCCTCCTCGATTTCTGTGCATGCAACAAGTACAACCTATACGAACTCAAAATTTGTGCCCATATTTTTGTTGTACAGTCCTTGGGATTCATGCCATAAATTTGTTGTACAAGTCCTCGAAAGTCATGTTCTCTATCTCCTGTTGTACGATCCTCGAAATTCGTGCCACCTACTCAGTTGTGCAGACCAGCTATCTGAGCATTAAATGTTGACATCCTTTCTTGGGAATCGTGCCCTCTTTCCTCTTGGAAATGCACCCCCGTTTTGTTGGTCTTCTCCTCTCTTCTTCAACTCTCTTACTCTCTCTTCACTTTGGGTCTATGTCTCTCCTAGAACTCCTTTTGCCTCTTTATAAATGAGAAATGACTCTAACTCTTCATCTTCCAAGATGGATGGCCAAGATTAAATCTTGGGGTCTCAAGATCAATGTTTGTGATAATTTTTGCACTTTATCACAACTTAAGTCCTTTTCACTCATTGTAAATCAAAAGTCACTTTAACTTTATAAAAATAAATTTAATGTCTAGGAAAGTCACTTTTGGTCACTTTCTACATGCTTAGACACCAAGCCTATGTAGAAGACCATACGAGCTATAAAAACTCAACACTCCCTCTTAGCGAGGAAGGTGTTCTGCACCACCCCCAACTTATCTCTGAATTTGACAAATTTCCCTTTCATCAAAGCCTTCATGAGGATGTCCACAACCTGCTCATCTGCAGAAATGTACTGAAGCTGCACTACCCCTCTCTGAACATAGTCCCAAACAAAGTGGTACTTGATCTCAATGTGTTTCGACCGGTCATGAAACAATGGATTCTCCGAGAGTTTAATGCAACTCTGATTGTCACAATGAACCACCGTCAGAAGCAACTCCTAACCAAATAACCCAACAAGTAGCTTGCGAAGCCATATGGCCTCACAACTTGCCAAACTAGCAACCATATACTCTGCCTTCGCAAAGCACAATGCAACCGACTTTTGCTTCTTGTTGAACCAGGACAATATTGCCAAGCCTAGGCTAAAGCAACACCTAGAGGTGCTCTTCCTGTCAACCACACTGCCTGCCCAATCTAAGTCGCTAAAACCAACCAAACTGACTCCATCCCCCAGGACATAGCTCAACCCGAAATCTACAGTGCCACTCAAGTAACGGAGAACATGTTTTGTTGCAATCCAATGCACTCTCCTAGGCTCAACCATAAACTGACTGAGTGTTCACAAGAAAACAAATATATGATCTGGTGTTGACCAAATACATCAAGGACCCAATCAGCTAACGATACAAGGTGGGATCAACCAATTGTAACTCAGAAGCATCAAGCTTCTTCAATATGGTCGTCATAGGTGTCGACGTAGGCCTGCAGTCTACCATCTCAAATCTCTCCAATATCTCAGCTACATACTTCCCCTGTCCAAGAAAAATCTAATCTAGACTCTACCACACCTCCAACCCCAAAAAGTAATGCATCAAACAAATATTCTTCATCTCAAACTCTGTAGCTAGATCCCTCTTGCATTCTCTAATGAGATTTTCTGACCCCGTAAGAAAGAGGTCACCCAAATAAAGGATAAGAATAAGTGGATCCCCACCAACCTGGATCTCGTATAGATTCAGATCCGCCTCACTCTTCACAAAGCCAAACTATAACAAGTAACTGTCAATCCTAGCATACAAAGCTCTAAGAACTTGCTTGAGTCCGTAGAGAGCCTTTTTCAATTTGCACACATGAGACCTTCTCCCATGCACCTCAAAGCCTTGTGGCTGCTCAATATGCACTTCCTCTTTTATGATGCCATTTAAAAATACAGTCTTCAAATCCATCTAATGAAGACTCCAACCCATCTCCACTACAATGGACATGATAGTGTTGATCGAAGTGTACCACACTACTGGTGCGAATGTCTCCTCATAGTCTACTCCCTCTACCTGCGAGAACCCTTGAGCCACAAAACGAGCTTTGTACTTCTCAATGTTGTCATCCGCAGCATGCTTGAATTTGTAGAGACAATTGGAAGTCACCACTGACTTCCCCTCAAGTCTCGGAACAACCTCCCAAACATCACTTTTCATGATGGAAGCATGGTCTTCCATCATGGCATCTCTCCATACTTGCTGGTCAACTTCCTTCTCAAAAGCAATGTTACAAATATTGGCACGGCGAAAAAATCAGCAGGGTCGAGGAAACATCGTTTCGGGATATCTCGACAGAACATCGGCAAAAATCGGCAAACTTAAAAAATACAAAAATATTCATTTTTTTTCAATTTTTTAAACATCTAAAGCAACAATAACATCAAATAAACACATTGCCACATGAATATCGAAAGAAAACTGATATATAATATATATAAGATGTCTAGAGATACATCACGCATAAAAATGGATTGTGTCCCAGTCCTACTCCTGAATAGTACATTATTTAAATATAAATAAATTATAATTTATAATTTTGATATACATTTAAAAATTATAATACAATGTTTATAAAAACTTTAATGACTTCAACTTAAATATATAACTTGAATATTACTTTAACTTCACTTCAAGAAATATAACTTTAAATGTTAATGTATAATATATCAAATCCTAAATTGATTATTTTTGGAGGCTTTACGTTATACTTTATAATTTTTCGACCAAACTCTATCAAACTTATCGTTGCAAGCGAACTGCCCCATTGGATCAAGGCCCGACAGAACCCACAACTACTCTATGGGTTGTCAACGGCCAATCAAACAAGACCCTCTAACCGTTGATTTTGTCCCACTAACAAAGGGCACGACCCTCTAACCATGAGTCGAATGAACAGGTCATTGAAATGACTGTTCAATCCAATGAGCAAGAGCGTGGAACCAACAACGGGCTTAACCCGATTCGACATCCAACATGAAGATGCCCCAGTCTTGACCCGATGAAGATGCCCATAGCAGAACTTTCCACGACCTTTAAAAGTTTAAAACCCAACTTTCCGCGACACTATCAAAAAAATCGGTTGACTCGCGAAAAATCACCAAAAAATTGGTGTAAAATCGCCGAAAAATCGACCAAAAAACGGGCCGATTTTTCCTTAAAATATCGAGCCTCCGCAAAAATCGCGATTTATCGCGAGTCGCCAATTTTTCGGCCGATATTTGTAACTATGCTCAAAAGTGGAAGGCTCCTGCTCACGAATGTTGCTCATCAAAGCCACGTAGCTGCAAAATCTCTTTGGTGGCCTGCTATCCCTGATAGTCCTCTTGGGACTCTCCACATGTTCATGTGCATCCTTTGGAGTCTACTGAAGCCATCTCAGCTTCCTCTTCCCTGAAATGGCCTCCTATGGTGCAGGTATCTCTTGCTCATCCATGTCATCTGAAGACTATGATCCAGAAGTCTGAGCACCTATGACCAGTGTACCTATAATTTGGGAACCTATAACCCCTAAAACCTGTGAACCTGTGCCCTATGGCTTTGTAACCTATGGTACCAATGAAATATGTGAAGCTTGTACCTGTACCTGTAGGAACCTGCTGCTCTTGACCCCCTAAAGAAGATGACTTGTGTGACCTCCTAAGTGACCTCTCCTCCTCAAATCTCACATCCCGCCTAACCATTGTTTTCCTCAGAACAAGAACATAAATCTGGAAGGCCTTCGAAGTCTCACTATATCCAACAAAGATCGCCTTCTTTGAGTGGGCTTTGAGTAAGTAAGGCACCCAAAGATGGGAAAGTGCCCCACCTTAGGCTTTCTGCCAGTGAAAGCCTCCTCGGGAGTCTTCTTCTCCAACACTCGATGTGGGCTTCTGTTTTGCGCATATACTGCAGTGTTGCACGCCTCTGCCCAAAGAAACAATGGTAGACACTAGTCATGCAACATGGCTTCTGCAATCCCAACTATAGCCTTGTTTTTCCTTTCCACAACCCCATTCTGCTGAGGGTTGTAAGGAACAGTCAACTCTCTCTTAATTCTCGTTGATGCACAGAAGTTCTTGAAATCATTGGAGGGATACTCACCCCCATTATCTAATCTCAACACCTTTATTTTCTTCCCCATTTGATTCTCCACAAGAGCTTTGAACTCTTGAAATCTATCAAAGACCCCCATACTTGGTCTTCAAAAAGTAGATCAAGGTCTTCCTGGAGAAATCATCTATGAAAGTAATATAGTAGTGATATCCACACAAGGACACCACTGGCATGGACCCACAAACATTTGAGTGTGTCAACTCCAATATCTGTCCTCTCTTACTGTCCCTACTAGGAAAAGATGTCTTGGAGTATTTTCCAAGTGCACACCCCTTGCACACATCATGTTGCTTTGCTATGAAGTCTGGCAGTCTTGCAACAATCTCTCTGAGTATGGCAAGGGCAACATGATGAAAGTGTGACATCCGTCTGTGCCAAAGCTCGCACAAATCACTGCCACTATAGTATATCAATGCATGTGTTGGCTGAAACATAAGCCTCTAAAGCTTCCCACACCTGATTCCAATCACCTTTGCTGTCCTCGAAATGGACTCTTTTGGGTGAATAAGCACCTATCCATCTCAGAAAATCACTCCAAATCCCCGATCCATTGTAGTTGACACTGAAATCAGGTTCTTGGCCAACCCCAAAACATATAATACCTCCCTCACCACCAAAGGTTAAACTCCCTCTTAAATAACATTGTTCCAAGGCCAACAGCATTGAATTTGGAATCATCACCCAGCTCAATATCCACATCCATGGTGCCCTCAAATAACTCTGTGAAGTGTTCACTTAACCCAATCATGTGACTACAGGCACCACTGTCTATGTACCAAACACTAGAGGTATCTAAACTAGAAGCAAGACAAGTCACCTACGAGAACTCATTCTCGAACCTGGCAAAAAACTCATCTACCTCAACTAATGCTGCTACCTGTGACTTCTTCTTCTTCTTCTTTGGACACTGCCTTGCATAGTGCCTGTTGTCCGCCAAACTGCACACCAGCAGTAGAAATCTTTCGAAAGGTGTCTCCCTCACTGGAAAGTGGGGAGAGGTGTGGCCTTGGGGGCAAGCAATGAGCCAGGTACTGTCACCTAAATCTCAGCTCCTCCGTTTAGGCTAACTCCTAACGAAGCCAAGGGGGGTAGTCCCTACAAAGAATTGTCTAATGCTCTTGTGTTTTATATGTTTTTTTATGTTGTGATGCGGATGGGTGTTGTTTAGGAGTTTTGAAGATGAGAGACACAAAAAAACTTTAAATGAAACCAAGATAACGCAATCCACGTTGCAAGAGAAAATGAAAGATACACTGAATCAGAAACAAATCACTCTTTATGAAAATTAAAGCAAGTACTCCAGATTGATATTAAGCAAATAAAGTATATGATAAAGGACCAGTGCCTTATGGAGTCAAATAATACCTGAGAGATTGAATTGTTTGATACAAGTGTTCGAGAAAAAGAGGTTCTTGAGATCGTTTTGCAGCTTATCTTGGTAAATTAAAGATTTTAGTGGTCTTGATTATTAGGGCTAAGAACAAAGGTATAAAAAGGAGTGGAACCTTAACCAAGAAAAACACTGGCAACCTATTAGGTGATAGGTCGGGAGCACCCAGATTGCAAAGAGGGCAAGTGTGCTTACGGCTTGACCGCCCTCGAGTCTGACAGTGGATTCCCAGCACCACCTCTTTCAGGAAGAACTCAGTGATTTTGTCTTGGTTGGGGTTTTGGGGTAAAATTTTAATTAATATTATCACTTGCGAAATTAACAAGTCCTGCACCTTTCTGAGTACTAGCCCAACCATTTCCGGTTGGCAGAGCATACGGGTGTAGGAAAAAACCAAGATAAATTAATTAAAAGGGAAGTATGGGTTGAAAAGTTTTTATTATTAGAGCACCCGTTCAACTCTCCGACAGAGAGCGCTCTTGACTTGATCTTATGACCGCAGTTCAAGAGACTTGCTAAATTAAAATGCCTAATGCAAGAAAGATGCAAATTCTAACAATGCTCTCCGATAGAGAGTGCTCTTGACTTGGATTTGGCCAAGTTCAAGAGGCTTTGTTCATTTTAAGAAGCAAGAAGCAGTTGTGATACAAGATACTAAAACTTTGTGAAACTCAAAACATGTGATAGCTCAAATCAATGGAAATATTGCTAACATACTACTTGCAAAATAAAATGAGATAACGAAAATATCTAGTGTTCTACCAAGCAAAAATTTACACTAGAGGTGGGATCAACCTCCAAACAAGGTCAACCACTAGAAGCCACCAGTCTTGGAAACCTTCCAGCTAGCTGGATGTCCACAAGAAGCTGATGGGGGAACGAGAAGCTACCACAAAGTTATGTGGCCTTTGGGATGCAATCCCAAAGTTAGCTCTTCTCTGGTCAAGGCTTGGAAGAGAAGTGACAAAATAAAAACAAATTATTCTAAGACAAGAATTGTAAAGATCTAAGTTAAGCAAACCAAACAAACCCAACACTCTTCCCCAAATGGGGAAGAAGACAAAAAAGTGGAGCCTCCTCCACTTGAAAATTTTATTAAACGGTTACAAGTGCCTTTGGGGATGAAGCCCTTGAAAGGTCTTTTGGGAGAAAAAATAACTACTTAACAAAAACAATACTTTATGAGCCCTTGATGGTTAATTACAAAAAGGAGAGTATACAAGATTTGTTATTGTGGTTCAAGTCTTCTCCTTAGATGCACTTTGCTCTTTCTTTTGAGTATTGTTCTTATCAAGCTTTTATCCTCCTTCAAAAAAGATCTACACAAACTCAAACTCACTTCAACAATGTACCCATTAGATATTAGTCAAAATCCAACTTTTAAATAAAACAAATGCAAGAACTAGGATCTAACCTATATGCAAAAATAATTTTTTCAATGCAAACTTTTGAAATCTATGACATGAGATCTAAGGCCCTAATGCTACTTTTCAAAGCATAAGCTAGAAAATACTAAGTAAAATTGTTAAAGATCTAATCTATTGCAAAAAGACAAGATCTATACTTATGAAATGAATCTACACTAACCAAACTTTAAACTTGTTTTATGTTTTATGTCTTTTGTGTAGGTGGACGAGAGGAGGGAAGAGGAATGACGAGAGGAGGAAAGGGAGAATGGGATGATAGGAGGAAGGAATGGATGGGACGAGAGGAGGAAGGGATGGAAGAGAGTTAGGAGGGAAGAAAGGGATGGACGAGGGCTAGAGAAGGCTAAATGGACGATAGCTATGAGGGAGGAAAGGGACGAGAGCAAGCCAAACGCAAGGAAGAGGAAAACTAGGGCAAGAAGATGGATAATGGTTTGTAGAGGATGAGGATGGACAAAACAAATAGGTGAGAAAGCTAATCTAGTGAATATGGGCTTGAAGATATAAGCTTAGAACCAAGAAGTTTGTTTTTTGAAAGTAGTTGATGGTAAAGCAAGAGACTCCTCTTTTGCTAGTGCTCAACAAGTAGAGAGATCTTTGGCCAAAAATTGGGGTGAAGGAGAACCTGCAAAAGCTCACAAAACCATTAGCAATACCTGCAAATAACATATGATTTAAGCGAATAGAGAAGATATACATGCATGTGCTAGATTGTTAGCCTTCTAAGCATATAGATCAAAACTAAATAATCATAAACATATGAAAAAATGACACAATATCACCTCAAGAGTGTGATGAAGCATGGCCACCAAGAGCCCCCAAGAATTTGACCTCCAAAGTCACAACTTTATTAAATATAATTTCAAATACAATTGCTCAGAGTTTCGATGCATAAAGATCCATGTGTGAATGAGGAAAAAGGACCCTCATTATATAGCAAAGGCTATCAGCTAGAAACCTAAGTCGAATTGGCATGATGGAAGCCAATGGTCACCTAACACAAACCGAATTCCAATCTAAATCAGCTCTCAACCAATCAAAACATCAAAAAACATATAAAACACAAGAGCCTTAGACAACTCTTTGTAGGGACTACCCCCCCCTTGGCTTCGTTAGGAGTTAGCCTAAACGGAGGAGTTGGGATTCAGGTGACAGTACCTAGCTCATTGCTTGCCCCCAAGGCCACACCTCTCCCCACTTTCCAGTGAGGGAGACAGCTTTCGAAAGATTTCTGCTGCTAGTGTGCAGTTTGGCGGACAACATCTTTGGCGCCGCTGCCGGGGACAAATCTTTTTGTTCCTGGACGACCTTAGTTTTTTCTAGTTTGTTTTACCTTTTTTTTTTTTTGATAGATTCTCAATCTATCTGGCGACTCCACTGCCCTTTTTTCCTTTTTGGTAGATTTTTAGTTTAATCACTCTCAGAAATTAGACTTGAATCCACCTGGCGACTCCATTGTCAGTTCACACCTCAAGGTATTCGACTAGAAGAAACTCTGAAGGCTTGCTTAGTTTTATCCCAGAACCTGAAAAGGTTTATAGGAGAACACTGAACAAGATTGCTTCTCGTAACATCCTTGAAGAACTTAGGTCTCAGTCTATTTCTGACATCCGTAATCTTTTTCAAGAAAATAACTTAGAAAATTCTGAAAATTCTGAAAACAATAATAATTGTTTTTCCGATACAATGGGTGATTTCTTTTCTCCCCTCAACATTACTCAGATAGCAGGTCAACCACATGACATTCCAGACAAGGCCATCGACAAACTTCCCATCTTTACCGGCACTGATGCTGTTACTGCTGCATATCACCTCAAGGCTTTCTCAAAAATAAAAAGTGGATATGTCAGGGATCCTGCTCACAAGCATGAGGATGTGTACATGAATTTGTTTGCCTTATCCTTAGATGGGGATGCTGGTGACTGGTTCATCGGCTTTCCAGCCAATTCCTTTGCCACCTTGACTGAGTTTTCAACTGCTTTCACCAACAAGTATGGTGAGAAAAAAGAGCCCCGTCATCAACTTGCTGCTCTCACAAACATCAAAAGAAATGATATAGAAACCATGGAAGAGTTCAACAAGAAGTTTACCGACTTATACAATGCAATCCCTACAGATTACAAGCCAACTCCACATACTATACTGGTTTTCTACATTGAAGTTTTAAGTGGAGAGATGCAATATGAACTTAGGGATAAAGAGCCCGCTACTTTGTTAGAAGCACAGACAATGGCAACTAAGATCGATAAAAACATGCAGTCCTCTGGAAAATCAAATTTGCCTGGTTATTCAAGAGCTCAAACTCCTTTAAAAACAGCTGATCCTAAAGATAAAGATCCTCTAGCTGCTTTGAAAGATTCATACGAGAAAAAGATGAGGATATGTGTGAGAGGATGGAAAGAGCTAAACAGAAACATGTAGTCCAAATGAAGGAAGTACAAAACAAAATCATAAACATGGAAAGAGCACATGTCCAACGAGTTCAGCAAATTCAACAGACTCAACCAATTCAGAGAAACCCTCCCAAAAATAACTGGCAGAAGAAAGCTCCCGAAAATGAAAAGAGGCCTCCAACTCAGATAGAGGCTGCCAACACAAATGAGGTGTACATCCCATTTTGCAGAGCTTGCAAAGATTTCCATGAGGAATTCGCTTGCTATTTTGCAAACTATGTACAAGAGCATGGTTATCCTGAAGGGGAGGGTACAAGTAATCCAACATCAAGCGAGCTTGAATACATAAATGTTGTAGGAGATATCCGCAACATTCCCAGAGAAAACTGGAAACATGCTGAGAATGAGCCAAACAATATGACTAAGAACTATGGAGAAAGACCATCCAATGAACAGCTCCACAACATGCAGAGATTTAAAGGAGTTGGATACCAAAGAAGATCAAATCCTGCACCTGCCATACAACCTCCAAAGGTAATTATTCCAAATGATTCAACTGACTCTAGTAAATTAAATTTTGATTGGAATAATTGGTTCAATACTACTAAGGTACCTATACCCATAAATGAACTCTATAAGATTCCTGGTCAAAAGGAAAAGTTATTGAAAACATTGGAAGCACCTATTCCTGCATGTACTACCAATCCTAGTCCACCCACTCCTCTCACCCCTCAGACCCCTAAGAAGGTCACTTTTTCGGACAATGTGGAAGAACCTTCAACCAGCTGTGACTCATCTTATGAGGAGCCTCCTATAATCCTGCATACTAGGGATACAAGAAGAGAAGCTCACCCCCCTTTCTACATATCATTGATGATAGGTGACCTTCTTCTACACAATTGTATGCTGGATTCAGGATCCGGTGCAAGCTTGATGACCAAAAGGGTTATGCAACAGCTTAACTTAAGAACCACCAGGCCCTACCAAAATGTGTGTGCCATGGATTCTAGACCCGTTAAGGTTGAAGGGATGATAGAGAATGTTCCTGTTAGATTGGCCAAATACCCGGACATCCATATTACCATGGATATCCTTGTCATAGATGTACCAGATAGGTGGGGCATGCTACTCTCTAGAAAGTGGGGTGCAACCTTATGTGGCTCTATACAGTTGGATTGGTCTTATGCAACAGTTCCTGCTTCTGAGGACTCACTTGTAAAATTACACATTGAAAAGGAAAGGAGATACCATGTTGAAAATCCGGAGAGACCATCAAATGAGTTTGTCTGCCATGTCGGTGAGATAGGAAATATTCAAATCAACTCCACTTTTTTAGATCCAATCCAGGAAGAGGTTAAAAGGGAAGAAACAAACAAGATATGGAAAATGAATTTTGATAGAGCATGTTCTAGAGCAGGAAAGGGGGTTGGGGTTGTCATCACTTCTCCAAAAGATAAGATTTTCAATTTCGCTTTTAGACTAGAGTTTGAAGCAACCAATAATGTGGCAGAGTATGAGGCACTTCTACTAGGCATAGAGATTGCCAAGGACATGGGAATCAAACTGCTAACTATAAAAGGGGACTCAGATTTAATTGTCCAACAGATTAAGGGTCAATTCCCATGTAAATGCCAGAGACTTAAAAAGTACCGAAATGCAATATGGGACACAATGGAATTCTTTGATGCCCTTAATATAGAAGCAGTCCCTTGAGACCAGAATAGTGCCGCGAACAAACTTGCAGTTTCAGCCTCAACACTTCAACCTTTGGACGAAATGTTAGAAGGACATTGCCCCTTGGAAATAAACTTTAGACCTTCCATTCTTGATAATGTAGAACATTGGCAAGTTTTCAGAGATGATGAACAGATACTAAAGTTCATAAACAACATTGATGAGTTCTTGAATTATAAACCAAATGATCAGGAGGAAGGCCAAGTTTATCAGGATGAGGGTAACCGTTCAAACCCTGTTCCACGAGGTTTTGTGGCTTTGGAACATGTTTTTGACAGACAAGATAGGAGAAAGAGTAATGTGGACCAGATGAAACCGGGTGAGTATATTGAGATTAACATTGGAACGGAAAAGGAACCAAAAATACTGAAAATTGGAAAAGGTATCCCTGATGAAGAAAGAAATGCCCTTATAAACTTGTTAAGAGAATTTAGGGACATATTTGCCTTCACGTATGATGAGCTCAAAGCATATAGGGAAGATGTCTTCCAACACACCATTCCCTTAAAACCGGAATGTCAAAAGGGTAAACCTTTCCGGCAAAAGCTGAGACAAATCAATCCTAAACTAGCTCCTATTGTAAAACAGGAATTAGAAAAAATGTTGGCAGCAGGCATTATAGCACCCACTCGACATACTTCATGGTGCTCCAACTTGGTGGTAGTCAGAAAGAAGAATGGCAGCTTAAGAATATGTATAGACTTTAGAAATCTGAACATAGCATGCCAAAAAGACAATTACCCCCTTCCAAACATGGAGACCCTTCTCCAACGGGTCATCGGGTCAAGCATGATGTCAATGCTGGATGGATTCTCAGGATACAATCAGGTAGTCATCAAGGAAGAAGATAGACACAAAACCGCTTTTACAACCCCTTGGGGAGCTTTCGAATATCTAAGAATGCCTTTTGGCCTTACAAATGCTGGGGCTACTTTCTAAAGGGCCATGGATTATGCCTTCAAGGAATTGGTGGGAAAAATCATTGAAATCTACCAAGATGACTTGACTGTATTTTCAAAAGAAAGATCTAGCCATGTTGGTCACCTTAGGAAAGTTTTTGAAAGATGCAGAGAGTATGGGATTTCTTTAAATCCGGTGAAGTCGGTCTTTGGTATCGAGGAAGGCAAACTTTTGGGTCACATTGTTAACAAAGACGGGGTCAAGGTTGACCCCGAAAGAGTAGAGGCTATCCAGAAAATTCCCCTTCGTAGAAATGTCAAAGGTCTCCAATCTTTTAATGGTCATATCAACTTCATAAGAAGATTCATACCAAATTTAGTCGAGCTAGTAAAACCCATGCAACGGTTGTTAAAAAAGGATGCTAAATTTGTCTGGGATGATGAAGGAAAGGAAAGCCTTTGCAACCATCAAAGATGCTATTTCTAGATCACCTGTGTTAGTCAGCCCTGACTACACTAAAGAATTCATGATATTCTCATTTGCCTCTGAAGACACAATTGCTGGTGTGTTGCTCCAGAAGAACTTCGAAGGGTTCGAGCAACCAATTGCCTTCATGAGTAGAGCCCTCCAAAATTCAAAATTAAAATATACTATCATGGAGAAACAAGCCTATGCCTTGGTAAAATCTTTAAAACACTTCAGGACATACATCGGTTATTCAAGAGTTATAGGGTATGTTCCCCATGCTGCAATAAAAGACATCCTATCCCAACAGGATTGCTTAGGAACAAGAGGCACATGGGTATCAAAAATCCAAGAGTATGATTTGGAGATTCGACCCACTAAACTAATAAAGGGTCAGGGCCTAGTAAAAATGCTAACTTAGAAAAATGAAGAAGCCATTGACATGAGTTGTGCAAACCTTTCATCCGATCCTCGCATGACACCAGCTTTACAAGACCTAGACAATCATTGGTACTCCGATATCATTTACTTCCTGTTGCATTTAGATGTCCCAGATCATCTCAAGGGACATAAAAGAAGAGCTCTTAGGTTAAAAACTGCCAGGTATTGCCTCACTCAGGAGGGTTTGGGTTGGAGAAACCCTGATGGTGTGATACTTAGATGTGTGCACGAGTAGGATTCCAAAAAGATCTTGACTGAGTTCCACTCAGGATTTTGTGGGGGCCACTATGCAGCAAACACAACTGCTCACAAAATTCTGAGAGCAGGTTATTATTGGCCAACTATTTTCACTAATGTTTACAAACATGTCAAATATTGCCAAGAATGTCAACTTTTCACGGGAAAGCCTAAATTGGCTGCTTTACCTCTCGCACCAGTAGTTGTCATTGCCCCCTTTCAACAGTGGGGTCTTGATTTTATTGGCAAGTTCCAGGATAACTCTAGCAATGGATTTTGCTGGATCCTTATTGCAACTGATTACTTCACTAAGTGGGTAGAAGCTATACCCACCAAAACAACCACTGAAAAGGTTATCATGGATTTCATTGAAGACAGGATCATCACCCGATTTGGCACTCCCTTGAAAATAACAACCGACAATGCCAAGGCTTTCAGTTCGGCATAAATGAATGATTTTTGTTTCAAGTATGGTATTTTTCTATCACACTCTTCTGATTATTATCCTCGGGGTGATGGACTTGCAGAGTCCTTTAACAAAAATTTGATGACCATCCTTAAGAAAACTGTGGGAGATAACAAGAGATCTTGGGATAGCAAAATCAAGTATGCCTTGTGGGCAGATAGGATCACCAAGAAGAATTCGACTGGGAAATCTCCTTTTGAACTTGTTTATGGCATCACGGCAGCATTACCTTTAAACATGAAAATACCCATTTATAAAATGTTGACTGATTATGGTACCGAAAAACTGGAGTTAGATGACAGGGCAAACCAAATCATTGAACTTGATGAAAGCAGAAGGACATCATTGGACAAAATGTTAAGACATCAAGAAAGCATGAAGACCACTTTTGACAAGTGAGTCCTCAGAAGCAGGAACTGTTGCATAAGACCAATCCAACTGCATAGAGCCACATAAGGTTGCACCCCACTTTCTAGAGAGTAGCATGCCCCACCTATCTGGTACATCTATGACAAGGATATCCATGGTAATATGGATGTCCGAGTATTTGGCCAATCTAACAGGAACATTCTCTATCATCCTTTCAACCTTAACGGGTCTAGAATCCATGGCACACACATTTTGGTAGGGCCTAGTGGTTCTTAAGTTAAGCTGTTGCATAACCCTTTTGGTCATCAAGCTTGCACCGGATCCTGAATCTAGCATACAATTGTGTAGAAGAAGGTCACCTATCATCAATGATATGTAGAAAGGGGGGTGAGCTTCTCTTCTTGTATCCCTAGTATGCAGGATTATAGGAGGGTCCTCATAAGTTGAGTCACAGCTGGTTGAAGGTTCTTCCACATTGTCCGAAAAAGTGACCTTCTTAGGGGTCTGAGGGGTGAGAGGAGTGGGTGGACTAGGATTGGTAGTACATGCAGGAATAGGTGCTTCCAATGTTTTCAATAACTTTTCCTTTTGACCAGGAATCTTATAGAGTTCATTTATGGGTATAGGTACCTTAGTAGTATTGAACCAATTATTCCAATCAAAATTTAATTTACTAGAGTCAGTTGAATCATTTGGAATAATTACCTTTGGAGGTCGTATGGCAGGTGCAGGATTTGATCTTCTTTGGTATCCAACTCCTTTAAATCTCTGCATGTTGTGGAGTTGTTCACTAGATGGTCTTTCTCCATAGTTCTTAGTCATATTGTCTGGCTCATTCTCAACATGTTTCCAGTTTTCTCTGGGAATGTTGCGGATATCTCCTACGGCATTTATGTATTCAGGCTCGCTTGATGTTGGATTACTTGTACCCTCCCCTTCAGGATAACCATGCTCTTGTACATAGTTTGCAAAATAGCAAGCGAATTCCTCATGGAAATCTTTGCAAGCTCTGCCAAATGGGATGTACACCTCATTTGTGTTGGAGGCCTCTTTTCATTTTCGGGAGCTTTCTTCTGCCAGTTATTTTTGGGAGGGTAATTTCTCTGAATTGGTTGAGTCTGTTGAATTTGCTGAACTCGTTGGACATGTGCTCTTTCCATGTTTATGATTTTGTTTTGTACTTCCTTCATTTGGACTACATGTTTCTGTTCAGCTCTTTCCATCCTCTCACACATATCCATCATCTTTTTCTCGTATGAATCTTTCAAAGCAGCTAGAGGATCTTTATCTTTAGGCTCGGTTGTTTTTAAAGGAGTTTGAGCTCTTGAATAACTAGACAAATTTGATTTTCCAGAGGACTGCATGTTTTTATCGATCTTAGTTGCCATTGTCTGTGCTTCTAACAAAGTAGCGGGCTCTTTATCCCTAAGTTCATATTGCATCTCTCCACTTAAAGCTTCAATGTAGAAAACCAGTATAGTATGTGGAGTTGGCTTGTAATCTGTAGGGATTGCATTGTATAAGTCGGTAAACTTCTTGTTGAACTCTTCCATGATTTCTATATCACTTCTTTTGATGTTTGTGAGAGCAGCAAGTTGATGACGGGGCTCTTTTTTCTCACCATACTTGTTGGTGAAAGCAGTTGAAAACTCAGTCAAGGTTGCAAAGGAATTGGCTGGCAAGCCGATGAACCAGTCACCAGCATCCCCATCTAAGGATAAGGCAAACAACTTCATGTACACATCCTCATGCTTGTGAGCAGCATCCCTGACATATCCACTATTTATTTTTGAGAAAGCCTTGAGGTGATATGCAGCAGTAACAGCATCAGTGCCGGTAAAGATGGGAAGTTTGTCGATGGCCTTGTCTGGAATGTCATGTGGTTGACCTGCTATCTGAGTAATGTTGAGGGGAGAAAAGAAATCACCCATTGTATCGGAAAAACAATTATTACTGTTTTCAGAATTTTCTAAGTTATTTTCTTGAAAAAGATTACGGATGTCAGAAATAGACTGAGACCTAAGTTCTTCAAGGATTTTACGAGAAGCAAGCTTGTTCAGTGTTCTCCTATAAACCTTTTCAGGTTCTGGGATAAAACTAAGCAAGCCTTCAGAGTTTCTTCTAGTCGAATACCTTGAGGTGTTAACTGACAATGGAGTCGCCAGGTGGATTTAAGTCTAATTTCTGAGAGTGATTAAACTAAAAATCTACCAAAAAGGAAAAAAGGGTAGTGGAGTCGCCAGATAGATTGAGAATCTATCAAAAAAAAAAGGTAAAACAAACTAGAAAAAACTAAGGTCGTCCAGGAACAAAAAGATTTGTCCCCGGCAGCGGTGCCAAAGATGTTGTCCGCCAAACTGCACACCAGCAGCAGAAATCTTTCGAAAGTTGTCTCCCTCACTGGAAAGTGGGGAGAGGTGTGGCCTTGGGGGCAAGCAATGAGCCAGGTACTGTCACCTGAATCCCAGCTCCTCCGTTTAGGCTAACTCCTAATGAAGCCAAGGGGGGTAGTCCCTACAAAGAGTTGTCTAAGGCTCTTGAGTTTTATATGTTTTTTGATGTTTCGATTGGTTGAGAGCTGATTTAGATTGGAATTCGGTTTGTGTTAGGTGACCATTGGCTTCCATCATGCCAATTCGACTTAGGTTTCTAGCTGATAGCCTTTGCTATATAATGAGGGTCCTTTTTCCTCATTCACACATGGATCTTTATGCATCGAAACTCTGAGCAATTGTATTTGAAATTATATTTAATAAAGTTGTGACTTTGGAGGTCAAATTCTTGGGGGCTCTTGGTGGCCATGCTTCATCGCACTCTTGAGGTGATATTGTGTCATTTTTTCATATGTTTATGATTATTTAGTTTTGATCTATATGCTTAGAAGGCTAACAATCTAGCACATGCATGTATATCTTCTCTATTCGCTTAAATCATATGTTATTTGCAGGTATTGCTAATGGTTTTGTGAGCTTTTGCAGGTTCTCCTTCACCCCAATTTTTGGCCAAAGATCTCTCTACTTGTTGAGCACTAGCAAAAAGGGAGTCTCTTGCTTCACCATCAACTACTTTCAAAAAACAAACTTCCTGGTTCTAAGCTTATATCTTCAAGCCCATATTCACTAGATTAGCTTTCTCACCTATTTGTTTTGTCCATCCTCATCCTCTACAAACCATTATCCATCTTCTTGCCCTAGTTTTCCTCTTCCTTGCGTTTGGCTTGCTCTCGTCCCTTTCCTCCCTCATAGCTCTCGTCCATTTAGCCTTCTCTAGCCCTCGTCCATCCCTTCCTTCCCTCCTAACTCTCGTCCATCCCTTCCTCCTCTCGTCCCATCCATTCCTTCCTCCTATCGTCCCATTCTCCCTTCCTCCTCTCGTCATTCCTCTTCCCTCCTCTCGTCCACCTACACAAAAGACATAAAACATAAAACAAGTTTAAAGTTTGGTTAGTGTAGATTCATTTCATAAGTATAGATCTTGTCTTTTTGCAATAGATTAGATCTTTAACAATTTTACTTAGTATTTTCTAGCTTATGCTTTGAAAAGTAGCATTAGGGCCTTAGATCTCATGTCATAGATTTCAAAAGTTTGCATTGAAAAAATTATTTTTGCATATAGGTTAGATCCTAGTTCTTGCATTTGTTTTATTTAAAAGTTGGATTTTGACTAATATCTAATGGGTACATTGTTGAAGTGAGTTTGAGCTTGTGTAGATCTTTTTTGAAGGAGGATAAAAGCTTGATAAGAACAATACTCAAAAGAAAGAGCAAAGTGCATCTAAGGAAAAGACTTGAACCACAATAACAAATCTTGTATACTATCCTTTTTGTAATTAGCCATTAAGGGCTCATAAAGTGTTGTTTTTGTTAAGTAGTTCTTTTTTTTCTCAAAAGACCTTTCAAGGGCTTCATCCCCAAAGGCACTTGTAACCGTTTAACAAAATTTTCAAGTGGAGGAGGCTCCACTTTTTTGTCTTCTTCCCCATTTGGGGAAGAGTGTTGGGTTTGTTTGGTTTGCTTAGCTTAGATCTTTACAATTCTTGTCTTAGAATAATTTGTTTTTAATTTGTCACTTCTCTTCCAAGCCTTGACCAGAGAAGAGCTAACTTTGGGATTGCATCCCAAAGGCCACATAACTTTGTGGTAGCTTCTCGTTCCCCCATCAGCTTCTTGTGGACATCCAGCTAGCTGAAAGGTTTCCAAGACTGGTGGCTTCTAGTAATTGACCTTGTTTGGAGGTTGATCCCACCTGTAGTGTAAATTTTTGCTTGGTAGAACACTAGATATTTTCGTTATCTCATTTTATTTTGCAAGTAGTATGTTAGCAGTATTTCCATTGATTTGAGCTATCACATGTTTTGAGTTTCACAAAGTTTCAATATCTTGTATCACAATTGCTTCTTACTTCTTAAAATGAACAAAGCCTCTTGAACTTGGCCAAATCCAAGTCAAGAGCACTCTCTATCGGAGAGCATTCTTAGAATTTGCATCTTTCTTGCATTAGGCATTTTAATTTAGCATGTCTCTTGAACTACGGTCATAAGATCAAGTCAAGAGCGCTCTCTGTCGGAGAGTTGAACAAGTGCTCTAATAATAAAAACTTTTCAACCCATACTTCCCTTTTAATTAATTTATATTGGTTTTTTCCTACACCCGTATGCTCTGCCAACCGGAAACTGTTGGGCTAGTACTCAGAAAGGTGCAGGACTTGTTAATTTCGCAAGTGATAATATTAATTAAAAATTTACCCCAAAACCCTAACCAAGACAAAATCACTGAGTTCTTCCTGAAAGAGGTGGTGCCGGGAATCCACTGTCAGACTCGAGGGCGGTCAAGCCGTAAGCACACTTGCCCTCTTTGCAATCTGGGTGCTCCTGACCTATCACCTAATAGGTTGCCAGTGTTTTTCTTGGTTAAGGTTCCACTCCTTTTTATACCTTTGTTCTTAGCCTTAATAATCAAGACCACTAAAATCTTTAATTTACCAAGATAAGCTGCAAAACGATCTCAAGAACCTCTTTTTCTCGAACACTTGTATCAAACAACTCAGTCTCTCAGGTATTATTTGACTCCATAAGGCACTGGTCCTTTATCATATACTTTATTTGCTTAATATCAATCTGGAGTACTTGCTTTAATTTTCATAAAGAGTGATTTGTTTCTGATTCAGTGTATCTTTCATTTTCTCTTGCAACGTGGATTGCGTTATCTTGGTTTCATTTAAAGCTTTTTTGTGTCTCTCATCTTCAAAACTCCTAAACAACACCCATCCGCATCACAACATAAAAAAACATATAAAACACAAGAGCCTTAGACAACTCTTTGTAGGGACTACCCCCCTTGGCTTCGTTAGGAGTTAGCCTAAACGGAGGAGCTGGGATTCAGGTAACAGTACCTGGCTCATTGCTTGCCCCCAAGGCCACACCTCTCCCCACTTTCCAGTGAGGGAGACAGCTTTCGAAAGATTTCTGCTGCTGGTGTGCAGTTTGGCGGACAACAGTGCCCAAACTTGTGGCAAGCAAAGAATTTAACTTTGCTCATTTTCTTCTTCTGTTCACCTTTCGAGCTAGACCCACCATCAAGGCCTTTCTTGGTATTTTTCTTGCTCTTCCCTGTGAGAGCAACATTTTCCTCATCACCCCCATGTTGTTGACATGTGTGGCTGGAGCCAATTCTCAACTCCTCCTGTATGGAATTGTCCCAGAGTCTAGTCCATGTACCCAGAGTCTAGTCCATGTAGGGCATGTTCTCCCTGGCAATGTTCACACGCACAAAGTCCTGCCATGGTTTTGAGAAAGCATTCAACGTAGTCCTAACCAACTCTACATCCTCGACCTTTACTCCAACAGCACCCAACTCATCATGAACCTGTGAGGTCCTAGTAAGGTATGATGTGACATTGTCAATCTTGGTCATCTTAGTATTTCTCAATTTTCCCCTCAAAACCGGTTTCCTATTTTGATTGTCGCTTTGGTACAGTTTTGTCAAAGCTGCCCACATGTCAAAGGCATTCTTTTTACCGGCCACATGAAGTATAATATGGCCTTTCACTGCATCAAGAATGATTCACTTTGCCTTAACATTCTTTTTGTTATATTCAGCCAAAGGATCAAGGTCAGTAGGAATCATGACATTTTTCCCAACTATTTCCCATAGCTCAAATTCCTCCAACAGCGAAGTGATCCTCTTCTTCCATGGAATGAAATTAGATGCACCCTCCAACCTATCCTCAACCGCAAGCCAAAAGTCAAAGACATACTTCGTTGACCAACCAACAACTCAATCCCACTACAGTAGGTGAAATAAATCAGCAATACTCTTGCTTCCCCCTGTGTCAAATGCTGGTTTTCTCTGTTCAAAGCTTTGATACCATGTTTGTTTTTGCTCAAATTTCAACTTGGTTTCAATTCTCCACTTGTTATTCATCAAATAAATGCCCAGAATTCATTTGCATTCAAATCTGAAATTAGTACACTAAAACACATGAAATTTCCTCACCTACTTGCAGCAAAATAGAACAGCCAAACACATAAATTTGACACAGAGACATTTGGGTAAATTACCCCTAGAAAAACAATGGAGAGAAAACCAGTTTAAGAGAGATTTTATTAATGAGCTTACAGAAAATTTCTGAGTTTGATGGCAACAAAAACCTGCATTAAATGCACCTGTATGGTCTGCAATAAATGCATCAAACCTCGATTTGTGTGCCCAGTCAACTATATGGCCTCCTCGATTTTTGTGCATAGCAACAGGTACGGCCTGTACAGCCTCAAAAATCGTGCCCAAATTTCTGTTCTACTGTCCCTGGGATTCATGCCAGAAATCTGCTGTACAACTCCTCGAAATTCATGCTCTCTGTCTCCTATTGTACAATCCTTGAATTTCATGCCACCTACTCATTTTTATATTACACCACTGTACTGTTTGGCCACCACCTTTTCTAATACAAAATACAGCCATTATTGTGGGAAAAAAAGTAGACCATATTTAGATATTATTGGTGAAACCGCAGAATTCAAATCTGCTCTTTTATTGCAAACACTTGATTAAAGTTGCTATAATGATATAGAATAATACTTTGTTTCATAATCCGGTGTACCATCTGTAATCATTGCTAAATTGCACTCTTCATAATACAAAGACATTTAGCCAATACTACAGCTTTGCAATCTACTCCTTCCAATTATGTGATCAGAATATCCCTTATGGTCTACAATAATAGTTTGTCTCATGATATGGTGTGCCATGATGCCATCTGCAATCATTTCTAAATTGCACCCTTCATAAAACCAAGACATTTGGTGAATACTAGGGCATTAAATTCTATTCTTTATTTCAATTATGTGATCAGAATATCTCTTATGATCTATGATATTATGCTCTGTAACCCTCTGTGCTATACATGATCATTGCTTAATCACACTTTATCAAACACCAACTTAACTTGTTCATTTTTTTCTGTCTTTTCACCCCGCAAATTTTTTATCATTCTTACAAAAGAACAAAAAAATTTAATGCCTAGGCTTAAAAACCATGCCACAAATATTAGAAAAGCATCTAGACATAAGTTCTAAGTTTCTAACATATCAGACATTATATCATAAGGCAATGCTTTTACAAAATCACTAAGAAATTTAGAGAGTAAAAATGCTAAAAGCAATCAAAAAATCTAAACCTGGCTCCAGATGCAATAACTGCTTTATGCACTTTCATCCCATAGTAACCTTTGCCTCCAAAAGCAGGTAGAAGAGATGGATGAATGTTCAAAATTGATCTTGGGAATGCTTGAACAAGTTCAATGGGTATCAGTTTCAGGTAACCAGCTAATAGAAGAAAGTTGATCTCAAAGTGCCTACAAAGAAGTTAAGCAAGTCAGCATTTTGAACAGAAATTTTGAGAATATATTACTCTGCAGAAAATTAAGTAAACTAGATGAGCAATTTCAAAAGGAACATGTTTCTAAGAATAACAAAATATTTATACCTTTAAAAAGGAATGTTAAAATGTAATGTTCCCCACTTCTTTATATTTTAAAAATGGGTCACTTTTCTTACGTGGAAAAAAAAAGACAAAGGGAATTGAACTTGCATCTTGTCCCCCAAAATGCTTTACCAATCCTTGTAGGGTATCAATTGTAAGTATATGCAAAGGAAAAAGCCTTCATCCTCTTTGTAACCTTTCTTGATCCAAAAAGACAAATTCAACTCACATGCTTTGACCCTCCCACCTCTCTCCTAATAATCAATGATTTAACCAATTGAGATACAAATATAGTAATGTGCAATAAGGCCCAACAAATATTATTTAACCAACATCATATGCCAGTCATCCACAAGATATACAATACACAACTCATGGGAAGTTATCTCATGACCATTGCTTTCCACATCAAAAAAGTTCATCAATGTTCCATAAGCCACCGATATTAGAGAATGTTGAACCTATTTGTATTTGAAAAGTCAATATTTCATCACTAAATATATAAAGGTGGGGTTACAGACCCATTTTATGCAACCACACTCCAAGACACGGGGGAGAAGAAATTACCATGCATTTAAAATTGGTTTCAATTTGCCAACCATTGACCACAACAATTTACTTCGTCAAAATGATGTAAAAATTCACACTGATCATGACAGACCTCAGCAAATGGGTCAAATGGGGAAGGAGTTTGAAGATGCCTGGTCCCAGTCTGCCAGAAAAAAAACAAAGATCTCAATGCTTACAGAAGAGGACCACTGATCTGGAGGACAGCCAATGCAAATGACAAAGATCTGCTGAAGTGTGTTTGCTCAAGACTACGGCAAGGGTTTCCAAGTGGTAGTGTAGATCAAAAACAACAAAAGGGAGCAACAAGCTGCTGAATTTTTTCACAAGGAAATAAGGGCCACGAAGGCCAGGAGCAGGATGCTGTGATCCGAAGAGTAGAAATGAGCCTCCTAATCATACAACGCTGTAGAGGAAAACCATGGCTAGAATGCAATTTCTGTCAGATTGTCTGCAAGCCTGTGCTACCTTCTCTTCTCAGATAGAGCATCCACAATCATTAGAAGCTGATTGCATACTCAGACACTTTTTAACCTGCAAACCTTCACTCAACCTGACATGAATCTGCTATTTTATAATCCTGCCCTTGCATTCTCAGCAGATCTGACACTTCTGCAGATTTCTTCATGGTCTTCTCATGCTCCACACCATTCATACATTCCATGTCACGTACCAATTTTCCCATGGAATAAATAAAAGAAAAGTCCTTGAAACTAAGAATAATATGTAAAAAGTAAAAGTACTATAAGTAAAAAGAAATCAAAACAATAAATAAAAAGTAAAAAGTAATAAAATAATATGTAAAAAGGTAAAAAGTAATTGTGTAATAATGAAAAGTTATGATGTAAAAGTAAAGGGTTGTTACTTTTCGGTATTGGACCCTTACATACTATTTAAAATGAATTATTTGGTTGGAGAGGTACATTGGAGGAAGTTTGCCACAAGGAAGAGAGTGGGGTTATGGGATGGGCCATATACGTGAGGGTAATTATAACACCCCTCCACGTGAGGGTAATTGTAACACCCCTCCGTCACATATTGCATTAGTGCTAGGGGGCATACCTGGGTTATAGTGTAGAGATGGGACACACTCGTGATGGCCACACGAGTGGGTCCTATCCATGCACAATAGTATTAGATTATGTAGGTCTATATTAATAGTATTATAAGGACATGGGTTGCATAACAAACTATATATATAACTTATCAAATTAAAAAAATTAATCATGGCTTATATTAAGAGGGGGTTATAAAGGATAATAATAAAATAAGTAATTAAGATATATTTTCTCTATTAATTAGACTTTTGCATGGTAATATTGCATGTGGACATGTGTCCAAATTATGGGAGCTTGGAAATGATTAAAAGAGAGTAAGGAGAAGGGGCTTCTTCTTCCTTCCTCCTCTTGGGAAGTTGGGCGGGTTATGAAGGAGATGGTGGTTTGGAGGTTGAGGGTAGAGAAGGATTCATATTATGATGTTTGGCTGGTTTGGTATTACTGAGTGAGGGCTGGGGGGCTCTCAGTCTATGACTGAGGGGTTGGTTGGGAGAAGAGCGGTCTCCCAATTGTGGTTTCCATGTTGTTACCCATGGTGGTCTGCTCCTTCTACTTTGGTCAGCCGATCATCGATGAAACTGTATGTACTTCTCATGTGCAACTGTAAGTCTTTCTCACCAGTTCAGGTATGTACTCACTAGTTCGCTTCTCATCATTTATTAAATTGGACTATCAAAAGATGTAGAAATTTTGGGTCTCTTGTAATTATGTTGGTGAATATTCAGTCTGAAAATTAGTTCTTGTAGTTATTATATCCGTTATGGCTATCAAATTCAATGTTACTGCTGCCTATTTAAGTAAATTCTACTTAAGAAAGATGTATAGCACTCTCAAAGAATGTTATACTCCGTATATAGGAATTAGGGTGTTACAGTTATTTTTCCATGCCGAGAACATGTGGGGTTTGCCACGTACATGAGGTCAGGGTGAGCTCAAGACCTTACATGCTGTGGGGAGTGTTACCAATCGAACTGGCAGGGATTGATTTGGCAAGCATAGGAGAGGGAGGCTAGACCCAATGCCACCTCGGTGTAGTTCCTCTAACTTCTTTGGGAGTTGTCCACCCAGGGGAGGGCCCTTCAATGTTACCTGCAAATAACCCTAGCACAAAACAAAACCTCTCTATGCCTCTAAGCTTTAGATCAGTGCCTTGGTAAGGAGTCAAAGTATATTAAAGGCATGCAAGTATCTAACTCTATCGTGCAGGATATGTAACTTGAATTATGATATAGATTATTCATTCATTTATCAACTCAAGTAAAAGTATGTAAATACCATCAATGTAAGACCAAAGATATGGAATCACGGCATAAACCTTTGCATCCAAATTATTGTCCTAAAGTGTCAGAACTGTGAAATTGAAGCAGATTTTAGTAGCGTAGATCACTGTAGGTTAGTTTAATCAATGATCCTAACATGGTCATCTAAAAAAAGAACGTATAGACATCACTGTAATAATCAGAGTCAATGCCCTTTTGCTAGTGACTTTGCAACATCAGAATGTATCTCATTTGAAAAGAAATGAACACTGTAACTCAGTCTTTGTCAATTATATCAGTCAAAACATAAGTAATATATTGCAGCTGAAATGTACTTCAAAGCCCAAAATGATAAGCATCAACATGAGACATTTACCATCAATAAGTGTCAGTAAGAAATAATAAGTATCAGCATCATTATTAAATTATAACATCATCGATTGTCTGTGGTAAACAATAGTATATATCAGCTGTAAAAAACAGTCGGTAGCAGCAGTCGTAACAGCGAGAGGCCAGCCCTAAATGGGGCTTGTAATACCTTCAGATAAGTTCACCACGGTGAAGGGGAAAAACAACACAGCTAGGCCGAGTTTAATTGACCAGTCAAACTCGGAAAACACTGTTGCCCTAGCCAGTCAAACAGTCAACAGGACTTTTTTGGCAATTTTGTAATTTCTAGGCCACTAAATGTGATGCTCTTAGTGATTCATGGGTAATTCATCTAGGGCGAATTTGCTTGTGGGATTAGATTTCAAATATTCTCAATATTTTTTGGGGTTTCAAATTTTTGCAGATTTTTAGGGCTTTTAGGGTTTTCTGATTTTAGGGTTTTTATCCATTAAATAAGGACGCCCTTCAAGATCTGTGGATAAATCCACTAGGGAGAAATTGGTTGTGGAACCAGTTTTTCAAAATTCTAAATATTTTTAGGGTTCGGATTTTTTTGAATTTTTAGCGCTTTTTGGTATATCTGATTTTTAGGGTTTTTATGGATAAAAATGCAGCTAACTAGCATGAAAATGCAGCCTAACTATAATATATTAAATGCTGAAATTATGAGTAAAAAGGTTGACAAGAGAAGGGGATTATGATGGCATCTCAATCCTTGGGGCTTTGAGAGATCATGGCAAGTGTCCCTATCTTGAAATGTCCCTCTAGTATTTGCAAGCTAGGGCATCACCTAGCAACCTCTAGGGTTCGGTAGGTGATCCTAGCCAAGGAAAATGATCGCATGGATCTCTGTACTCTTGTAGACTGCTGCCTACTCTTGTATCCTCCTAAGCCATCGCGTATCCTGTACGTGCTACTATAGCCAATACTACACTGATATCAATGAAGCATGTGATCCAATGTGCCTCTATATCCTCCATATATCTGTCCATCCAACCTCTGTATGCATATACTTTCCTGTTGGTTGATCCATAGGGAACGTGCTCAACTATCGCTGCCATGGCTAGACCTCTCTCTAACAGAGATGGCTCATGATCCCTTGCCTAATCCAAACCCTCTGCGCCAGATCTCTTCTCAGTCACCTGCAACTGTGAGTGCTCCTCATGCAGAATCATCTCCATATGCTCTCCCTTCAAACCATGGGTGCCACTCATGCCCTCATGTTTTACAATTGTCCTGTATCTTGTGTGTGTTGCGGTATACTCATGTGCACTCACTCTACTAATGTCACCTGAACCTAGATCCCACACATCTATACTATACTGGAGTGTGTCTCCTGTCAACACATCTACAACTGCAACCGAAACCATTAATGACCCCTCCACAATAAGTGACCCATAACCTCCATACTGCCCCGTAAGTATAGAGTCAACCATCTCCAACTCATGTCTCTCCTCATGGATCTTGCCTGTCATGAATGTCTCAACTCTTGTTGTAGGTGATGAAGAGTGTACCAACTCCCACTTGTCACATAGCCTGTCAACATGCATATTGGATTCCTGAAGAACCACCTAAGTGTTGTTCAAGGAATCTCTAGTAACCATAGGCTCATAGGTGAGCTCCTCTTCCTCTTCAACGTCTTGTACATCCAAATCACTCCATATCGTATCCATGTCACAGCTAGGTGCTAACACCCCCTGATCCTCACAGGCACCACTTCTAAGGTGAGATGATGAATCCTCAACGTTGGATGATCGGATAACTGCATCATATGTACTATCCTCCTCATGTATTGTCGACTCCATATCAAGTTCACCATCAACCTGTATATCATGCTCATCTTTCTCTGCTCCACCAACTATGCTTTTAAGGAGATCCACGTCCAAATCCTTGGGTCGGCTCCCAATTTGGATGGAGTAATAGTCTTCGAAGGACAATGTTGCACATACCTCATTCCCCAAGGTTAGATATTTTTGATATCGAGGCAAGTGTCTAAGTGCTGCTAAGTTCCCAAAGTTTCCAGCCAAGATCCTTCTCAATGTCTTCATGATCTCATAGGATGGCAAGAAACGTGTGCTTTCAAGCATGCACTTCACCAAAATTGGTATGTACTGTCATCCATTGACATTTCTCTGTATTCATCTATTTGTTTAAAACTGCATGCTCCCACAGTTGGCGAGGAACATGCTCCGATACCACTGTAATATCCCAAACTGATATTTTTTTCTTTTTATGAAGTTCAATTGCTTGCTAGTAGTCTTTATGGCTCAGTATATGAAGGGAGTATGAATGCATGTACTGATCTAAGCATGCATGCACTTGCATGCAGATGTATTACCCAATTAATCAGAAATGCTATAAAATAGGGATAGAAGTTATGCATGTACATACCATCAGATAGATGGGTCGATATACGTCAATATAAGATCAGCATGCAGAGTATGTGCCGGTGATCAAGCGAGATAAAGCTGACTCTTCTTCCAGGAATGCGCCCTTGTAATAAATGTGCCCTCCTTAGCTCACTGAGTGAGTGATGGATGATCCAGATAGGTGATGTAGCTTGTGAAAGTGGTGCACTAGGGTAATATCCCCTCTCTAATCACAATGGTGGTTGCATGCAAGCCATGCAACAAACCTAGGTCATAAGGCGTGAGGGTCCTCAGAGAAAGTCGCCCAAGTGGGAGAATGCGCCCTCTGAAAGCTTGAGATTATGATAACTTGCTCTACAGTCTGAATAGGAAGCCCTTCCTCCAGGAATATAATAGTAATGATGCTCTCAGAAGAATGGAGCTAGCATGCAGACGAAAGGATCCTTGTTTCTTAAGATATGAAGAAACCTCACTTGAACAATGCGCCCATGTAGAGATAGCGAACCTCCTTGATCTGCATCTCGCTTGGATCCTATAGAATACTGAAGATCGGTACCGAATGATAGTAGTAATGCTGAACCTGAATGATCCAGCCCAATTAGTGACTAGGGCAGATAGATTTCGCTGTCGAAATACACTAGATAGTTGAGTGTGTGCACTCAACCCAAAATAGCTCACTGAGCTCTCCAAATCGACTTCTCAAATCAATAATCATATAAGCAGGCTTACTCACTCACTTTACCTTTCTTTTATAACATTCACTTGCCTGACCTAACTTTTGACCTAATTTTTGCATGACTAGGTCGCTTTATCTTCTAATTTCCAATTGACTTGCATGCAGTGCTTCTGGAATGCATGGAGGCTCAATGAAGGAGTTTCAATGCATGCAACATGAAATATAGTTCGCATGTCATGCATACAGGTGGCCCCTAGTTCCTATGACCATGATTTATCTACTGATGATATAATAACCATGCTTAAGATCTTCTTATGGTGTAAATGGTATCAATCCTCAATCAATTCCACTATGTTAAAAAGGGAACATTACAATGGTGGAGATAATCATCACAGCGAAGGGGTAGTCAGCAAAGCCATTAAGCCAAATACTTCTGAGAGTGAAACCAAAGGGGCCATCCATGTCCAATCTAAGGGGTAAACAGCTCCCAAACCAAATATCCATACAATAAATCCCACTTTCGTCTGTACAATAAAAACATTTGAACCCTTGCTCTAGCCTCAGCCTTGTTGGAACACTAAAAATGCTTTGACACATAACAAGGAACAACCACGAAATTTTTCCTTTGTCTGAGTGAGCCAGAGTACCCTTCAAGAGGCCAACACACACAATTGTATCATATAAGTATTCGGTGCTTGCATTGTTCTTAAAATAAATATTGAGAATATAAATATTATTGGAATAGAACAAATAATAAGTGAATATGCATGTTTATATTTAGGAAAATATTATTTATCTCTTTTTCTTTGTATAGATGAATAAAAAGGTTATAATTATGAAATAAGTGAGAATTACTTAAATATGGAAAAGAGAGCCCGACATGGTATCAGAGCCAGGATTTCTTAATCTGAGTAAAAAAAACTAATTCCTAGGAGGCATTTGTCATATTTTCGTTAGATATGGTATCTTCATTAATGGTTTGGAGTTGTGATGGTATTGGCCCATGGTATTCCCTTCCAACCTATGGTATTTCACTAATAGATAGTATTTACTAGTTACTATTTACTACAAATAGGTTTTCTATGCCGACCTCCTTTTGTGCACATGGTTTTTCTTTCCAACACATGGTCTTGCAAATTGGTTGGTGGTTTTTATGCACACGTTTAAAAGTGTCGGAATAGAATTTTATTTGTGTTTGTGATGGATGTATTCCCTTAAATTTTGAGATGGTTAGTTATAAAATTCCTTTGTATTTACGATATCATTCTACATGATTCTCTAGAGATTTTGCAACCCGTCGAAATATTAGAATATTAAAATATGTAAAAATATAATAAATTATTTTACTCATCAAAATAAAGAAATATTGAAATATGTAGAAATATAATAAATGATTTTTGAAACTTTGTGCACATTAGAGTACTAAATTATATATATCCTAAGTTTTTCATGGTTATTTTGCTTTATAAGTATATTTATTCTTCTTAGTGATAACAAATTATGTCATTCATAATTTAGTTATTCATTTGTCTAGTTTTAAAATTTTGTTGTAAACTCAAAATTTGAGAGAAAATAAATTGTAACATGATATACAACCTGGTTCTGTCTTCTTAACTTATTCATACTAATGAATTTTGAACAATTATAGTTATATCGTTTAGTAAGCAACTATCAAACTTATTAGAATAACTTTGTGGGTAAAATTATAAATAGTAATGCATTCCAGTTCATAGAGCATATTTCAAGAACTAAGAAAATGCAAAGATTGTAAGACCTTATTTTCATTTGATAGGTTATATTCTTATAAATATATATATATATATATAAGAATATAACCTATCAAATGAAAATATATATATATATATTCTTTTAATTTGATAGGTTATATTCTTATCTATATATATATACTGTCTTGAGAATATACAACAAAAAGTGTAGATGTAACTCTAAGGATGAAGATTATATAAGTTGGAGTATTTATTATACCAATAGACACTCATATTATATTATTTTACTAGGTATTCATATAAGTATTTCATTTCACTTAGAGCCTATCTAGAAGATGTGTTATACTTAGATTATACCTAGATTTAAATTCTTCTCTAAAATTATAACACTCTCACAATGGAAAAGGTGAGAATGTTGAGAGCTATGTGAGGATTAGGTTGGTAAATTATGTCAAAGAGTTACCTAAAGGCATTGATAACCTATAAAGGTATTCTTGAGATTATGCAAACTGCGAGGGTTGATACATTAGATTTGGTTGTGCTAATATTACGAATTTACGATTGTGATGCAATGTTAAATATTATTGCAATATGAACCCATAATCCAAAACAAGTTGTACTATTTGACAACCACTCCTTGCTGGACTTGCCAATGGATAGCCTTGGTTGAGAAAACATTATAGCTGCACCACTACTCAATAGTCTGCCAGTTATATTGTGTCCGTGAACCTCCTTGCCATGACCAAGAAAGGATTCTCGAGGGAGCTTAATAGCATAAGAATTTTCCTTTGCCTAAGTTAGAGAGTGATTAGGAAAGGATCCTCGAGGGAGTATAATAGCAGAAGAGTTTGCCTTTGCTTCAGTCAGAGAATGGTTGAGAGGGATGTGAGGGACAATGGCTACAGATATTGGAGAAACAAGTCGTTGTTTCATGTTGGTTGATCTTTATAGTAATATGTTGTGGGTAATGGATTATGTGATGTAATGAATAACATTTAAAAGTGGACTACATTATGCAATGAATGACATTTAAAAATGGATTTCCTCTTAGTACTCAAGTTTTCCTAGTGTGTGATATAAACTACATCTAGTGCATACTGTGCAATAACTCTTAAAATGTTGTAGGCTATGATATGAAATTTTGTGAAATAAACACTTTCCGATCTTTTGAAGACGTATAAGTAACATATTCATTAAGAAAGATCTTATCAAAGTACTATGTGTAATTTGAAAGTTGGAGACATTCAACTTGTTAAAAAAACTAGTGACTAATACCACTTAGCATTTATTTTCGAATATACCATAACTTTTTTATCATTATGCTATCATTGGAATTTGTTGAAATATATGTTCATTTATTGATGCTGGTTGTTTTATGAACTTCATGAAGATTAGAAATATTATGTTGAGATTTTGAGAAGAAAATGTTTAAACTTTTTAGAAAAGTATTTATTATAAAAAAAAATTGTTCTCATACTGTATGCATATTAGGTTAAGGTTGATGAGGATATCAACAATTCAAGGAGGGGAGACTATATACCAATTTTCCCATGTAATAAATAAAAGAAGAGTCCTTGAAAATAAGAATATGTAAAAAAGTAAAAGTACTATAAGTAAAAAGTGATCAAAATAATAAATAAAAAGTAATAAGTAATAAGAATAATATGTAAAAATGTAAAAAGTAATTTTGTAATAATAAAAAGTTATGATGTAAAAGTAAAGGGATGTTACTTTTCGGTATTGGACCCTTGCATACTATTTAAAATGAATTATTTGGTTGGAGAGGTACATTGGAGGAAGTTTGCCACAAGAGAGTGGGGTTATAGGATAGGCCATGTACGTGAGGGGTATTTTTCCATGCTAGGCACATGTGGGGTTTGAGGTCAGGGTGAGCTCAAGACCTGACATGTCATGGGAAGCAACCACGAGATTTTGCCTCTGTCCGAGTGAGCCAGTGTACGTCGAGGAGAACAACACACAATTGTATCAGATAAGTATTCGGTGCCTGCATTGTTCTTAAAACAAATATCGAGAATATAAATATTATTGGAATAAAATAAATAATAAGCGAGTATGCATGTTTATATTCAAAAAATATTATTTCTCTCTTTTTCATTCTACAATGAATAAAAATGGTTATAATTATGAAATAAGTAAGAAATACTTAAATAGGGAAAACAGAGCCTGACATTAAGAAATACTTAAATAGGGAAAACAGAGCCTGACATTCCATGTAGAAAATCACCAGTTGTATCATTGCCACACGTAAATGAGCTGATATACCAATGTCCATAAGCTAACAGTTTTAAAAAACTCCATGAGACATATCTTTCACTGAAATATTAACAGATTAAAAATTCTCACCTGAAAACTGATTTCATGAATAATCTAGGGAAGCATCTCAGACAAATGTTCTGATTTCTCTGAATATCTCACTGAAATAAAATTTCTTCTCCAAAAGGCATAACTTTCAATTCAGAAGTGATCAACCAATATTTCTAATAGCACATCCATAGTGAACTAGGCTTCGTCCTCCATAACAAACTTTGCTTCAACATATAGTTCAAAACTTTAATCATAGACATGGCACACACCTCATAGATTTATTTTAATCACAACTTATAGATCCACATTCATTATGCACGCACATTGCACAGGGCAGGTATTGCCCAATCTAATATCATATTAGGATTATAATATAAACATTATGTTTCACAAAAAATAATCAAGATTAAACCCAAAACACAAGATATACATGGGTACCATTGTACCCTAATATTTCTGGGCGTATTAGTTAATTTCTCTACATGATAAGCAGACCTGTAGTCATAGACATCAAACCTACAGCTAGGAAACTGAAAACTTAGTATCTTCCTATCAGAATATCAGATCCACCTGTCCTAAAACTCTGTTTGGAAATTCAAGAGGACAGACACAGCATTCCATGAAGTAGATCAAAACAGCAAATAGATAAAGCTAAATCTGCATAAGACAGAATTCAGAAACTCGGGACAGCAAGCTAAATCTGCAGCAACCAATCACATATTTCTCTATGTCTTAAATACAAAATGATGTCAACTCACTGTCAGTACAAAGTCGCATTGACTTTCGGTGAAATGCAGGTGGCAGTAATTTCAAATCCAGAATAAAAGGGAGACAGGTTGGTTTACAATTGTCCATGTGAAAGCAGCAAAGAAGGGCACATGCATACATAGGTTGGGAAAAAGAAATGTCTTCCCTGGTTTGCTAGACTGGGAAGCCAAGACAGTAATACAAGTGTCCTAAACCTATCATGTCAAATTTCTTCTTAAGGCTTGATTTCACATGGGTTGGACATTTGGGGTCACTGCTAGTGAGTATAATGTCATCAACATAAAATAATAACAAGGATGAGAAGATGGTCACCTACTCGCTTGGTATAAACACTAGGGTCAAAGCAGCATCTAGAAAAGCCAAAGTCAAGCAGGAAACAGTCTATTTTTTCATACCAAGTTGCTTGAGGCCATAGAGGGATTCTTGAGGCGGCAAATAAGACTAGATTCACTCTAAGCATATCCAAGTGATTGTTCCATAATAATTTCTTCTTGCAAATCCCCATGCAAGAAGGTAGTTTAACATCCATTTGATAGACCTCCAATCGATATGAGGCATCATGCATCATAGGCGAATAGAATTCATTTTGGCAATGGGGGCTAACATTTCATTGTTCTCAATGCCTTCTACCTATGAAACCCTTTGGAAACTAACCAAGCTTTATGTCTATCAACACTGCCATTTGTTCCATACTTAGTCCTATACAGTGTATACCCAGTTGCAATTGACAAGTTTTATTCCTTTCAGAAGAGGGACTAGATCCCAAGTATCCTTCGCCATAAGGAACAAAATTCTTCATTCATTGCATCTCATTCTGGTTAGTGAGAAGCTTCTTTAAATGTTTTTGTATATGGAGTCTTTGGAACTTGATGTTAAAGTTAATGCAGTTGCGAGACCCATTCTCAGAGAGGATGGTACCCTAGCCACTTAACTAGGGTTCTTGGTCAGTTAACCAGGCAGAGTAAGTCCCTAGAAGGTACCCTAGGGCCCCCAGTAGTCTCATGGGGTTCTTGGTCTAGGACCAAGCAGGTTGATGCCATGGTAAAGTCCCTAGCATGTGGCTAAGGCCCCTATCTGTCTCTAGGGTATTCTGGTCTAGGACAAGACAGTTTCTTCGTCACGAGGACCAAGCAGATCCTGCAAGTTGAGACAGAGACATCCTAGTTTGGGACAAAGCAAATTCTTGGTCTAGGACCAAGCAGGTCCTGCAGGTGGTTGATCAACATTCAATCTAGGACTGAAGCTCAGCCTAGGGCTGAGGACCATTCTCCAGGAGAATGGAGGAGCTAGTCAGGGACAAGGGGGTTGATCAACATGATTTAGTCTAGGACTGAAACTCGGCCTAGGGCTGAGAGCCATTCTTTATGAATGGAGGATATTGGTCAGTTAACCAAGATGATGATGTGTGATGTCCACCTCTCCTAGGTCTTCGAGATGGTTAAGCTAGGTTGTCTTCTCAAGGGACTGGCCACCCCTTGATGGAGTCACTATCACTTGACCTCAGGAGCAGTCAAGAGGACCACAGGAGCACATTATCCAGTGTGGACCTTCCTTTTACAGTGATGATGAACTTTCAGTTAGTGTATGGAAAACTTGTACATTTGAAAGAGAGATGGATGGGTTATAACCCCCACCTTGTTTGTATACCCTTGGTCTACCACCCTTGTTGTTCTCGGTCTTGTGGTTCGAAGGTTTACCACCTTGTCTTATGATTAGAAGGGTCATGTACCATTCCTTGATTTATGGTTTGACATGTGCTGGTGTGGTCTTGTGTTGACCACTTGTTGGTCCTTGTACTAGCACCCTTCTTTTAATGTGGTTCCTAAGACCTTTTGCTATGAACCAAGCACCCACCACTAAAAGACACCTTAACTTTATTTTATATTATATAAGTGATGACCCTTATTAATGTATGGTGTCTTAACCTATTTATTGGAAACCCTAACTCAATAAAGAATTATAAAGGTGACCCTTTCTAAAAGCCTCTAAGAGGCTATAAATTCTAGTCTACCTCTTCATTTGTACACCACCATTACATCATATCACAGCTTTGATTTTTGGCAATGTTCTAAGGTTGACGTCAAGGGTTTAAGGGGACTATTATTGCTTCTAGGGCTTGTTCACTTGTTGAAGCTTACCTTAAAGTCTGATCTAGCCACCTGTAATTGTTTTGGTGAGGTAGGTCGCTTGCTTCGTGGGATAACTTGCTACCACATGGACTGTTTGAGGATAGGGTCGCTTGCTTTGTGGGCTAACTTGCTACCACGTGGACAGTTTGCGGATAGGGCCGCATGCCCTAGTAGACTGTTTTTGCTGCTCTATGTACTATTTTGAAGGTCGTCTACCTTAAGGTCTGAATCGTGGTCCTTGTGGGTTGATCTGAGAAGGCCGCAGCTGTTAGAAGGAGGCCACTCCCCCTAAGTCTACTTGTCACCTAAATCGTGGACTGTTTGATGCCTTGTGATCTGACTGCTGCCCCTTTTATGACTTGATCTGCCCATTTGTGGTATGTTTTAGGGGAGGCCGCAGCCTTTAAGGCTTCCTGCTGCTGCTCTTGTTGGAAGGGGCTGTGACCTATCTAAGTTTGTGTGGGGTTGACACTGCCCTAAATGAGGAGGTCGTTGTCCCTTATCTAATGATCTAGGGATGCTTGTTGATGTTTGTGGAGGCCGCTACCCCCTGTGGACTATTTGTGGGTTGATCTACTGTGATCTACTTATTTAGAGCTGCATTTTGGTCACCTATGGAATTCTCTAACTGTTTGGAATTTGTTTGGGTCAGATTACTAAGACTTGAGGTCTGTTTTTCTGTTGGGTAACTGCTTGGGCTACCACTATGATTTGATTGTTGGTGACCACCACTATTGTGTTAAAAGTTGCCTTTATGTCCTTATATATTTGACTGTCATGGTTATACAACAGCCTATTCCATCTTTCTCTCAGGTATGTACTAACCCTCAGGTAAGGGTCAAATTGTTCATATTGATTGACTTGCCTCTATGAGGCACAGTCTGTTCTAAAAGTTAGTTTTTTGAGTGTTACCGTTCAAACTAGCAAGCTAGGCTTGCAAGTGAAAGGCAATCACATAAGAAACTTGGACTACGGTCACCTTCATCCAATCTCCTGACTTCTTCGGGATCCAATGTTGTCCCAAGGGGAGAGCCCTTTAATGTACCTACCAAGTAGATGCCAAATTCCTTCCAAACACCTTAACACATAGATCAGTGCTTCTAATGGAGTCAAACACAGAGTAATAGAGAGAGTTAGGATGGTGATTGCATAGTAGTTTTGGCAGTTTTGCAAGTTTGTTTAGGGTTAAAAAAGATAGGTCGAGGATTTCATGCCTGAAATTTTAGGGCCGCGAGAATTTAGGGCCAAAATTTTGGGGTCGCGAGAATTTAGGGCCATGAAAATTTAGTGCCGAAATTTTGGGGCCACGAAAATTTATGGCCGCGAAAATTTAGGGCCGGGGTTTTAGAGACGAGATTTTAGGGCCACGAGAAATTAGGGCCGAAATTTTGGGGTCGCGAGAATTTAGGGCCGCCAAATTTTAGGGCCACGAGAATTTAGGGCCGAAATTTTGGGGTCGCGAGAATTTAGGCTCGCGAGAATTTAGGCTCGCGAGAATTTAGGGGCGAGATTTTAGGGCCAAAATTTTAGGGAAGCCAAAAAATGAAAAAATAAAATATTTTTAAGGTTTTTGTTATAAAATTGCAGACTTAATTATAACCATAATTCTACCATGAAAATGCAAAATTACAATGAAAATGTTGTTGAAATATTGTAACTTCGAAGAATATTCTATTTGTATTTTATTATTGTAATTTATTCGGAGATGTTTTATTCCTCTGTCGAGATGTCATTATTGTATTTGATCATGTAAAGTCAATGAGATAAATCCTCCCATGTAATTCGGGGCATTAGTTCCCCTAGACTCAGTTGTAATGGGGTGTTTAAGTCCCCTAGAAAAGTCGGCCTAGTTAGTAATTGGTCATTTAGTTAAGGGGCCAACCTAGCTGGGTAAAATATCAAGTGAGAGATAAAGTATAAATAGAGGTGTTGTGTCTCTCATTTGAACACACATTCACTTGTGTATTGCACATAGGAGAGAGAGAGATATCTGCAAAGGAGAAGGAGCCCTTGCTTTGGAGATTTTGTATTTGCACTTTTGATCATCTATATTGAGGAATTTTTGTTGGGTTTTCTACCCCATGAGGGTTTCCCAGGATAAATTTGTGTCTATCTTGTGATTGTGTTTCTTTCAGTGATCCTTATTATGCTCTTGTTGTGAATTTTATGCTAAACTTAACAAATGCAAGTTTAACCTAGTAATAATATTTACAAAAATTCAAATTAGGATTTGATGTAGAGAAAATGGACAAACTTAGGGTTTTAATGGATGTTATCCCAAACCCTAGCCTTAGAGGAAGGTGACAAGCCTTCCGCTTGGGGGTAATTCTCCTTGCTACTAGGTTAGGGGGTAATTCTCCTTGCTACTAGGGCAAAGTTGGAGCTCCAAGGCCAAACTTTGTAAAACCCTCCTCTTGGGAGCGTTTTTAGTATGCAATGAGGATACCATTTAGTCATTCAAGATGCAAAATTGACCTACCATTCATCAAGCAAACCTTAAAAATGTAAAAGACTTAATTCAGCATGAGTTATTCCAACTATTCTAGCATCCACAAAGCATTAGCAAGACAAAGAAAGCATCCAACTTCATCCAAGAACAAGAATAATCATCCCTCCAAGAGTTGCACATCACTTCATAAGTCCCTTCTAGGTTAAAAGAGTAGCATAATGAATTCTATCCCATAAGTTGTGTTTTAAAAATGAAGTGAGGAGAGTTTATTTATAGTCTCTCACACTCACTTTTACAAAATATCCAGGCCAACATGCCTTTAAAAATGTCAATTTGAAATTATAAAATGTCAACTTAAAATTATAACAAAAATAGTATAAAATAATCAAGTTAGTGGGTAACTTGGGGGATTTTCCCCAGAGTTTACCCAAAAATGACTAAAATAGCTAAAAATGAGCAAAACACTCTGAACTGAAGGCTAGAGTGGCGAGGGGAGGGTCGTCATGCCCCATCTAACCCCAACAGTAATGAAAATCCCTCAACGCCCCCCCCTAATCAAGCAATGCATCCTGGCATGGAGGATGATGTCATCATCAAAAGGAGCCCAAGGAGAGAAGGCATCGCTGAACTAGAGGACCAGGAGGATGTGGAAGGTGACCTTGAGGAGAGACATAAACCTCAATGCTGAAAGAAGTGCCACCGGAATGATAAAACAAGGTGGGAGTCATGTGACCCAATGACCCACCCCTGGAAGCCCCGGACACCAACCTCAAGGCTTCATTCCCTTTCATGAGGCAGTCAACAATGCCACTAAGCCATAGATATGTTATTGTTGTTATAACTTTGTTTAAATTGGTTATACTATTGCTCCTGGTTACATGTTACTGAAGGTTTCAACTTTAACACATGGACAAAGGTTTCAACTTTAACACATGGACCTCCTTGGGAGTGTTAAACTTGAAAGAGCTGAAAATTATGTTTTAAATTATCTTACCTTGTTACAGTTGTACTATTCTGCTTCCAGTACTAGTTTGTTAAATTTATTGTTTTCATTAAAGTATAAAAAATTTAATTTTCTACCTCATACCTAACTTAACCCTAAACTTAACATGGTATCAGAGCTTAGGATTTGTAGCTAACTCTGTTTTGCAGGCTAACAGAATCTACACAGATCCTAAGGTAAGGGTTTGTGCTTTAATCAACCTGATTGCAGGAGTTACTTGGCAAACTCATCAAGTTGACAGTAAGGGTTTGAAGATGGCTTCTACTTCAGTTAAGGCAGAAGATGGGCTTGAAGGAGCCTCAAAATTTAATGCATGGAAGGCTAGGGTTTTGAATATCCTAGAGGAGAGTGATCTGGATGATTTGGTTACTAGGGTTGTGGAAGAGCCCACAATAGCTCAAGGAAGAGCAACATTTAAGAAGAAGCAAGCCAAAGCAAAGAGAGTCATCTTTGACTCAGTTAAAGACAATCTAATGCATGTAATAGCTCCTCTATGGACAACAAAAGAATGCTTTGATGCCCTAGCAAATCTTTATGAGAATAAGGCACCTACTCAAAAAAGGGTCTTGAAGAAGCATCTTTGTTCATTGAAGATGGAGGAGAAGGAGACAGTTGCCACTTTCTTCTCAAAGATCTCTCAGATAAGAGATCAGCTCATGGCAATTGGAGTTGAAGTAGATGATGATGGACCTTGTGCAAATAGCAGTAGATGGTCTTCCTACATCTTGGGAGACATTTCTTGCAGTAGTAAATGGAAGAGAGATCCAACCAAGTTTTAATAGATTATGGCATGATTGTCTAAAAGAAGAAGGTAGGATCCATAGTAGATCTGGGCCTCCCGCCGAAAAGAATCATGCCCTTGCTGCCAAGACAAAGAAGGGAAGAAGCTTCCCTCTGCACAAGAACAAAAGTAAGGGACCTCAAGGTAAGCACTTTCATAAATCAAAAGTAAGGTTTTTAACTGTAGCAAGCTTGGTCATTATGCAAAAGATTGTAAGAAACCTCCTAACAAGAAATGGCATAGAGGAAAGTATCATGCTTCAACTGCTACAAAAGATGAAGAGCCTCAGCAAAAGAAATCTAAGGCTGAGACCAAAGAACGGGATCAAAGAGAATGCTACTTGGTTTCAGCACTCTCAGGTTCCATCTCCAACTCAGCAGATTCCTAGTGGATAGATAGTGGAGCCACCAAGCATATGACTGGATTCAAGAAGGCTCTTGCAGATTACAAGGCCAAGAAGTTCAATGTGAAAGTGGAACTGGGAGATGGAAGTACCTATGCAATAAAAGGAGTAATTGCCTTACAGCTTGATTCAGGTATGTTGATTCGCATTGAGGAAATTTTATATGTTCCTGGTTTAAAGAAGAATATTCTTTCAGTGGCAGTTTTAGAAGACAAGGAATTTTCTATAGACTTCTTAGAAGGAAAGGCTCTGGTGTGGCCTAAGGATGAAAATATGAGCTCAGCCGTTATGATTGGAGTCCGTGAAGGTGACCTTTATAAGGTTTCAGGACATGTTATTAAAGCTCTAGTTCGTCACCCCTGTCAGAATTCAGAGATCAAGAGGGAGCCAAATGTGCTCTTCAATCTCCAGCAAAGTGGGATTGCAAAAAAGGAAAGTAGAGATGTGATCTTCCATCACTCCAGGGAGTCCTCCAGTGACTTAGATATGGAAGTCTATGAGACATCTCGTCCAGAGAAGCAGAGGGAGAAGGCCAAGAAGCCTTCAATTGATCTCATTGAGGAGCCTATTGAGAGGCTTCAAGGGTGCTCTAGTGTGAGCCATGTCATTGATTCAAGATCATCCACTATTGTGGAGGCAGCCAAACATCAGGTTTGGAAAGATGCTATCATAGAAGGCATCCATTTGATCAAAGATAATGATGGGTGTAAACTTGTAAAGTGATTCTCAAACAACTAGGGAAGTCAGTTGTAACTTCCAAGTGGATCTATAAGATCAAGTTTCTTGCTGACATACAGAGTTGTTTGAAGCTCTCAAATTATCATGTATTATATGATAAGTCGAGAGACATCGAGAGAAAGTATCACCATGTCAAGGACATGGTGCAGAGAATTCAGTACGTTTTGTCAGCAGAACAAATTATCGATGTGTTGATTAAGCCTCTGTCCACGACGAAGTCTAGGTACTTCCGAGACAAGCTTAGTGTTGCTGAGAATGCCTCTCTTGCAAAGAGGGAGTTTTAAAGTTAATGCAACTACGAGACCCATTCTCAGAGAGTATGGTACCATAGTCAGTTAACTAGGGTTCCCGGTAAGTTAACCAGACAGAGTAAGTCCCTAGAAGGTACCCTAGGGCCCCCAGCAGTCTCTTAGGGTTCTTGGTCTGGGACCAAGCAAGTTGATGCCATGCCAAAGTCCCTAGCATGTGGCTAGGGCCCCTATCTGTCTCTAGGGTATTCTGGTCTGGGACTAGACAGTTTCTTGGTCACGAGGACCAAGCAGATCCTACAGGTTGAGACAGAGACATCCTGGTCTAGGACGAGGAAGATTCTTGGTCTAGGACCAAGCAGGTCTTGCAGGTGGTTGATCAACATTCAGTCTGGGATTGAGGCTCAAACTAGGGCTGAGGACCATTCTCCAGGAGAATGGAGGACTTGGACAGGAACCAGGGGGTTGATCAACATGATTCAATATGGGACTGAAACTCAGCCTAGGGCTGAGAGCTATTCTTTATGAATGGCGAATCTTGGTCGGTTAACCAAGATGATGATGTGTGATGTCCACCTCTCCTAGGTCTTCGAGATGGTTAAGCTAGGTTGTCTTCTCAAGGGACTGGCCACCCCTTGATGGAATCACTAGCACTTAATCTCAAGAGTAGTCAGGACGACCACAGGATCACATCATCCAGTGTGGACCTTCCTTATACAGTGATGATGAACTTTCAATTAGTGTATGGAACACTTGTACATTTGAGAGAGAGATGGATGGGTTGTAACCCCCACCTTGTTTGTATACCCTTGGTCTACCACCCTTGTTGTTCTTGGTCTTGAGGTTAGAAGGTTTACCACCTTGTCCTATGATTAGAAGGGTCATGTACCATTCCTTGATTTATGGTTTGACATGTGCTAGTGTGGTCTTGTGCAGTGTTATCGGAACCGGACCGGAACCGGAAAAACCGGCCGGTTTGACCGGTTTACAGAGGTAACCGGTCCGGTCAGGGACAAAAACCGGTTGAACCGTATTTTTGTCTGAACCGGCCGGAACCGGTCAAAACCGGCCGAACCGGCCGGAACCGGTCAAAACCGGCCCGAACCGGCCGGTCTGTACAGTGGACCCATAAAACCAATTTTTATTTTTTTTAAACACAAAAAAAAGTTTTCTATGCTTCTATGATTAGTTTACTGTTATTCATTAGTATTATGGTTGCCATTTTGAGCCTCTTTGTTGATATACTTTGGTTCAGAACCTCAGAGATGTATTGCACTGGGTGTTGTTTTGGTTATTTGCACCCATACTTGCTATATATATGAGAAACTTTGCATATTTGTGTATTAATGGTTTGGATTCATATGTATGCACATGAATATATATGTTTTTTACAAAATATGAATATTTTATGTATTTTTTAGTTGACTGGTTTTTTTCCCGGTTTTTTTCCGGTTCCGGTCCGGTTTCCGGTCCGGTTCACATTTTGAGCTTCGCCGATTCGATGACCGGTCCGGTTCCGATAACATTGGTCTTGTGTTGACCATTTGTTGGTCCTTGTACTAACGCCCTTCTTTTAATGTGGTTCCTAAGACCTTTTGCTATCACCCTAGTACCCACCACTAAAAGACACCTTCACTTTATTTTATATTATATAAGTGATGACCCTTATTAATGTATGGTGTCTTAACCTATTTATTGGAAACCCTAACTCAATAAAGAATTATAAAGGTGACCCTTTCTAGAAGCCTCTAAGAGGCTATAAATTCTAGTCTACGTCTTCATTTGTACACCACCATTACATATATCTCAGCTCTGATTTTTGGCACTGTTCTAGGGTTGGTGTCAAGGGTTTAAGGGGAATGTTGTTGCTGCTAGGGCTTGTTCACTTGCTGAAGCTTACCTTAAAGTCTGATCTAGCCACCTGTGATTGTTTTGGTGAGGCCGCTTGCTTTGTGGGCTAACTTGCTACCACGTGAACTGTTTGAGGATAGGGTCGCATGCCCTAGTAGACTGTTTTTGCTGCTCTATGTACCAATGTTACCAACCGCGGCCGGTTTATTGCGATATGCCGATAAATCGTGATTTTTCTCCCTGTTCCGATTTTTTAACAAAAAATCGTTCTAAAAATTGCCCAATGTTTCGCCGATTTTTCCCTGATTTTTTGCCGATTTTTCCCGAGTCTACCGATTTTTTGACTGGGCGTGTTAGTGGCCGGAAAAAGGGTTTTAAAGGCCGTGGATTCACTTTGTTTTGGTTGATTTGGATGCTAAAGCCAAGGAGAGGAGAGCCAAGGAGACTAGGAGAGCTTCTATTTTGCCCAAGGAGGATTTTATTCATCATTTCACTCGCCATCAACGATCAGATTTGAAGATTGGAGCTTTGCATTCGGAGTTTTTTCCAAATTTATCACATTTGTTATATTTTTGATGATTCAGTATTCAGGAGTAGGACACCATCCATTTTGATGTGTGATGTATCTCTAGACATCTTATATATCAGTTTTCTTTGCCATATTCATGTGGCAATGTGTTTATTTGATGTTATTGTTGCTTTAGATGCTTAAAAAATTGAAAAAAATGAATATTTTTGTATTTTTTAAGTTTGCCAATTTATTGCCAATGTGCTGCCGAGATATCCCGAAACGATGTTTCCTGGACCCTGCTGATTTTTTCGCTGTGCCGATATTTGTAACATTGTTATGTACTGTTTTGAAGGCCGTCTGCCTTAAGATCTGAATCGTGGTGCTTGTGGGCTGATCTGAGAAGGCCGCAGTTGTTAGAAGGAGGCCACACCCCCTAAGCCTGCCTGTCACCTAAACCGTGGACTGTTTGATGCCTTGTGATCTGACCGCTGCCCATTTTATTGGCTGATCTGCCCATCCATGGTCTGTTTTAGGGGAGACCGCAGCCTTTAAGGCTGCCTGCTGCTTTTTGTGGTCTGTTGCTGCTCTTGTTGGATGGGGCCGTGACCTGTCTGAGTTTGTGTGGGGCTTCCACTGCCCTAAATGAGGAGGCCGCTGTCCCTTATCTAATGATCTAGGCCTGCTTGTTGATGTTTGTGGAGGCCGCTACCCCCTGTGGGCTATTTGTGGGCTCATGTACCGTGAACTACTTATTTAGGGCTGCCTTTTGGTCACCGGTGGAAGTCTCTGACTGTTGGGAATTTGTTTGGGTCAGATTACTAAGACTTGAGGTCTGTTTTTTGTGTTGGGTGACTGCCTGGGCTGCCACTGTGATTTGACTGTTGGTGACCACCACTGCTGTGTTTAAAGCTTCTTTTATGTCCTTATCTATTTGACTGTCGTGGTTATACTACAACCTTCCTATTCCATTCGTCTCTTTCAGGGATGTACTTACCCTCAGGTGAGGGTCAGATTGTTCCTATTGATTGACTTGCCTCTGAGAGGCACAGTTTGTTCTGAAAGTTAGTTTTCTGAGTACAAAGGAAGGTTGTTCAACACAATGGCCACACTGAGAGGGGGGGTGAATCAGTGTGTGAGCAATTATGTACTATTTACCTTCTTTTATTCAATCAGAGTATATCAAGCATTAATCACATAATCATATGCATCTACTAAATCAACCATAAGTCATAAGCATAAATATCACATCAAGAGAGACACAAGAATATATGGAATTTTGATCTTTGTTTATTGTACATGGAAGACAACAATCTTCTCGATTACAATCAGCACCAACTAATGAAAAGAGCACCAACTCTCATAACAGGACCCAACCTGGTTTTCTTAGCTCCAACTAAGAAGGGTTTGAGGAGTCCAATCCTCAAGTGCAAGTCACTACTTGCAAGCTTGATGCCAATCATTGATTGTCATCAATCTGCTGCTCAACCATCTCTGCTCATCATCTGCTAATCAACTCTGCTCATCACTACTACTGGTCATAGGTCTGCTCACCAATCATCTTGTTCATTTGCTCACTGCTGCTTATCAACCTCTGTTCATCAATCTTTGCTGGTCATGTCTGCTCATCAACGCTTGCTCATCAACCTTTGCTCATTATCAATCCTGCTGGTCAAGTCTGCTCAAGACTCATGCCAAGTCATCAAAGGTCTGCTCACTACATCCAAGTCATCAAAGGTCTGTACTTGTCAAGTCCTGCTCATGTCATTTAGATCTGCTCATGTTGCTCATGAAGGTAATTCTGCTCATCAAGGGTCTGTCCACAACTGCTCATAACATACGCGTGTTTGATTACTGCCACTTCTTCACTGTCTTCTACCTGAGATAGTAAGGCCCTGTAGTCTGACACTTCTATGGAAGAACCAAGGATATGCACAGAGATCTCAAAGAGTTTTACTGCTATTTAGATGATCTTAGAGACTCAGTACTTCATACAGAACACATACCATTTTGTCAACCTTGAATGTCTTAAGGTCTTCAACTAGGATCCACGTTCACCGGCTTGCTTGTTACTCTAAAGCCTGCCTGTACCAACTTGTGGCATTAGATGTAAACTTCAGTTACCTTGTGCAAGTTGACTTTCTCGCCAATTTTAGCACATGCAACAACGTACAAGTAGTGTGTATACTTCAACGTGGAGGAGGGCTTCATTTACTGTGGCTGCTAACAACTTCTTACTGCAGCTGCCTAGCTCGAAGTCAGAGATAGATAAAGTGAAAATCGATCTTCAACCAACGGATAGCCCAGCCTTCATCTTGATTAACCCAAAGATGTTCTTAACTTGAGACTTGTATCCTGATGTACTGTTGCTGCTGCTACAACATCTCTTCTCCTAGAAAATCAGAGAGATGTCTTATTGCATCCTTGATATCTGAATGATCAACTTCAATTACCTCTTGCTGCGGCTGTTCTGTCCATTATTGTCCACGAATGTCAGATATGATATTGCTTGCATTATTCACAGTTCCTGTAGCTTGATCACACTGGCTGCCTCATAACCCGAAATCAGAGAAGACAAGGATCACTGTGGCTGCCCAAAATAAAAATCAGGGTTTCCTACTCCTGCTGCTCCCTCAGTCTGCAAAAGTTCGTTGACTGCTTCTTACCTTCGTTGAAGTGTCTTCAACAATGCTCCTGCTGTCACCGAGTTCCTTTAGTCCATCCAAAAGGAAAATAAAACTCAGTCAATGTTCACCAAAAAATTGCTGCTGCTACCACTGAGAGTTGACTGCTCCTGTAAACCCAAAAAGCCAGCTCCAATCTTCTCCAAATCCACGTATTGGTTGCCCAGATGATGCTGCAAAATTCGGGTCTCAGCTGAGCAAATTTGGGGCTGAGTATATGCTGCAAATTTTGGTTTAAAGACTGTGGACAAGCCTCCAAAACAGTCGAATTAAACCCCAAATTCAGACCACATGCTCTTCAAAAATGCACAGTAAAATGCTCTTCTTCAAAAACATGTCACTGTATCATGTTATAGCTGCTGCTATATTCCACAGACTTGGAGTCAAAATCGGGACTGTTTAGACTGTGTGTAAGTGCTGCATATGATGTCAACATTTTAACTCCAACCAAATCACTGTTGAGTGCTCGGATCTATCATCAAATGGAGGCAGCAGTCATCATCACCAAAATCAACAGAACTTGGACTCAGTCCACGAGTTCTTAGCACACTTCTTCACACCATCAGACCACAAATTAACTGATATCTCTTCCACGAAATTGCCCAGTCCACTTGCCTCTCCTTCTCTACCGAAGTTCCTTAGACAAAGTGCCTCAGTCTGCTGCTGCAAAAATTTCGGGACTACTCCTCCACCTCAGTCTACCCGAGTTTTCCCTCAGTATGCGAACTCCTTCCCCTCGAAAATCAGAGATAAAAATCAGACTTTAAAATTACGAATTTCTGCTGTCTCATTACATTTTCTGCACTCGGAAATCAGAGAAAATAAGATACAAAAATTTGACTCCCATTAAGCTGCAATTCTGCACTCGTCCATTCTTTAGTCCTGCTGCACATCAGTCCTCAGTAGCAGACCTCAGAAACAGTAGCTGTCCCTTATCTAATGATCTAGGCCTGCTTGTTGATGTTTGTGGAGGCCGCTACCCCCTGTGGACTATTTGTGGGCTCATCTACCGTGAACTGCTTATTTAGGGCTGCCTTTTGGTCACCGGTGGAAGTCTGACTGTTGGGAATTTGGTTGGGTCAGATTACTAAGACTTGAGGTCTGTTTTTTGTGTTGGGTGACTGCCTGGGCTGCCACTGTGATTTGACTGTTGGTGACCACCACTGCTGTGTTTAAAGCCGCCTTTATGTCCTTATCTATTTGACTGTCGTGGTTATACTACAGCCTATTCCATCCGTCTCTTTCAGGGATGTACTTACCCTCAGGTGAGGGTCAGATTGTTCCTATTGATTGACTTGCCTCTGAGAGGCACAGTCTGTTCTGAAAGTTAGTTTTCTGAGTACAAAGGAAGGTCTCATCACTCCAAGTAAGTAATCAGACTTGTTCCATTTTTATTGAGTTGGATATGTTACTGCTGTTATAACTTTGTTTAAATTGGTTATACTACTGCTGCTGGTTACATGTTACTGAAGGTTTCAACTTTAACACAGGGACCTCCGTGGGAATGTTGAAGTTGAAAGAGATAAAAATTATGTTTTAAATTATCTTACCTTGTTACAGCTGTACTATTCTGTTTCCAATACTAGTTTGTTAAATTTATTTTTTGCATTAGAATTGGAATTGTGAACATCTTTGGTGCTAATCAGAAGGATCACCAACTAGATTATTGATTGCTTCCCTTTTGTACGCACCTATCAAGAAAGTTGTGAAGTAAGTGTAGGTCCAGGTTCAATACACTCATCTAGAAGAGGAGGTAGAGCAAGCACAGTTGGGTTTTCATCCTCGCTATCACTATCTAAAGAAGAAGATTGATCTAGATAGGTGCAATAAGATTAGAAGGAAAAGAAAATGTCCATAAAGAAGTAAAAGGACATGGCACGTGGAATTCAGGAAAAGTAAGGCATAACATCTGCATATTATATTCTATAATAACTTAGAAACCTCAATGAAGATAGAGCAACTTGACATAGCAGTAATAACACGACAGATAGCTACTTCCTCTTCTTAAAAAGCATGTTTACCAGCAGAAAGTTCCCTAGGTGGCAACTCACATATTCTGTGAAACATCTGAGGAAACATGTTTCCTGTGATGAAGTCATCAGAATTATCAAAAGCATGTTTGCTCATGTGGAACACGCCAGTGTTCTGGCATTCTCGTCCCATGGTAAAAATTTAAAATCATGCAGAAATTTCAACTTTTCTTGCTTTACAGATGGAACATATGCTCACAGCATAAAAGATCCTTTTCTCTAAGCATAGTGCATACCCTTCAGAAGAAAATAGTATGAAGAAAGTTGCACCTGAGATTGGTTATAAGATCCATCGAAGATTGTCCAGAAGGTGCAGAGATGCTCTTGGGAAAGATGACAATTGGAATATTGTTTTCCCTTGCATACTCAGAGGCTCTGCAACCTGCAAAACTGAGAGGCAAGAATTACTCCAGAATGGAAACCATGACACCAGTTAAGAAAACAAAAACAGAAGATTACAATATTGCATATGATTGGAAATCAGGTTGTAGCAGCTATGGAAGATTACGGTTACAACTTATATCCCATGAATGCAATGTTATAAATAAAACTTCTCAGATGTTCCCATCAAATGGTAATCAACACAGAATTCAAGTAATCTTCAGATGATACAATATGGTTACATGTATAGAACAAAAATTGCTGCCAAGAGATGGAGTTGAGCTAGTGTAGATTTGATATGTACATAACCACATACCCCTTAAGAACCTTGAATCTGTAAAAGTACAATTTTATCTGATAAATGGATCCCACATGCATTGCTTTATATACAAATTCTTACAATTTTGTCCTCACAAATTGATCCCATATGCATTGCTTTACATAACAATACATCACTTTAGAGAAGACAATTGGAGAACGAAAACATATTACATGAGACAAGTATATTTATCAACTAGGTTCATCTGACATAGAAACTATGGAGGATGTAATCCACCAATTCACAGCTTACTACAACATTAGAAAGCAATAGATTATAGAACTGCCTGATTTTAAGAGGCAAAGGGATCATTCTGAACCATTCCTGCATATGCAGATCAGTGAGGTGGAACCTACCTAGGGGTTTGTTCCTTCATAGGACATGTTACCAACTGAGTTGTACACAGTTTGAATTCTAGAGAGCCTCCAAAGTTTGCACAAGTCCTTGTGCATTTCAGTGTTCAAAAGTTCAAATCAGGCCTTTTCAGGGCCCCTTTTTATTTTTTTATTGCATGTCCATGCCCCACGGGGTTTGTAATAAAGTGTGCTAGCATGGTGGTCTTGTAAGTAACTTGGCTTCCTAAGACTTAGCAACTAATCTAGGTAATCCAAGGAGTTTTTTCCCTTGTCAATTATGCTTTGCTTTCAGCCGAGTATAATTTTCGAGTTTTTCTCCTACACCTCCAAAGCTAGAAAGCTCAAGTTAGTGGTTAGGCCTTGGGGGGTTATTAAAGTTCATGTTAATTTTTCGATAATTTCATTCCATTATCATTTAGGATCACTAAGAGAATAACATGTACAACATATCAATCATAGACACAATAGCAATCACACAAGAGACACAGAGTTTCACCAAAGAAATCCAAGAAGGTGAAAAACCCCGCAACTTCCTCAGAGATAGAAGAAACCCCAATACAAGATCACAAGGATCAAACCCAATAAGATGTCTCTAGCAGATGCTCCTCCTCCTCCACATGTGTGCCACTTTCTCTCTTAGCTATGTGAGCTTGAGAAGTGAGTGAATGAATCAAATGAGAGACACAACCTCTCTATTTATACACTGACTTGACCTGCCAATAAATCACTGGGGCCGACTTGCTACTCAAGTCTAATAACCCAACCACATGACCTAACTAGGGCCGACCCCTCCCTGGTGGTCTAATAACCCATCAATACAAATGACGACACTTACAATGTAACTTGCGACACTTGCAAATACAAATGACGACACTTCCAATCAAAGGAATAATACATCTCTGTGGAATATACAATAAAGTACAAATGTAATACATAAAAGAATATCTTCCAAAGTTATAAATACATCAACACTCCCTCTTAACTAGGAAGGTATTCTGAACATAGGTCATCAATACATATTGGCGCAAGTCTTCAATTCGAAGCTGGATCATCATCACTGGATCACGGAGCATCATCATCATCACAACTGTTGTACTCGACATCTCGATCACTGGGCTATCTCTAAATTATGCTCGTCATAGGAAGTTCTACAGAGCCAGCCCTTTTTCATGCTAGATGTAAGCCCATCACCTGTAGGTCTTCATCATCACTGCGAGTGGTCTGATAGAGGTGGTCTCTCAGGACTCATTACGTGCATATGCAATGCCTGACAAGAGTATCCCAGGAACAGTTTACGTGCCTAAGCACGACCGGCAAGATCTCCCAGGGCTTATATGCATCCCTTCACAAAACCTTTAAAGAGTATCCCAGGATCAGTTTACGTGCCTCAGCACGACCGGCAAGATCTCTAAAGAGCATCCCAGGATTTATTACGAGCACCCAGCTCAACCTATCGGATCTCCAGGACTGATTACATGTGATTAGGCAAAACCTTAAAAGAATATCCCAGGAACAATTTACGTGCCTAAGCACAACCGGAAAGATATCTAAAGAGCATCCTAGGACTTATTACGAGCACACAGCTCAACCTATCGGATCTCCAGGACTGATTACATGCCTCCCTAGCAAAACCTCGAAAGAGCATCCCAGGACTGATTACGAGCACACAGCTCAACCTATCGGATCTCCCAGGATCTTTTACATGCTATCCGCACAACCTGCCACATATCCTCGACCTCTGAGTATCATCCTGAAACTCATGATCCACCTGATCATCCTCGCACGGAGCATCATCCTGATGCTAATGATTAACCTGATCATCATCATACCGTACATCATCACACATGATCATCCTGATCATCATCACTGCATCGTCCTGATGCATATCATTCAGAGCATCGTCTTGATACTCATCACAAATGATCATCCTGATCATCGTCACTGCATCGTCTTGATGCATATCATCCAGAGCATCGTCCTGATACTCATCACACATGATCATCCTAACCATACAAAGCATCCACCTGATGCATATCCAAAGCAATAACTGGAGCATCGTCCTGATGCTCATCACACAGCGCTTACATCCACAACCATGGGAAGGATCCTCCTCTCATCATGCTTGGAATGGCTCCTGCAAATGTGTCCCATCACTTCTTCCTCGAAGTATCTTCAATCTGAAGAACACCAAGCCTCTCTCTGAAGTATTCAAACTTCAGTCTGGCTAGTGGTTTAGTCAACACATCTGCAACCTGCTCATCTGTCACAACATACAAGAGCTTCACTACTCCTCTCTGCACCATATCCCTGATATAGTGATATTTGATCTCAATGTGCTTCGACCTATCATAGAACACCGGGTTCTCAGACAACTTCACACAACTCTGGTTGTCACAAAAGATACCAGTAGCATCCAACGGAAGATCAAATAACTTAGACAGTAGCTTCCTAAGCCATACTGCCTCACAACTAGCCAAACAAGCTGCAACATACTCTGCTTCAGCTGTACTCATTGCTACGCAGGACTGCTTCTTGCTAAACCAAGAGATCACACCTGATCCCATACTGAAGCAGCACCCAGAAGTGCTCTTCCTATCTGCAGCACTGCCAGCCCAATCTGAATCAACATAACCCTCCAGGTTAAACTTTTGATTCGCATCATACTTGAGCCCATAATCAATCGTACCCTTCAGGGACCTCAGAATATGCTTTATAGCAACCAGGTGAACACTTCTCGGATCCGTCAGGAACTGGCTCAATGTGTTCACCGCAAAGCAAATATCTGGTCTCGTGTTTGTCAAGTACATCAAGGACCCAATCATCTGATAATACACAGTGACATCAACCGGCTCAAATGAAGCATCACACAGAAGCTTCAGGTTCGATGCCATAAGTGTGGCCATGGCCTTGCAGTCCATCATCCCGAACCTCTTCAAGATCTCTACTGCATACTTCCCTTGTCCAAGGAAGATCCCATCTTCACTCTACCACACCTCCATGCCTAGAAAGTAATGCATCATCCCAAGTCTTTCATCTTGAACTCGGCAGCAAGCTTCCTCTTGGTGTCGGCAATCAACCCATCCTCACCTGTAACAAATAGGTCATCCACATACAGTAGTAGTATAACAGGATTGCCTTCCTCAACCTTGTAGTAAAGGATGGAATCCGCTTTACTCTTAGTAAAGCCCAAATTGGATAGGAAACTGTCCATCCTACATACCAAGTCCTAGGAGCTTGCTTCAAGCCATACAAGGCTTTCTTCAACCTACACACATATGACTCCCTGTCATGTGTCTCAAAACCAAGTGGCTGCTCCACATACACTTCCTCTTCGACTACATCATTCAAGAAAGTTGTCTTGACATCTATCTGGTGAATCTTCCACTTCATCACTGCAGCCAGAGCAAGTACTGTTCTGATGGAAGTGTAACTGGCTACAGAAGCAAAAGTCTCTTCATAGTCTATTCCCTCTTTCTGGGAGAAGCCACGAGCTACAAACCTCACCTTTTATTTCTCTATGCTACCATCTGCAGCATGCTTGATCTTATAGATCCACTTGGAAGTCACAACAAACTTCCCTTTAGGTCTTGGGACTACATCCCAAACATCATTCTTCATGATCGACCGGTACTCCTCGACCATGGCATCCTTCCATTCTTTCTTTGAATTTCATTGCTAGAACAAATGTTGTAGTCCTTCTTTTGTAGGTGATTGTACACGATCGTTCCTACAAGTCAAATTCAATTGCATGATTAGAAACTTCTCATAGTTTACAGAACAAAGTCTTACACATAAAGGCACATGTCATACAGTCATGCAATTATCTTAGCCAATGCTTCAATACAACATTTATCCATATCCCGTAACTTTCTAGATGCCTTCCATCTCTACCAGAACATTGTTAAGAGTTTGCACTACTCCCAACATGTCAACAAAGAGGTTTCATTCTAGATAAGTAGCAATGAAATGTTGTACAGTGCCATAGTCTATTACCCATTACATGCATATTAGTAGTATATTGTTCATTAATGCAATTATTCTAATATGCATAATACACAACCTAAGTCTAGGAACATAAGTAAATACATCACTGAACAATATTATTTGAACAATCAAATATACAAGAAATGACAATTCAAATACTTATCTTTATTTGTTTCTTGGGTGGACTCCCTCTCAATCTTTGCTTCCTTGCAGGAGCTGCTGGAGTCCGACTCTGAAGTAGCTTCTTCTACTCCTTTCTGTTGTGGATTGTAAAGAGTGGTCAACTCCCTCTTAATCCCTGAATCACTACATAACTTCTTGAAGTCTCCTGAAGTGAATTCTCCGCCCTTGTCGGATCCACTCAAAGACCTGGATGACATTGGTCCGCATACATCAGAGTGGATAATCTCCAAAATTCCTTTTGCTTTGCTTTCACTGCTTGGAAATGCCTTCTTAGTGTTCTTTCCTTTTGCACACCCTTTACAAATACCTTCATGCTTTGACTGGATTTCAGGAAGACCCTACTGCTTTGCTTGCTATTGGAAGTGCTCTATAGTGCACATGAGCAAGTCTTCTATGCCAAAGTTCACTTGGCTCCATGGACTCATGTACCATGGCATGTTCAGGTTGTCCCTTCAATTTGTACTATCCTCCCTCTTGTTCTCCAATCACCACTGCATCGTCTACTGTCTTACCCTTTGGCCACATGAGTACTTGGCCATCTATAAATGCAACTCTCATTCCCTTTGTATCCAGAGATGATATGGAAAGAAGATTCTTCTTAAGTCCAGGTACATATAAGACATCTTTCATCTTCAAAGACTTCCCAGAGTCTAGCATGTAGGAGGCTTCACCACTTCCTTTTATGGGATATTCATAGTCATCCCCAAGTTTCACCTTATGGGGTGACTCATGTTCAGATAGGTCTACAAAAGATTCTTTAAAACCCGTCATGTGTTTAAAAGCCCCACTATCAATAAACCAATCATCACATCCATGTGAGATAGTGCCTATGAGAGCAGAGATCAGCACATATTCTTCCTCACTTGAAGAGTCTTCACTTTCTGCCCTATTCTTCTTCTGGGGAGGTTCATCATCCTCAACAGCATGAGCATGATGCCTCTTCTTGATGTTCTTCTTCTTGAAGTTGTTGTTAACTTCTTTTCTTTTCTTGGAACATTCTGAGGCAAAGTGTCATTTCTCATTGCAATTGAAGCATCTCATATCTTTCTTCTCTTTGTGAAAGGAATGAGAAGATTTCTTGTGATGAGATGGCTCCCTCTTGAACTTGCTTTTCTTGGTGTGAGCTGTGAGAGCTTGATCTTCACTTCCCATCTTTTCTTCTCGGGCCACAAGCCTAGCTTCTTCTTGTGAACATTCCTCCCATAGTCTACTAAAGGAGATCAACTTCTTTCTTGCACAGATTCCTTGGATGAAGGAGTCCCATGACCTAGGTAGGCCATTCAATGTGGTCATTACAATTTCTCCATTCTCCACTACTTCATCCACAGCTTCAAGTTGTTCCTTGATTTGAGAGACCTTAGAAAAATAGGATTGAATGGTCTCTCCATTCTGGATCTTTACCCCTTTCAATTGGTTTCGTAGAGTCATCTTCCGATTTATGTTCTTTCCTTCAAACAACTTGGCCAAGGAGTCAAACATCTCTTTAGGTGTCTTTAGGGAAGACACATGGGGTATGAGCTGGTCCTTTATAGAATCAGCAATAATTCTCTTGGCTTAGACCAAGTTCTTCTTGTGTAAGGCCTTAGCCTCATCTCCCTCTGGAACTGGAACCTCTTCCTTTATGTAGTTGTCCAACTCATTCTCTTCTAGGATTAACTCAACCCTATACTTCCAGGCTCGGAAATTATCAGCCCCTTCAAGCTTATCCTCAATCTTGGTGTGATGAGACATTTTAATGAGAAACTCGAATGGAAATAAAAGATTTAGGTCTTACCACTTGATTTGCTGAAAAACTGGATCTGGCGCTAGATTAGGGTTTATTAGAGAAACCCTAAAAATTCAAAATTTGAATTTCAAACTTTTGAAAGGATAGAAAGATGCGCCTTGCTGAGCTGGTATACTCAAAATTTGAAAATTGCAAATTTTCACCCCTCAAAATTGCTTTTGAAACTTCTGGAATCACGGGGCAGGACCCTGAATTAGGGTTTGAATTTCCCGGAGCTTCACCCAACCAAAAAGTTCAATCCAAAGCTCTAAACTTCGATTTTTCAGAGGAGCTTCCAGCCATGGTCTCAGATTTCAGAAATTCCAATTTTTGCAGAAACCCTAATTTTTAGGTCAAAAACTAAAAATGCTCAGAATTGAATTATGTCTCGACATCAAGATGCGCCCTTGCTAGGAGAGTTAATCTAGCCTCCTGCCTTTGATGATCTGTGGAGAGAAACCCAAATATTAAGAAGCCCTAGCTTCCGCAGCTGCACAGTGCCTTCTTCTTAGCTCAACTCTGATACCATGTTAATTTTTCGATAATTTCATTCCATTATCATTTAGGATCACTAAGAGAATAACATGTACAGCATATGGATCATAGACACAATAGCAATCACACAAGAGACGCAGAGTTTCACCGGGGAAAACCAAGAAGGTGAAAAACCCCGCAACTTCCTCAGAGATAGAATAAACCCCAATACAAGATCACAAGGATCAAACCCAATAAGATGTCTCTAGCAGTTGCTCCTCCTCCTCCTCCACATGTGCGCCACTTTCTCTCTTAGCTACGCGAGCTTGAGAAGTGAGTGAATGAATCAAATGAGAGACACAACCTCTCTATTTATACACTGACTTGACCTGCAAGTAAATCACTGGGGCCGACTTGCTACTCAAGTCTAATAACCCAACCACATGACCTAACTAGGGTTGACCCCTCACTGGTGGTCTAATAACCCATCAATACAAATGACGACACTTACAATGTAACTTGCGACACTTGCAAATACAAATGATGACACTTCCAATAGAGGAATAATACATCTCTATGGGATATACAATAAAGTACAAATGTAATACATAGAAGAATATCTTCCGAAGTTACAAATACATCAATAGTTCATGTGTCAATGTATATAAACATGCTAGACACTTTAATAAAGTCATATGGACATGTGCTAGGTCCCAGGGTGTTTTTTTTAATGTTTTGAAAAAAATAATTTTTCTCGTAAATTAGGGCATTTTTTAATGGTTTAATTGGAAAAATTCAAAATGTAATAATTAAGTGGTTTGTGGGAAAAATTTGACAATGGGATGCTCGTTTTCTAAGCCAAAGCACCCATTTAACCCATAAACCCACTTTTCTTAAGTTTCGAGTAAGTATTTATCTCAAAAAATGATATTTACTCAAAAAACCCAAAAAAGATATAATAAATGTCAAATTAAGACATAATAAAGGAAAAAGACAAATTCCTAAAACAATGGAAAGTGTCTAGAGTTGACCGGGAGTTGAACTAAAATGATTGAGCAGTTAACTAAAGGTGATCTGAGCTCCGAATTAGACAATTCCAATCACATGCATCAAGTTCCAGTCATCTGAGCTTCAAGCAATGCACCCTCTCTAGACTTGGGCGATTTCTCTGCATGGCATCATTCGATTGGATGTGATAACTTCGAGGTTGAGGCTTCCTAACTCTTCTAAAGGAGGCGCAACATCCTTCTAATGGAATTCAATCAAGGATCAAGTTAAGCTCAGTCAAACTCCCTCATCAGGATGTGCCCCTCTCTTGGGATTAGTGCCCTCTCTGCATGCTTTTTCCTATTTAAGGATGGCACTTCTTCATTGTGAGGCATCAGAAGGTTGAACCTCTGCTTCCACTCTGTTGTAAATTTTTCTTTGTGAGCAATAATAAAAGGCTTTGGAGGCTATTTGGTGTGTTCTTTGGAGGTTTGATGTATCATGCTCTACATATGAGGTAACTTGTATTTATTTCATATTGCTTGTTTATTGTTGGGAGTTTACTTGTCTTACAAGAGGAATTACAATTCAGTAAGGGTAAGAAGTAATGCTTTAAAGTTTATAGGTTACTTTTATTGTCAATGGTAGAAGAATGCATAAAGATATATGATTTCTTGTTTGATTCTATGTCTTTTAGTTGTTCTTTTATTTGATTTACACACATATTTGACCCCCCCTTGTGCAAGTGTTTGTGAAGTTTTTTGCAGGTAATCTAGACTGGAAAGAGTAATAAGCATGCTAGCTTTTCCCATCTTTCAGTAAATTTGAATAGAGCTTCATCTCTCTGGTCCACCAAGAAGACAACTCCATTGCCCAAAGCTTGTTGCTCAACCCCCATGGGTCCTTGCCTTCTCGATCCAATTTCTCTCTAAATTTCTCAGTTACTGGTTTGGTTATCTAGATCTATAATTTAAAAGCTAAAAGTAATGTAGATCTAAAAAATTCTAGATATAGTTTGTTTTCAAAGTCTATTTTCAAGATCTAGATCTAGCAAGAACTTCTTTTCTTTTATAAGTTTTAAATCACAAATCTAAAAGCTTTAAAATAAAGAATTAAACTTCAATTTATTTATCTAGCATTTAGTGCCTTTTTGCATTTGCTTGCCATCTCTTAAAGAGGCAAGCAAAGACCCTAAGAAGGTATGCTTTCTAGCTTGCCATACTTTCTTTTTGCCTCTTTCTTTGCTAGTTAACTTAGAAAAAAATTGCAATTTTTTGTAGTATGGCCAAAGACACTTTTTAAGTGATTTTTGGCTCTTTTAAAACTACTTAAGCTCGCTGGCTTTTCTGATATTTTAGCAGGTTTTGAAGATTTATTGGTCAAATTCACACATTTGGAACCTTTCATGACCATCCGGACAACTAGTTTTACCTTCCCTTGTTCTTTCTAGCATTTGTAAATTGTTTTGGTGCCTGTTTCATAAAGGACCAACAGTATTTCTTCATTTGGATTGATGTAACTAAAAAATAAAAAGAGCAAAGCAGGCTATTCCAGCGCCTACCCCCATCCTCCCAGGGGTCTGCATTTTTTGTGTTTTTTTGCATTTTTTAGTAATTTTTGCTTTAGCTTAGTTTTATTTTGCAATTAGTAATTAAATAACATTGCAAGAACACAAACCGTCCCTAAAGGACTTCTTAGATTAGATTTACCATTTCATGCTTTTGTCATTTCTTTTACAATCTTGCAATAAAATTTGAGCCCTTGCTTTCCCGAAGTACTGCACCTTTTGGTATGTGGAAAAGAGACTCTTGGGCTGTAGATTAGTCTAATAACTCACATTTCAACACTTAATAAAAGTTATCAAGACTTGAAATCCGAAGTATGCTCTTGACCGTTGCAGCATAGACTGAACAATTGGTCAATCAAAAAAGAACGTAGAGTGACTAGTATAATAGGACAATCCTTCAATGATTCAATCTTTAGAAATCGGGAGTTCAAGTGAGGCTAACTATAGAGTCAGCAGGCTGCCATAAGCAGGTTGATCCTCGCCTAGTTGGACACTTGGTATAGCCGTCACAACGCCCAGTCCGAAGGAGCGATTCTGAGTTGGGCCAAACAAAAAATCAACCCACTCCTTAATACTCATTTAATAAATTAAAATTTACAATGAGACTTTGCAATACTTTCACGAGACAACACAGCAGCAATCACACTTACAATCTCGGCACTGGTCATCGCACATTATCTTTGCTCAAGTTAAATCCATAAAATGTCGTGAATATCTTTCAATATCAAGTCTTGTTGTATTCAAATTAAATTGCAAAGTGTTTCCTTGTTGTAATATTTTCATATCCATCATTAACTCCTAGAAATGGTTTTCTTCATTTTGTAATGTAAGAAACCTTAGATTCTTTTTTATAGGGACCACCCCCCTTGGCTTCGTTGGGAGTAGCCTAGACAGAGGAGTCGAGTAATCAGGTGACAGCACTTGACTCTGACTTGCCCCCAAGGACACACCAAGTGGCTTGAAGGTTTCTTGCCGCGTTCCCCCCAGGTGTGTATTAGGTGGCAACAGGACACAACTGTTTAGAGAAAGGACTCAACAGAAAAGAAGGAACACGTCACATCTTTCTTTTAATGAATGGTGCCATCAAAAGATGGCAAACATTCCTAAAATGTAGTTGGTATCCGAAAGGATGATGGACATTGTCCACAGATTTATGCCATACATCGACAGGATGCATGGATACCAGGAGGTACCAGCAACCCTATAAGAATTGGATCCTCCTTGTGACAAGATAATTAACAATTTTATCACCAATTATTTCACAATGGGGGCTTCAACCCAAGATGATATGAGAACTGCTACTCAAAATAACAGAACCCACCAAACTGATACAGTGTAATGCCCCCTTCAGCAGCCAGAATCCCAGATTAGTATAGTTGTAATTTTTGTTTTATTTTTAATTTCAATAAAAAAGTTGTAATCAGCTTTAGTAGGCAATTAATGCTTTGATATGTTAATTTAATTAATACTTGGCATTATAGACTGACACATGGTGGATGCTAGTGTGCACCTGCTGACTATCAATACCAAACTTGTGTGGACACATGGGGAACCTTCTCTCCAGACGTGGACCTCAAGAGGTAGTGGCAAATATTTTGTTGATATGCACCTTGGAGTCATGTTGTGTGAGAATTGTTTTTTGTTGATGGTTTGCATAAACATGACTCTTTTATTTTTTATTTCAGATCTGTTACCGATCCAACTTGCACTTGAGATCCAAAGTGCGAAGATCGGTGCAAATATGGTAACTCAAGAGGTATACTAATTTCACCACAAATCCCTCTACACACTTTAGACTGGCTGTCCTCTAGTACAAGGGGGGTGTCTCTAGAATAGGATTACTAAGACAATAGACAAATAGGACTGTCATGTCCCCAAATTTTTCATTGGGTCACAATGGCCTAAGCCACTTGGCCATATTCATGATAGTTTGTCAAATTGATGCTAAGGGTCAAATAATTGCCAAGCATGATGGCCAACTTAGTAATAATGTAAAATTAGATCCAAATGGACAAGGTGGGTCACATTAAGAGAAAATTCTCAATTCAAAGTTTGTAATATCTCCATCCAAATGAACTATCATGGAGGAAAATTACTAATTCCCTAGGTTGGGGGTGGAAGCATTAAAAGTTGGAATAAAGAAGATACAAGACCCAAAATGACCTTAGAGTTACAAATTCACATTAAATGGGTCAATTAAATAATAATAAAAAGAAAATAAGGTGGCATTGGATCATGAGGGCACATAAGAGGTTGTGGGACCCACATGTGGCGAGATTCCCCACTACACTTGGCATCATTCTCTCACCAATTCGAGTTCAAGATGAAGGGTAACATACTTGGGGGAGTTGAAAAGGTATTATTCATGGCACGAATCATGTAAGGTCGAATTGGAGTGGAAGAGTAACTCCCATGGACGAGGAAGAGGCATCTTAGAAGAATTATGACACTTGGAGCTAGATTCCCTAACTCCTATGACAACAATGATGAAGATTCTATGACACTTATGACAAAGTTCAGACCCGATTGCTGACATTTGACATATATGACATGTCAAGGCTAAAAATAGCATCCAAGAGGGCACACAAGGGGAGTTATGGCAACCAATATTCCCCCATTCGAATTGATGGAAGAGGAGAGCTAGGAAAAGTTGGACAAGTGGCATTCATGGGAATATCTCCCTAATTCAAGTTGGGATGTGTCTCTTGGAAGGAATTTGAGCTAAGGAGGCCTTGGGAGGTTAATAAAAGACAAGAAGAAAGAAGGAGACTAGATTTTGATCATTTCTCATTTGGTAAAAATTGGAGAGCTTAGCTTGTCCTTGCAAGGTGGATGCTTATCCTTCTTTCCTTAGAACCAATTTCGAGGGTGCAAGATTCCCCTCCTAGTTGGTTGATGGAGAGGCCATTCAGACCTCTCAACAAAGCTTCATGGAGATGTTTTGATGCAGGTTCAAACCCCAACTGAGTTCGAGCTCATCTTCTCTCATTCTTCTTTATGCCTATTCTACTATCTTTCTCTCAATGTCATGTAAATGTGCAAGGGCGCACTTCTTGTTGCATATAGTTAGTGAAGGACTGTTATTTCGACTTCATGGACATGTTAGCTACTATATATATCTGTAATAATCATATCATCAGATCCACAGCTCGAAACATTATATATTTCAAGTGATATTTACATTCAAGAAAGAGATTCGAGCCATTTTCCCCATAGCATTTGCATAGTGATTTTGGAATGATATTGTACCTGTCTTATATCAAAGTTTTCTGAGTTATTTATCATATTATGAGCTGCATATGAAGTTACTTTGATGGCCCAAATGATGTGTGCAGACCTCTGAAGTGTTGCTATGGTTTATGAAGAAATTTAAGACTCCTTGCCCACCAATTTCACCTCAAAAACTAGACTCTAGAAGTTGTTGTTCATTAGGATGCCTATTCGACCCTAAAACCAAATCTAATGATGCACATATATTGTTCCTAATGTCCTCTAACAGAGCCAAGTCTCAGACCAAGAATTAGTGAAGGCCATACAGTGTTTGGAAGAGCATCTAATGTCAGACCTAGGGGGGATCTCCACTTCTCAAATTAACCAGTCTTGTTCCGAAACTTCTTCCCATGCAATTTGCAGACCATGGATGGGTATATAAGTTGTTTGGATGTCTGATAGGTGTGTTAATATGTCCTATGCCCCATCAATACCTTCCTCCCCAAATTCGAAATCATTTGGAGGTGTTTGGAACTAGTTGTAAACAAAACCCTAGAGTCAAAACAAGGTGAATCCAAGGACTTTCCCTTGAAGGTATATTACAAGGACTCAAGGTGATGTGAAAAGTGGTCTTAGTAAAACAAATTTTATGGATGAATGATTAGGTTTATTTCAAAGGTGGATGATGGGGTAAGACCAATGCCAGATATCCAAGAGTATATATAGATTCAAGAAGCAACAAAGAGGGCTAAATATGGGTGGTATTGTTGAAAAATGTAGCTCGAGCAGGAGCTTCTTCCACAAGTTAGGTGTGAACTGCTGACTATCAATACCAAACTTGTGTGGACACATGGGGAACCTTCTCTCCAGGCATGGACCTCAAGGGGTAGTGGCAAATATTTTGTTGATATGCACCTTGGAGTCAAGTTGTGTGAGAATTGTTTTATGTTGATGATTTGCATAAACATGACTCTTTTATTTTTTATTTCAGATATGTTACCGATCCAACTTGCACTTGAGATCCAAAGTGCGAAGATCGGTGCAAGTATGGTAACTCAAGAGGTATGCCAATGTCACCACAAAACCCTCTACACACTTTAGACTGGCTGTCCTCTAGTACAAGAAGAAAGAAGTGAGATCCAAGCGAATGATCATGGATGCTTTAAAGGATCATCTTTACTTAACATGTTTTCTTGCATGATGGTATGTTAGCATGGGATATTACTTATATGCTTTCATAGTGACTCACATACTTAAATTATTACTTATCTTAGTCTAATCTTAGCATGTTATTACGATGTTGATATGTACCTTGGTGAACTAAGTCATGTGATTTCATTCATTCCATAACATATTAGCTAGCCATTTTCATGCCGCTAAGCCAATTCACCCATCCCCTTCACTTTCCCCTTTGTGAATGGTCTATTATTAGTAACAACATATGATCTCACTATTATTCCAATGTATGAATGCCTCAAACTAAAGTCAAAAGGGTCTTGGTACTCTCAAAAAAGGAAGTTGTTGATGAATTAAATGTAAAGGAAAATACTTTAGCGAAAGCACAAAGACTAATGAAATAATATATATAAATATATATAATGTATAAATGATAAAATATAAGATGATGGTTACAATTACAATCGGAACCCAATAAATAGGTCTATTCGTGCTCTTTGACATGATGGGGCATGTCTTTTAATTCACATAGTAATAATTTATTTCTATTTACTTAGTTATTATTATTTATTATTTTTATATATAATGTTGTCGCCTTCTTTCAAACGCTTCGTCCTCGTCCTCATCCTCGAAGCATTGTTATTAGTTTTCCCTAGTCTCTACAATCTATTTCAATCAAAGATCGATACTCCACAAAATCATTCCATTCCTGAATTCTTGTACTGTCAGACGCACTCAACATGGTTGTCAATCCATCCCTGGCAACAAATTGCCAACTTAATCCTTTAAATGAATCGAAATACACATCACCATCAATCATACGATGACATATTTCACCATCACATGTTTCTTCGATAATAGTTTTTGGCCACGACATTTCATGCAGTATAGGTGGATCATTGTAACGAAGAGTCGCAATATGCCGAGTTTGACAATGAAGCGATTCAAGGTACAACATCAATACGTTGGCTATTATAATAATCTTTTTCATAATGGTAGGAGTCCAACTTGCATTCAATACATTATCTATGAGAGAAGGGCAACAGTGAGGTAAGAAAAATAGCGTGGGTCTAGCCATTGTTCGTTGCGCATTTTCATCAACAGAGGGACAAGTGCAGTTGAGGGCACTTATAGCCTTTTGCTCCACTAGGGAGAGTACTTATTATACACCATGATATCATTTACACAATTGCATTTATCTCTTAATAATATTGGTAATCCAATTGCATGCAACCATTCTCAAACCACTCCTCTATTGGTCCAAGACCATAGAGAACCACTTGCCATTGTAAATAATTTGGGTCTGCGATTAGCACTGTTTCTATTTGTGGGTCGTGACGTAGTTGTTTGGTTAATTCTTCGTAAAAATTGGTTTTCTCTAACTTTTCCATGACACATTGTACATTCTTGATTATTTCATGTTTGGTGGCCTTACCCTCATTGGAAGGATCCATGACGATGAGACTGTGCTCGTAGTCGCAACTGGGAAAAAGGGGCACAGTCTCCATGAGCGGTCGGCTGCTCCAGTTCAGCAACAAATTGAATAGAGGGAAATACCTTGAATTATTTGTGACCTTATAGCGAACTGTAAGTCGGTTCATCGTATGTAGTTTCCCTGAAATGTGGGGGATGATCTACATGATATGTGCAATATTTGATAACCCTTCCTAAAATCTCGATGGACATGTCTAGCAGAGGAATGGGATTCTTACTGCCCATATCATCCATCACTGAATGCAATGCCACTGCCTCCTCCACATCAAATATTTTGCCTTCCGAGCTCTCCAATATCACGATACCATGCATTCCTCCACCTTCTGCTTCTTCACATCCATTTCCATTTCCATGACAATGGCAGAGGATGATATTGAATTTGAATTGAAAAAGGGCGTCGATCTAGTACTTCGATCGACTTGGATTATATTATCACCAATGGTTGTTATTTCTTCAATCTGCAACAGAGGATGTTGTCTTGCTTTGCGGTTATGATTTCTCTCAAAAATAGCTTGCATTTCTCGATCATTAACCTGTTTTTTCATTTCTTCTATTAGCATCGTTGAGGTTGTGTTTTTCGCTAGTTGGGAGTCATTATCTTGTTCTTGTTCATATTGCCAATTAGATTTGGAATCGAAATCGAAGTCTTCATCTTCAAACTCGAAATCAGAATCTACGTCTTCTAGTTGGACTTCATTACCTTTGTTGTTAACATAGTGCAAGCTAATGTCTTCTAGTCTCTTGCGAAAGGCTTTTGTTAATTGGTGTACCAATTCTTTTATATCTTCTTTCAATTTCTTGTAAAGTTCCTCCATTAAAAATTGTGATGACTAGTGGTTGTGGGTTTAAAACTACCACGAAGTAGCTAACACTTTAGGCTCTGATACCAATGTAGTGGAAGCACAGAGACTTATGTACTAATGTATATAACTATATAAAATGTATAATTGATAAAATATAAAATAATGGTTTCAATTACACTCACGACTGTCCATTGGATGTAGCTTGGCTGGCTGGGAGGAATGATTGTTACCCTCCCCACCCAGGTTCAATTCTTGTAAGTGACATGATGCTCTTGTTGAGCCCCTATGTAATGATTGAGTGGATTATGTAATCTGGTGTTGGCATATTAAAAAAAAATTACAATCCGGACCTAATAAATAGGTCTATTTGTGCCCTTTGACATGAAGGGGCATGTCTTTTAATTCACATAATAATAATTTTCTTTTTATTTACTTAGTTATTATATATATATATATATATATCAAAGCAATGTATTTGTTTCCTTTGACATGAAGGGGCATGTCTTTCAATTCACATAATAATAATTTTATTTTTAGTTACTTAGTTATTATTATTTATTAATTATTATTAATATTATTTATTTTTTGTTATATATATTCATATATATAATAGAGCAATGTAGCAGAAGCATAGAGACTCATGAAATAATATATATAAATATATAAAATGTATAATTGATCAAATATAAGTTGATGGTTAAAATTACAGCCGAGGCCTAATAAATAGGTCTATTCGTGCCTTTTGACATGAAGGGGCATGTTTTTTAATTCACATAACAATAAGAAATTCTTTACTTAGCTATTATTATTTATTATTTGTCATATATATTTATCATAACAAATATCATGATATTGACCACATTGCTGGCGGTACTTTGGATTTAAGGATGGCAGAAGGTGGTACAGATCTTGACCTCGTGGATTACAGCAAAGATACCCTAGGTATGAATGAAATCTTCCCCACAGATGATAAGTTAAAGTCTAGGTGGGGAAGAGCACCGCAAGCTGAGGTGATAGATCGTGATCCGAGCCTTCAGGTAGGTTGTTCTCTGTCGAAGACGGGCGGCAAGGGACCGAGAGGAGTGGATCTAAATCAATATAATGGCAAGGTTGAGTCTATTAACTAGTTTCCGGAAAGCTCCAAAGACAATTCTCACGAGATGTCTCAGGTTATTCTGAAGTTTATTCGCAAGCGGGTCAGGCGGCAGACGAGGTGGTGGTTGAAGATATCTCTGAAGGTAGTTTTGTCTCGCCTTCTAACAAGCCCAATTTCTCTGCTTTTCCCCACCACAAGGTAGTGTAGGTGAACTCGTTATCAGTGGGTCCAATTTCTAGTAGCTCAAGGCACAAATGTATAAAGAAAAAATCTGCAAAAGTTAGCATGAAGGTGGGTGTGGATGCTATCATGGAGGAAATTCAAAAGTTGATGGAGTTGTCGCTAGTCGGAAGGTTCATGGGGAAAAGCTGCAGAGAACATTCTCTAAATGGGTGGTTAGAAACAAACTGGAAGTGGATCCTAGGTTATGTGTCGGCTTTTTTCTTATTGCCGCGTAGTTGGTGTTGTTTCTCCTTCAAAAGTGTCTCTAACGTGGAGGTCTTAAACGTAAGGAATGGTGTTGGGGGGCTTCTGATCTTTTTCTTAAGCATTGGGATCCTCTTTTCAACCCTGTTAGGGAACCCATGTTCTTACAGAAGGTTTGGGTTCTTATTCTTGGTTTGCCTTGGGTTCTTTGGAAGAAGGAGGTGTTGGAATCCATCGGGAATTCCTTGGGCCAGTTTATCAAAATCGAGGGTTGGGAAGCTCGATAAGATCGACACATGGTAAGAATTTCGTAGAACTTGATTTAAGGGAGGGCATTGTAGCTCACATTGAAATCGAGTGGGGTAAATGGACCTTTTTTCAGAAGTTGGATTATTGGAAGATTCCCTTCCGATGTTTTCAATTTCATGAAGTAGGTCATTTAAAAGGGCATTGTACTACGGAAGGGTTCAGCTCGTTTTCTCCTAGAAAGATTTGGGTTAAGAAGAAGGCCTCTAACTATATTTCAACAGATAAGGAAGTTTTGATGAAGAGAGATAAAAAAGAGGTTTCAATTTATTCCGAGCAGGAGACCAAGGGAGCGATTTCTAACCACAAGGAGGTCGTGAATTCGACAGAAGGATCTTGCTTGGTTAAGGATCGTTTAGGTGTAATAGCGGTCGCTAAGGCTGAAGGTTTTCCTTTTTCGGAGACCCAGAACCTTCTTCATTTGAATCAAGGGAATTCTCAGCATGCAAATGGTAAGTTTCCATCAAATCGTCCTCCTCCATCAAATTTTTCTTCCCTTATTTCCGGAACGGAATCGGGTTGATTGTCTCCATGTCAAGATAATCTTGAAAGGTCATTAATTGCCAAAAAGGTAGCAAACTCTTTCGTATGTTCTCTAGATAGGGAGGGAACAGAAAAGAAAGTATTGCATTATGCAGTGCAGCTTGAGCCAACCGGTGGCAAGACCAAAAATCAAACGACGTCGGTCTGTTCAGATTATGCACTTAGGTCAAAAGGAGACACAAGGTGATCGAAGTTACAAAAGGAATCAAAGGGGTTAAGGGAGGAATAGCAATTAATCTGGATGTCGTGAACTCATTGGCAGAAAATCAAATATATCTCTGGCTCAATCTCAAGGAAGAAAGGATATTCGGGAAGGGAAACAATCCACCATCGCAAGGGCCCTTAGAGCAGTTAAAGCACTTATGAAATCTACCCAATGATAGTGCTATCCTTCAATGTTGGGGGGGTGGGAAGGACCTCCAAACAACAAGCCTTCAAAAGATTAGTTTATGTCTGTAAGCTGGATGTAACTATGTTTCAAGAGACCATGTGTGAAGATAGGAAGCTGGTTAGCATTCTCTCTTCTTTTCTAAAGATTAGTCCTTCTGTTCGATAGATGCAGAAGGTATTTCAGCGAGTTTAGTGACTGGTTGGAGTCCTAGTTTTGCAGCTATCGCCTCTAGAATTTTGAATTCAGAGATTTTAGTTGAGTTGGATTCAAAGGAACTTAATAGATCCTTTCGATTTCTTAATGTATACAAGCCTTATGTAGACAAAAAGGCTTATTGGGAATACCTAGCAGAAGCAGGAGTTTTAAATCTTAGTGGATTGATTCTTGGAGGGGATTTGAATTTAACTTTGTTTAGAAGAGAGTTATGGGGAGAGAAAGCTCGTCTTGATCCACTGGGAGATTTCTTTGTGAACTTGTTTGAAAAGTGTGGTCTTATTAATCTGGATCCAGTTAAGTTAATGCCAACTTGGCACAATGGGCGAAAAAGGAAGTGAAGCTATTTCTAAGCGACTAGATAGATTTTTGGCAGCGGAAGGTGTTCTTAGCAAACATCTAAGTTTAAAAGTATGGTTAGGAACAGGAGGAATCTTAGATCATTTACCCATATTGTTCAGACTTGAAGAATTGGACAAAAAACCTCTCACGCAGTTAAAATTCAATAATGTGTGGTTGTTGGAGGACGACTACTGAAACTTGGTTTTATCAAATTGGATGCATATTGATGCAACTCGAGAAACTTCAGCAATGCATCAGTTTTCCACTTCTCTTCTCATGTTAAAATCGGTTGTAAAAAATGGGATGCAATTTATAGAAAGAGATTGCACGCCGAGTTAAAGGATGCGGAGGAAAAGATTAAAGTCTTGTTTGAGGGCAATTCATTGGGCATTTTTTCGAATCCTGAAGTGGAATCTTACAAAGATACAAAGATTTGTGAGCTATTGCTTTGTCATCTCTGTTTTCCTAAGTAATTGAGCATTGCTATGTGCTTCTTGTGATAATCTCCATAACAATGTTTTTTATGCAGATTTAAGGTTATAAAATTTATTGTTCTGATTTCTGGATTATGCAGTTCCTAAACTTTTTGAGTTTACAATCTGGTATTATGTCTGTTGAGTATTTAATAATTTATCGTCCATTGTTATGGAAGTGTTTGGACAATTTTCAATTCGCTTTTGTTCATAAGTGTAGATCTATGTATCGTGTTCGAAAAGTCAACATGGTATCAAAGCATGTTATTGGAAATCTTCCAAAATATGTGTATCGAGAGATTTGTTGCTTATGAGACCATTATGGGATTTGTTGCTTATGAGACAGTTGTGGGATTTGTTACAATGATGAAAGATGCATGTCACTTCAATATTCAGCCATCAAGAAAACTAAAGAGAAGAGAAGACCCTTAAACTTCAAAATACTCCATGTAAAAATATGTCGATTAGGCTCCAAAAGAGAGAGAGCTCTCAAAATCCAACCATGAGTTCAAATGTGGAAGTAGCTCTCTTTATATAGGAGGAGCTAAAATTTAATTTACAATAAAATATCACTATTTCCTTAGATCTAGCCTAGGGTGGGATAAAATTATACAAAAACCCCACATACTTCTAACAAAATCCTAACAAAGCAATAAAATAAAATGGTTAAAGCCACATGTACAATACAAGAGATACATAAGGCCCCAAAACGAGAGGTCTCCTCCATCAAGTAAGGGAACAAATGATAAGATGATGCCAAATGGCTTCCAAAGGCCCCTTCAAGGTAGATTCTACAACAAGAATATAGCCACAAGCAACAAAGATATCTTTAAAATGAAAAAACGTCAAAGGGGATGGCCCCATCTAGAAAGCTCCAAGTGGATGCTAGCTCATGAAGTAATCTCTAAGTAACAACGGCTGTCCACTACTCAACATCCAAGGAAGCTCTATTCAAAAGAAGATGCCCACAAGGCATGCATAGAAGGCCCTAGATGCCACCCAAGTGCAAAGACGTCACTCTATAAAAAAGCCTCCAAATACAAAAACGTTTTTCATAAAATAGGGTATTAACCATGTGAACAACCTTCCAAGTGGACCATCTCAATGTGTAACCTCCAGGCATGTAATATCTCTCAACAGGTCTGTTTCAAGCCTCCAATTTAGAATTTTTCAAAGCTCTTCAACTGCTGTTTTAAGGCAGAGAAGTGCCCAGAATTCAAGATGAAGGCGATCTAATGTTGTTTTGGGGTTTGAAATCAACCCAACAATGCCCAGACCTGGAGATTAGGGTTATTTTCATACCCAGATTTGCCCTAAAAATGCCCAGAATTATTTATATCACTGTTTATTATTTTCTTGATGCAGGGATTTGTCCAAATTATGCCCAGACCTCCTCAAAACTGCCCAGAATTCAAGAGGGGGAAGTTATGAGGCTGTCTTCATGCTCAGATTGACCCTAAACGTGCCCAGATCTCATATTAAATTCTGTTTGATGGCTGAAAAGTGTACAGGGGTGCCCAGAATGCTGAATTAGGGCTATTTCACAGTATATTATCTCCCACCATACTCAGACAAGACACAGAATTAGAAATACTGCTGTTTAAAGCTGTTATTCGCTCCCAGATCGGTTGTTTTATGGACAGACCTCTTCAAAAAGCGCCCAGACATCATTTTAGGGCTGTCTATAGCCTCTTTATTGCTGTTTATCTGTTGAAATTGCACCCAGACTTTGAAAGAAAAGTTTTTTTTTACTGCTGATAAATGCCAAGAAAACAAAGATTTATGGCTGCTTTAACCCATAGATCTTGCCCAGACTTGGATTTGCTGCTGCTGTTGCCTTAATCATGCCCAGAAATACTGATGCTATGCCAAGAATTCATGTTTTAGGGCTGCTTACTGCTTATTGAGGTTGCAATGTGCCCAGGACTGCCTAAAACAGCCCAGATATAAGCAATGAAGTTCTTTACCACTGTTATGACTGCCAAAAACACACCAAAATCACTTCTTAATGATAGCTTAAGGTCAAAAACAGACCCAGAATGGATGACAAGGTTTCATTTGCAATCTGCCCCTGCAATCTGTCCTTATAATGCCATAAATACATCAGAACTGTAACCTCAAGAAGACCTAAGTGAACACCATGCAATATAGGTGGTAACAATGTGGAGCAAAAAATCATACACCTGCTAAACCTCCTGAAGGATCAGTCATGACACAAGATGAGCATTACGATGTGGAATTTGAGTTGTTCAAGCTTACCGAAAGAGTAAAGAACATTGAAACTACAATGCTAAGAAAGGTAGACATCGTGAATATGGTAAATAAGGATGAATTCCAAACATTCAAAGGGGATATCCAAGCTGATCTCAAAAAGAACCTTGAAAACATGATGGGAGAACTTGTAAAGGATATAAGTAGCCTATTCACCCAAAATTCAACTCTTCGAGAAGAGGATAAGGAGAACAAGATGGTGGAGTCCAAGTCACCTCATGAGAAAATTCTATCATAGTCAAAGAACAAGAGGATTGAATCCCAAACACCTAATCACTCATTACTCCAAGATACACTAATCATGGGTTCAACCTGGGGCCAAGGAGCTACTTCATTCTTGTTACCCCTCTTTCAGCAGGGGTGATTTTGATCAGAGATTCTTGAGATGAGATCTGTGGTTTCACCATAGATCATTGGTCAAAGGTCCTTCACCTTTGTCAAATGGTCCATGTGCCTTGATGAGCCTAGTCAAAAGATAGCACCCCATCCTCTAGTGATGTGATATCTCTAAACCCTCATTTACTCTTAGCGTGTTTTATGGCATGACGGTATGTTAGCATGAGATGTTACAAGTATGCTTCCATAATGACTCGTATACTTAAACTGTTGCTCGTCTCTTAATCTAACCTTGGTGTTTTTTTTTGCTTAATAACTATGTTATTTCAATGTTGATTTGTACCTTGGTGAACTAAGTCAGGTGATTTCATCCATTTTCACAGCTTTTACCTAGCCATTTTTCATTTCACTAACTAATTCACTCATCCCCTTCATTTTTCCCCTTTGTAAGGATATGTCGTTAGTAACAACATATGGTCTCATTACTATTCCAATGTATGAAAGCCTCAAATCATAGCTAAAAGAGTCTTGTACTCTCAAAATTGAAGTCATTGATAAATTAAATGAAAGGAAAATATCATGGCAGATACTCCCCATCACAAAAGCTGAGTTCCCTTGTAACAAGTTACCAAAGCCACATCTAAAGAAAAAGGAACTAAGCCAATCAAAGGGCTAAATGAAATGTAAAATGAAATATCAAAAGAAAATAAAAAAAGTGATCGCAATATGAAGGCATGATGATGGATGACCCATGACAGCATTTCTTAGGCACACGTGGAAGAAACATCTAAAATATCTTAACTCCTAAAGGTTAAGGAAGGACATGACACTCTTATGTCGCTATAATGGTTATTTCACAAAGACACCCTTTATTCACTATGTACATACTTCATTTCATATACCTTCACTTGACTTAGGTAGTTAAACTATGCATGTTGACTTAGGACTCTCACATGTAAAAGCGTTCTAAGGGTTACACCAATGTTAGATTAGATGAGTACAAATTATTTATCATTGAGTTATTTTCAAAGGTGTATTTGTAATGTATGTGTTGTGTATTATTGTCATGTTAGACTAACATTGCCGAAGTTTTAATGATGGGTTAACTTATATACACTAGAGTGATTTATTTACACACATGCCATGACTTGATATGGTATGTTGGATGATTATTAGGCACTTGTACTTGGAGTGCTACACATTATCGAGGGTTATAAATCACATTTCCTTTCAAAGGTGTATTTGTAATGTATGTGTTGTGTATTATTGTCATGTTAGACTAACATTGCCGAAGTTTTAATGATGGGTTAACTTATATACACTAGAGTGATTTATTTACACACATGCCATGACTTGATATGGTATGTTGGATGATTATTAGGCACTTGTCCTTGGAGTGCTACACATTATCGAGGGTTATACATCACATTTCCTATCTAGAGATGGAGTTGTCCTCAAACGAAAGGTCCTTTTGGAATTAATTGCAAATTAGCCAAACTTCTCCAATATCCCAACACTAGAGTTTCAAGAAATGACCGCAGATGGAGGTACCATAAATTGTTCAGGAAAGTGCCATTGTATTAAGCTTACTATGGGAGAGTATTTATTGGATAGTCCAATGATTGCAATCCAAATGGGTGGTGTTATGTTGTATTAGGGATCCAATGGTTACAATCATTGGGAACAGTGGCTCTTAATTTTTAAGAACTTTTCATAAGATTCTCCTTAAAAGGCAAGAAAAATGAACTTGGATGTATTCCAGGTAAACCCTCTAAAGTGATAAGCTCTTACAGCATGACAAAATTGCTAAAAAATGAACACCATGGTGTAATCACACAATTGTGCTCACTAGATATTCAAGCATCTGTACCCTCTATTCCAATAGACATCCAAAGAGTTATTGACAATCATTCTCGGATATTTGGAGAGATGCCTAAAGGGCTTCCACCTGCTCGAGATCATGACCATGTTATTCACTTGCAACCAGGAAGTGTACCACCTAACATTAGACCTTATAGGTACCCATATGCACAAAAGAGAGAGATTGAGAATATGGTTCAAGAATTATTAGATCCTTGCATCATTTAACCTAACCAAAGTGCTTTCTCTGCACCAATTGTGATGGTTCAAAGGAAGGTTAATGGCGTATGTGTCCAAATTATAGAGAGCCTAACAAGATGACCATTAAAGATAAGTTTCCTATTCTTGTCATTGATGAATTATTAGATGAATTGCAAAGAGCAATTTTCTTTACCAAGTTGAATCTTTATTTTGGATATCATCAAATCAGAATGAGGCAAGAAGAGATTCCGAAAACAACCTTTAGAACAAATGAAGGTCATTATGAATTTTTGGGTGATGCTATTTGGAAATACCAATGCACCCTCCACATTTCAAAGATTGATGAATTCGATTTTTAAACACTTCCTATGGAAAAAAAAATTAAATTTTTTAATAAAATAATAATCCATAGCAAATCTTGGGAAGAGCATGCAACATGTTGACATGGTCTTAAAACTATTGGAGGAGTGACAACTACATGCAAAGCTTTCTAAGTGTGCCTTTGGAGTTTAGGGAGTAGAATATTTGGGTTATATTGTATCTCATGAAGGCGTCAAAGTGAACCCTAATAAAATTAACGCTATGATGGAATGGCCACTTCCCAAAACCTTGAAGAATCTTAGAGGATTCCTAGGATTGACAAGTTATTACCGCAAGTTCGTCAAGAATTATGGTCAAATAGAAACACCTCTAACAGTGTTATTGAAAAAGGAGGAATTCAAGAGGCAACCAAAGCTTTTGAAAAATGTAAAGAGGCCATGTGTATAACTCCTATATTAGCCATGCTTGACTTCACAAAGACCTTAATTGTGGAATGTGATGCCTCAAGGCATGGCATTGGTGCATTTTTAATGCAAGAAGGAAGGCCCCTCGCATTAGAAAGTTGCCAACTTAAAGAAAAACTTACTCACACCAATTTATGAAAAAGAAATGTTCGCCATATTGCATGCAATTAAGAAATGGTGCCCTTAACTACTAGGAAGACACTTCAAGGCAAGAACAAATCATGATAGTGCTTCTTGGAACAAGAGTCTCTTCATCAGAGTAACCAAAATGGGTTACAAAGATGCTATGTTATAACTTTAAAATTATCTTAAAAAGCGGAAAACAAAATGTGGTGGCAAAGGCACTTTCAAGGAAAGAAGAAGACACAAAGGGATTACTGTGTGCTACTTTCATTCTGCAATCTGATTAGGTGGAAGAAGCAAAGATAGAATGGCAGTAGGATTAGAAGGCATGGAAGATAATTCAACAACTACAAGAGGACCCTAGTGCATTAGATAAATTTGTGTAAAAGAATGATTCGCTATGGTACCAAGATTGCCAATATTTATGTAAGAGTTCCCAACTCAAACAAAAAGTCTTTTTGGAATTGCACACCTTTCTTATAGGAGGACATTCAAGGTCCTTGAAAATTTACCATAAGATGAAAAAGGATTTTTTCCAGGAAGGTCTTAAAAATGATGTCCAAAAGTTTGTGGCAAAAGGTTTGGTTTGCCAATAGAATAAGGGAGAGACAATCAAGACATCAAGTCTTCTAGAGCCATTAGCCATACTGAGTCAACGTTGGGAAGAAGTCTCAATGGATTTTATCATGGGTCTAACAAAGTCTGAAGAAAAGAATGTCATCATGGTAGTGGTGGATCAAATCACAAGGAGTTGTATAAGGGCTAACTAAAACGCCCCCGACTCGCCGGAATCCGGCAGAGCAATTCTTGCCAAAATCACAATTTGGAGTGCTTAGATCGCAATTTCAGCGATTTGGATAGTTTTAAAATTGGGCAATTAGTCTGCAATAGGCAAACACAATTGCAGAAATTACAAAATTGTGAAAATAGCAATTTCCAACAAGAATTTTAACCTGTTTTTATCCCAAAATCGTCGAAAAAGCGGGGCGTTTTGGTTGTCTTTTATCCTACACGAAATCACAAAGTATGCTCACTTCTGCTATTTTTCTCATCCTTTAAGGCAAGTACAATATCGGTAGCATTCATAAAAACAATTTAGAAGTTATATGGAATCCCCAAGACTATCATAAGTGATAAAGATCTAATTTTCACTAATAATTTTTGGAAGGAAGTATTTTCTTGTTTGTGCTCTCAATTGGCTCACAACTCCTCTTACCACCCTCAATCCGATGAGCAAACCAAGATTGTGAAAAAATGTCTAGAAGGTACCTTCGTTGCTTTGCATCTAAACACGGTGGATCAAGTGATTTCCCTTGACAAAAAGGTGGTACAACACATCCTTCCATACTTTATCAAAAATGTCACCATATATGGCACTTTATGGTTATCATCCTCCACCCATCACATCATCCTTGAAAGAGGAAGCTAAGGTTCAAGCAGTGGAGGATTACATAGAGCACCAACAAGAAGTTGCCCAACTATTGAAAGACAACTTGGCTATAGCATAAAATAGGATGAAAAAAGCAAATCAACATCATAGTGAAAGAAAATCTGAAGTATGGGATTGGGTATTTTTTTAGACCACAACCATAAAAACAAATGTCTTTCAAACAACAAAGGGCCATAAATTAGCACCCAAGCATTGTGGTCCCTATAAGGTAATGCAGAGGATTGGAAGTATGGATTACAAATTGGAGTTGCTTCCATCTTCACGTGTACATCCAATCTTCCATGTTTCTTGCCTAAAAAGGGTAATTAGTGACAAGATCCCAGTCCAAACTATTTTACCAGAGATTGATGAAGAAGGGAAAATGATACTAAAACTTGAAACAATCCTTGAGACCTATGTTGTAGGAAATTCCTACCTAGCTCTCGTACCAGTCCCCGAAACTCCACGAAAAGCCGAAACGAGTACAAATCCCTGTTGAAACGTCGTCAATCATACTGTATGACGTTTCGCAAGTACAAAACGTCGTACGGTACGGCCGACAACGTGTCGACAGGGTTTCAGGCTCAGAAACCGGATTCGTTCCAAACCCTTGCCATGTCCCGAATCGGTCGAATCTGACACGATTCGATTGGAATTCGTGTCCGATTCGACCTTAGTTCGAATCCTTAATCGGGACACGCACTCAACAACGAATCGGACACGCAGTTACAACTTGTCCCGACTGTCGGACACGTTTTCGAAAAACAGGACACGTTTTTGGCGGAAAAGGGCGTCCGGGTTCACTTAAAAATAGAAATTTGCCTTTCTTTTTGTCATTTGCAAGGAAGCATTTGGTTGAGAGTGAGTTGTATGTGCAGGTGAAGGAGATTTGAAGGAGATTTGAAGGCTATCCATCGTTTCCAAGCGATTCCAAGTGCATTCCGGTGGATTTGTGGAGAGGATTGCAAGCTCAACCATCACAAAAGAAAAGGAATGTCTCAATCAGCTAGGGCAGGAGGTAGGGGGCAAAGGAGAGGGAGAAATGCACCATCTAGGGCCTCCCCTCCTATTCCACCAAGCACAAGCGGTTCTCCTCCTCCGTCAAGTGCTCCATCGGCTGCTAGTGGAGCTCATTCTATGGCTCCACTTAACCCTGTTTTAGCAAGACAACAAGCCCAAGAAAAAAAATACCCTTTGTGGAAGTATGTGACAAGGAAAGATGGACCCGGGGCAAAGCTTGGTGGGGGAGGCAATGTGTCTTGGAGATGCAATTTTTGCAAGCATGAGTTCATGAGCACATATTTCCGGGTTAAGGGCCATTTGTTGGCCCTTCCTTCTTGTGGGATTTCTTCATGCAAAGCGGTGATTGTTCACCAAAGGAGGGATATGGAAACAGAGGATCATGTTGGCTTAGGGAAGGTGGCAGCAACAAGCAAGAAAAAAGAGGATGATCCTCTTCCATTCTTGAGGAAGTCCTCTAGCACCAAGCCTCCATTTCTACCTAGCATTCATGGGTGTGGGCGTGGGCGTGGGGATACTTATCAAACAAGAAAGAGGCAATCTACAGGTGGTCCAATGGATAGGATTTTCCAAAAAGAGGCGCGAGAAGAGGTAGACCTTACTATTGCATTTTTCTTCTACCTCAACTTCATTTCATTCAATGTTGCACGGTCACCATTGTATTTTGAGACGGTTAAAACTATCTTGGAACGTGCTCTAAATGGTTATGTGCCTCCTGGTTCAGAGAAGCTTAGAACCACATTGTTGGTTAAAGCAAAGAAGGAGGTAGATAAAATTCTTGATCCAATTAGATCAACATGGCCCTCATCCGGTGTGAGTATTGTTTCTGATGGATGGACGGATCCCGCACGCCATCCACTCATCAATTTCATGGTATCTTCCCAAAATGGACCGGTGTTCTTGAAAGCGGTTGATGCTCTTGGCGAATACAAGGATGCACAATTTATGGGTGATTTATTCATCAAAACCATTGAAGAAGTGGGTGTTGAGTCGTGTGTACAAATCATCACGGACAATGCACCTGTTTGCAAGGCTGCTGGCATGATTGTGGAAGCTAAATATCCACAGGTATGTTCATTTTGGACACCTTTCATTTCTAATTTGCTCATTGTTTGAATTTGGTCATTGCAATGTTAGTGTTGTAGAGTCATTGATACATGCTTTTATTGCTCTTACAGGTTTTTTGGACACCTTGCATTGTCCATTCCTTGAATTTAGCACTGAAAGCCATTGCTTCGGATGTGGCATGGATTGACAACCTTATTGAGGATGCACGCCATATCCGTAACTTTGTACAAAACCACACAAATGCCCTCACCATCTACAAACAGTACACACAGCTTTCATTGCTGAAGGTTGCAGATACTCGGTTTGCTTCCTCATTCATCATGCTCAAGAGGTTGAGGGAGGTCAAAACCGCTCTTGGGTCCATGGTGATTTCAGAGTTTTGGGCTTTTTGGAGAAAGACGGATCAGGCTGCTTCACAAAAGGTGAAGGACTTGGTGTTAAATGATGGTTGGTGGGACACGGTGGATCTTACTATTAAGATCATGGAGCCAATCATTTCTTTGTTGCGGTATGCAGACAGGGACCAGCCCATCCTAGCAGAGGTTTATGAGGGGTGGGATTCCATGATTGAGTCCATGAGGTCCATTGTCATGGAGAATGAGTGTCCCGAGTATGGGACATCGACAGAGAACTTATGGACCATTATTCGGGATATTCTTATCTCCGGGTGGGATAAGAATTGCACACCTTTGCATTGCTTGGCCCACTCCTTGAACCCCAAGTTCTACACTCAGGAGTGGCTCACTGGTGGATCGGGGGCCTCACGCAGAGTCCCTCCTCACATGGATGCAGAGATTGCAAATGGGAGGAAGATAGCACTTAGACGGCTATTTCAGGATAGAGACATGCTTGAGGAGGTGGAGGATGGCTTTGTAGATTTTTCCACTGGCACTGGGAGATTTGGAGGCTATGATGTGCTTAGAGATAGGGAGGGTAAGACACCCTATCGTTGGTGGGCAACTCATGGGGCAACATCCCCTATTCTACAGAAGTTAGCCTTCAGGGTCATCTCTCAAGTTACATCATCCTCTTGTTGTGAGAGGAATTGGAGCACATATGGGAACTTGAACAATGTGAAGAAGAGCAGGCTTGAGCAGTCCAGGGCAGAGTCCATGGTGTATGTGCACTCCAACCTTCGTCTTATTTACAGGAAGAGGGAGGAGTGGGTGAAGGGAAAGACAAAGATGTGGGATGTCTTTCCTGATGATATGGGTTTGGACAGCAATACTGAGTTGGCATTAGCCAACATGGATCTTAATGATCCAGTGCTAGAGCCGGTCACTTTTGATGATAGTGATCGTACAGAGGGGTCATCCTCCACAGCAGCAGATGCAGATCGTCAGATGGGCAGAGAGGAGGAGGAGGGGGAGGAGGATGAGGATCAGGGCAGTGACAGTGGCAGTGGCAGTGATGAGTATGTTGATTCAGGCATGGAGGAGGACTACTGACATATGGGATTCTCCCATCTTGATCCACCCCTTTTTGTATTTACTATTAGTCTATTTGGCATTTGCCAGTGGCCCAGTGCCCAGTGGCATTCCGACATATATGTATACATTTTGATTTTGATGACTTAATGAGAAATATGGTTCCAACATGCATCTGTGTCTCATTGTGATTTGTGAATGACAAATGTGTTGTGAATCGTGATTTGTGAATGACAAATGTGTAATCATTAATGTGTTTTTATTCTAATTTCTATTGAATATTTGTAAATGTTCTAGTTTCTAAATATTTTTGGATCTATATGTCTATATTTTTAAATTTTAATATATTTTTAAAAAATATATATATATGTATATAAAACGTATCCTACGTGTCCTGATTTCGGGGGTCACCGTGTCCGTGTCGGACTCTTGTATTTTCGTGTCCTACGTGTCCCGTGTCCCCGTGTCAGGTGACTTTGGTTTCAGGTTGTATGGATGTCGTTTCCATGATTTTTTTGGCTTGTGTGGGCCCGTATGGGCAAGAAAGAGGGCCGCGGGTCCCTCAAATTGGCCCCAAATTCTTTTTTTCTATTTTTTATTAAGACAATGCTTTTTAATAAAAAATTGCTTAATTTTTTTTATTTATGAAAAGAAACATCTAGAAAAAATTTAATTAAATATATATATTTTATATACGGTGTTTCCCCCGACGTTTCCCCTGCCGTTTCAATTTTTGGAGGGTTGTGTTTCTTGCCGTACCCATTTTGGAAACTTCCAGACATTTCCCCATTTCGTGCAACTTAACTTGACACATAGGTCAAGCAATTGTTGAGTACATCATCAAGTGGAAGATCTTACCAATAGAAGAGGCAACATGGGAAGATGAGTTCTTGATGCATAAACAACCATAGTTAATCAAGTGTTAAGAACAACACTCCTCAACACTTGTTTGAAGGGGAGGGGCATGTTAAGCCCTAGATATTGTGACATTATATTACTTATTATATTAATATTGTTTTTATTGGTCAGCTAAAACCTTAATTGTAATTGTACCCTTTGTCAGCTAAAATCTTGTGCATTTGATACATTGTAAAATGAGGTAGCCCCCTCAAAGAGGCTTCTTATTCATCTTTTAATTTCATTCTCAAAGTATTGGGCTACTCTCTCTTTATAATTTTATGTTATTTTGGGAATTTAGTGCATAACAATTTGTGAATGAGATGCACGTGAGACTCTAGTGATTGTAGTGTTGTTTATCACTAAGAGAGGCGGTCTAAATGTGATAGGTTGTTGATCTAATATATTTCCCGACGGATCTGTTTGTTTAAGGTGTGCTTTAGGAGTTGCAGGAATGACTAGTTTTGGTTGTGAAGTGTGACTAGTTGGAGGGTGCTTCCAACTTTACACCTTGAAAGTGTAGATTGCAAATGTTGTTGGAGGTTGAACTTTGAAAGCTAAGGTTATATCTCCTAATGATCCCGCATAGATGGCCAAACACAACAAGAAGATAGACAAAGTGAAGAGAATAATCATTAATTCTATGAGGAATCATTTGATCCCAAACATTACGGAGAAGAAGTTGGCTAAGGATATGTATGATGCCTTGATCACTCTGTATTAGAATGAGAATATTTCCTGCAAGATGCTTCTAAAGAACAAGATTACCAACACATAAATGAGTGACATAGACATGGTGGTTGGCTACTTGATAAAGATCAATGAGTTAAGAAGTTAGCTTCTTGTTATTGAGATTATGGTCACAAATGAGGAGTTGGTACCCATAGCACTAAATGGGTTCTCTTCACCTTGAGGACACTTTGTGCAAGGTGTTTCTGCTCATGAAATGCTACCCACCTGAGAAGCTTTGGAATAATTCCATCCAAGAGGAGAGAAGGTTAGAGAAAAACCTAAAATCCAAAGTGGAGGAGATCCAAAACCTAGACCTCATCCAGAAGATGAGGAAAGGAGGCAAGAAGGGACTAGGAAGGATCAAAAGGGCAAGGAGGAAGAATCGAATCAAGGGAATAAAGACTTGAGATAAGTGAAATGCTTCAAGTGCAAGAAAGACTTGAGTCTGTTGATGTTTGTGGCTCGGACAGGAATATCCACACATGTTTAGTGTCAAACTGTGAAGGCGTCCAAGTCAAATCTATTTTGTAATTCACTTTATTTATAAAGTGAAAGTCTTTTAATTAGTTGTTGAGTCTAATAAAGTGTAGTTTTAATACACTAGTGATTTAGAATTTTAGACTAATCTCAATCATACATCTCACCGAGAGATTAAGTTTTTAGGTAGATTAGGGTTTCAACTAAAGTATAAAGACAAGTCAAGGTAGAGGGTTAAGACACATTCATTATTTACTCAAAGACACTTTGGTCAGGAGGTGAAGTAATTCATCCAAGGAGCAGAGTTAGAGTGTCGGAGAGGAGCTGGGAAGAGCAACCAAGCAGATTTTAGTGTGCAAACTACAGGTACAACAGATTCGTACAATCGTACGAAGCTGTACAACAAATATGTATGATCATGTGGATCCGTACAACATATTTGTGCAATCGTAGGAATCTGCACTAATATGTCTGTACAAGCCTGTAAACAGTCCATACAGTGCCCAACAAGCATTGAGTTGAGTTCTCGATTTTCTATGGGCAAATTTCCTCAATAAGTTTGTAGATTTTTCTCCAATTTTTAGTGCATCGTACAACTATAAGTTTTGGAAACTGTGGAGGTTTCCTTGTAAGCTTTGATCCATTAATGAAAAGTTGATTTGAAGGAGTAAAGTGTGTGCACTGTGTTTATGCTTCTGTTTTTCGTATTCTCAGCCATTTGTGCAATTATTGTATATTCAAAAATTTATTTATGTTATTAAATAAATTCGAGATTTTATTTATTTAAATAAAGAAACATAGGACAATAGTTACCTAGGATCTAAAAATTTACATGGTATCACAACTACTTTAATTCAAAAGATCAAAAGAGTAGGAATTTGTTTGCAAATCATAGATGGCATCAACTAGCCTAAAGTTCGAGGACAGATTAGATGGTGCCTTGAATTTCATATCATGGAAAGTTAAGGTAACTCTTCTATTAGAAGAGAATGACCTCTGGGATATCATCAAATGATGCTATAACCTCACCGACAAATCTGTTGCTTTTGACATCTCACAAGAAGAAAGAAGTGAGAACCATGCGAATGATCATGGATGCTATAAAGGATCATCTGATCACTCACATATTCGAGAAGAAGACGACGAAGCACAGGTTCGATGCCCTGGTTAACCTTTACTAGAGCGAGAACATTAACAGGAAGATGATATTGCATAACAAACTCAAATATGTTGAATGACCAGATCAGACACCGTCACCAGTTATCTGATGAAGGTCACGCGAATTAGTGACCAGCTTGCAACAATTAGGGAGAAGGTTGAAGACAAAGAGCTAGTAAATAGGGCACTGAATGGGTTCCCACCTCAATGAGAAACATTTGTCTGGGGTGTTTGTGCTCGGGAGAACCTTCCCTCATGGGAAACACTGTGGGATGATTGTATCCAGGAGGAAACTCGAATGGAGTAGAAGGCTAGCAAACAGGGGGGTGACAATGGCCATGCCCTAATTGGTCAAGCGAAAAAGGTAGAGGTAAAGGTCACAGCAAGGGTAAGATGAAGGGTGAGGATTCAACCTCATAGCCAAGGAAGAAGGACTTGAGTAAAATCAAGTGCTTCGTATGTGATAAAGAATGGCCATTATTCATCATAATGTCTAGAGAATAAGAAGGGTAAAGGGAAGCAACAACAGAATTAGTAAGCAGCCTCAGGTGAAACTCAGATGAATGAGTTGTTAGATTTTAAGTGCAATAACAATATGGATCACTGAAAGATAAACAAGCACAACATGAACAATAGTACACAACAAACTTATCCTGGGAAAACCCTCTCGGGATAGAAAAACCCAGCAAACTTCTTCTATATAGATGCTACAGAATGTACAATAGTATCCCTCATGCAAAGACCCAAAACAAGAAGACTCCAAAAGCAGCTACTCTAAACGACTCTCTCTCTCTACTCATGCGAATTAGATGAGTGAGTGAAGTGAACAAATGTGGAGGGCGAGCCACCTATTTATACTAATCAAATGACTTGACCTTTTTACTAACAAGGTCGGCTTGACTCACCTAACTGGGCCGACCTGTACACTTTACAATAAAATATTATTTTCTAGATCTTTCTAGGCTGACCTAATAGTTAGGGTTTACATTGACTCTTTCAATGACTTTTACATGATCAATTACATCAATAATAATCCCCGTAGGGTGTGCAATACAAATAATACAAATGACCCAAATAATACAAATAAGAATATCTTCCGACGTTACATTCTTCAACACTCCCTCTTAACAAGGAAGGTATTCTTCAGTCTTTGTCACCATTGTCTTCCAGTTCCTACACTTCTTGTACACGAACTATTGACATCTGACATCTCTCGAATCTATATATCATAAGAAGTTCCACAGAACCATCCCTTTTTCATGTTGGATGTGACCTAGACCATGTCTAGGACTTTCACACACAGAGCCAACCCTCTTTCATGTTGGATGTGACCTAGACCATGTCTAGTACTTTCACACACAGAGTCGGCCCTCTTTCATGCTGGATGTGACCTAGACGGAGTCTAGGACTTTTCCAAACAGACCCAGCCCTCTTTCATGCTGGATGTGACCTAGACGGAGTTTAGGACTTTTCAACTGTGACTGATCACCCACGGCTAAGCAAACCAAGAGCACACATTACATCATTACAGGACCTGAGAATGATCACCCACAGCTAAGCAGACCAAGAGCACACATTACATCATTACAGGACCTGAGAATCATCACCCACAGCTAAGCAGACCAGGAGCACACATTACATCATTCCAAGATTTTCCCCCCAGAGCCAATCCTCTTTCATACTGGATGTGACCTAGACCCAATCTAGGATTTTCCACCTACGAATGATCTCTCGCAACTAAGCAGACCAAGAGCATCATTCCAGGACCTGCGAATGATCTTCCGCAGCTAGGCAGACCAGAAGCATCATTCCAGGACTTTCCACAATGTCAGTCATTTTTCATACTGGATGTGACCTAGATCAAATCTAGGATTTTCCGCAGAGCTGGTCCTTTTTCATACCAAATGCAACTGTTCTCATCCATGAACCGAGCAAGCCATCCGATGGGTCCAGCCCAGGAGGGGCCATTACGTTGCACACCGCAACCACCTGCATTACCTCACCGCTCGTGTAGATCCTCTCGTAGCCTAGGAGACCCAATTACGTCACATGACCCGTGACTACCTGCTACCTCGTCCGAGCTCATCACTCGCTCTTGATCTGGACCACTCCAAGCTTGTCCCTGAAGTACTCGAACTTCACTCTTGACAGAGGCTTGGTCAACACATCGGCTATTTGCTCCTCTGTTGCTATATACTGGAGCCTCACTGCTCCCTTCTACACCATATCCCGGATATAGTGATACCTAATCTCGATGTGCTTCGACTTGTCATGGAACACAAGGTTCTCCGACAACTTCACACAACTCTGGTTGTCACAGAAGATACAAGTCCCCTCCAACTCGAGATCAAACAGTCCTGATAGCAACTTTTGAAGCCACACTGCCTCGCAGCTTGCCGAACAAGCTGCCATATACTCGACTTCTGTTGTACTAAGTGCCACACTCGCCTACTTCCTACTAAACCATGAGATCATACCCGATCCCAAGCTGAAGCAACACCTTGATGTGCTCTTTCTATCCATGACACTCTCGACCCAATCCGCATCAACATAACCCTGTAGGCTAATCTTCTGATCCGATGTATACCTGAGGCCATAATCAACCGTACCCTTCAAGTACCCCAGTACATGCTTTGCCGCAACCGGATGAACATGTCTCGGCTCTACCATAAACTGACTCAGAGTGTTCACCATAAAGCATAAGTCTAGCCTCGTGTTCATCAAATACATCAGCGAACCAATCATCTGTCGATACATAATGGCATCCACCAATTCTGAAGTAGTATCACTCAGCAACTTCAGATTCGATGTCATAGGTGTGGCCATGGCCTTACAATCCATCATCCTGAATCTCTTCAGGATCTCTACTGCATACTCAGGAAAAGTTCCTCTGGATTCTGCCACACCTCAAGACCTAAAAAGTAATGCATCATACTCTGGTATTTCATCTCAAACTCTACGACAAGCTTTCTCTTCGTTTCTGCTATGAGCTTCTCATCACCTATCAGGAACAAGTCATCTACATACAACAGTAGAATCACAGGATTTCCTTCCTCAACCTTGTAGTAAATGTTAGAATCCGCTTTACTCTTGGTAAAGCCCAAGCTCGTCAAAGACCGTCTATCCTGCCGTACCATGTCTTGGGTACCTATACTTTCTCTTCATGAGGGGAGACATTCGGTATTACTCTGAGCATATCCCTAAGATACTGGGGCAAACAACCTTTGCCACGAATAGAGGATAAGTGATAATGTCTCTCCCTCTATGTTGTAGTCACTCTCTTTGAAGCGGAGCTTTCCTGCTCCCTCTGTAACTGAGCACTATCCTCCATCTACATCGTGTACTCTCTACATCGGGACATTCTGCCTGGAGTGACTGGTAGCCTTGTCTTCTGATGATATTCTTTGTATTCATCTATGTCATCTCTCTAGGTCACTGGATACCAAGATCTCGAACTCTATTGCAAGTTCTCTCTTGCACCCATCTATGAGCTCCTCATCTTCAACCTTGTAGCGAAGGTTGATATCTCATCACTCTAGGTGATCCTCAAGCTCATCATGCTATCCCATGGGTGCCTTCTAAGCCCATACAAATCCTTCTTCAATCTATGCACATGTGGTTATCTGTAGAGAGTCCCAAATCCTGGCGGTTGCTTGATATACACTTCTCCTTCGATTACACCATCTATCTAATGTAATATCCACCACTGAGAAAGTGTGTATGGCCACTAGAGCAACGTCTCGTCATAGTCGACTCCCTCTTTCTGAGAGAACCCTCACTTTGTACATCTGTAGTATGCTTGATTTCATAAATCTTCTTGAATGTTATAGTTGAACCATCATCACTTGTTCTACGAAACAAGTTTCATCATTCTTCGTCTGTAGGTGATTGTACACGATCTTTCCTACAAGTCAAATTTAGTTGCATGGCTAGAAACATTTCATAGTTTCCAAAACATATGCATACAGACATAGGTCAGACAGTCATACAACTAACACAACATTCATCCATATCCCGCATTCATACAGTAACTTTTTAAATGCCTTCCATCTCTACCAGTACATCATTAAGAACGTGCACTACTCCCAACATGTCAACAAAGAGGTTTCATTCTAGATAAGTAGCAATGGAATGTTGTACAGCACTATAGGCCACTTACCCATCACATGCATATTAGTAGTTATTGTTCATCAATGCAAACACTCTAACATGCATAATACACTTCCTAAATCTAGGAACATACACACGATCTTTCCTACAAGTCAAATTTAGTTGCATGGCTAGAAACATTTCATAGTTTCCAAAACATATGCATACAGACATAGGTCAAACAGTCATACAACTAACACAACATTCATCCATATCCCGCATTCATACAGTAACTTTTTAAATGCCTTCCATCTCTACCAGTACATCATTAAGAACGTGCACTACTCCCAACATGTCAACAAAGAGGTTTCATTCTAGATAAGTAGCAATGGAATGTTGTACAGCACTATAGGCCACTTACCCATCACATGCATATTAGTAGTTATTGTTCATCAATGCAAACACTCTAACATGCATAATACACTTCCTAAATCTAGGAACATAAATATGTACACAACTGAACAATATCATTTAAGCAATTAGATATACAGGAAATGACAGTCCAAATACTTATCTTTGTTTGCTTGGTATGATCCATCTTGATCCTTATCTCCTTGGAGGAATCACTGGAGTCTCTGCAGTGTGCTCTACTCCATCATCTGATTTTGAGGACCTGTGCCTTTCTTGCTTATGATCGACAATGCTGAGCAAGTCTTCTACACCATAGATCACATGGAAATATGTACTGTAAATTTTAATCCAGAGGATCACTACTCCCTCTAGTAAGCCCTGAGATCTCAAGCGGTTTGAGTCTCTGTATATCAATAATGCTCTAAAGAAATAAGACTCAACAACTATAGATCTCTTTATAACATAAACACAATCAATCACACATATGACACTGCATATACCCTGGAAAACCCCAAACGGGGAAAACTAGCAATCCTGTGGGGCTTTCTTCAGTCTCGAGCCTAGAGCAATATATGAAAGAAGTAAATACAACAATGTTACCTCAAATGTAACACTCAATCCATGAATGGGTCAATACCCTAGATCTGCATGCATCAGATTATGAATGCACTAAGGAAATATGCCCTAGCTGTTAATCTGGATCTGAGTTTGTCTGTAGGTAGCTCTGACTGTACTGCCTCTCTCAACCCTCTGCTCTGGAAGAAGACCAACTACTCAACTGGTGAATGCGCCCTTCCTTTGCATGGAAAAGTGCGCCCTCCCCTCTGGATGTCAAATGCTCGTACTGGATCAGATCTCAGCAGATCTGAGCTCTGATCGTCACAGACCTTCCTCAAACACTGAGGGCAAGGCTACCTTGAAAGTCTCAAACATTCAATCGGCAGATCGGACTCTGAATGAGCTCCTCTCTCCTCAGGTAATGCGCTCCTCTCCCTCTCCGGAAAACGTCCTCCACAATCTCTGCAGAATCCACTCAAGTGAACTATCTCAATCCAGAGATCTGGGTGCCAAGTGCCTCTGGAGCAAGTAGTCACTGATCCAACTCAGATCTGACCACTCTCCCTCCTGCAGCAGCTCCTCTCTCTCTCAGAAAGTCGCCCTGCATGCACTGGTGCGCCCTCCTCACTCTTGATCTATCACTCTCTGATAAGTCAACTGATCAACCTCATCTGGGGGCCCCCTGCCTCTATAAATAATCTCACCGATCAATTAGGTTTACCAAAAACCTAATATTGGTGCACGCAAAAAGTCACTTTTGCATGCAACTTTTAATCACTGACAGGTCATGCAAAACTCATGCATGCAAAGGGAAAAACACCCCGGAAGGTCCGCATGCAACCACCAATGGACTCATGCCACTGAGTAGAGTGTATCTCACCCTCTACTCCATATTGATGCCTATAATATTGATGTACCTCCATGCAAGGCATCTGAATCATGGAGGACATCCCGAGATACCACAAAATCTAACATGTACTGCTGCTGAATCTATGTGTCCCTTCTTCATCACCAATCACAACGGCATCCCTTTTTATCCAATGTTGAAATAGATAAGAGGTTCTTCCATCTTCCTAGTTTAAAGTACATATTCCTCATCACTGGAGGAATCTTCTTTAGCTTTCTTCCTAGTTGGTTCATCATCCTCTAAAGTATGAGCATGATGTATTTTCTTGTTTCCTTTCTTCTTGGGACAATTCTAGAGATATGTTCCATCTCATCACAAGTAAAGCATCTAAAACTTGAGTAGTCTTTAGTGGATCTCTTACTCTTGTGTGATCTCTTGTAATGGTGATCTTCTTTCTTCCCTTTCTTGGTATGAGTTTCCAGGGCTTGATTGTCCTCATCACCTAATTTTTCTTCTCTGGCTACAATCCTAGCTTCCTCTCGAGTGTAAGATTCCAAAAGTGCATTGAACAAGATAAGTTTCTTCCTTGAGCATATTCCTTGAATATATGACTCCCATGATCTCGGAAGACCATTTACGGTAGTCATCACTAATTCTGCATTTTCAACTTTGTCTCCAATGGCACTTAGCTGATCTCTGATGTTAGAGACCCTTGTGAAGTATGACTGGATACTTTCATTGTTTTGCATATTCACAGCCTTGAGTTGAGTCCTCAAGGTCATCTTCCTATTGATGTTGGTTCCTTCAAATATGTAATGTCCTCTTCTGCTTAGGCATTGAGGACCGTCCCGCTAACCTATTCGATTCCCATAGGTTCGAGCGGGCACTGACAGTCAAGGGATCAGTTGAGGACTTATGCCATATCAGAATATCTACGGCATAGATTTTATATCATCATTAGATGAACAAGGGCCATCTGAGCCCAAAGCCACCTGCATGCATGACATCCGAGCATTATTTAATGATGCATGCACCTTATTGAGTCTCCAGGCACCTGCATGCAAGTCAACTGCAAATTAGAAGATAAAGTAACCTAATTAGGGTGAAATTAGGGTTTTGAGCAATTGAATGTTATAAAAGAAGGTAAAGCGAATGGAGAAGGTACCATTATTGATTATTGATTTGTGATCTCGATTTAGAGAAGCTCAGTGAGCTAAGTCGGGGTTGAGGCTTGTACTCAACTATCTGGTGTATTTCGGCAGTGAAAGCTATCTACCCTAGTTCATCATTCAGGTTGGATCATCCAGGTTCAGCATTGTTCTTCATCAAGTATTATCATCATTCAGTTTCAGCAGAGTTATCTTTCATATCATATTGTGGGCTCGCTCTCCCTTGCATGGGCGCATTGTCCAGATAGCCACCTATTCGTTTTGCAGCATCCAGGGCTCAGATTCTATGCATGCAGTCTTCATTCTTCTCAGAGCATCCCTATCACCCTTTCCCTAGAAGAAGGGCCTCTCAACTGGACTTCTGAGAGAGTTATCATCAATCATCATCAGAGGAGGACGTTTGCATGCCTAAGGGCGAATCTACTTGGAGAGAGACTCACGTTTTTGGCTTTGGAGCCACTACTTCTTATGCATGCAGCTTCCATTATATTCAAAGGGGCACTATAACCCTAGTGCACATTATTCGGAGCTTCATCAGGGATCTACCATTTATTTAGGAGCATTCTCAGCTTGGAGGAGGGCGCACTTATCTGTGGGAGGACGACTTGACTTATCTCTCTATTCCTCCGGTACATTCCTTGCATGCTGGGATCATCTTCATCAACATTAGCAGATCTACATACTGGTATGTGCATGCATTAATTTCTCCTACTTTCTAGCATTCCTATATTTTCTAAGGCACAATTCTGCATGCAACTGCATGCATGCAGAGATCTGAGTTTACTGTCATATTCTGTTGAGATATAAGCCACTAGCCATCTACAGTATCAAAAAAAAAAAAAAATCAGTTTGGGATATTACAAAATAGTCCCTTCAATGCATCAAACATCTCTTTCGGAGTCTTCAGAGAAGAGATGTGTGGAATCAAGTGATCCTTGATCGAATCAGCTATGATCCTCTTAGCCTTGATGAGGTTCTTCTTGTGTTTTTCCTTCTCCTCATCTCCCTCTGGCTTTGCAACTACTTTTGTAACATACTTGTCCAATTCATGCTCTTTTAGGATGAGCATCACCCTATACTTTCATGCTCGGAAGTTCTCTGCCCCTTCAAGCTTATCCTCAAGATTGGTAGTGTTTGTCATCTTGATAAACTTGATAAATGAGAACCTCAATATGGAAATAGATAAGGTGTAACTTACCAAGGGAGATGCTCCAATCAGAAGTTGATTTCTGTGATCTGGCTTCAGGAGGTCCTAGGGTTTGTCAGAGAAACTCTAATTTTTCAACTTCTGGATTTTGGAAATCTGAGAGGATGGAAAGTTGTGCCTCCTTAAGGTGAGCTGAGTAATGCACTCTGTTATGATGGTACCAATACCAACGCACCCGTAGAGGTGCCCCAGGCAGAGGGGGTCATTTTTTCTCACCAGGAGGGGTGTTTAGCCAGCTTTTTCTGGGTAGGAGTTATGGTCAGACCCTATGGTTTCTCGTTTGGAAGTACTATGACTTAGTGGCACTGCTGATTGCCTCATGAAAGGGCTTGAAGCCTTGAGGTTGGTGTCCGAGGCTTCCATTGGTGGATCACTAGGTCACATGACCCCAACCCTGATTTAGCATTCCGGTGACAGATCTTTCAGCAGCGAGGCATCTCTTCCTCCTCCAAGTCACCTCCAGCAACCTCCTGGCCCTCCCAGTTCACCAGCGCCCTCTCTCTAGGCCCTCCTTTAGATGATGACGTCATCCTTGATGCTTGACTGTGATACTTGATAAGGAGGGGGCGTTGAGGGATATTCACTTCTATTGGGGTTAGTTGAGGCTTGATGACCCCGCCCCCCCTCCGCAGCCTGGCCTTCAGAACGGACCGATATGCTCATTTTTAGCCATTTTGCTCATGAATGGGTCAAATCTGTGGAAAACACCCCAATTTAACCACTACTTTGATTATTTTATATTTTTTTAGTTTTAATTTTAAGTTGACATTTATAATTTCAAATTTACATTTAAAAAAGCATGTCGACCTGGATTTTATTTTATTTTTGTAAAGTGAGTGTAAAAAGGTATAAATAACTTTTCCTCACTTCATTTTTACACATCAACTTATGGGATTACACTAAATTTTCTGATTTTTACCCTTCTTGGGCTCAATGGAGTGATGTGCACCTCTTGAGGATGGATAAGCTTGCTAGTTTGGGGACAAATCTTTGAAGTCTTTGCTCTTGTTTCTTTGTTAAGAGTTGTTTGCTTCAGTGTTGAAAACCTCGCCGAAAAATCGGCGACTTTTTAAAAAGTCGCAACGTTTTCCCTAAGCCGAAAAACCGGCTAGGAAAAATCGCGATTTTTTAAAAAAGTCGTGGAGGCACGACTTTTTAGTAAAAAGCGCGGGTCAACCCAAAAAGTCGCCCAGGCCTCCATAATGGAAAAAATCGCCAAGGAGGTTTTTACACAGTTTTAAAAACTCGGGTTTTTTTTTTAAATTGATGAGTTTTGTACAAGTGACATTGTCTTTATCTTTCATTTTCCATCCTTTTACTTAAATTTTTAACATTACCATTTATTGTTTCAAGATGTTTGAGAGTGGTTCCAACCTCATCGGACTTCCATATGCAAAAAGTAGAATTTTAGATCCCATTCAGAATTCAACAGACTTAATGGTTTTCAGGATTTCAGGATTGCAACGTTTCCACTGGATTCTATCATGTATGTGGGTAAGGGATTGGAATTTAATGAAGCACATCAAGCTCTCTATGTACCTTGATGTTGGTGGTGTCGATGCGTGATTGTTGAAGTTGATTAATAAAAAAAATGTACCCTTCAGTCAAGCAAAATCACTTATTAAGCATGGGAAGCTCTTTCTACCTTATTTTAACACTTGGATTAAGAAGTTTCATCAAAATTGTAGGATGTTAATTGATGTCCTTGGAGGATCAACTTCGAGATTAGAGGCAGAGGCAAGGGCTAGAGCCTAGAGGTGGGGGAACATGGTGCTATTGATGAATAAGATCCCAACATAGACAATAATTTTGATGATTATGTTTTTTCAATTTTGATTTAGATATGTATTGCACTTGGTGCAATTTTGATAATATTTTGTCTCTAATGGTTTGGAATCATAGCTTGGTATCTTTAATATATATTTTTTTCATTAAAATTGTAAAATTTTATGTATTTTCTAGTAGTCCGAGTCATTGAAAAAACCGCTCCGAGTTATTTGCATCCAATACATCTATATATTAGCGCTTTCTCCATATTTATGTTCCAAGGTGTTTATCTGATATTATTGTTGCTTTATATGTTTAAAATTCTGAAAAAAAATGAATGTATTTTGTATTTTTTAATGTTCGCCGATTTTTCCCGATTTTTTTGCCGATGTTGCCGAGAAGTTGTATTCGGGACCCTTGCCGACTTTTTGCCGCTGCCGACTTTTTCAACATTGGTTTGTTTAACACATGCACAAGGAGGTATCTAAGTCTTTTTCTCTTGATTTTTCTTTGTTAAATGTTGGAGTTGTCTTGTCTAACGTTGAGTGGTAGCCATTGATGTTGCATTTTGCCCCTAGCACAAGCCATTTTCAGCTTTTAGTTACCCTAGCATTGTCAACTTGAGCTTTAGGTCTCCAAAGTTTGTCTTAGCTAGGGCATCATCAACCAACTCTTGAAGTTGTTGAGCAAGCCCTAGTTTTCCAAACTTGGCAAGTGCCATCTCAAGGGGAGGCTAATCCTCTTTGATGCCTAGGGTTAGGGTGATTTTCTCATGCAAACCCTAGGTTGTTCATCTACATTTCTAACCTAAATTTGTGAGTTTTGTATCTTTTGTACATATCATGTTAGCTTTAGAATTTTGATTTTTGTAATTTAGGTCTCTTTTTACTTTTATTTTTGTTATAAAATTAATTTCTGAATTCTAAAGAAAAAACCTAAAAAATGACCTTTTTCTGTTCTAACCCTAGCTGCAGACTTGGCTCAGTCCCAACGGCCTCCCTCTCCTATCTCTACACCCTCGCTGTCTGCTCTCCTTTCCTTTTCTGCCACCTCTTCGTTGGTCTCCTTGTTTCCTCCTTCCACCATAGCAGACCCTCTCCTTTGACAGGTCCGAAGCCCTAATACCTACGCAAGCAGTAAAAAGAGTTCAAATTTAATGCAGAATTGAATACATCTGATTATGATTTCTATGCAAGCTAATTATTGGTTAAATTTATACTTAGAGGAAGACTGAAATTGGTTTATACTACACCCAAGAGTTGTATTTCTGAAGGTGTCATTACAACATTAATTTTATGATATCTAAATGGTTGATCGTTTGCTATCTCTATTGCAATAACGCTATAATAACGGTCTGATCAGAGTTCATTCACTTATTACAGAGATCTGGAAATTACATTTTCTGGGTGTTTTTACTGTGTTAATTTTCTGATGCTAATTTACGAACATTAACAACACACTACCTCACTGTCAAACAGTGCAAAGGCTCCTCATTTCAGTGCTAAATTTTAATATTGTTTACAAGCTTGAGGGTGTGTTGATAATGATCTTATTGTAATTAAAAAGAGGTCTGAAAATTGTTTTAAAATACAGTGAGTTACCCTTACTACTGTGAAGTTGTGAGTATCATCTATTCCCTCTTTTGGTTTTGTTATCTATCTTAACCTAACCTATATACTACTATAAACATTACCAACATAATGCTGCTGATCTCCTTTCCATACAGAACCGATTGAGGGATATATGTGGTACTTGTGACGATTTTATATGCATTTGAGATCTCTGCTTACACCCTTTTTGGTAGTCATATTCTGGTGCATGAATTAACACTAGGGCAGTCTTCTGGGCACTCTTTTGAAGTTGATATCTCTGCTGCTATAACACTGACATATGTGTGAAAGTAATAAGTTGAAAGCTGGTTGGATATCGTAATACTTTTGTAGCTACTTATAAGTTCAGTGTGTCTCTAATAAAGGTCACTAGATTATTGGGAATTGCATGCATTGCCCAAGACTATTTAAAACATAATTGACATATTGTACTTATTCAAGATTTTGTCATTGATTATCTGGCTCAAGCATTGGTATTTACGTCATGGATGACAAATGATAAATTAGTATGTTTTCTTCATTCTCAAGTTAACTCCATTAAGGCACTAGTCAAAGCTAACAATTGCATAGAGAATATAGTCTTTTTGCGCATCAATTGTCCTACAGGTTATCAAAGGGTCCTTCCCCTTGGAGGTTCCGACATTTTGAAGAAGTTAGAATTGTGAACGAGGTGACATTGGATCACTTTTCTTATATTTGCTTATCGGGGACTAGCCGTGCTAGTTTGCCCGGTAACATTTTTGGCACCGTGTCGGGGACGTTTCAAAAATTGAAGTGGTTCATCCGGAGTCATTAACAGCCTTGGCAAAACAACGTTTGGTAAGAACTCAAAGGTGAGTCCTTCTTCCTTATGTTTCAAAATATCTATAAAGGACTAACCCTGCAGGTCTTATCTGGTGACTCCACTCATCGAGAAGCAATTCAGAGCAATCACCATTAACTCAGGTACATATTTGTTTAGTGCTTTCGGTGAGATTTGTTTAAGTCTAACTTGGCAAGTCTCTCCTGGTGACTCCCACGTAAGAAAACAAAAAGGAAGTACTCTACAAAACTGAAAGTCAAGAGATATGGAGATCCTCGATCCGTTTGACTTCTCAAATATTCCGGGATACCGAAATAGGTTCAACAAGCACCGTTGCTTGAAGTCTATCCCGATGTTCCACAAGGAAAAACATACTGCTACAACACATGTCACAAAATTCAAAGAAGTTTCGAAGGCATGGGATATCAAAGATGTGGACACCATTATACAGTTGTTCGTAATGTCCTTTGAGCTAGGAGGTGATCAAGATATGGATGCTTGGTACGAAGGACTCCCCCCTAGGGGAATATCTTCCTTCTTCCAACTGGTTGGAATATTCAGCGATCAATGGGGTCCCAATGCTAAAGAAGAAATCATGAAGATTGTAAAGGACGATCATACGGATGTTGAAGAACAAGTATTAGAGGAGCATGACACGATCCTTGACGAAGATCAATTTTCAGAAGGTTTACTTGAAGAAAACATTGTTTAGGACCGGGTAAATGACGTAATGGCCCTTGTGACCGAAGATGGAGTGACTACTGAAGATGAAAAGCAAGAAGCTTTAATTGAAGAAACTAAAGGATATAAAGAAAAGGTGAATTTTCTGTGCCCCCAGATTATGGTTTCTTATGATATTTTGGCTCTTTTGGAAGAAAATTACAGGTTTACGGAAAATGACAATTATTGGAAGTTCATTGGTCCACCAATGTACGATTTTTCACAACCTGGTAGCATCATGGTAGACCATTTCCCGAGCACATATGTGGATGAAGAAGCTTACTCTGCCTCCAATGAAGAATGGATCAACCATTTTGCTTTGCTAAGCGATGCAGTGGTGTAAGAGGTGGGGCCTATTGTTAATTTTTAGTGCAGCTGCGAGACCCATTCTCAGAGAGAATGGTACCCTAGTCAGTTAACTAGGGTTCCTGGTCAAGTTAACCAGGCAGAGTAATGAGTAAGACCCTAGAAGGTACCCTAGGGCCCCCAGTTGTCTCCTGGGGTTCTTGGTCGAGGACCAAGCAGGTTGATGCCATGGCAAAGTCCCTAGCATGTGCCTAGGGCCCCTATTTGTCTCTAGGGTATTCTGGTCTAGAACCAGACGGTTTCTTGGTCATGATGACCAAGCAGATCCTGCAGGTTGAGACAGAGACTTCCTAGGTCCTGCAGATGGTTGATCAACATTCAGTCTAGGACTGAATGCTCAGCTTGAGGCTGAGGATCATTCTCTGGGAGAATGGAGAACCTGGTCATGGACCAGATGGTTGATCAACATGTCCCAGTCTACGACTGAGGCTCAGCCTTGGGCTGAGAAGCCATTCCTTGAGAATGGAGGCACTTGGTCAGTTACCAAGGTTATGATGTGTGATGTCCTCTTCTCCTAGGTCTTCGAGATGGATGAGTTGGTCTTCTCAAGGGACTGGCCACCCCTTGTGGAAGCCACTAACATTTGACCTAAGGAGCAGTTGAGAGGATCACATGATCACATCATCTGTGTGGACCCTTCCTCATACAATGATGATGAACTTTCAGGTTATATGGAACATTTGTACATTTGAGAGAGAGATGACTGGTTGTACCTTTCCACCTTGGGTGATTTACTTTTGGTCTTTTAGTGTTGTGCTACCCTGTCTTTGATTTGTGGTAAATAGGGTCATTGACCCACCTTTTATTTATACCACCCTTGTTGTTTTTTATCTTATAGGTACTTTAGATGTTTGACCACTTTCTGAGGTTCTTTTATTTATTTTTATTTTTATATTTATATTTTTATCTTTTATTATTTTTATTTATTTTTATCTTTTATTATTTTTATTTATTTTTATCTTTTATTTATTTATCTTTTATTTTATTTTAAAGTGGCCTTTCCCTAATTTAATGAGATCCTAATTTTTTATTATTTTAACTTTTAACTTTTAATCTTTCCTAATTCTAAGGAATCCTAATTTAAAGGATTATTTTAATAATCCTATTATCCTATAAATAAAGGCCTATTGTTTATCAATTGAATATATATATCTATATCTCAGCTCTAGCTTCTCTGCTCCTTGACGTCAAGGGTTTTAAGGTTCTTTCTTGCTGCTGCTTACTCACCTCTGTAGGCTGTCCATCTGCTGCTGGAGATTACCTTCATTCCAGATCTGATTTGTCTAACTGCTAGGGTCTTCTGTAAGGTTGCTGATATTATTATGATTGGGCTGTGATCTGATTTATGACCTCCCTATGTACTTGACATGAGGTTGACTGATCTGATTTTGCATACCATGATTTTTTGAGGTAACCAAAGTCTGCCATAACTCTGAGAGAGGTCCGATCTGCTGTTTAAGGTTTGATCTGCTGTTTGTGACTTGACTGGGATCCGATCTGCTCTTTGAAGTCTGCTTGGGATCCGATCTACATGCTGAGAGATCATTGGTGGAGGCCGTGAGGCATTTTTTGGTCTGATCTACTAGTTTGTGATTTGTCTAGGGTACGATCTATCTGCTGATTGCATTTTTTGTGGAGGCCGTAAGGCCTTGGGTTTTGTCCTACTCTGCTGTGTGCATGTCTGTGGAAGCCATGAGTGTTGGTGGACAAATCTCTAGTAATCAGACCATGTTTATATGCTGTGCCTTGCTCTTCTACCAGATCTATTGCTGAGATTTGTTTTTAACATATCCATATCACTGAGACTTGATCTTTATGCTGAACCTTGCCTCTGACCAGATCTAAGTGCTAAGATTTTACTTATGGTCAAACCCTTGTGCTGAGTCTTGTTTGTGGACTGATCTATGTGCTAAGACCTGTCTTTGATTCAGATCTATTATGCTGAGACTTGATTAAGATTGTCACTGTGTTCTTGACTGTTTTTTACTATTTGACTGTATCTCAACCTGTCATCTCTCTCTCTCTGGTTTGTACTACCCTCTTGTAGGGTCTGATGGTTTCCAGATTTGACTGGCCTCTCTGAGGCACAGTGTTTACTGAAAGTAAGTAATTCTTCTGAGTATTTTATAGGAAGGGTCCCACACACAAGTAAGTATCTTCTCGTTTGTTATTATGTGGTTAAAATTAGTTATTCTACGTTAATTGCTGCTGAAGATTAACTTAGCACAGTGACCTAATGGGTAGTGTTAAAAATACTTTAACACAGTGACCTGAGAGTGCTAAAGACATGAAATTTATGTTATGATAGTTTTTACTACTGCACTATTTAATATTCGATATTTGTAAATGTTTATTAAATGTATTTTCTGCATTAGAATATGTTGAATTGTTATTTTTCTGTACAAAACCCTAACTTGACAAAATTTCAACATGGTATCAGAGCGTAGGGCTTGTAGCTAACTCTGTTTTGCAGGCTAACAGAGTCTACATAGATCCTAAGATAGGGTTTTTGAATTCTAAACAACTTTTCAAGTTGGCAAGAAGGGTTTGAATATTAAAAATCAGAAAAATCAGAATTGAATGAACACATAGAAGTACTATTGGCTGGAAATGAAGATGTGGCATTAAAGCTGCTAATCCATATGACAGCAGAAAATATATGATGAATTCTGCAGGCTGCGAACTTCCTTCTCCAAAAAGTATTACTAGTATTACTAGAAGGTTTATCTCAGGTATGTATCCCTGAGGTAAGTAAGGAGCCAGCCTAAATTTTTATATGACTTGATCCCTAGTAATCAAGGGCTTACTTGGTCATAGTACTTTCTAGGAATCTTATGATTCTTTGTGATCTGAAATGTAAGTGTAAAGATTTTTTAGTATCCATCCATGCATGCAATTATCATGATCTGATTTCTTATATCTAGGACTGTGATTCTAACCTAGATTGTGCTAATGAATGATATTATGATGCCATTACACACTTGAGAAGTACATGTTTAGTATGATAACAAGATCAAGATGCACACTGTGAGTTCTGCATAAGGGCAAATATAAAGAGGGTAGAATTTTTCTATCCCAACTAGTTTTGATTCTTTAATTTGTCATGATGAAACATATGGCATGTTATATGATCTTGATTGATTCTAGATAGTTATCCAATATATATGAATGGATGCAAATTCAATATTGATTATTGCTGACTATGAAGTTGAATATTGATGTGACTTGCTCTAATAATGAGTTTACAGATCCTACTTATGCACAAGTTAAGTGCACAGCTACAGAGGGAGCTAAGTGCTCAGGTACAGAGGGAGTAAGAGACTCCACAATTTGCAAGATCAAATATTTATGTGTCAGCAAAAGAGAATTTAAAATGTAGTTGTTTGTGAAACAACTGGGAAGATCAGAGATCAAGAAGGAGCCATCTGTGCTCTTCAATCCCCATCAGATTGGGATTGCAGAAAAGAGGTAAGAGATGTGACCTCTCAGTGGTATAGATATGAAGTGCAAGAAGCACCAGTCCATGAGACATCTCGTTCAGAGAAACAGAGGGAGAAGACCAAGAAGCCTTCAGTTGATCTCATTAAAGAAGCCTATTGAGAGGCTTCAAGGGTGCTCTAGTAAGAGCCATGTCACTGACTCAGGATCATTCACTTATGTGAAGGCAGCCAAACATCAAGTTTGGAAAGATGTTATGATAACGGACATCCTATTGACATTGGATAATGATTCTCAGACAGCAAGGGAAGCCATTTGTAACTTCCAAATGGATCTACAAGATCAATTTATTTACTGACATTCAGAGCTACTTGAAGCTCTAAGAAAATCCTGTATTCTATGACAGGTTGTTTTACCATGACTAGGACATGGTACAGTTGTCAGATATATGGACTAAGCCTCTGCCCTTGACAAGCTTAGCATTGCTGAGAATGCCTCTCTTGCTGAGAGGGAGTGTTAATTTTTAGTGCAGCTGCGAGACCCATTCTCAGAGAGAATGGTACCCTAGTCAGTTAACTAGGGTTCCTGGTCAAGTTAACCAGGCAGAGTAATGAGTAAGACCCTAGAAGGTACCCTAGGGCCCCCAGTTGTCTCCTGGGGTTCTTGGTCGAGGACCAAGCAGGTTGATGCCATGGCAAAGTCCCTAGCATGTGGCTAGGGTCCCTATTTGTCTCTAGGGTATTCTGGTCTAGAACCAAACGGTTTCTTGGTCATGATGACCAAGCAGATCCTGCAGGTTGAGACAGAGACTTCCTAGGTCCTGCAGATGGTTGATCAACATTCAGTCTAGGACTAAATGCTCAGCTTGAGGCTGAGGATCATTCTCTGGGAGAATGGAGAACCTGGTCATGGACCAGATGGTTGATCAACATGTCCCAGTCTACGACTGAGGCTCAGCCTTGGGCTGAGAAGCCATTCCTTGAGAATGGAGGCACTTGGTCAGTTACCAAGATTATGATGTGTGATGTCCTCTTCTCCTAGGTCTTCGAGATGGATGAGTTGGTTGGTCTTCTCAAGGGACTGGCCACCCCTTGTGGAAACCACTAACATTTGACCTAAGGAGCAGTTGAGAGGATCACATGATCACATCATCTGTGTGGACCCTTCCTCATACAATGATGATGAACTTTCAGGTTATATGGAACATTTGTACATTTGAGAGAGAGATGACTGGTTGTACCTTTCCACCTTGGGTGATTTACTTTTGGTCTTTTAGTGTTGTGCTACCCTGTCTTTGATTTGTGGTAAATAGGGTCATTGACCCACCTTTTATTTATACCACCCTTCTTGTTTTTTATCTTCTAGGTACTTTAGATGTTTGACCACTTTCTGAGGTTCTTTTATTTATTTTTATTTTTATATTTATATTTTTATCTTTTATTATTTTTATTTATTTTTATCTTTTATTATTTTTATTTATTTTTATCTTTTATTATTTTTATGTATTTTTATCTTTTATTTATTTATTTTTTATTTTATTTTAAAGTGGCCTTTCCCTAATTTAATGAGATCCTAATTTTTTATTATTTTAACTTTTAACTTTTAATCTTTCCTAATTCTAAGGAATCCTAATTTAAAGGATTATTTTAATAATCCTATTATCCTATAAATAAAGGCCTATTGTTTATCAATTGAATATATATATCTATATCTCAGCTCTAGCTTCTCTGCTCCTTGACGTCAAGGGTTTTAAGGTTCTTTCTTGCTGCTGCTTACTCACCTCTGTAGGCTGTCCATCTGCTGCTGGAGATTACCTTCATTCAAGATCTGATTTGTCTAACTGCTAGGGTCTTCTGTAAGGTTGCTGATATTATTATGACTGGGCTGTGATCTGATTTATGACCTCCCTATGTACTTGACATGAGGTTGACTGATCTGATTTTGCATACCACGATTTTTTGAGGTAACCAAAGTCTACCATAACTCTGAGAGAGGTCCGATCTGCTGTTTAAGGTTTGATCTGCTGTTTGTGACTTGACTGGGATCCGATCTGCTCTTTGAAGTCTGCTTGGGATCCGATCTACATGCTGAGAGATCATTGGTGGAGGCCGTGAGGCATTTTTTGGTCTGATCTACTAGTTTGTGATTTGTCTAGGGTGCGATCTATCTGCTGATTGCATTTTTTGTGGAGGCCGTAAGGCCCTGGGTTTTGTCCTACTCTGCTGTGTGCATGTCTGTGGAAGCCATGAGTGTTGGTGGACAGATCTCTAGTAATCAGACCATGTTTATATGCTGTGCCTTGCTCTTCTACCAGATCTATTGCTGAGATTTGTTTTTAACATATCCATATTACTGAGACTTGATCTTTACGCTGAACCTTGCCTCTGACCAGATCTAAGTGCTAAGATTTTACTTATGGTCAAACCCTTGTGCTGAGTCTTGTTTGTGGACTGATCTATGTGCTAAGACCTGTCTTTGATTCAGATCTATTATGCTGAGACTTGATTAAGATTGTCACTGTGTTCTTGACTGTTTTTTACTATTTGACTGTATCTCAACCTGTCATCTCTCTCTCTCTGGTTTGTACTACCCTCTTGTAGGGTCTGATGGTTTCCAGATTTAACTGGCCTCTCTGAGGCACGGTGTTTACTGAAAGTAAGTAATTCTTCTGAGTATTTTATAGGAAGGGTCCCACACACAAGTAAGTATCTTCTCGTTTGTTATTATGTGGTTAAAATTAGTTATTCTACGTTAATTGCTGCTGAAGATTAACTTAGCACAGTGACCTAATGGGTAATGTTAAAAATACTTTAACACAGTGACCTGAGAGTGCTAAAGACATGAAATTTATGTTATGATAGTTTTTACTACTGCACTATTTAATATTCGATATTTGTAAATGTTTATTAAATGTATTTTCTGTATTAGAATATGTTGAATTGTTATTTTTCTGTACAAAACCCTAACTTGACAAAATTTCAACATGGTATCAGAGCGTAGGGCTTGTAGCTAACTCTGTTTTGCAGGCTAACAGAGTCTACATAGATCCTAAGATAGGGTTTTTGAATTCTAAACAACTTTTCAAGTTGGCAAGAAGGGTTTGAATATTAAAAATCAGAAAAATCAGAATTGAATGAACACATAGAAGTACTATTGGCTGGAAATGAAGATGTGGCATTAAAGCTGCTAATCCATATGACAGCAGAAAATATATGATGAATTCTGCAGGCTGCGAACTTCCTTCTCCAAAAAGTATTACTAGTATTACTAGAAGGTTTATCTCAGGTATGTATCCCTGAGGTAAGTAAGGAGCCAGCCTAAATTTTTATATGACTTGATCCCTAGTAATCAAGGGCTTACTTGGTCATAGTACTTTCTAGGAATCTTATGATTCTTTGTGATCTGAAATGTAAGTGTAAAGATTTTTTAGTATCCATCCATGCATGCAATTATCATGATCTGATTTCTTATATCTAGGACTATGATTCTAACCTAGATTGTGCTAATGAATGATATTATGATGCCATTACACACTTGAGAAGTACATGTTTAGTATGATAACAAGATCAAGATGCACACTGTGAGTTCTGCATAAGGGCAAATATAAAGAGGGTAGAATTTTTCTATCCCAAGTTTTGATTCTTTAATTTGTCATGATGAAACATATGGCATGTTATATGATCTTGATTGATTCTAGATAGTTATCCAATATATATGAATGGATGCAAATTCAATATTGATTATTGCTGACTATGAAGTTGAATATTGATGTGACTTGCTCTAATAATGAGTTTACAGATCCTACTTATGCACAAGTTAAGTGCACAGCTACAGAGGGAGCTAAGTGCTCAGGTACAGAGGGAGTAAGAGACTCCACAATTTGCAAGATCAAATATTTATGTGTCAGCAAAAGAGAATCTAAAATGTAGTTGTTTGTGAAACAACTGGGAAGATCAGAGATCAAGAAGGAGCCATCTGTGCTCTTCAATCCCCATCAGATTGGGATTGCAGAAAAGAGGTAAGAGATGTGACCTCTCAGTGGTATAGATATGAAGTGCAAGAAGCACCAGTCCATGAGACATCTCGTTCAGAGAAACAGAGGGAGAAGACCAAGAAGCCTTCAGTTGATCTCATTAAAGAAGCCTATTGAGAGGCTTCAAGGGTGCTCTAGTAAGAGCCATGTCACTGACTCAGGATCATTCACTTATGTGAAGGCAGCCAAACATCAAGTTTGGAAAGATGTTATGATAACGGACATCCTATTGACATTGGATAATGATTCTCAGACAGCAAGGGAAGCCAGTTGTAACTTCCAAATGGATCTACAAGATCAATTTATTTACTGACATTCAGAGCTACTTGAAGCTCTAAGAAAATCCTGTATTCTATGACAGGTTGTTTTACCATGACTAGGACATGGTACAGTTGTCAAATATATGGACTAAGCCTCTACCCTTGACAAGCTTAGCGTTGCTGAGAATGCCTCTCTTGCTGAGAGGGAGTGTTAATTTTTAGTGCAGCTGCGAGACCCATTCTCAAAGAGAATGGTACCCTAGTCAGTTAACTAGGGTTCCTGATCAAGTTAACCAGGCAGAGTAATGAGTAAGACCCTAAAAGGTACCCTAGGGCCCCCAGTTGTCTCCTGGGGCTCTTGGTCGAGGACCAAGCAGGTTGATGCCATGGCAAAGTCCCTAGCATGTGGCTAGGGCCCCTATTTGTCTCCAGGGTATTCTGGTCTAGAACCAAACGGTTTCTTGGTCATGATGACCAAGCAGATCCTGCAGGTTGAGACAGAGACTTCCTAGGTCCTGCAGATGGTTGATCAACATTCAGTCTAGGACTGAATGCTCAGCTTGAGGCTGAGGATCATTCTCTGGGAGAATGGAGAACCTGGTCATGGACCAGATGGTTGATCAACATGTCCCAGTCTACGACTGAGGCTCAGCCTTGGGCTGAGAAGCCATTCCTTGAGAATGGAGGCACTTGGTCAGTTACCAAGATTATGATGTGTGATGTCCTCTTCTCCTAGGTCTTCGAGATGGATGAGTTGGTTGGTCTTCTCAAGGGACTGGCCACCCCTTGTGGAAGCCACTAACATTTGACCTAAGGAGCAGTTGAGAGGATCACATGATCACATCATCTATGTGGACCCTTCCTCATACAATGATGATGAACTTTCAGGTTATATGGAACATTTGTACATTTGAGAGAGAGATGACTGGTTGTACCTTTCCACCTTGGGTGATTTACTTTTGGTCTTTTAGTGTTGTGCTACCCTGTCTTTGATTTGTGGTAAATAGGGTCATTGACCCACCTTTTATTTATACCACCCTTGTTGTTTTTGATCTTATAGGTACTTTAGATGTTTGACCACTTTCTGAGGTTCTTTTATTTATTTTTATTTTTATATTTATATTTTTATCTTTTGTTATTTTTATTTATTTTTATCTTTTATTATTTTTATCTTTTATTATTTTTATTTATTTTTATCTTTTATTTTATTTTAAAGTGGTCTTTCCCTAATTTAATGAGATCCTAATTTTTTATTATTTTAACTTTTAACTTTTAATCTTTCCTAATTCTAAGGAATCCTAATTTAAAGGATTATTTTAATAATCCTATTATCCTATAAATAAAGCCCTATTGTTTATCAATTGAATATATATATCTATATCTCAGCTCTAGCTTCTCTGCTCCTTGACGTCAAGGGTTTTAAGGTTCTTTCTTGCTGCTGCTTACTCACCTCTATAGGCTGTCCATCTGCTGCTGGAGATTACCTTCATTCCAGATCTGATTTGTCTAACTGCTAGGGTCTTCTGTAAGGTTGCTGATATTATTATGACTGGGCTGTGATCTGATTTATGACCTCCCTATGTACTTGACATGAGGTTGACTGATCTGATTTTGCATACCACGATTTTTTGAGGTAACCAAAGTCTGCCATAACTCTGAGAGAGGTCCGATCTGCTGTTTAAGGTTTGATCTGCTGTTTGTGACTTGACTGGGATCCGATCTGCTCTTTGAAGTCTGCTTGGGATCCGATCTACATGCTGAGAGATCATTGGTGGAGGCCGTGAGGCATTTTTTGGTCTGATCTACTAGTTTGTGATTTGTCTAGGGTGCGATCTATCTGCTGATTGCATTTTTTGTGGAGGCCGTAAGGCCCTGGGTTTTGTCCTACTCTGCTGTGTGCATGTCTGTGGAAGCCATGAGTGTTGGTGGACAGATCTCTAGTAATCAGACCATGTTTATATGCTGTGCCTTGCTCTTCTACCAGATCTATTGCTGAGATTTGTTTTTAACATATCCATATTACTGAGACTTGATCTTTATGTTGAACCTTGCCTCTGACCAGATCTAAGTGCTAAGATTTTACTTATGGTCAAACCCTTGTGCTGAGTCTTGTTTGTGGACTGATCTATGTGCTAAGACCTGTCTTTGATTCAGATCTATTATGCTGAGACTTGATTAAGATTGTCACTGTGTTCTTGACTGTTTTTTACTATTTGACTGTATCTCAACCTGTCATCTCTCTCTCTCTGGTTTGTACTACCCTCTTGTAGGGTCTGATGGTTTCCAGATTTAACTGGCCTCTCTGAGGCACAGTGTTTACTGAAAGTAAGTAATTCTTCTGAGTATTTTATAGGAAGGGTCCCACACACAAGTAAGTATCTTCTCGTTTGTTATTATGTGGTTAAAATTAGTTATTCTACGTTAATTGCTGCTGAAGATTAACTTAGCACAGTGACCTAATGGGTAATGTTAAAAATACTTTAACACAGTGACCTGAGAGTGCTAAAGACATGAAATTTATGTTATGATAGTTTTTACTACTGCACTATTTAATATTCGATATTTGTAAATGTTTATTAAATGTATTTTCTGCATTAGAATATGTTGAATTGTTATTTTTATGTACAAAACCCTAACTTGACAAAATTTCAACACCTATTGTCGACGGCCACATGCAAAGTTTTTCCATTGTCTCTCGGTTCATGATGTGCCCTAACCTGTCAAAACTCAAAATTTCCGAAAAATTTAAAATTTTTAAAATAGCATATAATCTTATTAATTCCAGTAATTAGCTATTTTGATTAGTTTATTTTATCCGAATTGTAACTGAATGTTCTTTTATTATATTTAAATTTACAGATGAGTCTCTTGTCAGTTACTGATTGTTTTTCTGTTTTGCAACCACAAGGGGGAATTGCCATAACAGACTGGGCTTACTTAGCTTCCGAGCTAATGCAACAGATTTTCTTTCTCTTACAGATCTACAGGTAATGTTCGGGTCGCTGCAAACAAATCTTTAAAGTATTATAAACAATTTGTTGTACTCGATCATTCAGTAAAAGTGTAGCATGCTAACCAGGTTATCAAGTGTTCAAAGGTAGAATTCTTCCTATGATCTCCTTATAATCTTACTGATAGAGAGTTAGAAATTACGAGGGAATTTGATAGCTATATTTCTTGATAATAAATGAATTAAATAACTCTATGGAGTATTTGTCCTTTGATGATATTACTGAAATGTGAAAATACTTCATAGCTAGCACTGTAGAATACAACTGGGTGACCATACTCAGACCAGTTTTTACTCATCTATTGTTACTTTATCATGCCAAGTTTAAATTTGAAATATATTTTCGATTTGCAGCTTCAAATGCAAAGGAACTATCTGTCACATGTCTTCTCTTAACATTTTAAGGGTTTGCATTGATTAGAAACTACTTCTATTTGTATGATTGACGATTGATGAAATCTGTAAGCACCTTTAGACTTAATCCTAAATTATCACAATGGAATTCAGTTATGATTTTCCAGACTATTCTGCCAACAGGTATGGTTATAGTATTTCACATAATCTGCCTAACATACAATTCACTTATACTTCTTGAACATGAAGAATAACAAGGTCTATTGGTTATTACAAAGAATCTAAGACTATTAAGAGATTATGAATGGGTTGGTAACAACCAGTACCACACTTACTTCACCCCATTATCTTATAGTCTACAAAGAAATATTATATCTCTTATCTCTTCACATGTGACTAGGGTTAAATGAGTTTTATGAACTTATCATTTAAATTTTTCCCATAATCTTACAATTCCTTTTAATTAGAATCCATCCTCTATGTCTATAGACACTGTTGCCGCCTGGTTCCACACCTGGGAAAACGCAGCAGAAGTCTTCAAGCTGCTGGTGTGGCCTTGGGGGCAAGTCAGAGTCAAGTGCTGTCACTTGGGACTCGACTCCTCCGTCTAGGCTTTCCTAGCGAAGCCAAGGGGGGTAGACCCTAAAAATTTAAAAGAAAACTAAAGCCTCTAATCTAGGAGTTAGAAAAAATACTTTTGCAACCAAGACAGACAACATATACTTTTTTCAAATAAAAACATCATTTATCATTTACTCCCATTTAAAGTAATCATCATTCAACTGCATACTAGTCAAAAATAAAATGAAAATTGCATCAGGACCAGTGCCTTGCTATGGAGTCAAATAACAAATGCATAAACAGAAAAGTAAATGTTGTGGAGTGTTCTTGGTTTATTTTAAAATTTAATGTGATGGTGATCTTTTTTATTAAGGCATGTGGGTTCCCGATATATGCAAGGTACGGGGGAACATGTCCGGAAATTTGAAGCGTGGCTTCCCTCTCAGGCTTTAGGCTGGATCGGAGTCTCGAGGAGGTGTTCAGATGCTATACCAACGAGGGCAAGCCTAACGGTTTCCAAGAGGTCGCTATCCAGTTTTATCCCAAGCCTTCTGGGAAATTTGCCCACGACAACAAATTGCGTGTTGTGCCGGATTTTCACAAAAAGGGTTTTTATTTGGGGTGGTGTTAAGTCCTATTACTAGTCATCAACTCCTTTCTGGTGTGTACCAACTGGATCAGACTAAGCTGCAAGTTGGCCACAGAGCATACGGGAGAAGACCTTGGTATATTTTATAAAAATTTTAAGAAACCAAATTTTATCTTTTTATAACCCCAAGAGTCTCTTTTCAGGCATGCATTTCGGGCAAGCCCTCATACACAACCCTACTTCGGGAAAGCAAGGGGGGCGTTATGAAATTGTAAAAAAAAAATGTGAAAAGCTAGGTTGTGAGTGACCTTGTGGCCCGCTAGTGAAACGGACCAACAAGTTTTATTTTAATCCTAATTGATTTTATTTAATGCCGAAAAACAAAAAATAAAACTACTCTAACAATCACGCCATGAAAATGAGACGACACAGGCCACCCCTGGGGGGATGGGGTATGGGCGCTGGCTAGCCCACTTGCTCTCGTTTAAAATGTGTACAATGATAAAGAGAAGTGCCCCAAAGTCTACTTAATGTGACTTGGTGGCTTACAAAATTATAGAAAAATATGCCCGGTTTTGAAAAATATGGAAATATGTGTTCCGGATCGCCTGAATGCTCGAAATTTTTGCCAGCACCTCCTCCTACCTGCTCATCTTCTGCTGCAAACCAGCAAGCAATAATTAGAACAAGATGCCCAAAAACACTTTAAGAGTGTCTTTGGAACACCTCCTAAGAAACCCAAAATTTTCTAAGTTAAAAACTAAGTAAAAAATGACAAAAATAACCAAGTAAAACAAGCTATGGAGCTTGTCTACTTGGGATCTTTGCTAGCCCTTTAATGGCTGCAAATTATCAGCTCTATGGCAGCCAGATAACACTTTGCAATCAGATCTAATACTTCTTTATAAAATTTTGAAAGATTTTCGACAACTTTAAACTAGTTTTTTATAAAGAAAGTACTAGTAAATCAAAAAATTTGAATTTTTTATAAATGAGAGAGAGAGAGATGGAACAAATCCTTGTTGAAAATAGAAGCCTTGAAGACGGTTCAGTGATGTTTGAAGGGACTATATCTGCAAATAATTGTTAGTAAAAAGTGGAAACAAACAAGATCCTACTTTTTGCCAACTCAAGAAGACACCTGCACATCACAAATCTCACCAAACAAAGATTAAATGTAGATATACATGCTCATAAGAAACTAAGCTGCTACAAATAAACAAATTTGACAAACAACTTATCTCATAGATGAGCAAACCACATCATTGAAAAATAAGACTTATGCACAAGTCACCTTGGAAAAAAGATCAAGATACTTCATCCACATGTAGCCAAGACACCACCAGCTGACCTCCAAAGTCTTCTTTTATTCAAAATGATAAAAATATTACAATCATAAGTTAGCTGCTCCAAGTCTCACTAGTGAACAATGGAGAGCACTCTTCAATTTATAGAGGAAACAAGGAGGGAGGGCGCACTTAGTGAGGGGAGTGATAGGTGGAGTGGTGGCATGAAACAAGGAGAGATAGGGGCTGCCACTCCCCCATCCTAGCTACCAAAAACGCAGCCCATAAGGTGCTCAACCAGCAGCATGATAAGTGCTGCGAATTCCACACGTGGGGGTCCCATGAAGGTGAAGTGCGCCCAACACAATAAAGGGAGAACGCCCATGCTTGAAGGGAGTGCTACTCCACGAAATATGCTGCTGTAGCAGCTGCCATTTAACATATATGACAGCCCATATTGTATGCTGCGATTTCCTTAAGATATGGGCATGCCCACAACCTCAAGTGCGCCCCTCCTTTAGCAAAAACGCCCCTCACATATGGGCACGATTCCCTCCACACATGGGGCTGCCAAACACTTACTCAATCAGCCCAAAATGCTCCATGATACATGCTGATCCAAATCAGACCCCAAAATCTCTCCAAAAATTAATAATTTTTCCAAGTCATTTTTCACTTTTTTGATTTTTTTATGACTTTTTTGGGATTTTTTGATTTTTTTTGATTTTGACCAAGGTAGAAGTACCCAAACATTAGGAAAAGTGGGTTTAGGGGTTTAGGGGGTGCTCTGAGTTAGAAAACGAGCACCCCTAAGGCAAAAAACACCTCCAGACGCCCCAGATAGGCCAATTACAAATTTTTTAATTGAACCATTAAAAAAAAATGGCCCAATTTACGGAAAAATTAAACCTTGCCGAAAATTAAAAAAAAACACCTAGGGGGACTTAGACATGTCCATATGACTCAAAATTAACGCCTAGCATGTTCATATACATTGACCCATAGACTCTAATAATTCCCTAAGGCCCGTCAGCCTCCCCAGGCATTCCAGCTTTGGAGGAGCAGGAGAAAAACCAATTAATTATGCAATGCAGTGATGCAAAACATAATAGATAGGTGAAAAAACTCCTTGGAATACCTGACTTGGCCAAAAAGTCCTAAGGAACCGAGTCTTTTACAAAACACCATGCTAGCACGTTTTTATTACAAACCCCGCAGGGCCATGGACATGTGAAAAAATAAAAAAAACGGGGGCCTTAAAAAGGCCAGCTGGACATCAAATCACCAAAATTGAACATGTGTCATGTTCCTCCTTGCCCGCTCGCTTGATAATCCAACCAAGTGCAACTTAGTTGGCAACAGACACTTCAAGACATAATCTTGGAATGCCATTATAATGCATGGTTTAATGAATATAAGGCAACGTTTTCATTATATAATAAGCAAGGTTCAAAGTTATTGTTCTAACTCTTTGATTGGTAATAGTATGACAGGTGAACTATGGTTTCGCAATCGTTATGGAATATCCATGCTTATGATTTTATTCACCCCTGCTATGATTTTGTTTATCCCTACTATGATTTTGTTTTGAAAAACAAACCATTGGGAATCTTGTTGTAAGACTTTAGGACCTCGACCCACTTGCATGAAATAATTTGGATGCTACGTGGTTGTTTCAAAGCCAAGTGTTGATGATATAAAACGTTGACTTAACCCTAACTTGGCATTTCTCCCTCGCTTTCGGGCTCGGTCGCTCTATGAACCCTCCTGGTCCAGTCTCTGCTGTTACTGTGTGCTAGCAGCTTCTATACTGCCTCGGGCCTTCATGTTTGTCCATTGCATCGTTTGGAACTCATTATATTTTGTTGTTGGTAGCTGTAAGTTTGTTATGAACCTAGGGTTTATCCTTTTGCTACCAATATTAACCCTGTCACGACGCGACTGCATCTCTTGACTTAGTTCTGTTGAAGCTTCCATTGTGGTAAATACCCTTTGCTTCTGCTAGCTCGTGGTATTCGGTGACAAGGGATGGGTGTACACTTACTCTGCTTGTGGTTATCAAGCTATTTACTGTGTCTGAGGTCCTTTCCGTTCACCGATAAGCTACAGGTTATTCTTTCGATTCTCCAGTTTGTTTTAAAAGAAATAGTTTAAACATTAATATATATAAAGCTTTAACCACACAGATTCTTTCGTTGCAGGCCCTGGCTACTCTTGAAGGTGTAAAAGATACAAACCTCGGCGGTTGGCTTTACCTGGTAAGCCTGGTTTCACCATGGCGTTTCCTCCTTGCTGGTTGTTAGGGTGGTTAGGGTTTTGGTTGGAGTGAGGCGACTCCAGGTCCCTCAGCTCTGTTCAATCTTTGAACTGTTTGTTTTAACAAGTTCCTTAAAATAGATTTACTCTGTGTTTGTGAGAGGGATGTTATGGCTTCGGTCAAATATTGTAATTTATCCGCCTTTCTATGATGTTTAAGAATTTTCTATAAAAGAAAAATACTGTGTAAATACAAAGGGAACAACGGCTGTAAGCCTATCTGTAGAAGAAATTACAGCCTCGACAACGGCTGTAAGCCTATCTGTAGAAGAAATTACAGCCTCGATAATTTTGTTTTGTTGCTAAACTCTTAAATTATTCAGGGTTTTCACCCCGGGTTTTGATAATATGACTTATTAAAAGTTCTCCGGTATATTTGAGCTTGTGTGTGGCGTGTATTTTTAATTCTATGTTTTTTTAAAATCACTTATATTGTGAACTTGAGCTGCGGCCGTAGGTGAAATCGTTGTTTTAGATCTTAATATTTATTTACTTGAAAAACTGGAATGATAGGGTTCAACTCGAATTCCACAGTTGTGATTGTGTTTAGCAGCTTATTCTGTCGCTACGATTTTGACTCTGGCAGTAATTGAGAGTTTAATGAAGGATAATTCTATAATGTTTAAGCTCGGCATTGAGCTAAATACTGTTCTGCTAACCCTACTGTTTTAAATTAATAGTTAGGTTATTTAAACTGTTAATATATTCTTTGTGATAGATTTCTGTTAGGGTTTTTGCACATTGATTTAATTAATAGGTAATGTCTGGATAAATTTTAACTAAGGTTTAAGCATTGATTTAATTAATAGGTTATGACTGGCTAAATTTTTACTTAGGGTTTGTACCCTTATAAAGATATTCTAACTGTAACCACAACACTCCTGAAATGTTATTGACCAAAATATACATATTGTAATTTTTATTGTTATATTTTACTAATGTTTCCTATGACTGTTTGATAAGTTTTGTAACACACAGAGTACAATTATTTATACGTAAACCTTACTTATCTATTTAATAATTACGATTAAACTAGGTCTATAATTGTATTAATAAACTAATACTTAAAGTCTTACTGTTGTATTGAATACATTATGGATACATTATTAGAATGTAATAATGGTATCACTTCTTAATAGGGATGCTGAAGAAGAAACACAGTAACTCTTAACAGATTTCACTACTGTCACTTTAAGATACTCACTTTACTAACTAATTACTCCTCAGACATATAAGCATAACATATATCCATTCATAAATAATAAACATAAGGAAATAAATGGCAGAACCTGTTTAAGCTGTGGACAACAACAGCAATGGGAGGCCGTTCCTCCCTACCAACTCCTGGAGAGTGCCCAGACAGCAACTTCTCAGGACCCCCGAGCTTGCTCTGGTCTCCCTGGCTGGAACTAGGTGCAGCAAAGTAAATTCTCTCCGCCCAAACAGCTATAATGGAACCAAGTTACTGCAGCATTCCTCTCAAACAACTTCCTCAATGGATTTCCTGAATAACATTCATCTGAATGTATTCTCTCTGGAAAAATTCGAACCCCCAGCTCTGTTCATTGAGTTTTTTTTAAAAGATTGCCTAGGTCTTTGTTGGGTTAACTGTCATTAATGAGCCACCTGCTCTAATTCCACTTTCTTGGGGAATCATGACCCCAAATATAGGGAAGTTGCTACCCGCAACTTAGGAAGTGTTTGAGGATGCTGCCACTTGTCCTTTGCCTTTCCACCTAGTTCCATCCACCAGTTTGACCAATAACCTCTTTTTAATAGCTCTCCCATGCTGTTGTCTCCACAATTTATTTATTAATAATAAAATATTCTGAATTACACTCCATTTCTGATGACTCTGCTGAGTCATCAATCCCTACTTAGCATTAAATTTAACATAATGTCTCAGGAATATAATAAAACAATTACATAATTTCACAAAATTGGGGTATGTGACATAACCCACAACATTCTACGAGAAATGTTCAGCCCTTTTTGTCCAGTATCGGTAAGTTGTCAACAATGCTTTCCAGTAAAAGGAATACAGGTATGTGCACAGGTATGATTTTCTTTTCACATTGTCACGATTTCTATTGTTTATCTTTTCGTTTAAAATGTGAAAGCTTGAATTGTGTGGTTGACAATTTCATAATGGTCAAGATCATTAGGGGTACTAACATGATAATTATGAAGAAGAACAATATGCTTGTGTTTCTAAAGGATTGTTCAAACAGGTTGCAGCTGTTATACGAAGATTTGCAAGGTCCACCTCCACCAATGCTTTCTTGAACTGACAATCAAGCAATTTTCAAGCAAATTTTTTTCTCAACACTGGTATATGATGGAGATGGTCCATACATTAGCCCGGTGGAAGTTTGGATAAATGGAGCTTGCGAAAGCAACCCTTCTCCGTGGCAGCAATATCAAAGCTCCTAGGTCCCCGTAGCCATCCAATCCTCATCTCCTATCATGGTGGAGACCTTGGTACGTATCTACTTCGTGATCAATAAGATCTTGTCATGGATTCATTTTAAAGACAACGGTAAAGCACCAGGTATGAATTGCTTACTCAAATGATGACATTGGTGGTATGATTTTACTTAATCATTTCTTCATTCTCAAGTTGACTCCATTAAGGCACTGGTCAAAGCTAACAATTTCATAGAGAATATAGTCTTTTTTTGCGCATCAATTGTCCTACAGGTTATCAAAGGGTCCTTCCCCTTGGAGGTTTCGACATTCCGAAAAAGTTAGAATCGTGATCAAGGTGACATTGGATCACTTTTCTTATATTTGCTTATCGAGGACTAGCCCTGCTAGTTTGCCTAGTAACAGTACTCATTTTCCTAATTTTGTGGACAGAACTGCAAAATATTTGATGCCCTAGTTTCTTCAACTTCTTCTGTTGAATTGTTCGGTCTTAATCCTGATGGATCTCAGAAATTTCTGCTCCTCAAGGTCTAAAAATTCTCTCTGAGGTAGTCTCATCTATCCTCTATCCAACCCCATAGGTTAGAGCAAGATTGGATTCACCAAGTGGAACTTATGCTAATGTTCCCAAGGTGACATGTTTATGGACTGTTTCAATATAGCGAACTTGTACGGACTGACACGTATCTCTGTTTCAACTTCTGGTTTTGAAACTCACACCAATGAAACTATAGTCCGTTCCCTTTCTGGAACATCTTACGAAATTCGATTTGGATCTTCCTAGCCCGAGACATAGCATTTCTCCCTAGGTCACCTGTTTAAAACTGAATTCTGGAAGAGGCTGGAACCCTGATTTTCATGGACCATATCTCCTAAAGTACAGCGAATCTGAGGTTGAAACTCGCACACAAGGTACATGAACATTTCATCTTCGGCTTGTCAGTGTTTCAGATCCTGGACCTTCGCCAAAAGTGAGTTATAGCGAAAATGCCCAGATGATTAGTTTCCGGAAATAAAAACGCTAGTTCTACAATTGCAGCAACTGAACAATGCTATCTTTTAGGCCTGCTCTGAAACCATGTTAGATTTTAAGTGCAATAACAATATGGATCATTTAAAGATAAACAAGCACAGCATGAACAATAGTACACAACAAATTTATCCTGGGAAAACCCTCTAGAGGTAGAAATACCCATCAAACTTCTTCTATATAGATTTTGTAGAATGTACAATAGTATCCCTCGTGCAAAGACCCAAAACAAGAAGACTCCAAAAGCAGATACTCTAAACGACCCTCTCTCTCTACTCATGTGAATTAGATGAGTGAGTGAAGTGACTGTTGTCCGCCAGATTGCACACCAGCAGCAGAAATCTTTCGAAAGCTGTCTCCCTCACTGGAAGTGGGGAGAGGTGTGGCCTTGGGGGCAAGCAATGAGCCAGGTACTGTCACCTGAATCCCAGCTCCTCTGTTTAGGCTAACTCCTAACAAAGCCAAGGGGGGTAGTCCCTACAAAGAGTTTCACTAAGGCTCTTGTGTTTTAAGATTTTAAGTGTGAAATGATGCGGATGGGTGTTGTTTAGGAGTTTTCTTGTGATGAGACCTAATTTAAAGATGAGATAACAAGATAAGACACAATCCACGTTGCTAAATAAGATATCAAAGACAACAGTATGTTTCAAGACTTATAATCAGATAAAGCATTCACAATATGAAAATAAACACAAGGACAAATGGCACTGATCAAGATAAAGATTTTAAATAACCAGTGCCTTATGAAGGCAAAGAAAAGATGTGATGCTGAATGTGTGGGTCTTGAAAGAGTATCTGTTCGTGAGATCGTTATGCAAATTCTCTTGGTAAATTGTAAATTTTAGTGGTCTTTGATTATTAGGCTAAGAAACAAGGATATCAAAAGAGTTACACCAAATGGGAAAAATACTGGCAACCTCTTAGATGATAGGTCGGGAACACCCAGATTCAGAGGATAGGTGTCCAATGTTTAAACCGCCCTCGAGTCTGACAGTGGATTCCCGGCACCACCTGTTTCAGGAAGCAACCTCAGTATTTGACGTCGATTTGGATTCGGTAAGGTTTTAATTTAGGTTATCACTTGTAAGCTTAGCAGATCCTTCACCTTTCTGAGTACTAGCCCAACCTTTTTAGGTTGGCAGAGCATACGGGTGTTGGATAATCAACCAAAAATAAATTAATTAAAGAGGGGATGTGAGTTGAAGTATTTTATTAATTAAGAGCATTGTTCAACCCTCCGATAGAGAGCACTCTTGACTTAGTCTTAAGACCAAAGTCCAAGAGGCTTTTCTAATCCAATATGCCTAATGCAGGGGGGAAATGCAAGTTTTAAAATGCTCTCCGACAGAGAGTGCTCTTGACTTGGATTTGGCCAAGTTCAAGAGGCTTTGTTTATTTTATTGCAGGTAGAAGCAGTTGTGAAAGTAAACCATGTGATAGCTCAAACGATATAAAAGGGGATTAGCATGCTACTTGCAAAATGAAAATTAAAAAATGACTTAGTGTTCTACCAAACAAATTTACTCTAAGGTGGGGTCTTCCTCCGAACAAGGTAGTATCCTTGGGGGACGAATAGAAGAGAGTTTTTTGGAAAGAGGGGGAGCAATGGTGAGGAAAAGGGAGAGCTTTAGGATGGAAAAACGAGAGCAAGAATAGGGGTGAATATCAAGGCAAAGAGGTTTCAATGAGCAAAGGTGGAAGCTAGAAGAAGTAAGCTTAGGGTAACCAAAAGAACTTGTTTTGAAAGACGTTTTGTTGATGGAGAAAGGCCAAAGCTCTTTTAAAGTGTTTCTTCTTTTAAGATGAGAAGATCCTTTGGGAACCTGCAAGAAAAATTGATTAGGCAATAATATTCATTGGTAAATGAAATCTAGCTTGATCTCCAAGCCACTTTCCACCCTGGAGCACCCATGCAAAACCCTTGATCTCAAGCATACAAAACCGAACAAGCCATTTCTAAGTAATGTTAGAATATAGATTGAAAATTGAAATGCATAAAAGAGAGACAAGGTGAGAGAGGTATCACCAAGACAATGCGAAATAGACCCCAAGTACTCTTGCAATGGACCTCCAAAGTCACTTCTTATATTAAAACTTCAAACAAATGTTACAATAGTATTTTGGCAAAGTGTTCATGCTCAAAATCTCCATGAAGAATAGAGCCCAAATGGCTTCTTTATATAGCAAAGGCTAGCTACCAAATACCTAAGTCGAATTGGCTTTGAGAAGAGAGCCAAAAGCACTAAACACTAGTTCGAATTCCATCTAATTTCAATCAATACCAAGCTTTGGAGGCCACCTCCCCATCCACATAGACCATGAACTCGAGTTGTTTGGTGAGATTAGCTCCAAAGCTTGGTGTTGATTGAAATTAGATGGAATTCGAACTAGTGTTTAGTGCTTTTGGCTCTCTTCTCAAAGCCAATTCGACTTAGGTATTTGGTAGCTAGCCTTTGCTATATAAAGAAGCCATTTGGGCTCTATTCTTCATGGAGATTTTGAGCATGAACACTCTGCCAAAATACTATTGTAACATTTGTTTGAAGTTTTAATATAAGAAGTGACTTTGGAGGTCCATTGCAAGAGTACTTGGGGTCTATTTCGCATTGTCTTGGTGATACCTCTCTCACCTTGTCTCTCTTTTATGCATTTCAATTTTCAATCTATATTCTAACATTACTTAGAAATGGCTTGTTCGGTTTTTTATGCTTGAGATCAAGGGTTTTGTAGGGGTGCTCCAGGGTGGAAAGTGGCTTGGAGATAAAGCTAGTTTTCATTTACCAATGAATAGTATTGCCTAATCAATTTTTCTTGCAGGTTCCCAAAGGATCTTCTCATCTTAAAAGAAGAAACACTTTAAAAGAGCTTTGGCCTCTTCCTCCATCAACAAAACGTCTTTCAAAACAAGTTCTTTTGGTTACCCTAAGCTTACTTCTTCTAGCTTCCACCTTTACTCATTGAAACCTCTTTGCCTTGATATTCACCCCTATTCTTGCTCTCGTTTTTCCATCCTAAAGCTCTCCCTTTTCCTTACCATTGCTCCCCCTCTTTCCAAAAAAACTCTCTTCTATTCGTCCCCCATCATCTTTCCTCCTTCCACTCCTTTCGTTTTTCCCTCATTGGCTCCTCTCGTCCATCTTCCAAAAGGTGCCCTAAGACCACATAAACACAAAAAAAACGAATGGATCTTCAAGAGTTCGATTAATAGTTGTTAGTTTCAATTTCTCAAAAGAGTTAGTTTGTTAATAATAATTGGTTTCCATTACTTATAAAGTTGGCATTTGTTAGTGGTATATTTTGATCAAAGAGTTAGTGGTTAATTTCTTTCCATTTTTAATAGTTTGGCATTCTAGTTTTTATAGGTTGTTTTTGTTTTATTTAGATCTTGTTTCCACTTAGTAATCTCATCAAAAAGTAAAATGTTTGCATACAAATTTTGCATGTCTTAGATCTCTTTCCATCACTTTTTAGGCACTTAGTGTTCGCTGGTCCGTTTTGCATTTCTCATAATTTAGTGTTAAATTTCATGTCTTTTTATGTTTTAAATCTCATTTTGCAAATCTAGACTTCGATTCAAAGTTTATTTTATTTTGTTCTAATACTAAAGGGTGCCTTGAGGTTTGGCTTTCTTGTAGGTACTTTGGAAGTGTAAAAGGTTCGAAAAAGTTGAAGTGAAGAGATCCAAGCTAAAGTAGCAAGAATTTCAATAAAACACAAGGAGGATCCAATATATAAATCTACCATTCACTATCCTTTGTAATGGCTATTAAGCGCTAAGTTCAATTTTTTCAAGTTTTATTTTCATTTCAAAGTCCTTTCAAGGGTCTCCAACCCAAGGCAATTGTAATCAAGTTAATAAAAGTTCAAGTGGAGGAGTCCTCCACTTTTGGGTTTTCTTCCCATTTGGAGAAGAGTGTTGTGTTGATTAACTTAGATCTTTGCTTTCCATGCTTTAGAGTAGTCAAATATTTCATTTTTTGTGCTCTCTTCCAAGTTTTGACCTGAGGTAGTATCCTTGGGATTTCATCCCAAGGGCAGGACCACATAACTTTGTGGTTACTCCTCTTTCCCCGTTAGCCTCCTTGGTCGAAATTTCAGCTAGCTGGAAAGTTCTCAAGGACTAGCAGTTCTGGTGGTCAACCTTGTTCGGAGGAAGACCCCACCTTAGAGTAAATTTGTTTGGTAGAACACTAAGTCATTTTTTAATTTTCATTTTGCAAGTAGCACACTAATTGTCTTTTATATCTTTTGAGCCATCACATGGTTTATTTTCACAACTACTTCTACTTGCAATAAAATAAACAAAGCCTCTTGAACTTGGCCAAATCCAAGTCAAGAGCACTCTCTGTCGGAAAGCATTTTAAAACTTGCATTTTCCCACGTGCATTAGGCATATTAGATTAGAAAAGCCTCTTGGACTTTGGTCTTAAGACTAAGTCAAGAGCGCTCTCTATCGGAGAGTTGAACAATGCTCTTAATTAATAAAATACTTCAACTCACATCCCCTCTTTAATTAATTTATTTTTGGTTGATTATCCAACACCCGTATGCTCTGCCAACCTGAAAAGGTTGGGCTAGTACTCAGAAAGGTGAAGGATCTGCTAAGCTTACAAGTGATAACCTAAATTAAAACCTTACCGAATCCAAATCGACGTCAAATACTGAGGTTGCTTCCTGAAACAGGTGGTGCCGGGAATCCACTGTCAGACTCAAGGGCGGTTTAAACATTGGACACCTATCCTCTGAATTTGGGTGCTCCCGACCTATCATCTAAGAGGTTGCCAGTATTTTTCCCATTTGGTGTAACTCTTTTGATATCCTTGCTTCTTAGCCTAATAATCAAAGACCACTAAAATTTACAATTTACCAAGATAATTTGCATAACGATCTCACGAACAGATACTCTTTCAAGACCCACACATTCAGCATCACATCTTTTCTTTGACTCCATAAGGCACTGGTTATTTACAATTTATATCTTGATCAGGACCATTTGTCCTTGTGTTATTTCTCATATTGTGAATGCTTCATATGATTATCAAGTCTTGAAGAATACTGTAATCTTGTTATCTCATTTGGCAACGTGGATTGCGTTATTATCTTGTGTTTATCACATTTTTCAATTTGGTCTCGTCACAAGAAAACTCCTAAACAACACCCATCCGCATCACTTCACCAAAAAACTTTAAAACATAAGAGCCTTAGTGAAACTCTTTGTCAAGACTACCCCACTTGGCTTCGTCAGGAGTTACCTAAACGGAGGAGCTGGGATTCAGGTAACATTACCTAGCTCATTGCTTGCCTCCAAGGCCACACCTCTCCCCACTTCCAGTGAGGGAGACAGCTTTCGAAAGATTTTCGTTGCTGGTGTGCAATCTGGCGGACAACAGTGACCAAATGAGGAGGGCGAGCCTCCTATTTATACTAATCAAATGACTGGACCTTTTTACTAACAAGGTTGGCTTGACTCACCTAACTGGGCCGACCTGTACACTTTACAATAAAATATTATTTTATATATCTTTCCAGGCCAACCTAACAGTTAGGGTTTACATTGACTCTTTCAATGACTTTTACATGATCAATTACATCAATAATAATCCCCGTAGGGTGTACAATACAAATAATACAAATGAACCAAATAATACAAATAAGAATATCTTTCGAAGTTACATTCTTCAACACGAGTTTGCCTCCGAATTCAAGAAGGATTTCTCAATGGTATCTTGTCTTTCTTCCAACATAGTTCCAAAGAACGTGTGGTATGTGGACAATGGAGCATAGAGGCATATGACATCAACCCAGGAGCTATTCTCATGTCTAACAGAGCATATCTTTGGAGTTCATGTCAAGCTTGGTGATGATGCCAAGTATCCAGTAGTAGGAGTTGGTACCATTCCTTTCCAACTCTAGTTAGGTAACTCTTTAGACTTTGATGATGTTAATTGTTCCAGGTCTCAAGAAGAATTTGTTTTCAGTTTCAGTCATTGAAGATAAGGGCTATGCAGTAGAGTTCAAGAACCAACAAGCCCTCATAATACCGAAGGAGTCTAGCCCAGGATCAGCTCAGGTGATTGGGGTTACGGAAGGCAATTGTACAGGTTATTGGGTGAACCTGTTTGAGCCCTAAATCATAGCACAAATAACTTGTGCGAGTTATGACACAAAATGATGGGACACCTGCATCACCAAGTGTTACCTATTATGAGGGAGATCATCACAAGTCTTCCAAAGTTCAGCATTGAGTAGCACGGTGTATGCAGAGGGTGCCCACTTGGAAAGCATGCCAAAGTTGCTTTTCCAAGCAGTGAGCACAGATCTAATGGCATGTCCCCATTTTAATAGCACTATGGAGCAACCACTTGCCCATTAGATTCCCATGGGTTCAAGTGGAAATTAATTAATTTTGGCCTATAGTTACCTTGTGTAATTAAATCAAATCATGAAAGGGTGATGTAGGACCACAATTTTCAATATTTAAATTTTCTAATATTTGTTTATGAGTTGGAAATGGTCTAGGTGGCTCAAGAGGGCACATACGAAGATGGATAAGACCATATGAGTTGTCTCCCTCAAAGAATTTGGAAAGAGTAGCTAAAATAAGGAAAAGCAGTGGAAAAGCAGGAAAAGTAGAACTTTCAAGATTTTTGCTAAAAGCAGGAAAAGCAACCAATAGCAGAAAAGACAGAAGCTTCCAGATTTTTGCAATCAGGCAGAGAAAGGATTAGTAACTGTCAAGAAAGCAAGCAAGGAATCTAGGAAAGCTTTTCCTAATTTCGATTTAGAAAGGGGGGGGCTAACTTCTATTCTCTCATGAAAATAATATTAATTATTATTTTATTGATATTTTCATGAGAAAACTAGGAAAGAAAAGCTATCAGAAGTTTATAAAAGGAGTATGAGAGCCTCCTTGAGGAATCTTTTGCCATTTTGTTCATTGTGTTGAAGAGCTCTGTGCTTTTCTAAACTTTGGAGATGTGCCCCTTGTCACCAGTTGGGAGATGTGCCCCTTATGTGCATTGTAGCTAGTTGAGAAATCAGCTAGTAAGTGAGGAGTTGGACACCTTGTCCATCTTATCGAGGGTTATTGCAGGCATTCCATGCCATTTTCAGTTCTATTCCATTTCCAAATCGGTTTGCTTATGTTCCATTCAATTCGAGTTTCAGTTTCCAAGTGTCGTTAGCAGTCTGGTATTGAAGCAGTGTTTGTAGTTGGGGGTTTGAGCTCTATGTGCCATGGTTGTTGTTCTGTACAGCCAAAATATGTAATTACAGACCTGCGTACTAATAAAATCAAAGTTTTGTACCTTCCTCTGCAATTTCTTTCTTTCTCTCCAACATTTTAATTTTCCTATGCTCAATACATTGTAAAATTTGACTAGTTTTATGTTTTGATGTGATAACCTGACTTCTATACCTCCAAATCAAAATCTGAAAGTTGCTGCAAGTAGATAAGATAAAACTTAACCTAGCACAAGCACTAGATTGACCTCCCAGTGCCATTCGAATTTGTTTGGAAATGGCCTAGCCGAGTTATCCCAGATTTGATCTTTTTCCTAGTTTCTCCAAATTGCAGAATAACACTGAATCTTTGAGTCTAGTGTCTTCCATAGCAGGTTCGAGTTGTCAAAGTCGAGTTGCTTCTAGTATTGCACTAGCAGCGAACGAATTTCCACATAAGTCCTAGGGAAATTGCCTCCGGCCATTGGATTTATCCAAATTGGTCCGCCCAGGTGTGATGTACTCAAAAAAGTGCAAGTTGTCGAAGTAGAACCCTGAGTCTACCTTCCTTCAAGCCTTACTGGTCTGTTAAGAAGAGTTGTAGGTTGTCCGAACGCTGTAGTAGACCCCAGTGCCAAGTTTGGGAAAGAATAGGAAAAGTCTAGTGGTGTTTGGAGAAAATTGGAACAATCCAGCCAGTTTTTGAAATTTTTCCTAGTGTGCCTTAAGGGATTTCACTGTTCTTTACAACCCACAACAGAACAAGGTTGCATAGCAGAAGAACCAATCCATCATAAGGGCTACTAAGGCCATGATACATGACCAAGATTTGTTGATGTTTCTATGGGAAGAATCTTACAATGCAACAACCTACATCCAAAATAGGTGTCCTCACAAGAGTTTGGGGGACAACACACTAGAGGAGGCATTCACTGGTGTGAAGTTGGAGGAGAGTCATTCCACATCTTCGGTTGTCCAGTTTACATTCATATACCAGTGGAGAAGAGGACCAAGTTGGAGCCCTCCAGCAAGAAGGGTTTATTTGTTGAATACAATGAGAATTCAAAGAGTTACAAGTTCTATATTCCATGGGAGAGATACAATTGTAAGTAGGGATGTAAATTTTGAGGAAGACTTTGCATCTAGGAAGTCTCAGGAACCTATTCCAGTGACAAAGGATGGGGAGCACAAAGCTCTGAAGGTTGAGCCAAGGTCACTAGTGACTTCCAAATCAAGGCAACAGCCTTCAAGTACAAAGGAGGAGCCACCAACTCCTACTAGTTTTATCAGGAGACCTCGATGGTTCACACAAACATTGAGGGATGCTCAAGAGCATGTTGAGGCTCCTAACAACTCATTTAGAGGGCAGACCTCCAAAGAAGTTTCCAAACTACATGGCATTGATTAGAAGCATCATAGATTCCAAGCCTTCAAGTTTTCAGGAGGCAGCAAACCAGCAGGTTTGGAGGGAATAGGGATGCCATGGTGGAGTACACCTCCATCATGAAGAATGATGTTTGGGACATTGTGCCTAGACCGAAGGGGAAATCAGTAGTGACTTCTAGATGGCTCTGCAAGATCAAGAATGGGGCAAATGGCAGCATAGTTAAGTACAAAGCAAGGTTCATGGTGAGAGTGTTCTCCCATAAAGATGGAGTGGACTATGATGAGGCTTTTGCTCCAATCATCAGGTACACTTCCTTCAGAGTGGTGATGTCTTTAGTCTCCATTATGGAATAGAGGAGACATCAAATGGATGTGAAGACAGCTTTCCTCAATGAGATAATTGAGGAAGAAGTGTACATCGAGCAAACTCAGGGCTTTGAGGACAATGGGAAGGAGTCCCATGTATGCAAGCTGAAAAAAGGCCTTGTATGGACTAATGCAGGCACTGCGGGCATGGTATTCTAGGATCTATGGATACTTGCAGAGTATGTGTTTCACCAAAAGTGAAGCAAATCCCAACTTATATTTTATATCGTTGAGGTTGATCTATTGATTTTGGTACTATATGTAGATGACCTGTGTCTTACAAGTTTAGAGAAGCTCAACACAGGGTGCAAGGCAGATATGGCAACTGAGTTCGAGATTAAGGACATTGGCATGATGCATTACTTCTTGGGGTTGGAGGTTTGGCAGAGACCAAGGGAGATTTTTCTTGGTCAGGGTAAGTATGCAATCAAAATTCTGAAGAGATTTCGAATGGAGGACTACAAACGCACGGCCACGCCTATGATCACGAATCTGAAGACAGTCTCTACTTCAAATACAGATATGGTGGATCCCACGTTGTACAAGCAATTGATAGGTTCCTTAATGTATCTAGTCAACACTAGTCCAGATATATGTTTTGCAATGAACACCTTGAGCTAGTTCATGGTGGAGTTGAGGCAAGAGCATTGGTAAGCAGCAAAACATGTGCTCAGATACTTGAGGGGCACAATGGAGTATGGATTGAGATATCTTAGAAATGGTGAGGTGAAGTTGCAGGGATATACAGAGTCAAATTGGGCAAGCAATGCATCAAATAGGAAGAGCACCTCAAGGATTAATGATGATATCTTGGTTCAACCAAAAGCAAACTTCAATGGCACTCGAGTCAATAGGGGCGGAGTACATGGCAGCGAGTACAGCTAGTTGTGAGGCATCTGGATTCGCAAGTTGCTAGTAGGTTTATTTGATCAATAGTTGGATCCCACAGTGATTTATTGTGATAATCAGAGTTGTATCAAACTCTTTGAGAATCCATTTTATCATGACAGATCCAAACACATTGAGATAAGATATTACTTCATTCGAGACAAGATTCAGAAGGGAGCAGTGAAGCTCCAGTATATACCCACACATCAGCAAGTTGTTGATATTATAATTAAGCACTTAGCAACGGGGAAGTTTGAAGCATTCAAAGACAAACTTGGATTGATGCAAATCTCATTCCTTGCTAAGGAGTGTTGACGTTTGTAACCCGAACAAGAACTTCCGTACAGGTTTAGTGTCAAGCGTGCATGAAGTCGTCTAAGTCAACTCTATTTTGTAATTCACTTTATTTATAAAGTGCAAATCTTTTAATTAGCTATTGAATCTAATAAAGTGTAATTTTAATACACTAATGATTTAGACTAATCTCAATCGTACATCACAACGAGAGATTAGGTTTTTAGGTGGATTAGAGTTTCAGCTAAAGTACAAAGGCAGCTCAAAGTAGAGGGTTAAGACACATTCATTATTCACTTAAAGAGAGTTTGGTCGAGAGGTGAAATAATTCATCCGAGGAACAGAGTTAGAGCACAAGAGAGGAGCCCAAAAGAGAAACCAAGCAGATTTCAGTGTTCAGACTACAGTTACAGCAGATCCATACAAGTCGTACAGAGCCGTACAGCAGATCCATACTGCCATACAAAGCCGTACAGCAGATCCGCAGAGTCGTGCAGACAGGTCCGTACAGGCCTGCAAACAATCTGTACAGTGCCCAACAAGCATTGGGGTGAGTTCTCAGTTTTCTGCGGGCATATTTCCTTAGCAAGTTGGCTGATTTCAGCGTGCAGACTACAGTTACAACAGATCCATACAGTTGTACGGAGCCTTACAGCAGATCCATACAGTCATACGAAGCCATACAGCAGATCCGCAGAGTCGTATGGATAGGTCTGTCTAGGCCTACAAACAATCCATACAGTGCCCAGCAAGCATTGGGGTGAATTCTCAATTTTCTGTGGGCATATTTCCTTAGCAAGTTGGCTGATTTTGCTCCATTTTTTAGTGTACCATACAGCTGTAAGTTTGGCAGCTGTGGAGGTTTCCTCGTAAGCTTTGATCCATTAATGAAAAGCTGATTTGAAGGAGTAAAGTGTGAGCACTATGTTTATGCTTCCGCAGTTCATATTTTCAGCCATTTGTGTGATTGTTGCATGTCCAGAAATTTATTTCTGTTAATGAATAAATTCGAGATTTGATTTATTTAAATAAAGAAACATAGGACAGCAGTCACCTAGGCTATGAAAATTTACAGAGTCAACTGAAATGCTTCAAGTGCCACAAATGGGCCATTACACATTTCATGGTGATAAAAGGACAAAAGCCAACCAACAGCAAAAGCAGTTTGCAAGAAGTGCAACAGGTTCCACTCGGGTGGATGAGTTAGCATCCATAGTTGAAACAGCTTGCTCCATGGTATTGTGCCTTTTCACTAACATCTCTTTTGACATGGTGGTATGTGGACAATGGAGCATCCATGCACATGACCTTCAACAAGAAGGCTTTCTGCAAGCTTCAAGAATGAAACGATGGCATATATGTGGAGTTGGGCAATGATGCCACTTATTCAATTACTGGAATGGACTCTATCTCTTTCTGCATACCTTCAAGTGATGTTCTCAAGTTGATAGATGACTTGTATGTTCCTAGTTTGACTAAAAATCTTCTTTCAGTTTCTTGCATGACAGATCTACAGTGTTTGGCTGAATTTGATGATCAGCAAGTGATCATTAAAAAACACAGCACTGCCGCAGGTCAAGTTTTGGCCAAAGTAGTGCATGAAGGTGGCCTTTTACAGGCTACTAGCAGATCTGAGGAAGCATGATGGTTCATGCATGACACTAACAACCTGTGTGAGTTGTCACGCAAGCAGCTTGGTCACTTGCACTATGGAGCACTTCCACTCTTGAAGGATGTGGAGCAAGGATTGTTGAACTTCGAGATCGAGAAGACTGGAGTGTGCAAGGGCTATGCACTCAACAAACATGCCAAAGACTGAGTTTTCAAGTAGTGAGCACAGATCAAGAGAGATTTTTATCTGATCCCTTAATATGTGTGTGAATCAATGACCAGTTTATTTGACAGGTAGTTTGTACTGTGTCTCTTTTATTGATGATTCCTCTAGGAAGACTTGGATCTATTCTATGAAGACTAAGGATGAAGTGTTCAGTAAGTTCACAATTTAAAGCCTTAGTTAAGAATCAGACAAGCAGCAAGAACAAAGTGTTGAGATCTGAAAATGGATAAGTGTACACCTCTAGGGCTTTGATGCATTTTGCAAAGAACCAAGGATCAAGATGGAGCTGACAGTACCTTCAACGCTCAGCGGAATTGGATCTTACAGATGAAGAACCGGTCCATCATAGATACAACCAAAGCAATGATCCATTACATGGATTTGCCAATGTGTCTTTGGGCAGAGCCATGCAATGACATTGTCTAAAGTCTGAACAGATATACTCATAGCATATTGAAGGACAAAATGTATCTTCCATTTCTTCTTGAAATAGAAACATTCGATTTTTCCTTTGGGAAAAAAAACTCTCCATCTTGGTGCCTGACATTAGGAGTGAATTCCTCTGACATGTGCATCTTGGTGCTGAGAAAGGAACTAAATTTCCTTATGAATTATGCTAATAATGCCAAAAAAAAATTCTAATTTTTAAGGTCACAGCCAAGCCAGACATGTGCATCTTGTGCTGAGAAGGGAACTAAATTCCCTTAAGAAATATGCTTGTAATGCCAATTGTTCTTTTGTTATTTTTTTCTGATTTTTAAGGTCACAGCCAAGTCAGACACCAAATTGTTTGATGTACGAGACCCCCTGTTTGTGGGACAAGATACCCCTCCGAGCAGCGATTTGACTGCTAAAGTCTACAGATGTGTAGATACCCTACCCCCCCCCCGGATTCGGAGGTGTAGATAACCTTACCCCTCTGGATTTGAACCTGTGACCTCCAAGGAGGAAACATGTCTTCTTAACCATCAAGTCCACTCAAGTTGTACAATGCCAACTGTTCTTTTGTTTTTGTTTCCTAATTTTTAAGGTCACAGCCAAACCAGACACCAAATTGTTTGATGTATGAAACCCCCTTGTTTGTGGGACAAGGGACCCCTCCATGCAGCGCTTTGACTGCTTAAGTCTACGGAGGTGTAGATACCCTACCCCTCTAGATTTGAACCTGTGATCTCGGAGGAGGAAACAAATGTTTGTAACCGTCAAGCCCGTTGTACATAGACTTAGTTTCAAAATAAGAACCAGACCTAGCTTACAAAAACAAATTATAAAAAACCGGCTCATAAAAACGGAAACGGTTTTGATTAATGTCGCAATGTAACAGTCAGTGCAAAGCGGCCATGAATCGCATTAAATATTTCTATATAGATTAAGACAAAGTGGCCACCGGCAAAATCTTTAAAGTAAATCACCAACTACTTTTAAAAGGGATAAGAGAACAGATTTCAGACAAATTTCTTACAGTGTTGTTTGACAGAATCATTTCCTAACTCGGATGAAATTTATCTTCATTTAAAAGCAGTGGAAGGTGACCCTTAAACTAAATTAAAATTCCGGGGTCAAAACTTAGTCTAGCATGTATCCCCTGTGAAATGAAATAGAAAGCCACTGTTTTATCCACCTAACTAATGCTCATATTAAACAAACATTACATATCTAAAATGATGGAAAAGGGCTTACTGGGCTTATCGGTGACGAGAACGACAATATCGCCAGGGATGTCGTTTCTGAGAGTGGCTTGGTGCAGAGCCTTGAAATTCGAACCACCGCCAGAAACAAAAACAGCCACCTTCTTCCTCCCACTCCCAACATCTTTACTCTGCGCATTCTCATTCGTAAGCTCCGCGTCCTTTGTGGCCCCCAATGCTCTGCATTCAACGGCCGAGACTAGGGCTGGCCGAGGGCATTTCACATCTGCTCTCTGAAAATAAAATAAAAATTAAAAACGCTTACAGCAGGTACCAACCCGAGTTCGCGGTTTCGAATCCCATGCATACGCTCAGACTGATTATTTGAACTTGTAAAATGGCGAAAAAGGATAACTAGATGAGAAAACAGAAACTTACGTTGAGTGGCGTTCGAGAGGTGGAGAAGGCAGGGGTTGCAATGCTTGTGAGTTGCATACGAAGAGCATTTGATGGTGATGGTGACGATGACGGCGTAAAGCTCGAGTGTATAGATTGTTGTGGTAATAAAATACCTGCAAATGCACAGCGAGAAGGAGAGGAGGAAAGCAACAACGACGCCATTGAGAAACAGCTGATCCCAACCCCAACTATAACTATGTGAGTGTCTACCTGGTTGCCATATGCTAATCTCGTACCTCATGCACTAACATCCTATGAGCAACGTGTTGTAGGTGTAAGAATAAAATCAAATGAGTTGCAGAACAAAACATGTTACTTTACTTTTTGATGAAATCTTGAAATCCAATTTCAATGAGATTTGGTTGGATTGACAACAATAAAATTCACTCACTTTTTCATTGTACCATTAGTTTAAGTTTGTGTGCTAACATTGATACAAGCAATTCTTCACGATAAAGGGTTTTAGCACAATCACTTAATTTGTGCTTGGTGAACCGTGATAGACACTAACTTAAGTCATTCATGCTCCAACTACCACTTATCCATTTATTAACTATCAGTTATTTTTTATAATATTTTATTTTTCTCTAACATTCTTTTAGTTATCTGCCATGAATTGTTAGTTATCCATTCATTGGCTACAGTTATCCATGCATCAACTACCAATTATCTATTCATCATCAGCTACCAGTTATTTTTATATTCTTTTTTATTTATAATTGTTTATTTCGAATTTAGAACTATTGCCATAGAATCAATTTGGGCAATACACTTGTTTCATCCTCGTCCATAGATGAAAAGGCATAGACGATAGTCCACCCCAAAATTCTAAGATATTAACGCTTATCGGTGTAGTTAAGGGTGATATGAGCAATTCTTTATTATTGAGGGTGATAAAAGTGTGAGTTTTTTTTTGAAAGGAAAAAAGACAATATCATTATATTAAATAGTATAAACAGGTAGCACAAGCTCAATAAGTATTCCACTAGGAATTATAAGCCCAGCCACACAGGCTAACTCTCTTAGAACAGCAATAAACCAGAAAGTAGTCTAGACCCAGCAAAACATCCTCGGCCTCCAATAGCACCAAACCAACAAAAATAAAAAAGGCACAAGGCACCCAAACAGGGTGCAATATAACCAAAGTCCAAATACACCTCCACAGAGAAAAACTACAAAAAATAAGAACAAAAACAAAATCTAAGTGCTTGGATCATCAAGTGTTGCCACAGTTGGATCCAACAGTGGTCACCAAACTAGGACAAAACTAAGAGAACATTGACTGAGCAGCTCCTTGAGAAATCCAACAAGCTGTTGGAAATCGATAAAGTCAAAATCCTGCAAAAAATAATCGCCAACCCACAAAAGTAAATCCATATCAACTACTGAAGAAACCAAAACAAAAATTAAATCTACAAAACATCAATAGAACCCTCCGAAATAAGTTGATCGAAGGCCCATTCCTCCGAAACAATAATACCCTCCTAGACTAATAGTGCCTTCTTTGACAAGGTATCCGCCAATTGATTGCGTTCCCTATAAACATGTTCAAAGGAGATTCATCCAAAGTCCAAAATCAGGTTTTTGGTCTCCTCCATCCATGAAGACAAAAGAAGAACATGGAGATCTGAATATCCTAAGGCCAAGTTGATGATAACTTTTGAATCCCCCACAACTTGTAAGGAATCAATACCTTTGAGTCTAGCAAATTATGTAAGAAGCATCCACACTGCTAAGAGTTCACTTCTAGTATTGGAACCCTAACCGCAGTTCATCCATAAATTAAATAAATGCTCCTTATTTATGAATAGAATTGCTCTTGCACCACTAACTGAAGCACCACAATGTGAGGCTCCCTCAAAGTAACCATGAGGGATATTTGGGTTCAACACAGGACTCGGATGGGGCTTATAAGATGGTTGCTTCGTTGGGCAGGCCTATAGAGTATTATATTCCACAAAAATAGCAACAGCCCGCCTACAAATAAGAGAAACAACAGGTTTCTTGCCCTCAAATAAGTACAAGTTTCTTGCCTTCCATAACTCCCACGAGACAAAACATGGGAGGGATTGCCAGATATCCTTTCGCTTAAACCAATTCCACATACTGTTCAAAAAGGATGTCAACTACGACATATAATTGATTCCAGTTGATCGTGAGATAGCCTGCCATACATGTGAGGTGAAGGGACAAAGAACTAATAGGTGGTTCACAGTCTCTTCCTCCAAATGGCAAAGGGGACACCTATTTGGACCACAACCACCTTTGCGGACATAATTGTCCCATGTTAATATATTGTTATCCAAGGCAAGCCAAATGAAAAGAGAGACCTTCAAAGGAATCTTCAAACACCATATCATTTTGTGCCACCAAATATACTGGCTTGTGTTGTCATAGAATGTGGATTCATAACCCTTGTAGCCTCTTTCCATGACCAAACTAAAACATCCTTCCGCTCTTGTAGTTGGATATTTAGTCTTTTTAGATCCGCAATGTAATCTAACCATTCCAAGCCCAACGAACCATATAGTCCCAATTGTTGAGGTTGTAACCAAGTATGGCATCCTGTTCTGAGAGCACAAATCACAGCTATCTGATTCAATGAATAGAAACCTTTTGCTCGAAGAAAGGATATAAGTTATGAAGATAATCTGAATTTTTTAGGAGCACCTAAAATGGGATCTTCCCCCAACCTGATCGGCATGCCATTCCCAGACTTCCATACCACCCATTATGCAATTGTCTGAAAGGAGCCTAGCAGAGCCTAGCAAGCCATTTCAAAAATTTGATACACCCTTTGTACTTTTCTTTCCTGCACGAAACCGCTAGATCAGGGAAGTGTTTTTCAAATATTTTTCTTTGATCAGTTTGTTCCAAAGAGAATCCAAAAATAGAGCCCTCCACATACTCTTGGCAGAGAGGGCCTTGGAAAAATGGTGCAAATGCTTCAAAGCCCAACCTCCAAGGTGTTTTGGCTTTGCCAATTTTTTCCAAGAAACCAGATGGTACTTCCTTTTATCATTTCCCCCTGACCAATTAAAGTTAAATGTTCTCCTACGTAATCCATCAATGATAGCCTTTGGCACTTTGCATAGTGAAAACCAGTAAACTGAGAGATTCTGTAAGACTAATTTTGCCAGATTTATTATGCCCCCCAAAGACAACCATCGCCAACACCAATGTTTTATTCTCTTGTCAAATTTCTTAAGCAATTAGGTCCAATCATATACATGATAGTTATTTGGTTTTATATGGAAACCTAAATATTTGTTACCTTCTGACATCAAACCAAATTTAAAGGGGAAGGACTGTTGAATTTCTGCTTTTATATCCACCTCAAGCTCATTCTCCAGGAAAATTGTTTTTTCATTACTAATTTGCATTCCTGAGACATTACAGAAGAGAGTGTGAGTTTTGATCTATTTATGTGTGTGTAAAGAGTACAACCCAATTTTCATACATTTCAATACTACCTTTAAGGATCTTTATAACAACTTTAAAGAGTCACACCAAATCCAATTCCTTTGCATTGTAATTCTTAATCTTGGACATTGACTCTTACAATAACATGGTGGGAGTAAGAAATTGGACATGGTAATAAGGTCACCATTCACCAAAGTTCAATTCTCATGTGGACATTTCTAGCTTCTCTATTGAGACAAGCGTGTGGCCATGTAACTTCTGCACTAGACAGAAGCATGGGGCAAAGTACATTCCTGTTCACTAGGTTTTGCCAATTTTTTCTCCTGGATGTTGGCTTGGTTGGTTCTTTAGAGAAAGATAGGGGTTGAGGTTTTCCATTTGGAGCACATTAAGTAGTGTTTGGATGGTTGCTTGCTTTGGATTGAAGTGAAATTGTGAAATATTTTTAAGGTCATTTCCAACTTGTTTGCTTTTGTGTTGAGTGTTGTAGACTATGTGCATGGAAATTAAGTGTACGCATACATCCTTTTGCCTTTGTTTGCCTTCTAGTTAGGTCAAAGAAACACAAAAACTGTAACGTCCCTATTTTGACCCTATTGCATTAAAATTGTAAATGATGTAAATATCATTATTAAATCATGGTGAGGAGCTCAAGGCCAAGGCCCCACCATTGATTTATCGTTTTATGTATCAACAATTAAAATTGGTGCATATAGTTCTTGTGCTAGACAGGCACAATGTAAATTAAGACATCATGTAAATACGAATTTTAATGAAATACCCACAACTAGCTATGCAATGCAACAAAGAGATGGGGGCATGATTTTTATAAGGAATAGGGAGGAAAATTATTCAAACCCTTGAGCCAATGGTGTTAATCCATGTGTCAATGAGAAAACCCATAAACCCTCAACTACCCATTTTGGCTTATGCACCCAATCATTAAATTCTTCCAAGAGTTGGTTGAGGCAGTTAATGCCTTGGGAGTGGAGAGGTATGGAAGCCAAGTTCGTGCATGGGCAAGCCAACAACCTGGGAATTCGTATTTTTGCTTCTTGGGCAAGAAAACACCCACGAAATGGTGCCCAAAGCCATCTTTTACCCATGGCCTTTGCCCTCTCATGAAGTCTGAGCTAGCTGGGTTTTCTTCATCACGTTTTCACCATTTGTTTTGCATTTTCCATGCCTGGGAACTCGTTTTTGTTTTGCACAATGGTTGGGAGAGGAGGACCACGATTTGGGGTTGTTATGGAGGTCGTTTTTGCCCCATAATGTCCATGGACGTTTTTTTTTTTTTTTTTTTTTTTTGAAAACGGATTTGGCCTCCCAGGGTTGTTCCCCATCTTCCATTTTCGTTTTTGGGTTTCCCACATTTTTTTGAAGCTAATGAAAACCCCATCTTTGGGCAGCTCACTGTAAAAACGTTTCTTCATGCCCAACACTTATACTTTTGCTGTTATGTGCATCCCTGTTTTGGTTTGAACATGTGAACAAGAAATTTGGAGTGGTAGTGGACATAATTGGCTTGATAAACCTAGTGAAGGGAGTAACCTCTCAGAAAGATCAAGAGGGCTTTGGCTACTTTTCTATGCACACCCTGAGAGCACTAGAAAGGAAGGTATGGCTTGAGGGACTGTGTAGCAGTGAAGAGAATACTTCCTTGTGTTGGGTGTGTAGGTATTGTGGGTGCCAAGTTAGATAGATCTTGTAGTGGTATCCATGGCTCTGTGCTTGAGCTCACTAGCTTAGCAATTCTTCCTTTCCATTTCCTAGCAGCCTGATAAACCCAATCGTACATTGGCTTGGCTCATTTTGGTGCATGTTGGCTATGTGTGAGTCTGTCGTTCCCTTGTTCCTTGTAGAAATCATGCCCAGCTTGGGGGTGGCAGTTGTATCAAGAGATTGATAAGCACAGCTGGCCTATGGTTGGGTGGAATGTTGCAGTTGCATAATTGGTTGCTCGGGACTACTTTGCTGAAGATAAGTACTCTCATGTGCTAATTCTATATTGTTTTAATCAATAAATGACATGAATATCTTGAATGTATGATGGATGTGTAATAGAATTTAATTCTGCTGTGTTTTTCAAATATTTATGCATTTCCATATGTCCATCTTCATTTTATATGAATGTTTGTTTACTAAGTACGGAGCTAGATGCCCAGAATTAGAGTGATGTTCTCTCCCTTGCTTGGTCTGATGGGAGGGGACGTTACAGAATGGTATCAGAGCCATAGGCTACAGCATTGGGCCTCTATGGGCCAAGTTTGATCACAGTTACAAGGGAAGATCCCTTTCTAAACACCACAAATTACCATGTTGGGCCTTTCATAGAGATGTAAATCATTGTGTGTATATGTATGTAGTATTTGAAATTAAAATGAATTAGAGAAACCTGAAGATCTCATGGATTCTATTGATTAGAATGGGAAATCATTTCCATGACTGTTCTGGGGATTCTTGCAAAACTGTTGCATTAATTTCATGCTATGAAAGTGAGGAAGGAGGGAGAAAATCCCTTTTCAAAGGTGCAAGTTCTTGGCATCCTTTCATTGTTCAGCTATATGCGAACTAGGATTTGTAAGTAGCTCACCTCTGTAAGGAAACGAAGGACATATTTCAAGAAAAGAATTCTATCTGCCTTTGAAAATTTGCAAAAAAATTTCTAACTGTTTTCAGAGTTTTCTGCTAAGGGTTGTGGCTGCGGCGAAAGTTAAGCTAATTTTCTGCGTGGGCGACAGTGAAAGTTAGGCTAACTTTCTGCGCGCGCGACGGCGAAAGTTAGACTAATTTTCTGTGCGCGTAGCGGCGAAAATTGAGTCAGTGAAATAGTTGTTAATTCGACGCCGAAAGATAGAATTTTTTTTTCAAAATTTTGCCTAAGGGTTGTGGCGGCGGCGAAAGTTAAGCTAACTTTCTTTGCGCGCGGCAGCAAAAGTTAGGTTAACTTTCTGTGCGCGCGGCGACGAAAGTTAGACTAGCTTTCTGCGTGCGCGGCAGCGAAAATTGGGCTAAATTTCTACGACGCGGTTGGCGGGTTTAGCGCTAATTTTTGTGACTCTGCCGACAATTTTTGCGTTAATTTTTGCGAAGCGCGACGACGAAATTAAGGATAAGTTTTGCGACGCGCGGCAACGGAATTAACGTTAAATTTTGCGATGCGGCGACGGAAGTTACACTACTTTCTGCGACGTGTGCGGCGTGCGAAAGTTAGGATAACTTTCTGTGCTCGCGGCGGCAAAATAGTTGTTAAATTCTACGCCGAAGGGAAGTGGTCGACAGTCGCTGGGTTGGCGGTCGAAGATTTTAACGATAATTTTGAGCAACGATCGACGGAGATGTTGCTAATTCTGCGCCGAAAGGGAAGAGAAAATTCAAATTTTGTTTTCTAAGTGTTTCAAAAATTTTGCCTAAAGGCTGTGTCGGCGAAGTTAAGGTTAAAATTCTGCGTGTGCAGCGGTAGAATTAATGTTAACTTCTACGTGCGCGGCGGCAGAATTAACGTTAACTTCTACGTGCACGGCGACAGAATTAACGTTAACTTATGTGTGCGCAGCGGCAGAATTAGCGTTAATATCTGCGACGCACGCAACTGCAAACTTGGTGATAGGAGCCGCGCCACCCACGGGAATTTTAAGGATAAAATCTGCGACGTGCGCAGTGGGCGGTGGCGAAAATAACCTTAACATCCGCGACACGGGCAACACTTTTTGAGCTAAATTTCCGCGACAATGACGGCCATTTTAACCTTAATAATTGCGCCAAATGGGGAAGGTCTATGATTGGACAAAGTTGTCAATATGGGATTTCCCCACATACATGCAAATAATTTATAGCATTATAATGCAGCTAACAGTTGTGTTTATAAACACATTTTGCAGAATTATAGTCACATTAAAGCATCATTCCAGATAAGTGCAGTTAGAAAGTTTTGGTCTTGGTTGGGCCAAGAATACCAACATCATGGATGATGCATAGGATCCCTATGAGCCTGAGATAGATGCCATGGGGGAAAATATACATGTTGAAAATGCTGAAACAGAATCCAATGGGAGAAGAAATCGAGAGACTCCCCCAGATATTATAGCCACCATGAGGAGCCTAAGGGTGGAGTTGTAAAGCTGTAGAGAAGATAATGAAAGGATGATTAAAGCTCAGGAAGAACAAAATTAGTTGAATGCAGCCGTGCTACAGAGTTTGACAGACATCCAGAGGCAAATAAACTCTGGGCATCAGACATCAAATCCAAAGAAGAGTGGGAGTAGTTCAAGGAGAAATTCCCGCAAGAGGTCCAATATCTCAAGAAGAGTTTCTAGAGATAGAACCTATACTCCAGAAATCTCTTCTAGTGGATCACCTGACTCCGAAGGATCCATTGAGGGTTCAAGCTCTTCATCTCGCAAGAATAAGAGGAAGAGGCATTACAAGAACAATTCACACAGGGAATTTAAGAAGGCAAAACCTCCTACATTTGATGGAGAGGTAAAGTCTGGTCAAGAAGCTGAAGCTTGGCTTCTTGGGATGAGAAAGTATTTCCAAGTCCAACACTACTCTGGAAATATGAAGGTAAGGGTCACCATCTTCAACTTGAATGGAAGAGAATCTATATGGTGGGAACACATTAGGCAAGTGAAGAAGATCAATGAAAGAAAGATTGTGTGGAAGTAGTTCAAGAAATACTTCAAGCAGAAGTACCTCTCTGACAGGTACTATGATGACAATATCAAAGAGTTCCATGAGCTGAGATTGGGACAATTGACCATGGAAGAATATGCAAACAAGTTCTTGGAGCTGCTGAGGTATGTCAGGTATATTTGAGATGATAAGGTGAAAATTCAGCGTTTTCTAAGTGGGCTACCTCAATCATATAAAGATAGAATTGAATTTGATGAGCCTCGAACTCTAGAGGAGGAAATAAGGAAGGCCAAGTATTGCTATGATCAAAACAAAAGCAAACCTGATTTCGATAAGGCATGGAAGGACAAAAAGAATGAGAAGTTTGACCAAAGGAAGAAAGGTTTCAAACCTCCACATATCAAAAATCAGCAAAGGCAACCATCACAGGTTGTGACTAAGCCAACTAGGATGATGGGAGACAAGCCAAAAGATCCAAAGGAGCCAAGAGAACCACTTCAATGTTGGGGTTGTGGAGGAGACCACATGCTTAAGAACTGTCCACATCGGAATGGGAATGCAAATCAAGTTCACAACATCCAAGGAGCTGAAACTGTGGGTCAAGTGGCGAGGACAATTCCTAGAATCTATGCAGCACTAGATGACCGCCAGGCAGATCATCAATCGACTGTTGTTGAAGTTGAAGGTAAGATTGCTAAGCAATATGTTTCTACTTTGATTGATCCTGGATCTACTCATAGTTATATCACTCCTAAAATTGTTGAGACTTGTGCTTTTAAGAAATCAAAGCATAGTAAATCATGGTTAGTTCAACTAGCCACTGGAACCAAGAGAAAAGTTAGTGAAATTGTAGAGAAATGTCCCTTAGAGATGGACAGGCTATTCACTTATGCAAATCTGAATGTTTTGCCACTGGGTTCCAATGATATTCTCATTGGAATGGATTGGTTAGAGGCACACAAAGTTAAACTTGACTGCTACAATAACAATTTTGAATGCATGGACGAAGAAGGCAACCCAAGGGTTGTAATAGGCATTCCAAAGGTGACTTCTGTTAGGCAGGTTTCAGCCATGCAGCTAAAGAGGTTATGTAGAAAGGGTTGTCAATTGTACGCAACCCATGTTTTGGAGGCAACGGAGAATGAAACTCCTATGTTAGAGGACTATCATGTATTGCAGGAATTCAGGGATGTTTTTCGTGATGAGATTTCGGGACTTCCTCCAAAGAGAGACATTGATTTTACAATTGAACTTGTGCCAGGAGCAGCACCAGTGTCTAAGACACTGTACAGGATGAGTACACCGAAATTGCTAGAATTGAAAATGCAATTATAAGAGTTGTTGGAAAAGAAATATATCAGGCCAAGTGTGTCCCCATGGGGAGCACCTATTCTATTTGTGAAAAAGAAAGATGGAACACTTAGGTTATGTATTGACTACAGGTAGTTGAACAAGGTCAGTGTGAAGAACAAATACCCATTGCCCCGAATTGATGACCTTTTTTATCAAACGAGAGGATCAAAGGTATTTTCAAAGATCGACTTGAGGTCTGGTTACCATCAGGTAAGAATCAAAGAGGAAGATATTCATAAGATAGCCTTTAGAACAAGGTATGGACACTATGAGTTTGTAGTGGTACCATTTGGTCTCACAAATGCACCAGCTACATTCATGTGTCTCATCAATAGTGTTTTTAGCAAGTATTTGGACAAGTTCGTTCTTGTATTTCTAAATGACATTCTCATCTATTCTAAGAATGAAGAAGGGCATGAAGAACATTTGAGAATGACATTGCAATTGCTAAGGGAGCATAAGCTGTATGCAAAGTTAAGAAAATGTGACTTTTATAAAGATAAAATTCATTATTTGGGTCACATTATCTCAGACAAAGGAATATCGGTGGACCCTGAGAAGATTGAAGCCATTATGAATTGGCCAACTCCAAGGAATGTGATAGATGTGAGATCTTTTATGGGCCTTGTTGGTTACTACAGGAGGTTTATTGAAGGATTCTCCAAGGTCGCAAACCCAATCACTTCTTTGCAAAAGAAGGGAATAAAGTTTGAATGGTCACCAAGATGTGAGGAAAGTTTCCAACGGTTGAAGAATCTTCTTACGAGCGCACCAATTTTGAAAATTGCAGACCTAGAAAAAGACTTTGTGGTATGTACCGATGCATCAATCAAGGACTTGGACGAGTCCTTATGCAAGACAACCACGTGGTATGCTATGAGTAGAGGAAGTTGAAGGAGCACGAGAAAAACGATGCTACTCATGATTTAGAACTTGCAACCATAGTACATGCTTTAAAGATGTGGAGGCATTACTTAATGGACAGGAAATTTGAGTTAAGGACAGACCATTGTGGTTTGAAATACTTGTTTGATCAGCCAACTTTAAATGTTAGGCAAGCTAGATGGTTGGAATTTTTGTGTGAATTTGATTTTGAGATCAAACACATAAAAGGGAAAGAAAATAAGGTAGCAGATGCACTCAGCAGGAAAGTACATGAAATGCATGTGGCGGCGCTTAGCACTTGCCAACCAGAGTTGAGGCAGCATATTGTTAACCATATTGTTGAGGACGGAGTGTATGTGCAGATAAAGGACAAATTGCAGTAGCAAGACCTTGAAAAGAAGTATGAAGGATACCATTTGGAAGAAGACGGACTTCTTGCTTATAAGAATAGAACCTATATTCCAAATATGGCAGATTTGAGGAGGATTGTTATGGATGAAATCCATAAAGCTCCATACTCCGGTCACCCAGGATATCGGAAAAAAATTGCTGCAGCAAGAAAATATTATTTCTGGCCAGGAATGAAGAAGGATGTCACTGAATACATTTCCAGGTGCATGAAGTGTCAGCAAGTGAAGGTTGAACACCAACACCCAGCAGGTTTATTGCATCCATTGCCAATCCCATAATGGAAATGGGAAGTAATTTCCATAGATTTTATTACAGGATTGCCAGTGACTATGAGACAACATGATTCCATCATGGTGGTGGTGGACAAGTTAACAAAGGCAGCACATTTTATGCCAGTTAAGTCCACACATAAAGCCGATGCCATTGCAAATATTTCATGAAGGAAATTTTCAGATTACATGGATTGCCTAAGGAAATAATTTCTGACAGGGATACCAAGTTCACTTCGAATTTTTGGAAAGGTCTCTTTGCAGATTTGGGTACACAGTTGAGCTTCAATACTGCGTACCATCCTCAAATAGATGGGCAAACGGAAAGAGTAAATCGGGTGCTTGAAGACATGCTTCGCATGTATGTAATGGACAAACCATCCAAGTGGGAAGATTATCTACACTTGGTAGAGTTTGCATATAACAATGGGCAGCAAGAATCATTGGGAATGAGTCCATATGAGGCTTTGTACGGGAGAAGGTGCAGGACACCAGTGACTTGGGACAATCCAGTGAACAGAATTGTACTTGGGCCGAAATTGCTTAAGGAAATGGAACAAGAGGTTGCAAAGATCAGGCAGAATTTAAAAGCAGCGCAGGATAGACAGAAAAGCTATGCAGATAAGCATAGGGTACTTAGGGAATTCAGTGTCGGGGATCATGTGTATCTTAGAGTGAAGTCAAGGAAGAGTTCCTTGAATCTTGGGAGTTGCGCCAAGCTATCACCTAGATACTATGGGCCATTTGAAGTGCTTGAAAGAATAGGGCCAGTTGCATATAGACTTGCATTTCCTGCTAGAACTAGAGCTCATAATGTGTTTCATGTCTCTTTGCTTAAGAAATGTGTACATGATCCTAACAATGTGATTAATTGGCATGTGATCCAGGTGGAACCCGAGGGAGAGTTCCAAACCGATCCATTGCGCATCCTGGACAAGAAGGTAACATTGCTCCGGAACCGAGCCATCGGACAGGTAAAGGTGCAATGGAAGCACTACGGTCTCAATGAGGCTACATGGGAGCTGGAGGATGCCATGAGAGTGGCAGTCCATTTTTGTTCAATTTTGATGAGCACTGGGGACAATGCTAATGTAAGGGGAGGGGAATGTAACGTCCCCATTTTGACCCTATTGCATTAAAATTGTAAATGATGTAAATATCGTTATTAAATCATGGTGAGGAGCTCAAGGCCAAGGCCCCACCATTGATTTATCGTTTTATGTATCAGCAATTAAAATCGGTGCGTATAGTTCTTGTGCTAAACAGGCACAATGTAAATTAAGACATCATGTAAATACGAATTTCAATGAAATACCCACAACTAGCTATGCAATGCAACAAAGAGATGGGGGCATGATTTTTATAAGGAATAGGGAGGGAAATTATTCAAACCCTTGAGCCAATGGTGTTAATCCATGTGTCAATGAGAAAACCCATAAACCCTCAACTACCCATTTTGGCTTATGCACCCAATCATTAAATTCTTCCAAGAGTTGGTTGAGGCAGTTAATGCCTTGGGAGTGGAGAGGTATGGAAGCCAATTTCGTACATGGGCAAGCCAACAACCTGGGAATTCGTATTTTTGCTTCTTGGGCAAGAAAACACCCACGAAATCGTGCCCAAAGCCATCTTTTACCCATGGTCTTTGCCCTCTCACGCAGTCTGAGCTAGTTGGGTTTTCCTCATCATGTTTTTCACCATTTTTTTTGCATTTTCCATGCCTAGGAACTTGTTTATGTTTTGCATAATGGTTGGGAGAGGAGGACCACGATTTGGGGCTGTTATGGAGGTTGTTTTTGCCCCAGAATGTCCATGGACATATTTTTTTTTTTTTTTTTTTTTTTTTTTTTTTTTTTTTTTTTTTTTTTTTTTTTTTTGAAAACGGATTTGGCCTCCCAGGGTTGTTCCCCATCTTCCATTTTCGTTTTTGGGTTTCCCACATTTTTCTGAAGCTAATGAAAACCCCATCTTTGGGCAGCTCACTGTAAAAACGTTTCTTCATGCCCAACACTTATACTTTTGTTGTTATGTGCATCCCTGTTTTGGTTTGAACCTGTGAGTAAGAAATTTGGAGTCGTAGTGGACAGAATTGGCTTGATAAACCTAGTGAAGGGAGTAACCTCTCAGAAAGATCAAGAGGGCTTTGGCTACTTTTCAATGCACACCCTGAGAGCACTAGAAAGGAAGGTATGGCTTGAGGGACTGTGTAGCAGTGAAGAGAATACTTCCTTGTGTTGGGTGTGTAGGTATTGTGGGTGCCAAGTTAGATAGATCTTGTAGAGGTATCCATGGCTCTATGCTTGAGCTCACTAGATTAGCAATTTTTCCTTTCCATTTCCTAGCAGCCTGATAAACCCAATCGTAGATTGGCTTGGCTCATTTTGGTGCATGTTGGGTATGTGTGAGTCTGTCGTTCCCTTGTTCCTTGTAGAAATCATGCCCAGCATGGGGGTGGCAGTTGTATCAAGAGATTGATAAGCACAACTGGCCTATGGTTGGGTGGAACGTTGCAGTTGCATAGCTGGTTGCTCAGGACTACTTTGCTAAAGATAAGTACTCTCATGTGCTAATTCTGTATTGTTTTAATCAATGAATGACATGAATATCTTGAATGTATGATGGATGTGTAATAGAATTTAATTCTGCTGTGTTTTTCAAATATTTATGCATTTCCATATGTCCATCTTCATTTTATATGAATGTTTGTTTACTAAGTACGGAGCTAGATGCCCGGAATTAGAGTGATGTTCTCTCCCTTGCTTGGTCTGATGGGAGGGGACGTTACAAAAACCTTTCCTTTTGAGTATCCTTGTTTGTACCAGTTTGAGTCTGAGAAAGCTTGTTAGTTGTTTCTTTTGAAATTGATTGTACAAAAGTTGGCGAAAATACAAGTGTTGTGTGTTTCTTGTGCACAATAATAGGTGTATCAACAATCAAACCTCTATTTTTCATGATTGAATAGTATTGGAATTGATTCTCTTTTGAGGTACTTCTCTCTTAGGCAAAGTTTCGATGACCTTATGATTGCTTGGTTTGCTCGTTTTGCTCATTTTGCATTCAAGAAGGAAGTGCATGAGAGCTCTCTTGTGTCGTTGCCTCACATAATTGATTAGGTCAATAGGTGTTAAAAGACTTGCTTTTTGAGTAAAACTTGATTGTGCTTTGTTTTGAGGCTAAGAAAACATTTTTCTTCTCAAAACATTGTATGCATGATTAATGAAAAAAATAAGCTTTGACCATTCCTTTTACGCATCATTGTGAGCAAGTACGTCAACTTCATTTGCATTATTAGGTGTCAATCATGTTTGCATTTTCTTAGTAAAAGGTAGAAGTTTGATTAATTTCATTTGAAGTAGAGTGAAAGGTATTTGCTTGAAATACATGAAGGATTGATTGTGTGGAACGTTTGAATGACTTATCTTCTTTTTTAGGATAGAATGCACGAGTTCATTTAAATATCCTTGGTGGTATTTGAGTTTTTTGAATTCTTATCTATTTAGTTCTTGAACATGTTATGATTTTTGAAAAGGTTGTGGCACAATAAAAAGAACGAAGAACTTTTATTTTTAGAGACCAACATAATAGCATAGGTTCTAGGGCCTTGGTGGTAGGATTGGGGAGTAAATTTCTCCAACGCTATCTAAAACAAAACTAGGATTTGATTGAAGAGTGCAAAATCCATTAGTAACGCAAAGTGATTGTTAGGAAAGCTCCTCTAACACATGTGTAAAGCAGTAGGTAAAGCTAGTTCAAGTAGTCGGATTATACCCTATCACCTGAGTTAGTGGGGTTATGTGAGTCTAGGAACTCTTCAGTTGTGGCAACTCCTCAGGGTGACACCACTACTATACTAAGAATTTCAGGTCTAGGACTTAGTCCTACATTCCTTTCCCATTCACAGAATCTCTTTTCGACAACCATTCCACCCAACTACTGAAGTGGTATCCATAGTTGCTCTTCCTAAGTTCCACCCAAGTGATTACAAGGGGAAATTATTATGGTACCTGAGCCATACATATAATCTATGTTTCAACTCATTGGGAGCTTATTCACCGAAGGTGAGTACTTACACCCCTGGCGATTGTTGCGTAAGGATTATCATAATTATCAGATTTGAACCTTCGTTGGTTGGAATTGGGGCATGATCATCCCAGGATAATCTCCGGAAGTCCCTTGTGCAGCTCTTCACTGATTAGTGTGAGGTATTAATCACCATGTTCTTATCTTTGGAAGGGTTAGACTGCTTGTGTTAAATCTTTCAAAAAAATTCAGTGAGTGTGGGTCTATTGTTAATTGAGTTTGATAAAGTTTCTTCCTTTGTTGTTGTTTAAGCCAAAGTGGTTGACCAACCTCTTCGTAGTTCCAGAAGAATAAAAAAACCCTCACCTGAAAAGGTTGAGTTACTTGCTAAGAGGAAAAGGCTGGATCACAATGATCCACCCCCATAGGGGGTAGAGGAAGAGAACCTAGAACCTTCAAACAATCCCACTAAAGAGGAAATACATTTTATATATAGCAAATTTGACAGGTTGTCAGAAGAAGGACATCTTAGTGGTATAGACAATCATTTTAATATATTTGAGAGAGGCAATTCTCCCTTTTTTCAAGAGGAATTAGGTCTAATTTGTTTTGAACATCTCACATATCCCAACAGGGAATTGAACTTGCCTCAGAGTCCATCATTCATCCAAACTTGTGAGTTTGAAACTCATCACTTCGTTTCGTATTTCAATTATTTGTCTGGGTGGATCGACATTAGCATCATGGAGGATCCACCTGCCACCGAGGGAATTCCAACCCCAATTATCACTACCTCTATGGGAGGGTTCAATCTTATCGTGTCATCCGCAATGGAATCGACATGGTTCCTACTGTCATCCAGAGTACTTGATGGAGGATCAATTCCTTATGCTAATGCACTTGTTTGTGGGTCTTGAAATTTGGTTTCTATGCCACGAGGCACAAATCCCTTCTTGTTTAGGATGTCATTACCTATATTTCAAGCTATACTTACTAGCATCCCTCCCACCATGTCAAATTTCACTCTCTTTGGTGGTGGTCCTTCGTTCCCTTACAATGCCTTTTCATTCCGAGAAAGACATATGCCCATACAAACTCCCTCTACGGTAACTGGAGCTACTTCAAGTTTTGGTATGCCCCAAGGAAGTGTGTCTTTCCCTGGTATAGGGGGCACGAGTGCTAGAGTTTTTTAAGCTTCAATATACTCTAGAGTAGTGTGTCATTCTCCAAAATGGGGGTCATGGGTGCTGGAGCTACTCCATGATTCAATATACCTCAGGTTAGCATGCCTTGTCATGGAATGGGGAGCACTGGTGTTGGAGCTACTCCAGGCTTCAATATGCCCTAGGTTAGTATGCCTTGTCATGGAATGTGGAACACATGTATTGGAGCCACTTCAGGATTCAGTATGCCTCAAGGTACCATGCCTTTCTTTGGAATGGGGGGCATGTCTAGTGGTGCTTCCATACCATATATCCAAATTCAACTTAATCACGCTCACATGCATGGTCATCAATACACTGCTTTTATGATCCCAATAGTCCATACATACTAAGGCAATCTTTCGTTAACACAAATCAATGGGTAGGACATGACCCAGGGAATTGGAATCCAATAGCATATATAAAGCTACCATTCTCGACAACTTTTAATTTACCTGATATGACCAAGCTGACCAATGAACCGACATTGCACAATCCTAGTTGGCCCCCAATGCCCACAAAACTTCCTTCAGACATACCTAATTTTAAATGGAAATATGGAGAAGACCCAATCACACACGTTATGACATTCCATCTTTGGTGTTCATCTAACTCATTGGTGGATTACATCATTAGGCTTTGTCTCTTTGAGAGAACATTGACTAGGGTAGTCACAAACTGGTACATTGAGCTACCACGAGCTACTTTCCATAATTTTGATTCAATTGCAATGACATTTCTCAATTACTTTCAATTATTAGTCCATTATGAAATCGACACGGAGCTTTTGATGTCGTTTAGACAAGATAAGTCTACACATATCTCTGATCACGCCCATGAATGGTGAAGGAGGCATCGCCTTATAAAGGCCCAAATTCTTGATGAGTTTTTAATTGATTGGTTTATAAAGTCATTACAACCATTCAAAGCGAAAGACATAGCTCTCTCAGGGATCACGATGGAAGAGCAACCAATCATCAAGGCCCATCAATTGGACTTGGTGTATCCATAATCTCGAATGTTCTATGTGATTCTTCCCTCTATTCCTATAGAATATGTCAATTTGACTCAACCCAAACTTGGACCACATGCCGATGGTGTGATTGGTTCAGTTGAGAATGCCACAACTAGTTAGGTTGCCAATCAAGTGGGACAATTGGCCTTAAAAGCACATGCGATTGCACATACCAATACAAACACCCATAATGCCAATCCACCCTTCGACGTTCTGTCAGTACAGACATCTAATACAAAATTAAACTAGAAACCTAGAGGGAAGAAACAAAATAAGAACATGAAAAATGTGAAAAGGGGGAATAATAATGCACAGAACAACAAAAACAAAAACAATGCTAGTGTGGACAAAAAGGAAAAGAAGAAGGTGAAGTTCCCATGCAAACTATGTGGTGAGGATCACATAACTCACCAATGTCCCAAGTTGGAGGTTGCTCAATGTTTGTTGGCACAACAGGATGATTCCAAGCAACCAACTATTTTGACCAACCCACTCCTCCCACAACATCAACAAATGATTGTTGGTAACCCTACACCCTTGCAAAGTGGAAATTAGGGAGCCTCCTTGCAAGTGGGAATCCCGACAAACGTTAATGTTTATAAGTGTGAATGAGTGGTGAACATCTAGACTAGAGATCAAATTTTTGAGGCATCTATGTCTAGGTCCAAAGGAAAGGATACTTTTGAACCTAAGATGACTAATCCTCTACACATTGAAAATACAACCAATGACATAATGACTTGCATACTGAAAGGTGTGCTAAAGTGGAGTATGTACAATCTCAATGTGTGTGCTACATAAAACTATAACAGAGTCAAAGACCTGGCCCAAGATCCATGTGCAATGTCTACGCTAGAAGTCCTACAAAGTTGTCCTACGCAACAAAAGATTTTGCTTATAGCTATAAGAGCCTTAGATCCATTGGATTCTCAGTTGATCACGTTTGACTTGGATAACTAGAGACCTCGCTTAACACATCATGCCACATTTCAGATCTAGGTATCAACCAGAGGGTCGGACATTTCAGGACTATAGTGGATGAGGGGGCCTCCACATGTGTTATGTCCTTGTCATGTTGATAGGATATAAGCTCTCCAAAGAATGTTCCCTTGGAAACCATCTTGAAAGCATTCGACAAACATCTATTTAGAACTCATGGAATTATCTCAGCTCTCCAAATGAAGCTAGGGGGGAAAATGTGGCCATGGAGATGGAAGTTGTCGACGCTCCACTCGATTATAACCTCCTAGGATAGGTCATAGTTGGACTTATGCTATGATGTTGGTAGTCTCTTTGATTTTTCGAGTGATTAGATTTCCACATGAAGGAAAAATTGATGCAATATACCAAATGTCATTTTGCATAAATGAGTCCATCGAATCTACTGGGACAAATGTTCCTTTGGTTGGCTATTCTATGAGGCCTTGTAAAAATGTTGGAATGAGGATGTACCCTACCTTAATGGGCACTTTCAATCTACCCCCATCCAACATGAACAAAAAATTTTCCCAGATCCACGCGATCTCTTCAGTCACCACCAATCATGCAGTAAAAGTATGTCACTTCATAACTTCATATTTTGAAGGTCCGTGCACAATGCCAGAAGCCATCGAGGGAACTAAGTTTAGAAGGGCATCACCGGCTTTTTCTACAGTCAATATTGTGTCTCAAGCTGTCTTATCAAATATAGTAGACCATGATCATAAATCCACACCTGTGGACACATGTGATCAATATAACATGTTCATTTTGGACATCAATTATTTATATTGTCAAGATCCCTTAGATATGGTTTTGCCTTTTGATGAAGCTATCATTGAAGCCATGTATTTGGAGGAAAGACCATGGAAATATATGCATCGACGTGCATCATTCTTACTTGCCATGAATGGATTACGAATTAATAAAAGCGAAGTTATCAAACCAGAAGCTATGGATTGGCATGGGACTCCTCTTTCTACTCATGATGTGTATGCAGAGGGGAATATGGATAATATTTCCAAAACCATCCCCATAGATATTTCTAGAACACTAGGAGTTGTTTAAAATGTCTTTATCAATGTGGTTCTCTAGAAGAGGTAGAAATTTATATTGCACTATTTCAGGAATATAGGGACATTTTTTGCATAGTCTTACAAAGAGATGCCCCGAATCGATCCAACCATTGTTGAACATGAGATAAAAACGTATCCAAATGTTAAGCCGGTTCGATGGAAGCTACAACGTGTTAACCCTAAAAAGGCCACTCCCGTCAAAGTAGAAGTGGAGAAACTTCTCTACGCTGGTTTTACCTATCCTATCCCTTTAACTGAATGGGTATTTAACTTGGTACTCGTAGATTAGAAGTAGAGAAATAATAGAGTGTGTACTGACTTCTGGGACTTGAATATGGCATGTCCTAAGGATAATTATCCTACCCCATTAACTAATCATATTATTGATGAATGTGTTGGGAATGAAATATTTTCATTTATAGATGACTTCTTGGGATACAATCAAATACAAATTTGCCTAGAAGATCAACATAACACAACATTCATACGTCCCTAGGGAATTTTTGCATACAGGAAGATGTCGTTTGGCCTAAAAATTGTTGGAGCTATGTTGTATGATTTTCACGATACCCAAAATATCTTTGAAGCTTACTTAGATGACTTGACAACTAAATCTAGAAGTATAGTCGATCCCCCAAAACATCTTAGGTTTATTTTTGATAGGATTCCTTTGAATCCACGTAAGCGCATCTTTTGTGTCATTTCTGGATTTACTTGGTTTCATTGTTTCGAAAGATGGCATTCTGGTAAATCCATTCCAGGTGAAGGCAATAGTTCGATTGCCTCACCCATGAAACTTGCGTCAATTATAGAGCCTCCAGGGGGAGGCTAATTTCTTGCGACGGTTTATTGCTAACGATGACGAGATCACAAAAGGTATCCTGTGCCTTTTAAGGAAATGGGTCCCATTCATATGGATGATCATGTTAAAGGGGATAATTTGATGCATTCAAAAAGGAATTAATGCCCGCCCCACTGCTGAGTCCACTAGACTATAACAAGGATTTCCTTCTATATCTTGTAGCATTCAAGTCAACCATGGGGATGTTATTAGTTCAAGAATATGAATAACACCAGGAACATGTGGTTTTCTATCTAAGCAAGAACTTATCTGGTTCTGATTTGAGGTATTCTCATGTCAAAAAGTTGGCGTTGGTAGTTGTTCATGTGGTGCAAAAACTTTGACATTACATTATCCTAAGACAAACGATAGTAACTATAGATATCAATCCCTTCCAACACACATTGTCTAGATGGATCATTGGGGGAAAGTACAATAAGTGGATTGTGATATTACATGAATTCGATATGGGATTTGCATCAGCAAATCAAAGAAATATTTAGCATTTTCCAAGATCATGTCAGATCTACCTAGAGAAGGTGAGGAGTTAGTGGAAAATGAATCATTGCTTGGTGAACACATTTTTATCATCGACTCAAATGACCCCGGGTATGGAAACATCCTAGTATATCTGTTACACCTAAATCTCGTAATCATGAGTCCCATGTTAACTCAGTGCCTCAATCCCTAAAGTTCCCTTGATCAAGCAAGTCATGTAGAGCAAGTTGATTCCCTTTGTCCACATTTCTAGTTGGGCCGATGCACTTTGTCTTGGAGCAATAAGCGCCCAACTAGGGCTGTCGCAGAGTGTATTCTGCCAAACTACGCTGGCGGCGTAGAATGCCTTTGTGCAACCTGCGTTTTCCCTATCTGGCGCAAGTTTCCTCTATGCAACTTGCGTCAGAGTTGGTTAAATGGGATAAAGGTAGCTTTCGAGCGATTTCTAGAAGTTGGATGAGGTGGATCTCTATCCCTAACTCCCAGGTGAGTTGTCCTTCGGTTCCCTAACCTTGAGGGAGGATCCCTTAGCCCTCTCCCCATGATCCTCAACCTACTCTATCCACTTGGTCCTATAAATACAAAGCCCCTCTCCATTCCAAAGGGGAGGAAGTCTATAACACTTACATGTTGGTGAAATTAGATTAGGAGATCCCTATCCATCTATTGGGAGACTCTCACTTCCTTTGGAGGCATTGGCTTAGCTTGTTGGAGGAGGATTGCAACGTTAAGGCTTGGGTTGTGATCATCTCTCTACTTTGTATTTTCTTCTTTTATACAGTAATATAAACTCTTTCCACAAATGTTATTGTGTTAATAATGTTTGTAGTTTACTTCCTTAACCGTTTACTTAGATCAGTTATTGTTTAGACATATTTTACTGCTTGTATTGTTTCCATATGTCTTAATAGGTCTTGCAGCTAAAGATTCGACGACCGCGGGACTTGGAGCAACAACGAGGAAAAAGATCTACAATCTGAAGGTAAGATGTCTAAGTACTCGATCTCTAACTAGATCTAGGAAAGTAGCTTTGTATTATGTCCTTATTTGTGCTAGATTCACATTGAACTAGGGAGATATGGCTCACGTCCGCTTGAGTAGATTGTCCAATAACAAATCTGACGACCATACTAGGGAATTTTACATTGTTTTGATTTCAAGTTTGGATGTGTTATTCCTTCATTTCTTGATGAGCCATTGCCTTTCCTCTTGAGCCTATTTTCACCATCAGATTCTTTCTTTAAAGAGTTTGTTGACTTTCTCTGGGTCTGTTGAACCATTTCCAATCCATTTACTTAATCATTGCTTGGATTTTTTTCATCATTTGCACTAAGTTATTCGCCCAACGCACCTGGGTTTTGTACCCTCTGCACCTATTTATCCATAGCGCATTTTCTCTTTCACCAGACTGCGCCACCGACGCCTTTGACGCTCTATCAATCTGTGTCGCCGAAGCTTCTGCTCTGTATACAACCTGTGTCAGGCGCTCTGTGCCTCACCATACCCTGCGCCGAGCTTTCAAGCTTGATGCTTGGGTCTTTCCCTTGTTTCACCAAAATGTCGTCACCCTTGTGCAAGTGTCGTCATCATAACCTAGTGTCGTCACCATGACCGTTGCAAGTGTCGACATTATGACCAAGTGTCGTCATCATGACCATTGTGATAATGTCATCATCTTGACCATTGTGTAAACTTTTTTCTCTGACCCCTAAACTCATTATGGGCTAAAACACATCCAACTGAGAGATTTCCCTACCTAGTTGACCTCTTTGAGTAGGTTGTTGCACTTTGTCTTCTTGCAGGGTGAGACAGACCCCCTCTGTCGCAGTTCTTGGTCAACTAGGGTGAGACACTATCGCACTTTGTCTTCCTACAGAGTGCGATAGACCCCCTCTGTCGCTTTGTGTCCTCTACCAGGGTGCGACGAGGTTGGTTAAAGGATATTTTAGGGAGTCTCGAGGTCTTTCTAGAAGTTTGTTGAGGTGGAGACCTATCCCTGGACTCTAGGTGAGGTGGCAATTCGGTTCCTAACCTAATGGGAGGATCCCTTAACCATCTCCCCCTAATCCTCAACCTACCCTATCTCTTTAGCCTTATATAAGTGAATCTCCTCTCCAATCCAAAGGGAGGAGGGTCTATAGTATCCTTATGTTGGTAGAATCCACATTGGTGACCCCTTATCATCTTGGGAAGCTTGTACCATGTTGGAGGTTTGGCTTGGACATGTTGGATGGAGGATGCGACGTTAAGGCTTTGCTTGTGTTCTTCTCCTTTCTATGTATTCCCACTTTTAATACAGTAATACAAACTCTTTCCACAAATGTTATCGTGTTGATGTTTTTGTAGTTTACTTCCTTAACTGTTTACTTAGATCAGTTATTGTTTAGATATATTGTAATGCTTGTATTGTTTCCATATTGTCTTGACAGGTTTTGCAGCTAAGATATGAAGACCATAAAGCTTGGAACAACATCAAGGAGAAAGGATCCGTGATCTGAAAGGTATGATATTTAAGTACTCGATCTGTAACTAGATCTAGGAAATGAGTCTTGTATTTTGTCCTATTTGCTCTAGATTCACTTGAACTAGGGAGATCCAACTTGCGTCCGCTCGAGTGGATTGTCCGTTAACAAATTTGGCGACCATACTGGGGATCGAAATAGTAGAATTGATTTCATTTATGTTTGATTTCATCTCTTTTGTCTGAGCCATTTCTATTCTTTTGAGCCTCCTTACCATCAGATCTCTGTCATTAAAGAGTTTCTTATGTGTCCTTGATTCTCTTTGGGATCATCTTTAGGCCTCCTACCCTTCTACCTTGAGAGATCTCACACTTTTACTGCTCAAAATTTGACTGGTGCACCTGGGTTGAGTCTTCCCTGCGCCACTGTCTGGCCATCTCACTTTGCCTTAAGCCAAACTGCGACGGTGTCGCACCTTGCCTGTGTATAAGGTGCGATGATCTCTTAAAACTTAGGGATCAACAAGGTTTTGCCTTTTTTTGGGTTTTTAGTCTGACTGCTTGAGGCCTATAGGCTGTGTATTGTGGTCACACACCCCCTAGATCCAGCATAGTCCTTGTTTGGATGTGTTTTGGTTGATTTTGGGTGCTTAATCAGTCAAGTGTTTGGCTTGGTTGTGGCGGGCAATTTCGATCCCCCACCAGTTGGTTTGATCTTTCCACCCTTGATCACCCCACCAGATCTTGTTGGATCTGTTCAAATCATTACATCTGATCTCCAAACCCTTCTCCCGCTCAATCATTGAGTTTTCTTTGCATTTGGTAGATTTTGAGCCTTTCTTGAGTACTTTTGAGTTGTTTGGGTGTCTGTCGTTCTTTTCTTTGGGGATTTCGGAATGAGTAGTGCTGTAGATATTCTCTCGCTTTCTGTATATAGATATGAAAAGCGTTTAGTTATCAAGCTCCATTTTTTATACATACATTTGAAAATTGAAAGCGCTTCGTTATTTTTATCTTATGCATTGTTAAAATTCGTCGCATCTTTCATTTTCTTTGTGCTTCTTAGCTTATTATTGCGGAAAGTTAGAGTTATTGCACTCTAGGAAAGAATTATTCTTTTTGTTGCTATTTGAGTACTTTTTGGTTTGAAAGAAAGAAAAATCTCTCCTTACCTTAGGTAATTTTCATCGAAAAGTAAAGAAAATAGTGCATTTTTCATGTAGTAGAGGACTGCATTATGTTTACGTTTATGTACTCACCTCATGCATCCACCTAACCGTACAAGATAAAATTAACGCTAGCTTAGGTTAAAATCATTTAGTAACTGTGTGTAAGTTAGAGACGTGTTACGGCGTCGTAAAACGTGGCAGCTGTCTTTATTTGCCAGCACTGTATTCTGGGGGTATTGTAGTCCTCCACGTACCAACCGGTATATCAAAGCTCTTTCACATACCAACCAGGTATATCGAAGCTCTTTCACGTACCCACCAAGTACTTCACATACTTGGCATATATCGGAAGGTGTTTCATGTACTTGGCATATATCGAAAGGTGTTTCATGTACTTGGCGTATATCAAAAGGTGTTTCATGTACTTGGTAGTATATAGGAAGGTCTCGTGCCGTACGGTTCCGCATTAGACAACACCACTACGGATTTGAGCTCCCATGTACCTTGAGTATATCGGGAGACACCATTAGGATTCCTGAAACCAACTAAGTTAACCATTTGGCCGTCTTGGCATCGCAATACACCGAGAACAACACTTGGGGAGATTACTATGCACATACCGTCTAGGTAGTCAGGTATTCATGCAAGCATACGGTCCCAATCCTCCTTGTTGCATTTTATTGTTGGACCCTGCGATATATAGCAAGTTGTGAAGCCTTGATAATCCTATGAGGATCCTGACTTTTCATCCACTCCTATTCACACAGTTTGCTTGTTGCTTTTAAACTTGAGTAGTGTTTGACTTGTGTGGTACTTTAGAGACTCTTAGGGAGTTCAAATATGGAATATTCTTCCGAGACTACCAACCAAGGCGCCCCTTTCCAGGGTGTGCCATTTGTTATTCCCCCTTGTGGAACTATTGGTCCTCCTTTTATGGCTACGTTGAGTCTTCCGGGATTGACGATAGGATTACTAGTGTGGTTATTCTCCAATCCAGTTACACCAAGTGCACCAATTGTGTCGGACCTAGGTCCTTCATTACATTAGCCTAAATCTCATGATGACCCTTCTCCTTTCGCCTCAAAAATTGAATCGGCTTTCCTCTCTTCCTCTTCTCCTACTGAAAACTTTGATGTTAGTAAGAAGGCGATTGAGAAGAAGAAGAAAGGGAAAACCAAGAAGAAGAACACTAGGAAGAAGGTCACAATCCCAGTCTCTGACCATCATGTTGGGGACTCACCAGCCACTGATCATCATACTGGGAACATCAATACATCTGTTTCGAATTTGCGTAAACCGAAATTCCCTTGCAAACTTTGCAAAGGGTCCCATTTTCTTAAGAGATGCCCTGGTATTTCCAAGGTCTTAGAAATATGGTCACGTTCTAAACAACCCTTGTCATCAGTCTCTGGACATCATACTGATGATACCCCATCAACTAGTAACATTGTAATTAAGGGTCGGAAGGGTAGAGATGCAAACCCTTGCTGGTTATGCAAGGGCATGCATCGTACTTACCTTTGTCCACGCATGGCCGAAGCTTCACAATTGTTGGAAGAGATTACTGTATCTCAGAACCACCTTCCAATTGGATATCGTATGTTTTCCCTTGACCCCCCATTGGTTGATGAAGCAGTCGATCAAGCTCCATCCTCGGTCAATCCCACTCCTTCAAAGAGTGAATTTGAAGTGGTTGAGTCGATATCAACTCCACTCGATCCCACTCTTTCATTAGAGAATGTCCAGACTGAAGCAGTCACCATGACATGATCTTCGTCTCATTCTAGTCTTCTAGTTAAGAGTGAAATAGAAACTGCTGATGTTTTTCTGGTTAGTTCAGATTGTTCTGGGCGAGTGGAAACCATGTCCATTTCCACAGGACCCCCTCCAAGTATTGAGGTCATTTCCTTTGATTGGAATGGTCTAGCAGAATCTCGTCTTCCTTCGAGTGTTCCTTTCCAGATATCTGTAGGAATTTTTGATAAGGAAATCTTTCGCACTATAGTGGATGAGGGAGCTTCTGTTAATATTTTATCCTCAACTGCTTGGCAAGCTATAGGTTCTCCTCGTCTTGTGCAAGTCACTAACCAGATACTGGCTTTCAATAGAAGGCCTACTAGACCTTTAGGGATACTTCCTCAGTTACTTATCACTTTGGGAGGTAAAACTGTTTATATTGATGTCATGGTTGTCTAAGGTCCCTTAGATTTCAATCTGCTCCTTGGATGTGATTATGTCTATGCTACGAGAGTTGTAGTGTCCACACTCTTTCGAGTGATGTATTTTCCCTATGATGGGAGGATTGTGACCATTGATCAACTCTCCTACGTGATACCCACTCATCACATGACTCCTATTCATCTAACTTCCCTAAATGTTCCACATGTTTTAGTGGTTTCTTCCCCCTCGTGATGGGGGGCAGGTCTCCAACCTTTGGGCATCATGCTGGAGTAGTTCGCCTAGATTATTATTATGGGGGGCACTCTACCAACCTCTGGTCATCATATTGGGTATTTCCCAAGCAGAGTTTCCTTTTTGGTTTCAAGCTTGTGTAAAAATGAAACCATTCCAAGCAAAGTTTCCCTTTTTGTTTCAAGCTTGTGTAAAAATGAAACCAGTCCCAAGCATGGTTTACCTTTGGTTTCAAGTTTGTGTAAAAATGAAACCATCCCCAAGCACAATTTACCTTTGGTTTCAAGCTTGTGTAAAAATGAAACCATTTCTGAGCATAGTCTCCTTTTTGTTTTAAGCTCATTAAAAAATGAAACAGGTCCCTCCAAGCATAGTTTCCCTTTGGTTTTGAGCTTGTGTAAAAATGAAACCATTCATGAGCATAGTTCTTTTCCTGTGTCAAGCTCGTTAAAAAATGAAACAGTACCCAATGAGCATGGTTCCCTTTCCGTGTCAAGCTCACTAAAAAATGAAACAGGTCATACGAGCAGAGTTCCCTTTCTGTGTCAAGCTCGTTAAAAAATGAAATAGATTCCCGAGCATAGTTCCCTTTCTATGTCAATCTCGTTTAAAAATGAAATAGGTTCCCATGACCATAGTCCCCTTTCTGTGTCAAGCTCGTTAAAAAATGAAATAGATTCCTGAGCATAGTTCCCTTTCTATGTCAAGCTCGTTAAAAAATGAAATAGGTTCCCATGAGCATAGTTCCCTTTCTATGTCAATCTTGTTAAAAAATGAAATAGGTTACCGTGAGCACGGTTCTTTTCCTGTGTCAAGCTCATTAAAAAATGAAACATATCCTTTCACTTTGAGTCGAGTCTTCTCGTAGACTTAGTACCTAAACCTTCTTTTCATCCGCTTATGCCTTAGGTGAATGAAATGAAGCTTGGGGGCATCTCTTCAACATCGGTACGTTATGTTGAAGTTACTTACTTCTAGCAATCATGTTGGGTGCCTAGTTCCCTTTCTATAGATTTAAGTCACTTACTTCTAGCAATCATGCCGGGGGCATATACCAACCTCTGGATATCACGATGGAAAAAATTCGGCCAATGGGAATATTTTCGAGCATACTTTCTTTTGAGTTTCGAGCTTGCTAAACCATGAAAATAATCCTCAGCATAGTTCATTTTTTGTCACAAGCTTGTTAAAAAATGAAGCAGACACCATGAGCATTCTTCCAAACTATCTTCGAGCTCGTTAAAAACAATAAGATGGTGTTGAGCTTACTTTTCACTTTTTTCGTGCTCTGGTTGAAACATGAAAAGTGGTTTGAGCTTAGTTTTTACTTTTTTCGTGCTCTGGTTCAAACATGAAAAAGATTCTGAGTGCTTTTGATACCATTGTTGTGCTCGTTAAAAATTTGAGTAAAAAGGTGTGTTTAACGAGTATAGGTTTATCACTTTATCCGGCCTCGCTAGACTATTTATGGAAAAGGAACTGTGCCGAGTTTACTTTTTTCCTTTGTCATACTCAGTTATCAACCATGACAAAGTTTTTCATGGAGTTTTCTTTAAGCTCTTTTCAGACTCCTAAAATAGGAAAAGATGGCCAAGCGAAATTGTTTCGTTCACGCTTGTAAAAGGGTTTCAATGATCGTCTCCCTGGTGATAGTTTACCCCTTTTTCGGACCAGGGGGCACTACTTACGAAAAAGGAGCACTTCAATCGATCATGATTGGAAGAGTGCTCTCTTGCGTTGTTTTATCCTTTTTTGAGCAGAGGGACTAACTTTACGAAAAAGAACCTCCTAGAGTCTTCTTTGGTTCTTTTAGGACTCTCTAAACATGAAATGACGACCGAGTTTTCCTTCTCTGGACTCGTTAAAACTCAACACTGAAGGGCCCATTATGGGACGAACCCCTCCTTTTTCAGGTTCGTAAAACATGTGGAATTGGACTCATCTATGAGATGAGCTATACCGAGCATCTGGTTACCCTCATAAGGCTCATAAAAAACACATGGGGTACTCATCAATCATGATGGGGAAAAAAGGAAGATTTTGGGTTACATCTTAATTACGGCAGTCCGTATTCACTCTTGAACATGGCACTAGTTTTCATTTGCATTTAGTACTTGGATAATCCGTTTGTCTCTGAGTCCTATCAATTCCGTGAGCCTTGTCACTCCTTTGGGTCTCCCAAAGAATGATTCCATGATCAAGTTGCATTGGGGGTTGGTGTCGTTCTCTTCATGTCAATACTGCCAAGTCATGCCATGCCCATGTTCAAGAGACATTTGTTACTCATCATCTGTAGTCAATACACCTTCGATCATGTCATTCTACCTTGAGTTAGTCTTGCACATTACTGTACCATCCAATCTACTCCAAACATCTGTTATCGAGTTTCGTGTCGATGATGGGGGATTCATCATGGCCCTCCTTCAACGGATTCATCCTTGTCGACCTCAACTCATTATCCGAGGATTGAATCTAGAAACTAATCAAGTACCTTGGGCCTACATGCCTCAATGGCAGGTTACCTCGCTTTCGACATGAGTTTACATCATTGACTCTTGATTGAAAGATTTCATCAGGCGTTCGACTTCAACTCATTTATTCGCGCTCGATGATATGTACTATGATACCTTGGGGATCATCGACATCAATGGTGATTTCCCTCGCACTTGTTAACGGTATACATCAATGTCCGGTAATCAAGTGGTTTCTACCATGTTCGACGTCAAGAAATTTGTAATCACATGGATAGATTCTTATCATTGCGGGTTCGACTTGAAGACCCTGGGGAAGTCATATTGTACCCAGGTTGCGATGGAGATTGTTTGAGTTATATTACACGGATCCACTTTGTATTGGTCATGGTTGTGTTATCATCTCATCATGGATCTACGATTATGTCTAGTAGCCATGATTATGTTCGGTCGGTCTTTACTATCATGGATCTGCAGTGTATTGGTCAGCAGCCATGTTTTGTGAGACTTGTGGATCTCAGGTCATTTATGCAGCAGCTCCTTCCAACTAGCAAGTCCTTTGTAATATCCATAGTTGGATATTTTCAATCAACTCAGAATGAACCCATAATTTCTGAAATAACCCACATATCCGTAGATATAAAAATGATATATAAATTTATAGATTGATGAGATGATAAATATACAATTGTTGGCCCGCTTTTATAGTAGCTTGGGCATTGCCTATTTGAGGGAACGCATCCTCTCATTAACTATTACTCCTACATATTATTAATTATTTGTTACATTGTCTTCCCCTTAAGGGAAGCTTTGTCCTCAAAGCTTATTGAAGATAAGGGTTATGTCTTCTTTTATCTTGAACCGTCATCTCTGGATCTTTTTTTGTATTTGCGATACTTGATGAAATGAGGCGATACGAGTTACGAATTCCAAAGAAGAACTATCGCATCGTCTCTGATGTGGTCCATCCGATATCTATTTTTATCGGAACTATTTGATCGCTTTGTGAGATGGGTCTTCTCGTTTGTTTAGTATTTTGATTTGATGTTCTTACTTGTCTTACAACATGACTCCTCTGTGTAAGTTCATTTTGACCCTGTCGTTGGTCAAAATGAAGTTTATAGTTGGGGTGTCGATAAGGAGTCCTGGCTGTTTGTTTTTCAGCTGGAGTGACTTCTTTTTGAATTGTGTCGAGGACTGATTTTACTTCTTCAACTTGACTTTGTTTTCCCGGGGATCTGGATGCTTCCTCCTGGATTTGCGCTAATTTTCTCTCTAATAGATTGTTATTACTCTGAATTTTCTCGAACCTTTTGTCCTGTGACTTTTTGTCCTCTTTAAACATCTCAATTTGTTTCTCTAGTTCTTGATTACTATTTTTTAGATGATGGTTTTCTTCTTGTTGTTCTAGTGTTTTTCCTTCTAGGTCTTCATTAGAGTGTTCCATCTTCTTACTATTTTTCAACTTTTTGATTTTCGTAAGTAATGTTTTGTTATGAATTCTTAGTCGAAATAGTTCTTCGGTATTGCTTGCTAATATGTCATTGATTTTCTTAATTTCCACTTTGTGCGTCTTTTTAGTAGCATCGTATGTCTGCTGGAGTTCTTTATTCTTTTGTTGTTGTTGACCTATGTCTGATTCTTGACTTTGTAGCTTCCTCTGAACTTGCATCAATTCATCATCTTTGTCCCTGACAAGCTGGTTTAAACACTTTATTTCTTCTTCTAAATCATTATTGCTTCCATCGAGTGACTTATTGTCATTTTTTGACTTTCTAATCTGGTCCTCTAGGTTTTGATTGTGGATTTTTAAACATGATATTTCTTTATCATGATCAGATAATATTTTCTTGTTATCTCTTATGGTTCATTCTAGCTGTCGATTTTGATTCCATAAGCAACGATTCTCATCGTCTCTCCACTCCTTTAAGAACTTCTGTGTCTCAATCTCAGCTTGTAGATGTTTACTGATCGCTTTAAATTGCTCTAATTCATCCAGTGCTACTTGTAGCTTTGACTTCATTACTGAATATGTGTTTTCCATTGCTCCTGACTTCTTTAATGATAGCTAGTTTCCTTTGACTTGATTTCTTGACGATAAGTGTCTTCTTCTGACTTGATATTGCTCTTCGATGATAACTAATCTTCAAATTCTTTGACAGTAATTTTTTATCTTCAATATCTTCTTTGACTTGGTCTTCTTTGATAACAAATGGTCTTTGGCTTCCTTCGACGATAATTGATCTCTTTTCTTTTCTTTTCTTTTTTTTTATAATAATTGTAATGATTTACACAATTATTAATTGAGATAATAATAATGTTTTTTTTTCAATAATAATAATTATTATTAATTATTTTTTAATAATAATAACAATTATTATATATTATAATAAATACAATTATTATTATTAAATATACTAATAATAATGTAATATTATAATTTTTTTTTTGAACTTTAACTATTATAATAATATTATTATTATAATATTTTTTTTGAAATGGTTGAAATATAGGGTTTTAAACCTAGGATGATGTAGGTGAGGAGAGATGGAGATGGTGATGGCAGGAGGAGGAGAGGTGGCAACAACGTGGAGTGCGATGGGGATAGGATGAAGGTTGGCGTGGAAATGTGGGAAGAGTGGGAGGAGGGGGAGACGTGGGGATGAAGGGAGAGGTTGAGTGCACAGGATGTAGAGGAAGGGCGAGTTGACGTAGAGGCAGCGAGAAGGAGGTGGACGGAGGGAAGACAGGCGCGGGGCAGGCAGGAGTGCAGGGTGAATGGTGGCGCTGTAAGGAAAAGGGTGTGGAGTTGGTGGTGGCGGCAGTGGTCGACGTGAGGGAGCCGACGGTTGAGGGGAAGGCGAGGGGGAGTGGAGAGGAGTGGATGCGTGTGGAGCGGTGGTGGAGCGGGACCTGTAGCGCGAAGGATAGGGAAGTGTAGGGCGTTGGGGAATGAGGAGCGTGGTGATAGTGAGGAAGAGTAGGGATAGAATGGGGAGAATGGGAGGCAAGTGGAGCGAGGTGCGTGGAGCGTGAGATGGGATAGCAGTGAAAGGGAGGGGTGTATGAGAGTTGTGTGCTTTTTGGAGGGAGTGAAAGTGTGCATGCCATGGGAGGGAGAGTTATGGAGCACGATGGATGGGGGTTCTGCGAAGAAGGGTGGATGCGTAGGGAACGGTGTGGAGCGTGGCAGTGTGTGGAAGGTAATGGCGTAGAGAGATGGGGGTGATATGTGAAATATGTGATGCGATTTGGGTCGACAGTGCTTGGGAGGGAGTACAACGGACGTGTGGGTGATGAAGGAGGAAGGTGAAGTGCTCAAGAAGTGGGGGTGCGTGGAGGTGTGGAAAATGGGATGGGGAGTGAGTAGCAGCGAGGGAGCAATGAGAGGGTGTGGAGGAGATGGAAACAAAAGATGGACTTGGCTTGGGCAGCGAAGTGGAGAGTATGTGGGCAGCGAGCAGGTATGAAGGAATTTATTGTGATATTATGGTCAAAGACCAAAATTCAGGGAAACCTGGGTAATGGCTAAAAGCCAAAGGATGGCCAAAGGCCGGAATCTAGCCAATGAGGCTCTGATACCAATGTAATATCCATAGTTGGATATTCTCAATAAACTCAGAATGAACCCATAATTTTTGAAATAACCCACATATCCGTAGATATAAAAATGATATATAAATTTATAGATTGATGAGATGATAAATATACAATTGCTGGCCCGCTTTTATAGTAGCTTGGGCATTGCCTATTTGAGGGGATGCATCCTCTCATTAAATATTACTCCTACTTATTATTAATCTTAATGTATTATTAATTATTTGTTACATCCTTGCCATTTTTCTTACTGCAAAGCATTTCACCTGTCTCATTACGTCAGATTCATGCTTTGGGGGGCATTCTGTTACACCAAAATGTCGTCTCCCTTGTGCAAGTGTCGTCATCATAACCTAGTGTCGTCACCATGACCGTTGCAAGTGTCGTCATTATGACCGTTGTGATAATGTCGTCATCTTGACCATTGTGTAAACTCTTTGCTCTGACCCCTAAACTCATTCTGGGCTAAAACACATCCAAATGAGAGATTTCCCTACCTGGTTGACTTCTTTGAGTACGCTGTCACACTTTGTCTTCCTACAGGGTGAGATAGATCCCTCTGTCACAGTTCTTGGTCAACTAGGGTGAGACACTGTCACACTTTGTCTTCCTACAGAGTGCGGCAGACCCCCTCTGTTGCTCTATGTCCTCTACCAGGGTGCGATGAGGTTGGTTAAAGGCTATTTTGGGGAGTCTCGAGGTCTTTCTAGAAGTTTGTTGAGGTGGAGACCTATCCCTAGACTCTAGGTGAGGTGGAATTTCGGTTCCTAACCTAATGGGAGGATCCCTTAACCATATCCCCCTAATCCTCAACCTACTCTATCTCTTTATCCCTATATAAGTGAAGCTCCTCTCCACTCCAAAGGGAGGAGGGTCTATAGTATCCTTATGCTGGTAGAATCCACATTGGTGATCCCTTATCATCTTGGGAAGCTTGTACCATCTTGGAGGTTTGGCTTGGACATGTTGGATGGAGGATGCGACGTTAAGGCTTTGGTTGTGTTCTTCTCCTTTCTATGTATTCCCACTTTTATTATAGTAATACAAACTCTTTCCAGAAATGTTATCGTGTTGATGTTTTTGTAGTTTACTTCCTTAACTGTTTACTTAGATAAATTATTGTTTAGATATATTGTACTACTTGTATTGTTTCCATATTGTCTCGACAGGTTTTGCAACTGAGATCTGAAGACCATAAAGCTTGGAACAACATCAAGGAGAAAGGATCCGCGATCTGAAAGGTATGATATCTAAGTACTCGATCTATAACTAGATCTACGAAATGAGTCTTGTATTCTGTCCTATTTGCTCTATATTCACTTGAAGTAGGGAAATCCGGCTTGCGTCCGCTGGAGTGGATTGTCCGTTAACATTCCTCCAATTTTTTATTGTTTTTGTGTTGTCCAACAGTCATCTCTGCACTGTACCTTCCAGGAAGAGGTCCTTTTACCCAACATTATTTTATTTGGTTTGTTTGTATTGGTTTTTGGTTCATTTTGGTCAAGTGAGAGTTTGATTGAAGTGGTGGGCAATTCCAATCCCCCGCGGTCATCCACTCCACGTTGATCTTTCCTGATCACCTCACTGGATCTATCCACCATACTAGATTTGCTTCAAGACCTTTCTTGAGTATTAGTCATCATTTGTTGGCTTGCATTCATTTGTTTTTTGAGTGATTTTTTGTCTTTAGGTCATTGGATTGCGCGTCATTTTTTCTTTGAGATTTTATGAGTGTTTAGAGTGCTACAAGTAATCTATTCTTTTCAGCCATTTACACTTAAAAGCATTATTGTTATCAAGTTATCTTGGCATATCATTAGAAAATTAAAAAGTGCTTCATTTTTACCATTTTTCAAGTTCATTTGAGAATTGTTGTAAAAGTTGTTTCATGCATTGGAATTCGTCATTCAGTAATCTTTTGGAAAGTTTGGAAAGAGAATTGCATCGTTTGTATTTTTTGAATTATGAGCCATTCATTTTGTTGAAAAATCCAAGTGAAATCAAATTTTTGCAAAAGTGATTCCATGCTTGAAGAAGTTATATGCGTTTTTAATTTTCCTGCTTTTAGGCTATCATAGTGAAAATTGAAGAGTTAGTGTGCTCTAAGTAGAAATTCTCCATTTTTCATCATTTAATTCCATTCTAATTGAAAAAGACAAAAATAAAATGCTTTGATTTGGATTTGATGTGTTGTTGATTTTCATGTTTTGCTTAAATAGTACTTTCATTATCATTTTTGGTAGATTTGGGATTTGTTGAAATCTGTTGTTTTGGTGGAACCATTTGCAAAAAGATTTCTCCTTCTCGTACATAGATTTCATCGAAAGAAAGAGTTCATTTTTTCATGTATTTAGGGTTTGCATTATGTTTACGTTTATGTACTCACCTCATGCATTTACCTAACCGTCCAGATAAAATTAACGTTAGAACTAGGTTAAAAGTTTTAGTAACTAGTGTGTTAAGTTAGAGACATGTTCCGACGTCGTAAAACGTGGTAGTTGTCGTTATTTTCTTGCACTGCATTTTGGGGGCACTGTAGTTCTTCCACGTACTAACCGATATATCGAAGCTCTTTCATGTACCAACCGGTATATCGAAGGCTCTTTCATGTACCTTAGGGTATATCGAAAGGAACTTCACGTACTCGGTAGTATCTCGAAAGGTGTTTCACATACTTGGTAGTATATCAGAAGGCTCTTTTCGTACGATTGTGCATTAGACAACACCACTATGGATTTGAGCTCCCACGTCCCTTGAGTATATCGGGAGACACTCCTAGGATTCTTGAGACCAACTGATCTAATCATTTGGCCGTCTTGGCAGAGCAATACACTGAGAACAGCACTCGGGGACCTACTATGCACGTATTATCAGGTAGTCGGGTTATATGGTCAGAGGGGTCAGGGGTACGGTCCTAATCCTCCCTGGTTAGTGCTCTAAAAAATTGGTTGAGTATAACTGTTGGACCCTCGGGTATATCGTGAGTTGCGAGGCCTTGACAATCCCGTGAGGTTCCAGACTTTTGAATCCATACCTATCACATAAGTTTGCTTGCGGCTTTAGTTTGTGTAGATTTTTCTAGATTGCTTTTCTTTTGTTTAGAATACACATAGGATAAATTCTAGTTCGGTCACTCTGGCTGAACTACCTTGGAGAAGGTCCTGTAGAATTCTAAACTTACCACCTGAATATCCCCTTAACTAGGAGGTACTTTCGCGGGTAAGCATGGACCCACAAGTCACGGTCGTGTCACCTAAAGTAGAATACTCTACTATGGATTCGGGAGCACATCTATTTCCCTCAGACTCACAAACCTCCAACCCCTCAAGGGGCGAAGAGGCAGAACCTTCCACTTCGCGAGACACATCTCTCCCTCGCGTGATGCTAGGAGAGCCTGGATCTATAGAATGGTTAAATTCATCCCAGGACGACCTTGTATCCCCCGCATTTGGTCCAACTGCATTCTTTTGGGAAACATTTCTAGGTCAACAAATGACTCATTTTGTCATTTCACCTCCCAGTTGGGGTTCTCCTGAAGTGCTTCTAGCACCCTTTCGTAACCGCCTGGACCGATTACGTACCATCGATGACAAACTTAGAAGACAAAGTCTCTTACGAAGGGCCGAAGACATGGAGGTACCCATATTTCGACATATCCCAATTTGTTCTTTATCTTATGATTCACTGGAACCATCCATCCACAACATGATCACTTATGAACCTGGTCAACCCTCACTTCCTGCAAGTACACCCCATAGACAAGACACCATTTCTATACCCCATATGACTCAACCTATTGAAGGACAATAGTTCAACACCCCTCTTACTACTACCGGAACATTACCCACCCCTCCCCCACCCCAAAACTCACGGGGAGGATACTCTTTACCCCCTAATTTTATCATGAATAATGCTCCTCCAATAGTAAGTAATCAACAACCCATTATGAGTCAACCTTTTATCAGTGGTCAACACATTGTTACTGGGGGGCAACCCATGTTCCCTAACCATAATACGAGTGGAGGATTTCCTATCGGTCATTCCATTGGAACTTCCTTATCGGCCGTGGGATCCACCATGGGATTATCTCATGTTGGGGTACCATCCAATTCAACTCAACCACCATGGATTCAAGCGGATCAAGGTTATCTTAACCCTGTGTCGGGACAATTCACTCCCGAAAATGCACTCTACAGGATACCTTATCCCGGAAATCCATACACTCTATGGGGGCACCAAAATGTTTTACCAAATGGACCTCCACTAACTGTCCCTCAAGTACAACCACCCCCACCCCCGTTTGGTCTACCTCCATCTCCCTTTGGAGGCGATGGGCCCCCATACCATTTTGGAGGGGGCAGATCTCTACCTTCTGGCGGAGGCCCACCTCATTTTGGCAGTGGTGGAGGCGGAGGCCCTCCCTCTCTCGGCGGAGGTGGAGGAGGACCCCCACCTTATGGTGGAGGACCCCCCCCTTCCGATGGAGGTGGTGGAGGACCACCCTATTTCGGTGGTGGTGGCGGAGGAGGACCACACCCTTCCGACGGAGGTGGTGGAGGCCCACCCCCTTCCAGTGGAGGTGGTGGAGGACCACCCCCTTTCGGTGGAGGTGGCGATGGAGGACCACCCCCTTCTGACGTAGGTGGTGGAGCACCTCCACCTGTTGGAGGAGGCCCAACCCCTTCCGGACGCGGCAGTGGACCCCCACCTTATGGTAATGGACCACCCTATTATGGCGACAGACCTATATATGGTCCACCACCCAATCCAGGTGGCACACCCTTTTAAGGCCAATTTCCTTTGGGAACACCTTCCAACCAGTTGATGCAAGGTCCCATAGGTCCATATATGCCATATCAGTACTATCAATACCCGCATCCGAATCAACAACTGCCATTCTTAGCCACTTTGGACCTACCCAACCTGTCTCATCTGACTAATGACTCCATCTTCCATGGATATAATTGGCCACCAATTCCGGTCAAACTACCCTCTGATATTACCAAATTTGATGGAAAACCTGGTGAAGATATGAAAACCATGTGATGACATACCATTTATGGTGTTCATCCAACTCCTTGATGGACGACTTGATTCGTATTAGGTTATTCCAAAGGAATCTCACCGGCCCAGCTACCAAGTGGTATATTGAATTACCACCACACTCCTTTCCCAATTTTCGCTCTCTTGCTATGTCCTTTTTGACTCAGTTCCAGTTTCCCATACGCTACGAAACCGGTACGGACCTACTGACTTCGCTCCGTCAAACCACCGCAACTCATATTTTTTATCATATCCATGAATGGCGGAGGAGATGACGTCTTATTCAGGCTCCCATTCCAGGCCAACTCTTAGCTGACTAGTTCATGAAGTCTCTTTTACCCACTGTAGCTTGAGAGGTGGCTCTGGGAGGGGCCACCACCAAGGAACAATCTATTTCCCATGCCCATTACTTAGACCTGGTCTATGCTCAATCCGACACATTGTATGACATTGTTCCTGATGCACCCCGCCCTACATATGACCCTGCGAAACCACCTAAGGGACCTGAGGCCGACGAAATTATCGGTTCCCTTAACTCCCAGCCTTCTCCTCAATCTGGTGGATCGTCGAACCCCCATGGTTCTTCCCCGTTCCCACCTCCACCAGCACCAAGTCACCCACTCCTGCTTCCATCGAGGAGGTGAATTCTGTTCAATTAGCTTCACCTCAGAAGTTCGGTGGCAAGAAGAAAAACAAAGGTAAACCCAAGAAATATTCCACCCAGTAGGAGAACAAGAGCACCCTTGAAGACACCAAACATAAGAGGAAGTTAAAGTACCCTTGTTTACTATGTGGTGGTGACCATTTCTCCAAGGAATGTCCCCACTGAGACGAAGTACATAAGTTTCTCAAGGGAAAACCCACTCCCGTAGTTCTCAATGATCCCTTCCCCACTCAGAACCAACAACTGATCGCTCAAACCTCTCTTTCACACGGAGAGGCAGCCTCCACTGCGCATGTTCTCATGATGCGTAGTAAGAGGGTAGCCTGAACACACGATCGCGTTCATATGACTTAGTCCCTACGAAGGAAACCGTTGGAAGTAATTCTGAAAAGCTTCCACTTTTATTCTTGATTTTACCGTACTGCAGGCTTCTCTCACCATTGAGAAACCTTCTTTAGAGTCAGTATTGCATCCGCCTAAGAGCACGATTTGGAAAGCTGTTTTCAATCCTAATGCTTGGGCAGCTCAGAACTACAATATTGTAGAGGACTTGGCGCAAGCTCCTTGTGTCATGTCGATGCTAGAGGTCTTGCAGAATTGTCCCAACCAACGCAAGACTCTTCTTGCTGCTATTGGTGTGGTAGATCTGGATTCCTTGAACACAATCATGTTTCGACTGGAGTACTTTAAACCAAAGCTTTCCCACCAACTGGAATTTCAAGTTGCTATGAACGTTGTTGGGAAGACAGTCCATCGTACTGTACTAGACAAAGGTGGTTCTACCTCGGTCATGTTGTTATCTTGTTGGAGAGCCATTGGTTCTCCCGAATTGAACCGTTCTCCCACCACCTTGAAAGCATTTGACGGTCCTGGCTTTCAACCCCATGGGTTACTACAAGCCTTAGTCGTCGAGTTGGGGGGTAAGACCGCAATCATTAACGTGGAAGTAGTCGCAGCTCCTTTGGATTACAATCTCTTACTTGGTCGTAATTGGTTTTATTCCATGACTATGGTCGCATCATCTGTCTTCCGCATTGTGCAATTCCCCCATCAAGGCCGAATTGTCACTGTCGACCAACTAGACTTCTGTACACCGGAAACCGCTACTCATCCTGGGTACGTTTGCATATCGTGAACTCCCTTTTGGTCTTAAAAATGTTGGTGCCACATTCCAGCGGGCCATGTCGTACGCTTTTCATTATGTGAAGGACTTTGTGGAACCCTATCTTGACGATCTCCCTACCCATTTGCAGCAGCGTGAGTTCCACATCGATCATCTAACGACCGTCTTGCTTAGATGTAGATGGTATAACATCCGTCTGAACCCTCACAAGTGTATTTTCTGCATCGATTTCGGATGCCTCCTAGGTTTTATCGTTTCGAAAGACAAGATCCACATTGATCCCTTAAAGGTGGAAGCCATTGTCGCTCTCCCACCTCCTACTGACATTACGAAACTACAAAGTTTGCAAGGGAAGGCAACTTATCTACGATGTTTTGTCTGTAATTTCGCTCAGAAGACACATGGTTATATGAGACTACTCAAGAAGGATGTCCTATTCATATGGGACGATCAAGCGCAACAATCCTTCGACATTCTTAAACACACCATTACCCACACCCCTGTGCTCCAACCGCCCAACTACTACAACGATTACATCCTTTATCTCGCCACTTCTGCCACCACGATAGCCATGGTATTGGTGCAGGAGGACAACAACGCCCTGGAACATGTGATCTATTACCTAAGTAAGGGTCTTATTAACTCCATAACTCGTTACTCACATGTCGAGAAGCTCGCTCTCGAGGCAGTCATTGCCGTCCAAAAGTTTCGTCATTACATACTACTCCGCACCACCACCATTATCGCCGACTCGAACCCCATGTACCACATTTTGACATGTCAAGTACTTGGGGGGCAAGTATTCACGCTGGATCGTGATACTTCAAGAATTTGATCTCCTATCCGAGAAGGCCAAGTCCAAGAAGTCTTTTGTGTTTGTTGAGCTCATTTGTGATCTTCCCCGTGCTGATTCAGGATCTAATTCCAACGATTCTCTTCCAGATGAGTCGTTGTTCCTCATCAGCACGTCTGACCCATGTTATGGAGATATTACCTTATATCTTCAGACCCAATGGTTCAACCCCCAACTGTCTCGTGACGATCGTCGTCATATACGCTACCACACCAAGTATTACCTGATCATCAGTGATACCTTGTATCGCTGTGGAGTGGATTATGTTCTTCGATGCCGTCTGACACATGAGGAGGCTGAACACGTCTTGAATGAATGTCACGCTGGGGCTTGTGGCGGTCATCTCTGTAACGAATATAAAATAAGATATTAATTATAGTTACTAATTATTAAGTGAAAGGGTGTAACCCTTGACTACACATGCTCAAGCCTATAAAGGCGAGCTTCATTGTAACTTAATATTCATCTTATCATCTTATCATATATTTTATCAATATCTTATTATTCCCTCGAAATGTGGGCGTCCATTTATCTGTGGGCTTTCTAAGTATTTACTGCGGTAAAAGAAGCTTTTACGCTTCAGAGAAGCTTTTATGCTTCACATATCAGTAGCTCCACACTCATTTCGTAACTCTTATCACCTCATTTCCTCAAGTGTCGCAAATACTAAAAGAAAGGATCTATAGATGATATTCAAACAAAAAATCAGACATAACCCTTGTCTTCAACAAAGCTTTGAGGACAAAGCTTCTCTTAAGGGGAAGGCATTGTAACGAATATAAAATAAAATATTAATTATAGTTACTAATTATTAAGTGAAAGGGTGTAACCCTTCACTACAACTGCTCAAGCCTATAAAGGCGAGCTTCATTGTAATTTAATATTCATCTTATCATCTTATCATATATTTGATCAATATCTTATTATTCCCTCGAAATGTGGGCATTCGATTATCTGTGGGCTTTCTAAGTATTTACTACATCAATGAAGCATAAAAGCTTCTTTTACCGCAGGAAATACTTAGAAAGCCCATAGATAATAGGACGCCCACATTTCGAGGGAATAATAAGATATTGATAAAATATATGATAAGATGATAAGATGAATATTAAATTACAATGAAGCTCGCCTTTATAGGCTTGAGCATGTGTAGTGAAGGGTTACACCCTTTCACTTAATAATTAGTAACTATAATTAATATTTTATTTATATTTGTTACAATCTATATGGGATGGCTACAACCCAGAAGATACTATGCGTGGGATATTACTGGCCATCCATCTTTAAAGATTGCATTGAGGCCGTTAAGAAATGTCCCCCATGCCACCATTTTCAAACGAAAAAGTTCACCCACCCAGCCCGTTTACACCCGGTTATTGTCGTTGGCCCCTTTGCAAAATGGGGCATAGATTCCATGCACTGTAAGCCTACCTCGTCCAGGGGGCATGGTTACGTCATTGTAGCCGTGGATTATTTTACTAAATGGGCCGAGGCTATGCTTACGTACAACGAAGATGGAAAAACCATTGCACCCTTCATGTTTAATCATGTTATTTCACGGTTCGGAGTTCCACAAGCCATAGTCACCGATCATGGATTTCACTTCTAGAACCATATGGTAGATGAATTGAGCGCCAGACTGGGTTTTCGTCACGAAAAATCAACCCCTTACTACCCACAGTCCAATGGACAAGTAGAGGCCATTAACAAGGTCTTCAAAACCATGATCCAATGCATGGTGGGTACGCATAAATCAAATTGGAACAACATGCTCTTTTCCGCACTATGGGCATAGCGGACTTCCATTAAGACTGCCACTGGATTTACACCTTTCCAATTAGTTTATGGATTGGAGGCAGTCCTACCAATAGAGTGCGAGATTCCATCTCTCAAACTCGTAGTTGAACTTCTTCCGAACACCACTGCCGAGGAAGAACGCTTCCTTCACTTAGAAAAAATTGATGAGACCCGCCATGATGCTGCTCTTACCAACGAGGCACATAAAAAACACATCAAAGCTCAGTATGATAAGTCGGTGAAACCCTGTATCTTCAATGAGGGTGATTTTGTCCTCACATATGACCATAGGCACGATAAGCTGGGGGCAGGTAAGTTTGAGTCCATGTGGCATGGACCGTACATAATGAAGCGTGTTTTGGAGAAGGGAGCCTACAAACTAGAGGATTATGATGGGATATATTTGGGCGAGCCTCAAAACGGGCTCTACCTGAAGAGGTACTATGCCTGAGTCTTTCACGCATAGGTATGTTGTATATACTATACATGGCGTGTGTTTTTGTGTGGTGTAACGCTTTGTTTTAGAGTGTCTAGATCTTGTTTCACTACTTATAACATGTTCTGTCTACATGTGCAGATGGAAACTCGCTATGGATTCGCAGACGGCGCCAGCCGGCATACCTGTAACCTTGCTTCGGCAGCCTGGGTACTTTATTCCTCGACTGAAGAGCTCATTAGCTCAGGAGGAAATTGTCCAGGATACGTGACCAATAATGTCACAGAGTATCAGGCGGTGATTGAAACCCTAACCGACGCTCTTTCCTTGGGTATGAACCACGTTTTTATCCACTTGGATTCACAACTAGTGGTTTTTCATCTTAAACGGATGTACGCTATCCGCGACCCCACTCTACTCCGTCTCTTTTGACGAGTTCATCTTCTAGAAAGGTCCTTTGAGTCTATTCAATACCTACACATTCCACGAGACATGAATACAATTGTTGACTCGATGGCCAACTTCATTTTGGATTGGTACATTGCACACACATAACATATTCATAAAATATAAGGATAGACATAACATGTAAATTATCCATTGTATAAGCAAACATGTAAACAAGATCTCATCAGTCACCAATAGAACACAAGATGTATAAAACCGCCAATAGTGTCTGTATATATAAATCTGTGCAAGATACAAAAATGGTAGTGTTGATACAAAAGTCTAAAGCATGTTAGCTTTCAGTAAGAGTCATCTCTACAAAATTTGAAGCTCATAAGCTTTCAGTATATACATATATAAAACATGCGCTTAAGCCCTAGGCCGTGCAGCCCTAGGCTGCGCATGGAAGCAGACTATGGCCCTCGCCACCTTCCAGAGTAGCGTGCCGAAACGAATTGATACTCCAACCGTCAGCTTCTGATAGTGACGGGGAAGGTCATGGACACCCGGCTCTGGGATGTCCGAGGTCATCCTCTGGAGGTTCTCCTTGACCTCCTCTAGCTCCTCTAGAGAATCACGGACGGTAGGGCCCACCTCCGGTGTTTCTCCTCTCCGCACAAGGCGAGAGACTCCAAGTGGTCGCTCTGGACCCACATCTGCAAGAAACCTGTAAAAGTCATCAACACTACTCCAAAAAAATCATAAATGCATAAAATGAAAAAAACACAAGCAGTTGTTCTTATCGATATCATCCCACTACGCTCCCTCGGTAAGCACCAAGTCTGGGTCTCCTCGAAAGTCTGTACCGTGGTATGGGTAGTTCTCCACCATGAGGATATGTCCCGACAACCACGTGAATAACCCTGTACCAAAACTGATGATGGGACCCCATGACTATGGCGAGCCATCACCTCTTCCCACCTGGTCATGTGAGGATTGCGTGCATCCCGATCCTCGAGGTCTACTTGCGGGCGCAAGTGGGGCACCTGCTCCAGCATAAAGGATACCACCATCGAACCATACCCTAATTGCTTCAGCACCCCGCGCTGGCATTTGGTCAACTTATCTCGAAGACTGGTGAGAAGCCCCTCGCACTAGTTGAACATGGTAGGAGCCATGCACTCCTCGACATATATAATTTGCGATTTGCTCGCCAGATGAGAAGATTGGCTGCCAGCTACTCGCACAATAGTAAAGAGCCCGGTCCCGGACATCCTTGATGGGAATTTTCCCACCAGTCATCGACGTACCTGGAGTACACCACTGCTCGATCATGTCCTCTACCGGGTGATCACCACCTCGTGATCCGGTCAAGGACACAAGGTTTCCTCATTGGGACAACCCTATCAAAAATAGATGTCCTCGAAATCTATGGTCAGCGTGTGCTCACCTATTTGGAAATGCTGCTGTATAGGGTCCCAACATTGGACCAGGTGTGTCAATAAAGATACTTGGGACCTCATCCCTGACACTCAAAAATACTTGAGTAGCCCACAATTTCTCAACGCTGCAACACATTGCGGATCATTTTCCGCTTGCGCATCATCGAGCTCATGCTCGCATTCTCTCCACTCAAGAACCATTGTGCTCACTCCAAACCTGTCAAGAAAGACATTTTAACACCTCTAGAACTTTGCCCAACCCTCAAAAGAGTTTTCATTTGGGTAGGTTTTGGGGTTGAGTTGGCGGTTTGCGTTGGCGCAGAACGTGCTTTTGGATAGTGCGCCATCGGTGCAGAACACCCTTTCAGGTTCTGCGTCGACGCAGATCCCTAAAGGGTGACCTGCGTCGGTCCGTGAGCACAAATCCTCCAACCCAACAAGCCCAAAAACTACCTAAATGAAAGAATTTGCAAATTCTAATCCACTAGAAAGTTAAAGAGACAAGTTTAGGTTTACCTGCCGTTGACGGCATTTGAAATGATGGATCACAGCTCCCGGAATCAGCAAAAGAGGAATGGCTCCAAATGACACTTTTCACTTCTCCAACTTGGTAAAAAACAAATAGTAATTCTTTTTACTATTTACCCCTATTTATATTGAAAAAGAGCATATTCCCTTTTTAATTTATTTTAATGTGGGTTATTTTGCTATAGTTGGATTCATCTATATCCGGTTAATCATTTTTGACCTAGTTTCGAAGCTTGCAGGTGAAGTTAAGTACCACTTTGATCCAGTTTTTCGCGGTTATGGTCTTTTCGCGTGTATTCTCAAGTATGAACAACTCATAGGTGTATTTTTGTCATTATTTCGCTCATTAAATTCAATTATTAATGACACCGCATTAACTCCTTGTTCTTTCTTGTGCTCGTAAAATAATGAGAATAAGTCACCGAGTTATAGTTTATCAATTTTTCGGGTTCGTTAAACTCCCACGAAAAAGGAACCCCCCAGAGTCTTTTGTTTAAGCTCTTTTCAGTCTCTCTAAATAGGAAAAGATCGCTAAGCGAACTTGATACGTTCATGCTTGTAAAAGTATTTGAATGATCGTCTTCCTGGTGATAGTTTACCCCTTTTTCGGACCAAGGGGCACTACTTATGAAAAATGAATACTCCAGCCAATCATGACTGGAAGAGTCCTCTCTTACGTTGTTTTACCCTTTTCTGGGCGAAGAGGCTAATATTACAAAAAAGGACCTTTGGAGTCTTCTTTAGTTCTTTTCAGACTCTCTAAATATGAAATGACGCTGAGTTTGCCTTCTATTGACTCGTTAAAACTCAACATTGAAGGGCCTGTCGTGGGACGAACCCCTCCTTTCCTAGGTTCGAAAAACATTTGGGATTGGACTCATCTATGAGATGAGCTATACCGAGCATCTCTTTACCCTCCTCAAGCTCGTTAAAAAACAAGTGAGGCACTCATAAGTCATGATGGGGAAAAATGAATGATTTCGTGTTACACTTTATTTACGGGAACTCCATCGTCACTCTTGAACATGGCACTCATTTGCATTTGCATACAGTACTTGGGTCATCCGTTTGCTTTTGAGTCATATTGATTCCATGAGTCATGTCACTCCTTTGGGTCATCCGAAGAATGTCTCTACTATCAGTTACATTAGGGGTCAACACTGTTCTCGTCATGTCAATACTGCCAAGTCATGCCATGCCCATGTTCAAGAAATTCTCATCGCTCATCATCTGCAGTCAGTACACCTTCTACCATATTTGTCTACGTTGAGTCAGTCTTGCACATTACTCTACCGTCTGATCTACTCCAAACATCCGTTATCAAGTTTCGTGTCATTGATGGGGGATTCATCATGGCCCTCCTTCGACAGATTCATCCTTGTTGACTTCAACACATCATCCGAGGATTGGATCTAGAAACCAAGTAAGTACCTTGGGCCTACATGCCTCAATGGCAGGTTACCTCATTTTCACCATGAGTTTACACCATTGACTCTTGATTGAAATATTTCATCAAGCATTCGACCTCAACTCATTTATTCACTATTGGTGATATGTACTATGATACCTTGGGGATCATTGACATTAATGGTGATTTCCCTCACGCTTGTTAACGGTATACATTAATGGCCGGTAATCAAGTGGTTTCTACCATGTTCGACTCCAAAACATTGTAATCACATGGATAGATTTGTATCATTGCGGGTTCGACTTGAAGACCCTGGGGAAGTCATATTCTACCCAGGTTGTGATGGAGATTGTTTGAGTTATATTACACGGATCCACTTTGTATTATTTGTGGCTGTGTTATCATCTCATCATGGATCTACGATTGTGTCCAGTAGCCATGACTGTGTTCAGTCGGTCTTTACTTCCATGGATCTGCATTGTATTGGTCGGCAGCCATGTTGTGAGTCATGTGAGACTAGTATCTCAGAGTCAGTTGTACTGCAACAGCATCCTCTAGCCAACAAGTCCTTGCCATTTATATTTCAAAGCACTTCACCTGTCTTGTTTTGTCAGCTTCATGCTTTAGGGGGAATTCTGTTACACCTAAATCTCGTCATCATGAGTCCCATGTTAACTTAGTGCCTCAATCCTTGCAGTTCCCTTGATCAAGCAAGTCACGTAGAGCAAGTTGATGCCCTTTGTCCACATTTCTAGTTGGTCCGACGCACTTTGTCTTTGCGCAATAAGCACCCAACTAGGGTTGGCGCAGAGTGTATTCTGCCAAACTGCGCCGACGGTGCAGAGTGCCTTTGTGCAACCTCCATTTTCCCTATCTGGCGCAGGTTGCCTCTATGCAGCTTGCACCAGAGTTGGTTAAATGGGATAAAGGTAGCTTTCGGGTGATTTCTATAAGTTGGATGAGGTGGATCTCTATCCCTAACTCCTAGGTGAGTTGTCCTTCGATTCCCTAACCTTGAGGGAGGATCCCTTAGCCCTCTTCCCATGATCCTCAACCTACTCTATCCACTTGGTCCTATAAATATAAGGCCCCTCTCCATTCCAAAGGGGAGGAAGTCTATAACACTTACATGCTGGTGAAATTAGCTTAGGAGATCCATATACATCTATTGGGAGACTCTCACTTCCTTTGGAGGCATTGGCTTGGCTTGTTGGAGGAGGATTGCAACGTTAAGGCTTGGGTTGTGATCATCTCTCTACTTTGTATTTCCCTCTTTTATACAATAATATAAACTCTTTCCACAAATGTTATTGTGTTAGTAATGTTTGTAGTTTACTTCCTTAACTGTTTACTTAGATCAGTTATTGTTTAGACATATTTTACTGCTTATATTGTTTCCATATGTCTTAACAGGTCTTGCAGCTAAAGATCTGACGACCGCAGGACTTGGAGCAACAACGAGGAAAAATATCTGCAATCTGAAGGTACGATGTCTAAGTACTTGATCTCTAACTAGATCTAGGAAAGTAGCTTTGTATTTTGTCCTTATTTGTTCTAGATTCACATTGAACTAGGGAGATCTGGCTCGCGTCCACTCGAGTGGATTGTCCAATTACAATATCTCCAAACCTATAGGGTCCCATCTCAAGCATCTCGCAAGGACCAATGACGAATTCGTCACCAAGCAAAGCATTATGTTATTATTAGTGACACTTATATCTTCGCGAGGTTGATATAATTATGAGGCAATGTCTTACCCATGAAGAGGGTGAGAAAGTTCTAAATGATTGTCAGATAGGAGAGCGTAGCGATCATCTATCAAGGCTTGCTACAACTCATAAATATCATGTGCTAGATATTTATGGCCTTCGATATTCAAAGACTATGTTGAAGCAGTTAAGGAGTGTCACCCTTATTTTACCATAAAGATACGCACATCCTACTCTACTTTATCTCGTTGTCACTGTTGTTCCCTTCAAAAAATGGGGGATAGATTATGCAATTTGTAATCTAGTGTCAGCAAAAGGACACAAATGCATTATTGTTTCCAAGTACCACTTCACTAAGTGGGTCGAAGCCATGCCTACATTCTCATGCGACTGTGAAATAACAACACACTTCTTGTTTAATCAAATTATAGATAGATTCAATATACCCAGGGAAATTGTCATGGATAATGGCATATATTTTCAGAACAAGATGATGACGGAGTTAGATGAAAAGCTTGGTTTTCAGCAAGACTTCTCTTCACCATACTATCCAAAAGAAGATGGGCAAGTGAAGACAATAAATAAGTCCTTGAAAACCATGCTACAATAGACAATGAGTAGGAGTAAGAACAATTGGCACATCATGTTGTATCTTCTTCTTTGGGCGTATCCAAAATCAGTCAAGATTGCTATGAGGTTCTCGTTTCAACTTTTTCATAGAGTTGAAGCTATGCTACCTACCGACTGTGAAATTCCCTCGTTGAAACTAGTTGTTGAGCTCTTTCCTAACACCAACCAATTAGAATAATGTTTAGTTTATCTTAAGCAATTAGATGAGCATAAAAGGGACACTGTTACTGCAAACAAGGCACATAAAAACAACATCTAATCTCTATACAAAAAATTATTCTATCCCTATGTCTTCTCTGAAGGAGACATGGTGGTTATCTATGACCAAGATCATGATGGACTTGGGTCAGGGAAATTCAACTCAATGTGGATTAATCCATACATTGTAAAGTTAGTCTTGAATAAGGGAGCTTATGAGTTGGAAGACTTCCTTGTTTTTTATGACAGTATCCCAAGGCGACACCTAAGTGTCCATGTTTGATTAAAATCACAAACTTATCTAAGTGGAAGAGCCCCTAATCTGACCATATATAATGGTCCACGTCCCTTTGAAAAGATTCCAACTCATTAATTCCCCTTGAAATAAGCAAGTTGCAAGAAAAATGAGCAGGGCATTAATTCCAGCTCATTAATTCCCCACACCTTTGTATCCAACAAGGTGCATGCCTTGCATGTTGCTCTTGAGCAGGGCGCATGGGCCTACAAAAATGGCTTATATATATATATAAGTGAAAATTATGGCATTTTTGGAGAAGTTAGTCTCTTCTGTAACTACTGTAAGTATTTGGAAAAACTACCTTAATCATTCCATAAGAGGAGATTAGATGGTTCAACCAAGGGAACACACCCATCCCATTGTTATGATGGAGGAATCTCATCGCTTTGTTAAACACATTGATCCCCTTCATTCTCTTAGTGACCCTTGTTCCTCAATATCATTTCCTTAAGTGTTGGAGTCATCATCCTCACATAACTTCCATTATATACACATTGACAGTATTGGATGCGGGATTATAGGTGTTTCAAGAGCAGAGGAAATCAATCACTGGATTCTAAAGGTTCCAAACAACAGTGAAGGTAATTGATTGTATCATTTCATTGCATTAATGTAAATTTTCTATATTTCCCTCCCCCATATACTAGTATAATGTGTTCAACCATTAACTATTTGAAAGTTGCTTATAATTTGGAAGAATAGTGCCAAAGCTAAACTAATATCGCATATGTGTTCTTGTATTATTTAAGTATTTCATTAAGGTCAAAAGCTTGTGAGTAGGGTATTTGGTGTCTTTGCAGGTGTTAGATTGTTGCATAGGAGCATAACTAAGGAGCAAATTAGGAGTAGCAAGGATCAACCATCGGAAAAAGGTTCCTCCTTTCTCCTTAAATATCTTTCTATTTATGCTTGCTTGTTGATTAGCCCTGAAGAGTGGTGAATGTATGCTTGTATAAGTCCAATCAACATGTAGAAATAACCCTAAGATCAAATTTCACGTATCCTAGTATGTTGGTGACCTGCCCTAGTCATTGGGAAGTTTTTTCCCACAACAGAACTAGCGACTCCACTGTGGATAAGTTTTTGATTGTGATCGAACATGGAGACTTAGGTGCTGTCTTGGGATACTGTCGCCATAAACAAGGAAGTGCCAATTTGTGTTATAACAAAGACCCTATTAACAATTGCTTTACATTATTTGATCAATTACAACCTTTACACATTTTCAATTTGGCAAAATTATTGTCCAAGAGTACTATAATTTGACACGATCTACCAAACGAAACATGAAACTAAACTTTCAACAATAAATTCTTATTACCTAGGCTAAGACTCAATTTAAAAATTTCAAACTGTTGTTATAGAGAATTTCATCACATATTCCAATGAGCATTGCAAAAGTTTAAAAAGAATTGAACTTCAAAATTCATATGAATATAAGCACATATATTCGCCATGTATCGAGATAACCCACCTTTATATCTCATGATTTCCTCATAATTTAATGTCAACATTTGCCACAAATTTGCAACATTGTTACTTGATATGTTAAAAGGAATAAATATGTAATGTCCTCCACAATTGCTTCCAGTGTTTCGCTTCTATCCTTCCCATCTAACTGCATATAAAACCATCTATCATAATTTTGTAGTCTTCTTTAGTATGTGTATTGTAGGTCTTTAACTTTACAACTAATTTGACACCTTCTAGCAATCTTATAGATTCTGCAACATTATTCGTAATAATGCTCAAGAAGATTTCATATAGAGAAACTAAATGCATTTTGTGCCAAAAGGGTCTCTACAACAACTGTTACACCTAAAATCCTACCATCCTGAGATTCAATGTATACATCCCTGAAGTTTCATTGGCTAAGTCATTTACCTGGAAGGGATACCATTGCATTTATGCTAGGTTTTGAGAGGTCGTCGCAGGCTGCACTCATGCAACCTGCGACGTCGCATCTTGCTCTACTGCAGGGTGCGACGAAGTCAGTTAATGGGCAAAAATAGGTCCTTCGATCTCATTCTCGAAGCCTGCTGACTTGGATCCTTATCCCTGACCTCTTGGGGGAGCTGGCACTTAGTTCCTAACCTATTGGGGGGATCCCCTATCTCTCTCCTACCGTATCTCAACCCACCCTATCCATACCCTATCCACTTAGTCCTATATAAGTGAAGCTCTACCCCTCTCCAAAGAGAGGAAGTCGATAGTGTCTACATGTTGGTGAAATCATCTTGGAGAGATCTCTAACTCATCTATAGAGAGACTCACACTTCCTTGGGAGGATATGGCAATTGGCTTGGATGGAGAAGGGCTACTACATTAAGTTTTGGTTGTAGTCATTCTTACCTATGTACTTCCCCAGTATGGTCGCCAGATTTGTTTGACGGACAATCCACTCGAGCGGACGCGACACAGATCTCCCTAGCTAAATGTGAGTCTAGAACAAATAATATAGACTACAAACCACTTTCCTAGATCTAGTTAAGGATCAGGTCACTAGATGTCTTACCTTAAACTTGAAGTCCTTCCTCCTGGATGTTGCTCCACGCCTTGCGGTCGTCAGATCTCAGCTGCAAGACCCATCTCTACGATGGCAGCATGTATGGCTGGACCCATGACTGCTCCCTCTCCTCTCTCTCTCCTTGCAAGAAGAGAGACTCCCACTGGTCGTACGGGGCCCACATCTGCACACACATGTTGTTAACTCATCAACACTATAACAAAAAAAATTGTAAATGCGCAAAACTTAAAAGTACAAGGGTTTATTGTTCTTACCTATGTCTCCCCATGCTGCTCCCTCGGGCAGCAGCAAGTCCGGGTCCTCTCTGAAGTTCGTACCATTGTACAGGTAATCCTCTACCATAAGTAATTGGCCCTCTAGCCAGTTGAAGAACTCAGTACCATATGAGATGATGGGACCCCCACCATGTCGGGCCATCACCTCTGTCCACCTAGCCATGTGAGGATCCCTAGGATCCCTGTCATCCAGTGGTACATGAGAGCGCAAGAGGGGAACCCGTTCCAATAAGAATGAGATCACTATCGAACCATAGCCAAACTGTTTGAGCTCTCTCCGCCGACACTTGGTCAGCTGATCTTGCATGTTTGTGAGGAGTCCCTTGCACCAGTTGAAGATCTTCGAAGAAATGAAGTCCTCTGCGTATATCATCTGAGACCTGGTGGCTAAGTGAGGAGCTTGGATCCCTGCCATCCTCGTAATGGTAAAAAGTATGGCATGCAATGGACGTTCCCACACATCTTTTATGGGAATCTTCCCACTAGAAGCACGAGTGTTGGGAGTACAATGTTGGAGGATCATGTAGCCCACAGTCCGATCACTCCCACGTGATCCGGTAAGAAGCACATTGTCCCTTCTTTGGGACATTCTAGTCAGGAAGTGGATGTCCTCGACATCTATGGTAAGCACGTGCTCACCGATCATGAAATATTGCTGGGCCGCATCCCAACATTGGAGCATATGTGTCAATAATGGGATTTGGGCCCTCATGCCTTGGATCTCGAAGAACTTGAGGAGCCCACAGTTCCTCGGTGCTTCCACACATTGTGTATCATTTGCAGCTTGTACATCATCTATCTCATGCTCCTGTTCATGCCACTCCAAAACCATTCTAGTTGCTGGTAACCTGCCAAAAGGGGAATTTAAACATTGTTAACACTTGCTTCAACCACCAAAAGTTCTTTTTTTGGGCATGGTTTGTGTTTGGGGTTGGACGTTTCCGCCATCGCACCCCGTTATTGCTAACAATGCAATGTCGTCGCAGTCCTCCTTTACGAGCTTTGCGACGACTCGATCTTGTCTCAGTTCCCGAAAGGGCAGACTGTGACGACCTGAGGACGCAATGGCCCTTCACAAACCAAGCTAAAACCCAAAAAAATGAACCAAATTCAAAAATGTAAACCACTACAATTATGCTGGATGAAGTTTAGAGTTACCTTCTCCGGACGGCGGGTGAAATGGTTGCTCGTAGCTCCCGGAATCGACAAGTGAAGTTTTGGCTCCAAATGGCACTTCTCCTCCCAATTTGGCAAATGAAATAATGGTGACTATATTTGGTTTTTGTTTCTATTTATAAACAAAATGGAATATTCCTTTTTTAAATATTTGATGCTTTTAGGTCATTTGCTATAGTTTGGGTCAATTTCATCGCATTTGAACACTTCGTTGACTATTTGACCTAGTTTTCGAGTGTACAGGAGTCATTAAGTGTCTTTTTACACCGCTTTCGCATTGGAACGGTCATCTCAGGTATTAACACCCCTTGTGTGTTTTTGTCGTTATTTTTTGTTCATTAGATTGTAATTATTTAATCATGATGCGCTTACTCTTTGTTCTTTCTCGTGCTCTTGAAACTATGAGAATAAGTTACCGAGTTACGATTTATCACTTTTCCGGGCTCGTTAAAATCCCATGGAAAAGGAGCCCCCCAGAGTCTATCTTTAAGCTCTTTTTAGGCTCTCGAAATACGAAAAGATTGCCAAGTGAACTTGTTGCGTTCACGCTTGTTAAAGAATTTGAATGGTCATCTTCCTGGTGATAGTTTACCCCTTTTTCGGACCAGGGGGCACTACTTACAAAAAAGGTATACTCCAGCCAATCATGACTAGAAGAGTCCTCTCCCGCGTTGTTTTACCCTTTTTTGGGCGATGAGGCTAACTTTACGAAAAAGGACTGTTGGAGTCTTCTTTAGTTCTTTTCAGACTCTCTAAACATGAAATGACGACCGTGTTTACCTTCTATGGACTCATGAAAACTCAACATTGAAGGGCCCATCATGGGACGAACCCCTCCTATCCCAGGTTCGAAAAATATTTGGGATTGGACTCATCTATGAGATGAGCTATACCGAGCATCTGGTTACCCTCATCAAGCTCGTAAGAAACACATGGGGCACTCATCATTCATGATGGGTAATAAGGAAAGGTTTTATGTTACACCCCTTATTAGTGGCAATATCTAGTCATTTCCTTAACATGGCACTCATCTGCATTTGCATACTACACTTGGATCATCCGTTTGTCCTCGAGTTTCACCTATTTCCTGAGTCTTGTTACTCCTTTGAGTCATTCAAAGAACACTTCCATCATCAGTTGCATTAGGAGTTGGTATCATAACTCGTCAAGTCAATACTGCCAAGGCATGCCATGCCCATGTTCAAGAATACTCTCACTCCTCATTATCTACAGTCAGTACACCTTCCATCATGTCGGTCTACTCCGAGTTAGTCTTGCATGTCACTGTACCATCCGATCTGCTCTACACATCCTTTACCGTGTTTTGTGTCGATGATGGGGGATTCATCATTGCCCTCCTTCGACGGATTCATCCTTGTCGACTTCAAACCATCATCCAAGGATTGAATCTAGAAACCAACCAAGTACATTGGCCCTGCATTCCTCAATGGCAGGTTACCTCGCTTTCAACATGAGTTTACATCATTGACTCTTGATTGAAATATTTCATCTCGCATTTGACTTCAACTCATTTATTCACGCTTGATGATATGTACCGTGATACCTTGGGAATCATTGACATTAATGGTGATCTCCCTCGCACTTGTTAACGGTATACATCAATGACCTGTAATCAAGTGTTTTCTACCATGTTCGACGTCAAGACATTTGTAATCACATGGATAGATTCGTATCATTGCGAGTTCAGCTTGAAGATGCTGGGGAGTCATGTTTTAACTAGGTTTCGATGGAGTTTGTATTGAGTCATAGCACACGGATCCACATTTACTTTGGTCGTGGCTGTGTTATCATCTCACCATGGATCTACGCTTGTGTCTAGTAGCCATGATTGTGTTTAGTCGGTCATTACTACCATGGATCTGCAATGTATTGGTTGGCAGCCATGTTGTACATTATATGAGACAGTGTACTCAGAGTCAGTTGTACTGCAGCAATGTCCTTCATCCGACAAGCCATTGCCATTCTGTCTGTCAAAGCATTTCACCTGTCCAAATTTCAACAACTTCATGCTTTCGGGGGCATTTTGTTACACCTAAAATCCTACCATCCTGAGATTCAGTGTATACATCCCTGAAGTTTCATTGGCTAAGTCATTTACCTGGAAGGGATACCATTGCATTTATGCTAGGTTTTGAGAGGTCATCGCAGGCTGCACTCATGCAACTTGCGACGTCGCATCTTGCTCTACTCCAGGGTGCGACGAAGTCAGTTAATGGGGAAAAATAGGTCCTTCGAGCTCATTCTCGAAGCCTACTAACTTGGATCCTTATCCCTGACCTCTTGGGGGAGCTGGCACTCGGTTCCTAACCTATTGGGGGGATCCCCTATCTCTCTCCTACCATATCTCAACCTACCCTATCCATACCCTATCCACTTAGTCCTATATAAGTGAAGCTCTACCTCTCTCCAAAGAGAGGAAGTCTATAGTGTCTAAATGCTGGTGAAATCATCTTGGAGAAATCTCTAACTCATCTATTAAGAGACTCACACTTCGTTGGGAGGATATGGCAATTGGCTTAGATGGAGAAGGGCTACTATGTTAAGCTTTGGTTGTAGTAATTATTACCTATGTACTTCCCCTATATTTACAGTAATATAAACGCTTTCCACCAATATTATTTATGTGTGATGATATTGTGTAGTTTACCTGCTTAATTATTTACTTAGATCTCTTATTGTATAGATGCTCTTTCTCGTTTGTATTGTTCTATGTGTCTTGATAGGTCTTGCAACTGAGATCTAACGACCACGAGGCATGGAGCAACATCCAGGAGGAAGGACTTCAAGTTTAAGGTAAGACATCTAGTGACCTGATCCTTAACTAGATCTAGGAAAGTGGTTTGTAGTCTGTACTGTTTGTTCTAGGCTCACATTGAGCTAGGGAGATCCGGCTCACGTCCGCTCGAGTGGATTGTCTGTCAAACAACAACCTCTTGCTTCTGTGGATCTCATATTTAATGCCACTGAAACGAAGTATATAATTCATCAAGAAGTTAAGTTTTTTCATTTATTTATTTTACTTTCATTGTAGTTAATATGTGCTTTTAGTTTTCATTCTAACTTGTGATTTTAAATTTCACAAGTCTAAAGGTAAGTGATTCACAATTAGCTCAAATATTTAGATTCTATGTTTCTTTATTTCCTTGCAATATCCAACATGTCTTTTATGTACTTTGCATCTATATTTATCAATTTGTTTCCATTATTTTAGCTCCAAACAATTTTAAACAACATTGTCAATTGTGCAACTTTGAATGCACAAACCAAGAAATGTTTTTGAAGGTGATGTACTTGTTTCATATGGACCTACCTACGACAAAAATACAAACTCTTGGAGCAAAATAGAACTTGTTCATGCCAATTTGGTTGACAAACATGGACAACTTACAATAATGGTCAATATAAGCAACAATTTGATACAACAATTTGCCTCTTTGTTCAGACGTGGCACAAGTGTCCACATGGAAACTTTGGGCTTCGACAGAAAACTTCAGTTGAAAGAGGTGATGTTGAGTATTATATTATTCTCAACAACACTGGTAGAGTACAAAAAAATGGCAAGGTTTGCACAACTCTTTGTCTCAAGCCAGATATCACTATATTTGGCCTACTTGTATCTGATGCAACCTATCTAGTGGGATCCATTGGTGCAATTGTCACCTCTTGTCATAAAGAAAAACAACCAATATGAGTTATGTCTAAATGATGGAAATACAAAAGAAACAATGCAATAGTAACTACTTGCTGCCTTAAATCATATCTAATATATTTTTACTTACAAATGTTCTATGTTTATCCTTTTTTTTTACATTTCCTATATGTCATTTTTCAGTTTAACTAACAATAATGGTTTATGTTAATTTTTAGCTACAACTAAACCACTCATACAATGATTTATATTGTCGCATACAAGAACAATTAGCTTGTAGCAAGACTTCAATTTACTTAGTCAAGAACATTGTCAGAAATGGTCCCAAAGGAACAAAAACTTTGCGCACTGGACGATCACTTCATCGAAGAATTGAATGACAATGCAACAAAAAAGAATTTGTAGTCATTTATTGTTGAAATCATATAGGCAAAATTTCTTGCTCCTGTCCTTGTTCTATAATCATTATGAAACTTATTTTTTACAATGGGTTTCAACAAGATTTTTTAGCTATATCAATAACACAGATTCTATGTGTCTACACGTTAATGGAACACTGTAAGCAAATAAGATTTTCCTGCCACCATTTGAACCTTTTTGCAGTGGTTGCAAGCATCTTCTGCCACCTTCATTCTTGCTACTAGATCATCTTGCTCAATGCATCCAATGTCAAGAAAACACACCATCCTTCTATGACCATAGTTTACAATGTACACTTGAAAAAAAAAATGGAAGATAGATTGCACACTTCGCAATCCATTGCTACAATAAGTTTTTCCAAAATTTGCAAACATTTCTTATGACGAGTATCAAGATGACATCAATGAAACAGTGCTAAGCTTCGACAATTTTTCCTTCAAGGATATTTTACCTTGTTTGTTGACAATGTTGTCCTTGCATACAAAGATCATTGAGACACTCTATCCAAAATATAAGAGAGTAAATATGTACTTTTATGATGCAAAATGTAACACCCTAAAATTAATTAGGGAATTATAATTATTAATCCCTCATAAAATACTAATGAAGTAGTAATAAAATGGGTAATTTATTTTTAAAAAATGAGAAATATTAATAAAGTTAATTAGCTACTAATCTAGGGTAAAGTTAATTAAACAATTTGTCTTGTCCTATTCGAGTATTTGCAAAAAACCTTAGCTTATTAAGGAGAGTTTAACTTGGCATTTGTTGAGATATGAGGATTGCTTATGCAAGATGAGCAAAGGAATAAACTTTTATCATGAAGGAAATAGGTTTGTATATACCTTCACAGCAAAGCACAAGGGAAAATAAATGCAAAGTTTTGGCCAATTAAGAAACAAGAGAACGATATTGATATACTCGGATTTGACAATAATACCAAAAAGGAGGAGTATTTGTTATACTCTGATTTGACAATAATACAAAAAAGGAGGAGTATTTGTTATACTCTGATTTGACAATAATACAAAAAAGGAGGAGTATTTTGAAAATTCAAAGCAAATTTTGAGGAAACTAAATTTTGAGAAAACTAGCTAGAGTTGAAAACTCCAACACTGGGGATTTGTTGCTCAAGTAGTAACTACTTACACCATAAATTTAAAAACACTCTTAAAGAAAGATAGATACCATTGTTTTAAAGACCAAAATGACATTGTTTTGAAGAGACATAAATGCCATGTTTTCAAGTAAGTACAAAGATCATTGCATTTCATACAAATGTAGATACCTTTATCTAAGCAAGTACAAACACCATCATTACATGCGGTGTTATAGTCTACATTACCTATACTTCACCATTTACTATATGCGACTTTTGCACACACTTCACTTCCACCTTGTAGTGGTTGATGATCTTGAACTAACACCCTTTACTATTTGTGACTTTTGCACACACTTCACTTCCACCTTGTAGTGGTTGGTGATCTTGAACTAATAATGGTTGGTACTAATCATAGTAGATCGCAATTCAATTCAACACCTTGATTCACTAGGTTATCTTCCAATGAATTTAATGATTTGGCTACATCAATAAATGTAATATATTGAACATTATGAAGTTTTGAAGCATGAATGTTATGTTTTGCCTACATGGATAAATTATGAAGTATGGATTTTCACATCCAAAGTCTAAAAGGAACTCTAACAAATGTGTTAAAAATGAGCATGATAGCAACATATTATTAGCAATATCCCTATCTAGTACCTAGTTTTGAAAGTTGTTTGGGTTATTTTGTGATTCTAATTTGATGATATTAAGATCTAGTATTATTATTTTTTAAATAGTTGACCTCGTTAAATTAGTCCAATAAGTCAAGAAAATTTGAGTGATGGTGGGAGTTGGGACCTTGAGTTTTGAGGCACTCCTATCACTAACTTCCAAGATCATTGCAACATCCAATGGTTGATGTAGCATATGCCCCACTTGAAGAATGCACCTAAGGGAAATACCTCAATGATTTTTTAGCATCTTAACATTGCCTATATAGGTAAAGCACAATACTCTAAGTCACCCAATAATTCTATTAGCATATATTTAGCCAAAGCTACATTTGAAAAAGCTACAGTTTTTTGTCTGGAACTTTTCATAGTTGGAAAATCTCTCGATGAGTATAAAATTTTAGGGACAAATTTAGGAAGTTTTTCCTTAAATATAAGTTGATCTCATTCTATATTGGATTACACACATGTGAAGGATTGTATGGCTCTTCATGCCTAAGTAAATTTTTTTAGTGTTGGGATATAACTTATCCCATCTGCCATTCTTTCTTTGGTGTGAATAATCATTGCAGCTTAGGATAAAATTGGCAATCTATATTATGTCATCATTTACACTTTGATGACCTTGAAGCACCTTCAAAGGTTTAATTCACGGATTTTGTAGTAAATCATGATACACCACACCATGATAATATGTTTTAAGTGCCATTAATCTTTAAAGTTCAATATTGAATGTGGTATGGTCATTTCATTGAATGGTGCATAGTATTTTGAATAGACTTAACTTTTAAAGTTTTGTTTCTAACTATTATCAATTGCCCCATGAGGAGCAAAGGAATGCCGAAAGAAGAAAAAAATGGCAAGTAAAGTAGATGCGATGAAGTGAAAAATAAAATAGTAAAAGGAATGCCATGAAGAGCTTGTTGTGTGGTTTCCTTTTACGTGGTCTAAGAATGGTTCAATTAATGTGGAAGTTTAGACTCTAGAAATCTCATTTTTCTCCTATGGATCCATATGTGGAATTTATATCTCATGTTGACTTAGAGGCTTAATAATTCATAGTTAATTGGTAAGTGTGTAGTTGTGACATCTCCATATATACATGTCCCTCCTCTAAAATATATAGCACAATATTATCTTATTCTAGATATTAATGTAAATGTATAGATACTTTGACTTTTGTTGAAATACATGTATTGTAGAGTTGTAAAACCACACAAAGTGATCATACAAATGTTAAAATAATGGAAAGGAGGTCCACACCATTTCATAGCTTAGGGATTGTTATGTATCTTGAAATTGACAATATAGAAAAGGACAAGGACCAAAATTTTAGTAAGTCAAAGTCAACATATGCATTTTGTTGCTACAACTTGACTCTTGATTGAAAAAATTTTGTGCACTTCGAGATGAGCTATCGAGATTAGATTTTTGGGCTTCATTCCATCTAAAAAATTATCACTTAAAATAGATTTTGGTTGCATGGTCATATGTCTAAGGGAGTTTGGTTGATGTCCATCATCTTATCCACTTTAGTCTCTTGAAGCATGGGTGCCATTTTTATTGTAAAATGGTTGATTCCTTGTTCTAATTCTATCCTTTTTCCGAATTCGTCTACACAATGGGAATATTCCTTGTTCTAATTCTATCCTTTTTCCAAATTCTCCTTCACAATGGGAAGACGAATTCGGAAAAAGGATAGAATTAGAACCATTAATTTCTAGCTTGTGTTTTAGGCACCCTTTTAGGTGATAAACTTCTTTGCTCTATCAAGTTGCACGCAATATGGCCCCTAAATAGGATATAAATGATCATATCTAACTTGTCATTGAATTTCGTTAGTAGTGTAAATGATTGAGCTTGATTTCACTCAACTTTTTCATTTGCTTGATTATTAGGCTGGGGCCTGTGTAAACTAAGAAAGAAGTCCCTAACTTGTCAAACAACCTTGTCTCACCAATAACATCGATCGCGTCTAGGTTGCAACCAACATAGACATGTTGCATAGCACACAATTTATGAACATTGTAACCAACATAATAGTTGGTTGTGATCCAATGACCATTGCCTTACCTTACTCAATGATAAATTCCCATATTTGACCCTTAACATCTCTAAGACAAAGAAATTGTGCCAAAAAATGTCACCTATGAAATCAAGCCACATAACAATGAGTTCTCATATAATAAAGGGGGATTAGTACCATGTTGTTCATTGCACCAAAGCCACTTTTTATATTTGTGTAAATGCATTGCTTTTGATGGTGTGCGCCTTAACTTTATGGTTTTTAAAATTTGGACATGTATGTTAAGTCACTCTTATTGGCACTTATGACTATTTTGTACTACATTAGTTTTCTTGTGTCGACTAAATTTTGATATAGGCATGCACCTTCAACATTTGCTTTACACCAACCCAATTTGATGAATCAAGAACTTTTTTAGATTGTCATTTGGAAAGGGATTTCAATATAAGTCAACTCGCATGTTCTAATAAGCAAATATTACTTCATAGGGAAACTCTTTCTATTACGTTACATTTCAAAGACCTTTTTACTGGCCAACAATTGCAAGATGCAATGTTATGTATTTTTTTTTCCTTGAAAAAAAAACATAATTTTAGTTCATCTTTCGAGTACAAAATTACATTGATCATCTTCACTCTGGAAGAGTATATTTGCTGTTAGGAAAAACCAAAAACAAAACTGTGTCTGTGTTCATGAGAAAGTTTTGGTAACCATAAACTTTACAAAAAAAATACAGTACACATGCTGTGATATATGAGACAATGTATCAGACTACAGAAAACAAAAATATACTGGCAGATCCATGACAAGACCCATCCAAAATAGTCGTGATGAGTCAACTTCATTTGACCAAAAACCACGGTAGTGCCAAAAAAAGAAACAGAACCATCATGTCCCTAAAAGTCCCTTCAATATATGAAGGGTCGATGATAAAATTCCCATACCAAGCCACCTGGAAATTCTTTAATCTTCCATGACATCGACGACATGGGAATTTGCAATGTTATGTATTATCTAATCAAGCAATCCTTTCTCAAAAGCGTAGGTTGTATCACCCCTTGTAATGTCATTTAGTTCTTGAAAGGCATCCCTTTTAAGTACAAGAATGGTTTGTATTTTATTCAAAGACCACATGAGTGCATTTTTACAGTGGTTTGTAAATTTTATAGATTGATAATTTTTGTTCCTTTAGAAAGTGATATGATTTTGTAGAGCACATGTGCATTATTTCATGAGCATATCCTCGAGCTCCCCATTGTCACTTTTTTCGCTCATCAATTCTATGAGGAATCGTAACTTACAGATACTCCTCTAGATATATATGCACCATTACTTTGTAACTAAATAACACATTAGTGCAATATGAAACAAATGTCAATAGTCCTTATCATATTTATTTAGGCGTGAGGGAATTAAACTATTATAGACCCCATAATGCTATTAAATATGACTATGCATTCAAGGCTCCATATTGAAATGTACGCAATGAGGCTCCATACTGGAATGGTCACCTAATGGCTCCATATTGTAATGTGTGCACTAGTACAACCATGGTGAATACTGGTTCCAATATTTAGCTCAAAATGAGTAATTTGATCACATTCACGTGACTATGGCAGTGACACAAATCTAGAACACACATGTGCACATGGATATATACTACAGCGGTACTAATACACCGAGATAAAAGAAACCTACACAAAAAAACCTTCATTCATCGATAATTTATAACTTTAAGTAACCTTGGAAGAATCCTTTGCAACCAAAAGTAGAAGGTTATATAAATGTGAATTTGAGAATTTTGGTCAATCTTATAAATCTAAAATCTTTAGGTAACATTGTTTTTCTTATAGTAAACCAAAGTGAATAAAACCATTATAGAACATAAAATTTATGTTTAAATATTTACAAATTTTATATAATAATAAGAAGAAGAATCCATTTGTAAGGGCACAACCTATCCTGACACCATATTGTTTCTAGTCCAAAAGGAAACATAGGAAAACTTGTGTAAAACAAAAAGGTGGCAAAAAAATGATATAAATATTAGTACATGGTTCATGGAATATATACTATGTACAAAGTTTAATCACATGCTACAAAAAACTTTAAATTGTAACTTTTAACACATTTTATATGCACACCTTAATGACATTCTACAAGATGAAGACCTTATGAGCAACATGACATTCTATAAGATGAAGACCTTATGAGCAACATGACATTCTACAAGATGAAGACCTTATGAGCAACATGGTCACTGATTTACAACAAACATAAACAAAGAAACAAACAAATTACCTACCAAAAAAAATTGAAATACATTTTCAATTTGACATATTGTTTAATATAGCATATGATAATTAAGTATTTGAATATTGATTAAGAAAAGGAATATTAAATGCTTTCTCATTCTTTGGAGCCCTATATAGTATTGATTGTCAATATTTCCTTTCCCTCATTCCTCACCATCAACTGTATTTAAAACTTCAAAACATTGTTTTTCATGTATTTCATGTCGCTTCCTTCTCCACTTTCTTCATCAATTTGTCATTTGTTTTCCTCACCCAACTCACCCAACTGGTAGGCAAACTATTAGAAGGAACATTTTATCCACAGAGAAGAAATTTTTGAATGTGTCGGCCATTACGGGATCATTCCATTTTCCTAAAACCACAGAATGTATACATAATCCTTCATCCAAAAGTTGCTTATAAAAAGAAAGAAAAAAATGTTCAACAAATAATCCAACTTGAAAATTGATTTGCATAAACCAAATACAAGCATTTTATAGCTCCTTTGTAAAAAATATGGTAGACATATATCATTCCCCTAAAACAATTTGAAGGAAACATGTAGCCTACCATGCTCAACAGTATTATACTTTTCAAATGATAGTGCAACATAATAGGCTTTAGCATCCACTGTGGAATCCTGTGAAAGATTTTTAATGGACAGTGATGTCACTTATGTAGTGTTGTTGCTTGCATTTTCCCTACTATCACAATTAAAAAGGTTACTGCCCGTTTGAACAACAATCCATTTACGCAGTGATGGCTCTTGTTGTCGTGGTTGTGGTTCTATTGATTGCCCTCATAGCAGTGGGAGCTTGCCAGCAAGGTTCCATTCGCAACCTCAAGCAGAAGGCTGGGATTGTGAAGAATCCCAACGTTGCATTCGTCACTGGATACAGTCATAAGAGTATAGAGGGGCTTACAAGAAAACCCTTGAAAAACACATATTATTAATCCTTTCTCTTTAAAATTTCAATTATAAAGTATAATATATTTTACTTCATAAAAACATATATATTTTAGAAGTTATAAATTTCATAATCATTGGTTATAATTCTATTATAAAGTATAATATATTTTACTTCATAAAAACATATATATTTTAGAAGTTATAAATTTCATAATCATTGGTTACACTTCTACATATTTGAAATCGTCCTTTTAAGGAGACCATAATATTAATAAAGCCATTACTAAAGCAAACTGTGATAAGTGACGAGTGTTAGCTTCATTTTTTTTGCCAAAATAGATATAAAAAGAATTATTCTGCTATGGTTGATTTGTTGAAATGGGCATTGGCATACTAATAATACAAGTTTAAACTCTAGCAAACATTGAAATATGGATTATAAAATATCACCAACCAAAAAATGAGATGTATATTTCTCATTTGAATATTTGGTTCTCAAAAGAAACCATTACATCTGAAAGTTATGAAGTATACCAAATGATTATCAGAAAGGATATAAACTAAGAGCTGCATTGTCATTATAGTAAGGATCATTCTTAATATATATATACACATGGGGATGATCCACATCTAGGTAAGCCTCTATAGTATTATGTGCAGGACAAACAACCTTATCAACGCATAAATCTGCACCACCAAATACATATGCCAATCCTCCAACTTGGGCAGCCATAGTTCTGAATCTTGCTGTGGGTATCATGGCCTTTTCAACCCATGTTTGGTTTGATACATAGTACACCTAGTACAGTTTGCCTCTGTTAATCCAAGTGCTTATTTTAGAAGCAATATCTTTATAAAGAACTTTGAAGTTTGAACTAAGGCTTGATAGCCATACTGAGGCATGTTATTGACTATATATATTAGGAGGATTTCAAATTCATTCTCCTCGAGGAAATCAATATTAGCATACCTCATTTACGTGCTTTGGGTATTTGAAATCGCTATTGTTCTCATAATGGTCTTCTCCACCAACAAGCATAATTCTCTCTCCTTGAAGCACAACTATTCCCTGTATTAAGTATCAAATAATTGGTTTTCAGCCATGTACTTGGAGTGGTAGTGATTTGATTAAGATTCCAAATAACACAGTAATGACATGGTGAAAGGATCAAACTTCACAAAAACAGACTCAAGAATGAGGTTTTAAACCATTTAAATGACCTTAAGGATCTCAGATACTGAAGAGATCTCATATAATAATTGTATTAAAAGAAGTGAGGTGCTATATATTTGGGTGGGGAAGTATTAAGATAAGTGTAACATAGATAATAAAGAAGGAGAGGCAAGAATTATAATTACTGCGTCTCCTCTTGCCGTGAGGAGGTCAGGTCGTGTTGTCTAGGTTGTAGAAGTGGAGTTGTAGAGGACTCCATTTTGTTTGAAAATGAATTATTCACATTAGATCGATCCTGCATGCACAATTTCAATGCTTGTTTCATAAGTCACCATTGGCACAACACTGCCAAAGAAGTCTGTTCAAAGTTTCAAACCTACTTATTTATAACTACCAACAATCTATTTTCTGAAATTCAGGAGCTTAAGTAATTAAACATTGATCCAGGATGTATGAAGAAAATCAGTTGGCAATGTTTTGTACAGGAATGTTAATGATGATAAAGTATTTTAAAAGAAATCAGGAGAAGTTTTCTGTAAGTTTACTTACATCATAATATCCTCCAAGTACATACATCTCCCCTGCAACCGCAACACATATGAGATCCCCTCTTGCAGTTGGCATATCAGGAAGTTGGCTCCATTGATCTTTTACCGGGTCATAGACCTCAACTATGCTCAGGTGCGAGTAATTTTCCCCATAACCTCCAACCATGTAAACCTATTAAGAAAATATAGACAGACGTTACCAAATAGTGAACGAAACCATAGCTAGACATATGCATTCTGCAGCTTTGCAGTTTGGCAACCTTTGAAGAGATGGGGTTTATAATCTAGATGATGCATTGGATGCGTTTAATATGGACATTAGAACAAACCCATCCAACCCCTGGGTTGATTTGCATCTCGAAATTGTAAAGGGCCAAGCTCCAGGTTGCATTTCTATAATTGATATCTTGGCGATTCATGTGAACTCAAGTTATGCACTCTGCAACTCTGTAGTTTGGAAACCTCGAACTGACAAAGTTTAGATGATGCATTGGATGCTTTGAATATAAACATTAGAACATACCCATCCAAACCTCGGTTTCATTTGCACCTTGAAATTGGAAATTGCAAACTCCTCATTGGTATCCATAATTAATACTTGGTGATTTGTGTGAACTCAAAATATGCACGCTGCAACTTTGTTGAAGAGGGACATGATTATTCGGCTGCAACGACAAGGTCTTGAGCTGCCACTGTTTTTGAATTGAATTGACACCTATAACCTCCGGTGATTTGTTTTGGAAGGGTTTAAAACATTTGTCGTTCTTGAGCTACCACTGATTTTGAATTTAATTGACACCTGTAACCTCTGGTGATTTGTTTTGGAAGGGTTTAAAACATGATTTTTTTTAAAACACATAACTCAGCTCAATGTTATCCATATTTTAAAAAATGCAGAATCAACACGCAGTTGCATGCGATCATGTGTCTTATCCAAATTAACCCACTACTTGAAAACACTTTTAAACCCTCGTTCAAAATCCTCCTGCTTTGCACCCAATTAATTTTTCATCCTGCAAATTTTTATATGGAGTCCTCTACTCGGCTAGGGTTTCCCTACCTATTAATTTGGTTTTTCATCGGTTTGAGAGTAGCCATTAACTTCTCTCTGGTTCTTCTCCTTTCTTGCAACGCATTTCTGTTTTTCCCCAGTACACCCATCTCCATCAACCAGAGCTCTCATGGCGATGGAGTTCTGCAGCAAATCCAACAGGTAAAATCTATCATTTATTTAATATATTTATGCTGTTGGTCGAAAGAATTTTCGTGTGAGCATTTTTTTCCATGCACATTGCATCCTCTAATGGTTTGATAGTGGCGCATTTTCATTTCCTGCATACAAGATGCGAAACAACAATGCATTTGGCTCCTTAGAGAATGACTTCAAAATCAGATAATACCTTGGACATTGAGTTCGGTTTCCAAGTTCTTCTTCTTGATCTACGACCAAAATGAGCTTATTCTCATCCATCAATGAAGTAGACTCTGTTGCAAATGAGTCTGAAGAATAGGCATGACTTTGTAAGTATAAAGATTGTGTTTGTAACCATTGTGTCTCCCTTCCCTATTGAAGATTTCTAGGTCTATTTGGGTATCTTTCTGCAAGTGTAAGACTTCCACCGTGTGTCTAGTAGAAAGAATGGTGGGGGGGGGGGGCTGTTGCAGTCATATTCATCTGGTTTTTTATGTGGATTCTCTAATTTAAATCTATCCAATGTCTGCCTATAATAGTTTTATGTTTTCCTGGCATCAAAGGGGCGCCTCTGATGTCGATCGCTGTGATTTTTTTCGGACCAGCTGGTATTCGATGTCAGGTTCTCACTGTTTATCTTCTGAGATTTAATTTGCACCAACAATTTCCTACAAAGTAGATAAAGATTTCAATCTGTTAATTTGGACTCCAACTGTTGACGATGCCTCCTCCAATATTAAGGTCAAATGTAAAGCTGGGTTTGGGGTTTTTCCTTTGCCCTGAAAGTGGAAATTGAAAGCAACTTACATGGGGGTAATATTGGCGGCATAAACCCAGTTACATGAGAATAAAAAAGAAAGCTATGTTCATTGCAGCAGAGCAATGAAAACTGAGAACTCATTGTCCATTTTTTACCTTTCCAACATGGTAATGGCATCCCTTCATCACCTTAGTGCTCCCTCTTCATCTCTTGGACTTTCAATTCACCTATCAGTCGGTTGTCCATGCGGGTTTCAAACATTTGGATAATTTTCATAGAAGGCTAGAGTGAGCAAGGGTGGGGAGTAGAGATGGAATTTGCTGCAAATGAGTTAATGAAGCAAATTCTATTGCTCATCATCCCAACTGTGAGCAAGTTTAAGCATTCTCTGGCTCTTCAAAAACTATCCTGCCCAAGTTCACCACAACTCTGTGAAGTTCATGACCCTAGTTTCCCATTCCACCAAAAGATATTTACCATCTGCATTTCAAAATTGGTTTTCACTGAAGAAGGTAGTCGCATTGGTTTCCTAGACACTCAAGCCTTAGGTAGTAGCATTAGCAATACCTAGAAGCTGCAGTGGAAGCAGACTTTCTGGACACTCAAGCCTTAAATATCGAGCCACGCATTGATATGGAGGACAACGTGGATTGACAGGCGACAATACCAAGCTGTCACGTCTGAGTGTAAACTGTGAGGCGGTGGTGCTGCGTACAGAGGTTGAGGAACCTTGAGAGCTACAGGACTCGTGAGGCGGTGGAGCTGTGTACAGAGCTTGAGGAACCTTGAGAGCTATAGGACAAGGAGCCATGACATCGCAAATATAGAAAATCGTGCATAAGGATAAGGACACCTCATGAAGTGATGTGGCATAATGCTTCAATGCGGCGTAATCTCATTGGTTGCTTTGTGGTGTAATCTCATTGGCTCAATGAGTGAGGAATCCTGCTACATGAGCATGGATTGTCTTTCGCGGAAAGAACGCCTTCGGCATAAATATTATTAGTGAAGGTTAATAAATGTCAACATGTTTGCAGTGGCACCAAAAGCATCCTGAGTTGAAATGTGGCAAATAGAGTGCATCCGAAATGTATGCCCTGGTGTAAATGTTATATCAAAAGCCCATAATATGTTGTACATGATAAACTGACACCATTAGTTTTCAGGTTCTAAAATTACTCAAAGATTATTTTTATGAAATTAATCCTAATCCGACTTCATATGAGAATGTTGAAAGGAGAACTTTCCGTGTGTTACTAAATGAAAAATATAAGTTTTGAACTGTTTCCCATGTACATTTTAAGGTGCTAATTGGAAAAGAGTATAATGAAATAAATGGATTCTGACAAGGCATCCACTTTAGTCAACTACTTGTCTAAACCCACTCAAAGTCCCTTGCTTGCATGGCGGATGTGATAAATTGACTGGTTGTTGAAGGAAAAAGGTAAAAAAAAATTAATTAAATGTCATTCAGCTAATTGGTCAAGGTTCATATCTCTCAATGGTTTTATTAAGCATATAAGTTCTTCCTTGAAAATAATGTCATAACACTATAGCACTAGCATATCACTGTAGGAAACTCAAACTTTGTATGTTTTAGTAATGCACCTTATAAGTTTTGAAGTGTACCTATATCAATTAATTTGTGGATTTGACCTCAAAACTCATTTCATATGAAGTAACAATCTAATCATCTTACCTATTGCAGCTTCCTATCCATTTGGTGAAGGTTTAAATCTCATGGAGGAGATAGTACACCCTTAAGTATTTACTTATCAATAATTCTTTGAACATTATCTTTATTGACACAATCAAAATTGTGTAGTAAGGAAGCTTCTAGCTGGTGAAATGAATACGATTGCCATTCAATTCATGACTTCTTGCATTATAAACAATAAATTAAACAAACTAGTTTGAAATGAATCTTGCTAGGGTTGACCTTAAAGCTTCTCCTTTAAAGGCAACAACTTAATAGATGCCTATTTACAATGCATTAATGTACAAATAAGTGTATCATTTAAAAATTACAAGGGACACTTACATTGCCACGTAGAGGAAATGAGAAAATGTTGCATTCTTAGACGGAAATAAACAAATGGCTTCGAGTAATGAGAAAGGTGAGATTTACTTATAATGGTTTTACAAAAGTCATTTCTTCTTTATCAAAAATTAAAGGGACTGTTGAATGAATAGATATTATTGTTTTTATTCATCCATATGGATCAACAATTTCCGTATATTTCAGTTTGCCAATCACTTTCAAATTCCAGAGTCAAGGATAATAAAAAACTTAAACTAAGTTAAAAAAAAATTGTACGGAATAAAGGATCAAGAAATGATGATAGTGTTTTAAGATCCTAGTTTAAGGTTACAATTTTGGGTGCAACATGTATAAAAAAGAATGGGTACTATTTCCTTGAAAACGATGAAGAAATGTTTGTTGTTTTGGCATAATAAAAATAAGATAATGTTATATGATCAATGAAATCCTGTACAAAAGCTACGTTCTCTATAGATATAGATGATGTGCCAGATGTCATTATTCAAAGCCACTGAGAATTTTGACATAAGGAATGAGATTGCAAGGAAACAATTGTAGAATTATGATATAGTTCTATCAGGTATAGACAAAGAAATTTTACAGTTTCAAAATCATCAAATTTTGTTTACGCGATTTAAATGATTAACATGATGAATTAAACGAGGTTAGGTAGTGTTATGAAATTCAATCATGATGAGGATGCCATAATTTATTGTGATGTGAGATGGTTTTTGGAAACCTGTATTTCTTGATTTTCTTAGTACAAATGATGTTATGCAGTATTTGCACTTGATTGGTTGATATGTCATGATCATGAAGTGATGCAATACTATATATGGATTTGTTCCATGATGCTTAAGGACTAATGATATGATTGTGAGTGGAAGTGTTACAGGAATTCCACTTTGGGGCCTTCGAGGCCGAGTCATTCTAGAAACCACGATCTCGTGGGAGCCCGTAACAATGAGAGAGTATGGACTGGGGACAAACTCACTTAGCAATACCTTGCCAGCTATGGTTTTGATGCATAGTCGACCAAAATCCGGTACAGTCGATGAGGTGACCAGAGGAGACCAAAATCCAGCACGACCGATGAGGTCTGATACCGGAAGTCCATGGCTTGAGGTACATCGGCCACAGAGGGAGGTATATGGAAAAGGACTTTCGATGCCTGGGGTTGGTTTCCTTGGAGGGATATGGAGGGAGTTAGGGCCAACATTTCGAGATGCCTGGTTGACCAAAATATGGTGCGGCTGATGAGGTGACCATATGTGACCAAAATCCAGTGCGGCCGATGAGGCCAAAATAAATACCGGAAGTCGACGAAAATCCGGTGCGGCCGATGAGGTCCATAGATCGGTTTAGCAATTATGTTAACCATGAAGATTTTGATGCCTACTGTACTATCCACAGATAGGTTACAGTAGAGGGCCCGTTCCATGGCGAGCGGGACCACCCGGAGTGTTGGCGTGGAGGGTTATGGAGGTTGCTCGGGTGGCATGATTCTCGGGGAGAGGGTGAGTAAGGAATGAGGACGTTTTGGGGGGGAGGTGTTATGTCTTTCTATTTCATTAAGTCGGTTTTGATTTATTGTTTATGTCATGTTTATGAATAGCATTGTGAAGTTAATGCATAATTTGTATGAATGGTTGCATATTAGAACCTAGTTAATTAAACAAGAGCATGTAGTAATTAAAGCGTTCGATGTATTAGTGAAGGAGGAAAATTCTTGCATGCTAGCCACACACAAGAATTTTCATCTTCACAATAGTATTAAATATGTATAAATATACTATACTAATTAAGTGAGTATTGTTTGTGTGTGATGTTATTCTGTGTTATGAACCTATCTCTGTGGGGAGTATAACTTCGGGGCGAAGTTCCTCGAAGGGGGAAAGTATGTAACACCCTAAAATTAATTAGGAAATTATAATTATTAATCCCTCATAAAATACTAATAAAGTAGAATAAAATGGGTAATTAATTTTTAAAAAATGATAAATATTAATAAAGTTAATTAGCTACTAATCTAGGGTAAAGTTAATTAAACTTGATTAAATAAAGTAGAATGCATGAAGGCCATGTGGCCCTCATGCATAATTATTTTATATTTATAAAATTAAAATTTGAATTATGCATAAATAGGGGAATTAGGGGCTAATTTAGGGGTCTTCTTGGTTTTTATGCTCTGGTTTGGGTATGTTTGGTCCGGGAAAGGGGTTCTATGGAGATGGAGGTCTGGAGGTTGAGGGTAGAATAGGATTTTGATCAGTGATGTCTAACTGGCTTGGTATTGCTGAGTGAGGGCTCGGGGGCTCTCAGTCGATGACTGAGGGGATGGTTGGGAGGAGAGCGGTCCCCAAATATGGTTTTCCAGTTGTCCTCGACACATTCCTATCAACTCCCACGGTATATCTGTAAGTAAGAGTTTTAACAGGTATGCCCTCTTCCTCTTCCTATTGAGTATTATGAAATTAAATTCATAATTTGGGTTAAAGAATTTACTTGTGTTATTTTTAAAAAATATTTTGCCATGAACGTGAATTTATAAATTAACTGTATTGATTTTATTATTATCCCTTGTTTATTCAAAATTTAGTTTTTTTTGTGATTAGGATTTTTGGGGCTCTACACAAAATCACTTAGGTTTATTTACTAGCATATCATATATAGTTTAATAATGTTTATACATGTTACTTGTAAATCTGCACAAAACCAAGTTAAAACAAAAATTATCCTTGAGATTTGTGAGTATTACAGCTAGTCATATCTTTTGTTCACACACACACACACACACACACATTATCTTGCAAGAAAATAAGAATGATAAGTTTTTTTGTAAGTATGTATAACAACGATTTGGAGATTAATTTGAGGCTTATGTTTTTGTAGATTGGGGTTTCTAAGACTTCCAATAAGTTCTTCCCCTTGTAGGCGCTCGGGACTTTAATAACCGTAAGCACATAGAAATATACCTCATATACCAAGGTTAGATTTAACAGAGTTTTCCCAAGTATAAAACCAAGAATTATATCTTAAATACTCTATTTTGTATCCATATGGTTGACATTGTAGTGGTAGATTTCATTTATTATTAGCCATTGCCGTAGGCACAAACTATTATTTTTGTTTTTTTACATTATTTTCATGGAAGTACATTTAATATCACAACATGTCTAAAGTGCAACTAATTTTTTATTTTTATTTTAAATTTCTATATAAATTTCTTTCAAATCTAATTAGTGTCATACCATGAAAATTAAGATTTAAAAAATTGATAAAAAAATAAAAAATAAAATTACTAACATGAATGCATGGAAACTTCTCTCAATGAAGGACCAAAGCTTTTATGCATTTTTTTGATTTCATTCTTTTTTTTTACTTATTCTCCGCTAATAGTTTGCCCCCATTTAAAAGAAATTTTTCTAATGTAAATTGATTTTTCTCATTTTCCACAAGCTTAATGGTTTACATCTAACCCGTGTCTAGCATTCCCCCTAGATTTAAACCCAACCGGTCTCATTCTGGGATCGTGTATCGAGACAACACGGTCTTGATCCAGAGTGTCAATGATCAGAGCAGACTCTCCACCAGGGCAGAGCAACTTGGGAATGGTGTGGTTGTAGCGAGTCACAACTCTCATCTTTTGATTCTTCTGAACGAATGCCACAAGCTACACTTCCATGAAAGGAAAGATGACTTGCACAACCTTGCAGGTACTACAATAGGGAAACACACCATAAGCATTATAAACTATGCATTCCGTAAATCCATCAAAACATTCAACCACAGGACCAGGCAGGCTAGAATGCACAATCGGTGATAACAAAAAGAAAGCATGGCACGAGAAGAAAATAACAGCATGAAACTACATTGAGGGACCTAACCAAATCGACGATGGTAGAGTGGGCACACAATTGTTTTTTGACAAGATTAGTTTAAGCAAAAGGACAAGTTTAAATAGTTCATATCACTGAAGTGAGGTGATGTTCAACTCAAATTGATGATATTAGTGGCTCACTTCATCTCTCTAGAAAGTTGCCTGGGCGCATGGGTTTCCAACTACATTTTTGAGATCCATTTCCTGCATTTATTAAAAAATCAAAGCTAGCATCAACATCCCATCATGATTATTAATAGAGCCATAGCATTATTCAACAAACTTCTTTGTACAATGTAAAACGTTTAAAACTGAGCCTTAGATCAAGTTAACTTTATATTGAATTCTGTTAAATTTCATAAATTGAGTTAATTTTATATCCAATTCTGTCATAATTCATATACTATTAATTTTGACTGAGTTATTTTTTTATTTAACTTTAATTTTCTATTTAATTATGTCAAAAGTCATAATTTCCTTATCCATGAATGCAATCAATGTGTATACGCAATGCATTTGACGCTGCTGTTGAGATATAGATAGTTAGATATAAATTTGATTTAATGGTTTATATGTCAATCAATAACATCGATCTCAATCAATAACATCAAATGAATTGTTATTGCTGCTGATTGCTCATTATTATATATGAAGTAGTTATAGCGAAATGATTTTTGTATTCTTACAATGAATATATAAATTTATTGATTGCATGGAGAAGATTTGTGTTAATGTTACTGAAGTTAATAATGAAGAAACGCCACTTCAAGTGAGGTTGAACTTATATCTTGCAGCTGCTACTAACATTGGGAAAATTGGCATGTTTGTTGTTGGTTAGTAATTCTTAGTTCTTATTATTTCCATTTCATATTTTTTAAAGCAGGGGATTTGCTGCTGAAAACCCTTGTTAGAATATGAAACTTTGGGTCTCTAGATCCTATGCTTAATATTTTCAATGAATGTTATGATTGGCAATCAAGCATGGTGGTTTTCTGTTGGGATAAGTAATGACTGAGCTGATACTTCATCGCACACTTCATGAATATCATAGGAGCTGCTTAATATTTCAACCCAATAGTTCCAATTTGGATGTCCAATAGATGAGATACAACCTAGATATGCATTTCTAGAGGCGTTTCCAAGTTTGTTTTGCTCCTGAAATTTCAGAAATGTTTCTAGATATTTCTTGAGAAATGACTCTAAAATTTTCAATAGTACCTTATAAATGTTTTTGGTGGCTAAATTATAAAAATTCCCTTCCCCTCAGAAACTAAAAGTAAAACTTGGAAATGAAATATGTTTGTTGTGTGTCTTTCGTTGTTGTTGGTCATTTTGATTAATGAAGAGTTGGCATTCCAGTTTCATACCATTGTAAATGGTTCCAACCCTTTATTAGCTGTTGGTGAGTGAATGCTGTCTGCCATGTGTGTTTGGTATTCAGATGTTGGTGAAAATTATTTACCTACTGTTGTTTACTTTTAAGCATCCCTAAGGAAATTGCTTTTCTAATCTTGTGCCTATTTTTCTTTGGTCTTGTTACACCGTGTTTTGCCACCTTGTGAGCATTTATACTATTTGGCTTCCCTTACCTACTTATAGACTCAAAACCATACTTGTGGTTCTCCTTGAACCCTTTTTTCCCTATTTTTCCTCCTGTACGCGAGCTACTTCAATACTCCTCGCGTATACATAGGCTGCATCACTACAGCCCATGTACACCGACTTTTTGGTAAATGAAAGTAAAAACTCTATTTTTCACTCCAAAAATAGGCCATTGTGACCTTTGGCCCTCCATGTATCTCGAAACGACTCGATCTGGCCTTTCACTTGCCTTTGGAGGGTTATATATTGAGCTCTTATGGTACATGGAAGGAGGAGAAGGAGAGAGCATCGAAACTCTATTGGATTTGTGTCATAGCTTGAGTCTACATCCATTGATCCTAGTTGTTGTGAACCATTTATGTTCACCTGCCAAACTCTTCCATATCTTGTGAAGGATTTGCTCCTTTATTCGTGAGTTTGCCATTGCATGGGGGATTGAAGTGGTGGAGAGACCTAGTTCTTGGTTTAGATGAGTTGCCGACAAGAGGTTGTATCTTGTACTTCTTGTTCATATTAATAGAAATACTAATTTTCTCGTCCAATTGATATTGTGAATGATTGTTTATTATCATTGGGTGCATTTGCTTACACATATCATGGATTATACTATTGTTTATGCTAACATCTTCCATATATCATATGCACTTGCTTGTGTTTATTGTTGAGACTAAGCTGCAGGTTCAAGTGTTGTGATTCGAAATCTCAACATGGATCTTCATCAGACGTCCGGTTGAAGGTAGGTTTTATTCCAATTCTAAGCATTTGCATTTATATAGCTTGCATTGGGAAATGAGTTGATTTTTGGAAGTCATCTGTCTGTTGTGGTCTACCCCAAGCCATAGGAAGTTTTTCTCCGTAATCGGTCTCTTTATATTCTTACATATCCACTTGTATTGTTGCTTAACAAGAATAGTGGATCATTTGAAATAAGAAATAGTTTGTAGTCAATGTAGGACTCCTTAGAGGACAACATTTGAGGATTTAATTACGCATGTTAGGCACACACTGTGTGGGGCGAATAGGAAAGGGCATGTCTTATTGTAAAAACATCTTAACAGGAATTAGGAACCATTTGACATGGGATTAAGTCAAGGAACTACAGAGAATTTCTGCCATCTTCTTGAGCTTGTTGGGCCTTTTCTTTTGTGTTGGTTGGGTGTTGAAAAACAACATTTATACATGGGAAAATCTATGTGTCATTGTCTATGAACAATTTTGTATGTAAGCTCATAGATTTATATTTATGGTTTTTTTTTTTTTTTTTCCATGGAAAAAAGCGTAATTTCATTTCAACGGGTGAAGAAAATTACATTTTGAATATGCATAGTATGCATACGATTGTCCACTTAAGGAGCAAAATAAGATCACAGCGATGTAATAGAAACATCAGATTGTCCTCTTAAGGAAGCATATAAAAAAACTAGTCATAATATCATAACTGTTCATTTACTACCAACCGATCGGTTCATAATAACTACCTCCAGGAGGATGATACCAAGTTTATATAAAGAACTATTAAGCATAAGATAAGAAAAAAACCAAGAGGACTCCCCGAGTCTCTTGCAAGTGTCCACTGATAAGACTGTAGCATTGTTGTTTTAACAAAAAAAAACTCCCTGCCATCTATTTCCTTGACTGTTCATAATCCAAAAAAAAAAAAAACCATCCCTAAGTATGTGCCAGAACCGTTCCAAGCCTATCATCCATAAAGGGTCTATGATAGTACTCATAGAGAGTGCCATTGTTGTCTTCCTTCACTTTCCACAACCCCACTGCCAAGTCCCTGCCAACCTTAGAAGCCTCGTCCGCCTCCTTGTTGTTCTCCCTATAAACATGTCTGCATGAAAAATGTAAAAATGAAAATTTCAGTTGTAGAATGTCCTGAAGTATATTATCAAGCCGAATATCCCTGCAGAATTGTGTGCCATTTGTCCATTTGTTGCATTCATAGAATCACCATATACATTAATCCCATGACATCCTTTTTCCTGTGCAAATATGAGGAGAAGTTTTAAGCTCATAATTTCAGCAAAATTATTTCCCCCCTCCCCCAATCCCCAAGAAAGGTTGAAAGAATGGTTTGAAGTGAGATGTAGTATAGCCCCACCCCCGCATTTTAAACCCAAAGCAGAACCGTCATAAAATCCCCAAGGCGTCAACACATCAATGTCCAAGGGGAGGACCGCTCTCTGTTTTGCCGCAATGATGTGATGAGGGAAAGCCTCTCGGAACCCACAAATTTGAACAGCAGTTACCACCGGAGTGCAAAGTTTCTCATTGAATATCATCATATTCCGGGCCATCCAAATGCCCCACGCAACCAATAACGGAAGGTTTAAAAAAGATTTTCCAATAGGTTCCGAAACCCACCGAGTCCAGGCCTCCAGAACAGTAAGCCCTGCCCAGTCCAGTAAAACATGTACAATTCTGGAAACTTCCGCCCAGACTTGCACTGTAAAGGGACACTGAAGGAATAAATGGCAACAGGTTTCTTCGCTGGCTTTGCATAAGATGCACCACCCCGGCCCAACCCGATTCTTCCTCTGTAAAAAATCCCAGGTAGGAACAGTATTTTCGAGGACATTCCACATAAAAAGGCGATGTTTCAGTGGACAGTGTATCTTCCAGATCTTTTTCCACCACCCTACCAGTTCACGAGGATTCTGGAAAAGACTCAGGCTGATGTATCCCTCGTTAGGTGTGTACAAGCCAGTAGGGGCGCCTTCCCATACCAAGTAATCGTCCCTGTCCCGAATATGTATATAAGATCGAGTTAAGGCACCAAGATAAGCCCTCAAATCTACCCGCTCGGCCTCAGAAAGTGCCAGTGAATCCACATCCACCCATGACTGTGTCCACGGATGAGTATTCGGGGCAGCCAAATGAGAGAGTAGTGTTATACCCAAGTCCCTTAGAGAAGAGATCAGATTTGCATTTAAAATATGTTGTCCAGCACTGCCAAACCATGGATCCTCCCCTACATAGAGTGTCTGCCCATTACCCACATTCCACGCAAGCAATTCTCCAATCACCGGGAATGAATTGATGATAGCTTTCCAAATGATGGAGCATCCCAGATATGACTTATCCACCGTCCGCACCCATTCCAAAATTGAAGCAGGGGCAATATACTTCCGAAAAACAACTTTAGTCCAGAGGTTCTCCGATTTTAACAGTCTCCACACTCCTTTTGCAGCCAATGCCCTGGCGAAGAGATGTATATTCTTAAGACCCCATCCCCCTAATGCTTTTGGGATGGCGATCTTCTGCCAGCGAACCCAGGGGGATACATAGTCCCCTTTACCGCTCCATAAGAAACGAAAGCATAATTGACGTGCTTTCTCCAGTGTTCCTTTTGGGATCCAAGAGAGGGACATCCAATAGACCGGAATGGCCTCCAATACCGATTTCACCAGAACCAGACGACCATCCCTCGATAACCACCTATGGCTCCAGACCTTCAACCTCTTGTGAATTTTTTCAATAAGCCATTGCCAGTCCTGTTTAGTATAGGCATTCGGTTTTAAATGAAACCCAAGATAACAGAAGCCATCATCAAGTGGTAAGGAGGTAAATGGGAAAATCCTTCCTAAATCCACAATCTCAGAATCCCTGAGCAGATGGGTTGTGAGTGTGGATTTCCGCTCATTGATCTCCATTCCCGTGGCAGTAGAGAAAAGTTGTAAAATGTCCCGTAGTGTTTCCAAGTCCCTAGACGAACCAGTGCAAAAGATAAGGATATCATCCACAAATAGCAGATGTGTGATAATAAATTCAGGAGCCACATGGATACCATGAAGGGTACCCTCCCTGCATGCTTTTTTCAATGCTTTACTAAGCCCCTCAGCGACCAGCAGGAAAAGTAAAGGAGATAATGGGCACCCCTGTCGAAGGCCTCTCTCAGCCCGAAAAAAAGGAGAAGCAGCACCATTGATGAGTACCGCAAAGGATACAGTAGTAATACAACACATAATCCACCTGATAAAATCCACAGCAAAACCCAGATGAGTGAGGAGTAAATGTATATACAACCAACTCACCTTATCATATGCCTTTGACAAATCTATCTTGATAATGGCTCCTTTGATTTTCCGAGCTTTCATACTATGTATGCCTTCCTGCGCTACCCCAATAGCCTCGTGGATTTGTCGTCCTTCCAAAAATCCAAATTGTTCCTCCGAAATATGAGTGGACAAAATACCCTTAAGCCGCCCAGCAATGATCTTTGACACCACTTTATATACACAGTTGCACAAAGAAATGGGTCTGAAGTCACATAAGGAAGAAGAGTTATCAGTTTTTGGTATAAGGGCAATAAAAGTGGAGTTCATGGCAGCAGGAATATTTCCTGATCGACGAGTATCATCAACCATTTGCAGAAGATCATTTCCAATAAGATCAAAGAGTGCAAGAATAAATTCCACCGTCCATCCATCCGGTCCCGGGCTTTTGTCTTTTTGAAAGCTCTGTAAGACCCCCTTCAATTCAGTTTCAGTAACAGTAGCCATCAGAGTAAGATTGTCTGCCTCTTCCACAAACCGAGGAAACATCTGAGCCATCCTGACCACCTCCAAAATGTTAGCCTGTGTGGGTGCTTTAAAGAGAGTTTTGAAATGATTTACCCCAACCCCAGCCATACCATCAAAAGACGTCTGGGAAATCCCCAAGTTGTCTTCCAGACTCCAAATGGTGTTGGCCGCCTTTCTAACCTTTGCATAGGCATGAAAGAATTTTGTGTTCTCATCTCCAGCCGATAGCCAAAGTGCCCTGCTCTTCAAACGCCAAGTTTCCTCTTTTTCCAATAAAAGTTTATTTCTATGACCCTCCAGTGAGACCATATGGGCTTTCTCATCCTGTGATCCAAGTCCCCCAGCTCCAGACTCATAAATGGTTTGCAGCTCCAGTTCAATAGTCTTAAGTTCCCGATCATCCCTATGTTTCTTCTCATAAGCCCAAGTCTTCACCGGCCCTTTAATCCTTTTGATATTGTCAGAGAACTGTTGTGAGGCAGAGAGGCCAATCCCAGGGTTGTAGTTTTCCCAAAAGTTGCCAATAAGTTCAGTAAAGGTCTCATCATTAAGCCATATCTTATTAAACTTCAGTGGCCCAGCAGGTTTCGACGGACCATCCCGCATCTCCATGAAAATAGGAAAGTGATCAGAGGAGCCCCCCGAGCCAACCCACTGCCTCAAAAGATAGTTCCTATCTACAAAAAGTTCAGACACCAGAAAACGATCTAATCGTTTTTCCACTCTGTAATCTCCAGTTCTGTTATTTCTCCAAGTAGGTTTAAGGAGTGTCGGCTCTATATCAAGCAGATTTTGAGTGACCAACTGGTGTGTGAAGAAATCAGACAATGGATCAGTCCGAGCTCTGCTGCCCCACACTTCAGCCGGCCCAAGTGAGAAATTCAAATCTCCCCCTATTAGAAGATTCCCCTCATTAAACAAGGGGTGAGAGAAAAGGCCTTCCCAAAAAGGAACCCGGTTCAAATAGGGTCCATAAATATTCACCACCGAGAAGATCTCACTGAAATCCAAAGATGTGCATTCCATCCCCAAACCCCCTTCCATTCCCCAAAGATTATGACACTGAACCGAGTGATTATTCCAGCCTATAGCCTGTCCACCAGACCGTCCCCGAGCATCCAAGGTAGCAAAAGTCCAGCCACCAAACCAACCTTCAAGTAAAGACTTTATAGTCTCCCCCACACCCAGTGTTTCCTGAAGCAGAATGATATCCGGGTGTTCAAGAGATACCACTCTGCGCAATGCTGATCTTTTATGGGGACCAGCTAGACCCCTACAGTTAAAGGACATCACCTTCATCAACGACCCCGCTTCTGGGCTCGCACCGCTCTAAGCGCCCGATCAATAGTCACTTGTTTGCCGTCCATGAGGTCCATCTTAGCCTTAGTTTGTGCCTTAGCTAGATGGGATTTCCTGCCTCTGCCCTTTCCAGATTTGACAGTAGAATTGGCCCCATTACCCAACCCACCCGGGGAGACCTTCGATAGGGAATGTAGGAAATATCCGGATTCGGATGAAGTAGTGGGGGAGGAGGGGGAGAGGTCTTCAGTGGGCAATGGTTCAATCACAGTAGGATGGTCAAGCAGCAGCACCCCAGAGTTTGATGAAGAGCAGGAAGGGAGAGTAGGGTCTAAACCGTTAGGTAAATCCAACTCCATAGCCGTAGAGATATTCAAATTTTTCAAAGCCTCTATCCAATCAGGTTTATCAAAAGACAAATTATTTAAAACAAAATGTAAGGACAGAGGAGTAATGGAATGAGGTATACCCGCGGACGAAGACCCAGGTTCAGTAAAGGCAGTCTGACGAGAGGGCTCCAAAGTAGTAGTAACCGTAACAACATCCCCAGCATCCCCAGTAGTAGTAACCGTAACAGCATCCCCAGTGTGTGGCGCCTCCACTCCCATCTCCAGTGGTAAGACCTCAGCCCCATCCACCAAAGTACTCGAAACCGGTGTAGTAGTGCAAGCAGGACGAGCATCCGCCGAAACCCGAGGAGAACCATGACCCATGTCCCCTGCCAATACCACATTAGGGTGGGTAACAGCCACAGGGTCCTCCATGGGAGGAGAAACAAATGCAGCATTTGGGGCTTTTTGCGACCCGAAATTTTTCCGACGAAAAGGGAGTTTGCATTCAGCGACCGGATGACCATATGCATGGCAGCGGCGGCATCTGAAAGGCACATTTTCATAGTCCAATTTCTGCGAATACACATAAGGTCCCCAGCTGAGGGTAACATCCGGGACGAGTCCATCTCTGATATTCAGATTAACCAGGATCCGGGCAACCTTCCTCTGACGGGTTTGAAGAAAACTATAGTCCCCATCTAAATAAGTACCAATCATGTCTCCAATCCCCCGGAAATGGCGCTCCGACCAATAATGAAGGGGTAAACCCGGGAGCCGAACCCATAACGGAACAATATCCAGTCGTTCCCCGGCTAGCATCAAACATCGGATGCCAGGGTTTGATCATCACCGGGCAGTGGTCCCAACTCCAGTTTGAATTCAGAACCCATCTGGTATGTGCTTCTTCATTGAAATTGAAAGCAAACCAGTTGCGAGTTAGCTCCACCACCTCCGGAGTATAGCCCAGGGTTCCAGCCCAATGTTCCCCCACCCATGCTTCGATAGTGCTGAGAGAAAAGGATCTACCTAATGCTTTGCCAACCAAGGTGATACCCGTCATCTTGACCAGTCGATTCCACTCGATATCTTCCCCCAGGGCGTAGTTATACTTTGTCCTGCTAAGCTTCAGCCAACGCTTTTTACCCCGTTTCCCCTGCTGTGCAGTTTGCTGTGTATTATCCCCAGAGGATGGTCCGCCCCAATCATCCGAGCTAGTACCAGAGCCCAAACAGGGGCTGGCAAAACCCCTGTGTTCATAAGGTTCTAATTGACCCGACCACGAGCAATCCCCACCGTCCGCAGCGCATAAGACAGGGAGTGGATCCACCGGAGAAACCAAACTTCCAACAGTTCCAAGATGACCCGCGGCTGCAGGAACCAGACCCTTCTGCCCGTCCACCGAGCCCTCCAGTGCAGTGATAACCTGTTCCGAAGACCAAAGAACCCCCGTATCCTTCAAAGGCGTAATAGGAAGGATATCGTGGGAGGGCGCAACTTTCGTTCCCAAATCCGGAGAGAGATTTAAAAACCCAGATGGTGAAAAACCAAGAGCGGCACAGTCCGCTGCAGGGGTAACCACCGCCCCTCCTTCCCCAGGAGATAACCCTACCTGCCACCCGCCCCCGCAGGTTGAGTCCAAATGTATGCATCGTCAGTAGGGTCAAATGAATAATCAAGGCGTTCTTCATAGGTAGCCATGGTTACCAGCTACCTCCAGCCCTCCGTAACCCAGGTAAGGAACACAGACCAGGGTAAAGTAACTTGAATTAACCGGGCAGGTTCCAAGAAATCCGCCAATAAACCGTGCTATCAACCCGCGTCACTGACTGCTGCGGTCCGTTCTGTGCACATCCCCAGTGCCTAGGGTTCCGCCATGTCCAGAGTAACCCTCCGTCGCTCCAAGAAAAAACCGCCAGCTTCCTTCTCACACCACCTTGAACTTATTTATATTTATTGTTATAGTCTTTAATCATTTGATAATTTGTAGAAGGCCATATATACTAAATAGGGCCTCAAATTGATAATTAGTGGTTTTAGGATTAATTGGTTAAATAAGGGTTAAATTACTTCATAAAGATAACTTGGGCCATAGGTTAGGGTTTTAGTTGCTCTTTTGTATATATTGAGGTGGTTCCCCCTCATTTGTATGACATATCTCATATCATTTTATGAATATAGTCAACCATCATATTGTTGTTTATTGAAGAAGTCTTTCTTCACCACTCAACTTTGTATATATGATCCAACCCTCAGTGTGTAGGTGCCCTCACTCTTTTTCTTTACTTTTGACTCTTTATTTATGTTGCTGTTTCGATTATTTCAATTGTTGTAGTTGTAATTCCATTTTGGCTATTGGAAGTTGGAATGATGCTAGATGGTATAACTTTATATTGAAGAGTCAGATTGAAGTGGTCTTTTTTTGTTTGTTGGAAACTAAGCTCAAAGGTGCTTCTCATGAGTACTCACTCATAAATTTTGAAGAAATATCAAGCAAGTCATAATTTTGCAATTTTCCCTTCTCAAACAACCCAAAAACGAATTCTATCGAGGTACCCTATTCTACTATCTATTCCACTTATTCCATTTTTCCCTTCAGCTTATTCCATTTTGGATAAAAGCTAATAAGCCGTGAAACAAGGAGACTCCAAATGGCAGTCAGGAAATACAGGAAACTTGAGCAAAGAACAACGTTTGTTTACAAAATAAATGGATTTACCTGAACCATAGAGGTTAGAGTTACAGTCATTGATGAGGTTAGAGTTACAGCCGTGAACTTCAGCTGTTGATGAGACTCCAGTCGTGAACTTTAGCCATGAACTTAGGGCCGTTGAGTTACAGCCGTGAACTTAGAGTTATAGTAAAGGATAAAAAAGAGATAAAACAGAGCAGTGCCGGGGGCGGAGTGACCGGGGGCTGAGGGGCCATTGAGCGGAGCATAGATTTTTGAGCTGGTGCGGGGTAAAATGGTCGGCCTAACGACGATTGGAAATTTTTTAAAACCTCCGACCCGGGGGCCACTGTGGCAGTGGGCCTGGTCAACGGAGTCAAGGGCTTCAACCACTGAGCAGCCTTAACGTACAGGTGAGATAAGCTCAGTCAGCTGTATCAACCTGCAGGCCTGACATTTTTGTCCCCTTCTCAACATAAACAATCTTAGTGTTGACACGTATGGTAAACATGCAAGGCTCGTGTCAATGCACTGCTACTAACAAATTGACGGTTGTAATACACGATGTTTGCCTTACACAACAATGCATCTCTCCTGTGGTGGGCGCAATGTCACCACAGATAGAGGGTGGGTTTCTTTACCTTTGGTCGATTCAAAATGCCTATCCCGACAAGTTATCCCATCCAAAGACAAGGTAAGCATTGCCTATGATTATCATTTGTATTTCTTACGTTTGCAGCAGCATGAGAATGATATTTCATCCTCATTGTTAAAATCAATTATATGAGTTCAAGAGTGTGCTTGCCATAATTTCTAATTTCTAATCGCTATCTTGTCAATAGATGGTACTGATCTCCTTCTCCGTTAGCAAGCCAGAAAATTAATGGCCTCTAAACCTTAGGTATCTATATAGACTAGCCACTTATAGCTGTATCAGCCTACAGGCTCGACATTTTTGTCCGCTCCCCAACCCCGTGTTGGGCTCGGTATTCATGAGAGCTTACATCTCATGCATGTGAAGGAGTGAAAGCGTTTTCTATTGTTATTATTCTACTTCATGTCTTTCCCGCAGAATTCCCTCGGTCTTGACAATGCATTGCATGAAGCTTATAAAAGTATTAAAAGATAATTAAACAACCCATTGTGTGCATTCGAATTGCCTTAAACCAACGTTTCACTATTTAATGGCAATTTGTGGGCATGCGAGGGTGTTTTAATTTTAATACTTTATATGTACCATTATCCTCAAGGCTAGGCTGGATTTCGGACCGTAGCGGTGAGGGCTGCACAAATGGACCGTGAAGCCGAAATCCAATAATCAATAAATATCATGCTTTTGCACTTCATGTGCCGAGTTATGATCTCCAATGTACATGTTGAAATATTGTAACTTCAAAGAATATTATATTTGTATTATTTCGGAGATGTTTTATTCCTCCGACGGGACTCTATTGTATATCCGGAGATGTTTATTCCTCCATTGGATTATGGGAACTAGGGTTATTAGATCTCCTATGTGGGGATCGACCCAAAGTTATTTTATCGGAGGTTATTAGACTCAATTTGACAAGTCGGCCTCATAGGGTAAAAAGTCAGTTGGAAAACAAGTATGAGTAGAGGAGGTTGTTCCTCACTTAACTCACTTGTTCACACACTTCTATTGTGTGCATAGGAGAGAGAGAGTTCTGCATAGGAGGAGAAGGAGCTCTTTTTGTGGTCTACTATCTTGTATTGGGTTGATTATCTATATTGAGGAAAGCTTTGCTGGGTTTTCTACCCCATGAGGGTTTCCCAGGGTATATCTATGTCTATCTTGTGATTGTGTTTCTTTCAGTGATCTTGCTTGTGCATTTATGCTAGAATTTAACATGGTATCAGAGCTAGCTTGAATAGGACATCTTTCACAAGGTGAAAATATCTCTATCTCTCTCTTCGGTGAAAATTAGGGTTTCTGCAAAAAGTTGGTATTGTTGAATTCTGATTACATGGCTGGATATCCCTTCTCAAAACAAATCTTTTGAGCCCTATATCGAACTTTTTGGTTGGGTAGAACTCCGGGAAAGTCAAACCCTAGTTTGACAAAAGTGCGATAAAACCAGAAAACCAGAACCAGAATTCTACAGCAGATCCGAAGTTCGCTGGTCAAGTTTGGAGGCTGAAAAATTGAAGTTTCCAAAAAGTAAGTACATCAGTCACCTCGCCTCAGTCAAGCCAATCTCCTGGTAAGGTCAGTTTTTCATTTTTGGAATTTTCAATTTTTAGTGACCCCCTGGGCAAGATGGCCCCAAGTACTAAGCTTGAAGACAAGCTAGAGGGTATAGAGAATTTCCGAGCATGGAAATATAGAATTGGTCTCATTCTTGAAGAGAATGGTCTTGCCCATTATATCAAAGATGAGATTGCATAACCTACAGAAGATGAAGCTAAAGAGAAGTACAAGAAAGATTTGATTAGGGCAAAGAGAATCATTGCTGATTCTATTAAGGACCACTTGATTCCCCAAGTGGCATCCAAGAAGACCCCAAAGGAAATGTATGATGCTCTCTTCAGAATGTATGAGGGAAAGAACATCAACAGGAAGATAAACCTGAGAGCTCAATTGAAGAACACCAAGATGAATAAAGGAGAATCTATTCAAGACTATTTCTCAAGGGTTTCTCAGTTCAAAGAACAACTAGATGCTATTGGAGATACTCTTGATGAAGATGAACTAGTCATGACTGCTCTAAATGGTCTCACTAGACCTTGGGAGTCATTCATCCAAACCATGTGTTCCAGAAAAGAAAGTATGAAGTTTGATGTGGTTTGGGAGGATTGCATTCAAGAGGAAGCCAGGGTTGCCAACAGAGAAGCATTGCTCGAGGAAGATGACCAAGCCTTGGCCACCCACACCAAGAGAAGAAGGAATCAATCCTACTTTAAGAAGGATAGTCACAAGGAGTCTCATCCTCCACAAAGATTTCAAAAGAAAAGAGGATCTAATCAAAGAAGAGATTACTCCTCATTCCAATGTTTTACTTGTCACAAAATAGGACACATTGCTAAGGACTGTCCTCTGAAGAAGAAAAAGGGCACTCACCACAAAAGACATCAAGCACATCTTGCAGAAGATGATAGTGAAGAAGAAGTTGAAGAGGAAGAAAGGCCTCACAAGAAAATACCTAGAAGAGAAGAAGAAGATGAAGAAAGGACCTTCTTCAAGAAAAGATCTAGAAGAAGTGAAGAAGAAGATGCAGAAGAGTATGTTCTATTCTCCGCACTCTCTGGATCTATAACACCTGGAGAAGGTACATGGGTTATCAATAGTGGTGCTTCAAAGCACATGACAGGACAAAAGAAGACTCTATCAAAACTTGAAGAAAAGACCTCCCCACAAAAGGTATCTCTAGGAGATAACTATCAATATCCCATCAAGGGAATTGGTGAAGCAAACCACAAACTTGATTCTGGAACCCCCATGAAGATGAAGGAAGTTTTGTATGTTCTAGGATTGAAGAAGAACTTGCTTTCCATCTCAGCATTGGACAAGAAAGGCTATAGAGTTGCATTCATTGATGGACAAGTATCAATGTGGTCCAAAGGTAAATCTATTAAGGATGCAGTTGTCATTGGTGAAGAGGAAGGAGGTTTGTACAAGCTCTAGGGTCATCCAGAAGCTGCCCTTGTACATGAAGTCACTAGCCCAAATGAGCTATGGCATAGGAGACTTGCTCACATTAACTACAAGGCACTACCTCATGTAAGCAAGGTAGTTGTAGGTCTACCAGACTTAAAGGTTGACCATGATGGCACATGTAAAGGATGTGCAAAAGGGAAGAACATCAAGAACCCATTTCCAAAGAGTGAAACAAAGACCAAAAGCATTTTGGAATTGATCCATTCAGATGTATGTGGACCAATGCCCTCCACATCTTTAAGTGGATATGAATTCTATCTCACATTTATTGATGACTATTCAAGGAAGACTTGGATATACTTCTTAAAAGGGAAGAATGAAGTTTTTGGAAAGTTCAAAGAGTTCAAAGCATTGATAGAAAATCATTCAGAAAAGAAAATTAAAATACTCAGAACAGACAATGGCGGAGAATATACTTCAAAATATTTTGAAGATTTCTGTAAAGAAGCTGGAATCAAGAGAGAGCTAACTACTCCCTACAATCCCCAACAAAATGGTGTTGCGGAAAGAAAGAATAGAACCATCATGGAAGCTATAAAGACAATGATACATGATCAAGACCTACCTATGTATTTATGGGCTGAAGCAGCTAGAACAATAGTCTATGTACAAAATAGACTATCCCATAGTGCTCTTGATTTCAAAACTCCAGAAGAAGTGTTCACAGGAAAGAATCCTGAGGTAAGTCATCTTAAAATATTTGGATGTCTTGTATACATTCACATTCCAAAAGAAAAGAGAACCAAGTTGGATCCTTCTGGAAAGAAGGGAATATTTGTTGGATATTGTGAATCATCCAAAGCATTCCGAATTTACATCCCAGGTTTTCATCATATGGAAATTAGCAGGGATGTGACATTTGATGAAGAAGCAGCTCTCAAGAGATCTAGGAAGTGCCAACATGAAGAAATCTATGAAGAAGACACACCTTCCAAGATCACAGAGGCTGCACCCATTCCTGAAGATACTACACATGAAGACCATGACTTACTAGAACCACAAGAACCCCCCATTACAAACTTATCAAGAAAAAGAAGGCCAACATGGGCCAAAGACATTATTCAAGGAGCTGAAAAGTATGGAGCTCCTGAAGGCTCCACTAGAGAAAGGAAGAAACCAAAGCTAGTATCCAACTATATGGCTTTGATGTGTAATCTAGTGGATCAGGAACCTACTAGCTATGAAGAAGCAGTTCAGAAGAAAGAATGGGTAGAAGCAATGACAAAAGAATACCAATCAATAATGAAAAATGATGTTTGGGATATAGTTCCCAAACCAAAAGATAAAAGTGTAGTGTCCTCCAAATGGATATTCAAGATAAAACATGCTGCGGATGGTAGCATTGAAAAATATAAGGCAAGATTTGTAGCCAGAGGATTCTCTCAAAAAGAGGGAATTGACTATGAAGAAACATTTGCACCAGTTGCTAGGTACACTTCCATTAGAGCTATCATGGCACTTGCATCGATGATGAAATGGAAACTACACCAGATGGATGTTAAGACAGCCTTCCTGAATGGTGTAATTGAAGAAGAAGTGTACATAGAACAACCACTTGGATTTGAGGTAGAATATGGAAGAACTCATGTATGCAAACTGAAGAAGGCTTTGTATGGGTTGAAGCAAGCTCCTAGAGCTTGGTACGGAAGGATTGACAGTTTCTTGACAAGCATGGGCTTTAACAAGAGTAAAGCTGATCCTAACCTTTATCTCAAAGTTATGAATGATGAGCCTGTTATATTATTATTGTATGTAGATGATCTATTTCTGACTGGAAATGAGAGACAGATTATCGAGTGCAAGAAGAAGCTCTCTTCATAATTTGAGATGAAAGATCTCGGATTGATGCACTACTTCTTAGGCCTGGAAGTATGGCAAGACCCAAAAGGAATCTTTCTAAATCAGGGTAAGTATGTTGTGGATATTTTGAAAAGATTCGATATGTTGGACTGTAAAGCCATGGCCACTCCCATGGACTCCAACTTGAAGTTATTAGTAGATAACTCATCAGAGTTAGTGGACATAACTTTGTATAGACAGATTATTGGATCATTAATGTATTTGACTAACACTAGACCAGACATATGTTTTGCTGTGAATACCTTGAGTCAATATCTAGTGGAACCTAGAAGAGTTCAAATGATAGCTGCAAAACATGTAATGAGGTACTTAAAAGGTACGATAGATTTTGGTCTTTACTGTAGTGGAGATCATGATTTCAATTTGCATGGCTACACTGATGCTGATTGGACAGGAAGTGTATTAGACAGGAAGAGTACATCGGGAGGATGTTATTGTCTGGGATCTGCTATGATCTTGTGGTATAGCAGGAAGCAGTCTAGTGTGGCTCTCAGCACAGCTGAAGCAAAATACATAGCTGCTTGCTCTGCCAGTTGTGAAGCAGTATGGCTTCGTAAGTTATTATCAGGACTGTTTGACTTAGAGATGGAACCCACTATGATTCTGTGTGATAACTAGAGTTGTATCAAGATGACTAAGAATCCAGTATTTCATGATAAGTCAAAACACATAGAGATCCTTTATTTCTATATACGGGATATGGTGCAAAAAGGAGCTATCAAGCTCGAATATGTGAGCACGGATGAGCAAGTTGCTGATATACTAACCAAACCTCTATCTCGTGTAAAGTTTGAGCATTTCCGAGACAAGCTTGGTGTAGTTCAAAAGGACTCTCCTCGAAAGGGGAAGTGATATGATAGATGAAGATATCTTTGGGTACTGGTATCGATGTGGATACCTATATTGATGATGAGATTGCTTATCTAGATTATATGTTTGCTTGTATTGATGAGGATACTTGCATCTATGTTTTGTTTGCTTGTATTGATAAGAATACTTGCATCTATGTTATGTTTGCTTGTATTGATGAGAATACTTGCATATATACTTGTATTGATGAGGATACTTGTATTGATGATGTGTATACTTGTATTGATGATGTGTATACTTGTATTGATGAGGATACTTGTATTGATGGTGTGTATACTTGTATTGATGAGGATACTTGTATTGATGATGTGTATACTTGTATTGATGAGGATACTTGTATTGATGATATGTATACTTGTATTGATGAGGATACTTGTATTGATGATATGTATCCTTGTATTGATGAGGATACTTGTATTGATGATACATACTAATGATACCTGTATTAATGAGGATATTGTATCGATGATGTGCCTACCTGTTTCAACGATAAGGTTGAAGATGAGGTTTCCTGTTCCGACGATGAGGTTGATGGAGGATTGTATCATCCTTGGAATTCGGTCCTAAAGTGATCCGTAGACAAATGTCTTCGAGAATGCGGTTCCTAGCGAACGATGAGGATTGTATCATCCCTGGACTTCAGTCCTAAAGTGATCCGTAGACAGATGTCTCCGAGAATATGGTCCTTAGTGGATGTATATAGGACTACATCGTCCCTGAGCGTTTGGTTCAAAATGTACATGATAGGATTGCATCATCCTTGGACTTATGTCCTAAAGTGATAGGGATTGATCATCCCGTAAGTGGATCAGGATTGCATCATCCTTGGACTTATGTCCTAAAGTGATAGGGATTGATCATCTCGTAAGTGGATCAGGATTGCATCATCCTTGGATTTATGTCCTAAAGTGATAAGGACTAATCATCCTGTAAGTAGATTGGGATTGCATCGTCCCTACACATGGTGAGGTATCTTAAAGTGATAAGGACTAATCATCCTGTAAATAGATTGGGATTGCATCGTCCCTAGACATGGTGAGGTGTCTTAAAGTGATAAGGACTAATCATCCTGTAAGTAGATTGGGATTGCATCGTCCCTAGACATGGTGAGGTGTCTTAAAGTGATAAGGAATAATCATCCTGTAAGTAGATTGGGATTGCATCGTCCCTAGACATGGTGAGGTGTCTTAAAGTGATAAGGACTAATCATCCTGTAAATAGATTGGGATTACATCGTCCCTAGACATGGTGAGGTGTCTTAAAGTGAGAAGGATTGATCATCCTGTAAGTTGATCTGGATTGCATCGTCCGTAGACATGAGAGATGTCTTAAAGTGAGAGGGATTGATCAGCCCGTAAGTGGATTAGGATTGTATCATCCTTGGACCTATGTCCTAAAGTGAGAGGGATTGATCATCCCGTAATTGGATCATGTGTATTGCAGGATATGCTGCTGTTGTACTGATGATCGAGTGGATCCAGTTGATGATGATGCTGATGATCGTGTGATGACGATGTTGATGATCGTGTGATGATGATGTAGTTGTTCGACTGCTGCAGAAGATGAAGACTCAGTACTGAAGATGTTGATGTTCCAGTATTGAAGATCTTGAAGATGTTCTAGTAACTGCTTGAGTTACTGATGATGTATAAAGAAAGCTTCCAATGATTTATAGATGTATCATGTATCATGTAGTCGATGACTCCTTGCTCCTGTAGTTGTTGTTATAATATCCTTCTTGTTAAGGGGGAGTGTTGAAATATTGTAACTTCAAAGAATATTATATTTGTATCATTTCGGAGATGTTTTATTCCTCCGACGGGACTCTATTGTATATCCGGAGATGTTTATTCCTCCATTGGATTATGGAAACTAGGGTTATTAGATATCCTATGTGGGGATCGGCCCGAAGTTATTTTATCGGAGGTTATTAGACTCAATTTGACAAGTCGGCCTCATAGGGTAAAAAGTCAGTTGGAAAACAAGTATAAGTAGAGGAGGTTGTTCCTCACTTAACTCACTTGTTCACACACTTCTATTGTGCGCATAGGAGAGAGAGAGTTCTGCATAGGAGGAGAAGGAGCTCTTGTTGTGGTCTACTATCTTATATTGGGTTGATTATCTATATTGAGGAAAGCTTTGCTGGGTTTTCTACCCCATGAGGGTTTCCCAGGGTATATTTGTGTCTATCTTGTGATTGTGTTTCTTTCAGTGATCTTGCTTGTGCATTTATGCTAGAATTTAACAGTACAGATGACAAAATAATAAAAGTTATAAAAGTCATATTTTTGCACCTCATGTGTTGTGTGCCTGGAAATTTGATTCTAGTTTTGACATTTTCCTGGAAAATGTCAGATAATGTGTCACCTACCTTTCAGGCAATTGTGTTGTGTTGGAGTTGGAACTGCGGCAAATGGTAAATGTCAGATATTGTGTCACTTACCCTTAAGACAATTGTGTTGTGTTGTGTTGGAGTTAGAACTGTCGTAAGCACTCTGCAGAAGCAATATAAATAAGTGCTATAAATTACTAACTAGAATGAAGTGATAGGTTCACCTTGCACATTTGCAAGGTTTTGGGTACGAACTTTTCACTTCAATGTTGAATGTTATCAAATGTTGTAAGTAGGCTTCTTAATGGCACTTCCCAAGGGTACAGTTCTAAGCAAGCCTCTTAATGGCACTTCCCAAGGGTTCCTAGTGCTCTCTTGTACACAAGGAACCAATGCAAATTAGTTTCAAATAAAATTTTGACACTTGATGTCCAACCTCACTCCCACCTACATTTTTTTAACCTAAATGTTGGATGGGACACCCTGCGGAATAGTGGTATCTCCCATCCTCAACCGCTCCCCATGAGGTTTGAAGCTATGACCTGATGGGGACTAAACCCCACACAAACCAACTAGTCTACACGTACATTCCTAAAAAAATTCAATATCCTAGTTCTTGGCAATATTGATCATGTTTGTGCTTATGTAGCTAGTCTTCTAGCCATTGGTTAATTTTAATAGTCGACCATGATTCATGAAATGATCGCATGATCTCTTCAAAATACTCGTTAGAAAAGTATGTAAAAAGTCTCCTTAATATATAAAGCTTTACATTAGATTTTCCCCTGATGTATGCTTCCATAGAAATATACCTCAAAAAGTTATGAATAAGCTGTCATTCACATTCCCATTTATCTCTAGTTTTTGTTCTCAAATGGTGTTTGTGCTGCTCTCCAGTTTTTGGTCAAAAATGTATGTGTTCATCATAGAGACATTTTGCTTGTAATAATTTCCATCCTTCCAGTCCTAGAAGGTATATAGTAATGTTTAAGTATAGGGGTTTTCATAGTCCAACATATGCTATATCATTTCTGGGATTATCTGCTTAGTGTAAGTCATTAATCTATGACCCATATCCCATGAGTATAGTAGCAGTCATTGCATTGGGTGATGCTCACAGGGGTGAAAAAGTGAGATTGAGACTAGCAAAATGAATTGCATAGCATCAATCATCACTTATGGGGCTTGCACCCGTTAACTAGGACTTCTTGGGAGGTCACCCATCTCAAAACTCCTCTAACTCAAGCGCACTTAATTGTGGAGCTTTCCCCACAACCAATCCCACTTAGCTTGCTACCCAATTTGCAAAACCTTAACAAGTATTGTGCCTTGTGAACTATTTAGTTTGAGCTCCCTTGACTCTTTTTTTGTTTAAGTATAGGGGTTTTTAGAGTCCAACATATGATATATCAGTTTTGGGATTATCTCCATAGTATAAGTCATTAATCTATGACCCATATCCCATGAGTATAGTCACAACTGACAAATTTATCATGGTTTTGAATGGTCAACTTAGCACTCATTGCATAGGGTGATGCTCACATGGGTGAAGAAGTGGTATTGAGATTAGCGAAATGAATTGTAGAGCATCAATCATCACTTCTAGGGATTGCACCTAGTAATAAGGACTTCCCTGGAGGTCACCCATTCCAAAAATCCTCTGGCTCAAGTGCGCTTAATTGTGGAGTTTTCCCCACAACCAATCCCTCCTAGCTTTCTACCCCATTTGCAAAACCTTACCAAGTATTGTGCCTTATGAACTATTCTGTTAGAGATTTCTTGATTTTTTTTTGTTCTTTCATAGTCCAACATATGATATATTAATTTTGGGATTATCTGCATAGTGTAAGTCATTAATCTATGACCCATATCCCACGAGTATAGTCGCAATTGACCAATTTCTCATGGTTTTTGAATAGTCCACTTAGCACTCATCGCATCGGGTGATGCTTATATTAGTGATTGACCATTAATATGAAGTTAGCTATAATATTTCAAAATAAAAAGCGATGACATGGTCAAACTTGATTGTCCCCACGGTTTTACCCAAAAGTGCGACCTCCCTTGGAGAGGCCCAGTGCCTTAGATCAGGGGGTAAATGGAGTCAGATGCCCACCAAATTTGGTCTCCAAGGTTTATTAATTATTTGTGAGGTGGGTTTTAATTATTAAGTCCAAGCAATCCCCAGATCTTATCAGATATAAAATCTAGGGTTTTAAGTTATGGGGGTTTGAGATCAAGATGACAAATGGATAAGTTAAAGGAATAAAATACGTACCTTTCAAGCGTACCTGGATAATGAGAATGAATGACGATATGACGAGGATTACTCCCGTAAAGATCAAATGAAAGATACATTAGTTTCTCTTTCATACACGATTTTCCCAAGTCCACTAGTGCGCCGCTCTCTTCCTGCAAAACCAAGGAGACAAAGCTCAATTAGCAAACAACAATGAGGGTAGATGCAAGTAAGAAGTAAATGATAGAGAATAATTGGTACAAAGACAAAATCATTCCCTGTTTGAATCAAGATCTGATAGAAGATAGCAGGGTGAGCCTCCCTACCAATGTGCACTCCTCCAAATCGTCCTCTTTGACCTGCAAATCGATACAGTGGAACAAATATGCAAAATAGCTACCACAATCCTCCAGTGCAATGGAAAAGTAGTTTCAATCATCTTAGCGAAGCATTCATCTCACGATCCAAGCATTTACTCAAAAGATATTTCTTCAATTCCAATAACCAAGAGTCAAAAGTCTTAAGATGCCTTTACAATAGGGGTGCCTCTTCCTTAAATAGGAGGAGAGAGACCAAAATCCTAACCACATTACAAACGAGTGGTTGAGGTCAAAATATAAATATAATACAATCAATGGCTAAGAACGGTCCAATAAAACATGGATCAACTCACTAGAGGGGGTGCACACTCACTAAAAGAAGCCCTAGGGGGGTGCACACCTCATAAAAGTGACTAATATAAGTGTGTGCCACATAAGATGACAAGGACAAGTGACTAGGAGCACATGGTGGGGCTAGCAGGATTTATTATCCTTTACTAGCATCACCCTGTGGCACAATAATATAACATACGACTCAACAACATGTCCAAGTGACTAGATGATCAAATCGTGGCCCACCTCCATGAGAGAATAATACATCAAAACACAACTCGGAGAGTGTGTGGACCCCATTGAATGTTGCAAGTTGATCTGGAAGGAGTGGTATACATCACATATGACCTCTAGGTCAATCAGAATCAAGCACCCACTCAACAAGTCTCTAGAATTTCCCCTTAGATCCAAGTGTCTGAACCTGGGAGCTCTGATACCAAATGTAAGATTCCTCAAAACATAAAAACCAGTAAACTACAAACGACCAACATGCAAAGGAGATATGAACACAAGCAGTGGATCTAGTAACCCATTTTTAATAAAAACCAGTAAATAACAAAGAGCCAGCATGCAAAGGAGATCTGAATACAAAATAGTGGATCTATCAACAATTAAAAAAATATTCTATGAAAATTTAAAGAGCCTTACCTAATTAGGTGACCTGGTAGTTACCTTGACAGATCCAATGCCCGCAATTGAAGGTGGGGATATGACTCTCCACCCAACCAACCCCCAACCAATGGCTGAGGTCCCCGAGCTGCCAACAATTAACCCTATGCTAGAGCTTGCTTGCTTTCCTCTTTCTTGGCTCCCCAAAGCTCTTCTTCCAAAATGCCAAAAAACCAAAAAGATCCCCTCTCTTCTTCTTTTCCTCCTTTTATCTCCCCTTTCTCCCCGTTTTTCTTAATTTCTTTTAATGCAATTTGTTTTCCTTCCTTCTTCTTACATAATCCCCTTTCCTTTATTAATTTACATTTTCTTATAAATATTTCACAATTATGCCTTCTTCTTTCATATTCCCCTTTCTTTTATTAATTTACATTTTCTTATAAATATTTTAGAATTATGCATATATGAGGGTTGTTACAAATCCCATGCTGGGTTCGGTATTCATGAGAGCTTACAACTCATGCAGATGAAGGAGTGAAATCATTTTTTGTTGTTATTATTCCACTTCAGGTCTTTCCTCAAGATTCCCTTGTTCTTGACAATGCATTGCTTGAAGTTCATAAAAGTATTAAAAGATAATTAAACAACCCAATATGTGCATTCAAATTGTCTTTAACCAACATGTACTATTTAATGGCAATTTGTGGGCATGTGAGGATGTTTTAATGCATTAATACTTGTTTTGTGCCATCATTTTCAAGGCTAGGCGGGATTTTAGACCGCCGTGGTGAGGGCTGTACAAATGGACCATGAAGCCCAATAATCACAAAATATCATACTTTTGTTCTTCATATGCCGTGTGTGAGCTATGATCTCCATTGTACAAATGGAATTCAACCTAGTGATCACAACATAATAAAACACCATGCTTTAGCACTTTGTGCTGTGTGCAACAATGATCTCCTGTATTGCTTGGAAAATTGATTGTTGTTTTGACTTTTTCTTGACATATGGCAAATGTCAGATATATTGTGTCACTTATCCTTCAAACAATTGTGTTGGAGTTGGAACTGCCGTAAGCTATACCATACTCGTGGAACCCATTCTCAATGGTTAAGACAACCTGCTCTTGAATGAATGAAGCCTTGGAGCGTGAATGCTACTTTACTTGGATAATAGTATAGTATCCAATACCTAGGATGCAATGTCATAATGCATCATACTCGGAAAGAATAAGTCGATGCCTACACCAAGAAGGGATGCTCTCCAATTAATGGAGCCTTGTAGCTTGAATGCAAATTTATGTTAAATAATACCCAAACACAGATAATAAGACCGACTTTCCCAACATATATGTTGAATGGTCTCTGGTTTGGAACAAATAGGAGATTTATCATCGGTGAATCCATTCTTTTCCCGTCAAGATTTAGAAGGAAGTCCCTAATACAAAATCAACCATTCAACAAACCTGAGTCTTATGAAAGCCTCTAAGCCCATTAGTTACTTAGCTTGGTGGTCCATTTATACTCTTCATTTGAAAAAGAACAGATTATTCAGCAACCTTGAGTTTGTATGAAAGCCTCTAAGCCCATTAGTTGCTTAGCTTGCTGGTCCATTTAAACTGTTCATTTGAAAAAGACCATATCAATTATTCAACAACCCTGAGTTTGTATGAAAGCCTCTAAGCCCATTAGTTGTCTTGCTTGGTGGTCCAAACTCTTCATTTGAAAAAGAGCATTAAGTATAAAGGGTGGGAGAGAATAGCAGAGTTTTGTGCAAGAGAGGTAAAGCTTATTTCTATCATAGATGGGTTTATCATAAGCCCATCTTTAGTGTTTCGTTTTTGGGTCATGAAGAGCATTGTTTAATTTGTGGAGATATTTAGTCAAACTAAGATTTTGCAGCTCTCTTATGCCAAATGACCGTGTTTTATTTTCTATAACGCATAGATCACTCTAGTAAGATATACGCTTTTGAATTAACTTTTTTGCTTCAAAATGTGGGATATCATTAGAACACTTATTTTGAGGACTCCCCTTTTCTCTCTTGTTTAAAATTTAGAAGCAAGAAAATACCTACAATACTTGAGGTTGATAGCTTATCTTTTTTTTATATAATCTCAAGGCCTCAATGTGAAACAACATTATTTTATGTAGACAAAACTTGCCACTTGAAATAATCCATTCTTGATACAATGTCAAGATCTCTATGTGAAACAACGTCATTTTGTGTATACAAAACCTGTCCACTTGAAATAATCCATTGGTAGTGCTGAAAGAGAAGATCTCAACTCATCATATACCTCTCAGTTTCACAATTAACTTGTTTCCTTACATTTGAGGAAGATAAGCTCTAGGTCAATCAGACACAGTTTTATTTTATACTATGAAACCAAATGACCATTTCAGCTCGCCACTAATCTCTCCCAAATACCTCATATCCCATCATGGTTACCCCTGATCTCCCATAGAGCCATCTGATATCCATAAACCATAAACATATGGAATTTAGCCCCATACATGAAGCCTGGATGCTTCGAGGACTCAACTATGTATTGCTGAAGTAAATTTAATCCAAAATTGTTGTTTTTAAAAGCTGTATAAAGTCCACCAGGGGCGTATCCCATCATGGTAATCCCTGAGTTCCCATAGAGCCATCTGATATCCATATACATCTGGAATTTAGCCCCATACATGAAGCCTAGATGCTTCGAGGACTCAACTATGTATTGTTGAACTAAATTTAATCCAAAATTGTGTTTTTTAAAAGCTGTATAAAGTCCACCAGGGGCGGTGAATTCATTCAACAAATATTTGTTTGACATACCTATCATACAAAATTAACTTTTTCTAATTTTGATTTCTCTATCTGATGTGATGCACTTTAAACAATTTATTTTGTTAATGACGTTTTCTAATTTTCATTAGTCTTATGATCTTAGACATTATCATCTTTTCCAAAGTTTGCACCCATCCCAAAGCATTTGAGGTTGTGTCCTTGGATGTATTAGATTCATTACATCCAATGTCACAATTTGAAATGTCTTGAGATGGTTGCAAACTATGAAGGCACATAATTTTTTCCATCTTATGGTAGCCTTCCCACCAACACAAATAAGTTTTTTTGTTAACCAAGTTTTCTAATTTCCATTAGCCTTATGATGTCAAACATTATTGGCTCTTGTGGTTTGCACCCATCTCAAAGCATTTGAGGTTACATAATTGGATGTATTAGAGTCATTACATCCAACAACACAATTTCAAATGCCTTGGGATGGGTGCAAACTATGGAGGCAGATCATGTTTGCCATCTTACCACGACCTTACCTTCATCTTCATTTATTAAACATCTCACTTATGCCATTATCATCTTGGAGCAAGTACAACCTGCATTCTCTAATCATATAGTGCATGTACCAGTGGCGAGTGCTGATTAGCACCCCCTCAAAAGAGCCAAAAATAAGTGATCTAAATAACTACTTGGAATCCTGTGCTGATTAGCACCCCTCAAAAGAGCCAAAAATAAGTGATCTAAATAACTACTTGGAATCCTGAAGTGATAGGTTCTTGCATACAACCTTTCATATTTGGAAGGTTTTGGGTAGAAACTTGTCACTCAAATAAGTAGGCCTCTTAATGCACTTCCTAATGAGCTTTCACCTATATAGTTGCCCATGTGGTGGTAATTAATATGGTGAGGAATGGAAGCACATTAGTTTCAAATAAAATTTTGACACAGGATGTCCAACCTCACTCCCACCCACATGCCTAAACATTTTTTCAATATCCTAGGATAAGTGATCTAAATAACTACTTGGAATCCTGAAGTGATAGGTTCTTGCATATTTGGAAGGTTTTGGGTAGAAACTTGTCACTTAAATAAGTAGGCACCTCTTAATGCACTTCTTAATGAGCTTTCACCTATATAGTCGCCTATGTGGTAATTAATATGGTGAGGAATGGAAGCACATTAGTTTCAAATAAAATTTTGACACGGGATGTCCAACCTCACTCCCACCCACATGCCTAAACATTTTTTCAATATGAATAGTTCTTGGCAATATTGAGCATGTTCGTGTGCTTACGCAGCCAATCTTCTGGCTATTGGTTAATTTTGATAGTCAATCATGATTCATGAAATGTTGGCATGACTTGTTCAAAATACTCATGAGAAAAGTGTGAAGAAGGGTACTTAATATATAGAGCTTTATATAGAGCTACTTAATATATAGAGCTTAATATATAAGTATTAAAAGATAATTAAACAACCCATTATGTGCATTCGAATTGCCTTTAACCAGCGTTTCACTGTTTAATGGCAATTTGTGGGCATCTGAGGGTGTTTTAATTGTAATACTTTATATGTACCATTATCCTCAAGGCTAGGTCGGATTTGGGACCGTAGAGGTGAGGGCTGTACAAATGGACCGTGAAGCCCAAATCCAATAATCACGAAATATCATGCTTTTGCACTTCATGTTCCGAGTTATAATCTCTAATGTACAGATGGATTCATGAATCCCAGTGATCACAAAATAATAAAAATAATGTTTTTTGCACTTATGTGTTGCGTGCCTGGAAATTTGATTATAGTTTTGACATTTTCTTGGCAAATGTCAGATAATGTGTCACCTACCTTTCAGGCAATTGTGTTGTGTTGGAGTTGGAATTGCCGCAAATGGTAAATGTCAGATATTGTGTCACTTACCCTTAAGACAATTGTGTTGTGTTGTGTTGGAGTTAGAACTGCCGTAAGCACCCTGCAAAAGCAATATAAATAAGTGCTATAAATTACTAACTGGAATGAAGTGACAGGCTCACCTTGCACATTTGCAAGGTTTTGGGTATGAGCTTTTCACTTCAATATTGAATGTTATCAACTGTTGTAAGCAGGCCTCTTAATGACACTTCCCAAGGGTACAGTTGTAAGCAGGCCTCTTAATGGCACTTCCCAAGGGTGCCTAGTGCTCTCTTGTACGCAAGGAACCAAAGCAAATTAGTTTCAAATAAAATTTTGACACTTGATGTCCAACCTCACTCCCACCTGCATTTTTTTAACCTAAATGTTGGATGGAACACCATGCAGAATAGTGGTAGCTCCCATCCTCAACCCCTCCCCATGAGGTTTGAAGCCGTGACCTGATGGGACTAAACCCCACACAAACCAACTAGTCTACACCTACATTCCTAAAAAATTTCAATACCCTAGTTCTTGGCAATATTGATCATGTTTGTGCTTATGTAGCTAGTCTTCTAGCCATTGGTTAATTTTAATAGTCGACCATGATTCATGAAATGCTAGCATGATCTCTTCAAAATACTCGTTAGAAAAGTATATAAAAAGTCTCCTTAATATATAAATCTTTACATTAGATTTTCCCTTGAGGTATGCTTCCATAGAAATATACCTCAAAAAGTTATGAATAAGTTGTCATTCACATTCCCATTTTTCTCAAGTTTTTGTTCACAAATGGTGTTTGTGCTTCTCTCCAGTTTTTGGTCAAAAATGTATGTGTTCATCATAGATACATTTTGCTTCTAATCGTCACCCATCCCAAAACTCCTCTAGCACAAGAATGCTTAATTGTGGAGTTTTCCCCACAACCAAGCCCACTTAGCTTGCTACCCCATTTGCAAAACCTTAACAAGTATTGTGCCTTGTGAACTATTTAGTTTGAGCTCCCTTGACTCTTTTTTTTTTAAGTATCAACATATGATATATTAGTTTTTGGATTATCTCCATAGTATAAGTCATTAATTTATAACTCCCTTGAAATTTTTGATAGATCAAGTGTTTTTAATATTAGGAAAAAAATTAACTTTTTCTCATCTTTCCACTCCTGTTGCTTGTTGTGTGCCTCTTGATTTCCAAACAGAAGCATGCATATGTGCATTGCTTTCTAAACATACGCGTACATACACATCTTAATTTCTTAACAGGCACATACATATGCGAGTTGCTCCGCAACAAACCACGTACACCCTTTAGGGAGTAAAAAGAGTAAGTGGTAGATTGTCGGGGTGAGTTCTTTGACCCTATCTTCCAAGTTTGCATGAATTCTTTAGGTCCGTGGATAGATATACACTACTATCCTTCAGAAAAATCGCATACACCCTCTCATTCCTCCATCCAAGTCTCATACATACCGCGAAACTAAAAATTTCACAAGTGTGGATAGTATACACGACTTTCCTTCAATAAATTCACGTACATAGATATATATATGCTACTTTCCTTCAACAAAATCATGCATGTGTCTTGGTTGGCAAAAAATGTTAAAAATTTGTAATTTTTTTGTATTTTTAGGTTTATCAGGTCTAGTGGGGCCCTGGGTCTTTCTTAGATTTTCCAAATTCTCATTTTTAAGCCTCGAAAATCATCATTTAGTTGTTTTTTCATTATGCCTCTGAATGAAAAGGAAAAATTGAATATTGCATGAAATCGTAGTTTTCTTCCGGTTCATTTAGGAATCTCTTAGGTATGTTGATGCCCTTGGGAATGTTTTCATATAAATGAAAATATTATTCTGGTTTCATTAGCATTCTCTCATGAAAATCATAAATAATTGCTTGCTTTGGTTACAGTAACTTCTTTAAAATGTTGTATCTTGCTTAGGTTTTGAAAGGTTTTACGGGGTCCTTTTTCTTTCTGTAAGTTGTTTATGGTCAAGTATCTATTTCAAAGTTTTGAGTGGTATTTTCCATTTGCAAGTGGTATCTTTGGTATCTATTATAGGTGGTATCTTTGGTATCTATTATAGTCGAGAACATCATTTTTTTCACACTTTGACATTCCTCTGAGTAACAACAACCATTAAAAGAAACACAACTAAAATGAATTAGACTTGTTTTCTTCGTTAGAAAACCAACATTAGTCTAGGTTCTAAGGCCTTAGTATGGTAGGTTTGGAGAGTAAATTCTCCATGTCCATGTAAAATTAAACTAGGATTTCACTAATTGAGTGCAAAAATATATTAGTAGTAGGAGGCATTTGTTGGGAAACTGTGCATAACACATGCTCCAAGAACGAGGCGAGCTAGCCAGGTATGTGGGATTATCACCTCATTTATTTGTTTGGTGGGCTATGTGAGTTTGGGAGCTCTAGGTTAAGTGGCAAGTCCTCGTGGTGACACCACTTCTCAGTGGAGTTCAAGGTCTAGGAATTGTATCCTATGTTTCTTTCCCATTCACAGACACCCAACCTGCAACTGTTCTGCCCAACTGTCGATTGTGAAGTGGTGGCCATAGTTGCTTGCCCTAGGTTTCACACAGGTGACTTTAAGTGGGAAGTTCTTATGGTACCTAAAATAGACACATAATCTACATCTCAACTCCCTTGGAGGGTGACCATCTTCACGAGAGTACTTGCAATTTGGGTGATTGTTGTGTGAAGGTTATTGTAACTGTCTCCCATACCTTCACTAGTTGGTCTTGGGTCCTCATCATCCCAGGATGACATTCGGAATGCCAGTGTTCTTCTCTTCATTGATTGATATCAAAATTTAACGACCCTGGTTTGTTTTCTAGGAGAGTGAGTTTGCTTAGTTGTATCTTGTAGAGTTTTTTTTATAGGTGTGTGTTGATTGTAATTTTTCAACCCCTTAGAATGCCTTAGAAATTTCCTTCTTGAATTGGAGATTATGGCTAAAATTCCTGAGGAGACCAACGAAGGGAGCCTTGTGATTTTCCGCTCGTTGGAGTCGTTGGTGCTCTCTTGTTGGCCACCCTTGAATCCTCCTCGATTCACCATGGGGTTGTCGGTTTGGTATTCTCATGATGCTTCTCAAGCAAGCATTGTATGTCAAGAGCATTAGAACCCTTTGCCTTCTTTGGTAACGACATCTTGTCCTCCTTTGTTTACCTCATGTGGCGAAAGTCTAAATACTAGTAACCAATAGTCTAAAAGGAATAGAAATAAGAAGAATAAGAGAAAGATGTGAAGACAAGGGGGTATGCCACCATGGCACCAACCACTGCAAGTCATGTTGGGGTTAGTTCCCCAGGAAATGTAAGTCATGTTGGAGGCAATTTCCTGGCCAATGCAAGTCATACTCGACACAAGCAACCAATCGCTGCAAGTCATGCTAGGGAAAACAATTAGCCACTGCGAGTCATGCTAGGAGTATTGACATTGTTGAGAAACCTAAACGAATATGATGCAAGCGTGAGTTCCCTTGTAAGTTTCACAAGGGACATCACTTTACTTACCTGTGCCATGTTATTCCAGAAGTGTAAAGAGTGTGGTCCCTATCTCAAGGATCCTCTACTCTTGAGCAACATATAGTTTCCCAACAACCCATTCAACCTTTGGTTGATAAAGTGGTTGAACCGGTGCAATATTTGGTTGATCCCACTCTTCCCTTGAAGAGTGATAATATTGGAAGTGGTTGAACTGATGCAATCTTCAATTGATTTCATGCTATAAAACTTGGGCTACAGAAATCGAGGAAGACATCACCCAACACAAAGTCAATCACAGGTTCAATAGATATTTTCTGTAAAAAATCTCTTTAATACAAATACTACAAAACTATTATAAACATTATGTTTTAAAACATTTTCCTCTTGTACATAATGGGTTAATAGATTGCTATATGTCCTTGACATAATTTTTATAGAAAATATTTAGTGAACTTGTGATTGGCCCTATGTATTTTTGTAGCCTAGGAAATATTTATTGAACCTCTGATTGGCTCTATGTATTTTTGTAGCCCAGGCATGGGCGACAGGATTACCTCATCTCATCTAACACATGTTCCATTGTTTAATGTGAGGTATAGACATGATGAGGTAAGCCTGCTGCCCATGCTCGAGCTACAGAAATCGAGGGCGACATTGCCTAGCACTGAGCCAATCATAGGTTCAATAAATATTTTTTAAAAATTATGTTTAATACAATTAATACACAAATATTGTAAACATTATGCTTTAAAAACATTTCCTCACTTTCCTCTCATATGGAATGGGTTAATAACAATCGAGGATTGCTATATGTCCCTGACAAATATTTAGTGAACCTGTGATTGGCTTTGTGTTGTGTGACATCACCCTCGGTTTTTGTAGCCCAGGCATGGACGACGGGCTTACGTCATCACATATGAATCTCAGTGCATTGTTTAATGTGGGGTATAGACGTGATGATGTAAGCCCGTTGCACATGCCCGAGCTACAAAAACCGAGGGAAACATCACCCAACACGGAGCCAATCACAGGTTCAATAAATATTTTTTGTAAAAATTCTTCTAGGGACATATAGCGATTAACTTGTTCCTATACGAGAGGAAAGAGAAGAATTCTTTTGGGCGGCATCACCCTCGGTTTTTAGCCCAGGCATGGGCGACGGGCTTATGTCATCGCATCTGAATCTCAGTGCATTGTTTAATGTGGGGTACAAACATGATGATGTAATCCCGTCGCACATGCTTGAGCTACAAAAAATGAGGGCGAGATCACCCAAAACAAAGCCAATCACAGGTTCAATAAATATTTTCTGTAAACTTTTTATTTAATACACCAACTATTGTAAACATTATGTTTTAAAAAGAATTCTTCTCTTTCCTCTTGTATGGAATAGGTTAATAGCTATATGTCCCTAACGGAATTTTTACATCACCCTTGATTTTTGTAGCCTAGGCATGGCGGTGGACTTACCTCATCACATTTGTACCCCACATTAAACAATACACCATCTGTTCGAACCACCCTGTCCTTGGTCCTGTCTATTTATTGATATTTAATATTAAAAATTAGAATTACTATTTTTTATTATAAATTATATCAAAATTTTTGAAATGATAGAACAATCATAAAAATTTAAATTTAACTATAAATTGTTTGATTATATATTTTTCATTAATGATTTGATTCTGTATTTTTCATTAATGAATAGAGGTGAGAATGTCACAATTCATAAGCCAAGGCTAAGGCTCTGTTATAAACTTGGAATTATATATCAAATAATTAATGGTGAAAGTTGTCTTAATTATTTTAATAAAAAAGCTTTTCAATTTTTTTAGTGATCACGTATCAAATTTGATTTTGGATTAATGCATATTCTAAAATACATTCAAGTAAGTTTCAACTTCATAATTTTTGTTGTACACAAACATTTTTTTAGCTTCTTGCTTTAATAACTTTGACACAAAATGCCAAAGATGGCCCTCTTTACCTTTCATCGATTCAAAATGCCAAGCCCTACTGTCAGTCAAGTTGTCGCATTGAAAGGCAAGGTAAGGACTGCTTATAATTATCATTTTTATTTTTTTTATTTGTATTCGCAGAATTAGAATGATAATTCATTGTCATTGTTAAAATCAATTATATGAGTTCAACATTGTGCTTACCGTAATTCCTAATTTCTAGTCGCTATCTTGTAAATGGCTACAATTAAATATATGCTACTAATCTCCATCACCTTCAGCAGGTCGAAAAATTAATATCCACTAAACCTTAGAATGGCTTCTAAACCTTGGATCTATCTATGTAGACTGGCCACAAGTTGTATCAACCTATAGATCCGAGATTTTGTCCGTTGCTCAACCCCATGTTGGGTTCGGTATTCATGAGAGCTTACAAGTCATGCAGATGGAGTGAAATCATTTTTTGTTGTTATTATTCCACTTCAGGTCTTTCCCACAAGATTCCCTCGTTCTTGACAATGCATTGCTTGAAGTTCATAAAAGTATTAAAAGTTAATTAAACATCCCAATATGTGCATTCAAATTGCCTTTAACCAACGTGTACTATTTAATGGTAATTTGTGGGCATGTGAGGATGTTTTAATGCGTTAATACTTTTTTTGTGCCATCATTCTCAAGGCTAGGCAGGATTTCAGACCGGCGTGGTGAAGGTTGTACAAATGGACCATGAAAACTACAAAGGACCAACATGCAAAGGAGATCTAAACACAAGCAGTGGATCTAGTAACCCATTTTTAATAAAAACCAGTAAATAACAAAAAACCAACATGCAAAGGAGATTTGAATACAAAATAGTGGATCTATTAGCAATTAAAAAAATATTCTATGAAAAGTTAGAGTTCCTTACCTGATTAGGTGACCTGGTAGTTACCTTGACAAATCCAATGCCCGCAACTGAAGGTGGGAGGACGACTCTCCACCCAACCAACCCCTAGCCAATGGCTGAGGCCCCCGAGCCCCCAACAATTAAACCTATGCTAGAGCTTGCTTGCTTTCCTCTTTCTTGGCTCCGCAAAGCTCTCCTTCCAAAATGCCAAAAGACCAAAAATATCCCCTCTCTTCTTCTTCTCCTCCTTTTATCTCCCCTTTCTCTCCCTTTTTCTTAATTTCTTCTAATGTAATTTGTTTTCCTTCATATTCCCCTTTCTTTTATTAATTTACATTTTCTTATAAATATTTCACTATTATGCATATATGAGGGTTGTTACATATTAATTTACATTTTCTTATAAATATTTCACAATTATGCATATATGAGGGTTGTTGCAAACCCCATGTTGGGTTTGGTATTCATAAGAGTTTACAGCTCATGCAGATGAAGGAGTGAAAGCGTTTTTTTGTTGTTATTATTCCACTTCAGGTCTTTCCCCCAACATTCCCTCGTTCTTGACAATGCATTGCTTGAAGTTCATAAAAGTATTAAAAGATAATTAAACAACCCAATATGTGCATTCAAATTGCCTTTAACCAACGTGTACTATTTAATGGCAATTTGTGGGCATGTGATGATGTTGTAATGAGTTAATACTTTTTTTGTGCCATCATTCTCAAGGCTAGGTAGGATTTCAGACTGGCGTGGTGAGGGCTGTACAAATGGACCATGAAGCCCAATAATAACAAAATATCATGCTTTTGCTCTTCATATGCCGTGTGTGAGCTATGATCTCCAATGTACAAATGGAATGCAACCCAGTAATCACAACATAATAAAACCAGTGTTCCATGGGGACACGTCCCATAGGGATGGGGACGCATTTCCCACATTTCCTTCATCCAGACGTCTGAGAGACTCCTGACGAAACGTTCCCCCCACCCATGCCCTTGATAATATTTTTTTTATGTTTTTCCATTATTTTCACTTTTTACAATCCCTACTTAGTACTAAGAAAATAAAACAATATATTTAGTATTTACATTGCACAATCATGAATATATGCCAAATTTTATTTTATTTTTTGTATCTTATTTTATTTTTATAATTTTAGGGATGTCCCCCCGTCCCCCACAAATTTCCCTAACATTTGGGGGTGGTCTCCACGCGTCCCGAATGTGCATTTCCCCATTCCCGCGTTCCCCCGTCCCAAAAACTTAGGGGAACATTGAATAAAACACCATGCTTTAGCACTTTGTGCTGTGTGCAACAATGATCTCCTATATTGCTTGGAAAATTGAGTGTTGTTTTCACATTTTCTTGACATATTCTTTTAAATATTTCACAATTATACATATATGAGGGTTGTTACAAACCCCATGCTGGGTTCGGTATTCATGAGAGCTTACAGCTCATGCAGATGAAGGAATGAAAGCGTTTTTTGTTTTTATTATTCCACTTCAGGTCTTTCCCACAACATTCCCTCGTTCTTGACAATGCATTGCTTGAAGTTCATAAAAGTATTAAAAGATAATTAAACAACCCAATATGTGCATTCAAATTGCCTTTAACCAATGTGTACTATTTAATGGCAATTTGTGGCATGTGAGGATGTTTTAATGCGTTAATACGCTTTTTTGCCATCATTCTCGAGGCTAGGCGATATTTCAGACCGGCGTGGTGAGGGCTATACAAATGGACCATGAAGCCCAATAATCACAAAATATCATGCTTTTTCTCTTCATATGCCATGTTTGAGCTATGATCTCCAGTGTACAAATGGAATGCAACCCAGTGATCACAACATAATAAAACACCATGCTTTAGCACTTTGTGCTGTGTTCAACAATGATCCCCTGTATTGCTGGGAAAATTGATTGTTGTTTTGACATTTTCTTGACATATTCTTATAAATATTTCACAATTATGCATGTATGAGGGTTGTTACAAACCCCATGATGAGTTCAGTATTCATGAGAACTTACAGCTCATGCAAATGAAGGAGTGAAAGAGTTTTTTGTTGTTATTATTCCACATCAGGTCTTTCCCACAACATTCCCTCGTTCTTGACAATGCATTGCTTGAAGTTCATAAAAGTATTAAAAGATAATTAAACAACCCAATATGTGCATTCAAATTGCCTTTAACCAATGTGTACTATTTAATGGCAATTTGTGGGCACGTGAGGATGTTTTGAAGGTTAATACTTTTTTTTTGCCATCACTCTCAAGGCTAGGCGGGATTTCAGACCGGTGTGGTGAGGGTTGTACAAATGGACCATGAAGCCCAATAATCATAAAATATCATGCTTTTGCTCTTCATATGCCGTGTGTGAGCTATGATCTCCAGTGTACAAATGGAATGTAGCCCAGTGATCACAACATAATAAAACACCATGCTTTAGCACTTTATGCTGTGTGCAGCAATGATCTCCTGTATTGCTTGGAAAATTGATTGTTGTTTTGACATTTTCTTATAAATATTTCACAATTATGCATATATGAGGGTTGTTACAAACCCCATGCTAGGTTTGGTATTCATGAGAGCTTACAACTCATGCAGATGAAGGAGTGAAAGCGTTTTTTGTTGTTATTATTCCAGTTCAGGGCTTTCCCACAACATTCCCTCATTCTTGACAATGCATTGCTTGAAGTTCATAAAAGTATTAAAAGATAATTAAACAACCCAATATGTGCATTCAAATTGCCTTTAACCAACGTGTACTATTTAATGGCAATTTGTGGGCATGTGAGGATGTTTTAATGCGTTAACGCCATCATTCTCAAGGCTAGGCGGGATTTCAGATCGGCGTGGTGAGGGCTGTACAAATGGACCATGAAGTCCAATAATCACAAAATATCATGCTTTTGATCTTCATATGCCGTGTGTGAGCTATGATCTCCAGTGTACAAATGGAATGCAACCCAATGATCACAACATAATAAAACACCATGCATTTAGCACTTTGTGCTGGGTGCGCAATGATCTCCTGTATTGCTGGGAAAATTGATTGTTGTTTTGACATTTTCTTGACATATTCTTATAAATATTTCACAATTATGCATATGTGAGGGTTGTTCCAAACCCCATGCTGGGTTCAGTATTCATGAGAGCTTATAGCTCATGCAGATGGAGTAGTGAAAGCGTTTTTTGTTGTTATTATTCTACTTCAGGTGTTTCCCACAACATTCCCTCGTGCTTGACAATGCATTGCTTGAAGTTCATAAAAGTATTAAAAGATAATTAAACAACCCAATATGTGCATTCAAATTGCCTTTAACCAACGTGTACTATTTAATGGCAATTTTGTGGGCATTGTGAGGATGTTTTAATGCATTAATACTTTTTTTGTGCCATCATTCTCAAGGCTAGGCGGGATTTCAGACCGGTGTGGTGAGGGTTGTACAAAGGGACCATAAAGTCCAATAATTACAAAATATCATGCTTTTGCTCTTCATATGCCATCCGTGAGCTAATATCTCCAGTGTACAATTGGAATGCAACACAGTGATCACAACATAATAAAACACCATGCTTTAGCACTTTGTGCTATGTTCAACAATGATCTACTGTATTGCTTGGAAAATTGATTGTTGTTTTGACATTTTCTTGACATATTCTTATAAATATTTCACAATTATGCATATATGAGGGTTCTTACAAACCCCATGCTAGGATCGATATTCATGAGAGATTACAGCTCATGCAGATGAAGGAGTGAAAGCCTTTTTGGTTGTTATTATTCTACTTCAGGTCTTTCCCCCCAACATTCCCTCGTTCTTGACAATGCATTGCTTGAAGTTCATAAGAGTATTAAAAGGTAATTAAACAACCCAATATGTGCATTCAAATTGCCTTTAACCAACGTGTACTATTTAATGGCAATTTGTGGGCATGTGATGATGTTTTAATGCGTTAATACTTTTTTTGTGCCATCATTTTCAAGGTTAGGTGGGATTTTAGACCGGCGTGGTGAGGGTTGTACAAATGGACCATGAAGCCCAATAATAACAAAATATCATGCTTTTGCTCATCATATGCCATGTGTGAGCTATGATCTCCAATGTACAAATGGACTGCAACCTTGTGATCACAACATAATAAAACACCATGCTTTATCACTTTGTGCTGTGTGCAACAATGATCTCCTGTATTGCTTGGAAAATTGATTGTTGTTTTGAAATTTTCTTGACATATGGCAAATGTGAGATATTGTGTCACTTATCCTTCAAACAATTGTGTTGGAGTTGGAACTGCCGTAAGCTATACCATACTCGTGGCACCCAATTCTCAATGGTTCAGACAACCTGCTCTTGAATGAATGAAGCCTTGGAGTGTGAATGCTACTTTACTTGGATAATAGTATAGTACCCAATACCTAGGATGCGGTGTCATAATGCATCATACTCGGAAAGAATAAGTCGTTGCCTGCACCAAGAACGGATGCTCTCCAATTAATGGAGCCTTGTAGATTGAATGCAAATTTATGTTAAATAATACCCAAACACGGATAATAAGACCAACTTTCGCAACATATATGTTGAATGGTCTCTGGTTTGGAACAAATAGGAGATTTATCATCAGTGAATCCATTCGTTTTCCCGTCAAGATTTAGAAGGAAGTCCCTGATAGAAAATCGACCATTCAACAACCCGAGTCTTATGAAAGCCTCTGTAATGAATATAAATAAAGATAATAATTAAATAATTAAATAGTTAATAGTTTAATAGTTAGGAAAAGACCTGTCTTCTCGTCTTAATGGTCCCGCCATATTTAAAGGCGACCAAACCTATGTAATAATCATCTTCTTATCTATTCAATCATCAATATATTTATCCTATTAATGGCTTATTTAATTTATCAAGTGTTCTGGTAAATTATTTGTGTGAGCGATTAATTGTTCGCTTCATTTGGTATCATAGCCCCTTCTTGGGCATTTCGTTGATTTGGCTTTTGGCCAAATAATTGAGAGTTTCTCCAAATTAGGTCTTTGACCTAAAGAAAATAAAAATAAAAAGAAAAGTAGTGAGAAAAGAAGTAAAAAAAGATAATAAAAAAAAAGAAGAGAAAATAAGTAAGAACAAGAAGTAAGAATAAGATTCATGAAACCGCACATGGTTTTATGAAAGTGCACATGGTTTTTTGAGCCCTTGGTTTTATAAAACCATCTCTTGGTTTTATAAAACCAACTCTTAGTTTTATCAAGAAACCAACTCACACCCTTAGTTGGATATTATTAAAAAAAAACTTTATAATAAAAATACATATAATAATATTATTATTTACAAATAATAATAATAATAATTATATTGCTTTTATTACTTATTATTATCTTGATTTCATTAATAATAAATTATTATTATTACTAATTATTCAAGTTCCACATAAGTCACTAGGAAAACTTTTATGTTGGCCATGATGTCAAAATGGGAAGAATTGGATATGATTTTTGATGAGCAAAGGAAAAAGATGGACAAGATGATTGATCGTATGGAACAATCAATGGTAAAAGCTACTAGAAAATCTATTAACAACGCCTTCAATAAAGTGATCCAGCAATAACATAATAAATTGAGGAATAACATAATAACAACGCCTTATTATAATTATAATTATGTGCGCAAATTGAGGAATTAAAAGACGAAAACGATTTCAATCAGAGATTGAAAAATCAAGATATAAAGAAAGAAATAAATGATTATGAAGCAAAAATAATACGCTTGAACAAAATCGTTAGTGACAAGGATGAAGAACTAACGCAGATACGACATAAAATAGAAAATCAAGAATCAGAGGTCGACCAATGCTGACAATAGATAAAAGTTCTTCAACAACAAAATGACGACTCTAAAAAGACACACAAGCTGGAGATCGCAAAAAATAATAAAGCACTATCCAACAATTCCGAAGAAATTTTCAGATTAAGAAATCATAACAAGATGAAGACACTAGTCACAAAAATTAAGAAGTTGAAAAATCGTCAGTAGATAGAACAATATACGGAAGACATTGAAGGAAAACTTCTAGACACGCAGGAAGAAAATAGTTGCATCGGAAGTCATAATGAAGATATTAAAGAACAACTTAAGAAGTCTGAAGATGACAGAAAATCACAAGTAGAATTGATTAAGAATTTTCAAAATGATAACATGCAGTTAGAAAACAAGTTGGAAAAGATACAGAACGAAACCTTTAAACATCAAGGGACGAAAATACAACTTCCATCTCAAACCAATGATCAAAAGATGACACTCATAAAAGAAAATGACATTGTGAAAATTCCCTATCGACACCCAAACCATAAAAACCAATATTTGAAAAAATGGGAACCGTTGAAACATAATGGTACTAATATGATCAATGCTCCTGACGACAGATCAATATGGAATCCCAACAATCCACAGCAAATCAATTTGGGATGGATTGATCTGTCCGCATATCGGAAGTTATCCTCTACACTTAGCAGTTCATATCGACTTGTTTCAACAGTTCGTATGCATATATGAGGGTTGTTACAAACCCCATGCTAGGTTCGATATTCATGAGAGCTTACAGCTCATGCATATGAAGGAGTGAAAGCGTTTTTTGTTGTTATTATTCCAATTCAGGGCTTTCCCACAACATTCCCTCATTCTTGACAATGCATTGCTTGAAGTTCATAAAAGTATTAAAAGATAATTAAACAACCCAATATGTGCATTCAAGTTGCCTTTAACCAACGTGTACTATTTAATGGCAATTTGTGGGCATGTGAGGATGTTTTAATGCGTTAACGCCATCATTCTCAAGGCTAGGCGGGATTTCAGACCGACGTGGTGAGGGCTGTACAAATGGACCATGAAGTCCAATAATCACAAAATATCATGCTTTTGCTCTTCATATGCCGTGTGTGAGCTATGATCTCCAGTGTACAAATGGAATGCAACCCAGTGATCACAACATAATAAAACACCATGCATTTAGCACTTTGTGCTGGGTGCAACAATGATCTCCTGTATTGCTGGGAAAAATGATTGTTGTTTTGACATTTTCTTGACATATTCTTATAAATATTTCACAATTATGCATATATGAGGATTGTTACAAACCCCATGCTGGGTTCGGTATTCATGAGAGATTATAGCGCATGCAGATTAAGTAGTGAAAGCGTTTTTTGTTGTTATTATTCTACTTCAGGTGTGTCCCACAACATTCCCTCGTTCTTGACAATGCATTGATTAAAGTTCATAAAAGTATTAAAAGATAATTAAACAACCCAATATGTGCATTCAAATTGCCTTTAACCAACGTGTACTATTTAATGGCAATTTGTGGGCATGTGAGGATGTTTTAATGCGTTAATACTTTATTTGTGCCATCATTATCAAGGCTAGGCGTGATTTCAGACCAGCGTGGTGAGGGATGTACAAATGGACCATGGAGTCCAATAATTACAAAATATCATGCTTTTGCTCTTCATATGCCATGTGTGAGCTATGATCTCCAGTGTACAAATGGAATGCAACATAGTGATCACAACATAATAAAACACCATGCTTTAGCACTTTGTCCTATGTGCAACAATGATCTACTGTATTGCTTGGAAAACTGATTGTTGTTTTGACATTTTATTGACATATTCTTATAAATATTTCACAATTATGCATATATGAATTTGGAGATTATTATATTCGCTCTCCTGGTTAAGGAATATGATCCTTCGCTATATGATTAAGGAATATTTGCTATCGTAATCAAGGAATATATTTGTCTTTTGTTATAATCCAGTTGCTTTTCAGTCCAATAGCTTTTCGTTAGACGTCACCATCAATTCGTTAAACATTTTGTCATAATCTAACTATCGTGGTGGGCGTTGTATCAGAACGCCACGTGTCCCATTTCATTTGTAGAGATATCAACACCACAATCTCCATCAAGTGAAACAAAATTCAACAATTGGAGAATGCGAAATCTCTATCAAAAGCAAATTGTAATGGAGACCTTATCAAAAGCAAATTGTAATGGAGTTCGAGGGTGCAACCTAAGAAAGATTTAAATCTCGGGAAAGATTCAACCATTAGCTTTTGTCCCTATCAAAGACAATTCTAATGGAATCTAAGGGCGCGACCCAAGGAATCGATCATTTGTATTGTTGAAATGATCAATAATTTATATTGCTTCATCATTTCAACAATATAAATGATCGATTCCTTGGGTCGCACCCTTAGATTCCATTAGAATTTCCTTTCATAGGTTGCTATAATGTTGTCCAAGGCTAGTAACAGAGGGTGAAAACCCAATTTGAAAGGATTCAAAAGGCTATGCACAAGAGTAGTTCTATCCCTAGACTGTTTGGTGTGGTTAACTCCCACGGATATTAGGCCTCCGTTGGCACTTATGTGGGTTGATCCTGAAAGGATCTGACTTCCTGTGAGGGAAAGTCAAAACGACTTATCTCTAGAAGTAAGTTTTCTTTAAAAGAAACCTAAACTGAGTTAAATCTAAATTAAAAGGATCTGTTTTGGTGTGCAGGATAACTTGATCTGATGATTAATAAGTGTTTTCACTAGTTTACAGAAATGTATAGTGGATCCTTACTTACTAACTTAAAACACAGTCAGAAAATTAAAATTGTATGATTGTATCTTAAGGGTTGAAGCATGTGCAAGCTTATCATGTTATGGAATGCTAATTGACAAATTAGCATTAATTTAATAGTGTCTGTTAATCATTTGCAGAACTAGATAAATGTTTTAAATAAATAAATTCACTTAAAACATAAAGGTCACAGATCATAAGCTGAGAGAAATCTGAACTATAAATCAATGCATAAATTGATATTGCAAAATTAAAACAGTATTCGTTTATAAGCAGAAGTGAAAATCAATATTCATCAAACAAATTTGATAAATGAACAAAAGAAATATCAAGAGAAAAACTAACTATATTCCTTCAAGGCTGCAAAAAATTACAATCTCTTCACGAATAAGAGTATCTCCAGTCTTCTTCTGATGATTTTCTCCTCCCTTTCCTATGAGATCTCTACCCTTTAAATAATAATTACAAAATAGTTACAAAGGACAAACTTCCCATACAACAGAGATTACAAATAAAATTAAACTAAGAATAACCAAGGGTGCCTTGCCACTTGGTCCAAACTTCTAACAACTCATCAAAATCTAGATAGTTAGCTAATTCGAGCCCCAGTTGAGCTTCACACGTAAAGGACTCCATTTCATTCTTGGCTAGATTATGCTAAGTGCGCAGGAAAATGTGGATCTTGCCTTCTAAAATGACAGGTTGCTTGATGAATTTGTCCACTTCAACAATCTCTATGTGCTCGAGCTGCTGAATCTGCTCTTTGACTTGCTCGCACTTGCTTTCAACCTGTTCAATCATCAACTTTGGTGGAAAATACTTCTCAATAAGATCTATGGTAGGGAACTGCAGGCTGACCATGATATTATCTGCAGCATACCTTCTTAATCCACAGATAGCCTGTGCCTTCTTTATTGTTTCATCCACCATGTCAATGGTATTCTGCCAGACATTCAAAGAAGTTTTGACTCTTATGAACTTGAAGCTATCCAGCACTGGGATGTCATCTGGTTTTTCTTTGATATACCTTTTCCAATCAACAATGTCATCAACAGCTTTGGAATCCTTTTTCCTCTTGTCAATCTGCTGCTCAAGGATGACAGACATTCGCTCAAAAGCATTATTAGTTTCCTAAATTTCATTCAGGAAATTAAATAACTTAGCTAGGAGCTTATGATGCTCCTCATTAACTTGGTTAGCCAAGTCCCTAAACTCTTGTTGAGAAAACATGGGAAAAGAAGAAGTGACTGCATTGGCAGCTCCATCTTTCAGCTGCTGTTCCAACACTGCTATCTTCTCAACATTTGCAGTGTTTAGGACTTCAACATCCTGCAATTTAACCTGGAGAGAAGTGTTCCTCTCCTGCAAATCTTTGAGCTGATTCTCATACTGACCCCTCAATTCATGAACTTGGAATTCATGTTCTTCATTAACCTTGGTCAACTGCTCCTGAAGTTTCTTCAACTCCTCTTTCTTCATGTCAATTTCTTTATTTAGTGAAGTCACTGAATCAAAATTGGTGCCTGCAAATGCTCCCATTGCTGCAGTAGTATCCAATGCTTTTTGCTGGATATCATCAGACTGTTTGGCCCAGATAACTTGATTAGGAATTGGATCCTGCAACACACTTGGTTCCTTGCTTCTTTTGTTGCCTCTTTTGACCACTGCCTTGGCTGATTTGCGGTAAAAATATTCTCCAAGTGAGACCACAACATCCTCCTCACAACTAGCTATCAACTCTATAGAAGATGTATCTACATCTCCTATTGCAACTAAAGGAGATGTCTATGTAACAGTAGCATTTAGGATGGGCATGGTGATTTGAGAAGTAGGCATGGAGGAAGTGACAGAGATAGTAGAAGTGGAAGGTATAGCAGTGGAAGGTTCATAAATGGAAGAAGTAGTTAAAGTGACAACTTCAAGAAGGGAAATAGGGACAAAAGCAAATGATGGTGGAGAAGGGATAATTGGGTTTTGGACATCAGTGGCTGGTGCTAGTGGGATAGATGGTGGAGCTACCATAGTTGGTTGTAGAGTAACAACAAAAGTGGTAAATATCTCAGCTAATGTAGTTGATGGAAAGGAAACATTATCCAATGAAGGACGAGGGAGCTCACTTGAAGTAAGTGGGAGTGTAGAAATTAATGCAGCAAGGGTGGTGGTGACTTCTAGGAAATGGTCATCAGGAATAGGGTCATCCATCACTATGCTATCAAGTAAATCTGTAACAGCCTGAGAGGATTCTATGACTTCTTGTACAATAGGCACAACATGAGAAAAATAGCTTCCTGGAAGTCTTTCATCCTCCACATCACTGTCTTCAATATTCAAGGTAGGAATCTGAGATGCAGTGGCTTGAATTTTCTGCCTCTTTGCAGGAGTTCTTGCAGCAACTACTTGGGTATCAAGTACCGAAGTCATTTGTTCCAATTGCTTCTTCAATTGTTCAGATGTTTGAGTTAAAGCTTTTAGTTCTACAACAATTTTCAATTTTAGAGCATCCTCCATGAGGCCTTTACCTTTACCTTCATTTGGATAGGTTAACATTAGTGGAGCACTTGCCTTCTATGCTTCATTTTCTTCTCTGTCCTTCCTAGCCTGCTCTTCAAGTTGTAGTTCCATCTTTCTATACCTCAAAACCTTAGTCTTGAGCTCCTGTTGGAATTGAAGAATGCAACTCTGTTCCTCTTTGGTTTTAGCCCTAGTTAGGACTTCAAAAAAGAAATTTACTCCTTGATAAATGGAGTCATCAGGGGTATCCTCATGTGCATAATTGGTCTTCATGTGTTCTTGTGCAACGTGGGCAACCAAGAATGCCTTGGGATCATGCATCTTTTTGGGAGCTTGTCCCAATTTCAATGAAACAATCTTACTTCCCAAAACTGCAACATATGTTGAGGTTGGGATAACCAAAGGCTCAAGGTTCAAAGGGAATTTAGGCCATCCCTTTCTCTTAGGTCTAGTAAGCTTAAGGAATACCCCATCTGTAACAGTCTGGAAAGATATTTCTTCAAGTAGCAACCTGTCTGGGACTACACTTGGCAGCAAATGCACTATGTTGCTTCCCCAAACTCTGATATAGGAGAAATATTTTCCTACATACCGTTCACCAAGTGTAGGGATTAGAGTTTTGGCATTAGGAGAAAAACAGGTGCATCTTCCCTAAATATCTAATGATAGATTGTACCAAAGAAGTGATCACAGATATCATATAGCAAAGGAACATAATTGTTCTCCCATATTGCCGAACAGTAAATATGGACTGGAGGTGATAACAGGATCCAATTCCATCCCATGGAGGAGTATAGGAATTATGAGCAGAAGACATCAATAACATAGGCATAATAAAATAAATGTGGCTTCTTTGAAGCTAGTGTTTTCTGATACCGCTCAATAGATGTCTTTAATTCAGCTGAAACAATTGAAGCCCAATTGGATGACTCCCCTATTGTAAAGAGATGATGGGCCACAGGTGCCCATTCAGCTTTGAACACAGAACAATTGGGAAGACCATACAGCCTGCAAAGCATAGATGCCAAAAGGGAATAGGGTTCCTTGAACCATGAACTGGATATGAGTTATCGGCTCTGGGCATGAAATTTGTTGGGTTATTCATCCATGACTTTATCATTTCATCGAAATTATACCTAGTCTTAGCAGAGTCTAGGAATGTGGCATTAAGAGGCAAGGTTGCCAGCTTAAGGGCATATGCTCTAATGAAGACTTCAGAGTGGAAAGAGGCCAATTGAGACCCTGCATTATTGTTAAAGGAGCGGTCCTTAGGGTTCGCGTGGTCAATTATCCACTTAACTGTGTCTATGTAAGGGAGAAGGGCTGGCCTGGCAGCTATGGCGTGCAGTTGAGAACCCTTAATCCTCTCATAAACAGACTGGTTTTCTTTAATTTATGACAGGTCATCGTTATCAAAAATGGCGTAAAATCGGGACCAATCTATCTGGTGGGTCTCAGAGACTTTGTCACTGGTATCGGCTAGAATACTGAAGTTGGGGTCCTTGTTTATGGGGTCTTTCTGAGCTGTTTTGGAGCATGTATTCCTCGACATGGTGAAAACTAGAAATTTTGATAAATAAATTAAACAAAATCAAAAACAGTTTTGAAAATAACATAAGACAGTAAACAACCAACAGGAAAATGACCTAAAAACCGACTTGTGTTTGATGAAAATGGCAGAAAACAACCCTAGTAAAAACTCGTGGTAAAAATCCTGGTAGCAGGTAAATTCTAGAAATTGAAAATGATAAAAGAAAATAGAAAATTCGAGATATTTAACAAGTTCATTGGATCAAACAAATCGATGTCTCGGATCCAATCATGCGAGATGCGGAAGGAGAGTTGCGGGACTTTGTTTTTGAAAATATGTACATTCTTTCCGCAATCCGCAATGCAGATTGCAGGTTGCGGGAACACAACTCAAAATATAAAAAAACCAGAGTTTTCTGCAATCCGCAATTGCGGGTTGCGGAATCGCAAACTTCAAAAGTGAACGAATCAATGTTCCCGCAATCCACAATTGCGGGTTGCAGGTTGTGGGATCTCAAACGACACAAAGTAAAACAACTAACTTTCCACATTCTGCAATCCGCAATTGCGGGTTGCGAATTGTGGAAAAACAAAACACAAATTTTATTTCTCAAACACTTTCCATGTCTGCAATCCGCAATACGGGTTGTGGGTTGCGGAAACACAAAGTGCGAACTTATTATTATTATTTTTTAAACGCTTCCTGCAGATTGCGGAAGAGAACAACCGCATTTATTTGAAAATCATTTCCGCATCCGTAATCCGGATTGTGGGTCGCGGATTGCGGAAAATAAACAATACAAATCCACAAAACCAAGGTTCCGCAATCTGCATTGCGGATTGTGGAAAGGACAAACTTTGGAGAAAACCTGTGTTTTCCGCAACTCACAAAAACACACAAAATCAAATGAATTTTTCAAAGGAAAATTATTTATTGGACTAAATCATGACCAAGAAATGAAATGGAATATTAACAATCATGAAAACCCGAAGATGAATAAGAAACTCAAACATTACCTTAGCAAATGAAAAATTGGGGCTCCCATGTTTAATGTAAACGTGGGATCTGTTGTACCTAATACAAATGGCGATTGGCTGGGGCGAAGCAATTATCTCTGTGGATTTAATATTCAGTGATGAAGAAGATACGTTAGGAAGAAGATTCTTTAGCCTGCAATTTACAAAATGTTCTCATAAAAACGCAACCAAATAGTAGAGTTAATCACATGATTGATATGTTCCCATCCAAAACCAATTAATGATGATGTTTATCTGATAAGGTAGTCTAGAAATAAAAATGAATTCTTTACCATTATGCAATCATAGGAGGGCAGTTGATGATGAACCTTAAAACAAACTTACAACCATTCTGGATTACCCAATCATGAATCACCTTGACTTGTATAAACATTTATTTAAAGTATGTACATATGCATTACTCACAATATATACACTTCTTTCATATATATATATTTTTATATTCTTTTTCCACTTTTTTTTTTTAAAGGATGAAAATATGCAAATAAGAATTTGTTGAAGCAAGGCCATTGCCCTGACTTGGTGATCAGATATTGGCAATGCCATTCACAAACATGACTTGGAAACTGAACAAGCTAGCTCGGTAAGGAGACTCCTTGTCTTTAAGCTTTTGACACTGAAAGCAATCATCATGGCTTGGTAACCATAAAGTGATAATTCCAGTCCAAAATCAAATTCATGATTATGGTAGGGATGGCTTGTGATAATAACCCCCCATCCTTAAATACAACAAGTTGCCTTATAAAAAGAAAACAAAATTGATTGGTGTGTAAATTACAAGACAATAACATGGATTGGTAACCATATGCTAATAGTGTTACTCACTGATGTTTTGCAGATCATGAATGGACCGACCTGTGATGGGATCTTCCACCTTCCAGCAGTAGTTGAAAGTCATCTCCCTAGCTTGGTGACCAGATGTGGAGATGTCATTCCACTAAACATTTATGAACATAATGGGATGGCTTGTGATAAGACCCCCATCTTGCAATTCACAATGATTAAATGTATTAGTTTCAGGGTGATCATAATGGGATCCAGAATAGATAAAGGTTGACCAGGTTATAAAGATATGCTACCAATCCTTGTTGAAACATAAGATAAGAAAAAAATGACCACTTCTATAACTTCAATTAACAAAAATTAAACATTTAGAGATGGTTATTGAGGTGGGAAAGTACCAATTAAAGCTATGCCAAAATATTGGTTGTTTCATTCCACGAAAAACATTTTAAGAGAACATGATGAGTAAATAAAAACTGACAACTTCCCCAACAGTCCAAAAATCTCTTTGTTCCTCCAAGGGACGAGGCATATGGGAATTGACAGTATTATGACTAGAGCCTTCCCCTGTAGGAACTGGAACATTCATATTTTCCAACCCGGTGGACAATACCTCTGAATGAGAATCTAAAGAACTAGGAATGTGAGAAGGATCATGATCTAGATGACTAGATGACTCAGGTGGTAAAAGAAAATTGGGTATAAGAGGATATGGAGATAAAGTATTGTTTGGATCATGTGAAGGAGATTGTTGAAAAATAGCAAGATTGTTTAAAGTAAATTCTCCTTCAGGGGCATCATTAATTAAAACATCCTATTCCCAACTTAAAGAATTATCATGGACTTGATTTAGATTACCATATTCGAAAGACAAATGAGATAATGAATCAGGAACATCAGAATAATGGGAATCATCACTTCCTATTATAGGAGAAGGATGTGATCGCTCAGGATGGTTTGCCCATGGGATAATACGCTCAAGCCCTTGGCTTTCTCTTTCTCTATTGTGATCAATTAAAGCAAACCATTCATCTACAATCCTAGGAATTCTTTCACCACGTCTAATATCATCAAATCCATCAACTTCAGGTATAGGATTTTCATTAACTTGTTCTTGATTTATTTCACTATTAAGCTCTTGACCTTGAAGTTGATTCTCACTTCTTCTCAATTCTTCCAATTCTTCATAAACTTCACTCCTAAACATTTCAAAATTAATTCCCCTAGCAATTTCAGCTATTTGATCTTCTTCATCAGAAGAATCAGTATCTTCCATCATCATGAAAATATTTTCTACTTGGTCTGTCTCCCAAATTTCATCTTCATTGTCAACAATATTGGTTTTGGAATTATTTAACAATTCATCCCCATATGTGTTTTTTATCCCTTCTTCAAATGTTTCCAAATGTTTGTCATAGCAAGGTTCTCTGTTAATCCTAATTAAAGCGTCGTCAAAGTTGGGAACACAAATATATGACAAATCCATCATAAGATAACCACCTAAACTGACTACCCACTTCCTAGATAAAAGCATTCCATATGCTGGGGGCAAGTCTATAACTACTACATCCATCGTGGTGGAAATCTCTGAACATGCAAACAGATCATCCCTAAGGTTTTTAATCAAACCATAAGACTGTACACGTCTAGAGTTTATACCACAGACATTTCCATAGGGCCTAATCACTTGTAATCCCATTTCCTTCATAACATGTAAAGGAATAACATTCATGGCTGCTCCAGAATCCAACATGCAATTATGCAGGAGCATATTCTGAATGTGCAAGGTGAGGTAAGAGGGAGGGTGACCACCGTTCTTTCTTTCATAGATAGCAGAATGGATGTTAATAGGTGGATCCTTTTCAACTTTTCTGGATTGAGTTCCGCTAAGACTCTGTATATGGCAGGATTCTAAGACAACCTCATGAGTCTTCTCTTGGCCAATGCCTTCAAAGAACTCCTCTACTTGACTTCTAACTGAGGGAACTTTCATCAACTCAGTTACGGGGATGTTACACATAATTTTTCCCAATTCCTTATTTATATCAATGTTCAAATTATAATCATCTGGGGCAAAATCTTCTTCTTCCTTTTTATCTTCATTATTCTCTTTGTGTTTGTCTAGGAAAGAAGGTTGTTGGGAATCATTTCTTCGTTTATAGATTTGAAATTTAGGTTGTTCCTTAGGTTCAGGGAGATTGATGGCACAACATGAGGAGCTAGGTTCTGTATTTACTTCTTCTTGCTCGCATGGCTCTTCTTCTAAGAGAATTCCTCCGAAATCATCATCATAGGATAAATCATTGATAAAGTTGATGTTACCAAGTTGATCATCAGGGTAATTAGTGTCAAAAGGCTCTTCTTCTGCTTCATCATACCAATTCACATTCTTCATTTCAGAATTTTCTGGATACTTGGTTCGTCTTTTATTGTTATCTCCATCGGACCTCCTATTGTTATTCCAGTAAGGTTTAGGGCCATAAGGGTTTCTATGTCTCTCAAGATCATGAAAACTAGCAATGCTCTTTGTTAGGACATTCAGTTGTCTCATCATTTCTTGCATGGTCTCTAACGTGTCCTTTGTCTCCTTTGGCTCACTTACATGTTCCTTAAGCTTTCAGAGCTTAGGATCAGATCTAGAAGTGGATGGGGCAAAGTGATCGAATTTTTTTTGTTTACCCATGGATGCTGCATTCTGTTCAACCATCTTTGCATTAAATTGAGAGGTCTTTAAGTCATTGGGATTCTTATCCTTTAAGTGATATCCGAGCCATCCTTCAAAGGCATTCAAATAATGAATAACAATTGCTTGATCTTTTGGTTTAATTTCTTCTAGGATATTGGCTATAGTCTTATCAAATCTAATGTTGAATTCATGGACTATTTCATTTTATTTCTTCTTGATATTAAACAATTGATGCAAGAGAAATTTTCCATCTAGCTTACGAGACCACTCGCTACTTAGCTTCGTGACAAAATTGTCATATCCGTTAATGGATGAAGCAAGCAATCTATCAAACCACTTCCAGACATCTCCTTCCAAAGATGCCAGAAGGCTCCTCATGAAGACATCTTCATCAGATGCTCCATATGCTTCCATGTGTTCCCAGACTTTGTCAGCATGATCTTCTATAGAGATAGCAACCACTCCATCAAACTTGGGAACTTTCTCAAAGTATTTTTCAGGCATGTCATGGGGGTCCCCCTGGATCTGGGAAAAATCTAAAGGAGATGGCTTAGCCTTCCTTCCAAGAATCCTAGGGTTCTGCAGAGGAGGATTGTTATGGTTTCCACCAGTGTTTGTTCCATCCATTGGACTAGCTGAATATGAAGGAGATCCGAAAAGATGACTCAGTGAAGCAGTAGGATTAGAAATCTTCCAAAATAAACTGGATGAGTTCTCTTTAATTTGTCTTCGGTTCCGAGTATAGGTTGTAGGGATTCCTTCAGGATTTGTAGGACGTTCTAAAAACTTAAGATTAATACGTTGGGTTCTATCCTTAGTGGAGTCGCGGGGTGGAGTCGCCAGGTGAACCACACAAGTAATTCACCGAAATGATAAATGTTGTAGGAGAGGTGATAAAAGTGAAAATTAAAATGGTGATTGAAATAATTATGAATTGAAAAATGGAATCACCAATGCAAAGTACTGGATGCGATAAGATATAGGATAATGCACGGACACTCGCGGACACCGAAGGTAAGCCTCTACCTTCTCAGCAACAACGCCAAAATGTTATCACCAATCTCGTAGTTTCCCTTAAAGATGGATCCAGAAGGATGGCAGAGGGGATGGACAACTAAAGTGGTGAAACTAGAGAGACTCGATCTCCAAGGGATTGGTTGTCACGCCAATCGAGGCACTCTTCACTTAAGTTATCAAAACCATGATAACAAGGGGGAGACCCATATCTACTCTCGACATGAGAGATCAACCAAATCACCAGATCAAATTAGATAAGATGAAGTACGTATGGTGATAGGTATGGAACCCTAGAATTAAGGAAATGAAGTCACTGTGGAGGCTTAGGGAAGATATGATTTGATGAAGAATGATTACACACAGTGATTGAATGATTAGGTATGATTCCAGGATTCAGGTGCTAGTTTAAGATGGTCAAATTTAGCTGCCTTGGAAAATGTGACCCTTAAAATAGGGAAAGTGTTCCAAACACTGGATTTGAGGTTAGGGAATGGGCCTATGGAGTCCTCCAAGAATGACATTTTGGAGAACCCACCTAGATAATTGCAATAACCATAAAACCTAGAAATGGTTATGCTGTAAACCAAGTCGTTTGAGCTGTGGAATTTTTCGAAGGATTTTACTTAGGGTTTTAATTGAAGATGACAAATGGGTAGGTTAGAAGAATTAAAATCTTACCTCACAAGCATACCTGAGTCATGGAATAGTTTGCTATGATGTCGAGGATTGTTCCCACAGAGATCAAATGAAAGATTGGAGAGTTTCCTTGCTTGTACGAATTGCCCAGCTCCACCAAAGCGCCTTCCTCTTCCTGATAAACCAAGGACAATAAGATCAATCATTCTAATGCAAGAATTGAAGAAATACAAGCAATGAACATGATAACAAAGAGTAAAAGGTACTAGGACAATGATACTCCCTGTAACCGATGAAGAGAAAGAGAAACTTGCAGGGAGGGTCTCCCCAGCCAATGCGCCTTCCTCACCAAATCACCTTCTTCACCTATAGAACAAAACGTGGAGAGATATATGCAAAAGATTCTCAACAATACTCTCTGTGCAAAGGAAGAATAGTTTCAATCGACATATATGGCATCCACATCCAAGAGACAAGAGTTTGCAAAGTATTATTTGTATTCTAGAAACCAAGAGCCAAAAGTCCCTTTACAGTGAGAAGCTCTCTCCTTTAAATAGGAAGAAGAGATACCAAAACCCTAACCACCTTTTGAATTGATGGCTAAGATTATAATATAAAAATGTTCTAATCAGTGGTTGAGATGAGTTCAATAATAAAGTACATGGATCAACTCAAAAATATAACATAACATGGACAAAATCGCCCTAGGAGAGGGGGTCCCACTCAATGTGACTAAATAACATGACAAACCTACTCATGGTGGGTCTAGGGGGCAATATCTAACCACCCTAGTGTGTCCCCATGGCACATTAACAACATATGACTCATCCTAGCACCAAATCGTGCTCCTCTGGGAAAGTCGTGAGCCTCCAAAGGCTCCAGAAAACCTCAAAATGTGCAGGAGAAATGTCTGAGGGCCTCACTGATTGATACAACTGCTCTGGAAGGTGTGGGGGACATCAAATACATCATCAAAAAAATTCCCATGCCAATTCCTTGCCTCAATAGTGTTGGGAATGTTATATCTCTTCACATGGTGGCTGCATCTAATCCCGGTAAAAGGGATTAGGGTTGTAACCTAATTTCGGGTAAACAAATTAGGGTTTTAGATGCTGGGGAATACCATATATTGTAATGTAAATGGTTGAATAAACATATAATGAAAATGAGTAGTGCAGCTCTAAGTTTTGCTGGTTTTTTCCCGGTTAAGGGTTTCCAGGTGAAAATCTCTGTGTTATGTGTGTGCCATTGTGTATTTTCTGTTAATGTTTAAGAGTCAATATAAATTTGTACTTCACTGTTAAGGTTTAAAACTTACATTTGGTATCAGAGCATTTTTTGGGTTCAGAGGGACGCCTTTGTTTCCAAGGGTTTGGCTCGATCTTGGATTTGTGATAAACCTAGTTTCAGTGGGAGCTTTGCAGCGGTGATTTATTTTTCTTTAAAGAATGGCGAGCAATTCTAGATTCGAGATTGAGAAATTTAATGGCCAGAGCTTTGAGCTATGGAAGTTCAAGATGGAAGATCTTCTGGTAGATAGAGAACAATGGATCGCAGTAGATCCAGGTACCATGCCCACTGGTGCGGTAAAAGAAGAATGGGATAAGTTGGAAAGAAAAGCAAGGAGCACCATTCGTCTTTGCCTCGCAGATTCGGTATTGGTGAATGTATCTAGAGAAGACAGTGCAAAGAAGCTATGGGATAATCTGGGAAATCTGTATCAGTCAAAGTCCCTGGTAAATAAGTTATTTCTGCGAAAGAAATTGTACCTTCTGAGGATGACTGATGGAGACTCTATGTCAGAGCATCTAAATGCCTTCAATACTCTGGTAAGTCAGTTGACATCTGTTGGTATTACGATTACTGATGATGAAAAATGTATTAGTCTATTGTGCTCTTTGCCAGATTCATGGGATAATCTGGTTATAGCTATTGGGAGTAATGCAACCACGCTAAACTTCGATGATGTGGTTGCATCCTTGCTATCGGAGGAAATGAGGCGGAGATCCATGGATAGTTCAACCAAGGATGCCTTATTTGTAACAGGTCGCCCTGGAGACAGATCTAAAAATAAGTCTTTAGGTGGTAGATCTAAATCTAGAGGGAGATCTAAATCTCCAGGACCTTCTATAAGAAAATGCTGGAACTGCGGTAAAACTGGGCATTACAAGAAGGATTGTAAATCCAAAAATACTGATAAAAGCAAAGGACCTAATGATGCTCCATCCGCAGATGGGAAAGAATATACAGGGGAAGGAGGAGATGTGTATATGGCATCTTCAAGTCAACATGCAGAGCATGATTCATGGTTGATTGACTCAGGTGCGTCTTATCATATGATTCCTCACAGGGAGTGGTTTTCTGAATACGAAAAGTATGATGGAGGAGATGTATTTCTGGGAGACAACTCGGTGGCGAAAATCATAGGTCAAGGAAAGATCAAGCTAGTGCTCAAAGATGGAAGGGTTAAAACTCTTCCTGGGGTTTTGCACATTCCAAAGCTGGATAGAAACCTTATATCTGTAAGTAAAATGGATGATGCAGGTGTGAAAACTTTATTTGAAAAGAACACATGCAAGATGGTTCGAGAATCACTGGTGCTGATGAGGGGAGTTCGGATTGGAACTCTATACAAGTTGTTGGGAAGCACCTTCAAAAATGGATGTAATAGTACTATTGTTCCCGAGGGTAAAAATGAAGGAGACAGAGTCCTTACTGTCTCTAGTGAGAAGACATCGCTATGGCATCGAAGGATGGGACATATTGGAGAGAAGGGTCTTCGACTATTACAAGGTAAAAGTATGGCTGAAGGCATGTCTGATTTCACATTAGATTTTGATTTCTATGAACATTGCTTATATGGTAAACAGAATCGGGTAAGATTCTCATCTGGTGTTGTAAGAGCTAAAGGAATCTTAGAGTTAATACACAGTGATGTTTTTGGACCTGTGTCTGTTCCATCACTAGGTAAATCTGTGTATTTTGTTTCATTTATAGATGATTTCTCAAGGAAAACTTGGATTTATTTCCTGTGTAAGAAATCTGAGGTTTTTAAAAGATTCAAAGAATTTAAGGCTCTTGTAGAGAATCAAATTGAAAAGAAAATAAAAGTACTTAGAACAGATAAGGGTGGAGAATTTTGTGAAAGTGAATTTGAGGAGTTCTGTAAAACGTGTGGAATAGCAAGGCAAAAGACTACTCCATACACACCTCAACAGAATGGGGTTGCAGAAAGGATGAACATGACATTGATGGAAAAGGCAAGGAGTATGCTCAGTGGTGCAAGGCTAACACAACAATTCTGGGTAGAAATTGTTGACACTGCGTGTTACTTAGTGAATAGGACACCCACATTAGCGTTGGTTGACAAGACACCTCATGAGGTTTGGACTGGTAAGAAACCCTCTCTCTCTCATCTTAGAGTGTTTGGGTGTGATGCTTTTGTACATGTTCCAAAGGAGAAAAGGAGCAAGTTGGATAATAAAGCAGAAAAATGTATTTTCATTGGTTACAAGGGTGGAGTGAAAGGTTACAAGCTGTGGAACCCAGTAAAAAGGAAAACAGTTTACAGTCGAGATGTGATCTTCAGAGAAGTTGAAAGCACTTCCAAGATTGAGGATGTACCAAAGGAAAAGGATTCAGAGAATCTACACTTTGATATCAAAGATGAAAGAGGTGAGTCTTTTGAGGAACCAGATTCGTCTGAATCAGATGAGGAGGCTGAATCGTCTGAATCGGATGAAGAGGCAGATCCATAGACTCCGGTATTGAGGAGATCTGACAGAATAAGAAGGCAAGATGAAAGGTACAGTCCCCCTGATTTTCGTTCTAATTTTGTGTTATCTATTACTGATGATGATCCTAGAACTGCTAAAGAGGAAATGGATTCAGAAGATAGTAAACTATGGAAGAAGGCCATGATAGAAGAAATGGATGCCTTGGACAAAAAGGAGGCATGGGATCTGGTTGAGTTGCCATAAGGAAGAAAGCTTGTTGGAAGCAAATGGGTATTCAAGAAGAAGTTAAATGCAACAGGTAAAGTGGAGAAGTACAAGGCTCGACTAGTAGCGAAAGGTTATTCCCAAATTGAGGGCATCGATTTTGGTGAGATTTTTTCACCTATTGCAAAATTGACTTCTATTAGATTTCTTCTATCTATTTCTGTTGTTTTTGACCTTGAAGTAGAACAGATGGACGTAAAGATGGCTTTCCTACATGGAAATCTTAATGAAGAGATCTATATGAAGCAACCAGAACGGTTTGTGGTGAATGGAAGAAAGGAGCTTGTCTGTAAGTTGAAAAAATCTCTCTATGGATTGAAACAATCTCCAAGAATGTGGTATCAAAAATTTGATACTTATATACTGGGACTTGGTTTCTCAAGAAGCAAAGCTGATCACTGTGTTTATTTTAAGCTAACTGGTGATCATTTTATTTATGTAATATTGTATGTTGATGATATGTTGCTAATTGGAAACAACAAGGAAATCATCAAGGATGTCAAAAATCAGCTGTCATCTGAATTTGACATGAAAGATCTTGGTGCTGCAAATTTTATTTTGGGCATGGAAATAAAAAGAGATCGTGAAAACAGGAAACTTTGTTTAAATCAGAGGAAATATGTTGAAACGATATTGAAGAGATTTAATATGCAGGAAAGCAAACCAGTGAAAGTGCCCATTCCTGTAGGTGTAAGGTTATCTGCAGAACAGTGTCCCACGACACAAGAAGAGGTAGAGGACATGTCTCATGTTCCCTATGCTAGTGCAGTTGGCAGTCTGATGTATGCCATGGTCTGTACTAGACCAAATATAGCCCATGCAGTGGGAGTTTTGAGTAGATACATGTCAAAACCAGGAAAGGAACATTGGATTGCAGTAAAGAGGGTCTTCAGGTATTTGCGTGGCACTACAGATTTTGCAATCTGCTACCAAGGAAGACTCGGTCTAAATAGAGAGATAGATATACAAGGATTTGCTGATGCTGACTGGGCTGGAGATCTTGATCACAGAAGATCTACAAGTGGCTACATTTTTAATCTATTTGGAGGAGCAATCAGTTGGATGAGTAGAAGACAAGCTGTAGTTGCACTCTCAACTACAGAAGCTGAATACATGGCAGCTACCCATGCAAGTAAGGAAGCTGTATGGTTACAAAGATTGTGTTCAGGTATTGGTTTTGTTCAGAATGCAGTAAAGATTGGCTGTGATAGCTCAAGTGCAATATTTATGGCAAAGAACCCTGCTTATCACTCGAGGACAAAGCACATTGATGTGCAATACCATTTCGTCAGAGACATGGTTGAACAAAACAAAGTGTTGCTGGAGAAGGTTGACACTTTGGTAAATGTTGCAGACTCTTTGACAAAGTCTGTGAGTACTCATAAGTTCTCTTGGTGTAAAGAGAACATGGGAATTGTTGCCCTGAATTGTTAAAGTCATAAATTTCTCCTGTATGTGAAGAGAACAACAAGTGGGAGAATGTTGGGAATGTTATATCTCTTTACATGGTGGCTGCATCTAATCCCCGGTAAAAGGGATTAGGGTTGTAACCTAATTTCGGGTAAACAAATTAGGGTTTTAGATGCCGCGGAATACCATATATTGTAATGTAAATGGTTGAATAAACATATAATGAAAAGGAGCAGTGCGGCTCTAAGTTTTGCTGGTTTTTTCTCGGTTAAGGGTTTCCAGGTGAAAATCTCTGTGTTATGTGTGTGCCATTGTGTATTTTCTGTTAATGTTTAAGAGTCAATATAAGTTTGTATTTCACTGTTAAGGTTTAAAACTTACAAATAGCCCAAATCGATTTCTTTAGTAGCCATTTTAACCATTTTTTATCCTTTGTAAATTCTCTGGAAAGTATAAAAACACCTGTAACTCTCTGCTGGTTCATCCGGGGCCAAATCTGACTACACCATAATGTCTGGGAGTATGGAATATTAGTAAAAACAAGTGGCTGGACCCCATACTCCCTCTGTAGCGCCCTAGGTGAACCAAGAATATCATCAAACTGCTCTAATAGGCCATTTTTAATGGCAAATATGCACAAGAATGATAAACTGAGTAAAATACTCACTATAACTGCCCAGAACTGAAAACCAACTGTCTCATTGAACTCAGAGAGCCCAAATATACTAGATGTGTGTACTCATACACCATATGGATCTCTGCATGATCATATAATACATATACCCGAACAGATAAAAATAATAATAATTTGTAAATGATCAAATATAATAAAATGCCAGATCATCATCATAAACCTGTAACCAATGCACAGAATCATCTAGTGACATGTAATAGACCATATATCATCCATCTGCATCATCTAAGGGGGTCTATCCACCTCATGTCCTGTAGTTGACCTTGGTCAAACTAGGTTTGACCAAGTCAACATGACTAATAAAATGACCCAGGCTAACATTAAACTGCTGCAAGTGTTAAGAAAGTTAAGACATGCTTTACAAATCATTCAAGTAGCAATATAACATATAGCAATAAATTCTTTGGCGATCTAAAACCCATTATTAAATGTTTTTCAATATTATTATTATGACTCACACTAGACTTTCAAGACTATACTTATTTCATAGCTGTGATTAATTTGCTAGTGATGGGTGAAGGCTCGAAACTTATAAGGCTAGTTTAAGGGATGACCACTGAATTAACACTGTGATACTTTGGAAATGGAAAGGGGATACACACTAAAGCGTATGCTGGACAAGCAGTAACACAGGGGTAGGCAGTGTCTCACAAATGGGTAAGCTGTTTTAGAAGTGCTTATTCAACCTTGACAGATGCCTACAACTCACATCCAAGTTGATACAACTCCGTGAGGATCTTTTCTAGAGCCGCTATGACTGGGTGCTTGACAAACCGTAACTTGAGACTCTAGGGGACACTTAGAATTAGATGTCCCTTACTCCATCTCACATGATAACTCGCAAGCTAGTGAGGAAAAAATCAATACAAGTGAGGCCAACAATCATTAGATATAGCAATTATTAAACCATTGTTTTTTAGGCCTTTGATACAATTTCCATAGCCTTGATCTGTGTGTGTTAAGAAACACATTCTTGGATTTACATTTATTAGGCTTTCACATTTCACATTTAACTTTCATAGCCAATTTCATTAAGCTTGGCTTTCATTCATGTGTGTTCAGAAACACGATTCCATGGATGGGATTGCATATAAGATTTACATTTCATTTCCATATACACTGTACTAATGGTAGCACTATCTATTTCAGGTTTAGCCAACACAACTTAGGCAACTCAGAGCCGAGACACAATACAACAGGGAAGCTCATCCAACAAAGAGGCTAAAGTGGGGGAAGGTTCTCCATGCCACTAGTCAAGTAGTATGTCAGGGTAACAACAATAACTGGAAATCAATGGATGGGTGGAGAGTGAATAATGAGACCAACACTAGCAAGCCAAAAGATGGTGGGAATGATCACCTCTATTCTCCCTAAGGAGGGTAAAACCAATGAGTATAACCAAGAACTTCTAAGTTTGAGTAGGGGCATAAATATATAAATAATACAACCAGGTCCACATATCTATATGATCGCCAGATCATGATACTAAGTGCTAAGACATGCCACAAGAGTGAGTATAAAAGCAATGATAACCATAACACATCATATAATACCTGTTGGGTCATATACCTGTGCATAAACAATTTGAACCATCATCTGTCCATCAAAAACCTACTGCTGCAACTCTGGGAAATACATACTGCTCTGTAAATTGCTAAATGGATACATCGATCATCAAACCTGAGTTTCCTCAGACTCAACCATGGCATAGGAATATACTATTGTCCATAAACATAATAGTGATCCAAAATAGATGCTCATCTCAGCATCTCAATGTAAGGGAACTGACTGAAAAATGTATTGAAATCTGGAATAAAACATATGGTAGCCCAGCTACTATATATGTGATAACAGGCCCTTGCTTCACTATCCAATCCTTTGACGAATATATATTGCTTTGTGGAAGATGGGTACTCGTATGATAATGTGGATCCATTTCTATCCTATGTTATCGGAAATGAGAAATGAGGAATGAAGTAAGGAGGTTTCACTGTCACATGCAAGAAATGAGGAGAGAGAGAAAAACAACACCACTAAATAAGAGTATAAGTTTTGATAATCTAGAGGTAAAGCCATCTGAGAAGGTAGGGGAACTATACTATGTAGAGGAAGAGGGGGAGGTAGCTTATTACATATAATGGGATTCGGTTTCTTATATCATGTATAGTGGGGTTCTAGATTTTGTATGCATGCTAATTCTGATTGATTTCAAAATGCACTTGTCCATTAACATATTTGAAAAACTCATAGATTTACAAAAAATAAAAGGAACTCTACTATGTAGAGGAAGAGGGGGAGATGGCTTATTACCTATAATGGGATTCAATTTCTCATATCATGTATAGTGGGGTTCTAGATTTTGTAAGTATGCTAATTTTGATTGCTTTCAAAATGCACATGTCCATTAATCTATTTAAATGCACTTGTCCATTAATCTATTGAAATGCACTTGTCCCTTAACATATTTACAACAAATAAATAAATATATAGATATATGATCGTAGCGCTAACAAGAACCATTTTCTTCAAGGAAACTTACAAGAAAGTGACACCCTATAACGTTGTAATCATACTGAAATGTTTCAACAACATTAATGGCTTCACGCACTCTTCATCTTTGGATTGATTTCTTCTGCAATGTGTTTAATATTCCAACAATTAACACAAGCAGTGATAGATCCCCAAGCCATATGCACCTAGTAGCTTGAATACTTTCCTATTTCACAGATCTTATTCAACCAAACAGTTGACAAAACATAATGTAATGCACTATAATATCTTTGATAAGTCTCTCTCGGTAAATTTATGTCCTTTATCCTCGTGCCCAAGCACCCATTGAGTAGAACACCCGTGGGTTCAAACTTATGCTATGGGATTGGATCTTTATGGTGGTAGACCGTTGTGAGCCATTTTTTATCCTATCTAGTTTTTCTCCTATTTCATACTATGGAACCTCTCATTGACTCCATGTGATGAATATCTCTGTATTATGAATCTCTCACTACGTGAACTCCTCCAATTGCATTTCTTCGACAACAATCCACTAATTTGTTGGGAATAACCATTTAGAAACATTTACATATAGTCAATGAATATTAGAATTGGCATCACACCCATTCTTATTAGACACCCTGGCCAACACCCGGTGTCTTTATATCCACTGACTGGATGAAGCTACTTTTGAGATATTGGTTCTAGCCGCCTTTCTCAAAACTAGTATTCTTCTGAAAGAAATCCCTTCCAGCCAAGAAAGTCTTGATAACCCAAGCACACCTTCGTTTATGAAGATAATTGTTGTTCCAAGTACTTAAGATTATCATGATTTGTTCTTACCTTAAAATGTCTTTCTATTAGGTAAGGGGGATATTTCTTAATTGCATGGAGTATGGTCAACATTTCGTTTTTATAAATTGGTTTGAGTGAGTTTTTTCCTTTAACTTGGAAACTTCTAAATGCAAGGGTCCTTCCTTATTGCATTAGAATTGCACCAATTCTATTCCTTGAGGTGTCAAATTCCATAATAAAGGTTTTTGTGAAGTTAGACGTGGCTAATATAGGAGTTGTACACAGACAATTTAAGTTTTTCAATAGCTTTGCTTGCTTCTTATATTCAAGAAAATGCCTCCTTTTTTATTAGGTTAGAGGTGTTGCTATTTGACCAAAATTATTGATGAACTTGCGGTAATAGCCTATCAATCCTAAGAATCCTCCAAGATTCTTTAAGGTTTTGGGAATTGGCCATTCCATTATAACTTTAATTTTGTTAGGGTCCACTTTGATGCCTTCATCAGATACAATATGACCCAAATTTTCCACTTCCTCAACTCCAGAGGCACACTTAGAAGGCTTAGCATATTGTTTCGCTTCCAATAGTTTTAAGACCATGTCAACATGTTGTACATGCTCTTCCCAATATTTTCTGTAGATTAGTGTATCATAAAAAAATACTAACACAAATTTCACGAGGAAGGATTTAAAAATAGAATTTATCAAGCTTTGAAATGTGGAGGGTGCATTGGTAAGGCCAAATGGAATCACCAAAATTCATGATGACCTTCATGTGTTCTAAATGTTGTTTTCAGAATGTTGTCTTTCCTCCTTCTGATTTGAGATATCTTGAACGAAGATCCAACTCACTAAAGAAAATTTCTCCTTGTAATTCATGTAATAATTCATCTATGATAGGATTATGAAACTTATCTTTAATAGTCATCTTGTTGAGCTCTCAGGACACATACGCCATGAACCTTATGTTTTATGAAACATCACCACTGGTGCAGAGAAAGCACTTTAGTTAAGTTGAATGATGGTAGGATCTTCTTGAACCATATTATCAATCTCACTCTTTTGTGCATATGGGCACCTCTAAGGTCTAACATTAGGTGGTACACTTTGTGGTTGCAAATGGATCGCATGGTCACGATCTCAAGTAGGTGGAAGACCTTTAGGAATTTCTCCAACTACTTTGGAATGATTGTCAATAAACGCTGTGAAAGATGAGTAGAACATGGTGGAGCAGAGATTCAACAACACACCAAACAAGTGGCAACAACACGTGGCGAGTTTCTATTGGGAAAAGGGATGAGGAATTTGGAATAGTACGCAGATGGCACACATATGGAAAATCTGGAGATTCATCGTCCTTTTACCAAGACAAACCCTCCATGTATTGTTGCCACGTGTCGGGCATGTTGTTGAAGCTTTGTTCTCTCATATTTTTCTCATTGTTCTTTGTCTGGTGATTTTAAATACCACGAAAATAACCATAACGACAGAAGAAGGTACTGGGAGCTTGGAAGGGGTTTATTTGTTTGCTATGCCAATGCCTTACTTTTTTTTTATAGAGGATTTGAGTTGCAAACTTGCTACTTTGCCTATTTACAATCTCATATTCGTGAGACAATAGAGGACTAGTCACATCAGTACTTAGCAACCAATGTAGGGTTAGTTTTCGAGGCGATGGTTTTTTACCCTTCCCACTAGGGATTTCAACTTCCATCTGTTTTCTGATGCTGGAACATCATCCAGTCTTGAGATTCACTGCCCCACATGGAAAAATACATTAGAATGTGAGGTTGACTCTGCTCATCATCCTAGACGTGAGGGATTCCACTTGGACCGAAAAATTTCCACCCTAAGCCTATCGGTTTCTGAACCATAGTCAGACTCTTTAGTATTTTGAAGATTAGTCCCAAGGAACCAAAGTGCAGTAAACATCTCAGTTGAAACCTTGTGAAGTTGAACCTAAGGTGGGTATGATCTTTTGGTCTTGTTTGTATATATGTGATCGATGGATGGTTGTTTCTTTGACTTTTGATTTTAGTGTTTTACTTTCTTTCAACCTACAAATGGGTTACATTAAGACAATAATAGCTCTGCATTGTATACATGAAAAGGTATTATCGATTGAATCTGTATTCAATTTGTTGTTATTTATTTTCTTATTTCTGTGTCTTGATCATTTTTTTTTTTATTCAAGTATTGGTTCTATTTTTTTAATTTTTTTCTTAGGTGGCGATCCAGTAGATGAAGATGTAGACATTGGGGAGAATGATCCGCCTTCTTCAAATTTTCCTCCTCCTGTGGATATTGTGAATGTAGTATCCGTCAAATTCAAACCTTATTATTATTATTTTTGTAAATGTAATTGTAAGCGGCCCTGGTGAGGAGCTCAAGGCCAAGGCCCCACTAGTGGTTTAGGGAGTATTGTTGTGTCATTATCCTAAATGCTACTCATGACATGAAAATTACTTAAACGATAAGTAACAAAACCCACCCATAAGAAAAGATAAGATGGTTAAGTAGCCGTGAGATTTATGTTTTTAGTCGTAAACAATGAGAGTGAAGAACTAATTAGAGATTAAGATAAATTAAATAATGAGATGAAATATATATATATATATATATATATGTGTGTGTGTGTGTGTGTGTCTCTTATATACCTATAGATAAAAGGGTAGATGGACTATTGACAAGGAATAGTCATTAACGTACTTAAAACTTTAAGATTATGTTAATAATTATTTTTACAAAAATCTTAAAAAGTAGACATTCTAATTACTTTGTTTATCAAATATATATGTCTAATATTTTCAAGTATGATATATTATGCTAATATATCATATTTAATTATAAGGCACTATTTTTCATAGAAAAATTTAACTTACTATTAATATACGAAATAGTAAATAAGTCCAATTGTCAGTCCTAAACAAAAGTCATGACACCCTGTCAGGTGTATACCAGTCACAACAATATCATATGCCAGCCTAGCTAGCTCAGAAAATATCAATAATAAGTACCACATATCCCAATATGACAATACATAAAAGTATCCAGTAACCATAACCGTGGCCCACTGCCACAACATACATAATAAACCGTTTCAAAAATAGGCCTAAAATATAGATAAACACAAAGGACATCAGCTGAAATGATGATGCAAAGCAACCACAAAAACCATCATCCCGAAACGAAGTGTAATGCAGAGATTACACCCCAACTGTATATGTCGAACAACATCTGTACGAGGCTGTAATATAGGCCGCAAAAAAAATAAGAGTATGTAGAAGAGCCCAACAAGTGGTTGGACGCAGAGTATTTTAAGTATTTGCACAACAGAAGCTAAAGTCATATAAGATAATAATGCTGCATAAATCATGGAAGGAAAAACAAAGGTGAGTGAATATATATCATCCAGTCCAATGCAACTGACAAGAACCATGTGAAAATAGTATATCATCCCTCCATTCCTGCCACATGATGACCCCCTCCTGAGAGTGAAGAGCCCGCTTAGAGAGCATATCCGCCTCCAAATTAACCTCTCTATATATATGATCAAAATGAATGTGCTCAAATTCAAGAATTAGCTTTCTGGCCTCTTCCAACCAATGAGAAAGCAGAAGAACATTGAGGGCGGAAGTGCCCCTAGCCCAAGAGATAACTGCTAGTGAGTCCCCAAAAATAACCAAAGAAGAGATCTTTCTCAGGTGAGCCCAGAATAGTAAAAGCCAAAGAGCACAGATCTCACTCCTAGTATTTGATCCATTTCCCAGATTTAACCAAAGGTGTATAGAAGTATGGTTGGAAATGTGTATAGTTGCGCCCGCCCCACCCAGGCCAAAGGGACTCCCAGCCGCCCCATCAAAGAAACCACAAGGAAATACCAGGATTGGAGGAGCCAAACGATATATCAGATTCCGATCCTTCCCACCAGCACCAGCAGCACAAGTAGCTATATATTCCTTATGTGCAGCTAAGGTTCGATAGAAAATGGCATCACGGTGAGGAGTTATGTTTTCAAATATACAAACATTGCGAGCACGCCATACCTCCCAGATCATAAAGTATGGTAGCTCAACACAACCCATGGAAAGACGAGACCAAGCCTCCAAACATTCCTCCAGTGAATGGAATCCCCATCGGAATTGTACACCTGCCTTATATGCTAAATGATCCCAAAGTTCCTTAATGAATGAACAGGACGCAAATAGGTGATCAACAGACTCCTCCAGCGAGCATCAAAGGGGGCACCATCCCGGACCATTATAGCCACGACGACAAAGATTGTCCCATGTGAGTATTCTATTTGACAATGCCATCCAGATAAAACACTTTAACTTGAGGGGAATGACCAATTTCCAAATAGATTTTTCCCACCAACGAACAACATAATGGGAATCGGCCCACAACGCTTCATATGCCAATTTTGCAGATACATTGCCACTGGACACATTCCACGACCAAGCCAATCTGTCAGCAGAGTCTGATAGTCGTAAGTTTGATTGATAAAACGACCTGATATATCCATCCCATTCATTGCCCATGGTACCAAATAGACCCAACTGTCTCGCCGTGATCCAATGTGACCGACCATCCTTAAACTGCCTAACCGCATGAGCCAGCGAGCAATAGCCATTGATTCTAAGATGAGTCCTTAGTTACACAGATAGGGTATGTTCCGCAGGTCCCCCCAAGATCGGGTCAAGCCCCAGTTTAATGTCCCTGCCATTGCCAGGAATCCAAGCAATCCATTGTGATATTACCTTGAACGATCCCATCAATCCATTCCAAATATTAGATACTCCCAATGTAACAGGCCTTTCCAATCTGAGCCAGTTTGCAATAGGGGAATTTTTCAGGTATTTAGCTCGAATAATCCTGCCCCAGGCAGAATTATCGAAAAGAGCTCGCTAAAGACTTTTTGCATGCAGGGCCTTTACAAATAAATCCAGATCCTTAATATTCCACCCACCCAATTTCCAGGGGCGGGCCAGAGTAGACCATTTAATAAGATGAAATTTCTCATGAGCACCACCCCCCGACCATAAAAAGCTAAATAGCTTTCGACGAATAAGGCAAAGTATGGATCTTGGGATTTTGCAAAGTGAGAACCAGTACACACCCAAATTCTGCAAGACGGCTTTTGCCAGTGTAAGTCTGCCACCCAAGGATAAATGGCGGAAACTCCAGTGATTAATGCATCCTTCAAATCGTCTAACAAGCCAATGCCAGTCATTCACCATGTATTTTGCAGGCTTTATAAAAAAGCCAAGATATTTCGTTCCATCCACCATCTCCTTGAATTTAAATGGTAGGACAGTACTAATCGAAACTTCCACATCCCCCAAAAGGGAATGTTTCAAAAATTGTGATTTCATATAACTGATGATCATACCAGAAACCGAGCAGAACAAGTCAAGAATCTTCTTATATTGTACCCATTCTGCAAGTATACCTTTCCCAAATAGCATCACATCATCCACAAACAAAGAATGTGTAACATAGATATCTCTAGTAATTTTAATGCCTTCAATCAGCCCTTCTCTCTTAGCCCTATGAATAGATAAACTCAGGCCTTCAATGACCAATAGGAAGAGTAGTGGCGATAGTGGACATCCCTGTCGAAGACCCCGGGATGCCTTAAAGTAGTCCGTCGGATGTCCATTAATCAATATAGCATAATTAACCGAGGATATACAGGCCATAATCCATTTCATCACCTTCCATGGCAGACCTATCTGAATCAGTATTAATCTCAAGAAATCCCAATTCACCCTATCATATGCTTTCACCAAATCTAGTTGAAGAATAAGTGCCTCAAGTCCCTTCTGTTTTACAGTGTGAAAAATTTCCTGAGTCACCCCCACCGCATCATGAATCTGTCGACCCTGTAGAAACCCATATTGCTCCATTGAAATATGTCTGGAAAGAAGAGGTTTGATCCGATCTGCAATGATCTTAGATATAATCTTGTAGACTAAATTGCATAGGGCAATAGGTCTGAATTCACTATAGTTATTCGGGTGTGATGTTTTGGGAATGAGGGCCAAATAAGTAGAGTTGAGTGCCCCAGAGACGTTGCCTAATCTCCGGGATTCATCCACAGCCAGTCTGATGTCCTCCCCCATAATATCAAAGAAGTGGATAAATAATTCCACTGTCCAACCATCCGGACCAGGCGATTTATCTTTAGCAAATCCACGCAATGTGTTTTCCACATCACCCAAAGTCACATCCTTATATATATCGCCCCCCTCCTCCTCATTAAAAATTCGGGGGTATTCCATAATAATCTTAAATTGTTCAGCCAATGATGTGTTTTTTGGGTCACAGTAGTATTCCTGAAAATGATGCACAGCCTCCTCCATCAGATCCTCAGCCCCCCAAATCCGTCGACCACTATGATCATTAATATCCCAAATAGTATTTTGCAATCTTCGTGAATCCGCATACTGGTGAAAGAATTTTGTGTTCTGATCCCCAGCCTTCAGCCAAATTGCCCGACTCTTCAGCCTCCAAGATTCCTCTTGAATAAGAAGAATATTTAATTTACGGCTCTCCAATGAAGAGAGTTTCATCTCATCCCCGGGGCTTATCCCAGACCCAGCTGATCTCTGCATTAGTATTGCCACTTCCTTTTCCATCTCAGCAAGCTCTCTGCCCATCATAGCTTTTTTATTTTTTTCCCACATAATAGTATAATCTTTAATAGCCTTTAGTTTCACCGCCAGCCCGTCCATTGCTAACCTCTCCCCCGTTACATCCACCTGAAGCCATTTTGATCTCACACCCGTAGTGTACTCCATATCCGAGAGCCATGTGGAGTTGAATTTGAATGGATAGCATTGGTGTGTGGTTTCCTCGTCAAATTGCAGAATAATAGGAAGATGATCACTTATTTTGATTTGATGAATCCAGGACCTGTAGTTCTAAAGGCATCCCAGCAGGGATTCCGATACAAAGTAACGATCAATGCGTTTCTGAATCCTCATATCCCCCAACCTGCCATTAGTCCAAGTTGGAGCCAATGGCCGCGGAGCCACATCAACAAGAGAGAATTTCAAGAAGAGATTACTAAAATAAGGTCCCAGTGGATCCCTTCGAGCCAATGTGCCCCAGACCTCCTCATCCCCCCAAGTGAAATTAAAGTCCCCAGCCAGAACCAAGTTTTCCAATTCCAGCAGATGTCCCGCAACTGCATTATCCCAAAAAGTCACCCTGTCAGCATACGGCCCATAGCAGTTAATAATATTCAAGTTTTTCTCCACCCCTCTGATATTTCCAGATAACAAGATCCCCAGAGAGGTGATAGATGGCTTTAGTCTCAATACTAATGGATTCCAAGCAGCTAATAGACCTCCTTAAAGACCCACAACATCCATAGTGCAAACCATCCACCCCAGGCACTATATATATATATAGAGTTATATATATTGAAGCCACATTAATTATATATATGAAACTAATCTTGGACTCTTGTATTTTTATTTTTGATCTTGAATTCTGTACACGGTGCAAAGGATAGCCGCATCTTACATCTAGTATTTAGAAACGATCGATTTCTGCCATAGCACAAGTAGTAGACAGATCCTTAATTATTTATTATAGAAGTTCGGTCTCTACCTTCTTATCTTTGAGGCAACGCTTTTCTGTGTTTCAAATCCTGCCAAAGCTAATCCTGCGTTTTCTTAGATTACAAATTTTATGGTATGAGTCTCTCGTTTTGGGCTTTAGAGAAATCTGGGAGTATTTTTATAAATTAAAAACTTTGGTTCATTTCACTAAGTACATGATTCAAAGATTTTTTGGTGTCAAGTTAAGGTAATGCATAAGTAAAGGTTGAGTTACCTTTGCTTCATTTATACAAAGATTATTTTACCTATGTCAATAAGAAATAGAATGGGAAACATACAATGGCATGACCTTATATATATATTTTAGTTAGGAAGTTTAAATTACTTATTATTTAAGGAAGCATAAATCTTTCCTTCGAAAGAAGGTTAGGATTATATTATATATGATTTACATTTAATGTATAAAGTAGCTATAAAGTATTTTTGGCCTTATTTCATGGTTGTAAAGTAGGTGGCTTGGTGGTTTTCAAACTTTAACATTTTTTTACCAAAGTGAATGTATAAATCTTGATAAAGTTTTGGTTTGCATATTTAGGGAGTTTTAAGAAAAGTTAAATAATCTTTGCAGTTCTACTTTAGTATAAGGTGTTCTTTATAATTTTTCACTTAACCTTTAAGGTAGAACTATACTTCCTTTTGTTTGGAAATTGCACTCCATGAGAGTAGCTTGAGTAAGGGAAGTGCAACCTCTTGTTGTAGAAGGAGCATAGATAAAGCTCTCTTTGAAAGAAGTTAGAGAAAGATAGAAAAGTGGTTGGCAACAACTTGTTGTTGGTGTAACCTCTTCCTTTTATTTAAATAATACAAAACAACTCTTTGTGGACGTAGCCCAAGGAGTGGGTGAACCACGTGAAAAAGAGTCTCTTCATATGATGTTATTCCATCTTGTGTATTCTCATTGTGTCTTTTTATTATTCAGTTTGGTCTACTTTGAATTATGTGTATCTGTGTTTTCATTTATTTTAACTGTGATAACCTTTTTCCTCATATAAAAACATGTGTTTACAATTGATATTTCTTTGTTATTTTCTGGTGGGTTTTCTTATGCGTCTTTATCTGTTGAATTAATGGATGACGATCTTGTAGGCTCATCTAAATTTGGAAATGGTGGTAATTTCTATTAGTCATCATATTAACTTTAGGTTTACACATGTTTACAGTCAAAATGTTGTATGAAACAAATAACTTATTGAATTGCTTTGTTCATATAAAAAGGATGAAAGAGGTTGTGTAAAGTAGATTATAATACACCACTCAAATGTAGAGTTATAGATGCAGCTGAATACGAGATGTAAATATTTATGAATGAATATTTAAGTGTTACGATATTTTCTTGTTTGTTTAGACATTTAGATCACTAATGAATTGTTTAATGATCGCCTTTTAATTATAAAGTAGATTTAAATACTGAAACATTTCACTTCCGTGTAACATGTATGGGTGATTTGACCGCTTAGAAAAATTTTAAATTTTTACGAATTTTTAGGGATGTGACAGTGAAGGATGTAATAGGTCGCAACAGTTCTGTTATCATACAACTTGTAGTTGTCCCAAAATGTGATTCTATCCAGGATGGTAGAGGCGTTGGACAACTAAAGAGGTGACCCAAGAGAGCCACAATTCTCAAGGATTATTGGTTGTCACGTTAATCGAGGTGCTCTTCACTTTAGATCAAGACAAAGAAAGAGCAAGGGGGAGACCCTAGCTAACCAATGAGGCTAGCAAACCTACTTAAGACCTCCTAGGGAAATGTGAAAGTGAAAGGAGAGAGATCAAGAGTGACTAGATCTAGATCTAGGGAATATAAGTGGGCAAATAGAGTTAGGGTTTGCTTGAGGAGGCTTATAAAATGGACAAATGCTCAACCAAGGAATGCAAATGCTAATTATGAGTTTAATTGAGTAGATCCAGATTGATCTAATGCCAATCAAGAAAACCCAAGTGGGGCCCACCCTTAAAGTATGGAAAATGAGTGAAATGGGGTCCACAAGGTGAAATTAAGGTCCAAATGGCACTAGAAGGTTGGCTAAGAAATGGATCTGAAGTTTAAAAGGAAAAATAACACAACCCAAGTGATAGATCTAGAAAAATGCATAAAAGCCACAAGTGCGTCCCCCTTAAGAGAAGACCAATGCCTTAGATCAGGGGTCAAATGGAGTCAAATTCCAACCAAAATTTAGCTATGAGGTTCTTTAATTAATTTAGAAGTGGGTTTTATGTTTTAAGCTCAAATTATCGCCAGATCTATCAGATCTAAAAATCCAGGGTTTGAACAGTTAGGATTTTAAATGACCAATAGGTAAAATATATGGAAATGAATACGTACCTTGTATATCTTACCTCAAATGCTCGTGGCCGCCAAGTACATCGATGATCCTTTAGTTTAGTTACAATTCCAAGCTAGATCCAAGTGATTCCAAGCAAATCAGCCTAGCCCAAGGAGGAAAAACGTCCTCTTTCACCTGCAAAACCAAACTACATACGTGAGATTTGATCCACATATAAAACAAGATCTATGCACGACATATCAAAAGAAGCAAATCAATGGAAAAAGCACAATTGAAAAACTCCCTTCAAGATGAAAACATCATGCCCAAGGAGGATGCGGGAAACCCCTGCAATCTTTCCTCAAAGCAATTTGCACCCCTGCAGCTAATGAATCTGGCCTCCCTCCGTAGCTATTGAAAATCACTTGTAAACGACCTAGATGTCTAAAGCAAAGATGTACAATCATGTACAAGAACATTCATCAAAGCATGAGAAGCATATTTGCAAAATAATATTTTATTCCAGTATTTTTAGAGCCCAAAAGGTGCCTTTACAATAGTGGGGTCTCATCCTTAAATAAGAATGAGAGAGACCAAAACCCTAACCACTTTATGAACGAGTGGTGGAGATCAAAAGATAAACATAATACAATCAACAACTATTATGAGCCGGAACAATATCACATGGATCAACTCACTAATAGGGGTGTGCACTCACTAAAAGAGGCCCTAGGGGGGTCGCACCACATAAAAGTGACTAGGACAAGTGTAAGGAGCACATGGTGGGGTTAGGAGGTATTAATATCCTTCACTAGCATCACCCCATGGCACAATAACATAAGATATGACTCAATAACATGTCAAAGTGACCAAATGACCAAATCGTGGCCCCCCTCAATGAGAGAATAATACATCAAATCACAACCCGGAGAGTGTGTGGACCCCATTGACTGCTTCAAGCTGATCTAGAAGGAGTGGGATACATCACAAATGACCTCTGAACAAAATTCATGCCAAAAACTTGCCTCAATTTCCCAAATCTATTTCCTTAATGACCTTTTTATCCCATTTTTATTCCACCGGAAAACCATTCAAATGCTTGTAGCTCTCTGCCTGGTGTGTCAGAGACAAAATATGACTGCACCAAGATGTCTGGACATGGGGTAATATTCTAATAACAAGTGGCTGGACCCCCCATCTCCTCTATAGCGCCATAGGGTAACGTGCTAGATCAATGCAACTACTAGACATGCCATTTCTACATGGAAAAACTGGATAAAAGTGGAAACATGACCATATCATCACTGGGAATGCCTGTAACTGATAAATGAGTGTCTCAATGGACTCAGAAGGTACAAATATTCTAGATATGAGTACCCATACACCCTGTAGAAATCTATATAATCATCTGTATCCTCAGCCATACCCGGACAATATAAAAATAACGGTCTGGAAATAATAATAACCATACAAAAATACATCAACCATCATATGAAACCTGTGTCCACTGTATGGAATCATCAAAGGTGTATCATAGAACCATAAATCATCATCATATAACATCATTGGTCCAACTCATCTCGGATCACATGGTTGACTTGTCAAACTAGGTTTGACCAGGTCAAAATTGATCAAAATATGACCTAGGCTAGAAAAACCTGATGTTGCAAGTGAAAATGGTTAAGGCATGCTCTTTTAATCATTATGATAGAAAAAATTAAAGTATTAAGCATCATTTCACTGGCAGTTAATAGATAATTATACCAAGTACAATTTTAAATAATCATTTACTCAAAATAGAACCTCAGGAATATACTCATTCTGTAGACATGAACATTTTGCTAGCAAAGGGTGAGGGTGAAGAATGCAAGGCTAGGATAAGGGGATGACTTGACTGGATCAACACTGTGATATTTTGGCTAAGGGAAAGGGAATACACACTTAAGCATATGTCGGATAATAAACACACAGGGAATGGCAGTGTCTCACAAATGAAATAAGTTGTTCAGAGAAGTGCTTATTCAACCTTGGAAAATGTCTACAACTCACATCCAAGGTGAAACAACTCAGTGAGGATCTTTTCTAGAACTGCCATGGCTGGGTTCCCGGCTAACCATAACTTGAGGTTCTAGGGGACACTTAGAATTAGTTGTCCCTTACTCCATCTCACATCACAACCCATAGTCTCTGTGAGGAATTAATCATTAAATTTAATTTTTGGCCAACAGTCTTTGGATTTAGCATATATTTAACCACAGCTTTTTAGGCCTCTATGACCCTTTTTGGATTTTGCATATGCTTAGAAGCACAACTAATCGCAGCTCATATCCAAGGGTGCTTTAACATTTCAGTTTCCAAAGCCCTCTTTCATTGTGCTAAGAAGCACAGGTTTATTTGTTTCCATGGGCTTGTATACAAGATAATATAATAGTGTTTATGTATGCATGTAATGATGGTAGTACAATTTGCTTCAGGTTTTAGCCAACACAACTCAAGCAACTAGGGATTCTCTACAATTAGGACCAAACATCGGGGCAACCGAATAGAGTGATGAAGGCATCAAATCCAACTCATCTAAGCTCAAGAACCAACACCAGCGGGTACTCTTGGCCCAAAAGGATCAAGGCTGCAGTAAGTTCTGTTGCCAACTCAGAGCCGAGACACAAACTAACAGGGATGCTATCCAACACAAAGGAAAAAGTGGGGAGGTCCTCCATATCATAGGCTGAGGTGTAAGTCAGGGTGAAAACCAAAAAGGGAGAGATACCGGATGGATGGTGAAAGTGAAGGCGATGCCTAAGCTAGCAAGACATAAAGGTGGGAATGATCATGTCCACACTCCTAAAAGGGTAAGACCAATGAGTATAAAACAAGAGCTTCAAATTATGAGTAATAAGACCGTTTAGATAATCAATAATAACCATATACATGTCATACATATATATACTGCCAGATCATGATCACTAGATACTAAGTCAAGCCTACCAAAATGACCAAAAGAGCAAGATAATCAAAACCAATGCACATCAGATACCTGCTGGGCCATATACCTATAATTGCTATCTGGAACATCTATAACCACTAAACACACTATTGTTGAAACTTTGGGCACTGCACTACTCTGTATGGGATAAAAGGTCACCTCGGTCATCAAATCTGAGGTCAATTGGCTCAGTCTTGGCATAAGGTTTACTGCATGTCTAATATGGGGATGCTATGATATGTGAGTGATCATAAAAGGTACTGCTCATCATAGGTCGATCTCATCAAAACTATGTAAAGGCCAAGCTCAAAAATATACAATGAACTGCTTTGTAATCATGGTAGCTCGGCTACTATGGATGTGATAACAAGTTCATCGAGATCTAAGAGTGATTCCAGGTCGTCTTCTATTGGTATGGTCCCTATTTTTCCTCCCAACCCTTATTCAACTCGTTTTATATTAGATTTGAATTGAGAATGATATAGTAGGTCACAACAGTTCATCAAGCTCTAAGAGTGATTCTAGGTTGTCTTCTATTGGTATGGTCCTTATTTATCCTCCCATCCCTTATTCAATTCATTTTATATTAGATTTGAATTGAGAATGATACAGTAGGTCGCAACAATTCATCAAGCTCTAAGAGTGATGCTAGGTTGTTTTCTATTGGTATGGTCCCTATTTTTCCTCCTAGCCCTTATTCAACTCATTTTATATTCGATTTGATTTGATTGGTTTTGTTTTTTGTTGGTAGATGTTGATCAGCAAGTTCTTCAAGCAATGAGTTTCATGGAGACAAGGTCTCATGGTCCAACTCAACACAAGTCAATTTGACCCCTAAGTGGCCATGCGACATTGCCTGGAAACCAATCGAGGGTGAGACCAACTCGGCGGTCCACCATCAGACTACACCTAAATCCCGCGAAAATTATACTTAACTGTTTCTTAGATTATGTTATTGTTTCTTTACTTGAGCTAATTTCAACACTTAGGCATTTCCACAAGTAAAACCAGTAAACACACAAGAGACATAGTACAACAATATATGGGGGCAGGCCCAACCATGTGTGCACAAAATATTTATACTTAACAGAATTTTGAGATTACAATATTACATAGAAACGAGGGTGCCCAATTGGCCAAACCCACCCGTGGAGGTGCCCAACCGGCTACCACCAGAAACCCCATGAAATTTAGACCTTCTTCCCAAACCCGCTTGTCGAGTTTCCTTCCTGCACTGTTGTGACTTCACCACAAGCCTAATCCACACCGCACCTGTGCCTGGGTTGCTGCTGGCAGGAACCTTCTTCCTGTGAAGACTTTGTTTCTGCTACTGCACAAGGAGGCCTCCAAGTTGAGCTCATCCCTGCCGTGAACCTTGCTAAGGTCCTGCCCAAGTGCACACATAATTCACCCAAGGTGCAAGGCATGCCCCTCTTGCAGCCTGCACAAACAGTCTGGGTATGCCGAACTTCAGAGCCCCTTGGGTGTGTCTTTCTTACCAAATTCTATATGTCCCTCTTGCCTTGACCCCATCGCATATTTATAAACAAGCCTCTGGGTGGGTATGCCCCAAAGTGTGGGTGATCGACCCCACCGGTCTAACTGCTTGGTCCATGCCGACATTGTGTCAACCGCAAGTGTGTCCACTTCATAATCAATCCACCCATGGGGTGTGTCCATTTCTTAATTGATCTGCCCACAAGTGTGCCCACGTCTCAACAGCCTCGTCCATTTTCCAAACTGGCTCCCTTGTCATCCGGGTTCCCAACCCGGAGATGGGGCTTCCAACGCAGTCCATGGTCCACACAACGTGGGGTTTCCAGCCCAGGTGGTCCACATACCAATCGACTAGGTAACCGAAATGGTACTGTTCCCAAACTTGCCATGTGCTGGGTGCCTTGGGTGTGGGCACACACCCCCTTCTCGGTACCACATCCCAATCAAATCCCATGCTGTCGATGGGTGCCCACTTGGATGACGAACACTTGGTGAAATTTGGCTAAGTGTCCAACCAACATCTGGGCCCGACGTGTTCCCAAGTTGAGCTACTTGGGTGAGCTCCTTGCTCGCCGCGTGGATAGAGGTCTGGCTAAGTGCCTGCAGCAGCTAAACCATTACGTCTCCAACCGACCACTGTCTTTGGAAACCTGTCATACTGTTGCCTGTTGCACGCAGTTTGCTATCCAGTCCACCCTTTGTGCTTCATCTCTGCCAGTTCACATTTTTTCGTCTTCCCTCATCTCTCGCAACTGTCCGGGTGATCAGTTCATCCACTTGGAGTCTGTATTTTTTCAGTCCCACTCCCGTCTTTGCATGAGTCTCCGTAACTCAGTGACCTGTCTCATTGTTTGGATGAATCCTGCACGCTTCATCTTCCTTTGGCTTCACTTTTGGAAGCCTCTTACTTGAAGTTCCCATGACCTTTCCTACCCGGGCCAAAGGTAGAGGCTAGCGCCTCAAGCTACTCTAAGTGAAGAACAAGAGTGGATGGTGCTCCAAGCCATCACCCAAAATGTTGTTCCTTCTATTTTCCGCAACCTTCTTACTTAAGTACACAAGGAGTGGCACGTTTCCAACGATCATGCCCTCACCTTCCGCAAACAACCGTTGTGCTTCTGGATCGTCTAGCCACACTTTCCCATCCGCAACTGAAGTGCCTAAGTCACAACTTGGCGCTGCTTCATCCGCTTGGGTAGCTGCTATGCATCCTTCTTGGCTACAATTGTTCTACCCCATGGCAGTGTAGCGATCGACAAGCTTATCCAAGCTTATCAACGTCGATTCCACTACCTTCTCCATGGTGTCCATTCGTTTTTCCAACCAAATGATTGATTCCTTGCTTGCCTTCTCTTCGCCTTGCCCCTCATCCACACGCATGTGAGGGTCTGTTGCATCTACGGAAGTCGTCACCGCCATAGACGTGACTTTGTCACTTCCCTGCAGTCTCCTCATAGTCTGCACAAAGATAGGCTTATCTTGTGACAGAAATGCCAAGCACTTCAAATGTGGCATAGGAGCTGCCTTTGCTTCAGGCATGAACTCCTATCAAAGTACTAAATCAAAATCGTCCAATGGAATTATGGTGAAAGTCGCCTCTCTCGACCATTCTCCATGCCTCAAAGGAATTTGGTTGGCCACTCCAACCACCCTTTATACTTGCGAGTTGACAACCTTAAACGAAGTCTCTCCTGGCTCAATCCGCAAGTTGAGCCATCTTTCCACTTTTGCCTTCAGGAAGTTGTGTGTCACACCACAATCAATCAACACTAAGAGCTATTGTTTGTTCACTTATTCCGGTACTGTTATCACACCATAGTAGCTGGGCTACTATTCTTGTTGACCAGATATCTGAACTTTTCAGAGCTTTGCTTTTACAGATATCAACTATGATGAGCATATTTATTTGAGATCACTTATCCATCATAGCAGTATATATCATACATTGAGTAGACCTTGTGCCAAGGCCGAGCCTTGAGAGCTTAGATTTGATGACCAATGTGACCTTTTGTTCCATGCAGTTTCAGTTCAGTACCCAATTGTATTGTTGCAACAGTGTTTCAGTGGTTCTTTATGATGACTATTTGTGATATATAGTGATGTGACCATTAGACTTGTGATGTTATCATTGGATTATTATCTTGTTGTTTTAGCATCTTCATAGCATTGACTTGATATGTAACTCATGATGTGGCAGTACTATTTAAATTAATGAAATGGAATATCTTGGATGGTTTTATAAAATATAAAATTGGATGTATTACTTGCACTCTAAGGTTTTTTGACAATACTCATTGATTTCATTACCCTCCTATGAGCATAGACATGGTCTTTACTAACATCTTTGTCTGCTAGCCTAGGCACCACATTCACTTGACTCCATCCATCCATGACCTTCCCTATTTGGCTTCCACCTTGACTTGCCTTCTTGACTGTTTGATATGGAGGACTTCCCATTTCTACCTCTGTGTTGGATCGCATCCATGTTTGTTTTGTGTCTCAGCTCTAAGTTGGTGACAGAACTTGCCTTTGGTGAGTTGGATTTTATGCCTAGATCATTCTGGTCAGTTGTCCCGATGTTTGACTTTGTGCGGAATTCCCTCTAGTCACATGAGTTGTCATTGACTAAAGCTGAAAGCACATGTACTACTTCTATTGGAAATCTCTTATAAAATCCTATTGAATTAAAATTCTAGAATGTGTTTCTCAATACACGATGAATAAAGGCTAAAGCAATGAAATGCTAAAATACCCCATGAAGGATAGAAAGGTCCAAAAAGCAATGGTTAAACAAATGCTATATCTAAATATTGTTGACCTTATAAATGTAAATATGCCCCGGATGCAAGCTGCGATTAGTTGTGCTTTTTAGCGCATGTGAAATCCCAGAGGGGTCATATAGGCCAAAAAGGCCATGAAAAGTAAATGAATGATCCTAATGATCTTGGATCAACTTGATGTAGACATGATGTCTAAGTTGAATAAGCACTCTCTAAACAACTTATCCTGCCCTTCCCTTTGTTATTTTGTCCAGCACATAGTGTAGCTCCCCCTTTCCCCGTCCAAAGTGTCACTTAGTTGAGTTGGTCAAGTCATCCCCTTTGCCTAGCTTTGTCCTTAGCCTTCATCCTTTGCTACCAGTTAGGCCATGTCCATTGGGTGAGTATGTCTTTAAAGCTTTTGTGCAAGTAAACTATAAATAACATTGAAATATATATGTATGATTGCCACTGAATGATGTTTATACTTTAAGTTACATTGTGAATATGATTAAAGGAACATGTCTTAGTTTATTGTTATAATCTAGTCTTTGGTTGTATTTTGACCTAGTCAAACATAGTTTGACCATGGTCATTCTCAGGATTTATGATGAGATGGACCACTTATGTTTATGGATGATGATCTATGGTCCCACATTCACTTATTGATGATTCCATATGTTGGACATATGCTTCAAATGATGTTTGATGCAGTTGGTCAGTTTTATTATTATTTCCAGATCATCATATTTTACACTGTTCGGGTATGGTGGACCATACCGATGACCCCACAGGTTATCAGGATGTGTATGAGTACCCGTCTCTAGAGGATTTGGGTCTTTTCGATCCACTGAGACATTTATCTTTCATTTCCAGGCACTTCTGATGATGATAGTTGCAATTATCCACCTGATGACTAGTTTGGGCATGCAGATTCAGCCTGTCCAGCAGAGGAAAAGAAGGCAAGTCATTTCCTAGGGAGCTACAAGGGAAGGGGCTGGTCTAGCCACTTGTTTTTACCGTTATACCCCCCTTCCGGACATGATGGCACCTTCAGTTTGACAACGCAGGCACCCTAGGGGCAATTTCTGGCACTTATAGGGTTTTCAGGAGGATAAAAAAATGGAATAAAAAGGTCACTGAGGAATTCGATTTGGGAAATTGAGGCAATGTGTTGGCACTTGGTCTGCTCTAAGGTCATCTATGGTGAACCCCCTTTCTTCTAGATCAATTTGCACCAGGCAGTGGGGTCCTCCATAGGGGCCACCGGAGGCCTTTTACTGCATGTCTCTCTTAGATTTTGGGGACAGGATTTGTTCATTTGTGTTACTTGGACATGTCATAGACTTATATTTTATATTATTGTGCCATGGGGACATGCTAGAGAAGGAGATTAATGCCTCCTAGCCCCACCATGTGCTTTTATTGACTTGTCTTGATCTTGATGATGTGGCACATGTAATTTTAGCCACCCCTATGTATAACGTCACCCTCATTGAATCACTTTTAGCTATAACGTCATCACTTAGTTAAGTGATCCATGTGATATATTGTATTGGATAATCTTAGCCATTGATTAGATTGTTATATCTTTTGATCTCAACCACTCATTTCAAAAAGTGGATTTGTGGTTTAGGTTTTTGGTCTTTATTATCCTATAAAAAGAGGAGACCCCCCTATTGTAAAATCGATATATAGATTTTTGGCTCTTAGCTATTGGAATAAAAATACTTTCTTGGGCATCTTGGATCTTGGAGTTGGAATGCTTGTGGTGATTGTAAATGATTTTTCCTCTGCATTGACGAATATTGGTGGCCATCTTGGATTTTATCTTCACTGACACGATTTGCAGGCAAAGAAGGAATTTTGAAGGAGTGTGTATTGGTGGGAAAGCCTACCCTACAAGCTTCAACAAGTCGTTTTGGGTGACAGGGAGTTGTTTTGTCTTCGTACCAACAATTTCATGTTTCTTCATCTCTTTTGCTTGCATCTACTTCCATTCTTTATTAATTGATTGATCTTTGTGTCCTTGATTGACAGGAATAGGGAGGCTGAATTGGTTGAAGGAGGCAAAACGTTGGCACGAAGGGCTTCATCAAGTTTGGAATTTGATCTTTGTGGGAAGTAATCCTCGTCACAAGCAATCTCCATCTTCATTTTACAGGTATGCCCAAGGAGGTATGATATTCTTCTACCTTGACCATCTATTCTCTTAGATCGCAAAACCCTCATTTTACAATTTTTTAGATCTACTTGGATCTAGCTTGGCCTTGGGTATGAAATTAAGTACCCACCTCTATAGCATCCACGACAATTCGGATCTATAGTTTGGTGGTGATTGGCCTCCATTTGACCCACTTCCCAAGGCACCTAGCCCTCCTTGAGGCAATTCGCACTCCTTGATGAAGGCTAGTTTGGTTAGTTCCTTGACATGCGTAGGTGAGATCCCACTTGATTTCGATAGATCAACCTTGATAACCTACCCCTAGTGCTTCACCTTGTGGACCCCATTCATCATTTTGAGGGTTGAGCCCCACTTGGGTCACTTGGTGATGCATTTTAAATCTCAGATTGGAGATCTAGCAAGCATTTGAACTTGATAATTTAAATCCACCTTGTTAATTGGCTTAACTACCTTGATCTATAATTTGGTGGAATTTGGACTCGATTTGCCCCCTCAATTTAAGGCACTAGTCTCCCTTTGGTAAATCGCACTCCTTGGGTTAGTAGTCTTTTGCTAGATCCCGTATGTGGGTAATGCCTCTTTCATCTTGAAATCACATAGGTCCATCATTTGCATACCCCTTAGTATCATTTTCATCTTTAACTTGATCTTGTGGGCCCCATTTGAACCATTTTCCAAATTTTTAGGAATGAGCCCCACTTGTGTAATTTTCATGGTACTAGATCTCCTTAGATCTATCTAAACCTCATAAGTGGCCCTAGTCATTCATTGGTTGAAACACTTGTCACCCCTTAAGCCCCTTCAACCACACTTCAACCCTTGGGTCCACTTAACTTTCATAGATCTAACTCACCATTGGTTTCCGTGATTCAACTTACACATTTCCCTAGGAACCTTTGGGTTAGCTAAGTCTCCATTGGTTGGCTAGGGTCTCCCCCTTTATCTTGATTTGTCTTGATCTAAAGTGAAGAGTGCCTCAGTTATCGTGACACCCAGCTTGCATTGGGAACCGTGGCATCTCTTGGGTCACCTCTTTAGTTGTCCAACACATCTGTCATCCCTGATGGGATACCTTTAGGGACAACTACAAGTTGTGTGATAACATGTACGTCGCACAACCTTGCAAAGTTTGTGTCCTGCGTTGCTGCTGGTTCCTCCTCAAGAACCGCATTCAACACCTGCAACACTTTAACCAACGAGTTCTCATGCTCTATCGCAGTCGACTTCTGTGGTTGCAAAGGACAGTTCTTGGCGTAATGGTCCTTGGCACAAATGTAACATGAGACTGGTTTAGCCTTGTCGTTGGGTCTTGTTGTCCGTCGAGATGCACACCAGCAGCAAAAATCTTTCGAAAGTTGTTTCCTCACTACAAGTGGGAAAGGTGTGGCCTTGGGGAAAGCAATGAGCCAGGTACTGTCACTTGAATCCTAGCTCCTCCGTTTAGGTTAAATCCTAACGAAGCCAAAGGGGGTTGTCCCTAACAAAGAGTTGTCTAAGGCTCTTATGTTTTTTAAGTGTTTTTTGGGTGTATGGATACAGATGGGTTTTGTTTAGGAGTTTTTTGAGATGAACACAATAATATTTAAGCAATCCACGTTGCAATTGCAAAACACAATGATAAGATAAACAATATATGATGACTGAAAATTAAAGCATCCACAGAATAATTAATGACTTAAGCAAATGAGGGACAAATGGTCCAAAATGCATATAAGTTTGAAGAACCAGTGCCAAATGGATTCAAAAGTTCTTGGTCTGCTGAAATATAAGTCTCAATATGTGTTCGTGAGATCGTTTTGCAATGCTCTTGGTAAAAATTTTAAAGGGAGAATGAGTTGTGAGTGTTTTAATTAGAGCATAAAAGACAAACCTCTCTGACAAAGAGTGCTCTTGATCCACCTTATGGTGATATTCAAGAGTCTTATCTAATCTATATGCAAATGCACAATGCAAACAATGCTCTTCGATAGAGAGTGCTCTTGACTTGTCTTATGACTAGATCAAGAGACTTTGTGTTCCTTTTAATAAATTAAACAATAAATGACAATAACACAACAAGTAGCTCAATATGAAATGAGAGATTAATCTAGCAAATAGTATTCTAAGAATGCAAAAAGAACTAAACTAACAACTAGTGATCTACTTGCAAAATGGAAAACTAAACTAACAATTAGTATTCTACTTGCAAAGGAGAAACTAAACTAAAGATGAAGTAAACAAAGACAAGACACTACAAACTTCCCCAAATGAGGAAGTTGGGTGTGGGAGCCTTAAATCCCACTAGCTTTTTATTAATCGCTTACAAAGCCTTGGGAATTCAACCCTTGAAAAGAACTTGAAATAGAAAAATGCTGTGAAGCTCTTAAGAGATTTTACAAAAGGAGAATGGTCTTTAGATCTTCTTAGTTTAAAGTCTTCTTCTTTGGTTTGGATCTTTCTTCTTGGTTTCTTGCTCTCTTCAAGTCTTTTGCTTCTTCTCCTCAAGTACCTACAACAAATATCAACTCAAGCACCCATTACTCATTAGCTAAATCAAACTTGAAAAACAAACTAATCTAAGATCTAAGTGCAACTAAGTTTAAGAAATGAGATCTAGATGCCAAATCAACTTTTTAAATGCAAGTTTTGGATTTTTTAAGATGAGATCTAGGTATGAAAATTACCAAACTTCAAATAAAACTAGATGCAAACTACAAAGAAATGAACTAATATCTAAGAAATGTAATCTAAGCTAACAATGCTAACTCTAAAATGACTTTTTTGATCTTAAAGTGAGAATTTAAACTAGTGAAGGAAAGAGCAAAGGAAACAAACGAATGAGGAGAAGAGAGGCAAACAAAAGAGAAAAGGTAAGAAGAGAGGACACAAACGAAATGAGGAAGGAGCAAGAAAGAGGGAAAAATGAAAGGTAGGGAAAAGAAAGAAGGATGAAGATCAAAGGAGAAGGGGAGGAAACAAAAGCAAAGAAGAAGAGTAAAACGAATGGAGGAATGAGGGAAACGAAAGAAAGGAAGAAAGGCTAAAACAAAAAGGAAGAAGAGGAGATCAACAAGAGGAAAATGAAGGGAGAATGAGGCTAGAGATCTAAAGGAAGAAGCTCTAATGAAGGTAAGACGAAAGGGAGAGAAGAGTAAAAGAAAAAATGGAAGGAAGGAAGGACTAAAATGAAATCAAGAAGGGAGATGAAGAAAGATGAATGGAGCAATGAAGAGAGAAAGAAATAGGAAGAATGCAAAGCAAGGAGAAGATCAAGGAGCAAACAAGAGTTCTGGAAGAAGAAAGCACTTAGTGACCCAGTAACCAAGATAAATTTTAGTTTTAAGGTTGATGGATGAGAAAGAGCCCCTTATGGCTACGTTTCTTCTCTTGGAAGTAAAAAAGGCCTTGTAAATCCTGCACAATGAAAGCATTAGATGATAAGAGCTCCTGTTTTGTGAAGAGAGGATAGATGCAGCTAAGCTCACACCTTTCTCCACCTTTGATGAACCCTGAAAAGCCACAAACCTCAAGATACAAGTGATATCAAATTCTAGAATGCTAAATCAAACAAATATCTAAAAGACATTAGTATAACTGACTACGTCTTGTCCGCTCTAGATATTTAAAAGACCTTCCATAGATAACCAAATTAAAGACGATAAATGGTTAACCTTGCGTGATATATTGATAGCTTTCCTAATCTAGCAATGACAAAATACACTTGCAAAAAGAAGGAGTGGGGTTTAGAGAAATATCACCTCACACAAGATGAAATCACAATGCTAAGAACTCATGCATAGAACTCCAAAGTCGCTTTTATTCCAAATTTAAACAAATAGTAGCTTTACAATTTCGATAGAGTTCTCTTGCATATTCTCCATTAGAAACAAAGTTGCAAAGCTTTTGCCTTTATACAAAAAACAGACACCAATACCATAAATCGAACTTGGCTTGAGAGAGAGCCAATAACAATAGACACTGAAGTGCATCCCACTCTCTACCAACTGCTTGATGAAAATAAAATTAAAATTTAGTACAAATGTATATTCACTTAACACAATATACACTTTTAATTGATGCATATTGAATATTAAAAATAAAATAAGTATGATATATACATAAAAATCAACAGTCAAATGTACTATATTAATTAATCTTCACTAACTAATAATTACCTTTCACCTTCCTCGATCTACCTTTCCCCTTCAAGTACTCCCCTTCGAAATTGTTATTGGAGTCTGCATCACAAATGCGACCTAAATTGAGCTTTAACGCTAATTTAGGAAGATATTCACTAATATATATCATGTTCTGGTATACCATATAACCCCTAGGACGTGCTCGTTGTCTAACCAAACCCTTAAAAAATTTCAAGTTCCTCTCAACCATCCACATGGACCTTGAGTGTACAGGTCCACACAATTCAATTTCCTCAACTTGGTGTATGAGGTAGTGTTCTTGTGCATTGAAAAATGTCGAAGGTAGATGCTTTTGCATTTCACACATGAGACGCGGAATTTCTCTCCTCCAATACTTTATATCTTCTTTATGGATTTCTTTAGATGACAACCATGTACAAGTGATGCAAACCAATCACGAGATTTAAAAAAAAAAACATTATATTACATAACAATTAGTAAAACAAGAGAACTTTTTTTTATTTAGACCGGGATGACGGAATGAGAGCTCGCGTTGCCCGGCGAATCTCTGCGGCTAGGGCTTAAACCCTAGCCGCCTCTCTGGTTTACGTTTCGTTTGCAGGGTCGCAGCTGTTCAGGGACGCGGTCGCTCGTCCCCTATGCTTGCAGGGCCAGAAGTTTTCCTGCGTTTTTGTTGCTCGCCGCCTCATTGCTGGTGGTCGCCACCTCCAGGAAGGCCCCATACAGGTTTGCAGAGATGGAAAAAGAAACTTTGGAAGCTTTCACAGCATTAGTCCGTTCGGCAGGACCTAAAGCCAAGCCTTCTCTCTCGTCTAAGTTTGTTAAGAAGATGGGGGAGATCCCCTCTCTGGAACTATCTCCAGAAGAGCCATGCAATCTTGCCCTCCTTTTAGCAGAAAAAGCCCTCATCGGAAAGTTCACGGGGTTATGGCCTAGCCCCAAATCGGTGGAGGCTTGGATGGAAGAATGCTGGAAATCGCTGATACATGGAAACGTTTCTCTATGTGCAGTAGGCAGGGGATTTTTTGTTTTCAGTTTCTCTAGCAAAGTGGATCGAGATCTAGTTTTCAGATCTGGTCCCTATTTCATGGGGCCGAGGGGGCTGTTCTTAGCCCCCTGGACTCTTGATTTTAATCCCGGAGCTGAGATCACTGCAGCCCCTGTTTGGGTTAGGCTGCCTCATCTCCCCCTGCATCTATGGGGGAAAAGTTCTCTGGAGGACATTGGAAATAAGCTTGGGCGTTTCCTGGACAGTGTGGAGCCGAAAGGGGATCAATTTACCTGTGCTCGTGTTTGTGTTGAGGTTAACCTCGAGAAAGGACTCCCGGAAGCCATTCAGCTCTCCCTGGGGGAATGGCGCCATATCCAAGAGCTGGACTATGAGCAGATCCCTTTTAAGTGCCTTCGGTGCCATACTTATGGTCACTTCGCAAAATGCTGCCCCAAAGCCTCAGAAGTGGCAGAACCAGCTAAAGGAGATGATTTTCAGCCAGTAACTAACCGGCGAAGGCAGCCAAGGCGAAAGGAATCACTAGCCTAGGTTCCGAAGGTCACTCCTTCAGCGGAGGCAACTCTTGAAAACAAAAACATCTTTGAAGCACTGCAAGAAGAAGAAGCCCTAGACCCTGAAGCAACAACAGTTATGGAAGACCCTCCGGTAGACGAAAGACTTCCGGATCCTGCCCTACCTGGCTCAGTGGATGCGAAGGAAGCCAGGGCTTCAGATCCTGAACCACCTGCCCCTGCAGGTCCGGCTGTTTCAGTCCCCTCTAGCGGCTCTGTGGGAATTATTGAACCTGAAGACAATTCAGTCCCGTCTCCACCCCTTACCAGAGGGCGAAGGACCAACAAGGCACGCAGAGAAAAGGAGACGGCTTCCAACATCTCTTTTGGATCTCAGAAAAAGCTGGACCCCTACTTTAAGGGGCAAATTTCATCCCCCTGAGTCTAAATGCTTTGCTTTTGTCTTCTACTTTGCTCACAGTTTGTGAGAATTTACCCTTGTAAGCTCCTTTTGTCAGTATCTCGAATTAGCTCAAGAAACAGATGGGATTTGTCTCCCAAGACTTTCACAAGAAGGTTGGCAGCACTGTTAGAGGTCACCAACCTTCTTCCGATTTGTAACTTTTTGGTTCTGGCTTGCCAGAATGCAGATTAATACAACCTAACCGTTCTTGTCAAAAAAAAAAACAATTAGTAAAACAAATGTCAAATATAAGTTCTACAATGAATTAAACAAACACTAAGTACATGCAAAAAATAGATACTTACCTCATGTCTTTTCCAATATTATATATAACTTGTTTGACATTGTTGTCGAAGTTGTCCGGGAGAGATAGAGGTAGAACATACTGTAACAATATAAAAATCGTTTAATTTTTTTATACAAAAAGTAGACAAAAAAAATACCAACAATATGTACTAGAATAAAAAAATATAGCAATATGCATACCATAATAATTACCTTGATGAAGATATGCCAATCATGCGTTTTCACCCCCGCAAAATCACCTTTCTTTGTTATTATATTCTTTATGTTCGAACAAAATCCAGTGGGAAATTTAATTTTTCGCATGACTTATTTTACAGCATTACTTCGCTGCTCCGTTAACAACCATGGAAGCGAGTTTATATTAATTTGGTCTCCGTTGCTATGTAATTGAATGACATCTTTCATTGCATGGTTGGATTCTTGAATGTCATTGCAAAATTTGACAATTTTTTCTTTGTCACTCCTTCCATCCAATATTCGCCATAATGTTTCAGTTACATTCTTTATGATATGCATTGTATCAAACAGATGAGCAATTTGTAGGTGCTCATAGTAGGGAAACCTACTGAATTGTTTAGGATGACTTTTCATTCTTTGTGGAAGCCCATTAATGCCTTCATGATCACGACGACCATCATGAATCATAGTTTATAAAGAAATTACATAAATCAATACCAATTACAGTAAACAACACACAATAAAAAAAAATTCATAACATTTCATATACGATGATAGATAGACAATTTGATCCGTACGTACCTTGACGATTTCTATTATATTGCAACTTCCATAGGTGAGGTGTCATTCTCTGCGGTTTTAATGTAGTCTCTTTCTTACCATTGAATAGATGTTTTTCGGTAGTTTGATACCTATGATTCTTAAAGAGGAAGTGCCTATACTCATCAAACACCTCCTTTCCTAAACTTCTTGAATGACGAGATTTGATCTTAGGACCACAAACTGGACATGCAAATTTTTCCTTGTTTGAAGACCTACATAAAGAGATGGATTAACTATGTCAATTATAATTATATATAAAATGAATGGATTATTTAAAAAAACAAGCGTGCATAATATATCAACTAGTTCATAAAATTAAATACAATTAAAGTGGAACTTATAATTACAAACCGCAAAAATGGGTTAACCCTGGGGAATCGTGCACTATCCATATAAGCATTGCATGGAATTGAAATTTCCTTTGTCGTATTGGTCTAGATACATCATACATAGTGATGCCATTCCATAGCTTTAGTAGCTCGTCAATAAGAGGTTCGATATATACATTCATATCTTTAATTTGGTACTTGCCTGATTGATTTGAACATATAAAATATATAATTATTACAACCATTTAAATATATAAATAATACACAAAATCAAATTAAAAATTATATATATGACATTATGCAACAAAATATGACAAACGAGATGCCACTACATTAAAAAAAATTGTTGTAGACACATACCTGGAATAATCATTGCCAACCGTATGTGCTCCCTCTTTATGGACAACCATGGAGGAATGTTATTGTTGATAACAAAAATAGGCCACACCGAGTAAATAGATCTCATCTTTGCAAATGGATTAACACCATCTGCTGCCAAAGAAATCCTAACATTACAAGGTTCTTCTTTAAAGTGATGTCATTTTTCCTCCATATCTCTAAATGCAGAACCATCTACAGGAATTCGACTAATGTCATCTTGACTTTGGTTCTGTGCATGGTAATCCATAAATTGCACTATGTTTTTGCACCTGAACAGTCATTGCAAATGCTGAATAATGGGAATATAACGAAGAACAGGTTGCGAGGCACCTTTTTTGTTACTTGATCTGTTCGATATCTATTGATATGACATTCTGGACATTCTATTTCAAATTCATGTTGATTATAATATATAACATGGTCATCGGGGCATGCATCAATTGCTTCATACTGCATTCCAATTTCTTTCATGATGGAAGATAAATATCGACATGTGCGAGGTAAAATATTTGACGGTGGCAACAAAAATTCAGCTATCAAGCTACAACAAATTAAAATAAAAAACAAGTTAATATAATATATAAATAATATTAATGAAACATATTTCATCCGTATTAATTTCACTAATGAATTAACAATAAAATTATTAGAGGATCAAAGATAACCTTTATCACGATCATATATATGTGATGGAATATATTACATACCTTAACATCCGTGTGACTGGTGTGTTTGACAGACCATTCATAACCTTCAAGTTCATTATTAACAATATAGCAGAGAGAATATTTGTGTTGGAGCCCTCATAAAGGGGTTCGTATGCCTTCTCAAGAAGAGGTAAATCATGAACATCATCAAAGTCATCATTTTCATGATCATCATCATCATCATCCATTCTAACACTAAATGTAGAATTGATCAATGTATTTGTACCATCATCTTCAACTATGTTATCAATATGATCATCTACTTCAATATGATCATTAACTTGTTCTCCATTATTCATAGCTCCATGTTCCTCTGGTACTTGTTCTGAAAACACATCCTCCGGGCGATATGCCGTAGGATGTCTTTCCTTTATAATTACATGAAACCATCAATAGATATTAGTTAATATAAGAAATATTAAAATGATACATACATTTACAGAAACGAACAATATAAAGACATATATAATGAAAAACTTACCAATGGACGATATTCATGTCCCCCTTCAGCATGTCTAGGTTCCCTACGATGTCTTCTGTTAGTTGTGATCTTTATTCTTCTCCTTTTAAAGCCCCTTCATTGACTACATGGACAATAACATTTCCCATCACCCTTTATTTTCAGTCCATCCCAAAATTTAGCAAGCAATTATGTATTTTATTCGTCTAGATCCAGAATATTGTTATGTGACATTTTATGATAGAGATATTGACTGATGATTATCGATCTTGTAAAATCAAGCTCCACACCTCACTATTTTTAATCACAGTAACAATTAAAATAATTATGGATTTTTGTATGGAAAACAGTCTGTGCGAAGATTGTAATTTCCGCTAACCGTCGGTTGTATAGCAAATATGTCGGAATGTTGCTATAATTTATAGTTTCTAAAAATAAAAGTTCGTTGGATATCTGACGACATTACCATAGTTACCGTTATAATCTATCTGTCTGATATTTGACAAATGTCGTCGGATATGCGACGTATATAGTCTGATATTTGACGGGCGTCGGATATTCGACAACTGCAGATATCAATTTAAAAAAACTAAGCAAAATTCGTAATTATAAAGGTGAAATTCGACGACATGGTCAATTTCGTCAAAATTCGTCGAATTTTCTCTTCGGATTTTGGGTTCAAATTTTGTTGTGGAAGCAATCATGATTCCTCAATAGCCTGAAGTAACTTGAGACCTATAAGGTTGAAGAAGTGAAGAAATAAATGAACAGTCCAGTCGTCGGGCCCTAGACTTTTGTCCTTCAAAAAATGAGTTAAAACCTCCTTAATTTCCTTCAGTTCCATTGCTCTACCCACACAGTTACCTTATTTAAAACTGGAAAATTTAGGATATGACTTTAATACTCGAAGTTGATCTTTGAGATTCATCACATTACACTGTTTATAAATATGTAAGAAATGTTCTACAACCTCCCCTTTAAGTCCACATGATTTGATATGACTGCCCCATTGCTACTTTTCAATTCCCAGATAGAGTTAATATTCTTCCGATGTGAAGCAAAACGCTGAAAGAAATTCGTGTTGTTATCTCCTTCTTTGAGCCATAAGGCTCTGCTTTTCAATGGCCACATTGAATCCATCTGTGATAGAATTTTAGCCTGAAATTGTTCTAGGTTGAGTAGGGCCTCCTTCCTATCATCTTACAAAAGATTCAGGTCCACCGAATTATCATAGTGTGCAATACAATTCTCGATAGTGACCAATTCGACTACATTACCCTTCTTCTTTTCTTGATCCCAAACTGCCACAATATAGCGGAGATGTCTTAGCTTTTTTATGAGACATAGTAAAGGGGAGTATTCCTAAGCCTTAACAAAATTCCAGCTACTCTTTACCAAATTACAGAATTCGGCTTTGACCAACCAAGTTCTGTTAAACTTGAAAGGGTAACATGCAGGGGAATTCTCACAATCTAATTGCAAAGAAATAGCCTTATGGTCGGATATACCAGTCGAAACAGCCCAAGTACAAAACCTTCCCAACATCAATCCCAAGGGTTCGACCATCAAGAACCGATCCATCCTTTTGGTTATGCCTGCACAACCAGATCTGCCATTTTACCAAGTAGGAACAAGCGCAGCAGGCACCACATCAAAAAGACCCGCTCTCTCAAAGAGATCCTTAAAGTAGGATGCCAAAGGATCTATAGTGGCTTTGGATCCCTAGACCTCATCATAGGAGAGTGTCAAGTTAAGATACCCTACAATAATAAGCATAGGATCCACTTGCAGGCCACTACTAGAGACATTGTCCCAGAATGACTGTCGGTTGATATAATGACCATACACATTCAGAACACTGAGCTACCTCTTCAAGCCCCTAATCCGACCTTCCAACAAAATACCTGCACAGGTATGGTAGGGTAAAAAGTCATCCATGGCGGGATTCCAAGCCACCAAAAGACCACCTGATAATCTGTTAGCATCGATGCCACAACACCTCCAATAGGGTTTGAGATTAAGGAAATAATCACAAGTCGTCGTCCTAGACGCCATGGTATCCTGAAGTAGGATATCATCCGGCGAGAGTCTATCGAAAAGTCTCTTAAGAGCGGTTATCTTAAGGGAACTTCCCAACCCACGAATGTTAAAAAAGATGGTGATCATTGGGTAACCCTCTGCTGGGGTGTACATGCTCTAATATCCCCATCAGATGTGGAAGAGGGAGAGTCAAAATATAGGATTGCTGCTTCAGACGTGATGGAGGAAACATTGGGGTTAACCCACAGGGGAATATCTGGTACATCACACGCAACCTTCTTCCTGTTTTCCTTGCGAGTAGTTATGTTTTGATACCAAATCATAGATATCGGAATGCCACAATCATCCACATCCCCATAACCATTAATCCTAGTAAAATTTTGGATAGGTATTTTACCTAAGATGCCCGATAGAGTGGAGTTCCCTGCAAGAGTCGGAGCCTCTTTATCCAATGGGGAGGAGGACAAACAAATGTCAAGAGGTTTTTGGCATTCCTCAACATGATCCCCCGGCAGGTTGACCTAACCCACCAAATGGATACACTAGGGATCATAATCCATAAAAGGTTGACAACTACCCAATAAATCTTCCCAGGTGACTGAGCATCTTGTACAGGGATTTCCAATCCCATGGGTGTTGTCCTCAGTTTCGTGGAGGTATCACAAGTCTCAGACAAAGACAAAGAGTTTAAAATTTCATCAAGAGATAGTGATTTAAGAAATAAGGGCAGGAAGACACGAAACTTACCCATGAACTCGTGTGCTTACTCCCCGTCCATTGGCAATGGAAATGAGGTATTCTCCTCCAGTTCCTCAGGGCCATGGGAGGACAATCCATCAGAGTTGTTATTGTTGAACTTAGAGCATTATGGCTCAAATGGCTAGTGCCATGGCATCTAAAGCAGTGAAAAGGAACCCTCCAATAGTCCAGCCGATGAGTAAAGGTGCCCCCATCCCAACAGACATCAATGCACTCCAGTAACCCATCAGCCATGTCCACATTAACCAGAATGTGAGGCATCTTCCTGTCATTTGAAAAGAGGGTAGTTTCCTCTACCATAATAAAGTTCTCAATGGTGTTTCCAAGAACCAGGAACGCTTTAAAGTTCCAACATTGAAGTGGCCATCCCAGGAGCAACACCCACAAGTGTCTATGAGTAGGTTTCTCCTTCCCGAGATTGAACGCCAAATGCCAATTGTAGAGTACCAAGGAACCTTGTCCAATGACCCAGTATTTGGAAGCAATAACATGTTTATTCTCGTCTGAAAGAAAGTGGAAATAGACCCATCCGTTTTCCAGCATAAAAACCCTAGGGACATGGTGGATCAACGACTTACACACCTGAGTAATCCAATCGATGATCTCCACCCGGTTGAGCTTAATGTATACGAACCTACCCATCAACACGCGTGTAGAGAGGCCTTGGACCATGCCAAGAGTGATATCTTTTCCTAACACACAAAGGGCCTTTCCATTTCTATCCTTTTTGGATTTAAAATTTCTACGCAATCGAGCTTTTTCCCCTTTCAAAAGATGCTTTGACCCCAACTCAGAGAGTTGATGGTCCTTAATCAATGCAGAACCCTCCTAATGAAAGGTGGAATCGGGAATGTCATAACCAGCCGATGAAATAGCATTTCCCTATCGTTCACCAAAACCCTCGTCTCCCGGGTTCAATGAGGAAAAACAAATATGTGCGCAAGGATTTATCCAAATCCTAGGGATTTTATATGGGGAAGGTGGCGGACCTTTACGTATAACATGCCAGTCCTTACCTAAAGGACTGCCATCACCCGCTCCCCTCGGTTCTCGATTCCGTACATGTGTCCGAAGGACCGGTGCTACACCTGTAGACATATTGGCCTGAGATCACGTGCCCAACACCAACGTTCCCATAAAACCTGGTCACAGAACAGAGCCCGTTCAAAATAAAAAAATTCGTAGAAAATGACAATAGACCGACTAGACTAGACATGAGAAATATGATTAAGAAAAAAATTCCCACTTGTTTTTACTTGGTTGGTACTAGGCCATATGGACTGGATGGATTGACTCCAAGATTGTCGTCTTCGCTATCTACAGTCTCCACATGAATAACCAGTCTCAGAGCTATCCTCTTTTAGAGTTTCCATCAAATCCCCAAGTGTTATAGATCAATTTATGATGGCTCTATCAAATGTAGAGAGATCAAACCCCTTTATGATGGCTCTATCAAGTGTAAAGAGAGATCAAACCCCTTTATGTATAAACTTCTTTAGAGTGCTAACTTTGAGGAAAAGTTTACACCTCAATGGATTTGATCTCTCGTCCAATCATCTATACTAACACAACTAATCTCTCTTTTCATGACACAACACATGTTGACTTGTATTCAGTGGAGAGACGATAAATTTTCCCATATTGACCAGAACCCACCCTCATGTCATTAACGCGGACTCGAATTGTTACACTAATGTGCACGAAAGGACCACTTGCATACCCAAAAGGGAAATGTGCACTTTGCACATTAAAGAAACTGAGAAACATGCACATCGAAAAGAGGAAAGAGATACTCATGTTTGCTCGATCAAGTAAAAAATATCCAGAATGGTCATGCTAGAAAGTATGATTTCACACATAACATGTTACTGGTAGATAACAATAAAATCCCCATAAACAAAATCTAATTAGTATTACAAAATGAAAGTTGCTTCATCTAGTCAACCTATCATTATGTGTATACTAGAAATTGCCCTAGAAGGTGCAAAGGAACGCCGAAAGAAAGGAAAAAAAAAGAATTAGACGTGATGAAGTGAAAAAGAGAGTAGTAAAAGAAATGTCATGAAGAGATTTCTATTTGGTTTCTATTGAGTGGTCTAAGGGTGGTTCAATTAATTTTTTTTTCTTCTTCTTTTGAAGTATGATGTTAACTCAATTGCAATTTCTTGGTTTGATTATAAAGTTTTCCTTCCAAAGGAGGATCAATGATTCCTTATTAATCGGTAACTATGTAGTTGTGATATCTCCATATATATACATCCCTTATATAAAATATATAGCACAATATTATCTTATTCAAGGTCTTAATTTAAATGTAGATATACTTTGAATTTTGTTGAAATGCATGTATTGTAATTGTGAAACTACGTAGAGTGATCACATCACTGTTGAAAACTAGTATCCCTAAGGCCTAGAAAGAAGGTCCACACCATTTTAAAGCAAATGGATTGTTATGTAATGTCCAGAATGGATTTTTTCACCAATCAAAAGAAATATTTAAAATTCTCAAAGATCATTGCCCCATTCATGACCTTAATCATACTATGTTATGTTCCATGGCTAAAACATATAGTAAAATATTTCAAATACAACAAAAGCACATTGTATCAAGTATCAAATTGTTAGTAATGCATGCCATATTTTCAAAGCACAAAGAAGTGGACTAGTGGGCTTCTAGGATTCATCCTTTATTATTCATTGCTTTTGTTAAACCCTTGGGAATATTTACATGATTAAAACCAATGACATACACATCCCATAAGATGTTGAAAAAGATTTGCATCTAATCACAACTGCTAGGTAGGAAACCTACTGCTTATGTTTCTATTTTCCTTTATGTTGTTCATATTTGATTGCAAGATGCATCAACTGAAGGCACACATTTAACAAAATTCGTTGGTATTGCTCACAAATATAGTAGTTTTCAATTATGTCGCACCATACAAAATAAGATTGATAAAACCAAACTCAGCGAATTTTGTCATTTATTTGATTATTGAAGAACAACACCATTGAAAACTAAGATAGCAACAATACATGGATCCTTGTTGTCTTGATGGATGTATTCAGAAAGGTTTATACTACATGCACCGTAACACCACTTTCCGCTTATAACCTGGGGAGTCATGGTACGTAGGCCAAACACCATACTGCAGATAGCAAAATGGAGTCATGATTTATGCTAAATGAGTCCATATTCTATGTGACATATTGCACTAGTAATTGTTTACAATAATCGCAATACTTTATTTGTCAAGATTTCAAAAGGAAGTTGAAATGCAACCTTATTTCTCTCTCGCAGGTGCAATATCTCCATTTCATCATTTTCAAATCTTCAAATGCTACTATTACCCAACATATACTTGTTCAAGCTGATAGAAAAAGTAAGCCATAGACTTGTACTGGTGAATTCATTTTCAACAATTAGTTGCAACTATCATTAGGACCACTTCCAAAATCCATTGAAGGAAATGTCAGTAATAGTTTATAATGTGAATCACTTGACAAGATAATTAAAAGATGTTTAACATGGCATGAGATACTCGCTACTCTAAATTAACAGGAAACGTAAATAAACATAATCATTCCCTTGTAGTAGGAAAATTAATATTTCCCAAGGGATAGAGTAACGGGTCGGCAATAATATTCCAGTTGACCACTAATTTCTAATTAGAGACATAAATGCTATAGTTTGAGAGGTGGTGTTTGTGTCGGTGGGTCCAAATATTAGATTTGCAATAAATTGAATAAAATGAAAGATATATATGCTAAACCAAGGACAAATACGCTTCTTAAGACTATATGAACTACATGCCAATGAAAGAGGTTTGATTAAGTTATGGTAGGTAGCATTCATTGATCTGCTTGGAACAAAAGTGATTTAAAAGTAGAGTCCATGAAAAATTAGTACCGAGTTGTTAATTTTTACATATTCTTCTTGATTCCTAAAAGTCAAATAGATTTGCGAAACCAAGGAGAGATACACTTCTTCAGACCATATGAACTACATGCCCATGAAAAAGGTTTGGATAAGTTATGGTAGGTAGCACCCATTGTTCATCTTGGAACAAATTCGCTATGAAACTAGAGTCAAGTTGTAGCAACAATATGCATATGTTGACTTTTACTTATTAAAGTCATGGAACAATTCTCAAATATATTGTTTGAATATATACAATCTTTGTAAGATCAACCATGTATTGTTGCAAGTGCTTTAAATGATTTGATTATACTAGGCAAAAATAAGGTTATTGTTCAATGAGTGGATGTAGTTATTGAGGGTCTCTATGATGTGGTAGATCAACACCACAAGATGGATGCTCTCCCCAAAAATGGTTTATATGACTACAATAGCCATTGGGGTGGCTCCCACTAGATTTCTTAGTGATTTAACAAAATTTTAGTGATAGCCCATTTCTTATATAACCCCAACTCCCTACTAATGATATGTCTCTTTCCCTCTGTTCTTTTACATCATTGGTTTGTCCTTCTCTATATTGTCAATTTTAGGTCACATAATAATCCCTTTGCTTTAAAATGGTGTGGATCTCATTTCCATGCCTTAGAGATATTGGTTTTCAATAGTGATGTGATCACTCTGTGCGGTTTCACAATTCTACAATGCATGCATTTCAAGAAAAGTCAAAGTATCTCTACATTTACATTAAGATCTAGAATAAGATAATATCGTGGTATATACTTTAGAGGAGGGACATATAGATGGAGATATCACAACTACACACTTATCAATCAACAAGGAATCATTGAGCCTCTAAGTTCCTTTGAAATGAAAACTTTAGAATCAAACCAAGAAATTGCAAATGAGTTAACATCATACTTTTGAAAATATAAATTAATTGAAGCACCCTTAGACTACTTTATGGAAACCACGCAACAAGTTCTTCATAACATTTGTTTTAGTACTTCATTTTTCACTTCATCCCATCTACTTCCCCTTTTTTCCTTTGAGTTATAAAAATGCGTGCTTTTTTTTAAATTGATTAGTAAAATAAAATAGTGTATTTAAGAATGTACAATTTTTATAGTTCATTCTATTAGAATAGATTTATAGAGATTAATTTGTGTTTAATTTTTAAATATACTTGAGAATTTGAATAAATATATTATTCATTATTAATGGATTTAAAATATATTACATTGAAAAGAGAATCATTTTACAAATTTATAAAAAAATATTATTCAATAAAATAATAAATTATAATAAAGTAAATTAAAATTAATAACAAATAAATATAAATCATATAATAAAGGAAATAAATTAATAATATATATTTTATGTCATAAATGTTTAAACTTATGCACATGCACATGCACAAGTGGTTAAATTAGTGAAATTAGACAAATCTAGTTCTTTATTCTTTATACTCAAATTATACGCCATATTATTACAATGGGCTCCTTCATATAATCATATTTTTTTAATTACATAATTAATACAAGTGGTTAAAGTAGTGAAAATAAACAAATCTAGTTCTTTATTCTTTATACTCTATATTATTTACAATGGGCTCCTTCATATAATCATATTTTTTAATTACATAAATATTGTTTTTCTTGATATATTTCTTTTAATTTGCAATGATGTATTTAAATAATTTTTTGTTTTAATATTAAATAATGTTTTATATTATTTATCTTTCTTTTTATGATAAAATAATTTATAAATTTAATAACAATAAATAAATACGATAAAAGAGAAATTATACAAATTAATTAAAATTCATAATAATAAATAGAGTTAGTATAAAACCAATCATATAGTTCGAACGGGTAGCTAATTGGTTGTTCAAATATTTAGGTTAATAAAAAACATAAATAAATTATATATAATTTATATCATAACTGTTTAAATTTATGCAAATCATATCAGTAGTTAGATTAGTGAAATTGAACCAATCGAACTCTTTATTCTTTATGTTCAAATTATACTCTATATTGTTTGTAAGCGTTCCTTCCTATTTTTTTGTTTGTTTAAATATTGTTTTTTTCAAATATATTTAAATAATTTTTTTTATTTTAATATTAAATAATATTTTATATTATTTGTTTTTCTACTTTTAAAAAATAAATTTAATAATAATAATAAATTATAAATAAATGTAATATAGGATAAATTATACATTAATACATAATTTATGTTATGAATGTATAAACTCATGCAAATGCATATGATAATACAAGTGGATAGATTAATGACATATTTTATTTTTATTACTTAAATATTATTTTTTTCTTAGTTAAATTATATGTACGTAAATATTTTTTTGTTTTTCTTCTTTGGAAAATAATTGGGCATTAAGTTAGTTGGGAAGCGATAAATGAAATGAAGATGGCACGAATTTATGATATTTGTATTATATTTTGTTTCGTGTCTAACATATTATAAGGTTTACACTGCTTATTGCTTATGTTTATGTGTACAAGATTGAGTTAGTTTATTAAGTCATGTGATTTGTGTCCACTTCATGAAATATGAGGTTGTTGACCTTACCACGCGAGGTTTAAGCCTGTTGTTAATGTCTCTTTTGATTTACCTTGTTACGCCTAAATAAGTCACGTATTCTAGCTTTTTCCTAGCTATTGGCTGCTCGAAAGAGACTCATTTTCTTATAAAAATTTATATTCTTGTTGTTCATTATTGTCAAACGAGATAGGAACTATACCACCCATTGTAGAGAACTAGATGTTATTAGTATATAACTCTATTTGGATGCTTAATTCTATTTTATAACAAGTAGTGACTACTTGGCACTAGCTTCATGGAATATTTTGGATAATAATAATAAGTGATTGTATTAAAAGATAATTGTATTATTGTAAAGAATATACATTTGATAAGAATAATAAATATCATATAAATTATATATATATGAACGATTTGTTCTTGCTCGATGATCTCTCCAATCCGGATGAGCTGCGTGGTTACCTCGTTTTTGGTGTGTTGATGTTGTGTGCCCTTTCTTGTTTACTAGAGGTCGAATCGTGGTGATGGTGGTGGTTGTCTACCAACCATGGATAGGGTAGACCCCTCTTTTTATATGCCTTTGCACGTAAGTGCTTGTGCACATTTTATTGTTTTAAAAATTTAGTGATGATGCTTTGTCATTTTCCTATGAAATACTTTTAGTCTTAAATGATTACATTGTTTCGTCGGTATGAAATATATTTAGATTTAAATAATTATAGTACTTCATAATTATGAAATGCATCTGGGTTTGAATGATTGTATCGTTTCATAAATATGATTATATTTTACAAATATATGGTTTCATAATTAACCTATGAAACACCTTTATTATCCCATAAAATGTACTTAGGTTTGAATAATTATCTTATGGAACGGGAATATTTTACAAATATATGGTTTCATAATTAACTTATGAAGCACCTTTATTATCCCACGAAATGTACTTAGGTTTGAATAATTATCTTATGGAACATGAATGAGTGTTAAGGTTTAGATATTGATGAGTTAGATAGATACATGACTCATGAAATGTACTTAGGTTTAAATAATTATCTTATGGAACGTGAATGAGTGTTAAGGTCTAGATATTGATGAGTTAGATAGGTACATGACTCAAAGGAAACTTTGTGTGGTACAAAATTACGAATGAGGTAGACTAGTGAGTTAAATATAATAAAATAATATAGACTTTAATGATGATTTTTGGACATGTTATTTTTTTTGCTCACTCTTGAAATGCAAATACATAAAAAAGAAAAAGAAAAAAATTAATGTAAAATATTTGTTTCTTTACTTGTATGTTAATTATTGCCATTACAATGTGGTTTGTAGTTTAAACACAACAAAACCATTGAAACAGTAACACTAATCATTCTATAGCTTCCTGTTCTCCAATATTAGTGTCTAAAATTGAACCTTACTCAGTTCTCGAACTCAAAGCCTCACATAATTTTTATTACAGTTTAGGTTAGTTAGATATGTAAATTTTTTTATCCTGACATGAAGTTTCTATTGTCATGTAGCCTTTAAATGTAAATTTTGAGGGAAGATCAATTATGGATGAAAGTGTTTTGTGAAGCAAAGTTTTTTGTTTTTTGACAAGATATAAGAGAACAATTGCAATTTAGACAGTGTAGCCAGCTTGTTGATTTATTTTTTATGTAGATGGAGGCTGGAAACCTGTCAACTACAATGAAATAATGAAGAAGAAAGTATTTTTCTCTCAAATATAAATAAAAATATGATTTTTTAATGGTTAATAAAAAATTCCCCGTTGGACAATGCCATCTTGAGGGGCCTAGTCATAATGACATTCGTCAAGGTTTGATCATGGTGGCTATTGGAAAACCAACCACATATACATAATCCACATAATCTAGCTTACATTATTTGATTTTTTTTTATTTTTTATTTAATTTGTTTATCTGCTAAATGATGGAAATTACCATCTTAACAAATTAGATGCAAAATATTGAATTTTAAAATCAAAACCAATTATCAAATATGGAGAAGAATCAAATTTATTGGTGTAAACTCTTTTGTTAATGCATAAAAAAAAAATGAGTTATCAAAAAAATTTAAATCTTGTAGATAATTATATATATATATATATATATATATATATATATATATATATATATATATATATATATCTTCTAAATAATTGTATAAAAAAATGAGATATAAAAATATTTAAATCCTCTATATACTTGCTTAAGATGCATATGAAATTTTTTAAACCATTAAGATAAAAGCTTAAAACACATTTATAGTTATTAGTTTTTTAATCTTTATATAAAACTTAAAATACAAAAATTTCTAAAAATTTTGCATTAAACATCACCCACCCATAAAAATAAAATGAGAAGCCATTTCCTTTCATATTTTTTTCTAGAAATTAAGCCTCAACCCCAACCCAGAGTAAATATACACAATAAATTATGCAACAAAGTTTTTTTATTACACACAATTAATAGCTCAAACTTTGTTTTTATTTTCAAGATTTTCCTGCCAACACAAACTTACAAACTTTCTTTCGTTGACTAGAGATAACTTACTTAGATTCCATAAATATAGAACCTTGGAATCTTTTTCATGCTGCTACATATGCACACTTCTTGTGGCATATTGGAGGGAGGGGCAGATTCATCTTCTTGCTATTCAGACAATCCAACCATCTCATCCATTGAGTGCTAAAATATCTAGCCTTTAAACATACTTTCATTTTCCACATACCAAGTATAAAATCTCTCAATAATCAAATGGTTTCCAAATATTTGTATATTCTAAAGTTTAATGAGAATTAGTTGTTGAATTCAAAATGACTATGCATTGCAAGATACAATACTTCTACACTACGAGCTACTAATTTACAACTTTTAGATACTACATACCACTACAATTCTACAGTTACATCAATTGCAAAAACTTGTAGAACAGGTAAGTCCTAATGGCACACATGATTCACTAAAATCTTACAATGGACAACATCCTGTATGAATCCAATCCGGCTGACATACTTAAATTTAGTTTATGACATACTTTAAAATTCTTATACGTGGTTCCTCTAAATCTAAACTATTCAAACAATATATGTCTCTGGTTTGTTTCTAGGTTTTATGAGTTGGTTCCAAAACTTTTTACAAGCATAGAAATTTTTACGTGCGTGTTATTTGTTATTTAGAATAACTATTTAAAGTTGGCTTTATATAATGTAACTCTATACCATAATAAACCTCAAAACGGTTCACTCTAGAAAGGTCCTATTTTGTGCATATTGTCCTATGTGCATTACAACAAACACAAGTCTTTAAAGCATCCAGAATCTCATAGTAGTAAAAATTCCGGCAACAGATATCATGGTATAAACTAGAAAACATTTCACTATAGAAAGGTCCTATTTTGTGCATAGTGTCTAATTAATTATATTTTTTTTATCACACAAAAAAAATAGCAGTTTTATATATAAATAATATTTTTTTTCAAGAATATAAATAAGATTACACTGTACAGTGACGTTAAAGATTATATTGATTTAATATATATCAATAAAAAATACTTAATGTCTATATTAATGAAGTCAAAAGTGATACTATGGATAATGGATAGACATAATTAATGTAAATGATCATATCCAATTATAATTTCTCGTCCGATTTCATCACAATCGTACCAAAACGAACGTCAAATTTCAATCACCAATTTCACCAAACGAACTTATTAAAATGGTGCACCCATCAGCAATTCACATTTCGATTCACAAACACAATGAATTAATCCTTCCTTCTGCTAAAAATATTAATTGAAATCTGGTAAGCGTAGATACAACAGCAAGAGGAGTTGGAAAATGGCAAGAGCAGCCAGTACCGTATTTTCATCGACAGTTCATTTCTTACATTGTTTTTCTCGATACCAAATTGATTGTCATCATTATTATAATTTCAATTAAAGACTAGCAGCCAACCGTTACTCACCGATCTAGCGTGGAGGACTGAACTTAGCAATTTAGTGCAGCACTGCACGCAAAATTTCAGAGATATAGATCACTGAAAGTTATAATTCCATGTATTCTAACGGAGGTATACATATAGAACTAAATGAATTGTAATATCAGTAGCTTTCAGAAATCAGAACAGTGGATCAAAAGGAAAAAAATAATTGCAATATCCTGTGTTTTTTTGTTTTCTATCTCGTCCTTATCTTCATCTCCTGGGATGTGAGCATCTATAGCGCAGGATCAAGTAACAGAGTATACGATATATAACTACGAAGAAAACCATGACACCCACGTTTATCCACAGATCCCTCTTATGGAGTCTGTTGCAGGAAACCGTCGCCATCCAACAGACAAAAACCAAACCTGTCCTGGAAGCATCTAGTGCCCAAGTGCTAGTACTCGTTGATAACAAAAGACTCAAAAGGATACTTGAACAAGGATAAATAATGCATAAAGATCCAGTACTTGGGTATGTTTTGCTTGGAAATGAAATAGCCCTAGAAGAGAAAGAAACCGCCCATGAAACCTGCTATCAGAGAATTCCCCATGATGAAATTCGGTACCATGGCGCTGAAACAGGCCACGAATGAATTCGCCATCAGACCACAAGCCAAAGAAGAAAGTAGAGAAAAGCATCGGGAGACCTGCTGAGACGGATGAGCCAATAGACCGGAACAGAACACAAGATTGCAACTATTAATAAAAAGGGAAGGAAGACAATAGCATTGGCGATGGCGTAAGATGAAACCCTGTAGCCTCCTCCTAAGTGGCGGTGGATGAACAGTAAGTTTGCGTACACCAGCAGACTGGATAACCTTGGGGTTATTTTCAAGGATACCTTGCAACATTCAAGTACAGATTTCCATCCTGTTGACACGATAACCCTGTTGGTACAAATATCCGTATCTTCATGCACCTCTACCTGGGCGAGTACTAAGTATTGAGTTGCAGAGCATGTTATGTTGTAGTTTAATGAGCTTAGGGTCCATTGGATTTGAAGATTTTCCAAATCCAATGGACCTTAAGTACTGAGCTGCAGCAGAGCATGTAATGTTGTAGCTTAATGAACTTAGGGTCCGTTGAATTTGAAGATTTTCCAAATCCAATGGACCTTAAACAATGAGCTACAACATTAAATGCTTTGCAGCTCAATACTTATTGCCCCGCAAGATTGGGCTCTGACAAAAACGTGAGCTCTCACAAAAACGTGAAAAAAACAAGATTGTAGGGCCACTCCAAAGATCGGGCTCTAACAAAATCTTGAGAAAGAGAAAATTGAACGACCAATACGAATGGAGGACAAACCCTTAGCGAAATGGGCAGAAAAAATAATGAATCCATTGAAAGAGAGAACACGGGGCAGCAGTTTATTCGAAGTGACGTAGCGGCAATGCGGCATTCTATTCTCTAAATGAGTTAAGAATCCAGCTACAGTTTCATGGATGATATTTCCTTGTTTAAACACCTATGGCGTAATTAAAAGTGTCTCATTTTTTATTCTGAAATGCATACTGTGAGTTCATTGGTTTGGGCCCAGAAAATTGTTTACTGCAGAAATTTGGCAGATGTTGGACAGGCCCAGAAAATTGTTTACTAGCAGAAATTTGTAGAGTAGATGTTGGACATGAGTCCAACAAAACAATTGTTATAAAAATCATTTACGGCCAGCATGTACATAACCATGACTGCAACATTTGCTGACCAGATTCCTTGAAAGATGACCGAAACATTGCAACTATATGACACCCCAAACAGTAGGAAGCACATCTAAGTAGCGTTACATAAGCTTTTCCTCGAATGAAGCTGTACACTTTTCTGCTCGGTCTGTGGAAATCTTCCTTCTGTGCCTCCATCAGGGATTTCCATAGCCGAGAGAGAGCTTTCATTAAGTGGTTGTTGGGTGGGATCGCTTAAGTTTTTCTCTGTTGAGGTTGCAGAACTTAAAGTATGGTTGACCTTGACCTTGTCAGCATTTCCTCGGCACTTCATGACGGATTCAACCATGGTAGATGCCGTGACAGCCGTCCAATTTTGTTTTTTCATGGCGCGTGTCGAATTTGTATTGGCTAGAGAGATGACTTATCTGGCTAAGTGGCCAGAAACCCGCCCTAATAAACGAGAACGAGATACAATCTTCTGAGAGGTTCTCCAGCTTCCCTCATCTCCTCCCTCGCAATTTGAATCAGTCGCATTGACCATCCAGAGCTTCACCAATTTCTAGTTGACCGTCCAAAGCTTCTCGTGGCTCAATTTTTCGTTCAATTTCTATTTGTACTGGCATACCCATACCCAACGGCTGCATCCTCGTTTTTCCAAACCCACTGTGAAATTGAAATGGAAAAGGAAAATCAACTTTCTTCTCCCTCAATTACTATTGAGGCTTCTACTTCTGCCTCCTGTACTGCTGCTGATTTCACCACCAGCAACATCCATTTTGACGTATTTATAAATCATCGTGGCTGTGACACTAAGAAGACCTTAGCTAGCCATCTCTATTGTCGCCTTCTTTCACATGGATTAAGAGCCTTTTTAGACCAGGAGGAATTGCAACAGGGATCCAGTTTTCCAAACCAAATACAAGACGCTATTCGAACCGCCTCGGTTCATGTGGCCATATTTTCTCCCAAATATGCAGAGTCAAAATGGTGTTTGGATGAGCTGCTCCTCATGCTGGAGTCAGGGACTCCTATTATTCCAGTGTTTTACCACGTCAAACCTGCTGAGCTTAGGTGGACGGAAAACAAAACTGGAGTGTATGCTGAGGCTCTGCGCGAACTCCAAATGAAGAAAACCTTCGATTCTCATATTTATCAAGAGAAGTCACGCTATGATTCCACCACTATTCAGAATTGGAGAAATGCTCTTTCCACTGTTGCAGACATAAGTGGACTAGATTTGGAGGCGTTTAACGGGTGAGCACTGCAACTCCTCTATGTTTATCATACTTTGCCTCTTGGTTTTATTTATTTTCTAACTATTAGCTTTTGCTTTTCCTATTTCCTTGTGAATAAATAGATACGAGGGGCCGTTGGTAGACAAGGTTATTGAACATGTGGTGAAAATTTGGAAAGAAACAAGGTTGCATGTAGCCAAATATCCCACTGGTTTAGATCAGAAAGTTAGAGATTTTGAAACTATGGTATTAAGGCCGCAGCAGACCGGAAAAGTTCACGTGGTGGGCATAGTTGGGTTGGGTGGAGTGGGGAAGACAACTCTGGCTCTAGAGCTTTTCAATAGAAAGCGTTCAAATTATAAGAGATCCTACTTTTTATCTGATGTAAGAGAAAATGCTAAAAACTCTTTACATTCGTTGCAAAGTAAAATTCTTAAAGGCTTGATTCAATTGGATCTACAGATAGACAACATGTATCATGGTATAGAGATGCTTAAAAAGCATCTTTGTTCTTCCCAGGTGTTGCTGATTTTAGATGACATAGATCATGTGGATCAGCTGGATGCCCTTTTACCAGTTAAAGATGTGTTGCGTTCTGATAGTTTAATTTTGATTACATGTCGGGACAAAGATGTCCTAGCAAGGTGGGGAGAGGAAGAATCGTCAATTTATAAGTTAAACGGCCTTAATACACAACACTCAAGAGAGCTTTTCTGTTCATATGCTTTCGGTCAGGTCTATCCACTACACGGATTTGAAGATCTGGTAGATAAGTTTCTAAGGGCGTGCGGTGGATTACCATTATCTTTAAAAGTGTTCGGGGCACGTTTTAATGGAAAAAATGACAAGTCATACTGGGAGGATATACTAAACCATGTACAAGTTCCCACTGATATACAGAAGAGGTTAAAAAATAGTTATGACACTCTCACTCCACAGGAACAGCAGATCTTCTTGGATATTGCCTGTTTTTTTATAGGAAAAAATAGGGAGAAGGTCATAACAATAGGGAATGAGTTAGGCTGTAACGGTTTGGTTGGATTTCAAAATCTACAAGATAAATGTCTTGTGGAAGTGAACATTGATAATAATATACATATGCATGACCACCTCAGAGATCTGGGAAGAGAGATCGCTAAGGATTCATGGCCGCGTCGTCTTTGGCATCCCTCTAAGAACATTGATGATTTGTTGCAGCGATCATATGTAAGTGCTCAATAATTTGAACCTTTGATATATAAAATTAAAGTTTTCATAAGTTTTTTATTTCGCCATGGTTATTTGACATTGAAATTTGTATAATCCTTTCAATTTTCCACATTTCTATCCATAAAAATATGTGTACTCTGTTTTAATTCTCCATATGCTTTCCATAAAACTCTGTACAGTCTTTTTAATTCTCCATAGTTTCTCCAGAATGAACAAGGAATAAGCGAAGTGCGCGGAATTAGGATGCTTCCTAACTCGGATAGGAGTGATACAAATATTGTAAATAATATACTTATGCATGAGCACACCAGAGATCTGGGAAGAGAGATCCCCAAGGATTCATTGCCGCATCGTCTTTGGCATCCCACGAAAAACATTGGTGATTTGTTGCAGCGATCATCTGTAATTACTCCATAATTTGAACCTTTGATATATAAAATTACAGTTTTCATAAGAAGTATTTGTACAGTTTTTATTTATTTCCCCCATAGTTTTCTGGCATAGAAATATGTATATATATGATTTTTAGTTTTCTGCTTAGAAATTTCTATACATATTTTAATTTTTCACATTTTAATCTAGAAATCCATGTGTACTTTTTTTAGTTCTCCATTTTTTTTCCAATCAACTTTGTACAGTTTTAAAATTCTCCATCGTTTCTCCAGAATGACCCAGGAATAAGCGAAGTGCGTGGAACCCGGACGCTTCTTAACACGGATAGGTATGATAAAAATATTAAAATCTCACAAACGTTACCAAGGTACCGAAGGAGTCGCGAGCTGCTGGGGAACTTCGCGATGAAGCTTAGCAATAGATTGCACAATACACGTTATCGTTTTCTTGGTATTGGTGCTATGAAGTTGCAACTTCTTGAGACTGAAGGGCAGCTCATGGAGCGGATTTTGAGGAGGGTGCACTCACCAAATCTCATATGGCTTTCTTGGCTTGACTGTCCCTACTCTTACCTGCCTTCTTGGATCCCAATGAACAATTTAAGGGTTTTAGAGGTGAGCGGGAGGCAATTGAAAACATTGTGGCAGACGAGAGCGCAGGTAAAGTGGAACATATTGAGTTATAGTTTATGTCCTCATTTTTTATTATTGATATTGCACAAAAGGGTTTTCAACGAATGAGAATCATCCATATATAATCTTTCTTACTGTAGAAACAAATGATTTTGTAGGCACCTTTGCAGTTGCGGGAGTTACAGATTGATGCTCCCCTTTCTAACATTCCAAAGTCCATAGGGCAGCTGAAGCACCTTGAACGAATTGTTCTCAGTTTCAGTACTATATCAGGGGAGGTTAATCTCGAAAAATTGCCTGCAGAGTTTTGTCATCTGAAGTCATTGAAGGCTTTGGTGTTTAGATGGTGCTCAAAACTGAAATCACTACCAGATTCCTTCGGTAATTTAACAAGTCTCCAACACATCGAGCTGTCTGGGAATTTGGAGCGGCTGCCAGATTCGTTCTGTAACTTGAAGAACCTCGAACACATCTACCTGTATGGATGCCAGAATTTGAAGAGGCTACCAAATTCCTTTGGTAACTTGACCAAACTCCAACACATTGACATGTCTTGGTGCCACAGTTTACAGGGGCTGCCAGATTCTTTTGGGAACCTGACAAGTCTCCAACACATCCGCCTGTCATGGTGCAAGAATTTGCAGAGGCTGCCAGATTCCTTTGGTAACGTGACCAACGTCCAGCACATCCGCCTGTCTCGGTGCCAGAATTTGGAGAGGCTTCCAGATTCTTTCGGGAGTTTAAATAGCCTTAAATATCTTGATGCGTCTGGTTGCTCTAATTTAAGCATCTCAAGCGACACACTTGGAAATATAAGCACGCTTCAGTACATAGATCTTTGTGATTGTGCAAAAATTGAAGTATGGCCCTCGCAATTGGCACATCAGAGGTACCTTTGAAAGAACTGCCAAGTGCAATTGGAGACCTGGGCGATTTGGAAGTTCTGGAACTGGGAAGCCCTTCGCTGCACGCGTTGCCGTCTTGGTTGGGTGACCTCAAGAACCTGAAGGAAATGAGACTCCAGAATTGCGGGGAGTTGAAATGTCAGGACTCAGAAATATTTGATGTAGGGGTATGGTCCAACCTTCAACATCTCTTTGTAATCGAGTGTAATAATCTGGTGGAGGTTAGAAAATTGCCCAATACACTCATAGAATTGGAACTGCATGGTTGTTCTAATTTGAGGAAAATAGAAGGACTACGTGGTCTTGCAAAACTTCAAACCCTGAATATTATAATGTCTAATGAAGTTGAAGCGCTGCCAAGTATTAAAACATTGGTATCTCTGGAGGAGTTGAAGGCATTTCATTGTGTGAAGTTGAAGAGCATCCGAGGTTTGGCGCAGTTAACAAAGCTTAAATCACTAGACGTTCAAGGGTGCCTTGAGTTAGAAGAGTTGGAAGGTGTAGACTATTGTAACTCGTTAGTGAAACTTGATGTGGCTGGATGTCCCAAATTACAATGGGGCCACGGAGTTTTAGAAAAGTTACGCCAACAAAAGATCATGGACATAAATTTGGTATAACTATAATGAAATAGAAATCTGGTATTTTGTTTGGTTCTTAAGTAAAGATAATATTTGATTCTTTGAAAATAAAGGAGTATTATATATCAAGTTACTATCCCAAGGAGGAAGGAGTGTCTTTGTTAATAATCCACAAACATTTCAATAACATTTCATTTAATTGAAAGATACAAAGTATGAAATAAATGATTTATTATTAAGAGTTAATAATTATAATTTCATATCTCAAATCAGAATGTTATATTTATGTTCATTTCAGATGGAAATGTTGAAATTTTTTTATCCTGGAGAAAGAGTTTTTGACATCCTCCCATAAAAAGAAGAACATAGCATTGCACCACGTGGCAATGAAATCATATTTAGTAACACTTTTATCAAAAGGCATAAAAGATGTATTAGAAGTGATATTCAAAATAGTCAAAAGTGATTAAAAGGTTGCAAGATTGTCAAAAAGATTGTTCCAAGGCTATCATTGAAGAAGACATAAATTTCTTTCCTAAAAGAGCATAGTCAAAAACTACTTGCAGAAATCAATAAGTCAAAGAACACAACTCAATGCAATCATAGATTAGAACATGATAATCAAAGATCTTGAGAAGATATTACCAGAAAAAGGTGAAGAAAGTTCTAGCATAAGGAACCTTAATTAGAGGTTGTTTGAACAAATCAAAAGGTTAAAAGATGAGAAGTTAAAGAATCAAAATATTAAAAATAAATATAAAAAGTCAGAAAATTATGAGGAACTTTCTTGCATAAGGAACCATAATCAAAGTTTGTTTGTGCAAGTTAAGAAGTTGAGACATTAAAATGAAATACAACAAATGTTAGATCAACTTGTCAAAAAAGAATCACTAGTCGACAAAGAAATAATGATTGATCCTATTAAATCAGGAAAGTCATTAGACGTAAAAATCCAAAACTTGGAGAAAGGAACCAATAGAGATTCATTTATAAAATATAAGAAAGATGCTTATCTTGAATTCTTATCAACCAATAAATCACAAGACTTATCAAAATATAAAGGTTTCAAAACAAGTCACAAGATGCAAGGATGCCTTAATGCCATCCTAATCGTTCTATGATGAGCTTTTCATCCTGTACTTCGAAGTATTGGAGGACCAAGTTATCAAAATCTGTGTTTACACTACTAAGTTTCTCTCTGCTCTTCTTAGTGAATGTGAACATTTTCCCATAGTCTTGGATGAATTTGTCACCCTATCCTTCTTGATCTATAATTGGCCTATATCCAAAGATTTTAAAGTAAATCTTGTTTGACCTCCTTAGCTACCCATCAGAAGTGTTCTTTGGCTTGGACGCAATGATCTCCATTTTCTTCTATAAATGGTACGGCTCCCATCTGGGTCTACATATTGATAATTCCCTAGACCACCTTGTCTGTGTTCTCACTATTCCAGGTGATTCCCTATTCGAAACTACTCAATAGGTTCAGTCAATTTGTGGCAAGTTTTTCTTGGTGGCCTCAAGACTGTTAAGAAATAAAATTTTTTATTCTCTATAATTTGCAGTGGAGCTCTACCAAGTGAAAAGTAACATTTTCCATAATGTTACAATACTAAGAGGCTTCCATTGAATAGTTCTTGTGGCTTTTCTTCGATACCCATGTTGTCTTGGCTAACTTATAAATTTCAAATTCACCTATGCCTACCAAGTCTCATACAGTTTGGTTGTTGTTTCCTTAACATATCATAACACTATCTTGGCCTCCGCTACTCATTGGTTGATCATCCAAAGTCTTAGCCAAACCTCTTTCCCCTGCAAGCACTCTTACAAAATCTACACATTTGGTATGGCTTTCCTTGTGCCTTATACCATCAAGGTCATTAAAAATTCAAATCATTTGAGTTCCCTATCCTTTTATGCGACTTTATGCTAAATTTCATCGATTGTAGACTCAAAAAATTGCTTAGAGACATCAAAGTGTCAAGAAGCCTTGTTGTGATGAAAGTTTGGTGACCACCTTTGTGGTTGCAAAATCCTTTGTGCCACCAACAATCTTGGCTTATCCATCTTTTTTGGCACTACGATTATTAGGCCTCCAACATGCTTTTGTTTGAATCAAACCTGATTTCCACATGATCATTGTCACATGTATGAATCTTCTTTCATTCCCAGACAATCATCAATGCTTCTACCACTATTTCCTTTTTTCATACCTCATCATATAGTAGGGCTGCTACCTCCCTTCACTATACAAGGAATTGAATGTTAAAGAATAGATCGGACACAATAACTTGTGAAAAAGGTTTAATCCATTATCAACAATATATTCATCCAATGATATCAATATAGTGTACATGGATGCAACCACCTCTAGATCTAAATCTCACTAACAACTCATTAGTGGTAAATGGCAACACCTCATCAAGAGATAAGGATATTGTTATTTTCCAAGGACTCACAAGCTACCAATATTTCCCTCTATCATAAGTCTAAATATTAAGAACAACAAGGAAACAAGAACTAGTACATAGAATGGTATCACATTAATATTCAATTTAAAATTTCTGAATTGAGCTTCAAAGAAGATATGCCTGAAAAACCACCAAATCTAGATGTTGAGAATTTGGAAATGTCATTGTTTGAACATGTAAGTTCTAATATATGTAATTTTTCCACTAATGTGAACTCCAATATATGATGAGGGTAAATTATGAGAAATGAATCATCTTTAAGTCTGACTCTTCTTAGAAAATGCTTGACAACCCAATCAAATGCTAAGCAACAATGATAGGTCTAATGACCATCCAAGTGAATAAAATGTCCACCATATTTCTCTCATAAAATGACACATAAATAATGCCAATCAACATTATGTGTATGATTCAACTAAACCATAAGTGATAAAACCTTTGCAACTTTGTTATTTTCGAAAGTTGAAGTTTGGCAATCATCATTAGTATTCCCCCCTTTGTTAATTGAAAAGTGATAAGTATGCTGAAGAGATCCAAACTTGAGCTTTGAAATATTCTCTCCTTCAATAACTTTTTCATCACTATATCTAGTGGTTTTGGTTGACCACTAAACTTTTTCACTTGATATTATATCTCTAATGATTTTGGTTGAACACAAACTGATTTTCATTTGATCAAAATCCTTCAAGGTGCAAGAGAGTTCCATTTTGTCTTCTTCAGTGTACAACCCCCTTACCTTGAGGTGCATGAGATTTCCTTTTTCTTTTCAATTGTGTGATTCCTCCCTTAAGGTGCAAGGGAGTACCAATTTGGAATGGGCTTGAGTCATGCCCAAAATTATCATCTTGAACAATTGATTGAAAGTCATATGCTTTTGTAACTTCTCCATGCAAATATGTCTTTACTTGTGTCTAAAATTGATGATAAGACTTATGCAAAATATTGAATTGTAGCCTCTATTGCCAAGAACCTAGATCTAACCATAATGAATTGTTTTGTTTTTAACCTTCTTCTTCTTTCATCATTTATCTAAAAGATTATTTGTTTTCCCACAATGATGACAAGGATGCAGATCAAAACACTTGGTTTGCATATGGCCAAATTGATCACAATAATGACATTCAAGAATTTTCTCAAAGTGCTTATCACCAATTATATCATCAACATCAACTCTTGTATCAGCTTGTTGAACCTTTGTTTCTTGCCCATTCAAAATTTGAGTAAGAAATCCAACAATCACAAATTGAATTGGTTTGAAGTAGTTAGGAATATGAAAGTTGTTACCTTTTTCATATCATAAACCATGTCAATTCTTATTAAATTCCAATTCCTCCTAAGGTTTGACAATGGTTCTGGAAATATGATTATGCATGATGTTCTTCCATACAATCATGGATGTTTTCTTTTGTAACTTCAAAAGAAAATTCAAATTCAATTTTACTTATACTTCTTTTAGTAACACTTTGTCCTTTTGCTTGTGACTCATTTTTTGTGTTGTTATTTTAGTACCAACTTGCACCAAAAGTACCTACTTAGGGGTTGTGTAATTCTAATTACCAAATTAATAGTGTTTGATGGAAAGTAAAAAGAATGAACAATAATATTTAACACTCATGCAATGCCACACAAAATAAACTAGCTAAAGAAGTAGACAAAACATGATATACATAATTGTGTTTTAGTATAACAAAAGAATGAAGTAATAAGACACACCTTGCTGTTTGATGTAGTTGATGCGGACCTTTGCATCCAACCCAAGGGAGCGTTCTTATTCTCCTTTGATGCTCCACTCTCGGCTAGATGATGTATGTTGCTGAATCCAAATGGTGAAAGGGAGGGGATACAAATGGCTCTCTCTCTTTAAATCGGAAATCCAATAGCGTAAACTTGCTCTTATGAATGTGTATGGTATGATGGAATGACCTTGAGGGCTTTATTTAAGGGAAAGAATGTGGTCACTTCTTTGAACTAGTTCCAATTTGAATAATCCCTTTTCATCGATGACTTAGCAGGATGAAGATAGGTGTTGGAGACTATATCAAAGTTTTTGGAAATAATGGTTTGAGAATGTGCACATTCAACCACTAAACCTTTTTGGAAGGTGCACACTAGCATAATGAGTAACCAAATTTTATTTTTGGGTCCATGTCATGGTTTTATAGTCTTTTGGTGTGATAGGCCTACACAAATGTTTAGTAAAATTCCATGCAATAAAATTTTATGGTCAACTCTTGCCTTTATCTCGATTTTTGGTCATATTGCTAAGGTCACAAGCTGCAACTGAACTAATATTAAAATTTAAAAACATAAGAAGGTAGAAAATTCAAAGTACATGACAAACTCAAATCATGTAAACATCATACACACACCAGAAAGTATTAAAATTCACTACTTTCTCCTGTTAAATTTCATAGATTGTAAATTACAATTTATATGTATGAAAGGCTTCAACTATCAATAAAAGTTACCAAAACCCCTTTGGTTTGTGTCTCAGATAGACTTAACAATTTCTCAGAACTACATAAAAACCAAAGTCTATTGGATCATCTTTGTCCCTTCGTTGCTTGCTTCACTAAGTGGTATATTTTCCTATTTCATTCTACGTCTCTTGTTCTCCTATCTAAGAGATCCCTCTCCACTTTGATAGAGACTCTCCTCTCCCTCGATCTTCTTCTTCTCTTTTACCTTGGTGCCCCTTCTCCTCTTTTTTTTTCACTCACGACCCTAAGAAAAAAACTATGAAACATGGTGGCTCCTCCCCTCAATAAAACAAAGTGACCCCTCATAATTATCCTACCGAAAATAATCAATGATTTCATTAAGAGAGTACCACATATTGTTCTTCTCACCTACCTGAATTAAATGGTACTAAAGAAATTAATTATCTTTTGATGAAATTCATAAATATGCTAAGAAAGACGATGAGCATTAAGTAGCCTGTTACGCATCAATGAATGTTGTGGTAGCTGCTTTGCTTTTCATTGGATCTAATGCTTTCTGAGATCCCATTAAAAATTGATTGCACCCAACAACCAATCAATTTATATAAGAAAATTACAATGTGGTACCTAACTTATAAATGATTAGATATTGCCTTTGGTGTCAGTCTAGAATATGTTTGATCTTTTGCATGCTCCTCCCTTCATGTTCATGTTAGTGTTATGCATTTTAACAAATAATTATGTTTCCCCCTCATTTGATGTTTTTGGGCATATATAACTATGGCGGCCAAGTGAACCATATTATGTTCTTGCAATCCCTTATTTTCAGCCTCGTCAATAAATGAGCAAGGCATTGAGATTCACGAATCAATTTCCACGGTTAGGTTTGCACCTCCGGAGATTTGAGCATGGGACACAGGTAAGCCCGAGTGTGATTTGAACTCGTGACCTCTATTTACAACATGTGACTTCATATCAAGCAAATCGCCAATTAGCCACACCGGTGCGGGCAATATACAATCATTTTAATTATATAAAATAATTTAATTTTTAAAAACTTAATAAAATTAAACAAGTGAAATTAGTAACAAAGTTGCTTATACCTATCTCTTAGAAATATTTCAATGTATTAGTTATTCATATCCAAAGCTAATAGTTAAAATAATTACTAAAAATAGATTATAAGTAAGAGAGAAGTGACACATAGTACTCCACACCTTTAAAAAATGAAATTAAAAAGTGAAATAAGTAGTATAAGCATAGGGCTATGATCACCATATAATTTAAAGCTAAAAGTTAAAATTATTTAACACTTGGATTTTCATTTTAGTTTGAACTACTCAACACAACACCACATAACAAACGGTTGTTTATGCCTCAATTAGCTTGTTTAGTTAAATGGGTTGTACATTTATCCTATCCTCCTTCAATTTAGGAGAAGCATAAATAATAGTCCACCCCAAATTTTAAGATATATATCTCTATTAGTGTAATTATTTTTTATACTAGTTCTTCAATTTTTTTATAATTATTTATTTTAAATTTATTTTTTTATAATTATTTAATTTAAATTTATGTTTTTATAATTTTTTATTTAAATTTTTTAACTACGCCAATAAAACCATCATACTGTAATCTAGATTGTAGTCCACCCAAAATTTTTAAGATATAAACTTCTATGGAGTAAGTATAGATTTGCACAATGAAAAGAGAAAACAGATTTAATGCAAGCAACCATTGCCTTGGGAATTGGGATGTTTTATCTTCTCTACATCAAAAAGAACGAAGACAAATTTAATGTGCAAGCACCGCTGCCTCACTTGGAAAAAGGAAAGCCAATGAATTAATGTTTGTGGTGTTAATTAGGTTTAAAGTATGATATGACAATTGGCTCTAGAGTCTCCATTTGGATCAGCCACGCTCACATGATTTGGATGGAAAATACTTATTTTTTGTTTTTAATTAATTTTTATTAATTTTTGTTTCTGATAAATAATGTGAAAAGTAGGGAAAATTTATCCTATTAAAGCTTTCCTCAAATTATAAATTAGAAATTTATATTTTCAAAATTTAAAAATTATTTTTCATTTTTTAAAATATTAAAAATGTTTTACAAATTACATATTAATTAAAAATTAATAAATCAATTGAAATTGATTACAAACCCATTGCTATATACTCTCCCTTTCGACACATATAATAAAAATGTATATATATATGTATCTTAACGTGGACATTATTAATTTAAAACATACCTTTAAACACAACCACGCCTTTTTTTAACATAAAACATTGAAGTAACGCTAACATATATAAAACCATGACCTAATGAGGTAAGCGCAACAAATACCATGGTCTTATTTGTCATCTATGTGACATTGAAGGTTTCTACCATAGAATTTGCATGCCAGATATTATACCTTATGATAAATAAAAATAGAAATAATCATACTTAAATAAATATAAAATATAAAATATTATAATTGACTTTATCTATATGTTATTTGAAAAAAAATATTTTTTTTTAAAGTCATATTATATTAACATATCATCAAAGCATTACATAAGTCTGTAGCCAAAACTACTTTCATGCAAGCCGTTTAAGACATCTACCAAACTAGTGATATCTTGTACAGAACTGACTCACATAACCCGTTCTCCGAAGAGGAGAACAAGGCTTTATGGACTTTAGTGCATTTAGCCATAAACTTAACCACAATAGGACTATAGAAAGTAAGACACGGACCAGAGCCTTGAAGACTACATAACCTATCGACCAAAACATTGCCAAATGAACCAACACGGACTTTTAGAAATTGAGGAGACCACCCAAATTCGTCGAAAACAGAAACAAAAAGCCAAGAACTTACGACACCTAAATTTTTTTTATCCTAAATATGGAGAAAGAGTTCCATTTTGTCTTCTTAAATTCCAATTCTCCTAAGGTTTGACAATGGTTATGGAAATATGATTATGCATGATGTTCTTTCATACAATCATGGATGTTTTCTTTTGTAACTTCAAAAGAAAATTCAAATTCAAATTTGCTTATACTTATTTTAGTAACACTTTGTCCTTTTGCTTGTGACTCATTTTTTGTGTTGTTATTTTAGCACCAAATTGTACCAATAGGGGTTGTGTAATTCTGATTACCAAATCAATAGTGTTTGATGGAAAGAAAAAAGAATGAACAATAATATTTAACACTCATGCAATGCCACACGAAATAAACTAGCTAAAGAAGTAGACAAAACATGATATACATAATTGTGTTTCAGTATAACAAAAGAATGAAGTAATAAGACACACCTTGGTGTTTGATGTAGTTGATGTGGACCTTTGCAACCAACCCAAGGGAGCGTTCTTCTTCTCATTTGATGCTCCACTCCCGGCTAGATGATGCATGTTAATGAATACAAATGGTGAAAGGGAGGGGATACAAATGGTTCTCTCTCTTTAAATCGGAAGTCCTCTTTGTCCCTTCGTTTCTTGCTTCACTAAGTGGTATATTTTCATATTTCATTCAACGTCTCTTGTTCTCCTATCTGAGATATCCCTCTCCTCTTTGATAGAGACTCTCCTCTCCCTCGATCTTCTTCTTCTCTTTTACATTGGTGCCCCTTCTCCTTTTTTTCATTCACGACCCTAAGAAAAAAACTATGAAACATGGTGGCTCCTCCCCTCAATAAAACAGAGTGACCCCTCATAATTCTCCTACTGAAAATAATCAATGATTTCATTAAGAGAGTACCACATATTATTATTCTTACCTTCCTGAATTAAATGGTACTAAAGAAATTAATTATCTTTTGATGAAATTCATAAATATGCTAGGAAAGACGATGAGCATTAAGCAGCCTGCTATGCATCAATGAATGTTGTGGCGGCTGCTTTGCTTATCATTGGATCTGATGCTTCCTGAGATCCCATCAAAAATTGATTGCACCCAACAACCAATCAATTTTGAGGCATCTATGTCTAGGTCCAAAGGAAAGGATACTTTTGAGCCTGCGATGACTAATCCTCTACACATTGAAAATACATCCAATGACATAATGCCTCGCATATCGAAAGGTTTGCTAAAGTGGAGTATGTACAATCTCAATGTGTGTGCTACATAAAACTATAACATAGTCAAAGACCTGGCCCAAGCTCCATGTGCAATGTCTATGCTAGAAGTCCTACAAAGTTGTCCTACGCAACAAAAGATTTTTCTTATAGCTATAAGAGCCTTAGATCCATTGGATTCTCAGTTGATCACGTTTGACTTGGATAACTAGAAACCTCGCTTAACTCATCATGCCACATTTTAGATCCAGGTATCGACCAGAGGGTCAGACATTTCAGGACTATAGTGGATGAGGGGGCCTCCACATGTGTTATGTCCTTGTTGTGTTGGTAGGATATAAGCTCTCCAAAGAATGTTCCCTGGGAGACCATCTTGAAAGCATTCACAAACATCTATTTAGAACTCATGGAATTATCTCAGCTCTCCAAACAAAACTAGGGGGAAAAAATGTGGCCATGGAGGTGGAAGTTGTCGATGCTCCACTCGATTATAACCTCCTAGGCTAGGTCATAGTTGGACTTATGCTATGATGGTGGTAGTCTCTTTGATTTTTCGAGTGATTAGATTTCCACATGAAGGAAAAATTGACACAATAGACCAAATGTCATTTTGCATAAATGAGTCCATCGAATCTACTGGGACAAATGTTCCTTTGGTTGGACATTCTACAAGGCCTTGTGAAAATGTTGGAATGAGGATGTACCCTGCCTTAATGGGCACTTTCAATCTGCCCCCATCCAACATGAACAAAAAATATGCCTCGATCCATGTGATATCCTCAGTCGCCACAAATCATGCAGTAAAAGTATGTCACTTCATAACTTCATATTTCGAAGATCTGTGGACAATGCCAGAACCCATCCAGGAACCAGGTTTAGAATGGCATCACCGGCTTTGTCTACAGTCGATATTGTGTATCAAGCTGTCTTATCAAATATAGTAGACCACGATCATAAATCTACACGTGTGGATACATGTGATCAATATAACATGTTCATTTGGGACATCAATTCTTGATATTGTCAAGATCCCTTAGATATGGTTTTGCCTTTTGATGAAGCTATCATTGAAGCCATGTCTTTGGAGGAAAGACCATGGAAATATATGCATTGACATGCATCAGTCTTACTTGCCATGAATGGATTAAGAATTAACAAAAGCGAAGTTATCAGACCAGAAGCTATGGATTGGCACAAGACTCCTCTTTCTACTATAGGTGTGTATGAAGAGGGGAATATGGATAATATTTCTAAAACCATCCCCATAGATATTTCTAGAACACTGGGAGTTGTTTCAAATGTCTTTATCGATGTGATTGTTCTCTAGAAGAGGTAGAAATTTATATTGCACTATTTAAGGAATATTGGGACTTTTTTGCCTAGTCTTACAAAGAGATGCCACGAATCGATCCAACCATTGTTGAACATGAGATAAAAACGTATCCAAATGTTAAGTCGGTTCAATGGAAGCTACAACGTGTTAACCCTAGAAAGGCCACTCCCGTCAAAGTAGAAGTGGAGAAACTTCTCTACGCTAGTTTTACCTATCCTATCCCTTTAACTGAATGGGTATTTAACTTGGTACTCGTAGATTAGAAGTAGAGAAATAATAGAGTGTGTATTGACTTCTGGGACCTGAATATGGCCTGTCTTAAGGATAATTATCCTACCCCATTCACTGATCATATTATTGATAAATGTGTTGGGAATGAAATATTTTCATTTATAGATGACTTCTTGGGATACAAACAAATACAAATTTGTCTAGAAGATCAACATAACACAACATTCATATGTCCTTGGGGAATTTTTGCTTACAGGAGGATGTCATTTGGCCTAAAAACTGTTGGAGCTATGTTTTAACGAGCTATGTTGTATGCTTTTCACGATACCCAAAATATCTTTGAAGCTTACTTAGATGACCTGGCAACTAAATCTAGAAGTATAGTTGATCACCCAAAACATCTTAGGTTTATTTTCGATAGGATTCCTTTGAATCCACGTAAGTGCATATTTTGTGCCATTTCTGGACGGTTACTTGGTTTCATTGTTTTGAAAGATGGCATTCTAGTAAATCCATTCCAAGTGGAGGCAATAGTTCGATTGCCTCCCCCATGCAACTTGCGTCAATTATAGAGCTTCCAGGGGAAGGCTAATTTCTTGCAACGATTTATCGCTAACTATGATGAGATCACGAAGGGTTTCATGAGCCTTCTAAGGAAATGGGTCCCATTCATATGGATGATCATGTTAAAGGGGATAATTTGATGCATTGAAAAAGGAATTAATTCCCGCCCCACTGCATTGAAAAAGGAACTAATTCATATGGATGATCATGTTAAAGGGGATAATTTGATGAACTGAAAAAGGAACAACATTGAAGTTAATTGATTGTATCATTTCATTGCATTAATGGAGATTTTCTATATTTCCCTCCCTCATATACTAGTGTAATGTGTTCAACCATTGACTATTTGAAAGTTGCTTATAATTTGCAAGAATAGTTCCAAAGCTAAACTAATATCTCATATGTGTTCTTGTATTATTTAAGTATTTCATTAAGGTCAAAAGCTTATGAGTAGGGTATTTGGTGTCTTTGTAGGTGTTAGATTGTTGCATAGGAGTAGATCTAAGGAGCAAATTAGGAGTAGCAAGGATCAACCATTGGAAAAAGGTTCCTCCTTTCTCCTTACATCTCTTTCTATTTATGCTTGCTTGTTGATTAGCCCCGAAGAGTGGTGAATGTATGCTTGTATAAGTCCAATCAACATGTAGAAATAACCCTAAGATCAAATTTCACGTATCCTAGTATGTTGGTGACCTGCCCTAGTCATTGGGAAGTTTTTTCCCACAGCAGAACTAACAACTTCACTGGGGATAAGATTTTGATTGTGATCGAACATGGAGACTTAGGTGTTGTCGTGGGATACTGTCGTCATAAACAAGGAAGTGCCAACTTGCGCTATAACAAAGACCCTATTAACAATTGCTATAGATTATTTGATCAATTACAACCTTTACACATTTTCAATTTGGAAAAATTATTGTCCAAGAGTACTATAACCTGACACGATCTACCAAACGAAACATGAAACTAAACTTTCAACAGTAAATTCTTATTACCTAGGCTAAGACTCAATTTAAAATTTTCAAACTGTTGCTATAGAGAATTTCATCACATATTCCAATGAGCATTGCAAAAGTTTAAAAAAAATTGAACTTCAAAATTCATATGAATATAAGCACATATATTCGCCATGTATCCAGATAACCCACATTTATATCTCATGATTTCCTCATAATTTAATGTCAACATTTGCCACAAATTTGCAACATTGTTACTAGATATGTTAAAACGAATAAATATGTAATGTCCTCCACAATTGCTTCCAGTGTTTCGCTTCTATCCTTTCCATCTAACTGCATATAAAACCATCTATCATACTTTTGTAGTCTTCTTTAATATGTGTATTGTAGGTCTTTAACTTTACAACTAATTTGATACCTTCTAGTAATCTTATAGATTCCGTAACATTATTTGTAATAATGCTCAAGAAGATTTCATATAGAGAAACTATGTGCATTTTGTGCCAAAAGGGTCTTTGCAACAACCTCTTGCTCATGTGGATCTCATATTTAACGCCACTGAAACGGAGTATATAATTCATCAAGAAGTTAAGTTTTTTCATTTATTTATTTTACTTTCATTGTAGTTAATATGTGCTTTTAGTTTTCATTCTAACTTGTGATTTTAAATTTCACAAGTCTACAGGTAAGTGATTCACAGTTAGCTCAAATATTTAGATTCTATGTTTCTTTTTTGTGATTCACAGTTAGCTCAAATATTTAGATTCTATGTTTCTTTTTTTCCTTGCAATATCCAACATGTTTTTTATGTACTTTGCATCTATACTTATCAATTTGTTTTTATTATTTCAGCTCCAAACACATTTAAACAACATTGTCAATTGTGCAACTTTGAATGCACAAACCAAGATTTTTTTTTGAAGGTGATGTACTTGTTTCATATGGACCTGTCTACGACAAAAATACAGACTCTTGGAGCAAAATAGAACTTGTTCATGTCGATCTGGTTGACAAACATGGACAACTTACAATAATAGTAAATATAAGCAACAATTTGATACAACAATTTGCCTCTTTGTTCAGACGTGGCACAAGTGTCCACATGGAAACTTTGGGCTTCGACAAAAAACTTCATTTAAAAGAGGTGATGTTGAGTATTGTATTATTCTCAACAACACTAGTAGAGTACAAAAAATTGGCAAGGTTTGCACAACTCTTTGACTCAAGCCAGATATCATTATATTTGGCCTACTTGTATCTGATGCAACCTATCTAGTGGGATCCATTGGTGCAATTGTCACCTCTTCTCATAAAGAAAAACAACCAATATGAGTTATTTCTAAACGATGGAAATACAAAAGAAACAAATGCAATAGTAACTACTTGCTGCCTTAAATCATATCTAATATATTTTTACTTACAAATGTTCTATGTTTATCCTTCTTTTTTTTACATTTCCTATATGTCATTTTTTAGTTTAACTAACAATAATTGTTTATGTTAATTTTTAGCTACAACTAAACCCCTCATACAATGATTTATATTGTTGCATACAAGAACAATTAGCTTGTAGCAAGACTTCAATTTACTTAGTCAAGAACATTGTCAGAAATGGTCCCAAAGGAGCAAAAACTTTGTGCACAGGACAATCACTTCATTGAAGAATTGAACGACAATGCAACAAAAAAGAATTTGTAGTCATTTATTGTTGACATCATATAGGTAAAATTTATTTCTATTGTCATTGTTCTATATTCATTATGAAACTTATTTTTTACAATGGGTTTCAACAAGATTTTTTAGCTATATCAATAACACAGATTCTATGTGTCTACATGTTAATGGAAATTGAAAGCAAAGAAGATTTCCCTGCCACCATTTGAACCTTTTTGCAGTGGTTGCAAGCATCTTCTGCCACTTTCATTCTTGCTACTAGATCATCTTGCTCAATGCATCCAATGTCAAGAAAACAAGCCATCCTTCTATGACCATAGTTTACAATGTACACTTGAAAAAGATAAAAGGAAGATAGATTGCACACTTCGCAATCCATTGCTACAACAAGTTTTTCCAAAATTTGCAAACATTTCTTATGACGAGTATCAAGATGACATCAATGAAACAATGCTAAGCTTCGACAATTTTTCATTCAAGGATATTTTAAGTTGTTTGTTGACAATGTTGTCCTTGCATACAAAGATCATTGAGACACTCTATCCAGATTCTAAGAGAGTAAATATGTACTTTTATGATGCAAAATGTAACACCCTAAAATTAATTAGGGAATTATAATTATTAATCCCTCATAAAATACTAATAAAGTAGTAATAAAATGGGTAATTAATTTTAAAAAAATGAGAAATATTAATAAAGTTAATTAGCTACTAATCTAGGGTAAAGTTAATTAAACTTGATTAAATAAAGTAGAATGCATGAAGGCCATGTGGCCCTCATGCATAATTATTTTATAAATTTATAAATTAAAATTTGAATTATGCATAAATTGGGGAATTGGGGGCTGATTTAGGGGTCTTCTTTGTTTTTATGCTCCTTCTTGGTTTTTATGCTCTGGCTTGGGTATGTTTGGTAAGGAAAGGGGTTCTATGGAGATGGAGGTTTGGAGGTTGAGGGTAGAATAGGATTCTGATTAGTGATTTCGATGATGAGGGGTTGGTTGGGAGGAGAGGTGGTTTTCCAGTTGTCCTCGACATGTACATGTACGCCCTCTTCCTCTTCCTATTAAGTATTATGAAATTAGATTCATAATTTGGGTTAAAGAATTTACTTGTGTTATTTTTAGAAAATATTTTGACATGAAGATGAATTTATAAATTAACTGTATTGATTTTATTATTATCCCTTGTTTATTCAAAATTTAGGTTTTTTTTGTGATTAGGAGTTTTGGAGCTCTACATATGGTATCAGAGCGTAGTTCATGCTCTCAGAACTTAAGGCCTGTTCACACCTGGAACTGCCATGAAATTTACACTGTACAGAAATCTATAAAATTCGAACAAAAATCTAAACAGAAAATTGGATTAGATACCACACTAAAATTCTTCCAAACTCGCTGTAGACCACCTTGTCTGTTAAATGAACTAGCCGCTTGTAGTCTTTAAAAACTGGGCCGCAAAGCCCCATTCTCTAAATATACTGTCGGCTCAAAATAACATAGCCATGTATGCTGGCCACCAAATGAATGACCGATATGTAGTTCCCTCGCTCTACTTCGTTAAAGCCTGTTTGAAACAAAAGCTTTATCTATTTAAAAATTGTTAACTTTCCAGACTCTCCAGCATCAAGTAGTAATAGTTTTTTTTTTTTGACATCCTTCTCTGCCTTTGCTTCTTGAGTAATTCCCCCATCAATTTCTTCAGCCTGACATCCTTCAGCATCCTCTTCGGTTGCAGGATTTTGCTTGCTACAAAGTGATCCCATACTTTGTCTAAAAATGGATAACATGGAATTCTTGAGTAATTCTCCTATAAATTTCTTCAGCCTGACATCCTTCAGCATCCTCTTCAGCTGCAGGATTTTGCTTGCTACAAAGTGATCCCATACTCTGTCTAAAAATGGATAACATGGAATAGGAGAATTCCAATCACATAATGCCCTGCAGAACCCACAGATTGTATTTCTTTGAAACGTCCCGAGAGAAACTTGTCACCCAGATTCGAAATCGAGCGTGAGACCAACGTTCGCAAAGCCATTCCACTCGAGCCTGCGGGTAACCTCATATCAAGCCGAAGTTCTGAAAGAACTGAGCCTAACACAAAGACAAATGGCATGTGAAAATAACCCACAAATCGTGCACTACGCGTGGGCATTCCAGAGGGAACTGTCGTGGTCAAGACTGAAGACAAGGGAATCGCAGTTTCAGCATAACCCTCCGGTCAACCTATGCCATGAGCAGTCGAAAGAAACAACTAAAAAAGAAGTTATATTCCAATTTCCATTTCTTTCAATAAAAGTGGAGCCGCCATTGGGATTAGTGTCGATGGAATCCAAAGAAGTCGCATGACTCCTGTGTTGCATCAAATGTTCCTTCTATTCTGGCAACTTATGTGCCAAATCAATCTCAACCAAATTGGCCAGCGAATAACAAACCTCCACCATAATATTTTCATTGTGGATGTCAATGAGATAATGCTGAGTTGTTAACCACTTCCTTTCAGTATATTAAGGCTAAAAGTGTGTCACTTATGCAGACTCGCTTATCCTGTGAGAGAGATTTGTCTAATATTATCAGTGAAGGTTAGTAAATGCCGACATGTTTGCAGCGGCACCAAAAGCATCCTGAGTTGAAATGTGGAAAATAGACTGCATCCCAAATGTATGCCCTGGTGTAAATGTTATATCAAAAGCCCATAATATGTTGTACATGATAAACTAACACCATTAGTTTTCAAGTTCTAAAATTACTCAAAGATTATTTTTATGAGATTAATCCTAATCCGACTTCATATGAGAATGCCGAAAGGAGAACTTCCTGTGTGTTACTAAATGAAAAATGAGTTTTGAACGGTTTCCCATGTACATTTTAAGGTGCTCATTGGAAAATAGTATAATGAAATAAATGGATTCTCACAAGGCATCCACTTTAGTCAACTACTTAACTAAACCCCCTCAAAGTCCCTTGCTTGCATGGCGGATGTGATCAATTGACTAGTTGTTGAAGGAAAAAGGTTAAAAAAAAAATTAATTAAATGTCATTCAGCTAATTGGTCAAGGTTCATATCTCTGAACGGTTTTATTAAGCACGAACGGTTTTATTAAGCATATAAGTTCTTCCTTGAAAATAATGTCATAACACCATAGCTATAGCTATAGAAGGAAACTCAAACTTTGTATGTTTTAGTAATGCACCTTATAAGTTTTGAAGTGTACACATATCAATTAATTCGTGGACTTGACCTCAAAACTCAACTCATTTCATATGAAGCAACAATCGAATCATCTTACTTATTGCAGCTTCCTGAAGCAATAATCTAATCATCTTACCTATTGCAGCTTCCTATAAAGCAATAATCTAATCATCTTACTTATTGCAGCTTCCTATCTATTTGGTGAAGGTTTTCTTTGAACATTATCTTTATTGACACAATCAAAATTGTGTACTAAGGAAGCTTCTAGTTGGTGAAATGAATACTATTGCCATTCAATTCATGACTTCTTGCATTATAAACAATAAATTAAACAAACTAGTTTGAAATGAAGCTTGCTAGGGTTGACCTTAAAACTTCTCCTTTAAAGGAAACAACTTAACAGATACCTATTTACAATGCATTAATGTACAAATAAGCGTATCATTTAAAAATTGCAAGGGACACCTACACTGCCACGTAGAGGAAGTGAGAAAATGTTGCATTCTTAGATGGAAATAAACAAATGGCTTCGAGTAATGAGAAAGGTGAGATTTACTTATAATGGTTTTACAAAAGTCATTTCTTCTTTATAAAAAATTAAAGGGACGGTTGAATGAATAGATATTATTGTTTTTATTCATCCATATGGATCAACAATTTTTGTAAATTTCAGTTTGCTAATCACTTTCAAATTCCAGAGTCAAGGATAATAAAAAACTTAAACTAAGTTAAAAAAAAAATTGTACAAAATAAAGGATCAAGAAATGATGATAGTGTTTTAAGATCCTAGTTTAAGGTTACATTCTTGTGGGATGATGTCTGTATAATTTTGGGTGCAACATGTATAAAAAAAATTGGGTACTATTTCCTTGAAAATGATGAAGAAATGTTTGTTGATTTGGCATAATAAAAATAAGATAATGTTATATGATCAATGAAATCCTGTACAAAAGCTCCGTTCTCTGTAGATATAGATGACGTGCCAGATGTCATTATTCAAAGCCACTAAGAATTTCAACATAAGGAATGAGATTGCAAGGAAAAAATTGTAGAATTATGATACAGTTCTATCAGGTATAGACAAAGAAATTTTACAGTTTCAAAACCATCAAATTTTGTTTACATAATTTAAATGATTAACATGATGAATTAAACGATGTTAGGCAGTGTTATGAAATTCAATCATGATGAGGATGTCATAATTTATTGTGATGTGAGATGGTTTTTGGAAACCTGTATTTCTTGATTTTCTAAGTACAAATGATGTTATGCAGTATCTGCATTTGATTGGTTGATATGTCATGATCATGAAGTGATGCAATACTATATATGGATTTGTCAAAATTCAAAAGTGATGCAATTTTTTATTTAACTTTAATTTTCTATTTAATTGTGTCAAAAGTCATAATTTCCTTATCCATGAATGCAATCAATGTGGAGCAATGCATTTGAGGTTGTTGTTGACATATAAATGCAATCAATGTGTATACGCAATGCATTTGACGTTGTTGATGAGATATAGATAGTTAGATATAAAGTTGATTTAATGGTTTATATCTCAATCAATAGCATCTATCTCAATCAATGACATCAAATGAATTGTTATTGCTGCATATTTCTCATTATTATATATGAAGTAGTTATAGTGAAATGATTTTTGTATTCTTACAATGAATATATAAATTTATTGATTACATGGAGAAGATTTGTGTTAATGTTAGTGAAGTTAATAATGAAGAAACACCACTTCAAGTGAGGTTGAACTTATATCTTGCAGTTGCTACTAACATTAGGAAAATTGGCATGTTTGTTGTTGTTTAGTAATTCTTAGTTCTTATTATTTCCATTTCATATTTTTTAAAGCAGGGGCTTTGCTGCTGATAACCCTTGTTAGAATATGAAACTTTGGGTCATTAGATCCTATGCTTAATATTTTCAATGAATGTTATGATTGGCAATCAAGCATGGTGGTTTTATGATGGGATAAGTAATGACTGAGCTGATACTTCATCGCACACTTCATGAATATCATAGGAGCCGCTTAATATTTCAACCCAATAGTTCCAATTTGGATGTCCAATAGATGAGATACAACCTAGATATGCATTTCTAGAGGCGTTTCCAAGGTTGTTTTGCTCCTGAAATTTCAGAAATGTTTCTAGATATTTCTTGAGAAATGACTCTAAAATTTTCAACAGTACCTTATAGATGTTTTTGGTGGCTAAATTATAAAAATGCCCTTCCCCTCATAAACTAAAAGTAAAACTTGGAAATGAAATATGTTTGTTGTGTGTCTTTCGTTGCTGTTGGTCATTTTGATTAATGAAGAGTTGGAATTCCAGTTTCATACCTTTGTAAATGGTTCCAACCCTTTATTAGCTGTCGGTGAGTGAATGTTGACTACCATGTGTGTTTGGTATTCAGATGTTGGTGAAAATTATTTACCTATTGTTGTTCACTTTTAAGCATCCCTAAGGAAATTGCTTTTCTAATCTTGTGCCTATTTTTCTTTGGTCTTGTTACACTGTATTTTGCCACCTTGTGAGCATTTATACTCTTTGGCTTCCCTTACCTACTTATAGACTCAAAACCATACTTGTGGTTCTCCTTGAACTTTTTTTTCCCTATTTCTCCTCCTGTACGCGAGCTACTTCAGTACACCTCGCGTATACGTAGGCTGCATCACTACAGCCCACGCACATCGAATTTTTGGTAAATGAAAGTAAAAACTCTATTTTTCACTCCAAAAAGTGGCCATTGTGACCTTTGGCCCTCCATGTATCTCGAAACAACTCAATCCGACCTTTCACTTGCCTTTGGAGGGTTATATATTGAGCTCTTATGGTACATGGAAGGAGGAGAAGGAGAGAGCATCGAAACTCTATTGGATTTGTGCCATAGCTTGAGTCTACATCCATTGATCCTAGTTGTTGTGAACCATGTATGTTCACCTACCAAACTCTTCCATATCCTATGAAGGATTTGCTCCTTTACTCATGAGTTTTCCATTGCATGGGCATTGAAGTGGTGGAGGCACAAGTGGAGGGACCTAGTTTTTGGTTCATATGAGTTGCCGACAGGAGGTTGTATCTTGTACTTCTTGTTCATATTAATAGAAATACTCATTTTCTCGTCCAATTGATATTGTGAATGATTGTTTATTATCATTGGGTGCATTTGCTTATACATATCATGGATTATGCTATTGTTTATGCTAACATCTTTCATATATCATATGCACTTGCTTGTGTTTATTGTTGAGACTAAGCTCCAGGTTCAAGTGTTGTGATTTGAAAGCTCAATGGGGATCTTCATCAGACATCCAGTTGAAGGTAGGTTTTATTCCACTTCTCAGCATTTGCATTTATATAGCATGCATTGGGAAATGCATTGATTTTTGGAAGTCATATGTCTGTTGTGGTCTACCCCAAGCCATAGGAAGTTTTTATCCGCAACAGGTCTCTTTATATTCTTACATCTCCACTTGTATTGTTGCTTATCAAGAATAGTGGATCATTTGAAACAAGAAATAGTTTGTAGTCAACGTAGGACTCCTTAGAGGACAACATTTGAGGATTTAATTACTCATGTTAGGCACACACTGTGTGGGGCTGATAGGAAAGGGCATGTCTTATTGTAAAAACATCTTAACAAGAATTAGGAACCATTTGACATGGGATTAAGTCAAGGAACTACATGAGAATTTATGCCATCTTCTTGAGCTTGTTGGGCCTTTTCTTTTGTGCCGGTTGGGTGTTGAAAAACAACATTTATACACGAGCAAATGTATGTGTCATTGTTTATGAACAATTTTGTATGTAAGCTCATAGCTTTATATTTATTGTTATAGCCTTTAATCATTTGATAATTTGTAGAAGGCCATATATACTAAATAGGGCCTCAAATTGATAATTAGTGATTTTAGGATTAATTGGTTAAATAAGGGTCAAATTACTTCGTAAAGATAACTTAAGGCATAGGTTAGGGTTTTAGTTGCTCTTTTGTATATATTGAGGTGGTTCCCCCTCATTTATATGATATATCTTATATCATTTTATGAATACAGTCAACCATCATATTGTTGTTTATTGAAGAAGTCTTTCTTCACTACTCAACTTTGTATATATGATCCAACCCTCGGTGTGTAGTGCCCTCACTCTTTTTCTTTACTTTTGACGCTTTATTTATGTTGTTGTTTCGATTATTTCAATTGTTACAGTTGTAAATTCCATTTTGGCTCTTGGAAGTTGGAATGATACTCGATGGTATAACTTTATAACTTTATATTGAAGAGTCAGATTGAAGTGGTCTAAGTGGTCTTTTTGTTGTTGTTGTTAGAAACTAAACTCAAAGGTGCTTCTCATGAGTACTCACTCATCAATTTTGAAGAAATATCAAGCAAGTCATAATTTTGCAATTTGCCCTTCTCAAACAACCCATAAACGAATTCTATCGAGGTACCCTACCTCTCTGCCTCTCTTCCCAGAGTGAAAGAAGTGGAGAACAAACACTTGCATGTCTTAATAATGGTGTGAGAATGACACGCCAATATAAACTCATTAAAATAATGGTGTGAGAATGACACGCCAATATAAACTCATTAAAATAAAACCTAAACAATCTTAGCATCGACACGTATAGTAAACATGCACGGCTCGTGTCAATGCAGTATAGTTGTAATACCCATGATTTTGCCTTACACAACAATGCCATCTCTCCTGCCGTGGGCGCAACGTTACCACAAACAGGATGGGTTTCTTTTACCGTTCGATCAATTCAAAATGCCAAGCCCTACTGACTGTCAAGTTTATCGCATACACAGGCAAGGTAAGCACCAATTATGATTATCATTTTATTTTTTTGACGTTTGCAACAACATGAGAATGATAATTCATCCTCATTGTTAAAATCAATTATACGAGTTCAGCAGTGTGCCTGCCATATTTTCTAATTTCTAGTCGCTATCTTATGGCCACAATTAAATAGATGCTACCGATCCGCTTCTCCGTCAGCGGGCCGAAAAATTAATGGCCACGAAACCTTAGAATGGTTACTAAACCTTAACTATCTATCTTGACTGGCCACTGATAGTTGTTGAACCTGCAGGCCCGGTGTTTTGTCCGCTGCTCAATCCCATACTGGGCTCGGTATTCACGAGAGCTTACAGCCCATGCAGATGAACAGGTGAAAACGTTTCTGTTGTTGTTATTATTCCGCTTCAGGTCTTTACCGCAGCATTCCTTTGGTCTTGACAATGCATTGCATGAAGTTCATAAAAGTATTAAAATATAATTAAACAACCCAATATTTGCATTCAAATTGCCTTTAACTAGCCTTTCACTGTTTAATGGCAATTTATGGGCATGTTGGGATGTCTTATTGCGTTAATACTTTTCATGTACCATTATTTTAAAGGTTAGGCGGGATTTCGGACCAGGGAGATGAGGGGATTTCGGACTCGTGGAGATGAGGGCTGCACAAATGGGTCGTGAAGCCCAATAATCACAAATAATCAGGTCTTTCCCGCAGCATTCCCTCGGTCTGGACAATGCATTGCATGAAGTTCATAAAAGTATCAAAAGATAATTAAACAACCTAATATTTGCATTCAAATTGCCTGTAACTAGCCTTTCACTGTTCAATGGCAATTTATGGGCATGTGAAGATATCTTATTGCGTTAATTTTTTTATGTACCATTATTTTCAAGGCTAGGCGGGATTTCGGACCGGGGAGATGAGGGGATTTCGGACTCGTGGAGATGAGGGCTGCACAAATGGGTCGTGAAGTCCAATAATCACAAATAATCAGGTCTTTCCCGCAGCATTCCTTCTGTCTTGACAATGCATTGCATGAATTTCATAAAAGTATTAAAAGATAATTAAACAACCCAATATTTGCATTCAAATTTCCTTTAACTAGCCTTTCACTGTTTAATGGCAATTTATGGGCATGTGAGGATATCTTATTGTGTTAATATTTTTATGTACCATTATTTTCGAGGCTAGGCGGGATTTCGGACCGGGGAGATGAGGGGGTTTTCAGACCGTGGAGATGAGGGCTGCACAAATGGGTCGTGAAGCCCAATAATCACAAAATATCATGCTTTTGCACTTCATGTGCACATGTGTTGTCTGCGAGCTATGATCTCCAGTGTACAAATGGACCCATGAAGCCCAGTGACACAATATATGCCATTTGTCCTAAAGTAGCCCAGTCCTAAAATCAAAACTACAATGAAATTTGTTTGCAAGCACACAGCACATGAAGTGCAAAACATGATCACTTACCCTCCAGGGAATTGTGTTGGTTGGAACTTCCGTAAACGATATCTATACTGGCCACTAAACCTTAGGTATCTATCTACACTGGCCACTGGTAGCTGTATCAACCTGCAGGCCTGACATTTTTTGTCCGCTTCTCAACATAAACAATCTTAGTGTTGACACGTATGGTAAACATGCAGGGCTCGTGTCAATGCACTGCTACTAACAAATTGACGGTTGTAATACACGATGTTTGCCTTACACAACAATGCATCTCTCCTGTGGTGGGCGCAATGTCACCACAGACAGAGGATGGGTTTCTTGACCTTTGGTGGATTCAAAATGCCTAGCCCGACAAGTTATCGCATCCAAAGGCAAGGTAAGCACTGCCTATGATTATCATTTTTATTTTTTACGTTTGCAGCAGCATGAGAATGATATTTCATCCTTATTGTTAAAATCAATTATATGAGTTCAGCAGTGTGCTGCCATAATTTCTAATTTCTAGTCGCTATCTTGTAAATAGATGGTACTGATCTCCTTCTCCGTCAGCAGGCCAGAAAATTAATGGCCTCTAAACCTTAGGTATCTATATAGACTAGCCACTGATAGCTGTATCAGTCTGCAGGCCCGACATTTTTGTCCGCTCCCCAACCCCGTGCTGGGCTCGGTATTCATGAGAGCTTACAGCTCATGCATGTGAAGGAGTGAAAGCGTTTTCTGTTGTTATTATTCTACTTGATGTCTTTCCCGCAGCATTCCCTCGGTCTTAACAATGCATTGCATGAAGCTTATAAAAGTATAAAAAGATAATTAAACAACCCATTATATGCATTCGAATTGCCTTCAACCAGCGTTTCACTGTTTAATGGCAATTTGTGGGCATGTGAGGGTGTTTTAATTTTAATAATTTATACGTACCATTATCCTCAAGGCTAGGCCGGATTTCGGACCGTAGAGGTGAGGGCTGTACAAATGGACCGTGAAGCCCAAATCCAATAATCACGAAATATCATGCTTTTGCACTTCATGTGCCGAGTTATGATCTCCAATCTACACCGTAGAGGTGAGGGCTGTACAAATGGACTGAAGCCCAAATCCAATAATCACGAAATATCATGCTTTTGCACTTCATGTGCCGAGTTATGATCTCCAATGTACAGATGGATTCATGAATCCCAGTGATCACAAAATAATAAAAATCATGTTTTTGCACTTCATGTGTTGTGTGCCTGGAAATTTGATTATAGTTTTGACATTTTCCTGGCAAATGTCAGATGATGTTTCACCTACCTTTCAGGCAATTGTGTTGTGTTGGAGTTGGAACTGCGGCAAATGGTAAATGTCAGATATTGTGTCACTTACCCTTAAGACAATTGTGCTGTGTTGTGTTGGAGTTAGAACTGCCGTAAGCACCCTGCAGAAGCAATATAAATAAGTGCTATAAATTACTAACTGGAATGAAGTGACAGGTTCACCTTGCACATTTGCAACGTTTTGGGTACGAACTTTTCACTTCAATGTTGAATGTTATCAACTGTTGTAAGCAGGCTTCTTAATCGCACTTCCCAAGGGTACAGTTGTAAGCAGGCCTCTAACTGGCACTTCCCAATGGTGCCTAGTGCTCTCTTGTACGAAAGGAACCAAAGCAAATTAGTTTCAAATAAAATTTTGACACTTGATGTCCAACCTCACTCCCACCTACATTTTTTTAACCTAAATGTTGTACGGAACACCATGCGGAATAGTGGTAGCTCCCATCCTCAACCCCTCCCCTCCCCATGAGGTTTGAAGCTGTGACCACCTCACACAAACCAACTAGTCTACACGTACATTCCTAAAAATTTTCAATATCCTAGTTCTCGGCAATATTGATCATGTTTGTGCTTATGTAGCTAGTCTTTTAGCCATTGTATAATTTTAATAGTCGATCATGATTCATGAAATGGTGGCATGATCTCTTCAAAATACTCAAAATACTCGTTAGAAAAGTATGTAAAAAGTCTCCTTAATATATAAAGCTTTACATTAGATTTTCCCCTGATGTATGCTTCCATAGAAATATACCTCAAAAAGTTATGAATAAGTTATCATTCACATTCCCATTTTTCTCTAGTTTTTGTTCACAAATGGTGTTTGTGCTTCTCTCAGTTTTTGGTTAAAAATGTATGTGTTCATCATAGAGACATTTTGCTTGTAATCATCTCCATCCTTCCATTCCTATAAAGTATATAGTAATGTTTAAGTATAGGGGTTTTCAAAGTCCAACATATGCTATATCATTTCTGGGATTATCTGCCTAGTGTAAGTCATTAATCTATGAGTCTATGACCCATATTCCATGAGTATAATAGCAGTCATTGCATTGGGTGATGCTCACAGGGGTGAAGAAGTGAGATTGAGATTAACAAAATGAATTGCATAGCATCAATCATCACTTTTGGGGCTTGCACCCGTTAACTAGGACTTCTTGGGAGGTCACCCATCTCAAAACTCCTCTAACTCAAGTGCACTTAATTGTGGAGCTTTCCCCACAACCAATCCCACTTAGCTTGGTACCCCATTTGCAAAATCTTAGCAAGTATTGTTCCTTATGACCTATTCAGTTAGGGCTCCATTGACTCTTTTTGTTTAAGTATTAGGGGTTTTCGCTGCCCAACATATGATATATCATTTTCTAAGTCATTAATCTATGACCCATATTCCATGAGTATAGTCGCAATTGAACATTTTATGATGGTTTTGAATAGTCCACTTAGCACTCATTTCATTAGGTGATGCTCACAAGGGTGAAGAAGTGGGATTGAGATTAGCTAAATGAATTGCATAGCATCAATCATCACTTATGGGGCTTGCACCCGGTAACCAGGACTTCTCGGGAGGTCACCCATCCCAAAACTCCTGTAGCACAAGAGTGCTTAATTGTGGAGTTTTCCAACCAAGCCCACTTAGCTTGCTATCCCATTTGCAAAACCTTAATAAGTATTGTGCCTTGTGAACTATTTAGTTTGAGCTCCCTTTGACTCTTTTTTTGTTTAAGTATAGGGGTTTTCGTAGTCCAACATATGACATATCAGTTTTGGGATTATCTCCATAGTATAAGTCATTAGTCTATGACCCATATCCCATGAGTATAGTCACAATTGAAAAATTTCTCATGGTTTTGAATGGTCAACTTAGCACTCACTGCATCGGGTGATGCTCACAGGTGTGAAGAAGTGGGATTGAGATTAGCGAAATGAATTGCATAGCATTTATCATCACTTCTAGGGATTGCACCTAGTAATAAGGACTTCCCTGGAGGTCACCCATTCCAAAACTCCTCTGGCTCAAGTGCGCTTAATTGTGGAGTTTTCCCCACAACCAAGCCCTCCTAGCTTGTTACCCCATTTGCAAAACCTTACCAAGTATTGTGCCTTATGAACTATTCCATTAGAGATTTCTTGATTTTTTTGGTTCTTTCGTAGTTTAACATATGATATATTAATTTTGGGATTATCTGCATAGTGTAAGTCATTAATCTATGACCCATATCCCATGAGTATAGTCGCAATTGACCAATATCTCATGGTTTTTGAATAGTCCACTTAGCACTCATCGCATCGGGTGATGTTTATATTAGTGATTGACCATTTATATGAAGTTAGCTATAATATTTCAAAATAAAAAGCGATGACATGGTCAAACTTGTTTGTCCCCACGGTTTTACCCAAAAGTGCGACCTCCCTTGGAGAGGCGCCCTTAGATCAGGGGGTAAATGGAGTCGGATGTCCACCAAATTTGGTCTCCAAGGTTTATTAATTATTTGTGACGTGGGTTTTAACTATTAAGCCCAAGCAATCGCCAGATCTTATCAGATCTAAAATCTAGGGTTTTAAGTTATGGGGATTTGAGATCAAGATGATAAATGGATAAGTTAATGGAATAAAATACGTACCTTTCAAGCATACCTGGATAATGAGAATGAATGCTGTTATGATGAGGATTACTCCCGCAAAGATCAAATGAAAGATATGGTAGTTTCTCTTGCTCACACGATTTGCCCAAGTCCACTAGTGTGCCCCTCTCTTCCTGTAAAACCAAGGAGACAAAGCTCAATTAGAAAACAACAATGAGGGTAGATGCGAGTAAGAAGTAAATGATAGAGAATAATTGGTACAAAGACAAAATCACTCCCTGTTTGAATCAAGATCTGACAGAAGATAGCAGGGTGAGCCTCCCCACCAATGCACACTCCTCCAAATCGATACAGTGGAACAAATATGCAAAATAGCTACCACAATCCTCCAGTGCAATGGAAAAGTAGTTTCAATCATCATAGCCAAACATTCATCTCACGACCCAAGCATTTACTCAAAAGATATTTCTTCTATTCCAATAACCAAGAGTCAAAAGTCTTAAGATGCCTTTACAATAGGGGTGCCTCTTCCTTAAATAGGAGGAGAGAGACCAAAACCCTAACCACTTTACAAATGAGTGGTTGAGGTCAAAAGATAAATATAATACAATCAATGGCTAAGATGAGCCAGTACGATAAAACATGGATCAACTCACTAAAGGGGGTGCGCACTCACTAAAAGAAGCCCTAGGGGGGTGTGCACCTCATAAAAGGGACTAATACAAGTGTGTGCCACATAAGATGACAAGGACAAGTGACTAGGAGCACATGGTGGGGATAGGAGGCTTTATTATCCTTTACTAGCATCACCCCATGGCTCAACGATATAACATACGACTCAACAACATGTCCAAGTGACTAGATGATCAAATCGTGGCCCACCTCCATGAGAGAATAATACATCAAAACACAACCCGGAGAGTGTGTGGACCCCATTGAATGCTGCAAGCTGATCTGTAAGGAGTGGGATACATCACATATGACCTTTGGGTCAATTAGAATCAAGCACCCACTCAACAAGTCTTTAGAATTTCCCCTTAGATCCAAGTGTCTGAACCTGGGAGCTTTGATACCAAATGTAAGATTCCTCAAAACATAAAAACCAGTAAACTACAAAGGACTAGCATGCAAAGGAGATTTGAGCACAAGCAGTAGATCTAGTAACCCATTTTTAATAAAAACCAGTAAATAACAAAGAACCAGCATGCAAAGGAGATTTGAATACAAAATAGTGGATCTATCAACAATTAAAAAAATATTCTATGAAAAGTTAAAGTGCCTTACCTTATTAGGTGACCTGGTAGTTACCTTGACAGATCCAATGCCCGCAACTAAAGGTGGGGGGAGGAATCTCCACCCAACCAACCCCCAACCAGTGGCTGAGGCCCCCAACAATTAACCCTATGCCAGAGCTTGCTTGCTTTCCTCTTTCTTGGCTCCCCAAAGCTCTCCTTCCAAAATGCCAAAAGACCAAAAAGATCCCCTCTCTTCTTCTTTTCCTCCTTTTATCTCCCCTTTCTCCCCCTTTTTCTTAATTTCTTTTAATGCAATTTGTTTTCCTTCCTTCTTCTTTCATATTCCCTTTTCTTTTATTAATTTACATTTCTTATAAATATTTCACAATTATGCATATATGAGGGTTGTTACATATTAATTTACATTTTCTTATAAATATTTCACAATTATGCATATATGAGGGTTGTTACAAACCCCATGCTCATGAGAGCTTACAGCTCATGCAGATGAAGGAGTGAAGCGTTTTTTGTTGTTATTATTCCACTTCAGGTCTTTCCCACAACATTCCCTCGTTCTTGACAATGCATTGCTCTAAGTTCATAAAAGTATTAAAAGATAATTAAACAACCCAATATGTGCATTCAAATTGCCTTTAACCAACGTGCACTATTTAATGGCAATTTGTGGGCATGTGAGGATGTTTTAATGCATTAATACTTTTTTTGTGCCATCATTCTCAACGCTAGGCGGGATTTCAGACCGGCGTGGTGAGGCCTGTACAAATGGACCATGAAGCACAATAATCACAAAATATCATGCTTTTGCTCTTCATATGGCGTGTGTGAGCTATGATGTCCATTGTACAAATGGAATGCAACCCAGTGATCACAACATAATAAACACCATGCTTTAATAGTAAGTTATATTTTTCTGTGAAAAAAAAACACCATGCTTTAGCACTTTGTGTTGTGTGCAACAATGATCTCCTGTATTGCTTGGAAAATTGATTGTTGATTTGACATTTTCTTGACATATGGCAAATGTCAGATATTGTGTCACTTATCCTTCAAACAATTGTGTTGGAGTTGGAACTGCCGTAAGCTATACCATACTCGTGGCACCCATTCTCAATGGTTAAGACAACCTGCTCTTGAATGAATGAAGCCTTGGAGCGTGAATGCTACTTTACTTGGATAATAGTATAGTACCCAATACCTAGGATGCAATGTCATAATGCATCATACTCGGAAAGAATAAGTCGATGCCTGCACCAAGAAGGGATGCTCTCCAATTAATGGAGCCTTGTAGCTTGAATGCAAATTTATGTTAAATAATACCCAAACACGGATAATAAGACCGACTTTCCCAACATATATGTTGAATGGTCTCTGGTTTGGAACAAATAGGAGATTTATCATCGGTGAATCCATTCTTTTCCCGTCAAGATTTAGAAGGAAGTCCCTGATACAAAATCAACCATTCAAAAACCCTGAGTCTTATGAAAGCCACTAAGCCCATTAGTTACTTAGCTTGGTGGTCCATTTAAACTCTTCATTTGAAACAGAACAGATTATTCAGCAACCTTGGCTTTTTATGAAAGCCTCTAAGCCCATTAGTTGCTTAGCTTGCTGGTCCATTTAAACTCTTCATTTGAAAAAGACCAGATCAATTATTCGACAACCCTGAGTTTGTATGAAAGCCTCTAAGCCCATTAGTTGTTTTGCTTGGTGGTCCAAACTCTTCATTTGAAAAAGAGCATTAAGTATAAAGGGTGAGAGAGAATAGTAGAGTTTTGCGCAAGAGAGGTAAAGCTTATGATAGGTTTATCATAAGGCCATCTTCAGTGTTTCGATTTTGGGTCATGAAGAGCATTGTTTAATTTGTGGAGATATTTAGTCAAACTAAGATTTTGCAGCTCTCTTATGCCAAATGACCGTGCTTTATTTTCTATAACGCATAGATCACTCTAGTAAGATATACGCTTTTGAATTAACTTTTTTGCTTCAAAATGTGGGATATCATTAGAACACTTATTTTGAGGACTCCCCTTTTTTTCTCTTGTTTAAACTTTAGAAGCAAGAAAATACCTACAATACTTGAGGTTGATAGCTTATCTTTTTTGATATAATCTCAAGGCCTTGATGTGCAACAACATTATTTTATGTAGACAAAACTTGCCACTTGAAATAATCCATTCTTGATACAATCTCAAGATCTCTATGTGCAACAACATCATTTTGTGTATGCAAAACCTGTCCACTTGAAATAATCCATTGCTAGTGCTGAAAGAGAATATCTCCACTCATCATATACCTCTCAGTTTCACAATTAACTTGTTTAACTTGTTTCCTTACATTTGAGGAAGATAAGCTCTAGGTCAATCAAAAGCAGCTTTATTTTATACTATGAAACCAAATGACCATTTCAGCTCGCCACTAATCTCTCCCAAATACCGCGTATCCCATCATGGTTACCCCCATAGAGCCATCATGGTTACCCCCATAGAGCCATCTGATATCCATAAACATCTGGACTTTAGCCCCATACATGAAGCCTGGATGCTTCGAGGACTCAACTATGTATTGCTGAAGTAAATTTAATCCAAAATTGCTGTTTTTAAAAGCTGTATAAAGTCCACCAGGGGTGTATCCCATCATGGTTATCCCTGAGTTCCCATAGAACCATCTGATATCCATAAACATCTGGACTTGAGCCCCATACATGAATCCTAGATGCTTCGAGGACTCAACTATGTATTGCTGAAGTAAATTTAATCCAAAATTGTGTTTTTTAAAAGCTGTATAAAGTCCACCAGGGGCGGTGAATTCATTCAACAAATATTTGTCTGACATACCTCTCACACAAATTCACTTTTTCTAATTTCAATTTCTCTACTGATGTGATGCACTTTAAACTATTTTTTTTTTGTTAATGACGTTTTCTAATTTTCATTAGTCTTGTGATGTTAGACATTATCATCTTCTCCAAAGTTTGCACCCATCCCAAAGCATTTGAGGTTGTGTCCTTGGATGTATTAGAGTCATTACATCTAATGTCACAATTTCAAATGTCTTGACATGGGTGCAAACTATGAAGGCACATAATTTTTTCCATCTTATGGTAGCCTTCCCACCAACACAACTAAGTTTTTTTGTTAACTAAGTTTTCTAATTTCCATTAACCTTATGATGTCAAACATTATTGGCTCCCGGAGTTTGCACCCATCTCAAAGTATTTGAGGTTACATAATTGGATGTATTAGAGTCATTACATCCAACGACACAATTTCAAATGCCTTGGGATGGGTGCAAACTATGGAGTCAGATCATGTTTGCCATCTTACCACGACCTTCCCTTCATTTTTATTTATTAAACATCTCACTTATGCCATTATCATCTTGGAGCAAGTACAACCTGCATTCTCTAATCATATAGTGCATGTACCAGTGGCGAGTGCTGATTAGCACCCCCTCAAAAGAGCCAAAAATAAGTGATCTAAATAACTACTTGGAATCCTGTGCTGATTAGCACCCCCTCAAAAGAGCCAAAAATAAGTGATCTAAATAACTACTTGGAATCCTGTGCTGATTAGCACCCCTCAAAAGAGCCAAAAATAAGTGATCTAAATAACTACTTGGAATCCTGAAGTGACAGGTTCTTGCATATAACCTTGGATATTTGGAAAGTTTGAGTAGAAACTTGTCACTCAAATAAGTAGGCCTCTTAATGCACTTCCTAATGAGCTTTCACCTATATAGTTGCCCATGTGGTAATTAATATGGTGAGGAATGGAAGCACATTAGTTTCAAATGAAATTTTGACACAGGATGTCCAACCTCACTCCCACCCACATGCCTAAACATTCTTTCAATATCCTAGAATAAGTGATCTAAATAACTACTTGGAATCCTGAAGTGACAGGTTCTTGCATATAACCTTGCATATTTGGAAGTTTTTGGGTAGAAACTTGTCACCTAAATAAGTAGGCGCCTTTTAATGCACTTCCTAATGAGCTTTCACCTATATAGTCGCCCATGTGGTAATTAATATGGTGAGGAATGGAAGCACATTAGTTTCAAATAAAATTTTGACACAGGATGTCCAACCTCACTCCCACCCACATGCCTAAACATTTTTTCAATATCAATAGTTCTTGGCAATATTGAGCATGTTCGTGTGCTTACGTAGCCAATCTTCTGGCCATTGGTTAATTTTGATAGTCAATCATGATTCATGAAATGTTGGCATGACCTCTTCAAAATATTCATGAGAAAAGTGTGAAGAAGGCTACTTAATATATAGAGCTTTACATTATATTTTCCCCATAGAGCTACTTAATATATAGAGCTTAATATATAAGTATTAAAAGATAATTAAACAACCCATTATGTGCATTCGAATTGCCTTTAACCAGCATTTCACTGTTTAATGGCAATTTGTGGGCATGTGAGGGTGTTTTAATTTTAATACTTTATATGTACCATTATCCTCAAGGCTAGGCCGGATTTGGGACCGTAGAGGTGAGGGCTGTACAAATGGATTGTGAAGCCCAAATCCAATAATCACGAAATATCATGCTTTTGCATTTCATGTGTCGAGTTATGATCTCCAATGTACAGATGGATTCATGAATCCCAGTGATCACAAAATAATAAAAATCATGTTTTTGCACTTATGTGTTGTGTGCCTGGAAATTTGATTACAGTTTTGACATTTTCTTGGTAAATGTCAGATAATGTGTCACCTACCTTTCAGGCAATTGTGTTGTGTTGGAGTTGGAACTGCTGCAAATTGTAAATGTCAGATATTGTGTCACTTACCCTTAAGACAATTGTGTTGTGTTGTGTTGGAGTTAGAACTGCCGTAAGCACCCTGCAGAAGCAATATAAATAAGTGCTATAAATTACTAACTGGAATGAAGTGACAGGTTCACCTTGCACATTTGCAAGGTTTTGGGTACGAACTTTTCACTTCAATGTTGAATGTTATCAACTGTTGTAAGCAGGCCTCTTTATGGCACTTCCCAAGGGTGCCTAGTGCTCTCTTGTACGCAAGGAACCAAAGCAAATTAGTTTCAAATAAAATTTTGACACTTGATGTCCAACCTCACTCCCACCTACATTTTTTTAACCTAAATGTTGGACGGAACACCCTGCGGAATATGTTGGACGGAACACCCTGCGGAATATGTTGGACGGAACACCCTGCGGAATAGTGGTAGCTCCCATCCTCGACCCCTCCCCATGAGGTTTGAAGCTATGACCTGATGGGGACTAAACCCCACACAAACCAACTAGGCTACACCTACATTCCTAAAAAATTTCAATATCCTAGTTCTTGGCAATATTGATCATGTTTGTGCTTATGTAGCTAGTCTTCTAGCCATTGGTTAATTTTAATAGTAGACCATGATTCATGAAATGCTGGCATGATCTCTTCAAAATACTCGAAATACTTGTTAGAAAAGTATGTAAAAAGTCTCCTTAATATATAAAGCTTTACATTAGATTTTCCCTTGAGGTATGCTTCCATAGAAATATACCTCAAAAAGTTATGAATAAGTTGGCATTCACATTCCCATTTTTCTCTAGTTCTTGTTCACAAATGGTGTTTGTGCTTCTCTCCATTTTTTGGTCAAAAATCTATGTGTTCATCATAGAGACATTTTGCTTGTAATCATCTCCATCCTTCCATTCATAGAAGGTATACAGTAATGTTTAAGTATAGGGGTTTTCACAGTCCAACATATGCTATATCATTTCTGAGATTATTTGCGTAGTGTAAGTCATTAATCTATGACCCATATCCCATGAGTATAGCAGCAGCCATGCATTGGGTGATGCTCACAGGGGTGAAGAAGTGGGATTGAGACTAGCAAAATGAATTGCATAGCATCAATCATCACTTCCGGGGCTTTCACCCGTTAACTAGGAATTCTTGGGAGGTCACCCATCTCAAAATTCCTCTAACTCAAGCGCACTTAATTGTGGAGTTTTCCCCACAACCAATCCCGCTTAGCTTGGTACCCCATTTGCAAAATCTTAGCAAGTATTGTGCCTTATGACCTATTCGGTTAGAGCTCCCTTGATTCTTTTTGTTTAAGTATAGGGGTTTTCGCTGCCCAACATATGATATATCGTTTTCTAAGTCATTAATCTATGACCCATATTCCATGAGTATAGTCGCAGTTGACCATTTTCTGATGGTTTTGAATAGTCCACTTAGCACTCATTTCATCGGGTGATGCTCACAGGGGTGAAGAAGTGGGATTGAGATTAGCAAAATGAATTGCATAGCATCAATCATCACTTATGGGGCTTGCACCCAGTAACCAGGACTTCTCGGGAGGTCACCCATCCCAAAACTCCTCTAGCACAAGAGTGCTTAATTGTGGAGTTTTCCCCACAACCAAGCCCACTTAGCTTGCTACCCCCATTTGCTTAACAAGTATTGTGCCTTGTGAACTATTTAGTTTGAGCTCCCTTGACTCTTTTTTTGTTTAAGTATCAACATATGATATATCAGTTTTGGGATTATCTCCATAGTATGCCATTAATCTATAACTCCCTTGAAATTTTTGATAGATCAAGTTTTTTTAATATTAGGATAAAAATTAACTTTTTCTCATTTGTCCACTCCTGTTGCTTGTTGTGCGCCTCTTGATTTCTCAACAGAAGCATGCATATGTGCATTGCTTTCTAAACATACGCGTACATACACATCTTAATTTCTTAACAGGCACATACATATGCGAGTTGCTCCACAACAAACCACGTACACCCTTTAGGGAGTAAAAAGAGTAAGTGGTAGATTGTTGGGGTGAGTTCTTTGACCCTGTCTTCCAAGTTTGCATGAATTCTTTAGGTCTGTGGATAGATATACGCTACTATCCTTCAGAAAAATCGCGTACACCCTCTCATTCCTCCATCCAAGTCGCATACATACAGCGAAACTAAAATTTCACAAGTGTGGATAGTATACACGACTTTCCTTCAATAAATTCACGTACATAGATATATATATGCTACTTTCCTTCAACAAAATCATGCATGTGTCTTGGTTGGCAAAAAATGTTAAAAATTTGTAATTTTTTTTGTATTTTTAGGTTTATCAGGTCTAGTGGGGCCCTTGGTCTTTCTTAGATTTTCCAAATTCTCATTTTTAAGCCTCGAAAATTATCATTTAGTTGTTTTTTCATTATGCCTCTGAATGAAAAGGAAAAATTGAATATTGCATGAAATCATAGTTTTTTTCCGGTCCATTTAGGAATCTCTTAGGTATGTTGATGCCCTTGGGAATGTTTTCATATAAATGAAAATATTATGTTGCTTTCATTAGCATTCTCTCATGAAAATCATAAATAATTGCTTGCTTTGGTTACAGTAACTTCTTTAAAATGTTGTATCTTGTTTAGGTTTTGAAAGGTTTTGAGTGGTATTTTCCATTTGCAAGTGGTATCTTTGGTATCTATTATAGTTGAGAACATCATTTTTTTCACACTTCCACATTCCTCTGAGTAACAACAACCATTAAAAGAAAACACAACTAAAACGAATTAGACTTGTTTTTCTTCGTTAGCAAACCAATATTAGTCTAGGTTCTAAGGCCTTGGTTGTAGGTTTGGAGAGTAAATTCTCCAAGTCCATGTAAAATGAAACTAGGATTTCACTAATTGAGTGCAAAAATCTATCAATAGCAGGAGGCATTTGTTGGGAAAGTGTGCATATCACATGCTCCAAGCACGAGGCGAGCTAGCCAGGTATGTGGGATTATCCCCTCATTTATTTGTTTGGTGGGCTATGTGAGTTTGGGAGCTCCAGGTTAAGTGGCAAGTCCTCGTGGTGACACCACTTCTCAGTGGAGTTCAGGGTCTAGGACTTGTATCCTATGTTTCTTTCCCATTCACAGACACCCAACCTGGAATTGTTCTGCCCAACTGTCGATTGTAAAGTGGTGGCCATAGTCGCTTGTCCTAGGTTTCACACAGGTGACTTTAAGTGGGAAGTTCTTATGGTACCTAAAATAGACACATAATCTACATCTCAACTCCCTTGGAGGGTGACCATATTCACGAGGGTACTTGCACTTTGGGTGATTGTTGTGTGAAGGTTATTGTAACTGTCTCCCATACCTTCACTAGTTGGTCTTGGGTCCTCATCATCCCAGGATGACATTCGGAATGCCAGTGTTCGGCTCTTCATTGATTGATATCAAGATTTAACGACCCTAGTTTGTTTTCTAGGAGAGTGAGTTTGCTTAGCTGTATCTTGTAGAGTTTTTTGTAGGTGTGTGTTGATTGTAATTTTTCAACCCCTTAGAATGCCTTAGAAATTTCCTTCTTGAATTGGAGATTATGGCTAAAGTTCCCGAAGAGACCAACCAAGGGATCCTTGTGATTTTCCGTTTGTTGGAGTCGTTGGTGCTCTCTTGATGGCCACCTTGAATCCTTCTCGATTCACCATGGGGTTGTTGGTTTGGTATGCATCTGATGCTTCTCAAGCAGGCATTGTATGTCAAGAGCATTAGAACCCTTTGCCTTCTTTGGTAACAACATCTTGTCCTCCTCTGTTTACCTCATGTGGCGAAAGTCTAGATACTAGTAACCAATAGTCTAAAAGGAATAGAAATAAGAAGAATAAGATAAAGATGTGAAGACAAGGGGGTATGCCACCATGGCACCAACCACTGCAAGTCATGTTGGGGTTAGTTGCCCAGGCAATGTAAGTCATGTTGGAGGCAATTTCTTGGCCAATGCAAGTCATACTGGACACAAGCAACCAATCGCTGCAAGTCATGCTAGGGAAAACAACCAACCACTGCGAGTCATGCTGGGAGTATTGACATTGTTGAGAAACCTAAATGAATATGACGCAAGCGTGAGTTCCCTTGTAAGTTTCGCAAGGGACATCACTTTACTTACCCGTGCCATGCTATTTCAGAAGTGTAAAGAGTGTGGTCCCTATCTCAAGGATCCTCTACTCTTGAGCAACATATAGTTTCCCAACAACCCATTCAACCTTTGGTTGATAAAGTGGTTGAACTAGTGCAATCTTTAGTCGATCCCACTCTTCCCTTGAAGAGTGCTAATATTGGAGTGGTTGAACTGATGCAATCTTCAATTGATTTCATGCTATAAAACTTGGGCTACAGAAATCGAGGAAGACATCACCCAACACGAAGTCAATCACAGGTTCAATAGATATTTTTTGTAAAAATTCTCTTTAATACAAATACTACAAAACTATTATAAACATTATGTTTTAAAAATTTTTCCTCTAGTAAATAACGGGTTAATAGATTGCTATATGTCCTTGACATAATTTTTATAGAAAATATTTATTGAACCTGTGATTGGCTCTATGTATTTTTGAAGCCTAGGAAATATTTATTGAACCTCTGATTGGCTCTATGTATTTTTGTAGCCTAGACATGGGCGACAAGATTATCTCATCTCATCTAACACATGTTCCATTGTTTAATGTGAGGTATAGACATGATGAGGTAAGCCCACTACCCATGCTCGAGCTACAGAAATCGAGGGCGACATCGCCTAGCACTGAGCCAATCATAGGTTCAATAAATATTTTTTAAAAATTATGTTTAATACAATTAATACACAACTATTGTAAACATCATGTTGTAAAAAAATTCCTCACATTCCTCTCATATGGAATGGGTTAATAACAATCGAGGATTACTATATGTCCCTGACAAATATTTATTGAACTTGTGATTGGCTTTGTGCTGAGTGACGTCACCCTTGGTTTTTGTAGCCCAGGCATGGGTGACGGGCTTACGTCATCACATCTGAATCTCGGTGCATTGTTTAATGTGGGGTACAAACATGATGATGTAAGCTCGTCGCACATGCTCGAGCTACAAAAACTGAGGGCAAGATCACCCAAAACTGTAATGTCCTCTTTTGCTTAGGCATTGAGGATCGTCTCGCTAACCTATTTGATTCCCATAGGTTCAAGCGGGCACTGACAGTCAGGGGATCAGTTGAGGACTTATGCCATATCAGAATATCTAGGGCATAGATTTTATATCATCATTAGATGGACAGGGGCCATCTGAGCCCAAAGCCACCTGCATGCATGACATCCGAGCATTATATAATGATGCATGCACCTTATTGAGTCTCCAGGCACCTGCATGCAAGTCAACTGCAAATTAGAAGATAAAGTAACCTAATTAGGGTGAAATTAGGGTTTTGAGCAGTTGAATGTTATAAAAGAAGGTAAAGCGAATGGAGAAGGCACCATTATTGATTATTGATTTGTGATCTCGATTTGGAGAAGCTTAGCGAGCTAAGTTGGGGTTGAGGCTTGTACTCAACTATTTGGTGTATTTCGGCAGTGAAAGCTATCTGCCCTAGTTCATCATTCAGGTTGGATCATCAAGGTTCAACATTGTTCTTCATCAGGTATTATCATCATTCAGTATTCAGCAGAGTTATATTTTATATCATATTCAGGGCTCGCTCTTCCATGCATGGGCGCATTCTTCAGATAGCCTCCTATTTGCATTAGTGTATACAAAGGGCAGAACTTGTGCATGCATCTTCCATTCTTCTCAGAGCACCCCTATTACCCTTCCCCTGGAAGAAGGGCTTCTTTGTTGGACTCTTGGAGGAGTTACTAGCATTCTGGATCATTGGAGGACGTGAGCTTCATTAAGGGCGCATTCCTTAGGAGGGATCTTCACGTTTTAGGCTTGGAAGCCATCAGATTCTTTGCATGCAGGCTTTATCATCTTCAGAAGGGCATTATAACCCTCGTTCACCTCATCAGGGTCCTCTTCAGCGGAGTATTTATTATATTGGAGCATTCAGAGCTTGTAGGAGGGCGCACTCATCCCAAGGAGGACGATTTACCTTATCTCTTTATTGAACTATCATTCTTCGTGCATGCGGGGTTCATCATCATCAGCATCAACAGATCTACATACTAGTATGTGCATGCATTAATTCCTCCTACTTTCTAGCATTCCTATATTTTCTAGGGCACAATTCCGCATGCAACTGCGTGCATGCAGGGATCAGGGTTTACTTTCATATTCTGTTGAGATATAAGCCTACTAGCCATCTACAGTACAAGAAAAAAAGAAAAATAGCAGTTTGGGATATTACAAAAACAGAGCCAATCTCAGGTTCAATAAATATTTTCTGTAAAATTTTTGTTTAATACACCAACTATTGTAAACATTATGTTTTAAAAAGAATTCTTCTCTTTCCTCTCGTATGGAATAGGTTAATAGCTATATGTCCCTAACGGAATTTTTACATCACCCTCGATTTTTGTAGCCTAGGCATGGCGGTGGACTTACCTCATCACGTCTGCACCCCACATTAAACAATACACCATCTGTCCGAACCACCCTGTCCTTGGTCCTGTCTATTTATTGATATTTAATATTAAAAATTAGAATTACTATTTTTTATTATAAATTATATCAAAATTTTTGAAATTATAGAACAATCATTAAAATTAAAATTTAACTATAAATTGTTTGATTATATATTTTTCATTAATGATTTGATTCTGTATTTTTCATTAATGAATAGGGGTGAGATTGTCACAATTCATAAGCCAAGGCTAAGGCTCTGTTATAAACTTGGAATTATATATCAAATAATTAATGGTGAAAGTTGTCTTAATTATTTTAATACAAAAGCTTTTCATTTTGTTAGTGATCACGTATCAAATTTGATTTTGGATTAATGCATATTCTAAAATACATTCAAGTAAGTTTCAACTTCATAATTTTTGTTGTACACAAACATTTTTTTAGCTTCTTGTTTTAATAACTTTGACACAAAATGCCAAAGATGGGCCTCTTTACCTTTCATCGATTCAAAATGCCAAGCCCTACTTTCAGTCAAGTTGTCGCATTGAAAGGCAAGGTAAGGACTGCTTATAATTATCATTTTTTTTTTTAATTTGTATTCGCAGAATGAGAATGATAATTCATCCTCATTTGTTAAAATCAATTATATGAGTTCAACATTGTGCTTACCATAATTCCTAATTTCTAGTCGCTATCTTGTAAATGGCTAAATTAAATATTTGCTACTGATCTCCATCTCCTTCAGCAGGTCGGGAAAATTAATAGCCACTAAACCTTCGAATGGCTTCTAAACCTTGGATCTATCTAGGTAGACTGGCCACAAGTTGTATCAACCTGTAGGTTCGAGATTTTGTCCGTTGCTCAACCCCATGCCGGGTTTGGTATTCATGAGAGCTTACAGCTCATGCAGATGAAGGAGTGAAAGCATTTTTTGTTGTTATTATTCCACTTCAGGTCTTTCCCACAACATTCCCTCGTTCTTGACAATGCATTGCTTGAAGTTCATAAAAGTATTAAAAGATAATTAAACAACCCAATATGTGCATTCAAATTGCCTTTAACCAAGGTGTACTATTTAATGGTAATTTGTGGGCATGTGAGGATGTTTTAATGCGTTAATACTTTTTTTTGCCATCATTCTCAAGGCTAGGTGGGATTTCATACCGGCATGGTGAAGGCTGTACAAATGGGCCATGAAAACTACAAAGGACCAACATGCAAAGGAGATCTGAACACAAGCAGTGGATGAGTAACCCATTTTTAATAAAAACCAGTAAATAACAAAGAACCAACATGCAAAGGAGGTTTGAATACAAAATAGTGGATCTATCATCAATTAAAAAAATATTCTATGAAAAGTTAAAGTGCCTTACTTGATTAGGTGACCTGGTAGTTACCTTGACAGCTCCAATGCCCACAACTGAAGGTGGGGGGACGACTCTCCACCCAACCAACCCCCAGCCAGTGGCTGAGGCCTCCAAGCCCTTAACAATTAATCCTATGCCAGAGCTTGCTTGCTTTCCTCTTTCTTGGCTCCCCAAAGCTCTCCTTCCAAAATGCCAAAAGACCAAAAAGATCCCCTCTCTTCTTTTTCTCCTCCTTTTATCTCTCCTTTTTCCCCCTTTTTCTTAATTTCTTTTAATGCAATTTCTTTTCCTTCATATTCCCCTTTTTTTTATTAATTTACATTTTCTTATAAATATTTCACAATTATGCATATATAAGGGTTGTTACATATTAATTTACATTTTCTTATAAATATTTCACAACTATGCATATATGAAGTTGTTACAAACCCCATGTTGGGTTCGGTATTCATGAGAGTTTTACATCTCATGCAGATGAAGGAGTGAAAGCGTTTTTTGTTTTTATTATTCCACTTCAGGTCTTTCCCACAACATTCTCTCGTTCTTGACAATGCATTACTTGAAGTTCATAAAAGTATTAAAAGATAATTAAACAACCCAATATGTGCATTCAAATTGCCTTTAACCAACGTGTACTATTTAATGGCAATTTGTGGGCATGTGATGATGTTTTAATGCGTTAATACTTTTTTTTACCATCATTCTCAAGGCTAGGTGGGATTTCAGACCGGCGTGGTGAGGGTTGTACAAATGGACCATGAAACCCAATAATCACAAAATATCATGCTTTTGCTCTTCATATGGCGTGTGTGAGCTATGATCTCCAGTGTACAAATGGAATGCAACCCAGTGATCACAACATAATAAAATCAGTGTTCCACGGAGACACGTCCTATACGGCCGGGGACGCGTTTCCCACGTTTCCTTCGTCCCGACGTCCCAGAGACTCCTGACGAAACGTTTCCCCCCACCCATGCCCCTGATAATAGTTTTTTATGTTTTTCCATTATTTTCACTTTTTACAATCCCTACTTAGTATTAAGAAAATAAATCAATATATTTAGTATTTACATTGCACAATCATGAATATATGCCAAATGAAATATTATTTTTTGTATTTTATTTTATTTTTATAATTTTAGGGACATCCCCCACAAATTTCCCTAAAATTTGGGGTTGGTCTCCACGCGTCCCGAATGTGCGTTTCCCTGTTCCCACGTCCCCCATCCCAGAAACTTAGGGGAACATTGAATGAAACACCATGCTTTAGCTCTTTGTGCTGTGTGCAGCAATGATCTCCATATATGAGGGTTGTTTTGACATTTTCTTGACATATTCTTATAAATATTTCACAATTATACATATATGAGGGTTGTTACAAACCCCATGCTGGGTTCGGTATTCATGAGAGCTTACAGCTCATGCAGATGAAGGAATGAAAGCGTTTTTTGTTTTTATTATTCCATTTCAGGTCTTTCCCACAACATTCCCTCGTTCTTGATAATGCATTACTTGAAGTTCATAAAAGTATTAAAAGATAATTAAACAACCCAATATGTGCATTCAAATTGCCTTTAACCAACGTGTACTATTTAATGGCAATTTGTGGCATGTGAGGATGTTTTAATGCGTTAATACTTGTTTTGTGCCATCATTCTCAAGGCTAGGTGGGATTTCAGACCCTCGTGGTGAGGGCTGTACAAATGGACCATGAAGCTCAATAATCACAAAATATCATGCTTTTTCTCTTCATATGCCGTGTGTGAGCTATGATCTCCAGTGTACAAATGGAATGCAACCCAGTGATCACAACATAATAAAACACCATGCTTTAGCACTTTGTGCTGTGTGCAACAATGATCTACTGTTTTGCCTGGAAAATTGATTGTTGTTTTGACATTTTCTTGACATATTCTTATAAATATTTCTTAATTATGCATATATGAGGGTTGTTACAAACCCCGTGCTGGGATCGGTATTCATGAGAGCTTACAGCTCATGCAGATGAAGGAGTGAAAGCATTTTTTGTTGTTATTATTCCACTTCAGGTCTTTCCCACAACATTCCCTCGTTCTTGACAATGCATTGCTTGAAGTTCATAAAAGTATTAAAAGATAATTAAGCGTTTTTTGTTGTTATTATTCCACGTCAGGTCTTTCCCACAACATTCCCTCGTTCTTGACAATGCATTGCTTGAAGTTCATAAAAGTATTAAAAGATAATTAAACAACCCAATATGTGCATTCAAATTTCCTTTAACCAACGTGTACTATTTAATGGCAATTTGTGGGCATGTGAGGATGTTTTAATGTGTTAATACTTTTTTTGTGCCATCATTCTCAAGGCTAGGTGGGATTTCAGACCGGCGTGGTGAGGGCTGTACAAATGGACCATGAAGCCCAATAATCACAAAATGTCATGCTTTTGCTCTTCATATGCCGTGTGTGAGCTATGATCTACAGTGTACAAATGGAATGCAACCCAGTGTTCACAACATAATAAAACACCATGGTTTAGCACTTTGTGCTGTGTGCAGCAATGATCTCCTGTATTGCTTGGAAAATTGATTGTTGTTTTGACATTTTCTTGACATATGGCAAATGTGAGATATTGTGTCACTTATCCTTCAAACAATTGTGTGGAGTTGGAACTGCCGTAAGCTATACCATACCCGTGGCACCCATTCTCAATGGTTAAGACAGCCTGCTCTTGAATGAATGAAGCCTTGGAGCGTGAATTCTACTTTACTTGGATAATAGTATAGTACCCAATACCTAGGATGCAATGTCATAATGCATCATACTCGGAAAGAATAAGTCGATGCCTGCACCAAGAAGGGATGCTCCCCAATTAATGGATGCTTGTAGCTTGAATGCAAAGTTATGTTAAATAATACCCAAACACGGATAATAAGACTGACTTTCGCAACATATATGTTGAATAGTCTCTGGTTTGGAACAAATAGGAGATTTATCATCGGTGAATCCATTCTTTTCCCGCCAAGATTTAGAAGGAAGTCCCTGATACAAAATCAACCATTCAACAACCCTGAGTCTTATGAAAGCCTCTAAGCCATTTAAACTCTTCATTTGAAAAAGACCAGATTATTCAGCAACCTTGAGTTTGTATGAAAGCCTCTAAGCCCATTAGTTGCTTAGCTTGCTGGTCCATTTAAACTCTTCATTTGAAAAAGACCAGATCAATTATTCGACAACCGTGAGTTTGTATGAAAGCCTCTAAGCCCATTAGTTGTTTTGCTTGGTGGGTCAAACTCTTCATTTGAAAAAGAGCATTAAGTATAAAGGGTGGGAGAGAATAGTAGAGTTTTGTGCAAGAGAGGTAAAGCTTATTTCTATCATAGAAGGGTTTATCATAAGGCCATCTTCAGTGTTTCGATTTTGGGTCATGCAGAGCATGGTTTAATTTGTGGAGATATTTAGTCAAACTAAATTTTGCAGCTCTCTTATGCCAAATGACCGTGCTTTATTTTCTATAACGCATAGATCAAATAATATTAAATTTAAAAAAACAAGTGAAATAGCAGCGATGCTGTTTATACCTGCCTCTAAGAAAGATTTAAATTTCATTTATAAAAGTTTAGTAAATATATTTAAGTTTTCAATGTAAATATACCTATCGTTGGTGTAAGCACTATATGTATTTTTTGTAATGTGATATTTTATACCTGCCTCTAAGAAAGATTTAAATTTCATTTATAAAAGTTTAGTAAATATATTTAAGTTTTCAATGTAAATATACCTATCGTTGGTGTAAGCACTATATGTATTTTTTGTAATGTGATATTTTAAAAAAGTTTAGATGTTAAAATATGTAAATGTATTTTTCAACTATATTTATTATAATTAAATTATATAATCTTAATAACTAGTATTTGTCATTTAAATTCTATTAACTTTTCTCATTTTTTTAAAATATATAAAAAAATCAATTTTGTAATATATAAAAAATTTAATCTTGTAATAAGATTTGGTGACATTCTTAGATGTTTTATCATAGGAAGTGATTTTGACTTTTGCCTTTCTTCATTTAAGTAATGAATATGGGTGCTTCAATGACATATATAATATCATTGCAAATAGTCGGAGAGACCTACAAAGAACTTGCTCAACAGTATCGAAGCCCATTTACCCTGCTCTATTTTGAGGTGAAAAGGATTGTTGGTCATCGTAAAGGTAGGCATAGGTGGTTGGAGCATTTATAACAAAGGTTCAGTAAGTGAGGTGTGTAGCAAAAGGTTGGTAAAACTACAAGTACTTCTAATTTTACTTTTCCATTGTAAGTAATATTCATATTAAATCTGATGATGAAAAAGAAACTCTACAACTACAACGGACATATATATATATATATTTTGTTGTTTCAATGATTCTAAGTATTGTGATAAAAAAAAGTGCATGAAAAGATTGAAGTAGATTGAAGTATGGATTGAGCGAGCTAAGAATTGTGGAAGCCAAGCATTTTAGTAATTATTTAATAAGCAAGAACAGATAATTCAATACATTAATGATGTGATGATTTTTATTTTTTTTAATTATTTTTAATTTGATAATTCTGTACAAAATTATATATAAAATAAAATTAGTATATCTCGTCGTTCAAGAATGTTTTGAACATTAAAAAATTAACAATTTTATTTGTAACAAATTAGTAACAATAGAGTTCATCGTTCAAGAATGTTTTGAACATTCAAAAATTAACAATTTTATTAGTTACAAACATTTTAGTAATTATTTATTAAATGAGAATAGATAATTCATTACATTGTCAAGGTCGTGTTTTTTTGTTTTTATTTTTTTTTTAATTTTTATAATTTTGTACAAAACTATATAAAATTAACGGCACGGGTCACTCAAAAATTATTAACAGAATCTTTTTATACCAATCTTTTAACCAAACCATGTTGTTGTCATATCAATTAAGTAGCAATTAAATAATAATTAGTTTTGACTAGATTTTAATAGCTTTAAGAAATCTTTCCTCTCCCATTTTATTTTTATTTATACATAAGGTAACTAAACATAACGAAGTTTACCAATTTACGACCAAAATAAACCAAGCAAAGTTTACCAATTTACTACCAAAATAAACAAAGATTAAACACCCTCAAATTTATTTTGACCCTAAATTGATTACAATATACCGCCTAGGAAGCACGTGTAATAGCGTGAAATTGATTAAAAAATAACAACACATGGGAGCATCCGTTGAAGCACAAATTTTACAGTGCTGTTTGCTGGATCCTAATTTTCCAATGGAGCTAGCCTCCTTATTCTACACTGCATAACGATCATACACACAAGTCGGAAAACGACGTCCTTCCACTTGAGATTGATTAAGCTACCCCGATTTGAACCCATTGGGCAACGCTGGGAATGCCCCCGTTGACAACGAACATCATGTAATATCCGGGAGGTGCCGCCACGCCGTTCGGAGGTGCCGTCGCTGTTATTGAGTAATCGTTGCTGGCGTTGGGAAGGAGGGTCGCTGCGGAAGCCGCGAGAATGAGCAATCTCTGGTTCATGGAATGAGCGTGGGTGGTGAAAGATGGAGGATAGATGTTCACTTGGACAACGCTCAAGCTAGCTACAGAAAATACAACGCTGAAAGTGGCACCGTAGCTGATGGAAGTAGATGAGATCCAAAATATGGTAGGCCGTGAGATGGTGTTAACCGGGTCCAGGTAGTAAGGGCTGTAGCTTTCCAGACGGAGCTCTGTCGGGTAGGCCGTTCCGGTTAAGACCTAAGTTTGATGGGGATTGGAGCCGCCAACGAGAACTCTTCCGTCCGCCAATAGATTTGCGGTGGAGTGGTACATTCTAGCAATGTTGCTGCTTGCCCTTCCTTGACCCGTAACTTCACAATAAATGCACCCAGTCTCCAAAGAGCCAGGTGGCATTATAACCTATTTTTATAATTTATTATATTTTAAATTAATTTTTTTTCTGATAATTATTTTGCATACCAGGGGAAAATAGTCATTTCAATGATTTTAACCAATCATAAAAAAGTAATACGAAATTTTAAAAATTTTAAAAAATATTATTCATTTAAAAAAATCAAATTAATAAACAAAATAGTGTAAACTTTGGAAAACGGGTGAAATTTTTTGTTTAAAATTAGAAAGTCAACAAAATGGTTGACGAAGCGATCACTATATAACCTGCCTGCAGGTATAATAAAGGTAGATTTAATATGATCGTTTTTATAACAAATTATTTTTAAAAATGAATTTGGAATTTGGAGATTATTAGAAAATAAAGGTAGATTTAATATGATCGTTTTTATAGCATATTATTTTTAAAAATGAATTTGGAATTTGGAGATTATTATATTCCCTCTCATGGTTAAGGAATATGATCCTTCGCTATATGATTAAGGAATATTCGCTATCATAATTAAGGAATATGTTTGTCTTTTGTTATAATCCAATTGCTTTTCAATCCAGTAGCTTTTCGTTGGACGTCACCATCAATTCGTTAACATTTTGTCATAATCTAACTATCGTGGTGAGAGTTGTATCAGAACGCCATGTGTCCCGTTTCATTTGTAGATATATCAACTCCATAGTCTCCGTCAGGTGAAACAAAATTCAGCAATTGGAGAATGCAAAATATCTATCAAAAGCAAATTGTAATGGAGTTCGAGGGCGCGGCCTAAGAAAGATTTAAATTTAAGGAAAGATTCGGCCGTTAGCTTTTGTCCCTATCAAAGGCAATTCTAATGGAATCTAAGGGTGCAACCCAAGGAATCGATCATTTATATTGTTGAAATGATCGATCATTTATATTGCTTCATCATTTCAGCAATATAAATGATCGATTGCTTGGATTGAGCCCTTAGATTCCATTAGAATTTCCTTTGATAGGTTGCTGGAATGTTGTCCAAGGCTAGCAACAGAGGGTGAAAACCCAATCTGAAAGGATTCAAAAGGCTCTGCACAAGAGCAGTTCTATCCCAAGACTGTTGGGTGTGGTTAACTTCCACGGATATTAGGCCTCCGCTGGAATTTATGTGGGTTGATCCTGAAAGGATCTGACTTCCTGTGAGGGAAAGTCAAAACGACTTAGCTCTAGAAGTAAGTTTTCTTTAAAAGAAACCTAAACCGAGTTAAATCTAAATTAAAAGGATCTATTTTGGTGTGCAGGATAACTTGATCTGATGATTAATAAGTGTTTTCACCAGTTGACAGAAATGTATAGTAGATCCTTACTTATTAACTTAAAATACAGTCAAAAAATTAAAATTGTATGATTGTATCTTAAGGGTTGAAGCATGTGCAAGCTTATCCTGTTGTGGAATGCTGATTGAAAAATTAGCATTAATTTAATAGTGTCTGTTAATCATTTGGAGAAATAGATAAATGTTTTAAATAAAGAAATTCACTTAAAACATAAAGGTCACAGATCATAAATTGAGAGAAATTTGAACTATAGATCAATGCATAAATTGATATTGCAAAATTAAAACAGTATTCGTTTATAAGCAGAAGTGCAAATCAATATTCATCAAACAAATTTGATAAATGAACAAAAGAAATATCAAGAGAAAAACTAACTATATTCCTTCAAGGCTGCAAAAAATTACAATCTCTTCACAAATAAGAGTATCTCCAGTCTTCTTCTGATGATTTTCTCCTCCCTTTCCCATGAGATCTCTACCCTTTAAATAATAATTACAAAATAGTTACAAAGGACAAACTTCCCATACAACAGGGATTACAAATCAAATTAAACTAAGAATAACCAAGGGCGCCTTGCCACTTGGTCCAAACTTCTAACAACTCATCAACATCTGGATAGTTAGCTAATTCGAGCCCTAGCTGAGCATCACACGTAAAGGACTCCATTTCATTCTTGGCTAGCTTATGCCAAGTGCACAGGAAAATGTGGATCTTGCCTTCTAAAGTGACAGGTTGCTTGATGAATTTGTCCACTTCAACAATCTCTATGTGCTCGAGCTTCTGAATCTGCTCTTTGACTTGCTCACACTTACTTTCAACCCTATCAATCATCAACTTCGGTGGAAAATCCTTCTCAATAAGATCCATGGTAGGGAACTGCAGGCTGACCATGATATTATTCGCAGCATACCATCTTCTTCCATAGATAGGCTGTGCCTTCTTTATTGTTTCATCCACCATGTCAATGGTATTCTGCTAGGCATTCAAAGAAGTTCTGACTCTTCTGAACTTGAAGCTATCCAGCACTTGGATGTCATCTGGTTTTTCTTTGATATACCTTTGCCAATCAACAATGTCATCAACAGCTTTGGAAGCCTGTTTCCTCTTGTCAATCTGCTGCTCAAGGATGACAGACATTCGCTCAAAAGCATTATTAGTTTCCTGAATTTCATTTAGGGAACTAAATAACTCAGCTAGGAGTTTATGATGCTCCTCATTAACTTGGTTAGCCAAGTCCCTAAACTCTTGTTGAGAAAACCTGGGAAAAAAAGAAGTGGCTGCATTGGCAGCTGCATCTTTCAGTTGTTGTTCCAGCACTGCTATCTTCTCAACATTTGCAGTGTTTAGGACTTCATCATCCTGCAATTTAACCTGGAGAGAAGTGTTCTGCTTCTGCAAATCTTTGAGTTGATTCTCTTTTTGACCCCTCAATTCATGAACCTGGGATTCATGTTCTTCATTAACCTTGGTTAGCTGCTCCTGAAGTTTCTTCAACTCCTCTTTCTTCATCTGAATTTATTTATTCGGTGAAGTCACTGAATCAAAATTGGAGCCTGCAAATGCTCCCATTGTTGCAGTAGTATCCAATGCTTCCTGTTGGATATCATAAGATTGTTTGGCCCAAATAACTTGATTAGGAATTGGTTCCTGCAACACACTTGGTTCCCTGCTTCTTTTGTTGCCTCTTTTGACCACTGCCTTGGTTGATTTGTTGTAAAAATATTCTCCAAGGGAGACCACAACATCCTCCTCACAACCTTCTATCAACTCTATAGAAGATGTAGCTACATCTTCTGTTGCAACTAGAGGAGCTGTCTGTGTAACAGTAGCATTCGGGATGGGCATGGTGATTGAGAAGTAGGCATGGAGGAAGTGGCAGAGATAGTAGAAGTGGAAGGTATAGCATTGGAAGGTTAAGAAATGGAAGTAGTCAAAGTGACAACTTCAGGAAGGGAAATAGGGACAAAAGCAACTGATGGTGGAGAAGGGATAATTGGGTTTTGGACGTCAGTGGCCGGTGGTAGTGAGATAGATGGTGGAGCTACCAGAGTTGGTTGTAGAGTAACAACAAAAGTGGTAAATATCTCAGCCAATGTAGTTGATGGAAAGGAAACATTATCCAACGAAGGAAGAGGGAGCTCACTTGAAGTAAGTGGGAGTGTAGAAATTAATGCAACAAGGGTGGTGGTGACTTCTGGGAAATGGTCATCAGGAATAGGGTCATCCATCACTATGCTATGAAGTAAATATGTAACAACCTGAGAGGCTTATGTGACTTCCTGTACAATAGGCACAACAGGAGAAAAAGAGCTTCTTGGAAGCCTTTCGTCCTCCACATCACTGTCTTCAATATTCAAGGTAGGAATCTGAGATGCAGTGGCTTGAATTTTTTGCCTCTTTGCAGGAGTGCTTGCAGCAACTACTTGGGTATAAAGTATCGAAGTCATTTGTGCCAATTGCTTCTTCAATTGTTCAAATGTTTGAATTAAAGCTTTTAGTTCTGAAGCAGTTTTCAATTTTAGAGCATCCTCCATAAGGCCTTTACCTTTACCTTCATCTGGATAGGTTAACATTAGTGGAGGACTTGCCTTGTGTGCTTCCTTTTCTTCTCTGTCCTTCCTAGCCCACTCTTCAAGCTGTAGTTCCATATTTCTATACCTCAAAACCTTAGTTTTGAGCTCCTGTTGGAACTGAAGAATGTAGCTATGTTCCTCTTTAGTTTTATCCCTAGTTAGGACTTTAGAAAAGAAATTTACTCCCTAATAAATGGAGTCATCAAGGGTATCCCCATGTGCATAATTGGTTTTCATGTGTTCTTGTGCAAAGTGGGTAGCCAAGAATGCTTTGGGATCATGCATCTTTTTGGGAGCTTGTCCCAATTTCAATGAAACGATCTTACTTCCCAGAACTGCAGCATATGTTGAGGTTGGGATAACCAAAGGCTCAAGGTTCAAAGGGAATTTAGGCCATCCCTTTCTCTTAGGTCCAGTAAGCTTAAGGAATACCCCATCTGTAACAGTCTGGAAATATATTTCTTCAAGTAGTAGCCTGTCTAGGACTACCCTTGATAGCAAATGCATTGTGTTGCTTCCCCAGACTTTGATATAGGAGAAAGATTCTCCCACATACCAGTCACCAAGTGTAGGGATTAGATTTTTGGCATTAGGAGAAAAAGCAGGTGCATCTTCCCTGAATATCTAATGTTAGATTGTACCAAAGAAGTGATCACAAATATCATATAGCAAAGGAACATAATTGTTCCCCATAATGCCGAACAGTAAATATGGACCAGAGGTGATGACAGGGTCCAATTCCATCCCATGGAGGGGTATAGGAATTCTGAGTAGAAGACATCAATAACATCGACAGAATAAAAGAAATGTGGCTTCTTTGAAGCTGGTGTTTTCTGATACCGCTCAATAGATGTCTTTAATTCAGGTGACAAAATTGAAGCCCAATTGAATGACTCCCCTGTTGTAAAGACATGATGGGCCACAGGTGTCCATTCAACTTTGAACATAGAACAGTTGGGAAGACCATACAGCCTACAAAGCATGGCTGCCAAAAGGGAATAGGGTTCCTTGAACCATGAAATTGGATATGAGTTATCGGCTCTGGGCATGAAATTGGTCGGGTTATTCATCCATGACTTTATCATTTCATCGAAATTATACCTAGTCTTAGCAGAATCCAGGAATGCGGCATTAAGAGGAAGGGTTGGCGGCTTAAGGACATATGCTCTAATGAAGACTTCAGAGCGGAAAGAGGCCAATTGAGACCCTGCACTATTGTTAAAGGAGCGGTCCTTAGGGTTCGTGTGGTCAATTATCCACTTAACTGCGTCTGTGTAAGGGAGATGGTCTAGCCTAGCAGTTATGGCGTGCAGTTGAGAATCCCTAATCCTCTCATAAACAAACTAGTTTTCTTTAATTTCTGACAGGTCATTGTTATAAAAATTGGCGTAAACTCACGACCAATCTATTTGGTAGGTCTCAGAGACTGTCACTGGTATCGGCTAGAATACCGAAGTTGGGGTCCTTTTTTATGAGGTCTTTCTGAGATGTTTTGGAGCATGTATTCCTCGACATGGTGAAAACTGGAAATTCTGATAAATATATTAAACAAAATAAAAAACAGTTTTGAAAATAACGGAAAACAGTAAACAACCAACAAGAAAATGACCTAAAAATCGATTTGTGTTTGATGAAAATGGCAGAAAACAACCCTGGTAAAAACTCATGGTAAAAATCTTCGTAGCAGGTAAATTATCGAAATTGAAAATGATAAAAGAAAATAGAAAATTCGAGATATTTAACAAGTTCATTGGATGAAATCTAGACCGTTGGATAAAGCAAATCGACGGCTCGGATCCAATCATGTGGGATGCGGAAAGAGAGTTGTGAGACTTTATTTTTGCAAATATGTACATTCTTTCCACAATCTGCAATCCGCAATGCAGATTGCGGGTTGCAGGAACACAACTCAAAATATAAACAAACCAGAGGTTTCCGCAATCCACAATTGCGGGTTGCGGGTTACGGAATCGCAAACTTCAAAAGTGAATGAATCAAATATTCCTGCAATTGCGGATTGCGGGATCTCAAATGACACAAAGTAAAACAACGAACTTTCCGCATTCCGCAATCCGCAATTGCGGGTTGCGGATTGTGGAAAAGCAAAACGCAAATTTTATTTCTCAAACACTTTCCGCATCCGCAATCCGCAATGTGGGTTGTGGGTTGCGGAAACACAAAGTGCGAACTTATTATTATTATTTTTTAAACGCTTCCTGCGGATTGCGGGTTGCGGAAGAGAACAACCACATTTATTTGAAAATCATTTCCGCATCCGCAATCTAGATTGCAGGTTGCGGATTGTGGAAAACAAACAATACAAATCCACAAAACCAAGGTTCCGCAATCCGCATTGTGGATTGCGGGTTGCGGAAAGGACAGACTAAGTCATATTATATTAACATATCATCAGAGCATTACATAAGTATGTAGCCAAAACTACTTTCATGCAAGCCGTCTAAGACATCCACCAAACTAGTTATATCTTGTACAGAACCGACTCACATAACCCCTTCTCCGAAGAGGAGAACAAGGCTTTATGGACTTTAGTGCATTTAGCCATAAACTTAACCACAATATGACTATAGAAAGTAAGACACGGGCCAGAGCCTTGAAGACTACATAACCTATTGACCAAAACATTGCCAAATGAACCAACACGGACTTTTAGAAATTGAGGAGACCACCCAAATTTGTCGAAAACATAAACAAAAAGCCAAGAACTTACGACACCTGAAATTTTTTTATCCTAAATATGGAGAAAGAGTTCGATTTTGTCTTCTTAAATTCCAATTCTCCTAAGGTTTGACAATTGTTCTGGAAATATGATTATGCATGACGTTCTTCCATACAATCATGGATGTTTTCTTTTGTAACTTCAAAAGAAAATTCAAATTCAAATTTGCTTATACTTATTTTAGTAACACTTTGTCCTTTTGCTTGTGACTCATTTTTTGTGTTGTTATTTTAGCACCAAATTGTACCAAAAGTACCTACTTAGGGGTTGTGTAATTCTAATTACCAAATCAATAGTGTTTGATGGAAAGAAAAAAGAATGAAAAATAATATTTAACACTCATGCAATGCCACACGAAATAAACTAGCTAAAGAAGTAGACAAAACATGATATACATAATTGTGTTTCAGTATAACAAAAGAATGAAGTAATAAGACACACCTTGGTGTTTGATGTGGACCTTTGCAACCAACCCAAGGGAGCGTTCTTCTTCTCATTTGATGCTCCACTCCCGGTTAGATGATGCATGTTAATGAATACAAATGGTGAAAGGGAGGGGATACAAATAGTTCTCTCTCTTTAAATCGGAAGTCCTCTTTGTCCCTTCGTTTCTTGCTTCACTAAGTGGTATATTTTCATATTTCATTCAACGTCTCTTGTTCTCCTATCTGAGATATCCCTCTCCTCTTTGATAGAGACTCTCCTCTCCCTCGATCTTCTTCTTCTCTTTTACCTTGGTGCCCCTTCTCCTTTTTTTTTCACTCACGACCCTAAGAAAAAAACTATGAAACATGGTAGATCCTCCCCTCAATAAAACAGAGTGACCCCTCATAATTCTCCTACTGAAAATAATCAATGATTTCATTAAGAGAGTACCACATATTATTCTTCTTACCTACCTAAATTAAATGGTACTAATGAAATTAATTATCTTTTAATGAAATTCATAAATATGCTAGGAAAGACGATGAGCATTAAGCAGCCTGCTACGCATCAATGAATGTTGTGGCAGCTGCTTTGCTTATCATTGGATCTAATGCTTCCTGAGATCCCATCAAAAATTGATTGCACCCAACAACCAATCAATTTTGAGGCATCTATGTCTAGGTCCAAAGGAAAGGATACTTTTGAGCCTGCGATGACTAATCCTCTACACATTGAAAATACATCCAATGACATAATGCCTCGCATATCAAAAGGTGTGCTAAAGTGGAGTATGTACAATCTCAATGTGTGTGCTACATAAAACTATAACATAGTCAAAGACCTGGCCCAAGCTCCATGTGCAATGTCTACGCTAGAAGTCCTACAAAGTTGTCCTACGCAACAAAATATTTTGCTTATAGCTATAAGAGCCTTAGATCCATTGGATTCTCAGTTGATCACGTTTGACTTGGATAACTAGAAACCTCGCTTAACTCATCATGCCACATTTTAGATCCAGGTATCGACCAGAGGGTCAGACATTTCAGGACTATAGTGGATGAGGGGGCCTCCACATGTGTTATGTCCTTGTCGTGTTGGTAGGATATAAGCTCTCCAAAGAATGTTCCCTTGGAGACCATATTGAAAGCATTCAACAAACATCTATTTAGAACTCATGGAATTATCTCAGCTCTCCAAACGAAACTAGGGGGAAAAAATGTGGCCATGGAGGTGGAAGTTGTCGACGCTCCACTCGATTATAACCTCCTAGGCTAGGTCATAGTTGGACTTATGCTATGATGGTGGTATTCTCTTTGATTTTTCGAGTGATTAGATTTCCACATGAAGGAAAAATTGACGCAATAGACCAAATGTCATTTTGCATAAATGAGTCCATCGAATCTAATGGGACAAATGTTCCTTTGGTTGGACATTCTACGAGGCCTTGTGAAAATGTTGGAATGAGGATGTACCCTACCTTAATGGGCACTTTCAATATGCCCCCATCCAACATGAACAAAAAATTTGCCTCGATCCACGTGATATCCTCAATCGCCACAAATCATGCAATAAAACTATGTCACTTCATAACTTCATATTTCGAAGATCTGTGGACAATGCCAGAACCCATCCAGGAACCAGGTTTAGAATGGCATCACCGGATTTGTCTACAGTCGATATTGTGTATCAAGCTATCTTATCAAATATAGTAGACCACGATCATAAATCTACACGTGTGGATACATGTGATCAATATAACATGTTCATTTGGGACATCAATTCTTTATATTGTCAAGATCCCTTAGATATGGTTTTGCCTTTTGATGAAGCTATCGTTGAAGCCATGTCTTTGGAGGAAAGACCATGGAAATATATGCATTGACATGCATCATTCTTACTTGCCATGAATGGATTAAGAATTAACAAAAGCGAAGTTATCAGACCAGAAGCTATGGATTGGCATGGGACTCCTCTTTCTACTAATGATGTGTATGCAGAGGGGAATATGGATAATATTTCCAAAACCATCCCCATAGATATTTCTAGAACACTGGGAGTTGTTTAAAATGTCTTTATCGATGTGATTGTTCTCTAGAAGAGGTAGAAATTTATATTGCACTATTTAAGGAATATTGGGATATTTTTTGCCTAGTCTTACAAAGAGATGCCACGAATCGATCCAACCATTGTTGAACATGAGATAAAAACGTATCCAAATGTTAAGTCGGTTCGATGGAAGCTACAATGTGTTAACCCTAGAAAGGCCACTCTCGTCAAAGTAGAAGTGGAGAAACTTCTCTATGCTAGTTTTACCTATCCTATCCCTTTAACTGAATGGGTATTTAACTTGGTACTCGTAGATTAGAAGTAGAGAAATAATAGAGTGTGTACTGACTTCTGGGAGCTGAATATGGCCTGTCTTAAGGATAATTATCCTACCCCATTCATTGATCATATTATTGATAAATGTGTTGGGAATGAAATATTTTCATTTATAGATGACTTCTTGGGATACAATCAAATACAAATTTGTCTAGAAGATCAACATAACACAACATTCATATGTCCTTGGGGAATTTTTGCTTACAGGAGGATGTCATTTGGCCTAAAAACTGTTGGAGCTATGTGTTAGCGAGCTATGTTGTATGCTTTTCACGATACCCAAAATATCTTTGAAGCTTACTTAGATGACTTGGCAACTAAATCTAGAAGTATAGTCGATCACCCAAAACATCTTAGGTTTATTTTCAATAGGATTCCTTTGAATCCACGTAAGTGCATATTTTGTGCCATTTCTGGACGGTTACTTGGTTTCATTGTTTTGAAATATGGCATTCTGGTAAATCCATTCCAAGTGGAGGCAATAGTTCGATTGCCTCCTCCATGCAACTTGCGTCAATTATAGAGGTTCCAGGGGAAGGCTAATTTCTTGCAACGATTTATCGCTAACTATGCTGAGATCACGAAGGGTTTCATGAGCCTTCTAAGGAAATGTGTCCCATTCATATGGATGATCATGTTAAAGGGGATAATTTGATGCATTGAAAAAGGAACTAATTCCTGCCCCACTGCATTGAAAAAGGAACTAATTCATATGGATGATCATGTTAAAGGGGATAATTTGATGAACTGAAAAAGGAACAACAGTGAAGTTAATTGATTGTATCATTTCATTGCATTAATGGAGATTTTATATATTTCCCTCCCCCATATACTAGTGTAATGTGTTCAACCATTGACTATTTGAAAGTTGCTTATAATTTGCAGGAATAGTGCCAAAGATAAACTAATATCTCATATGTGTTCTTGTATTATTTAAGTATTTCATCAAGGTCAAAAGCTTGTGAGTAGGGTATTTGGTGTCTTTGTAGGTGTTAGATTCTTGCATAGGAGTAGATCTAAGGATCAAATTAGGAGTAGCAAGGATCAACCATCGGAAAAAGGTTCCTCCTTTATCCTTACATCTCTTTCTATTTATGCTTGCTTGTTGATTAGCCCCAAAGAGTGGTGAATGTATGCTTGTATAAGTCCAATCAACATGTAGAAATAACCCTAAGATCAAATTTCACGTATCCTAGTATGTTGGTGACCTGCCCTAGTCATTGGGAATTTTTTTCCCACAACAGAACTAACGACTCCACTGGGGATAAGATTTTGATTGTGATCGAACATGGAGACTTAGGTGTCGTCGTGGGATACTGTCGTCATAAACAAGGAAGTGCCAATTTGCGCTATAACAAAGACCCTATTAACAATTGTTATAGATTATTTGATCAATTACAACCTTTACACATTTTCAATTTGGAAAAATTATTGTCCAAGAGTACTATAACTTGACATGATCTACCAAACGAAACATGAAACTAAACTTTCAACAATAAATTCTTATTACCTAGGCTAAGACTCAATTTAAAATTTTCAAACTGTTGCTATAGAGAATTTCATCACATATTCCAATGAGCATTGCAAAAGTTTAAAAGGAATTGAACTTCAAAATTCATATGAATATAAGCACATATATTCGCCATGTATCCAAATAACCCACATTTATATCTCATGATTTCCTCATAATTTAATGTCAACATTTGCCACAAATTTGCAACATTGTTACTAGATATGTTAAAATGAATAAATATGTAATGTCCTCCACAATTGCTTCCAGTGTTTCGCTTCTATCCTTCCCATCTAACTGCATATAAAACCATCTATCATACTTTTGTAGTCTTCTTTAATATGTGTATTGTAGGTCTTTAACTTTACAACTAATTTGACACCTTCTAGTAATCTTATAGATTCTATAACATTATTTGTAATAATGCTCAAGAAGATTTCATATAGAGAAACTATGTGCATTTTGTGCCAACAGGGTCTTTGCAACAACCTCTTGCTTATGTGGATCTCGTATTTAACGCCACTGAAACGAAGTATATAATTCATCAAGAAGTTAAGTTTTTTCATTTATTTATTTTACTTTCATTGTAGTTAATATGTGATTTTAGTTTTCATTCTAATTTGTGATTTTAAATTTCACAAGTCTACAGGTAAGTGATTCACAATTAGCTTAAATATTTAGATTCTATGTTTCTTTTTTTCCTTGCAATATCCAACATGTCTTTTATGTACTTTGCATCTATATTTATCAATTTGTTTCCATTATTTCAGCTCCAAACACATTTAAACAACATTGTCAATTGTGCAACTTTGAATGCACAAACCAAGAATTTTTTTTGAAGGTGATGTACTTGTTTCATATGGACCTGTCTACGACAAAAATACAGACTCTTGGAGAAAAATAGAACTTGTTCATGCCGATTTGGTTGACAAACATGGACAACTTACAATAATAGTCAATATAAGCAACAATTTCATACAACAATTTGCCTCTTTGTTCAGACGTGGCACAAGTGTCCACATGGAAACTTTGGGCTTCGACAGAAAACTTCATTTGAAAGAGGTGATGTTGAGTATTGTATTATTCTCAACAACACTGGTAGAGTACACAAAATTGTCAAGGTTTGCACAACTCTTTGTCTCAAGCCAGATATCATTATATTTGGCCTACTTGTATCTGATGCAACCTATCTAGTGGGATCCATTGGTGCAATTGTCACCTCTTCTCATAAAGAAAAACAACCAATATGAGTTATGTCTAAAAGATGGAAATACAAAAGAAACAAATGCAATAGTAACTACTTGCTGCCTTAAATCATATCTAATATATTTTTACTTACAAATGTTCTATGTTTATCCTTTTTTTTTTACATTTCCTATATGCCATTTTTCAGTTTAACTAACAATAATTGTTCATGTTAATTTTTAGCTACAACTAAACCCCTCATACAATGATTTATATTGTTGCATACAAGAACAATTAGCTTGTAGCAAGACTTCAATTTACTTAGTCAAGAACATTGTCAGAAATGGTCCCAAAGGAGCAAAAACTTTGCACACAGGACAATCATTTCATCGACGAATTGAATGACAATGCAACAAAAAAGAATTTGTAGTCATTTATTGTTGACATCATATAGGTAAAATTTCTTTCTACTGTCATTGTTCTATATTCATTATGAAACTTATTTTTTACAATGGGTTTCAACAAGATTTTTTAGCTATATCAATAACACAGTTTCTATGTGTCTACATGTTAATGGAACACTGAAAGCAAAGAAGATTTTCCTGCCACCATTTGAACCTTTTTGCAATGGTTGCAAGCATCTTCTGCCACTTTCATTCTTGCTACTAGATCATCTTGCTCAATGCATCCAATGTCAAGAAAACAAGCCATCCTTCTATGACCATAGTTTACAATGTACACTTGAAAAAGATAAAAGGAAGATAGATTGCACACTTCTCAATCCATTGCTACAACAAGTTTTTCCAAAATTTGCAAACATTTCTTTTGACGAGTATCAATATGACATCAATGAAACAATGCTAAGCTTCGACAATTTTTCCTTCAAGGATATTTTACCTTGTTTGTTGACAATGTTGTCCTTGCATACAAAGATCATTGATACACTATATTGAGAGAGTAAATATGTACTTTTATGATGCAAAATGTAACACCCTAAAATTAATTAGGGAATTATAATTATTAATCCCTCATAAAATACTAATAAAGTAGTAATAAAATGGGTAATTAATTTTAAAAAAATGAGAAATATTAATAAAGTTAATTAGCTACTAATCTAGGGTAAAGTTAATTAAACTTGATTAAATAAAGTAGAATGCATGAAGGCCATGTGGCCCTCATGCCTAATTATTTTAGAAATTTATAAATTAAAATTTGAATTATGCATAAATTGGGGAATTGGGGGTTGATTTAGGGGTCTTCTTCATTTTTATGCTCATTCTTGGTTTTTATGCTCTGGCTTGGGTATGTTTGGTAGGGAAAGGGGTTCTATGGAGATGGAGGTTTGGAGGTTGAGGGTAGAATAGGATTCTGATCAGTGATTTCTAGCTAGCTTGGTATTGCCCTCGCCGAGCGAGGGCTCGGGGGAGTGATGATGAGGGGTTGGTTGGGAGGAGAGGTGGTTTTCCTGTTGTCATCTACATGTACATGTACGCCCTCTTCCTCTTCCTATTGAGTATTATGAAATTAGATTCATAATTTGGGTTAAAGAATTTACTTGTGTTATTTTTAAAAAATATTTTGCCATGAACATGAATTTATTAATTAACTCTATTAATTTTATTATTATCTTTGTTTATTCAAAATTTAGATTTTTTTTGTGATTAGGAGTTTTGGGATTCTACATATGGTATCAGAGCATAGTTCATGCTCTTAGAACTTAAGTCCTGTTCACACCTGGAACTGCCATGAAATTTACACTGTACATAAATCTATAAAACTCGAACAAAAATCTAAACAGAAAATTGGATTAGATACCACACTAAAATTCTTCCAAACTCGCTATAGACCACCTTGTCTGTTAAATGAAGGGAGCCGCAGTTTCAGCATAACCCTCCGGTCAACCTATGCAGACTCGCTTATCCTGTGAGAGAGATTTGTCTAATATTATTAGTGAAGGTTAATAAATGTCAACATGTTTGCAGCGGCACCAAAAGCATCCTGAGTTGAAATGTGGAAAATAGAGTGCATCCGAAATGTATGCCCTGGTGTAAATGTTATATCAAAAGCCCATAATATGTTGTACATGATAAACTAACACCATTAGTTTTCAAGTTATAAAATTACTCAAAGATTATTTTTATGAGATTAATCCTAATCCGACTTCATATGAGAATGCCGAAAGGAGAACTTCCTGTGTGTTACTAAATGAAAAATATGAGTTTTGAACTGTTTCCCATGTACATTTTAAGGTGCTCATTGGAAAATAGTATAATGAAATAAATGGATTCTGACAAGGCATCCACTTTAGTCAACTACTTAACTAAACCCCCTCAAAGTCCCTTGCTTGCATGGCGGATGTGATCAATTGACTGGTTGTTGTAGGAAAAAGGTAAAAAAAAAAATTAATTAAATGTCATTCAGCTAATTGGTCAAGGTTCATATCTCTGAACGGTTTTATTAAAGCATGAACGGTTTTATTAAGCATATAAGTTCTTCCTTGAAAATAATGTCATATGCTATAACTCTAGGAAACTCAAACTTTGTATGTTTTAGTAATGCACCTTACAAGTTTTGAAGTGTACATATATCAATTAATTCATGGATTTGACCGCAAAACTCATTTCATATGAAGCAACAATCTAATAATCTTATCTATTGCAGCTTCCTGTGAAGCAATAATCTAATCATCTTACCTATTACAACTTCTTATCTATTTGGTGAAGGTTTTCTTTGAACATTATCTTTATTGACACAATCAAAATTGTGTACTAAGGAAGCTTCTAGTTGGTGAAATGAATACTATTGCCATTCAATTCATGACTTCTTGCATTATAAACAATAAATTAAACAAACTAGTTTGAAATGAAGCTTGCTAGGGTTGACCTTAAAACTTCTCCTTTAAAGGAAACAACTTAACAGATACCTATTTACAATGCATTAATGTACAAATAAGCGTATCATTTAAAAATTGCAAGGGACACCTACATCGCCACGTAGAGGAAGTGAGAAAATGTTGCATTCTTAGATGGAAATAAACAAATGGCTTCGAGTAATGAGAAAGGTGAGAATAGATATTATTGTTGTTATTCATCCATATGGATCAACAATTTCTGTAAATTTCAGTTTGCTAATCACTTTCAAATTCCAGAGTCAAGGATAATAAAAAACTTAAACTAAGTTAAAAAAAATTGTACAGAATAAAGGATCAAGAAATGATAATAGTGTTTTAAGATCCTAGTTTAAGGTTACATTCTTGTGGGATGATGTCTGTATAATTTTGGGTGCAACATGTATAAAAAAAAATTGGGTACTATTTCCTTGAAAATGATGAAGAAATGTTTGTTGATTTGGCATAATAAAAATAAGCTAATGTTATATGATCAATGAAATCTTGTACAAAAGCTCTGTTCTCTGTAGATATAGATGATGTGCCAGATGTCATTATTCAAAGCCACTGAGAATTTCAACATAAGGAATGAGATTGCAAGGAAAAAATTGTAGAATTATGATACAGTTCTATCAGGTATAGACAAAGAAATTTTACAGTTTCAAAACCATCAAATTTTGTTTACATAATTTAAATGATTAACATGATGAATTAAACGATGTTAGGCAGTGTTATGAAATTCAATCATGATGAGGATGTCATAATTTATTGTGATGTGAGATGGTTTTTGGACACCTGTATTTCTTGATTTTCTAAGTACAAATGATGTTATGCAGTATCTGCATTTGATTGGTTGATATGTCATAATCATGAAGTGATGCAATACTATATATGGATTTGTCAAAAGTCAAAAGTGATGCAATTTTTTATTTAACTTTAATTTTCTATTTAATTGTGTCAAAAGTCATAATTTCCTTATCCATGAATGCAATCAATGTGGAGCAATGCATTTGAGGTTGTTGTTGACATATAAATGCAATCAATGTGTATACGCAATGCATTTGACGTTGTTGATGAGATATAGATAGTTAGATATAAAGTTGATTTAATGGTTTATATCTCAATCAATAGCATCTATCTCAATCAATGACATCAAATGAATTGTTATTGCTGCATATTTCTCATTATTATATATGAAGTAGTTATAGTGAAATGATTTTTGTATTCTTACAATGAATATATAAATTTATTGATTACATGGAGAAGATTTGTGTTAATGTTAGTGAAGTTAATAATGAAGAAACACCAATTCAAGTGAGGTTGAACTTATATCTTGCAGCTGCTACTAACATTAGGAAAATTGGCATGTTTGTTGTTGTTTAGTAATTCTTAGTTCTTATTATTTCCATTTCATATTTTTTAAAGCAGGGGATTTGCTGCTGACAACCCTTGTTAGAATATGAAACTTTGGGTCATTAGATCCTATGCTTAATATTTTCAATGAATGTTATGATTGGCAATCAAGCATGGTGGTTTTATGATGGGATAAGTAATGACTGAGCTGATACTTCATCGCACACTTCATGAATATCATAGGAGCCGCTTAATATTTCAACCCAATAGTTCCAATTTGGATGTCCAATAGATGAGATACAACCTAGATATGCATTTCTAGAGGCGTTTCCAGGGTTGTTTTGCTCCTGAAATTTCAGAAATGTTTCTAGATATTTCTTGAGAAATGACTCTAAAATTTTCAACAGTACCTTATAGATGTTTTTGGTGGCTAAATTATAAAAATGCCCTTCCCCTCATAAACTAAAAGTAAAACTTGGAAATGAAATATGTTTGTTGTGTGTCTTTCATTGCTGTTGGTCATTTTGATTAATGAAGAGTTGGAATTCCAGTTTCATACCTTTGTAAATGGTTCCAACCCTTTATTAGCTGTCGGTGAGTGAATGTTGACTGCCATGTGTGTTTGGTATTCAGATGTTGGTGAAAATTATTTACCTATTGTTGTTCACTTTTAAGCATCCCTAAGGAAATTACTTTTCTAATCTTGTGCCTATTTTTCTTTGGTCTTGTTACACTGTATTTTGCCACCTTGTGAGCATTTATACTCTTTGGCTTCCCTTACCTACTTATAGACTCAAAACCATACTTGTGGTTCTCCTTGAACTTTTTTTCCCCTATTTCTCCTCCTGTACGCGAGCTACTTCAGTACACCTCGCGTATACGTAGGCTGCATCACTACAGCCCACGCACATCGAATTTTTGGTAAATGAAAGTAAAAACTCTATTTTTCACTCCAAAAAGTGGCCATTGTGACCTTTGGCCCTCCATGTATCTCGAAACAACTCGATCCGACCTTTCACTTGCCTTTGGAGGGTTATATATTGAGCTCTTATGGTACATGGAAGGAGGAGAAGGAGAGAGCATCGAAACTCTATTGGATTTGTGCCATAGCTTGAGTCTACATCCATTGATCCTAGTTGTTGTGAACCATGTATGTTCACCTACCAAACTCTTCCATATCCTATGAAGGATTTGCTCCTTTACTCATGAGTTTTCCATTGCATGGGCATTGAAGTGGTGGAGGCACAAGTGGAGGGACCTAGTTTTTGGTTCATATGAGTTGCCGACATGAGGTTGTATCTTGTACTTCTTGTTCATATTAATAGAAATACTCATTTTCTCGTCCAATTGATATTGTGAATGATTGTTTATTATCATTGGGTGCATTTGCTTATACATATCATGGATTATGCTATTGTTTATGCTAACATCTTTCATATATCATATGCACTTGCTTGTGTTTATTGTTGAGACTAAGCTCCAGGTTCAAGTGTTGTGATTTGAAAGCTCAATGGGGATCTTCATCAGACATCCAGTTGAAGGTAGGTTTTATTCCACTTCTCAGCATTTGCATTTATATAGCATGCATTGGGAAATGCATTGATTTTTGGAAGTCATCTGTCTGTTGTGGTCTACCCCAAGCCATAGGAAGTTTTTATCCGCAACAGGTCTCTTTATATTCTTACATCTCCACTTGTATTGTTGCTTATCAAGAATAGTGGATCATTTGAAACAAGAAATAGTTTGTAGTCAACGTAGGACTCCTTAGAGGACAACATTTGAGGATTTAATTACTCATGTTAGGCACACACTGTGTGGGGTCGATAGGAAAGGGCATGTCTTATTGTAAAAACATCTTAACAAGAATTAGGAACCATTTGACATGGGATTAAGTCAAGGAACTACATGAGAATTTATGCCATCTTCTTGAGCTTGTTGGGCCTTTTCTTTTGTGCCGGTTGGGTGTTGAAAAACAACATTTATACACCGGCAAATGTATGTGTCATTGTTTATGAACAATTTTGTATGTAAGCTCATAGCTTTATATTTATTGTTATAGCCTTTAATCATTTGATAATTTGTAGAAGGCCATATATACTAAATAGGGCCTCAAATTGATAATTAGTGGTTTTAGGATTAATTGGTTAAATAAGGGTCAAATTACTTTGTAAAGATAACTTAGGACATAGGTTAGGGTTTTAGTTGCTCTTTTGTATATATTGAGGTGGTTCCCCCTCATTTATATGATATATCTTATATCATTTTATGAATACAGTCAACCATCATATTGTTGTTTCGATTATTTCAATTGTTACAGTTGTAAATTCCATTTTGGCTCTTGGAAGTTGGAATGATACTAGATGGTATAACTTTATATTGAAGAGTGAGATTGAAGTGGTCTAAGTGGTCTTTTTGTTGTTGTTGGAAACTAAACTCAAAGGTGCTTCTCATGAGTACTCACTCATAAATTTTGAAGAAATATCAAGCAAGTCATAATTTTGCAATTTGCCCTTCTCAAACAACCCATAAACGAATTCTATCGAGGTACCCTACCTCTCTGCCTCTCTTCCCAGAGTGAAAGAAGTGGAGAACAAACACTTGCATGTCTTAATAATGGTGTGAGAATGACACGCCAATATAAACTCATTAAAATAAAACCTAAACAATCTTAGCATCGACACGTATAGTAAACATGCACGGCTCGTGTCAATGCAATATAGTTGTAATACCCATGATTTTGCCTTACACAACAATGCCATCTCTCCTGCCGTGGGCGCAACGTTACCACAAACAGGATGGGTTTCTTTTACCGTTCGATCAATTCAAAATGCCAAGCCCTACTGACTGTCAAGTTTATCGCATACACAGGCAAGGTAAGCACCAATTATGATTATCATTTTATTTTTTTGACGTTTGCAACAACATGAGAATGATAATTCATCCTCATTGTTAAAATCAATTATACGAGTTCAGCAGTGTGCCTGCCATATTTTCTAATTTCTAGTCGCTATCTTATGGCCACAATTAAATAGATGCTACCGATCCGCTTCTCCGTCAGCGGGCCGAAAAATTAATGGCCACGAAACCTTAGAATGGTCACTAAACCTTAACTATCTATCTTGACTGGCCACTGATAGTTGTTGAACCTGCAGGCGCGGTGTTTTGTCCGCTGCTCAATCCCATACTGGGCTCGGTATTCACGAGAGCTTACAGCCCATGCAGATGAACAGGTGAAAACGTTTTTGTTGTTGTTATTATTCCACTTCAGGTCTTTCCCGCAGCATTCCTTCGGTCTTGACAATGCATTGCATGAAGTTCATAAAAGTATTAAAATATAATTAAACAACCCAATATTTGCATTCAAATTGCCTTTAACTAGCCTTTCACTGTTTAATGGCAATTTATGGGCATGTGAGGATGTCTTATTGCGTTAATACTTTTCATGTACCATTATTTTAAAGGTTAGGCGGGATTTCGGACCGGGGAGATGAGGGGATTTCGGACTCGTGGAGATGAGGGCTGCACAAATGGGTCGTGAAGCCCAATAATCACAAATAATCAGGTCTTTCCCGCAGCATTCCTTCGGTCTTGACAATGCATTGCATGAATTTCATAAAAGTATTAAAAGATAATTAAACAACCCAATATTTGCATTCAAATTTCCTTTAACTAGCCTTTCACTGTTTAATGGCAATTTATGGGCATGTGAGGATATCTTATTGTGTTAATATTTTTATGTACCATTATTTTCGAGGCTAGGCGGGATTTCGGACCGTGGAGATGAGGGGGTTTTCGGACCGTGGAGATGAGGGCTGCACAAATGGGTCGTGAAGCCCAATAATCACAAAATATCATGCTTTTGCACTTCATGTGCACATGTGTTGTCTGCGAGCTATGATCTCCAGTGTACAAATGGACCCATGAAGCCCAGTGACACAATATATGCCATTTGTCCTAAAGTAGCCCAGTCCTAAAATCAAAACTACAATCAAATTTGTTTGCAGGCACACAGCACATGAAGTGCAAAACATGATCACTTACCCTCCAGGGAATTGTGTTGGTTGGAACTGCCGTAAACGATATCTATACTGGCCACTAAACCTTAGGTATATATCTACACTGGCCACTGGTAGCTGTATCAACCTGCAGGCCTGACATATTTTGTCCGCTTCTCAACATAAACAATCTTAGTGTTGACACGTATGGTAAACATGCAGGGCTCGTGTCAATGCACTGCTACTAACAAATTGACGGTTGTAATACACTATGTTTGCCTTACACAACAATGCATCTCTCCTGTGGTGGGCGCAATGTCACCACAGACAGAGGATGGGTTTCTTGACCTTTGGTCGATTCAAAATGCCTAGCCCGACAAGTTATCGCATCCAAAGGCAAGGTAAGCACTGCCTATGATTATCATTTTTATTTTTTACGTTTGCAGCAGCATGAGAATGATATTTCATCCTTATTGTTAAAATCAATTATATGAGTTCAGCAGTGTGCTTGCCATAATTTCTAATTTCTAGTCGCTATCTTGTAAATAGATGGTACTGATCTCCTTCTCTGTCAGCAGGCCAGAAAATTAATGGCCTCTAAACCTTAGGTATCTATATAGACTAGCCACTGATAGCTGTATCAGTCTGCAGGCCCGACATTTTTGTCCGCTCCCCAACCCCGTGCTGGGCTCGGTATTCATGAGAGCTTACAGCTCATGCATGTGAAGGAGTGAAAGCGTTTTCTGTTGTTATTATTCTACTTGATGTCTTTCCCGCAGCATTCCCTCGGTCTTAACAATGCATTGCATGAAGCTTATAAAAGTATAAAAAGATAATTAAACAACCCATTATGTGCATTCGAATTGCCTTTAACCAGCATTTCACTGTTTAATGGCAATTTGTGGGCATGTGAGGGTGTTTTAATTTTAATACTTTATACGTACCATTATCCTCAAGGCTAGGCCGGATTTCGGACCGTAGAGGTGAGGGCTGTACAAATGGACCGTGAAGCCCAAATCCAATAATCACGAAATATCATGCTTTTGCACTTCATGTGCCGAGTTATGATCTCCAATCTACACCGTAGAGGTGAGGGCTGTACAAATGGACTGAACCCCAAATCCAATAATCACGAAATATCATGCTTTTGCACTTCATGTGCCGAGTTATGATCTCCAATGTACAGATGGATTCATGAAATTTGATTATAGTTTTGACATTTTCCTGGCAAATGTCAGATGATGTTTCACCTACCTTTCAGGCAATTGTGTTGTGTTGGAGTTGGAACTGCGGCAAATGGTAAATGTCAGATATTGTGTCACTTACCCTTAAGACAATTGTGCTGTGTTGTGTTGTGTTGTGTTGGAGTTAGAACTGCCGTAAGCACCCTGCAGAAGCAATATAAATAAGTGCTATAAATTACTAACTGGAATGAAGTGACAGGTTCACCTTGCACATTTGCAAGGTTTTGGGTACGAACTTTTCACTTCAATGTTGAATGTTATCAACTGTTGTAAGCAGGCTTCTTAATCGCACTTCCCAAGGGTACAGTTGTAAGCAGGCCTCTAACTGGCACTTCCCAATGGTGCCTAGTGCTCTCTTGTACGAAAGGAACCAAAGCAAATTAGTTTCAAATAAAATTTTGACACTTGATGTCCAACCTCACTCCCACCTACATTTTTTTAACCTAAATGTTGTACGGAACACCATGCGGAATAGTGGTAGCTCCCATCCTCAACCCCTCCCCTCCCCATGAGGTTTGAAGCTGTGACCACCCCACACAAACCAACTAGTCTACACGTACATTCCTAAAATTTTTCAATATCCTAGTTCTTGGCAATATTGATCATGTTTGTGCTTATGTAGCTAGTCTTCTAGCCATTGGTTAATTTTAATAGTCGATCATGATTCATGAAATGGTGGCATGATCTCTTCAAAATACTCAAAATACTCGTTAGAAAAGTATGTAAAAAGTCTCCTTAATATATAAAGCTTTACATTAGATTTTCCCCTGATGTATGCTTCCATAGAAATATACCTCAAAAAGTTATGAATAAGTTATCATTCACATTCCCATTTTTCTCTAGTTTTTGTTCACAAATGGTGTTTGTGCTTCTCTCCAGTTTTTGGTTAAAAATGTATGTGTTCATCATAGAGACATTTTGCTTGTAATCATCTCCATCCTTCCATTCCTATAAAGTATATAGTAATGTTTAAGTATAGGGGTTTTCAAAGTCCAACATATGCTATATCATTTATGGGATTATCTGCCTAGTGTAAGTCATTAATCTATGAGTCTATGACCCATATTCCATGAGTATAATAGCAGTCATTGCATTGGGTGATGCTCACAGGGGTGAAGAAGTGAGATTGAGATTAACAAAATGAATTGCATAGCATCAATCATCACTTTCGGGGCTTGCACCCGTTAACTAGGACTTCTTGGGAGGTCACCCATCTCAAAACTTCTCTAACTCAAGTGCACTTAATTGTGGAGCTTTCCCCACAACCAATCCCACTTAGCTTGGTACCCCATTTGCAAAATCTTAGCAAGTATTGTGCCTTATGACCTATTCAGTTAGGGCTCCATTGACTCTTTTTGTTTAAGTATTAGGGGTTTTCGCTGCCCAACATATGATATATCATTTTCTAAGTCATTAATCTATGACCCATATTCCATGAGTATAGTCGCAGTTGAACATTTTATGATGGTTTTGAATAGTCCACTTAGCACTCATTTCATTAGGTGATGCTCACAAGGGTGAAGAAGTGGGATTGAGATTAGCTAAATGAATTGCATAGCATCAATCATCACTTATGGGGCTTGCACCCGGTAACCAGGACTTCTCGGGAGGTCACCCATCCCAAAACTCCTGTAGCACAAGAGTGCTTAATTGTGGAGTTTTCTCCACAACCAAGCCCACTTAGCTTGCTATCCCATTTGCAAAACCTTAATAAGTATTGTGCCTTGTGAACTATTTAGTTTGAGCTCCCTTTGACTCTTTTTTTGTTTAAGTATAGGGGTTTTCGTAGTCCAACATATGACATATCAGTTTTGGGATTATCTCCATAGTATAAGTCATTAGTCTATGACCCATATCCCATGAGTATAGTCACAATTGAAAAATTTCTCATGGTTTTGAATGGTCAACTTAGCACTCATTGCATCGGGTGATGCTCACAGGTGTGAAGAAGTGGGATTGAGATTAGCGAAATGAATTGCATAGCATTGATCATCACTTCTAGGGATTGCACCTAGTAATACGGACTTCCCTGGAGGTCACCCATTCCAAAACTCCTCTGGCTCAAGTGTGCTTAATTGTGGAGTTTTCCCCACAACCAATCCCTCCTAGCTTGCTACCCCATTTGCAAAACCTTACCAAGTATTGTGCCTTATGAACTATTCCATTAGAGATTTCTTGATTTTTTTGGTTCTTTCGTAGTCTAACATATGATATATTAATTTTGGGATTATTTGCATAGTGTAAGTCATTAATCTATGACCCATATCCCATGAGTATAGTCGCAATTGACCAATATCTCATGGTTTTTGAATAGTCCACTTAGCACTCATCGCATCGGGTGATGTTTATATTAGTGATTGACCATTTATATGAAGTTAGCTATAATATTTCAAAATAAAAAGCGATGACATGGTCAAACTTGTTTGTCCCCACGGTTTTACCCAAAAGTGCGACCTCCCTTGGAGAGGCGCCCTTAGATCAGGGGGTAAATGGAGTCGGATGCCCACCAAATTTGGTCTCCAAGGTTTATTAATTATTTGTGACGTGGGTTTTAACTATTAAGCCCAAGCAATCGCCAGATCTTATCAGATCTAAAATCTAGGGTTTTAAGTTATGGGGATTTGAGATCAAGATGATAAATGGATAAGTTAATGGAATAAAATACGTACCTTTCAAGCATACCTGGATAATGAGAATGAATGCTGTTATGATGAGGATTACTCCCGCAAAGATCAAATGAAAGATATGGTAGTTTCTCTTGCTCACACGATTTGCCCAAGTCCACTAGTGTGCCCCTCTCTTCCTGTAAAACCAAGGAGGCAAAGCTCAATTAGAAAACAACAATGAGGGTAGATGCGAGTAAGAAGTAAATGATAGAGAATAATTGGTACAAAGACAAAATCACTCCCTGTTTGAATCAAGATCTGACAGAAGATAGCAGGGTGAGCCTCCCCACCAATGCACACTCCTCCAAATCGATACAGTGGAACAAATATGCAAAATAGCTACCACAATCCTCAAGTGCAATGGAAAAGTAGTTTCAATCATCATAGCCAAACATTCATCTCACGACCCAAGCATTTACTCAAAAGATATTTCTTCTATTCCAATAACCAAGAGTCAAAAGTCTTAAGATGCCTTTACAATAGGGGTGCCTCTTCCTTAAATAGGAGGAGAGAGACCAAAACCCTAACCACTTTACAAATGAGTGGTTGAGGTCAAAAGATAAATATAATACAATCAATGGCTAAGATGAGCCGATACGATAAAACATGGATCAACTCACTAAAGGGGGTGCGCACTCACTAAAAGAAGCCCTAGGGGGGTGTGCACCTCATAAAAGGGACTAATACAAGTGTGTGCCACATAAGATGACAAGGACAAGTGACTAGGAGCACATGGTGGGGATAGGAGGCTTTATTATCCTTTACTAGCATCACCCCATGGCTCAACGATATAACATACGACTCAACAACATGTCCAAGTGACTAGATGATCAAATCGTGGCCCACCTCCATGAGAGAATAATACATCAAAACACAACCCGGAGAGTGTGTGGACCCCATTGAATGCTACAAGCTGATCTGTAAGGAGTGGGATACATCACATATGACCTCTGGGTCAATTAGAATCAAGCACCCACTCAACAAGTCTTTAGAATTTCCCCTTAGATCCAAGTGTCTGAACCTGGGAGCTTTGATACCAAATGTAAGATTCCTCAAAACATAAAAACCAGTAAACTACAAAGGACCAGCATGCAAAGGAGATCTGAGCACAAGCAGTAGATCTAGTAACCCATTTTCAATAAAAACCAGTAAATAACAAAGAACCAACATGCAAAGGAGATTTGAATACAAAATAGTGGATCTATCAACAATTAAAAAAATATTCTATGAAAAGTTAAAGTGCCTTACCTTATTAGGTGACCTGGTAGTTACCTTGACAGATCCAATGCCCGCAACTAAAGGTGGGGGGAGGACTCTCCACCCAACCAACCCCCAACCAGTGGCTGAGGCCCCCAACAATTAACCCTATGCTAGAGCTTGCTTGCTTTCCTCTTTCTTGGCTCCCCAAAGCTCTCCTTCCAAAATGCCAAAAGACCAAAAAGATCCCCTCTCTTCTTCTTTTCCTCCTTTTATCTCCCCTTTCTCCCCCTTTTTCTTAATTTCTTTTAATGCAATTTGTTTTCCTTCCTTCTTCTTTCATATTCCTCTTTCTTTTATTAATTTAAATTTCTTATAAATATTTCACAATTATGCATATATGAGGGTTGTTACATATTAATTTACATTTTCTTATAAATATTTCACAATTATGCATATATGAGGGTTGTTACAAACCCCATGCTCATGAGAGCTTACAGCTCATGCAGATGAAGGAGTGAAGCGTTTTTTGTTGTTATTATTCCATTTCAGGTCTTTCCCACAACATTCCCTCGTTCTTGACAATGCATTGCTCTAAGTTCATAAAAGTATTAAAAGATAATTAAACAACCCAATATGTGCATTCAAATTGCCTTTAACCAACGTGCACTATTTAATGGCAATTTGTGGGCATGTGAGGATGTTTTAATGCATTAATACTTTTTTTGTGCCATCATTCTCAAGGCTAGGCGGGATTTCAGACCGGCGTGGTGAGGGCTGTAACAAATGGACCATGAAGCACAATAATCACAAAATATCATGCTTTTGCTCTTCATATGGCGTGTGTGAGCTATGATGTCCATTGTACAAATGGAATGCAACCCAGTGATCACAACATAATAAACACCATGCTTTAATAGTAAGTTATATTTTTCTGTGAAAAAAAAACACCATGCTTTAGCACTTTGTGTTGTGTGCAACAATGATCTCCTGTATTGCTTGGAAAATTGATTGTTGATTTGACATTTTCTTGACATATGGCAAATGTCAGATATTGTGTCACTTATCCTTCAAACAATTGTGTTGGAGTTGGAACTGCCGTAAGCTATACCATACTCGTGGCACCCATTCTCAATGGTTAAGACAACCTGCTCTTGAATGAATGAAGCCTTGGAGCGTGAATGCTACTTTACTTGGATAATAGTATAGTACCCAATACCTAGGATGCAATGTCATAATGCATCATACTCGGAAAGAATAAGTCGATGCCTGCACCAAGAAGGGATGCTCTCCAATTAATGGAGCCTTGTAGCTTGAATGCAAATTTATGTTAAATAATACCCAAACACGGATAATAAGACCGACTTTCCCAACATATATGTTGAATGGTCTCTGGTTTGGAACAAATAGGAGATTTATCATCGGTGAATCCATTCTTTTCCCGTCAAGATTTAGAAGGAAGTCCCTGATACAAAATCAACCATTCAACAACCCTGAGTCTTATGAAAGCCACTAAGCCCATTAGTTACTTTGCTTGGTGGTCCATTTAAACTCTTCATTTGAAACAGAACAGATTATTCAGCAACCTTGGCTTTTTATGAAAGCCTCTAAGCCCATTAGTTGCTTAGCTTGCTGGTCCATTTAAACTCTTCATTTGAAAAAGACCAGATCAATTATTCGACAACCCTGAGTTTGTATGAAAGCCTCTAAGCCCATTAGTTGTTTTGCTTGGTGGTCCAAACTCTTCATTTGAAAAAGAGCATTAAGTATAAAGGGTGAGAGAGAATAGTAGAGTTTTGCGCAAGAGAGGTAAAGCTTATGATAGGTTTATCATAAGGCCATCTGCAGTGTTTCGATTTTGGGTCATGAAGAGCATTGTTTAATTTGTGGAGATATTTAGTCAAACTAAGATTTTGCAGCTCTCTTATGCCAAATGACCGTGCTTTATTTTCTATAACGCATAGATCACTCTAGTAAGATATACGCTTTTGAATTAACTTTTTTGCTTCAAAATGTGGGATATCATTAGAACACTTATTTTGAGGACTCCCCTTTTTTTCTCTTGTTTAAACTTTAGAAGCAAGAAAATACCTACAATACTTGAGGTTGATAGCTTATCTTTTTTGATATAATCTCAAGGCCTTGATGTGCAACAACATTATTTTATGTAGACAAAACTTGCCACTTGAAATAATCCATTCTTGATACAATCTCAAGATCTCTATGTGCAACAACATCATTTTGTGTATGCAAAACCTGTCCACTTGAAATAATCCATTGCTAGTGCTGAAAGAGAATATCTCCACTCATCATATACCTCTCAGTTTCACAATTAACTTACCTCTCAGTTTCACAATTAACTTGTTTAACTTGTTTCCTTACATTTGAGGAAGATAAGCTCTAGGTCAATCAAAAGCAGCTTTATTTTATACTATGAAACCAAATGACCATTTCAGCTCGCCACTAATCTCTCCCAAATACCTCGTATCCCATCATGGTTACCCCCATAGAGCCATCTGATATCCATAAACATCTGGACTTTAGCCCCATACATGAAGCCTGGATGCTTCGAGGACTCAACTATGTATTGCTGAAGTAAATTTAATCCAAAATTGCTGTTTTTAAAAGCTGTATAAAGTCCACCAGGGGCGTATCCCATCATGGTTATCCCTGAGTTCCCATAGAGCCATCTGATATCCATAAACATCTGGACTTGAGCCCCATACATGAATCCTAGATGCTTCGAGGACTCAACTATGTATTGCTGAAGTAAATTTAATCCAAAATTGTGTTTTTTAAAAGCTGTATAAAGTCCACCAGTGGCGGTGAATTCATTCAACAAATATTTGTCTGACATACCTCTCACACAAATTCACTTTTTCTAATTTCAATTTCTCTACTGATGTGATGCACTTTAAACTATTTTTTTTTGTTAATGACGTTTTCTAATTTTCATTAGTCTTGTGATGTTAGACATTATCATCTTCTCCAAAGTTTGCACCCATCCCAAAGCATTTGAGGTTGTGTCCTTGGATGTATTAGAGTCATTACATCTAATGTCACAATTTCAAATGTCTTGAGATGGGTGCAAACTATGAAGGCACATAATTTTTTCCATCTTATGGTAGCCTTCCCACCAACACAACTAAGTTTTTTTTGTTAACTAAGTTTTCTAATTTCCATTAACCTTATGATGTCAAACATTATTGGCTCCCGGAGTTTGCACCCATCTCAAAGTATTTGAGGTTACATAATTGGATGTATTAGAGTCATTACATCCAACGACACAATTTCAAATGCCTTGGGATGGGTGCAAACTATGGAGTCAGATCATATTTGCCATCTTACCACGACCTTCCCTTCATCTTCATTTATTAAACATCTCACTTATGCCATTATCATCTTGGAGCAAGTACAACCTGCATTCTCTAATCATATAGTGCATGTACCAGTGGCGAGTGCTGATTAGCACCCCCTCAAAAGAGCCAAAAATAAGTGATCTAAATAACTACTTGGAATCCTGTGCTGATTAGCACCCCCTCAAAAGAGCCAAAAATAAGTGATCTAAATAACTACTTGGAATCCTGTGCTGATTAGCACCCCTCAAAAGAGCCAAAAATAAGTGATCTAAATAACTACTTGGAATCCTGAAGTGACAGGTTCTTGCATATAACCTTGGATATTTGGAAAGTTTGAGTAGAAACTTGTCACTCAAATAAGTAGGCCTCTTAATGCACTTCCTAATGAGCTTTCGCCTATATAGTTGCCCATGTGGTAATTAATATGGTGAGGAATGGAAGCACATTAGTTTCAAATGAAATTTTGACACAGGATGTCCAACCTCACTCCCACCCACATGCCTAAACATTCTTTCAATATCCTAGAATAAGTGATCTAAATAACTACTTGGAATCCTGAAGTGACAGGTTCTTGCATATAACCTTGCATATTTGGAAGTTTTTGGTTAGAAACTTGTCACTTAAATAAGTAGGCGCCTCTTAATGCACTTCCTAATGAGCTTTCACCTATATAGTCGCCCATGTGGTAATTAATATGGTGAGGAATGGAAGCACATTAGTTTCAAATAAAATTTTGACACAGGATGTCCAACCTCACTCCCACCCACATGCCTAAACATTTTTTCAATATCAATAGTTCTTGGCAATATTGAGCATGTTCGTGTGCTTACGTAGCCAATCTTCTGGCCATTGGTTAATTTTGATAGTCAATCATGATTCATGAAATGTTGGCATGACCTCTTCAAAATATTCATGAGAAAAGTGGGAAGAAGGCTACTTAATATATAGAGCTTTACATTATATTTTCCCCATAGAGCTACTTAATATATAGAGCTTAATATATAAGTATTAAAAGATAATTAAACAACCCATTATGTGCATTCGAATTGCCTTTAACCAGCGTTTCACTGTTTAATGGCAATTTGTGGGCATGTGAGGGTGTTTTAATTTTAATACTTTATATGTACCATTATCCTCAAGGCTAGGCCGGATTTGGGACCGTAGAGGTGAGGGCTGTACAAATGGATTGTGAAGCCCAAATCCAATAATCACGAAATATCATGCTTTTGCATTTCATGTGCCGAGTTATGATCTCCAATGTACAGATGGATTCATGAATCCCAGTGATCACAAAATAATAAAAATCATGTTTTTGCACTTATGTGTTGTGTGCCTGGAAATTTGATTACAGTTTTGACATTTTCTTGGTAAATGTCAGATAATGTGTCACCTACCTTTCAGGCAATTGTGTTGTGTTGGAGTTGGAACTGCTGCAAATTGTAAATGTCAGATATTGTGTCGCTTACCCTTAAGACAATTGTGTTGTGTTGTGTTGGAGTTAGAACTGCCGTAAGCACCCTGCAGAAGCAATATAAATAAGTGCTATAAATTACTAACTGGAATGAAGTGACAGGTTCACCTTGCACATTTGCAAGGTTTTGGGTACGAACTTTTCACTTCAATGTTGAATGTTATCAACTGTTGTAAGCAGGCCTCTTTATGGCACTTCCCAAGGGTGCCTAGTGCTCTCTTGTACGCAAGGAACCAAAGCAAATTAGTTTCAAATAAAATTTTGACACTTGATGTCCAACCTCACTCCCACCTACATTTTTTTAACCTAAATGTTGGACGGAACACCCTGCGGAATAGTGGTAGCTCCCATCCTCGACCCCTCCCCATGAGGTTTGAAGCTGTGACCTGATGGGGACTAAACCCCACACAAACCAACTAGTCTACACCTACATTCCTAAAAAATTTCAATATCCTAGTTCTTGGCAATATTGATCATGTTTGTGCTTATGTAGCTAGTCTTCTAGCCATTGGTTAATTTTAATAGTAGACCATGATTCATGAAATGCTGGCATGATCTCTTCAAAATACTCGAAATACTTGTTAGAAAAGTATGTAAAAAGTCTCCTTAATATATAAAGCTTTACATTAGATTTTCCCTTGAGGTATGCTTCCATAGAAATATACCTCAAAAAGTTATGAATAAGTTGTCATTCACATTCCCATTTTTCTCTAGTTCTTGTTCACAAATGGTGTTTGTGCTTCTCTCCATTTTTTGGTCAAAAATCTATGTGTTCATCATAGAGACATTTTGCTTGTAATCATCTCCATCCTTCCATTCATAGAAGGTATACAGTAATGTTTAAGTATAGGGGTTTTCACAGTCCAACATATGCTATATCATTTCTGAGATTATTTGCGTAGTGTAAGTCATTAATCTATGACCCATATCCCATGAGTATAGCAGCAGCCATGCATTGGGTGATGCTCACAGGGGTGAAGAAGTGGGATTGAGACTAGCAAAATGAATTGCATAGCATCAATCATCACTTCCGGGGCTTTCCCCCGTTAACTAGGAATTCTTGGGAGGTCACCCATCTCAAAATTCCTCTAACTCAAGCACACTTAATTGTGGAGTTTTCCCCACAACCAATCCCCCTTAGCTTGGTACCCCATTTGCAAAATCTTAGCAAGTATTGTGCCTTATGACCTATTCGGTTAGAGCTCCCTTGATTCTTTTTGTTTAAGTATAGGGGTTTTCGCTGCCCAACATATGATATATCGTTTTCTAAGTCATTAATCTATGACCCATATTCCATGAGTATAGTCGCAGTTGACCATTTTCTGATGGTTTTGAATAGTCCACTTAGCACTCATTTCATCGGGTGATGCTCACAGGGGTGAAGAAGCAAAATGAATTGCATAGCATCAATCATCACTTATGGGGCTTGCACCCAGTAACCAGGACTTCTCGGGAGGTCACCCATCCCAAAACTCCTCTAGCACAAGAGTGCTTAATTGTGGAGTTTTCCCCACAACCAAGCCCACTTAGCTTGCTACCCCATTTGCTTAACAAGTATTGTGCCTTGTGAACTATTTAGTTTGAGCTCCCTTGACTCTTTTTTTGTTTAAGTATCAACATATGATATATCAGTTTTGGGATTATCTCCATAGCATGCCATTAATCTATAACTCCCTTGAAATTTTTGATAGATCAAGTTTTTTTAATATTAGGAAAAAAATTAACTTTTTCTTATTTGTCCACTCCTGTTGCTTGTTGTGCGCCTCTTGATTTCTCAACAGAAGCATGCATATGTGCATTGCTTTCTAAACATACGCGTACATACACATCTTAATTTCTTAACAGGCACATACATATGCGAGGTGCTCCACAACAAACCACGTACACCCTTTAGGGAGTAAAAAGAGTAAGTGGTAGATTGTTGGGGTGAGTTCTTTGACCCTGTCTTCCAAGTTTGCATGAATTCTTTAGGTCTGTGGATAGATATACGCTACTATCCTTCAGAAAAATCGCGGAACGACCTGGAATGGCTCGACCTGTGATAGGGTCTTCCACCTTCCAGCAGTAGCTAAAATTCATCTCCCTAGCTTGGTGACCAGATGTGGAGATGTCATCCACTAAACATTTATGAACAAAATGGGCTGGCTTGTGATAAGATCCCCCATCTTGCAATTCACAATTATTAAATGTATTAGTTTCAGGGTGATCATAATGGGATCCAGAATAGATAACAGTTGACCATGTTATAAATATATGCTACCAATCCTTGTCGAAACATAAGATAAGAAAAACCATAAGATAAGAAAAACCTGACCACTTCTATAACTTCAATTAACAAAAATTAAACATTTAGAGATGGTTATTGAGGTGGGAAAGTACCAATTAAAGCTCTGCCAAAAGATTGGTTGTTTCATTCCACGAAAAACATTTTCAGAGAACAGGCTGAGTAAATAAAAATTGACAACTTCCCCAATAGTCTAGAAATCTCTTTGTTCCTCCAAGGGATGAGGCATATGGGATATGACAGTATTATGACTAGAGCCTTCCCCTGTAGGAAATGGAACATTCATGTTTTCCAACCCGGTGGACAATACCTCTGAATGAGAATCTAAAGAACTAGGAATGTGAGAAGCATCATGATCTAGATGACTAGATGACTCATGTGGTAAAAGAAAATTGGGTATAAGAGCATATGCAGATAAAGCATTGTTTGGATCATGTGAAGGAGATTGTTGAAAAATAGCAAGATTGTTTAAAGTAAATTCTCCTTCAGGGGCATCATTAATTAAAACATCCTCTTCCCAACTTAAAGAATTATCATGGACTTGATTTAGATTACCATCTTTGAAAGATAAATGAGATAATGAATCAAGAACATCAAAATAATGGGAATCATCACTTCCTAATATAGGAGAAGGATCGCTCGGGATGGTTTGCCCATGGGATAATACCTATGTTGCACTAGCCTGGGGGACGGGGAAACGCGGGGGACGAGTTTCTGGAACGGCTAGAGCACACCCCCTTTTTTCCAGGGGACAACAGGTTGGGGACAACAATTATATAATATAAAAATTAAGAAATATAAATTATATAAAATGTATATTAAAAAATATAAATTATATAAAATGTATCCATAATCAATTATCAATTTATCCATGAATGATCGACATGCAATCTCAATTATTAAAACAACATAACATATCAGGAACATAACAACTTCCATCACATAACAACATTAAATTTTTAAAACAACTTCCATGCAAACTATATCAGAAAAATAGTAAACTTAAAAATTTAAATTTAAAACTTTAAAAGTCTAGAGCATATGAATCATGGATAAGTTTAACCAAATGGCATGGATGATAGTCTAAAGCATGGATGATAGTCCAAATGGAAAAATGCCCAAAATAAGTATAACATTGTCACTAACAGTAGTGCCACATGTCAAATGGTAGAACACCAAAATTCCTCAAGGCAACAAGAAAGGAAGTCTCTGACTCAATGCCCATAGTAGCATGGAGGTTGAAGCTACTCATAAATCAGTAGTGCCACATGTCAAATGGTAGAACACCAAAATTCCTCAAGGCAACAAGAAAGGAAGTCTCTGACTCAATGCCCATAGTAGCATGGAGGTTGAAGCTACTCATAAATCCTGATCCTCTACTTGAAGCCTATCCAAAAATGCTTGAGCCTCACTTCCTTCATTCTCATCATCATCAATGCCCTACAACTGCAACTCCATGTCCTCTAATGGTACATTAACCAATCCTGTATGAAGGGATGGCCCATCATCATCATCATCAATTTGAGAAGCATCCTCAGGATCTACATCCCATTGTGCTTCTGGTCCCTGTAAATACTGTGGTGTCTTCCTTGTAAGAAGGCGAAGACTACTATGCACATAAACTAGTTTTTCTGCTCTCTTAGAAGTAAGCCTGTTCCTCTTAATAGAGTGGATAAAACTAAATGTGGACCATATCCTTTCTGCAGCTGAAGAACTAGCAACCTGTGATAGCAAACGCATAGCAAGAGTACGGATGTCTGGAGATTTGTCCCCATACATCCTCCACCATCCACTGGGACTTCTTTGTGCCATGCCAAACAAATCTGCCTTTGTAGCTCTAGAGAAAGTGGGGCCACTAAGCAATGCAAAATCAAGAAATTGTTCTCGAATTATGGTTGCTTGCTCTTGTGTATACATCTTTTCTATGGCATCAATAAAACCTTGTTTCACCTCTAGGTCATCTATTGGTGGAACTCTACCTTCCCTATCCACATACCACTTCGGATTAAGTGCATAAGCAGCCATATGAAGAGGTGTGTTCAACTTGTTCCACCTCTTTTCTATGAACTTTTGGAGTTCAGTAAATAACTCCAAAGAGGGGTCCCTCTCACGAATGAGGGACTTGATCTTTCCAATCATGCTGTCAATTGATTCATATATTTCCCCAAGGTAAGGGGAATCTGAGTCTGCATACCTAATTAGCTCCACTATTGGAGAGGTGAAAGAGACAATGTATCTCACATCAACCCACTAATCATCATTCAATAACATTTGTCTTACCTTCTTTCCTTGATCTGATTTAGATTCCCCCCATGCAGACCACTCGGAGCTAATAACAGTGGCCTTTAGGGCCTGTTGCACCTCTAGCATACGGTTAAGAAGAATAAAGTAGGTGGCATACCTTGTATCAGCTGGTTTCAAGAACTCCTTTCTTTCATAAATCCTGTAAATAGCTATAGAGGCATGATGGTTGCAAATGAACATTTGCGCATCTCTTGCATCTAGAATAATGCGAGTGATCCAAGAAATTTTACCAATGTCTTTGAGTGCATTATTTAAAGCATGCACACAACGAGGAGTCCAAAATAGATGCTTGTACCTACTTTGAATCATCGACCCTGTAGATCTACAAACTGGTGCAGCATCTGTGATAACTTGAACTACATTTGTCGGACCAATCTCCTCAATTGCATCTTTTAATACCTCATATTGAAAAGCAACATCCTTCATCTTTCCGGAACAATCAATTGCTTTCAAGAAATATGGAATTTGTCGGACCAATCTCCTCAATTGCATCTTTTAATACCTCATATTGAAAAGCAACATCCTTCATCTTTCCGGAACAATCAATTGCTTTCAAGAAATATGGACCACTTGGAGAGGTGACAATGATGTTCAACAAAGGCCTTTGTTGAATATTTGTCCAACCATCCATGACGACTGAACACCCATAATCAACCCATGATTTTCGAAGCCCTTCCATCACCCCTTGCATCTTTGAGACCCCCCTATCCAACAATGTTGTCCTCATTTTATTGTAACCAGGGGGTTGATATGATTTGCCAGCAGCAGTGACTTTAATCATCATCTCTTTGTATTGAGGAGAACGGGTGGCATTAAATGATATTCCATTAGCAAAGAAGAATTCAGCAATGGCATCATCTGCCTCATTCTTGCGTTGTACATTGAACATCTCTCTCACAGCAGCATTGCTTCTAGATTTTCTACTTGAAATAGATTTACTACAATCTTCAAGTGTATCAACTACACCTTTGTCAGTGGTTTCTGTTGTTACTGAAAGTCTTGGTTTTTTAAAAACAGAACCTTCCTTCTCTACTTCTACAGTACCCCCTGTGGCTGCCATGTGAAGTTTGGTAATTTCAATTCTTTTTTCCAAAGTGCAGGTGCAGGCCTTTACTCCATCCCCTGGAATGGCCAAAAGATGATGATAAACTCTAGTGTAGCTGCCCTTAAATGTATGATTACATATCTTGCACTGCCATTCCTCCGAACCACCATTGTTTTTCTTCTTAATTTGGTTGATTTTTTTGACAAATTGTAGCAATGGCTTCTTTGCGTTGACTGTGCTAGAGATTTCAATTGGTGCTGTTCTTGTTCCTGTTTCACATTCTGATTCAACAGATGTAGGTATGTTGCTCTCCATTTGATTTCTTTTGATTCGTGAGGGAGATTTTAGTTTCTGAAACACTGAAATTGAAAGCAAAAATTTAAAATTATGTTTTAAAATTTTATTTTTTTAACAAAACAAACTTATAACTTTAAAAGAGAGTCACAGTCGACTCTTTGAAATTTGAATTCAATATTCACTTTCAGTCTTGACTCTGTCTGAATAGTGAGTTTTGCACAAAAAAAATTAAAGACCATACTTAAAAAACTAAAAAGATATTTAAAAAATAAAAAAAACAGCGAAACTTTAATTTACCTGTAGGCTGTAACTGGTCCTGTAACGTTGGTCCTGTATGCTGTAGCAAAGAGCCGCGAGCAGCAAACTTGCAAAGGCAAAGGCCTCGAGCAGCAAACTTGCAATGTCGAGAGGGTAGCCTCCAGTCAAGCTAAGAGTCGAGAGGGGAGAGGGGAGCCACGATCGACCACGCGGAGCCACAACCGATCACGGGGGAGCCACGACCCACCACTGTTTGCTGCTTGCTGCGACCACCGTGAGTGACGAGGGTGAACACTGAACAGGGGGCTGTCGTGAGCGCGGAGGGTGAACATCGGAGTTGCCATAGAGTGAAGCCGTATTTTTTGTGCAATGAAAACAAAAATGCGAATGAATGGAAGGGCTCGCGGGTGGGTAGGGTAAGGTAGTTAGGTTTCATTTTTTAGTTTTATTTTATGTTTTAAATTTTTAATAATTAAATGTTAATTTTTTTGTTTTTTTAATTTTTTATGGATGCAGGTTGAGGGACGTCCAACAGTCCCCGATTGGTCGAGGGACTTCCGGGACGTCCCCAAAAAGTGCCCACAATTGCAGGGTATGGTTAGGGAACGGCAAATAAGTCCCCAAGTTCCCGCTGGAGTCCTCGATGATTTGGGGACGTTTTCGAGGAGTTCCAAAGTCCCCGGAACTCGGAAACGCAGGGAACGAAAGGATTTTTGGGGGGGACGGGTCCCCGTGCAATGTAGGATAATACGCTCAAGCCCTTGGCTTTCTCTTTCTCTATTGTGATCAACTAAAGCAAACCATTCATCTACAGTCCTATGAATTCTTTCACCACGTCTAATATCATCAAATCCATCAACTTCAGGTATAGGATTTTCATTAACTTGTTCTTGATTTATTTCACTATTAAGCTCTTGACCTTGAAGTTGATTCTCACTTCTTTTCAATTCTTCCAATTCTTCATAAACTTCACTCCTAAGCATTTCCAAATTAATTCTCCTAGCAATTTCAGCTATTTTATCTTCTTCATCAAAAGAATCAGTATCTCCCATCATCATGAAAATATTTTCTACTTGGTCTGTCTCCCAAATTTCATCTTCATTCTCAACAATATTGGTTTTGGAATTATTTAACAATTCATCCCCATATGTGTTTTTTATCCCTTCTTCAAATGTTTCCAAATGTTTGTCATAGCAAGGCTCTCTGTTAATCCTAATTAAAGCGTCGTCAGAGTTGGGAACACAAATATATGACAAATCCATCATAAGGTAACCACCTAAACCGGCTGCTCACTTCCTAGATAAAAGCACTCCATATGCTGGGGGCAAGTCTATAACTACTACATCCATCATGGTGGAAATGTCTGAACATGCAAACAGATCAGCCCTAAGGTTTTTAATCAAGCCATAAGACTGTACACGTCTAGAGTCTATACCACAGACATTTCCATAGGGCCTAGTCACTTCTAATCCCATTTCCTTCATAACATCCAAAGGCATAACATTCATGGCTGCTCCAGAATCCAACATGCAATTATGCAAGAGCATATTCTGAATGTGCAAGGTGAGGTAAAAGGGAGGGTGACCATCGTTCTTTCTTTCATAGATAGCAGAATGGATGTTAATAGGTGGATCCTTTTCAACTTTTCTGGAATGAGTTCCGCTAAGACTCTGTATATGGCAGGATTCTAAGACAGCCTCATGAGTCTTCTCTTGGCCAATTCCTTCAAAGAACTCCTCTACTTGACTTCTAACTGAGGGAACTTTCATCAACTCGGTTACGGGGATGTTACACATAATTTTGCCCAATTCCTTATTTATATCAATGTTCAAATTATAATCATCTGGGGCAAAATCTTCTTCTTCCTTTTTATCTTCATTAATCTCTTTGCATTTGTCTAGGAAAGAAGGTTGTTGGGAATTATTTCTTCATTTATAGATTTGAAATTTAGGTTGTTCCTTAGGTTCAGGGAGATTGACAGCACAACATGAGGAGCTAGGTTGTTTATTTACTTCTTCTTGCTCCTATGGCTTTTCTTCTAAGAGAATTCTTCTGAAATCATCATCATAGGATAAATCATTGATAAAGTTGATGTTATTAGGTTGATCATCAGGGTAATTGGTTTCAGAAGGCTCTTCTTCTGCTTCATCACACCAATTCACATTCTTCTTTTCAGAATTTTCTGGATACTCGGGTCGTCTTCTATTGTTATCTCCCATGGGCCTCCTATTGTTATTCCAGTAAGGTTTAGGGCCATAAGGGTTTCTATGTCTCTCAAAATCATGAAAACTAGCAACGCTCTTTGTTAGGACATTCAGTTTTCTCATCATTTCTTGCATGGTCTCTAATGTGCCCTTTGTCTCCTTTGGCTCACTTATAGGTTCCTTAGGCTTTTAGAGCTTATGATCAGATCTAGAAGTGGATGGAGCAAAGTGATCGATTTTTTTTTGTTTACCCATGGATGCTGCATTCTGTTCAACCATCTTTGCATTAAATTGAGCGGTCTTTAAGTCATTGGGATTCTTATCCTTTAAGTGATATCGGAGCCATCCTTCAAAGGCATTCAAATAATGAATAACAATTGCTTGATCTTTCGGTTTAATTTCTTCTGGGATATTGGCTACAGTCTTATCAAATCTAATGTTGAATTCATGGATTGTTTCATTTTCTTTCTTCTTGATATCAAACAATTGATGCAAGAGAAATTCCCATCTAGCTTACGAGACCACTTGCTACTTAGATTCGTGACAAAATTGTCATATCCATTAATGGATGAAGCAGGCAATCTATCAAACCACTTCTAGACATCTCCTTCCAAAGATGCCAGAAGGCCCCTAATGAAGACATCTTCATCAGATGCTCCATATGCTTCCACGTGTTCCCAGACTTTGTCAACATGATCTTCTATAGAGATAGTAGACACTCCATCAAACTTGGGAACTTTCTCAAAGTATTTCTCAAGCATGTCATGGGTGGCTCCTTGGATCTAGGAAAAATCTAAAGGAGATGGCTTATCCTTCCTTCCAAAAATCCTAGGGTTCTGCAGAGGAGGATTGTTTTGGTTTCCACCAATGCTTGTTCTGTCCATTGGACTAGATGAAGATGAAGGAGATCCGAAAAGATGACTCGGTGAAGCAGTAGGATTAGAAATCTTCCAAAAGAAATTGGATGAGTTCTCTTTAATTTGTCTTCGGTTCCGAGTATAGGTTGTAGGGATTCCTTCAGGATTTGTAGGACGTTCTAATAACTTAAGATTAATACGTTGGGTTCGGTCCTCAGCGGAGTCGTGGGGTGGAGTCACCAAGTGAACCACACAAGTAATTCACCGAAATGATAAATGTCGTAGGAGAGGTGATGAGTGAAAATTAAAATGGTGATTGAAATAATTATGAATTAAAAAATGCAATCACCAATGCAAACTACCGGATGCGATAAGATATAGGATAATGCACGGACACTCGCAGACACCGAAGGTAAGCCTCTACCTCCCCGGCAACGGCGCCAAAATGTTATCACCAATCTGGTAGTTTCCCCTAAAGATGGATCCAGAAGGATGGCAAAGGGGACGGGAAACTAAAGTGGTGAAACTAGAGAGCCTCGATCTCTAAGGGATTGGTTGTCACGCCAATCGAGGCACTCTTCACTTAAGTTATCAAAGCCAAGATAACAAGGGGGAGACCCAAATCTACTCTCGACAGGAGAGATCAACCAAATCACTAGATCAAATCAGATAAGATGAAGTACGCAGGGTGATAGGTATGGAACCCTAGAATTAAGGAAATGAAGTCACTGTGGAGGCTTAGGGTAGATATGATTTGATGAAGAATGATTACACACAGTGATTCAATGATTATGTATGATTCCAGGATTCAGGTGCTAGTTTAAGATGGTCAAATTCAGTTGCCTTGGGAAACGTGACCCTTAAAATAGGGAAAGTGTTCCAAAGACTGGATTTGAGGTTAGGGGCTTTCTAGCACAACTTGTGAGATAGATCTGACAATGTTAAAACCAACAAGCTCAACAAACAGGGTCAAACAACAGGTAAACAGTCACTCTTAGGAAAGTCGTGAGGGTTGAGAGAGGCTAGTGCCTTGGGAAATGGGCCTATGGAGTCCTCCAAGCATGATGTTTTGGAGAACCCACCTAGATAATTGCAATAGCCATAAAACCTAGAAATGGTTATGCTGTAAACCAAGTCATTTGAGTTGTGGAATTTTCCAAAGGATTTTACTTAGGGTTTTAATTGAAGATGACAGATGGGTAGGTTAGAAGAATTAAAATATTACCTCACAAGCGTACTTGAGTCATGGAATAGTTTGCTATGATGTCGAGGATTGTTCCCACAAAGATTAAATGAAAGATTGGAGAGTTTCCTTGCTTGTACGAATTGCCCATCTCCACCAAAGCTCCTTCCTCTTCCTGATAAACCAAGGACAACAAGATCAATTAGTCTAATGCAAGAATGGAATAAATACAAGCAATGAACATGATAACAAAGAGTAAAAGGTACTAGGACAATGATACTCCCTGTAACCGACGAAGAGAAAGAGAAACTTGCAGGGAGGGTCTCCCCAGCGAATGCGCCTTCCTCACCAAATCGCCTTCTTCACCTGTAGATCAAAACGTGGAGAGGTATATGAAAAAGATCCTCAACAATACTCTAAGTGCAAAGGAAGAACAGTTTCAATCGACATCTATAGCATCCACATCCAAGAGACAAGAGTTTGCAAAATATTATTTGTATTCTAGAAACCAAGAGCCAAAAGTCCCTTTACAATGAGAAGCTTTATCCTTTAAATTGGAAGAAGAGATACCAAAACCCTAACCACCTTTTGAATGGATGGCTAAGATTAAAAGATCAAAATGTTCTAATCAGTGGTTGAGATGAGTTCAATAATAAAGTACATGGATCGACTCGAAAATATAACATAACATGGACAAAATCGCCCTAGGAGAGGGGGTCCCACTCAATGTGACTAAATAACATGACAAACCCCCTCATGGTGGCTCTAAGGGGCAATATCTAACCACCCTACTGTGTCCCCATGGCACAATAACAACATATGAATCATCCTAACACCAAATCATGCTCCTCTGGGAAAGTCACGAGCCTCCAAAGGAATTGAAAACCAACTGTCTCATTGAACTCAAAGAGTCCAAATCTACTAGAGGTGTGTACTCATACACCATATGGATCTCTGCATGATCATATAATATCTCACATATACCCAGACAGATAAAAATAATAATAATCTGTAAATGATCAAATATAATAAAATGCCAGATCATCATCATAAACCTGTAACCAATGCATGGAATCATCTAGTGACATGTAATAGACCATATATCATCCATCTGCATCATCTAAGGGGGTCTATCCACCTCATGTCCTGTAGTTGACCTTGGTCAAACTAGGTTTGACCAAGTCAACATGACGAATAAAATGACCCAAGTTAACATCAAACTGCTGCAAGTGTTAAGAAAGTTAAGACATGCTTTACAAATCATTCAAGTAGCAATATAACATATAGCAATCAATTATCTGGCGATCTAAAACCCATTATTGAATGTTTTTCAATATTATTATTATGACTCAGACTAGACTTTCAAGACTATACTTACTTCATAGCTGTGATCAATTTGCTAGTGATGGGTGAAGGCTGGAAACTTATAAGGCTAGGTTAAGGTATGATCTCTGACTTAACACTGTGACACTTTGGAAATGGAAAGGGGATACACACTAAAGCGTATGCTGGACAAGCAGTAACACAGGGGCGGGCAGTGTCTCACAAATGGGTAAGTTGTTTTAGAAGTGCTTATTCAACCTTGACAGATGCCTACAACTCACATCCAAGTTGATACAACTCCATGAGGATCTTTTCTAGAGCCTCCATGACTGGGTGCCTGACAAACCGTAACTTGAGACTTTAGGGGACACTTAGAATTAGTTGTCCCTTACTCCATGTCACATTATAACTCGCAAGCTAGTGAGGAATAAATCAATACAATTGAGGCCAACAATCATTAGATATAGAATCCGTGAGATGTAGAACAATTGGTGGCAGGGTATGGTTAAGACACCCCTTAAGCGGAAAGGTCGCCGGTTCTAATCTCGTGGATACCAAAAAATCCAACCATGTTAAGGGTTGGTGCGGTCCAGGCTGGGTATGATCCCCGGGTGATTTTGACGGCTTAGATGCCCCTAGTTCGTGGTAACTTAGCCAAAGGCAAACTTGCTAGTCAAGGAGGTTCCATCACTTTGCCAACAAAAAAAAAATCATTAGATATAGCAATTATTAAACCATTTCGTTTTAGGCCTTTGATACAATTTCCATAGCATTGATCCGTGTGTGTTAAGAAACACATTCTTGGATTTACATTTATTAGGCTTTCACATTTCACATTTGACTTTCAAAGACAATTTCATTAGGCTTGGCTTTCATTCATGTGTGTTCAGAAACACGATTCCATGGATGGGCTTTCATATAAGATTTACATTTCATTTCCATATACACTGTACTGATGGTAGCACTATCTGTTTCAGGTTTAGCCAACACAACTTAGGCAATTCAAAGCCGAGACACAATACAACATGGAAGCTCATCCAACAAAGAGGCTAAAGTGGGGGAAGGTCCTCCATGCCACTAGTCAAGTAGTATGTCAGGGTAACAACAATAACTGGAAAGCAATGGATGGGTGGAGAAAGTGAATAATGAGACCAACATTAGCAAGCCAAAAGATGGTGGGAATGATCACCTGTATTCTCCCTAAGGAGGGTAAAACCAATGAGTATAACCAAGAGCATCTAAGTCTGAGCAAGGATATAAATATATAAATAATACAACCAGGTCCAAATATCTATATGATCGCCAGATCATGATACTGAGTGCTAAGACATGCCGTAAGAATGAGTATAAAAGCAACAATACCCATAACACATCATATAATACCTGCTGGGTCATATACCTGTGCATAAACAATATGAACCATCATCTGTCCATCAAAAACCTACTGCTGCAACTCTGGGCAATACATACTGCTCTGTAAATGGCTAAATGGATACATCGGTCATCAAACCTGAGTTTCCTGAGACTCAGCCATGGCATAGGAATATATTGTTGTCCATAAACATAATAGTGATCCAAAATAGATGCTCATCTCAGCATCTCAATGTAAGGGAACTGACTGAAAAATGTATTGAAATCTGGAATTAAACATATGGTAGCCCAGCTACTATATAAGTGATAACAGGCCCTTGCTTCACTATCCAATCCTTTGACGAATATATATTGCTTTGTGGAAGATGGGTACTCAGATGATAATGTGGATCCATTTCTATCCTATGTTATCGGAAATGAGAAAGGAGAAATGAAGTATGGAGGTTTCACCGTCACATGCAAGAAATGAGGAGAGAGAAAAACACCACCACTAAATAAGAGTATAAGTTTTGATAATCTAGAGGTAAATCCATCTAAGAAGGTAGGGGAACTATACTATGTAGAGGAAGAGGGGGAGGTAGCTTATTACATATAATGGGATTCGGTTTCTCATATCATGTATAGTGGGGTTCTAGATTTTGTATGCATGCTAATTCTGATTGATTTCAAAATGCACTTGTCCATTAACATATTTGAAAAACTCATAGATTTACAAAAAATAAAAGGAACTCTACTCTGTAGAGGAAGAGGGGGAGATGGCTTATTATCTATAATGGGATTCAGTTTCTCATATCATGTATAATGGGGTTCTAGATTTTGTAAGTATGCTAATTTTTATTGCTTTCAAAATGCACATGTCCATTAATCTATTTAAATGCACTTGTCCATTAATCTATTGAAATGCACTTGTCCATTAACATATTTAAAAAACTCATATATTTACAACAAATAAATAAATATATAGATATATGATCGTAGCACTAATAAGAACCATTTTCTTCAAGGAAACTTACAAGAAAGTGATACCCTATAATGTTGTAATCATACTGAAATGTTTCAACAACATCAATGGCTTCACACACTCTTCATCTTTGGATTGATTTCTTCTGCAATGTGTTTAATATTCCAACAATTAACACAAGCATCGATAGATCCCCAAGCCATATGCACCTAACAGCTTGAATACTTTCCTATTTCACAGATCTTATTCAACCAAACAGTTGACAAAACATAATGTAATGCACTATAATATCTTTGATAAGTCTCTCTCAATAGATTTATGTCCTTTATCCTCGTGCCCAAGCACCCATTGAGTAGAACACCCACAGGTTCAGACTTATGCTATGGGATTGGATCTTTATGGTGGTAGACTGTTGTGAGCCATTTTTTATCGTATCTAGTTTTTCTCCTATTTCATACTACGGAACCTCTCATTGACTCCATGTGATGAATATCTCCGTATGATGAATCTCTCACTACGTGAAACTCCACCAATTGCATTTCTTCGACAACAATCCACTAATTTGTTGGGAATAACCATTTAGAAATATTAGAATAGATTGGTGGAGTTGGGAACAACTCCACCAATCTAATAGTCAATGAATATTAGAATTGGCATCACACCCATTCTTATTGGACACCCTGGCCAACACCCGGTGTCTTTATATCCACTGGCTGGATGAAGCTGCTTTTGAGATATTGGTTTTAGCCGCCTTTCTCAAAACTAGTATTCTTCTGAAAGAAATCCCTTCCAGCCAAGAAAGTCTTGATAACCCAAGCACACCTTCGTTTATGAAGATAATTGTTGTTCCAAGTACTTACTTAAGACTATCATGATTTGTTCTTACCTTGAAATGTCTTCCTATTAGGTAAGGGGGTTGTTGTCTCCCAAAACTGGCATGCGTGTGTTGAAGCCCAAAATGTAAACACACCAGCTCGATGATAACTCTCGAAAGAGAAGCCAATGTCACCACACTCCTCTCTCCTCACTTTAGGTTGGCTCTTCTCTAACTGAAGGGGGGTATCCCTAAGATAGGATTGCTAAGGCAGGTGCAACGGAGGGCAAGGTGAACTGAAGACGCTGCCTTAGGAAACGATTGTAACAGAAAAATGTATCTTCATTGGGTGATGGGAAAGTTCGGAGGATCAGTCCTCGAGGGAAGGCCAGTGCTAGTATATCAAAGGGGCGAATGGAGTCAAAAGAGAGATCAAAGGGGCGAATGGAGTCAAAAGAGAGATCAAAGGGGCCTTGTGTCATATGTGACTGAGGGGGAAAGATCACATTGTTGAGCAATCCCTGCTCAGTCTAGTGTTTGACAATAAAAAATAGTACTTCTTCTTCTCTAGTTGCGGGAGGTGCGCTATGCAAACCAAAGACCAATATTACACAATCAAACTAGATTAAATGTAAAAATCAATACCTGCATATGCATGCTCACAAGGGGAAAAAGAAAGCAGACGCTAAGAGTTCTTCACCAAAGGGAAAAAGAAAGCGGGATGCTAAGAATTCTTCACCTTCCAACGTGGTGGATTGTCACCCTTCTATGGCCTCTTACACAAATGCCGAAAAAAAAACGCAGAATCTTAAAAGTATTCACACTTATCAAAAACTCACAAGATCATGCCAAGAGATTGCTCAGTTTTTCCAAAGAATCCCATGGTATTTTTCATTAAGCTCAAGGAGAGGAAAACTCCTAGGTTTTTCCATCATTCATTGGAGAAGGCTGGCCCCTTTAAAAGACCCAAAAGCCTCTCATACAGAAAAATAATAAAATAATGATTTAAAGAAAAGAGGACAGATGGATGAAGATCCACCTTTATCTCTAATCGAATAAAAGGCCCCACCGATTATTAAAAGAAACTGATACCTGGGCTATCCAATGTAGCCAAAAACACCCCCAACAAGAACCGACTTCTCCTGACAGTGAACTCCAAATGCCTAGCTGTCATTCAAAAACAGCGATACGCAGGTCACACAAAAAATAAAAACGCTGCTCCAAAGCTCCACGTATCAATGAAAATAGAAAGTGTGGCAAATGTATTGGCCACAAGGAGGAAAACGCTCTGTAGCTTGGCGTTTAAACCTGGTGGACACGCTCACTGCTCCGAAATTCCTCTTAACAGAAACTGTCGTTGATTGCTCAGTGACATGAGCTCAGGTTAGGTATAAGCTCGGGTGTGCCCCAGTTATCCTATTGAACCCCGAGCTCGGGCATCGAAACCAACTATACACCAAATAACAACTACCCGCTCCCGAAAATTTCACGTAATCACTGTCAAAACTCCCAACAGCTGTCAAAACGGGCTATGAAATTTGACCCCCGATTTAAGCTTCGTTGTGCTGATCAATTCGCTTGAACGCCAAGTTGAGTTCTGCTGCACGCCGATCATCGTTGAAACCGAGCCTGTCATTGCTCATGATGGCGGTGATAGCAATTAATGGTTTGAACAAATCGCGATTTCAACACAACTGTCAAATGGCTGCTAATGAAATCACGGGTATATGCTCCATGTGAAAGAAAAAAAAAGCGGACCTACGCTCCACAACTGTCTGTCAAATAAAAACATTGAGTCGAAACCATCTCCAGCTTTGTTGTCTTCGGGATTGGTCGAGCGTACAAATTCTGCAAACTGCATCCTCTTCCTCTCTTCTAAGCTGTACCCAAAATATTGTGGAAACCGAGCAAGCTCTGAATTCGACCGTCCTATCCAAAAATAGAAATCCCATTTTGGGCACAAATTATCTGCCAAGCTGTATGTGTATAGGGTTCCAAATCTGTTAACCATTGTTGAGATATCCTTTATGCTAAAGCTTGCATCCAAAAAGAAACTTGTAATGGGCTTGATATTGCCATCAACACTTAACCCGAAGGTTTGAGGAGAACGAAAAACTAAATGACCAGGATCTATTCCCATAGACCTGAAGTATGCAGTTGTAGGTCTGAGATTGTCTTCAACAATATAACTTACAATGTGAGGACATCTTGTCAATATTTCCCCAATATCAGATGATGGTATTCCCATTCCTAACATAAAATCAAACACTTCTTTGATTTTCCTTTCACTGTAAGTTAGAAGTGCCGGAAACTTCACAATAATCTTTACCCAACAACTTTTCTCAACTCCAAGACTTTCAAGATAGGTTATCGTTGGCTTCAAGTTGTCATTCAGACTGAGGCCAAAGAGTTGTGGCCTCTTTAACATGATTTTGTGAATATCTGACAGAGGAATTCCTAGTTCCAATAGGAGTTCAATCGCTGGCCTTATTTTCCCCTTTATACTGTAACTTACTATGGTTGGGAACTTTCCCACAAGTGCTTTTACCTGTTCAAGGTCTAAACCAAAAGTGAGAAGATAGGCCAAGGAAGGATGAAGATGTCCACCACTTTCCAATCTAGCAAGTTTCATTAAAATACCATCTTTCTTGGATGTGGATCTAGCATCATCCCTGGTGTATTCTTGCCTTGAAGGAGTATTTGGAAAATACAACAAGACATCAATTAGCTGTTCTCCATGTTTTATGGCAAGATCTTCAAAGTATGGAAGTAGTGCACTTCTGATTTCAATGTTTGTCAACTCTCTCCCTGTGAGATATCTTGTACGATAGCATAAATGCAACATGTTAACCGAGTGCATTATAAAGAGGCTTGATTTTTTGGCAGTCTGTAATGCTTTCGTATTGCTTAACCCAAAGCTCTTTAGAAAGCTAATGAGAATTGCCTTTGCTTCTTCCTTTTCTGATGCCAATGTCTTGGAGTCGACAGCCAAGTTCATCAAATGATCTCCTTGCAATTTATCTGATTTGGCTTTGCAGCAAAAGTAAAGGTTGCTTGAGAATTTCCTTCACTGCCAATGATCCATCCTTCTGCACTGTAGTGTCTTGCTGCAATTCTTCATTAGTAATCATAATTATGATAACCTGAGCACATTCTGATTGTTGATTTGCAGAAAAGTCTTCCTGCCGCGCCTATGGACACCCCTGCAAAAATGGTGGGTAACATCCGGCTCCAACTGCGGGACGTGTGCTCACCTCGTGAGTGCATGAGAACCTCAGACTCATGGTTATCGCGGACCAAATTTTGGAAAAAAGAGAGACCATGTGGTGGGGATGGCTCAATTCACATCCCGTGATCACCACTTATTACATGAAAATTGCAGAAATGACAAAATGATGCTAATAACAGTAAAAACGCTCATGCAAGAGCTTTATTCTTCCTACCTACACTATCCTAACATGAGAAGACAGAATGCTAAGTGTAATGGTATAGCCAATGGAGCCATTTCATCTTTTCTTTCATGCCCATTTGTCTTTTCCTGTGCTTGTTTAGAAACAAAGACAAAAACACATACCCCATGAAACAAATCTATCCTACAACCTGTTCATGAAATAGGCTGAACTGAAACATCAGATTGTTAGGGTATAAAAAAATATCAAAGTTCAGGCAGGAGGAGTGTGCACAAGCAACCTGTATCCACTGATTGATATGGCTTAAGTATAAAACTCCGTCAGAAGGCTGCTCAAGCTGTTCTGCTGAAAAAGTATTGCTATCTTCAATAAAATGAACTTGAGGCAAGTCCAAGTTTTCACAACAAAACTGTTCATGAATATCTTTAATGGCGTAAATTTGAGGCAGCGCCATTCCTTCAATATCTTCTGTTGTGGCAACAGGAATCTCTGCAGTAATACCTTCAACCAGGGGTCTTTGTAGTGCTTCTTCGATGGGATCTTCAATGATCTGTTCTTTAAGCTCGTGATGAACCCTTGGGATGAGAGCATCATATTCTTTAGCAAGCTGTTCAACCTCAACAACTATTCCATCATGCCACCGAAGGAGAAACTTCTCAAAAAACTTTGCCACTGAATCTATGGATCCATCCAAAAGGCCATAGAACCAGAATATTGCATCTCCTTCCAAAGTTATAGCAAAAACGATCATAATATCATCCTCATGATGAACATTAAAATCAGACATTAATTTGCAGAGAGAGGCAATATGATGGGCGACTGAAACATCATCATTTCCACGGAATTCTAGAAGAATGTCGTGCATCCTCCCACGGTCGTAGCATTCATTAGGAAATCCATGGATTTTTGAGAAATCCAATGGGGCGTAAGCTTCGTGCAAAAGAGCAAGATGTTGTTCTTTTTTATCGTCCATAAGTCAAATAATGAGGTACTAAATCTGAAACATACATATAGTCATACCTCATACCAAACTATGGAGTTGCCAAGGTGAGCTTGAAGGCTTTCCAATGAGTGTGCTCACCTCTTCACCCAATAGGATCTTCAAATCTGAAAAAGGACAAGGGCTCTGTCCCTTCGTGGAGTCGCCATGTGAGAAGAAGAATCTGCAATATAATCTCCCACAAATGTTGTCAATAAGCATAGTCTTCAAATTTCGGGAACTGGACTTTGTCCTCGGCAGCGGCGCCAAAATGTTGTCTCCCAAAACTAGGATGCGTGTGTTGAAGCCCAAAATGTAAACACACCAGCTCGATGACAACTCTCGAAAGAGAAGCCAATGTCACCACACTCCTCTCTCCTCACTTTAGGTTGGCTCTTCTCCAACTGAAGGGGGGTATCCCTAAGATAGGATCGCTAAGGCAAGTGCAACGGAGGGCAAGGTGAACTGAAGAGGGTGCCTTAGGAAACGATTGTAACAGAAAAATGTATCTTGATTGGGTGATGGTAAAGTTGGGAGGATCAGTCTTCGAGGGAAGGCCAGTGCCAATATATCAGAGGGGCGAATGGAGTCAAAAGAGAGATCAAAGGGGCCTTGTGTCATATGTGACCGAGGGGGAAAGTTCGCATTATTGAGCAAGCCCTACTCAGTCTAGTGTTTGACAATCATAAATAGTACTTCTTCTTTTCTAGCTGCAGTAGGTGTGCTATGCAAACCGAAGACCAATATTACACAATCAAACTAGATTAAATGTAAAAATCAATACCTGCGTATGCACTCTCACAAAGGGAAAAAGAAAGCAGACGCTAAGAGTTCTTCACCAAAGGGAAAAAGAAAGCGGGCTGCTAAGAATTCTTCACCTTCCAACGTGGTGGATTGTCACCCTTCTATGGCCTCTTACACAAATGCCGAAAAGAAAACGCAGAATCTTAAAGGTATTCACACTTATCAAAAACTCACAAGATCATGCCAAGAGATTGCTCAGTTTTTCCAAAAATCCCATCGTATTTTTCATTAGGCTCAAGGAGAGGAAAACTCCCAGGTTTTTCCATCATTCATTGGAGAAGGTTGGCCCCTTTAAAAGACCCAAAAGCCTCTCATACAGAAAATAATAAAATAATGATTTAAAGAAAAGAGGACAGATGGATGGAGATCCACCTTTATCTCTAATCGAATAAAAGGCCCCACCGGTTATTAAAAGAAACTGATACATGGGCTATCCAATGTAGCCAAAAACACCCCCAACAAGAACCGACTTCTCCTGACAGTGAACACCAAATGCCCAGCTGTCATTCAAAAACAGTGATACGCAGGTCACACAAAAAATAAAAACGCTTCTCCAAAGCTCCACGTATCAATGAAAATAGAAAGCGTGGCAAATGTATTGGCCATGAGGAGGAAAACGCGCGGTAGCTTGGCGTTTAAACCCGGTGGACACGCTCACTGCTCTGAAATTCCTCTGAACAGAAACTGCCGTGGATTGCTCAGTGACATGAGCTCAGGTTAGGTATAAGCTCGGGTGTGCCCCAGTTATCCTATTGAACCCCGAGCTCGGGCATCGAAACCAACTGTACACCAAATAACAACTACCCGCTCCCGAAAATTTCACGTAATCACTGTCAAAACTCCCAACAGCTGTCAAAACGGGCGATGAAATTTGACCCCTGATTTAAGCTTCGTTGTGCTGATCAATTCGCTTGAACGCCGAGTTGAGTTCTGCTGCATGCTGATCATCGTTGAAACTGAGCCTGTCGTTGCTCATGATGGCGGTGATAGCAATTAATGGTTTGAACAAATCGCGATTTCAACACAACTGTCAAATGGCTGCTAATGAAATCGCGGGTATATGCTCCATGTGAAGAAAAAAAAAAAAAAGCAGACCTACGCTCCACGACTGTCTGTCAAATAAAAACGCTGAGTCGAAACCATCTCCAGCTTTGTTGTCTTCAGGATTGGTCGAGCATACAAATTCTGCAAACTGCATCCTCTTCCTCTCTTCTAAGCTGTACCCAAAATATTGTGGAAACCGAACAAGCTCTGAATTCGACCGTCCTATCCAAAAATATAAATCCCATTTTGGGCACAAATTATCTGCCAAGCTGTATGTGTATAGGGTTCCAAATCTGGTAACCATTGTTGAGATATCCTTTATGCTAAAGCCTGCATCCAAAAAGAAACCTGTAATGGGCTTGATATTGGCATCAACACTTAACCCGAAGGTTTGAGGAGAACGAAAAACTAAATGACCAGGATCTATTCCCATAGACCTGAAGTATGCAGCTGTAGGTCTGAGATTGTCTTCAACACTATAACTTACAATGTGAGGACATCTTGTCAATATTTTCCCAATATCAGATGATGGTATTCCCATTCCTAACATAAAATCGAACACTTCTTTGATTTTCCTTTCACTGTAAGTTAGAAGTGCCGGAAACTTCACAATAATCTTTGCCCAACAATTTTTCTCAACTCCAAGACTTTCAAGATAGGTTATCGTTGGCTTCAAGTTGTCATTCAGACTGAGGCCAAAGAGTTGTGGCCTCTTTAACATGATTTTGTGAATATATGACAGAGGAATTCCTAGTTCCAATAGGAGTTCAATCGCTGGCCTTATTTTCCCCTCTATACTGTAACTTACTATGGTTGGGAACTTTCCCACAAGTGCTTTTACCTGTTCAAGGTCTAAACCAAAAGCGAGAAGATAGGCCAAGGAAGGATGAAGATGTCCACCACTTTCCAATCTAGCAAGTTTCATTAAAATACCATCTTTCTTGGATGTGGATCTAGCATCATCCCTGGTGTATTCTTGCCTTGAATGAGTATTTGGAAAATACAACAAGACATCAATTAGCTGTTCTCCATGTTTTATGGCAAGATCTTCAAAGTATGGAAGTAGTGCACTTCTGATTTCAATGGTTGTCAACTCTCTCTCTGTAAGATATCTTGTACGATAGCATAAATGTAACATGTTAACCGAGTGCATTATAAAGAGGCTTGATTTTTTGGCAGTCCGTAATGCTTTCGTATTGCTTAACCCGAAGCTCTTTAGAAAGCTAATGAGAATTGCCTTTGCTTCTTCCTTTTCTGATGCCAATGTCCTGGAATCGACAGCCAAGTTCATCAAATGATCTCCTTGCAATTTATCTGATTTGGCTTTGCAGCAAAAGTAAAGGTTGCTTGAAAATTTCCATCACTGCCAATGATCCATCCTTCTACACTGTAGTGTCCTGCTGCAATTCTTCATTAGTAATCATAATTATGATAACCTGAGCACATTCTGATTGTTGGTTTGCAGAAAAGTCTTCCTGCCGCGCCTGTGGACACCCCTGCAAAAATGGGGGGTAACAGGGGCTATTTCTTAATTGCATGGAGTATGGCCAACATTTCGTTTTCATAAATTGGTTTGAATGAGTTTTTTCCTTTAAATTGGAAACTTCTGAATGCAAGGGTCCTTCCTTCTTGCATTAGAATTGCACCAATTCTATTCCTTGAGGTATCAAATTCCACAATAAAGGTTTTTGTGAAGTTGGACGTGGCTAATATAGGAGTTGTACACAGACAATTTAAGCTTTTCAATAGCTTTGCTTGCTTCTTATATCCAAGAAAATGCCTCCTTTTTCATTAGGTTAGAGGTGCTGCTATTTGACCAAAATTCTTGATCAACTTGCGGTAATAGCCTAACAATCCTAAGAATCCTCCAAGATTCTTTAAGGTTTTGGGAATTGGCCATTCAATTATAACTTTAATTTTGTTAGGGTCCACTTTGATGCCTTCATGAGATACAATATGACCCAAATATTCCACTTCCTCAACTCCAGAGGCACACTTAGAAGGCTTAGCATATTGTTTCTCTTCCAATAGTTTTAAGACCATGTCAACATGTTGTACATGCTCTTCCCAATATTTTCTATAGATTAGTGTATCATAAAAAATACTAATACAAATTTCACGAGGAAGGATTTAAAAATAGAATTCATCAAGCTTTGAAATGTGGAGGGTGCATTGGTAAGGCCAAATGGAATCACCAAAATTCATGATGACCTTCATGTGTTCTAAATGTTGTTTTCAGAATGTCATCTTTCCTCCTGATTTGAGATATCTTGAACGAAGATCCAACTTACTAGAGAAAATTTCTCCTTGTAATTCATGTAATAATTCATCTATGACAGGAATATGAAACTTATTTATAATAGTCATCTTGTTGAGCTCTCTATAATCAGGACACATACGCCATGAACCTTCTGTTTTATGAAACATCACCACTGGTGCAGAGAAAGCACTTTAGTTAAGTTGAATGATGGTAGAATCTTATTGAACCATATTATCAATCTCACTCTTTTGTGCACATTGGCGCCTATAAGGTCTAACATTAGGTGGTACACTTTGTGGTTGCAAATGAATCGCATGGTCACGATCTCAAGTAGGTGGAAGACCTTTAGAAATTTCTCCAACTACTTTGGAATGATTGTCAATAAACGCTGTGAAAGACGAGCAGAACATGGTAGAGCAGAGATTCAACAACACACCAAACAAGTGGCAACAATACGTGGCGAGTTTCTATTGGGAAAAGGGATGATGAATTTGGAATAGTACGCAGATGGCACATAGATGGAGAATCTGGAGATTCATTGTCCTTTTCCCAAGACAAACCCTCCATGTATTGTTGCCACGTGTCGGGCATGTTGTTGAAGCTTTGTTCTGTCATGTTTCGCTCATTGTTCTTTGTCTGGTGCTCTTAAATACCACGAACAGAACCATAATGACAGAAGAAGGTACTGGGAGCCTGGAAAGGGTTTATTTGTTTGCTATGCCAATGCCTTACTTTTTTTTATAGAGGATTTGAGTTGCAAACTTGCTACTTTGCCTATTTACAATCTCAGATTCGTGAGACAATAGAGGACTAGTCACATCAGTACTTACAAACCAGTGTAGGGTTGGTTTTCGAGGCGACGGTTTTTGACCTTTCCCGCTAGGGATTTCAACTTCCATCTGTTTTCTGATGCTGGAACATCATCCAGTCTTGAGATTCACTGCCCCACATGGAAAAATACATTAGAATGTGAGGTTGACTATGCTCACCCTCCTAGACGCAAGGGATTCCACTTGGACCGAAAAAGTGCCACCCTAAGCCTATCGGTCTCTGAACCATAGTCAGACTCTTTAGGATTTTGGAGATTAGTCCCAAGGAACCAAAGTGCAGTAAACATCTCAGTTGAAACCTTGTGAAGTTGAACCTAAGGTGGGTATGATCTTTTGGTCTTGTGATCGATGGATGGTTGTTTCTTTGACTTTTGATTTTAGTGATCTACTTTCTTTCAACCTACAAATGGGTTACATTAAGACAATAATAGCTCTGCACTGTATACATGAAAAGGTATTATCGATTGTATCTGTACTGAATTTGTTGTTGTTATTTATTTTCTTATTTTTGTGTCCTGATCATTTTTTTTTAATTTTTTTTATTTAAGTATTGGTTTTATTTTTTTAATCTTTTTTCTTAGGTGGCGATCCGGTAGATGAAGATGTAGACATTGGGGAGAATGATCTGCCTTCTTCAAATTTTCCTCCTCCTCCTGTGGATATTGTGAAGGATGTAATAGGTCGCAACAGTTCAGTTATCATACAACTTGTAGTTGTCCCAAAATGTGATCCTATGGTAGAGGCGTTGGACAACTAAAGAGGTGACCCAAGAAAGCCACGATTCTTAAGGATTGTTGGTTGTCACGTTAATCGAGGCGCTCTTCACTTTAGATCAAGACAAAGCAAGACCAAGGGGGAGACCCTAGCTAACCAATGAGGCTAGCAAAACCTACTCAAGACCTCCTAGGGAAATGTGAAAGTGAAAGGAGAGAGATCAAGAATGACTAGATCTAGATCTAGGGAATATAAGTGGGCAAATAGAGTTAGGGTTTGCTTGAGGAGGCTTATAAAATGGACAAATGCTCAACCAAGGAATGAAAATGATACTTATGAGTTTAATTTAGTAGATCCAGATAGATCTAATGCCAATCAAGAAAACCCAAGTGGGGCCCACCCTTAAAGTATGGAAAATGAGTGAAATGGGGTCCACAAGGTGAAATTAAGGTCCAAATGGCACTAGAAGGTTGGCTAATAAATGGATCTAAAGTTTAAAAGGAAAAATAGCACAACCCAAGTGATAGATCTAGAAAAATGCATAAAACCCACAAGTGTGTCCCCCTTAACAGAAGACCAGTGCCTTAGATTGGGGGTCAAATGGAGTCAGATTCCAACCAAAATTTAGCTATGAGGTTCTTTAATTAATTTAGAAGTGGGTTTTAATGTTTTAAGCTCAAATTATCGCCAGATCTATCAAATCTAAAATTCTAGGGTTTGAATAGTTAGGATTTTAAATGACCAATGGGTAAAATGTGTGGAAATGAATACGTACCTTGTATATATTACCTCAAATGCTTGCGGCCTCCAAGTACATCGATGATCCTTGCATTTAGTTACAATTCCAAGCTAGATCCAAGTGATTCCAAGCAAATCATCCTAGCCCAAGGAGGAAAAACGTCCTCTTTTACCCGCAAAACCAAACAACATACGTGAGATTTGATCCACAGATAAAACAAGATCTATGCACAGCATATCAAAAGAAGAAAATCAATGGACAAAGCACAATTGAAAAACTCCCTTCAAGATGAAAACATCATGCCCAAGGAGGATGCGGGAAACCCCTGCAATCTTTCCTCAAAGCAATTTGCACCCCTGCAGCTAATGAATCCGGACTCCCTCAGTAGCTGTTGAAAATCACTTGTAAACGACCTAGATGTCTAAAGCAAAGATGTATAATCATGTACAAGAACATTCATCAAAGAATGAGAAGCAGATCTGCAAAATAATATTTTATTCCAGTATTTTTAGAGCCCAAAAGGTGCCTTTACAATAGTGGGGTCTCTTCCTTAAATAAGAATGAGAGAGGCCAAAACCCTAACAACTTTATGAACGAATGGTGGAGATCAAAATATAAACATAATACAATCAACGACTATTATGAGCTGGAACAATATCACATGGATCAACTCACTAAGAGGGGTGTGCACTCACTAAAAGAGGCCCTAGGGGGGTCGCACCACATAAAAGTGACTAGGTCAAGTGTAAGGAGCAGATGGTGGGGCTAGGAGGTATTAATATCCTTCACTAGCATCACCCCATTGCACAATAACATAAGATATGACTCAATAACATGTCAAAGTGACCAAATGACCAAATCGTGGCCCCCCTCAAGAGAGAATAATACATCAAATCACAACCCGGAGAGTGTGTGGACCCCACTGACTACTTCAAGCTGATCTAGAAGGAGTGGGATACATCACAAATGACCTCTGAACAAACTTCATGCCAAAACCTTGCCTCAATTTCCCAAATCTATTTCCTCAATGACCTTTTTATCCCATTTTTATTCCACCGGAAAATCATTCAAATGCTTGTAGCTCACTGCCTGGTGTCCCGAAGACAAAATATGACTGCACCAAGATGTCTCGACATGGGTTAATATGCTAATAACAAGTGGTTGTACCCCCCATCTCCTCTGTAGCGCCATAGGATAACGTGCTAGATCAATGCAACTGCTGGATAGGCCATTTCTACATGGAAAAACAAGATAAAAGTGGAAATATGACCATATCATCACTGGGAATGCTTGTAACTGATAAATGAGTGTCTCAATGGACTCAAAAGGTACAAATATTCTAGATATGAGTACCCATACACCCTGTAGCAATCTGTATAATCATTTGTAGCCTCAGCCCTACCCGGACAATATAAAAATAACTGTCTAGAAATAATAATAACCATAAAAAAATACATCAACCATCATATGAAATCTGTGTCCACTGTATGGAATCATCAAAGGTGTATCATAGAACCATAAATCATCATCATATAACATCATTGATCCAACTCATCTCGGATCACATGGTTGACTTGTCAAACTAGGTTTGACCATGTCAAAACTGATCAAAATATGACCCAGGCTAGAAAAAACTGATGCTGCAAGTGAAAATGGTTAAGGCATGCTCTTTTAATCATTCTGATAGAAAAAATTAAAGTATTAAGCATCATTTCACTGGCAGTTAATAGATAATTATACCAAGTACAATTTTAAATAATCATTTACTCAAAATAGAACCTCGGGAATATACTCATTCAGTAGACATGAACATTTTTCTAGCAAAGGATGAGGGTGAAGAATGCAAGGATAGGATAAGGGGATGACTTGACTGGCCCAACACTGTGATAATTTGGCTAAGGGAAAGGGAATACACACTTAAGCATAATAAACACATAGGAAATGGCAGTGTCTCACAAATGAAATAAGTTGTTCAAAGAAGTGCTTATTCAACCTTGGAAAATGTCTACAACTCACATCCAAGCTGAAACAACTCCGTGAGGATCTTTTCTAGAATTGCCATGGCTGGGTCCTGGCTAACCATAACTTGAGGTTCTAGGGGACACTTAAAATTAGTTGTCCCGTACTCCATCTCACATCACAACCCATAGTCTCTGCGAGGAATTAATCATTACATTTAATTTCTGGCCAACAGTCTTTGGATTTAGCATATATTTAACCACTGCTTTTTAGGCCTTTATGACCCTTTTTGGATTTTGCATGTGCTTAGAAGCACAACTAACTGCAGCTCACATCCAGGGTGCTTTAACATTTCAGTTTCCAAAGCCGTCTTTCATTGTGCTAAGAAGCACAGGTTTATTTGTTTCCATGGGCTTGTATAAAAGATAATATAATAGTTTCTGTATGCATGTCATGATGGTAGTACAATTTGCTTCAGGTTTTAGCAAACACAACTCAAGCAACTAGGGGATTCTCCACAATTAGGACCAAACATCGGGGCAACCGACTAGAGTGATAAAGGCATCAAATCCAACTTATCTAAGTTGAAGAACCAACACCAGCGGGTACTCCTGGCCCAGAAGGATCAAGGCTTCAGTAAGTTCTGTTGCCAACTCAGAGCCGAGACACAAACTAACAGGGATGCTATCCAACACAAAGGAAAAAGTGGGAATGTCCTCCATATCATAGGCTGAGGTGTAAGTCAGGGTGAAAACCAAAAAGGGAGAGATACTGGATGGATGGTGAAAGTGAAGGTGATGCCTAAGCTAGTAAGACATAAAGGTGGGAATGATCATGTCCACACTCCTAAGAGGGTAAGACCAATGAGTATAAAACAAAGCTTCAAATTATGAGTAATAAGACCATTTAGATAATCAATAATAACCATATCCATGTCCTACATATATATACTGCCAGATCATGATAACTAGATACTAAGTCAAGCTACCAAAATGACCAAAAGAACAAGATAATCAAAACCAATGCACATCATATACCTGCTGGGCCATATACCTGTACCTGCTATTTGGAACTTCTATAACCACTGACACACTGTTGTTGAAACTTTGGGCACCACACTGCTCTATATGGGATAAAATGTCACCTCGGTCATCAAATCTGAGGTCAATTGGCTCAGTCTTGGCATAAGGTTTACTGCATGTCTGATATGGGGTTGCTCTGTTATGTGAGTGATCATAAAAGGTACTGCTCATCATAGGCTGATCTCATCAAAACTATGTAAAGGCCAAGCTCAAAAATATACAATGAACTGCTCTGTAATCATGGTAGCTTGGCTACTATGGATGTGATAACAAGTTCATCGATATCTAAGAGTGATTCCAGGTCGTCTTCTATTGGTATGGTCCCTATTTTTTCTCCCAGCCCTTATTCAACTCATTTTATATTAGATTTCAATTGAGAATGATATAGTAGGTCACAACAGTTCATCATGCTCTAAGAGTGATTCTAGGTCGCCTTCTATTGGCATGGTCCCTATTTCTCCTCCCATCCCTTATTCAATTCATTTTATATTAGATTTGAATTGAGAATGATACAGTAGGCCGCAACAATTCATCAAGCTCTAAGAGTGATTCTAGGTTGTTTTCTATTGGTATAGTCCCTATTTTTCCTCCTAGCCCTTATTCAACTCATTTTATATTAGATTTGATTTGAGTGGTTTCTTTTTTTGTTGGTAGATTTTGATCAGCAAGTTCTTCAAGCAATGAGTTTCATGCAGACAAGGTCTCATGGTCCAACTCAGCACAAGTCAATTTGACCCCTAAGTGGCCATGCGACACTGCCTGGAAACCAATGGAGGGTGAGACTAGCTCGGCGGTCCACCAACAGACTACCCCTAAATCCGGCAGAAATTATACTTAACCGTTTCTTAGATTATGTTATTGTTTCTTTACTTGAGCTAATTTCAACACTTAGCCATTTCCACAAGTAAAACCAGTAAACGCACAAGAGACATAGTACAACAATATATGGGGGCAGGCCCAACCATGTGTGCCCAAAATATTTATACTTAGCAGAATTCTGAGATTACAATATTACATAGAAATGAGGGTGCCCAATTGGCCAAACCCACCCGTGGAGGTGCCCAATCGGCTACCACCAGAAACCCCATGAAATTTAGACCTTCTTCCCAAACCCGCTTGTCGAGTTTCCTTCCCGCACTGTTGGGACTTCACCACAAGCTTGATCCGCACCGCACTTGTGCCTGGGTTACTACTGGCAAGAACCTTCTTCCTGTGAAGACTTTCGTTTCTGCTACTGCACAAGGAGGCCGCCAAGTTGAGCTCCTCCTTGCCGTGAACCTTGCCAAGGTCCTGCCCAAGTGCACACATAATTCACCCAAGGTGCAAGGCACACCCCTCTTGCAGCCTGCACAAAACAGTCTGGGTATGCCGAACTTCAGAGCCCCTTGGTTGTGTCTCTCTTACCAAATTGTATATGTCCCTCTTGCCTTGACCCCATCGCATATTTATAAACGAGCCTCCGGGTGGGTGTGCCCCAAAGTGTGGGCGATCGACCCCACCGATCTAACTGCTTGGTCCATGCTGACATTGTGTCAACCGCAAGTGTGTCCACTTCATAATCAATCCACCCATGGGGTGTGTCCATTTCTTAATTGATCTTCCCACAAGTGTGCCCACGTCTCAATTGCCTCGGCTCCCTTGTCATCCGGGTGCCCAACCCGGAGTTGGGGTTTCCAACGCAGTCCATGGTCCACACAACGTGGGGCTTCCAACCCAGGTGGTCCACATATCAATCGATTAGGTAACCGAAATGATACTATTCCTAAACTTGCCATGTGTTGGGTGCCTTGGGTGTGGGCACACGCCCCCTTCTCAGTACCATGTCCCAACCAACTCCCATGCTGTCGATGGGTGCCCACTTGGATGACGAACACTTGGTGAAATTTGGCTAAGTGTCCAACCAACGTCTGGGCCCGACGGGTTACCAAGTCGAGCTACTTGGGTGAGCTCCTTGCTCGCCGCGTGGATAGAGGTCTAGCTAAGTGCCTGCAACAACTAAGCCATTACATCTCCAACCGACCACTGTCTTTGGAAACCTGTCATACTGTTGCTTGTTGCACGCAGTCTGCTATCCAGTCCACCCCTTGTGCTTCATATCTGCCAGTTCACATTTTTTCGTCTTCCCTCATCTCTCGCAAATGTCTGGGTGATCAGTTCGTCCACTTGGAGTCCGTAGTTTGTCCATTCCACTCTCGTCTTTGCATGAGTCTCTGCAACTCAGTGACCTGTCTCATTGTTTGGATGAAGCCTGCACACTTCATCTTCCTTTGGCTTCACTTTTGGAAGCCTCTTACTCGAAGTTCCCACGGCCTTTCCTACCAGCGCCAAAGGTAGAGGCTAGCGCCTCAGGCTACTCTAAGTGAAGAACAAGGGTGGATGGCGCTCCAAGCCGTCACTCGAACTATTGTTCCCTCTATTTTCCGCAACCTTCTTACTTAAGTACACAAGGAGTGGCACGTTTCCAAAGATCGTGCCCTCACCTTCCGCAAACAATTGTTGTGCTTCTGGATCGTCTAGCCACACTTGTCCATCCGCAACTGAAGTGCCTAAGTCACAACTTGGTGTTGCGTCGTCCGCTTGGGTAGCTGCTATGCATCCTTCTTAGCTACAATTGTTCTACCCCATGGCAATGTAGCGATCGACAAGCTTCTCCAAGCTTGTCAACGTCGATTCCACTACCTTCTCCATGGTGTCCATTCGTTTTTCCAACCAAATGATCGATTCCTTGCTGCCTTCTCTTCGCCTTGCCCCTCATCCACACGCATGTGAGGGTCTGTTGCATCTGCGGAAGTCGTCACTGCCATAGATGTGACTTTGTCACTTCCCTGCGGTCTCCTCATAGTCTGCACAATGATAGGCTTATCTCATGTCAGAAATGCCAAGCACTCCAAACCAAAGAAGACTTTAAACTAAGAAGATCTAAAGACCATTCTCCTTTTGTAAAAGCTCTTAAGAGCTTCATAGTATTTTTCTATTTCATTTCTTTCAATTTCTTTTCAAGGGTTGAATTCCCAAGGCTTTGTAATCAATTAATAAAAAACTAGTGGGATTTAAGGCTCCCACACCCAACTTCCCCATTTGGGGAAGTTTGTAGTGTCTTGTCTTTGTTTACTTTATCTTTAGTTTAGTTTCTCCTTTGCAAGTAGAATACTAATTGTTAGTTTAGTTTTCTATTTTGCAAGTAGATCACTAGTTGTTAGTTTAGTTCTTTTTGCATTCTTAGAATACTATTTGCTAGATTAGTCTCTCATTTCATATTGAGCTACTTGTGTTCTTGTCATTTATTGTTTAATTTATTAAAAGGAACACAAAGTCTCTTGAACTAGTCATAAGACACGTCAAGAGCACTCTCTATCGGAGTGCATTGTTTGCAGTGTGCATTTGCATATAGATTAGATAAGACTCTTTCAAAAGCACTCTCTGTCGGAGAGGTTTGTCTTTTATGCTCTAATAAAAACAATCACAACTCATTCTCCCTTTAAAATTGGAATTTATTCGTTTTTCCATACCACGTATGCTCTGCCCAATCTTGAGAAAGGTTGGATTACTCAGAAACGGTATTGGCTGCTTAATATCTCAATTTTAAACCATAATAAAATTCACCACCCCCATAACCAATGAATCCGGCGTTGATTGATAAATAGTCTAAGTGGGCAGATTCCAAGTGGGGGCGCCGAGTTGCCATGTTCAGACTTGAGTGGCTGGTTTAAGTTCAGTGAACACCTCGCTAGAGAACTGGGTGGTCCGACATGTCTTCGAACGGAGCCATTTAGAATATTTTCCGTACAGATTTCTAGTACCTTGCGTACCGATTGGAAATTCCCCTAGCCATAATAATCAAGAACACCCTTAAAATACACAATAAAATTTACCAAGAGCATTGCAAAACGATCTCACGAACACATATTGAGACTTGTATTTCAGCATCCCAAGCACTTTTGACTCCATTTGGCACTGGTTCTTCAAACTTATATGCATCACCTTATTTTGGACCATTTGTCCCTCATTTGCTCAAGTCATTAATTATTCTGTGGATGCTTTAATTTTCAATCATCATATATTGTTTATTTTATCATTGTGTTTTGCAATTTCAACGTGGATTGCTTAAATATTATTGTGTTCATCTCAAAAAACTCCTAAACAACACCCATATGTATCCATACACCCAAAAAACACTTAAAGAACACTTAAAAAACATAAGAGCCTTAGACAACTCTTTGTTAGGGACAACCCCCCTTGGCTTCGTTAGGAGTTAGCCTAAACGAAGGAGCTGGGATTCAAGTGATGGTACCTAGCTCATTGCCTGCCCCCAAGGCCACACCTTTCCCACTTGTAGTGAGGAAACAACTTTCGAAAGATTTTTGCTGCTGGTGTGCATCTCGGCGGACAATAGGTCCCTCTGTGTTCTTGGGCTTCTCATCCTCACACTTGCCACCCGTTTTTAGGCTTCCCTTTCATCTTCTTCCTGAATTTGCCTTGAGCTCTCTCGTTGTCGTCTTCATTGTCCTTGGACTCACCCTTCCCATTCGCACTGTAGTCCAACAATTTATCAACTGCTGACATTGTTGCAGCAAGGGTCATTACACCTTGGCATCGCAGGTTCGCTTATGCCCATGGTTGTAAGCTCTTCATGAACTGATAGAGCCGATCCTCTCCTCTCATATCCTTGATTTCCAGCATTACGCTCTCCAAGCCTTAATATAGGCTTGGACCTGTTATCGCATCCATCGTAGCTGGGCTACCATGATTGCAGAGCAGTTCCTTGTATATTTTTGAGCAAGGCCTTTACACAGTTTTGATGAGATCATCCTTGATGAGCAGTACTTTTGGTGATCACTCACATATTAGAGCAGCCCCAGATCAAATTATGATGAACCTTATGCCAATACTGAGCCTCATGACCTCATATTTGATGACTGAGGTGACCATTTTTGTTACATACAGAGCAGTGTGATAGTGCCCAAGGTTTATAGCAGCAGTGTTCCACTGACTATTGATGATCCATATGGTATATATAGGTATATGGCCCAGCAGGTATATGGTTGTGCATAGGATATATTTGCTTTGCTCTTTTGCTATCTTAGTAGCTTGACTAGGTTTTTGATGGTCATGATCTGGCGATATATATATATATATATAAGGATATGGTTGTTTTGATGATTATCTAAATGGTCTAGTTACTCAAAATAAGAAGTTCTTGTTTATACTCATTGGTTTTACCCTCTTTAGTAGTATGGACGTGGTTATTCCTACCATTTATGGCTTGCTAGTTATGGCACGACCTTTCACTTTCCCCCATCCATCCGTTCCCTTACAGATTTGGGTTTTACCTTGACTTACACCTCAGCCTGTGATATGGAGGACCTCTCCACTTTTGCCTCAATGTTGGATAGTTTCCTTGTTGTTTGTGTCGTGGATCTGAGTTGGCAACATAACTTACCGAAGCCTTGATCCTTCTAGGCTAGGAGAACCTGTTGGTGTTGGTTCCTGAGCTTAGGTGAGTTGGATTTGATGCCTTGACCTCTCTGGTTGGTTGCCCCCGATGTTTGGTCCTGATTGTGGATGATCCCCCTAGTTGCCTGAGTTGTGTTGGCTAGAGCTAAAGCAAACTGTACTACCATCATTACATGCATGTGTGAATTATTATTATATCTTATGTGCAAGCCCATGGAAACAAACTAAAACTGTGCTTCTCAGCACAATGAAAGAGGGTTATGAAATGAAATGAAAAAGCACCCTGGATGAAAGCTGCGATTAGTTGTGCTTCTAAGCACATACAAAATCCAAAAAGGGTCATAAGGCCTAAAAAGCAGTGGTTAAATATATGCTAAATCTAAAGAACTGTTGGCCAAGATTAAATGTAATGATTAATTCGTCACGGAGCCTATGGGTTGTGATGTGAGATGGAGTAAGGGACAACTAATTCTAAGTGTCCCCTAGAACCTCAAGTTACGGTTAGCTATGCACCCAGTCATGGTGGTTCTAGAAAAGATCCTTACGGCGCTGGTTTCAGCTTGGATGTGAGCTGTAGACTTTTGCTAAAGGTTGAATAAGCACCTCTCAAAACAACTTATTCCATTTGTGAGACACTAGCATTCCCTATGTGTATATTATCCAACATATGCTTAAGTGTGTATTCCTTTTGCCTTATCCAAAGTATCACAGTGTTGATTTTGTAAAGTCATTCCCTTATCGTGGCCTTGCATTTTTCACCTTCACCCATTCCTAGCAAAATGGTCACGGCCATGAAATGAGTGTATTCTTGAGGTTTTGTTTTGAGTAATTGATTGTTGGGTCTTGGACTTATATTTGATGTGTTAACTGCTTAACCGCCAATGAAATGCTCCTTTATACTTTACTCTTGCTATTAGAATAATTAAAAGAGCATGTGTTATCCATTTGCACCAGCATCAGGCATTTTAGCCTGGGTCATCATTTTGGTCAATCTTGACCTGGTCAACCCAGTTTGACCAAGTCAACCGCAGGATTTGAGATGAGTTGGACGGATGATGTTCGAGATTGATTATTTATGGTCCTATGATGCCCACTTGATGGTTCCATGCAGCAGACACAGGTTTCATATGATGGTTTGGTCGATTTTTATTGTTATTATTATTTACAGACCATTGTTTTTATTTGTCTGGGCATGGTAGAGCCTACAGATGATTATCCAGGTGGTCACAGGGTGTATGAGTACTCATCTCTAGTACACTTGGACCTTCTGAGTCCATTGGCACACTCAGATATCAGTTACAGGCACTTCCAGATGAGATTTCACTCAGATTATCACTTTATTGCAGATTTGCCATTATAAAATGGCATGACAACACAGTTGGATGTTTATTTGGTTCTCCTAGGGCGCTACAAAGGGAGTATGGGGTCCAACCACTTGTTACAACCATATTACCATACCTCCAGACACTTTGGTATAGTCATATTTGTGCCCAGTGCACCAGGCAGAGAGCTACATGCATTTTATTACTTTAGATGTGATTTTTTGAGGATTAAAAATGGAATAAAATGGTCACCAAGGAAATCGATTTGGGAAATTGAGGCAAGGAATTGGCATGTGGTTTGTTCAGAGGTTATTTGTGATGCATCCCACACCTTCTGGCACAACTTGTAGCATTCAGTGGGGTCCATACACACTCTGGACCATTATTTTGATGTTTTATTATGCTTTTGAGGGGGCCACGATTTGGTCACTTGGTCACTTTGCAATGTTATAGAGTCATATTATTTATCATTGTGCCGTGGGGTGATGCTAGTGAAGGATATAAACACCTCCTAGCCCCACCATGTGCTTACTTCACTTGTCCTAGTCATTTGTCATGTGGTGCGACCCCTTAGGGCCACTTAGTGAGTGCGCACCCTCTCTTTCAGTGAGTTGATGCATGTATTGTATTTTCGGCTCATCTTAGCCGTTGATTATTATTGTTTTATCTTTTGATCTCCACCACTCATTCAAAAAGTGGTTAGGGTTTTGGTCTCTCTCATTCCTATTTAAGGAAGAGACCCCCCTTATTGTAAAAAGGCCTTTGGGCTCTTGAACTCTTGGACTAAAATATTATTTTGTAGATCTACTTCTCGTGCTTTGATGAATGCTCTTGTACATGATTGTAAATATTTTCTTTTAGACATCTAAGTGATTTACAGGTGATTTCAACATCTTCTTGGGGAGGCCGAATTCATCTTTTGCAGGGGCGACTTTGCTTGGAGGGGCGATTGTGGGGGTACCCCATCTCTTCTTGGGCAAGACATTTTCATCTCTTAGGGAGTTTTTCAATTTTGATTTTTTCCATTGATTTATTCTCTTAGATACTCCATGCATAGTTCTTTCATTTGTGGATCAAATCTAACTTGGGTTGTTTGAATTTGCAGGTAAAAGAAGACACTTCCTCCTTGGACGAGGACGTTTTAGCTTGGAATCAACTAGATCTCGCTTGGAATTGTAACTAATCTAAAGGATCATCAATGTACTTGGCGTCCGCAAGCATTTGAGGTAAGATCTACAAGGTACGTATTGGTTTTCATGCATTTTACCCATTGGTCACTTCAAACCTTCATTGTTAAAACCCTCGTTTTATAGATCTAATAGATCTAGCGATAATTTGGGCTTAATAACTAAAACCCACTTCTTAAATAATTAACAAACCCAGAGAGCAAGTTTGGTGGAATTCCGACTCCATTTCCCTCAGATCCAAGCACTGGCCATCTCTAGGGGAGGACGCACTTGTGGGTTCTTAGTCAATTTTATAGATCTATCATCTGGGTGTTGCTAATTTGTCCTCAAAACCTCAAATCTATCACTTAACCACCTTTCTATTTCCTTTCCTAACCTAATTTCACCAAGTGGGCCCCATTTCACTCATTTTTTCCTAAATCAATGGTGGGCCCCACTTGGGTCTTTTAGATTGGCATTAGATCTATCTAGATCTACTCATTTAACTCCTTTAGTGGCATACTCACTTATTGGTTGAGCATTTATCCCTTACATAAGCCTCCTCTACCAAGTCCTAACTCCATTGGTCATCTCTAGGGGAGGACGCACTTGTGGGTTCTTAGTCAATTTTACAGATCTATCATCTAGGTGTTGCTAATTTGTCCTCAAAACCTCAGATCTATCACTTAACCACCTTTCTATTGCATTTCCTACCCTAATTTCACCAAGTGGGCCCCATTTCACTCACTTTTCCCTAAATCAAGGGTGGGCCCCACTTGGGTCTTTTAGATTGGCATTAGATCTATCTAGATCTACTCATATAACTCCTTTAGTGGCATAATCACTTATTGGTTGAGCATATATCTCTTACATAAGCCTCCTCAACCAAGTCCTAACTCCATTGGCCACATGTCTTCCCTAGATCTAACTCTACTTACTCTTGATGCCTCTCTCTTTCTTGTTTCACATTTCCCTAGGGTGTCTAGAGTAGGTTCGCTAGCCTTCATTAGCTAGCTAGGGTCTCCGCCTTGGTCTTGCACTTGCTTGATCTAAAGTGAAGAGTGCCTCAATTCGCCTGCCAACCATTTAACCTTGGGAATCGAAGCCCTCTTAGGTCACCTCTTTAGTTTCCCAACACCTCTACCATCCTGGATAGAATTAGCTTTTGGGTCAACTATAAGTTGTGTAATAACAAGACCTTCCCAATAAGTTTGAGCTTCATGAGCTCGTTTCCGGAAACCCACCCTTAGTTGTGAGGCCCAAACTGAGCTTTTAATGCTGTCTTCATTTGGTCCCAATTCTCAATCCGGTCCGTCACTTTCCCTGCAGCCACATCTTTCGCACGGTTTCTCCACCATAGCTTGGTGGTGCCTGTGAGAAACATGGAAGCAACGTTCACCTTGGACTCATCCGAAATTTCGTTCATCTAGTCTAAATACTGCTCCATATCCCAATAGAAGTTGCCCAATAACTTGGCATCTCGTGTGCCATCATAAGGTTCTGGTTCCTTCATGCGAATCTTCCTGGTTGTTCTCGCACCATGCCCACTAGCCACAACACATTTCAACAATGCAATCGTCTCATCTTACTCTTTTATGTGAATCTGGAGTTGTTCCACAACACCCTCAAGCTTCCTGACAGGACTTTCCGTGTCTTCCTGTAATGCAGCTTGCAACACATCCGTCGCAGCTCTGCACTCACTCACAGCCTCGTTGAAATCCTTCTGCATCCGTTCCATTTCGGTGCCCATGGTCGTAGCCTTCTCACCGTGCTTGTAGAGAGCCTCAGAGAACTAATCCATGCTCTTCTCAAGTGTTGTGAACCTGGTTTTCACCTTGGGAGTTTTCGGCAACGGTCCACCTTCTTGCTCCTCACTAAATGACTCTTTCGCATTTGAAGGCACTTTCGGTTCTGCATCTGACTCCAATGCATGTTCTGTGGTGTGTTTGCCCATTTTGGGACTTAGCCGATTTTCCAAATCTGTTGCTGGTTCGCAGGTCTGGACAACATCTCCTTATCGAGCCTGAAAAGAGTTGTGGCTTCAATTGTTCTTCCAAATCCTGTGCTCAACCCAATGTGGAGGTCTACGTGCCTTGGACCTTCTTGTTTGCGTGCACTTTCCACTTCAAGTTTTGCTGCACTTGATCCGTCCAACCAACCGAAATGCCAACTCTGTCAATCGCAAGTCTGACCATCCTAGCCGAACTTGACTTCACTCAAATGTTTCCTTTGTTTGTCGACTCTGTCAACCCTGTGGCATCCTGTTAGGAGACCAACATGATACCCACGATTGTTCTAGTTGAACCCTCAACTCCGTCTGGCTAGTCACTGCGAAGTACCCAAGTTGCCGCCCCGACCAAAGCAACAATGAAAAGCTTCCGTTAAACACTTCGATGCCACTGTTTTCCCAAGTGATTCTCGTTCCACCTCTTCGCAAGAAGAGTGGTGAAGATCCAATCCACAAATTCGCTGCTCTAATACCACTTGTCACTATCCAACTTGGCGCAAGTCAATTTGACCCCCGAGTGGCGATGCGGCATTGCCTAGAAACCAACCGAGGGTGAGACCAGCTCGGTGGTCCACCAGCAAACTATGCTTGAATCCTGCGAAAATTATACTTAATCGTTTCTTAGATTACGTTCTTGTTTCTTTACTTAGCCAGTTTCAACACTTAGCCATTTCCACAAGTAAAACCAATAAACGCACAAGAAACACACTACAACAATATATGGGGGCAACCCCAACCAGGCGTGCCCAAAATATTTATACTTAGTAGGATTTTGAGATTGCAACATTACATAGAAACGGGGATGCCCAACTAGCCAAACCCACTCGTGGAGGTGCCCAACTGGCTACCAGCAGAAACCCCAAGAAATTTAGACCTTCTGCCAAAACCTGCTTACCGAGTTTCTTTCCTACACTACTGCGACTTCACCACAAGCCTGATACGTACCACACCTATGCCTGGGTCTGCTGCTGGCACGAACCTTCTTCCTATGAAGACTTCCGTTTCTGCTGCTGCATAAGAGGCCTCCCTGCCGTGAACCTTGCTAAGGTCCTGCCCAAGTGCACCTAGAATTCACCCAAGGTGCAAGGCATGCCCCTCTTGTGGCCTGAACAAAATAGTTTGGGTATGCCGAACTTCATAGCCCCTTGGGTGTGTCTCTCTTGCCAACTTCTATATGCCCCTCTTGCCTTGATCCCATCGCATATTTATAGACGAGTCTCTGGGTGGGTGCATCCCAAAGTGTGGGCGACCGACTCCATCGGTCTAACCGATTGGTCCATGCAAGCGATGTGTTAACCGCAAATGTGTCCACTTCGTAACCAATTCGCCCATGGGGTATGTCCACTACTTAACTGATCCGCCTATAAGTGTGCCCACGTCTCAACCGCCTCGCCCGTTTGCCAAATTGGGCTCCCTTGCCATCCGCATGCCCAACCCGGAGTTGGGGCTTCCGGCGCGGTGCATGGTCCACGCAACGTGGGGCTTCCAGCCAGGTGGTCCACATACCAACCAATTGGGTAACCGAAGTGGTATTGCACCCAGACTTGCCATGTACTGGGCATCTTAGGTGTGGGCATGCGCCCCCTTCTCGGTACCATGTCCCAACCCACCTCCCTTGCTGCCAATGGGCGCCCACTTGGATGACCAACACTTAGTGAAATTTGGCTAAGTGTCCAACCAATGTCTGGGCCTGACGGGCTCCCAAGTCGAGCTATTTGGGTGAGCTCCCTGCTCGCCGTGCAGGTAGAGGTCTGGCTAAGTGCCTGCAGCAACTAAGCCATTACACAAGGCCTTCTCCAGAAGCAGGCCACAAGGAAGGATTAAACAAGATTTGGAATGTTATTTATTTATAAATATTAATGCCCTTTTTCTCGAGTATGACAAATTGATATTTGTTTGTTGGTTTTCCCTTTGTTTGTATGCATGTTGAAGAGTTTATGAATTACTGCAAAACGATTTGTAAAAACCTGGAAATGTTTGTCTGCATTGTTTTCCAACAATGTTGCAGGAGCAGGTGTGCTCCTTTGCTCTCTACCATCAGAGAACCATCCCAAGTCTGGAAACCAATGGTGCAAAAAGTGCATTCTCATCATTAGGTTCTTACCATACTTTTGTGCTTTATTTTTCTCATGCTATCGAAGAGACTTTCCAGCTACATTTTTATGTTGTTTTTATTGAGTTTAAGTATTAACTTTGCAGGGGCTGTGAGTGAATTAGATTCGTGAAAGTAGTAAGTCCTTGTATTAGATCGAAATGTTTAGTTGCAAAAAGAAAGGCATTTTGTTTTCTGCTCCATAATTGTGCACATGAATACATGGTAACTCTTTGTGCACAGAGTTACACATCTTTCCAAGGGGTCTTCGATTTCATATAGTTGACAGTTGTAGATAATTGTATATTTGTCTTTATCCTGCAAATTTGGTTGGGACCAAATCAAGCTGTTGAGGTTTCAAGATTTGTTGAGCTTTGGAGGTGATTTCGGTCCAATGGTTTGCTTCTTATTGAAAGAAACACTCATCAATAGAATTTAGGAAGCTAAAAGCAACAGCTAACCTATATCTCTTGTAGCCAAATGTGTCTCTTCTAGGTGTTGACTGAGAATATAAAAACAACAAGGAAATGTTCACATTCCTAGAACTCAACTGCGCAATACTCTCACACACTCGTGTACAGCTGATAGAGCCAGTAGTAGCACTGATGTGGTCAGCTGTTCCAAGTTTAGGACTTGGTTGGTCTAGGGTTTAAGCAGCCTGATAAGCCCCTCGGGAGGTTAGGGCTTGGATGGTCTAGAGTTTAAGGTTTAAGCAACCTGATAAGACCCTCTAGGCTTTGGGTCTAAAGTTAAACTTTAAACGGTATGATAAATCGGCTTTTGCATTATTGTTGGTGAATTTGGAATAGAGACATTTAGATGGTGGATAGATAGGCTAGAGGGCCAGAGCAGAACATTTGTTTGAGTTAAATTTTGTTTATCAAATCAACTGCTGAGAGAATTTGAAGGCATTTCTCAGTCACGACCGTCATTCCTAGTATATTTGTGATCTTCAAGTATGGGTGAGTTATTGACATCTGTTTGATGTGAGATTTTTCTAGTATATTTATGATCTTCAAGTATGGGTGAGTTATTGACATCTGTTTGATGTGGGATACCGTGCAATGGGACCCAAAACAAAAGTAAGAGTACAAATTTTTTTTACTAAGGTGTGTGATCTTTGCATGACATAAACGGTCTTTACAGATACGTTAGAAGCTTCAAAAGGGATTGATTCTTTCTGTATGTTGACACTATTGGATACTGTCATAGACTTTAACGCATTGGCAATCTCGAAGAAAATTCCTTCCACCACGTGGTATCCCACCTCCATCTCTTCTTCCTAGCTTATAAAACTAGCAGCTCCACATATCCAATTTGCTCTCAGTTTCTTAGATTTCTTAGCTACTTGTCACAGTCTTGGAAATCTTGTGACTTCCCTCGGCCCTATTCTAAATTGCAGAGGTCTAATATCCTTTGTATTCTAGTACAGATTGATTATTCTTGTTTCCATTCCTGTTTACTCTCTGGATATACTTACACACCATTTCACATAATTCAATTGAGTATAAGCATAGAGGGGGGGGCGCGTTATAGTGGGTAGCACTACCAGCCTTGGCAGGATTGGGATGGAAGATCTTATCCCACTACTTACCTTTCATTAAAGAAATGAAAAAGGTATCATATGGATGCATGGGTTGGCCAGTAGTGGGAGAAGCATTAGCTTTTCTCAAACCACATTACTCAAACAGAAGAGGAAATTTTTTGGGCGATCACTGCTGAAGGTAACTGGACGATCACTGTAGAAGGTGATATAATTCATCATATATGAAATTAATTTCATCCAAACACTCTTTCTTCATGAATGCTTATTATTATATATTGTTTTATTGTTTTGTATAAATAAAGGAGTGGTTCTCAATATTGAGAGGCACGTCCCAATCTCTTAAGCTATTGTGAAAAGAGTTATATTTAAGCTCAAAAGTTGTCATTAGTATCTGAATGCTATGAGCTGCTAAGTCTATCATTTCAGATGGAAAGTACCGTTTAACTTTTATGGGTCAACCAAGAAAAAATTGCACTAACTACGATCTACATACAATTTTTGACAATTTAGAAGCATTCAGCATATATCTATCTATCGTTTTATCTTTTACTGACTAGTGTGAGTCATTGGATGTGACGGTCCATGAAATTGATTATTTCATATCTGAATATGCTTCTATCTATATTGTGATCTTGTAGGTGTGGAAAGGTTTTCAAGTCCCATCTCTTTGAATCACTGGGCATTGTTTAATGTGACTCGGGGTTGAATGCCTTTGTACCCCAAAACGAGAATCGTCTCTTTGAATGCAATTACCTAAAACCCATACGTGGAATATTAGGAAGCTCGTCCCTACTGGTGGTAGTTGGAGATGTCCACAAATGACTGCGTACTGGGCATTAAATCTCATAAACTCTACCAAATCCAAACATGATTATTTTGATGGACACTAAGAGAAATGCACTGCTAGCCATAAATTCATGGAAGGATAAACATACAGTAATCTTATGTGAAGAAGCTAGAATGGTGATAAAACTAACGGCATGCTATCACATAAGTAGAAAGGGAAATTTTTTACTGTAAATCAAATGAAAATTATTTAATTTACCTAAAAATTGACCAAAATTGTGATTTTCCTCTTAATAATAAAAATTGACCACTCAGAATTAGATTTGGTTATCATGTCTTTAGTGATTCAGAGAATTAGGATTAGAAACTCAAAAACTCAGAATATATAGAAGTTTTAACCAAAATACTATAATGAAATCTTATAGGACAACTTATCTGATACGTCATTGTATGACCATTCTTACTGTACTCAGATCAATTGTATTGTAAATTGAAAGATAAAGTTTCAAGTTATGAAGTTATATCAAGTATGTCAATACCTTGCTTGGAAAAATGAAGTTATAAATTCAAATTTTCCGAAACTATTATATCTAATTCAGAATACTCCAATGGCAGATGGAAAGTGGAAAAGTCAGATTGTGCTCCAGCATACCCATATACCCATGGGCATGGCTTCATATGTACTTGTAGATTTAAATTCTACCTTGATATGGTAGAAATTGAAAAAAAAAAAGATAATTTCAACATATTTGTAAAAGTTTGGAAAATAGTCACACTTACAAAAATCCATATAATTTTATCCAAATTTTATTTTGTTTCTTTAATATGTTCATAAAAAATAAGAACATTTATAATTAAACATTTGGCTTCATATGCTTTGGCAAAAAACTGTAAATAAGAACATTTATAATTAAATATTTGGCTTCATATGCACTTGGCAAAAAACTGTAAATTTAAATTCTATATTCATAAAATTTATAAAAATGAGAACATTTATAATTAAACATTTGGTTTAATATGTTGGTGTTCAAAGTCTGTAACTGAATGGACAAATAAACAACACATCTAACACATAGATTTTAACGTGGTAAAACCCCAACATTTGGGGAAACATTCACCTGGCAAAGTATTGATATCTTATTCATTTCAATAACGGAGATTACATACAAGGCATTCCTCACCCACCGATGGTTACATTCTCTCCTCTCCAAGATTACATATAAATATACAAGTGAAGGAGTTACGTATATGAAGAACTACCACCGGTTAGAAGAACTGCCAACCAACCAACGGTTAGACAAACCATTTTAGTTATTGTTATTGTTAATTAGTTGTCACAATTTTTAACAATCTCCACCTTGACAACAAATTATCTAAAACTTTGTTGGAAAACTATTTCACTTCTTTTTCAAACCAAGAGAAGCCACACACCATCGTAGCTTCTCTAACAACACTGATTTTGTAAACATGTTTGCAGAATTTTCTTGAGTATGAACTTTTTTCAGATTTACTCCACCTTCACTAATGGCTTGTCTTACAAAATGATACTTTACATCAATATGTTTAATCTTACTATGATAAACAGGATTTGTAGCCAAATATATAGCACTTTGGCTATCACAGAAATTAGACACACTGTTCTGCAACCTTACAATTTCTTCAAGTAGACCTTTCAGCGAAATTGCCTCTTTGCAAGCATGTGAGGCAGCAATGTATTCAGCCTCCGTAGTGGATAAAGCAACTGTTTCTTGAAGCTTTGACATCCAACTTATAGTTCCGCCTGCAAGAGTAAAAACATACCTAGAAGTAGACCTTCTCTTATCCAAATCACTTGCAAAATTTGAATCAACAAAACCGCATATAGAATCACTGTAATTATTAAAAGTGATACAATAGCCACTTGTGTCTCTTAGATAACAAAGCACCCATTTCACTGCATTCCAATGTTCTTTTCTCGGATTTTCCATGTATTTACTGACAACACCTATTGCATGTGAAATATCAGGTCTAGTACACACCATCGCATACATTAAACATCCTACTGCATTGGCATATTGAACACGAGACATATAATCATTTTCTTCATCATTACTAGGACATAAACCTGAAGAAAGCTTAAAATGGGAAGCTAACGGAACATTCACAGGTTTTACCTTATTCATTTCAAATCTTTCAAGTATTTTGTCAACATACTTCTCCTGTGAAAAACTAAGCTTACCATTTCTTCTGTCTCTGTGTATTTCAATACCCAAATTTTTTTTTGCAGCTCCAAGATCTTTCATATCAAATGCCCTAGCCATCTGAGCCTTTAACCTGTCAATCTCGTCCATGCTTTTACTCACAATAAGCATATTATCAACATACAATACTAAGATAATGAATATGTCATCCAACCTTTTGAAGTACAAACAATTATCATACTCACTTTTAGTATAACCGTGGCTCACCATGAAAGAATCAAACTTCTTGTACCATTGCCTGGGTGACTGTTTCAGGCCATACAATGATTTTTTGAGCTTGCAAACTAATTTTCCTTTACGATGCTGCACAAAACCCTCTGGTTGTTCCATAAAAATCTCCTCATCTAAATCTCCATGTAAAAATGCAGTTTTAACATCTAGTTGCTCTAACTCCAAATCAAGCAATGCAACAAGTGCTAACACAATACGAATAGATACAAGCTTAACAACTGGTGAAAAAATCTCATGATAATCAACACCAATCAACAGCTTCCATCTGAGAATACCCTTTTGCGACCAATCTGGCTTTGTATCTTTCAATCTTACCATCAATACCTTTCTTCAATTTGAAGACCCACTTACATCCAACAAATTTTCTATCTTTGGGAAGTTCAACCAAATTCCATGTCTCATTCTTGTTCAGAGAATCCATTTCTTCTTCCATAGCCATCTTCCATTTAGCATTGTCAACACAATCAATGGCTTCCTGAAAACAAGAAGGTTCCCCATCATCAGTAAATAAAGCAACAAACGAAACAAAATCCATATACCTTTTAGGAGGATTTCTCTCCCTCGTAGATCTTCTCGGTGTAGGTGGTGTAGATTGTGGAGTTTCCACAATTTCTTCATTTTCTATGACTTCTTTATCACCAGAAAATTCTTCTTGTTTTTTTAAGTCATTAGAAGACGAATAAAGCAACAGACGAAACAAAATCTGTATACCTTTCAGGAGGATTTCTCTCCCTCGTAGATCTTCTTGGAGTAGGTGGTGTAGATTGTGGAGTTTCCACAATTTCTTCATCTTCTATGACTTCTTTTATCACCAGAAACTTCTTGTTTTTTTAAGTCATTAGAAGACGAAAACTTCAACTGAACTAGTTGTTTTGACGATACTTGTTCCTGTTCCACATCAACTTTTACATTTTTTGATTTAGTGAGAGAAGATTCATCAAAAATTACATCTCTACTAATGACAATTTTTCGGGCAGTAGGATCCCACAACCGATAACCTTTCGTCACATCATCATATCCTACAAAGATGCACTTCTTTGATTTGGGGTCTAACTTAGAACGCTGATTTTTAGGAGTAAGTGCATAAACTTCACAACCAAAAATTTTCAAATTCGAATAACTACAAGGATGACCCGTCCATACCTCTTCCGGAATTTGACAATTTATTGCGATTGAAGGTGATCAGTTTATTAAATAACAAGCAATAGAAACTGCTTCTTCCCACAACTCTTGACCCAGATTAGCATCACTAAGCATGCACCTTGCTCTCTCTAGAAGAATCTTGTTCATGCGTTCTGCAACGCCATTTTGCTGAGGAGTGTATACATTTGTTTTATGTCTTACGGTCCCTTCTTCTTTGCAAAAATTTTCAAACTCTAAAGAAGTAAACTCACCTCCATTATCTGTTCTTAAGCACTTGATCGTCCTACCAGTTTTTTTTTCAACCATAACTTTAAAACGTTTGAAAGTACCAAACACATCAACCTTTCTTTTTAAAATATAGACCCAAACTTTTCTTGAAAAATCATCAACAAACAACAAAAAATATGTTTCTCCTCCGTAGGAAATAGTAGGGAATGGACCCCATACATTAGAATGTATGTAATCAAGTACACCTTTACTTGCATGAATCCCTACTTTGAATTTTTGTCTACACTGCTTTCCAAATATACAATGTCTACAAAACATCAAATCTAAAGATTTCAGATTTGGAAGCAATTTACAATTCACTAATGCTGTAGTCCTCTCTCACTCATATGACCAAGACGTTGATGCCATAATCGAATGGATTCTGATGCCACTTCAGATATCAATGCCGTTTCATTAACTTGAGTTTTTCCAATCAGTTTGTAAAGGTTTCCTACTCTCAATGCCTTCATAACCACTAAAGCACTCTTAGATACTTTCATTACCCCATTTAAACCTGTAAACTTATGACCACAAGAATCCAACACTCCCAAAGATATTAAGTTTTTCTTTAATTCAGGCACATGTCTAACATCCGTTAGTGTTCTAATAGATCCATTAAACATTTTAATTTTAATATTTCCAAACCCAACAGTCTTACATGAAGAATTATCTCCCAAAAGAACTACACCATCATTAACTGTTTGATAAGAAGTAAACCATTCTTTATGAGGACAAACATGATGCGAAGCACCAGAATCTAACAATCATTCTTCATTGTAATCAGAAACATTACAAATGGACAACACTTTATCAACCATACCTGAATCAGTTTCAACTAAATTTGCCTCAGATTTGGAGTCTTCTTTTTTGGATTCTTGTCTTTTCCAACAGTCCTTCTTGAGATGACCAGTCTTGTTGCAGTACCAATACTTGAGTTTGCTCTTTTTTCCCTTTGATTGAGATCTAGAAAAACCTCTTGATTTTCCCTCTTTCTTTGGATCGACTTCTAACAAACAAAGCTTCTGGTGTAAGGATTCAATATTGGCTTTATTTCTTAACTCCTCAGACAACAATGCTCCAATCATGATGTCAAATTCCAAAGTTGTGCTAAGACTAATAGAAGACACTACATGACTCCAAGACTCAGGTAGAGTAACTAAAAGATTTATTGCTTTATCGTCATCTTCAATCTTAACATCCATACTATTCAATTGACAAATAAGAGTATTAAACACATTCAAATGTTCTGCAATCTTCGTACCTTCTTTCATTTTCATATCGTATAGCTATCTCTTCAAGTAAATTCTGTTTGTCAAAGACTTTGTCATATACAAGCTTTCTAATTTGCACCATAAACTTGCTGCTGTCTTTTCTCCTGCGATATTAAATAAGACATCATCCGCAAGGCATAACTGAATTGTGTTAAGTGCTCTGGCATCTAGCTCCTCCCATTCACTATCTGTCATAGATAAGGGTTATTTTTCTTGCCATCTAAGGCCTTCTGCAACCCTTGCTGAACTAAGAGATCTCGCATCTTAATTTTCCACAATTCAAAATTATTCTTGCCATTAAACTTTTCAATCTCAAATTTAGAACTTGTCATTTTTGCTATCAATTTTTTTATTATATATATTACTACCTTCACAGACTTCTCAAAATATGATTATATATTACCCATAATCTTTTTCAATAAAAATTCTTAATCCCAAAAAATACCTTGGCTTCCACATGTCTCCTCTACGCGCATCTGCAAGCTGTTCTCCGAACAGGCTGCTATTCTGGCTGCCTCCTTCACCACCGCACAGTTGGCTCCAACTGGCCAAAGCTCTTGGCTCCCTCACGAATTACACACAATTGCTATTTGGCAGGCTCACCCTCCACCTCGGCTGGCTACGACCTCCACGTCTAGCAACTGCACCTTAGACTCCACCACTGCACCGGCTCTCCTGCGCGGTCAACAAACCACCACTGCACCGGCTCTCTCTCGCGCGGGCTCCTCCTTAACAAACCACAGCACCAGCGTCCTCCGCCTCTTTACACTACGCGGATTCCATGAGCTTCAGCTCACTGCCAAGCACGGCAACCGACGTCCTCCACAACGTTCCTCCACGCTTGGGCTTGCTCGACACAGGGTCTATCGTGCTGTTGGCAACGACCTCCATGTGACTGCAACTCCTCCACTAGGGATGCACTCAACCTTCCACACGGACCTGGCTGTTGTGCGAACTACATGGGACCGGCTGCGTCTTGGGCAGAGCTTCAACCACGGCGAACACTCCCTTACGGTGATGACTTGGCTCCCTCTCGGTGGTCTCCATTTGTGCTCTATGAAACGACTCTTCCCTACGACCACAGGCTTGCTCCTTATGGCTCCGATACCACTTGTTGGTGTTCAAAGTCTGTAAAAGAATAATAAACAAGATGAATGGACAAATAAACAATACATCTAACACAAAGATTAACGTGGTAAAACCCCAACACTTGGGGAAACATCCACTCGACAAAGTATTGGTATCTTATTCCTTTCAATAATGGAGATTACATACAAGGCATTCCTCACCCACCGATTCTCCTAGATTACATTCTCTCCTTTCCAAGATTATATATAAATATACAGGTGAAGGAGTTATGTATATGAAGAACTACCACCGGTTAGAGGAATTGCCAACCAACCAACGGTTAGACAAACCACCATTTTAGTTATTGTTATTGTTAATTAGTTGTCACAATTTTAACATAATATGTACTTTGGAAAAACTGTAAATTTAAGTTCTATGTTCATAAAATATATACAAATGAGAACATTTATAATTAAACAAACATTGGGCTTCACATGTACTTGGAAAAACTGTAAATTTAAGTTTTATGTTCATAAAATTTATAAAAATTAGAACATTTATAATTAAACCTTGGGCTTCACATGTACTTGGAAAAACTGTAAATTTAAATTCTATCTAGCTTTATAAGTTAGAAGTTGGAAAACAACAAGATAATTTCAATATATCCAAAAAGATTGGAAGATAGTTATATTTACAAAGATCCATACAATTTTATCGAGGCTTCACATGTACTTGGAAAAACTGTAAATTTAAATTCTATCTAGCTTTATAGGCTAGAAGTTGAAAAACAAAAGATAATTTCAATATATCCAAAAAGATTGGAAGATAGTTATATTTACAAAGATCCATACAATTTTATCTAAATTTTATTTTGTTTTTTAATATGTTCATGAAATTTACAAAACAGCCTAGTCGGTCATCACGGAATAAAAAGGTCAAATACCCAGTAAACAAACCTATGCTGGAAGGATGCATCTACCAATGGCTCCTGTTGTTCCAAGAATTCAGTTTTGAAGTAGTTGTCAAGCTACGAAAGCACAATGTTGGCCCAGATCATCTTTCAGAATAAGATCAGGAGAATTCGAAGGATCAGTAGATGATCAACTGTCGAATGCTGATTTTTTTAGGTTATAAATTGTACCCAACTACCAGGAAGACATCACAATCTTCCTATATGGCCACTACTAAAACTATAGCATTGTGGGTCACGCTTGGGATCGTCGTAAATGAACTCACAACCTATTATGTAGGATTGTAGTCTATTACCTCCGTGGGATAGTCCACCATTATCTCCGTAGTGGCCCCCGCTACTTCCACACTTTTATATTTTTTCTTTTAATATATTCATAATAAAATTTATAAAAATAAAATATTTATGATTAAACATTTGACATTAATGTACTATAAATAATGATATATATCTTCCCCTAAGAAAAAAGATTATATTCAGAAAGTAGAATATACATGGAGTTGTGCTTCTATTAATGTATAATATACATGGAGTTGTTCATATATATATATATATATATATATATATATATATAACATTAACATTAACATGGAGTTGTTTGAATGAGATCAAAAGAGTTGGCATATATATACTTGTTGATTTATTTACCCCTCTAAATTTAAAAATAGAATATATACGGACCCTAAGAAAAAAGATTATATTCAGAAGTAGAATATACATGGAGTTGTACTTCGATTAATGTATAATATACATGGAGTTGTTCATATATATATATAAAACTAACATTAACATGGAGTTGTTTGAATGACTGATCAAAAGAGTTGGCATATACATATACTTGTTGATTTATTTACCCCTCTATATTCAAAAGTAGAATATATATGGAGTTGTTAGAATGACTAATCAAAATGATCTATTTACCCCTCTTGTTTAAACAATCTTCTTGGACGGTGATCTATACACTTGTAAAACATCAAACTGACTGGAAAATACCTTAACGTGACATAGTACACAACTCACAAGCTTTGCACTATTTAACTTGGAAACTAAAAAAAGAGACTCCATTGCCTCATGTTCCACTCCATCTCAATATTCATAAAAAACAAAGGACTATTTCATCAAAAGAAGAGCTTGTTTGGAGAGAGTGTTCAACTCCCTTTAAAGTAAAGTTTAAATGTGGGGGAAAGAAGTCCATTCATAAGTTTGGACGAAGGATTTAAATTCCTGAATTAAGTGCATAAACAAACTACACTGACTTTGTTTCTTTTATATGAACTACATTGATTTTTCTTTTATTGGCCCAGTCGATGACAGTCAGCTTCTTAAAAATATATTGGTGGTGAAATATAGGAGCGACCATGAGGTCAAGAACTCAGCTTTCATGTTCTAGCATAATTAGAAGTTGTAGCAGCATAAGTTGTAGTGGTTTATGATTAAGCCATGGTAGATCCGATTGAAGCACACGTTTATAGATCAGTTGGTTATTCTGTTGGTTAAGCAACAGTTTAAGCAGTTGAAGATTACGTTGATCCAGATCCAGTCATTGATGAGGCATTTGTTTAACCCGTAGTGTATATCAGGGATCAGGCACAGAAGACAAAAGCACTGGGGAAGCAACACCACGAGCATGTTCGATCCACTTCCAGGAGAACATTTGACATGAAAATAGTGGAAAGGGTTGAGGAAAAGAACCACACCAATGCCGCACTTGGGAGGGAAGCCTTGGTTGGCTTCGTGTAAGAACCCCTAAGGAATATCAAAATCCAACTGAGGGAGCGACCATGACGTTAAGAACTCAACCTTCATGTTCGATCCACTTCTAGGAGCATATTTGACATGAAAATAGTGGGAAGGGTCGAGGAAAAGAGCCATACCAATGCTGCACTTGGGAGGGAAGCCTTGGTGGGCTCCGTGGAAGAACCTCAGGAATATCAAAATCCAACTGAGGCATTACAAGTATCCTTGGTGATTAACTTTTGTCAACTGAGGCATTACAAGTATCCTTGGCGATTAAATTTTGTTAACCAAGGCATTACAAGTATCCTAAGTGATTTAACTTTTGTCTTAGATTTATGTTCATTGGAAAAAATTTCAACAAGACCTGTCGTCACCTCTAAAGGAATAATTTATCCTGGAAAATACTATTATTTTGAGCCCACCAAATTGCATAAAACAGGTGACAAGGAAGATATTTGAAACACGCCATTGGATCATCCATTAGCCATTCTTGGACACAATCAACCAGCCTCTGCTTGGACAAATGAGCCTTAGGTTGGAATTTCTAGGAGATATACACCCACTCTTCCTTGAGGTAAGGACAATGCAACAAAAGGTGGTCGGTGGAGATATACACCCACTCATTAAGCTTCCATACTTGATCTCACCGCCAAGCTTTCTCCCCTTAAACTAAGCTTATGACTGGTTAGAGTAGGCCATTTTCGTTCAATAGGCACTTATGAAAGGATTTTTGGACCAAACCAAGGAGTCTGCCTCGTCATTGGAGAGCTTGATAAAACTAGCACTCAACTTGCTAACATACATGTTCCATTCACTTGCTAACTCTCTACCTAAACTTAGCGCGGATGTAGACTTCCACCAACTCCTTCCAACCTCTTGATGATTTTGAGTGCATTGCATAAGGAGTAAAGGCTCTAGGCATATAGAGCGGAAATAAGGTTCTTTAAAGAAGGAAGCCATCATCTGCAACTACCCAAGGATCTTCCCCATATCGAACTTTTCTTCCATTCTTATTCTCCAATCACTCGAGGGAAAAGTGTCGATCAATTCTTTCCAAACTGAGGAGTTGTCATTGGTTGACTTCATGACTTGGCAGAACCAATCTTCAATGGAGACTCCACCTAAGTATTTTGATATCATGACCTTCTCCACACGGAATCAGTAAAAGTGATCCTCCACAAATTTGTTGCCGCAAGAGATTGATAGAAGAGATAAATGCTTTTCACTCCGCAACCACCTAGCTTCTTTGGGAGCACAACTTTTGACCCTTTTACTAAAGGGATGTCATCCTTTGACTCTTTGCCTATCCAAAGGAAACGAAAGTTCTTTTTCGATCTTGGTTAGATTACCTTTTGGGATTTTTGTGATAGATGCCCAATACACCGGGATACTTTGTAGGGCAGACTTCAAAAGGACAAGCTTACCGCCCCTGGAAATCCATCGATTGACCCAAAGAGATATACAATCCTTGATATTATTGTAGAGTCAGTGCCAATCATCAAACCTGTTAGAGTTCGATTTGAGAAAGAACCCTAAGTACTTACAACCCATGTCAATATCTTCGTGGGGAAAGGGGAGAGCTATATCCAAATCACTCATTACTTCCTTTGACAGAACATTGAACAATATCTTCACGGGGAAAGGGGGGAGCTATATCCAAATCACTCATTACTTCCTTTGACAGAACATTGAACAATAGGCAAGACTTGGTGAGATTGAAATTCATGCTTGTGACAAAACAAGAAACTATCAAGAAGCCTTTTTAATTCATGAAAAACTTTGGAGGTGCCTCCACAAAAGAGAACAGGATATGTGTGATAGATTTCGAGGGAGTTATCATAATTCCTTTCAAATCACCTTTGCGTCTTGAATCCTTCCAAAGAAAACTAAGAGCCTCGATACCCAAAAGAAAAAGGAAAGGCGAGAGAGGACAACCTTGCCTAAGGCTTCAAGAGGCTTGTAAGAACTTGGAAGGTGCTTTGTTAATTAGTACCGCAATGGACACTGATTGGATGCAATCCATAATCTGGTTTACTGCATCCAAATTCATACCCATTTGCAGGAGAAGCAATAAAAAATATATACAACTAACACTTTTATAGGATTTTGATAGGTCCAACTTTAAAACTATGATTGAAGTTTTAGAAAGCTTGATTGATCAGTGGAGGGCCTCTTTTGCTATAGCAACAACATCGTGAATTTGACGATTACCAAGGAAACAAAATTGCTCTTATGAAATCAATACACTTAAAATGAGCTTCAACCTATTATCTAGAATCTCTGTAACCAACTTATAAAAATAACATTGCAACAAGATATGGGATGAAATTCTTCTAAGGAAAGAACGTCATGTTTTTTCAGTATCGAATCAGAAAAACGTGGAGTTCAAAGCGCCCAACATCTTACTGCCACATCCCAACATCTTACTGCCACATTTGGACTCATGGACCACCTTTAACAAATCCTCCTTAATATGGTCATAGAAGGCCAAGTAGGATTCTATCGTTAATCCATCCAGGCCTAGACTCTTTTTCGAACTTATGTGTTATGGTTGCATTATCTAAACCCTCATATTCTATACTTGCCATCATTGCGCCGAGAGGCTCTCTACAACCCAGTATGAGGGAGATCTTGTAACGTTTGTGGAGTAACGTTACATCTAATAAAAAGTAAAACGTAATAATATGAATGAGATCTTGTAACGTTTTTTGGCCATTAATAAAATGTAATAAAAAAGTAAAAAGTAATAATATGAGGGAGATCTTGTAACGTTTGTCGGCCATTAATAAAATGTAATAAAAAAGTAAAAAGTAATAATATGAGGGAGATCTTATCACGTTTGTGGAGTAACGTTACATCTAATAAAAAGTAAAAAAGTAATAATATGAGGGAGATCTTGTAACGTTACATGTAACCTCTTTTCAGGTATTGCACTCAAGGAGCTTTTCAAGGAGAGGTTTTCACCTCGGGAGATTTGATCCCTCTCAGCGCTTGATAGAGCCTAGGATTTGGATCTACGCTGGTTATAACATTTGAGCATTAAAGAGAATTCACTAAAGTGCATCATTGCAATTTTTTATCTTTTAAATGTATGTTCAAATCAGTTTTGAACCCACATCCATCCCTAAAAATGATAGTGTAGGTACATGTCGTATAAAGTTTGATTCTTTCAGTATGGAGCTCATGAGAATTCATTTTTATCTTGATCATTTTAATTTTATTCTTTGGACTAGTTAATATTGAGAGATACTTCAAATCTTCCAAATTAGGGTTATTGATCTCCTTATAGTATCTTAATTTTTTTTTAACATCTAAATCTTTCTTGCACCACATTTTCTCTTTAAATTTAGATGTAATAATATTTTTGACATTATTGATATTCTGCAAAGTGTCATTTTCGTCAATGCCCCAATGGTTTAACCAAGCCATGGTATCTTTACACCAATTGCGCTTAAGGCATAGGTAGTTTTGACTTGATTTTAAGGCAATTTTAGGAAGTCTCTCATCTCCCATGTTATTTATCTTGTTCTCGTACATCAAGTACCTAGTCATAGCCATGCTCTCAATGGGGGAAAGACTCATTTCTATGAGGATAATAAGATAAGGTGTATTGCTTTTAATTTTGAGGTTATAAGTATAAAACACGTATGGATTTGCTCAATCTTTCTCCAAGTTTATCTAGAAATACTTCAACCTCATACTTCACAACCATATAAGATAACGAGAATGACAAGGGTTTCAAAGAGGAACTTTTTATCCAGAGCTTATCAATTTTGAGATATGTGTAAGAATTCACTTCTTCCAATTTGCTATTATCTTTTGAAAATAAAAATACAATAAAAAATTATATTTTGAAAATAATTTAATCAACATGAAAAATAAACTTATTGATATTTAATATTAAAAATTAACATTGATATTTAATATTAAAAATTAAAATTATTATTTTATATAAATTATATCAACAAATTTATATGATATAACAATCATATAAATTTAAATTTAATTATAAATTGTTTGAGTAGGTATGTTCCATTAATGAACAGAGGTGAGATTGTTATAACTATCAATTTGTCAACATTGATCTATAAAATTATTTTATTGGATATGTGATACTTTTATCATATAAATTTATAATAAAAAATTATATATTGAAAATAAAATGGTTGATATTTAATATTAAAAATTAAAATTATTATTTTTTATAAATTATTTGATATACATTTAAATTTATATCATAGGTGAGATTGTTATAAATATCAATTTGTCAACATGATCTATAAAATTATTTTATTGGATATTTGATACTTTTATTATATAAATTTATAATAAAAAATTATATATTGAAAATAAAATTGTTGATATTTAATATTAAAAATGAAAATTACTCTTTTTTATAAATTATTTGATATAAATTTAAATTTATATCATATAAATTATATTACTATTTTTTATAATAAAATAGTTGTAAAGATTTAAATTTAATTATAAATTGGTTGAATATGTTTTTTCATTAATTTATATTACTATTTTTTATAATAAAATAGTTGTAAAGATTTAAATTTAATTATAAATTGGTTGAATATGTTTTTTCATTAATGAATAACTGTAAAATTATTATAAATTTTGAGTATGTATTTTTAAAAAATATAAGTTTAATTTAATTATAAATTGTTTAAGTACGTATTTTTTTCATTAATGAATAATTGTGAATGAATAACTGTGAGATTGTCATAAATTCTTTAAATATATATTTTTTATTAATAAAAATTAATTGAATATTTATTTTTAATTAAGTGAATAATGATGAAATAGTCATAAATTATTTGAGTATGTTTTTTTTTTAAATAATCATATAAATTTAAACTTAATTATAAATTGTTTGAATATGCATTTTTCATTAATGAATATCCATGAGATTGTCATAAAAATTTTGAATATGTATTTTTCATTAATGAGAATAGATTGAATAGATTATAAATTGTTTTGAGTTTGTGTTTTTCATTAAATTTTGTTATAAATTTTTTGAATATGTATTTTTCATTAATGAGAATAGAGGTGAAGACTATGGCATAAATTTGGAATTATGTAATTAGTGTCGAAAGTTGTCTTAATTTTATTAGCTTTAATATACAAAAGCTATTTAATTTTTTATTAATGCTTATTCTAAAATACATTCAAACAAACAAGTTTCAACTTCTTAATTTTGGTTGTACACAAACATATTTTCTTAGCTTCAACTTCATAATTTTAGTTCTACAAAACCATATTTTTTTTAGCTTCTTGTTTTAATAACTTTGAAGAACTTCATAAAGTCCCATAACACAACTAAAAAGAATACTTTCTTTTATGGGCATTAATATTTTTGGAATTTTGTATGTTTTTTTCATTTTGGTGATGGATTTCAAATTTTTGTTACTAATGACTTAATGTAGATGATTGTCCATTGATGAAAATTTTGATTCCATTTCTAGGGAGCGATGTTGGTACGCATGAAAAGCCTCCAACCATGTAAAAGGTGGTTTGTTTACAATAATAAACTGTGGTCTTTTTTTTGGAAAAAAAACTTTGACACAAATTTTAAAACACCCTGTGTTTTTTGGAACCATGTGAGATGGTCACATTCAATGTAAATTTTAAAAATTGAGTATGAACACGATATGGTGTATCTGTGTTGAAGGAAAACTTGGTTTAATGTGTTATAGTTGCATTCTCATGCAGGTTTAAATTTGGAAGTTTTTTTTTTTTCTATGGAAAAAAGATCACAGTCCAAAATTTATTGAAAATCTGAACCATATTGTTCATTGAGGTTGAAAGCCTTACACAAAGTATTCTTGATAGTATTCTTTGGAAGTTATGTGATGAGTAGCACGAGTCAAACATTTGGGAGAGTGATATGCAGTTGATAGCTATCGAGGGGATTTAACTTTCAAAAGAACATGTTGGCTTACGTAGCCATTGCAAGAATCTCAACTTTCTCAATCATGCCATCATGTGGGGCTTTCAAATTTGTTGTTTGGAATTTTTAAGGAATGCGTCCAGTCATGTTTGTTGATAATTTTGAAGTTTCGACTTATGTGTTATGGTTGCATTAGGTCTAAAACCTCATATTTTTCCAAGGAAAAAAGGTCTAAACCCGCATATTCTATACTCGTGATCATTATAATGTTTGAACATTAAAGGGAACGCACTAAAGTGCGTCATCATGATTTTTAATCTTTTAAATGTATGTTCAATTCGGTTTCGCGCCCACATCCATCCCTAAAAATGATAGTGTAGTTGCATGCCATATAAAGTTTGATTATTTTCCATAAGTAATGTGAGCATCAAATATTTTCAAAGCATGATGCAATACATATCCATAAGTTCAAAAATAACATGCAAGTGATATAAGGTATATAAAAAACACAACTCCTTAACTCTATGATTTGGGAAAGTTGTTGGGTATATTTTGGCTAGGATTCTTGGTCACCTCAACTTTTGTGAAATTGATGGTCCTTATCAATATTATTCATAAATGTACATTGCCCTCCTCCTAGAGCCAATTTATTAAATGTGAGAGTTTAAACCTCATCAATGAAGACAGGTCTATTGGGCTAAAACCCTAGAAATGTAATTTCCACCCTTTATCTGGTGGACCCTATAGTTTATGGTATTAGCTATCTGATATATTTTTTCTTTTTTCTATATGAAGTATCATAAATATAATTTTCATAAAGTAAAATCCTAACACTAAGACTAAAATAAGTATAAATTACATAAAGTAGAATCCTAATACAAAGAGTAGAAATTAATGCAAAGTGAAACAAAAACACAACATTAAATCTAATGAAAGAATGAAAAGTTAGAACATTCCATTAATTCGATATTAACAAGGCAAATCAAATCGAATGAAAAAATGAAAAATTAGAACATTCCAATAATTCGATATTAAGAAGACAAGTCAAATCAAATGAAAAACATGAAAAGTTAGAACATTCTATTAATTTGATATTAAGAAGACAAAGATGTGTAGAAATTAATGCAAAGTGAACAAAAATACAACATCAAATTAATCAAATGAACAACATGAAAAGTTAGAACATTCCATTAATTCGATATTAAGAAAACAAAGATGTGTAAGATATCTTGATGCATTCTAAATCTATTGTTTTTCCAATCACCAACTCAACAAGACATAAAATATATGAATTAATACGATGAAATAGTTCATAAGCATAACTCATTGTAAACTCAAAATGCCATTCACATAAATAAAACAACCCCCATTCCATAAATAGTAGCTTTAGTTTTATTAAAATCTTTCCAACAATGTTTGAGTTGTCTCTTACAATATAGCTTATCTTGACAAAATTGCAACCCTTTATTCTCCCTATTATGTTTTGTACACAAAATGGAGCCCTAGTAGTTGAAGTGATTTAGGTACTCGACTCTTCATCTTCTTGTGACAAGTCAACATAAATCAAACTATTAGAACCTTTACTAATCTTGCATAATCTTTCCATTCAGAAAATGCCTTGCTTACATCGAAATAGATAAGGAATTGATGTTGCTTAAATGGGTTTTGAATTTTACACTTAAATCAAGTTGGAGTCTCCCTTGTCCCTTTTCTATCTTTCCAATAAAGACACTAAGGATTCCATTTCCTCTTACTCATTCCTCTATGATGTCTTTCATTGTTACTTTATCAATCCCAATGACCAACTCTAGGGAGCTTCTTTTCTGGGAACAAGTCCTCCTCAATTGGGCCATTATATCAACTCGGGGACATGAAGTTTTCATCAACATTAGATGCTGGAACTTGAAATTTTTGTTCCATTTTGGCCTCATCTTCTAGGTATTGGTTGCAATCTTCTAGCATCTCCTTGATGTCCTTGTACAAGCCTTTAATTGTGTCTTTCTAGCACTTGAGTCTTGTTACAATTCGATAACGTTTCTTCTATTAGAAGTAGGTGGATGAAGTGAGGCTTCAAGATATTCTTGTTGCAACTGAAGTAAGAAACTTAGACATTCTTTCCATATGCAAGTGATTTGGATCCATTCATCAAGGTGGATAGACGAAGTTAATGCTTTTATGTAAACTTCATGTATATTTAGTGTCACTTGTAAATGTCCTTTTATACTAGTGACAAATCATTGTGGATTCTTAATTCACATTGAATGAAGCCACTTGTATCTTACCTTAATGCCTTGTAATAATCCACCTGGTGTTTCATATGTCCAATTTCATTTTTATGTTTCCCAATCTTTTGAAGATGTTAGGCTCATTTTCTTGTGTTATGGTTACCCTTGCAGTGGCCATTGCTAACAAATCCATTTCACCTAAATCCAACATCATCGTTTAAGAGGTTTGAATTATGATATAATTTGTCATTGTTTTCCTTTTTTATGAGTTTGGTGAACCACCTCTTTTTTTTTCAAATATGATTAATTCCATGCATGCCAACCCATCCCCTAATGTTTGTGTTCCTTACACAAAGTGTTTAAAACTAGAAACATGTTGGTCTGATATGGAGACTAATTCCATTTATCCAATGTTGGTAAAAAGCCCAATTGTTGCCTACATTTGACTTGTAGGTATTGTATCTTGTTTGGGTACAATTAGGGTCTCTGTGTTTGTGATTATTTGAGATTAAGTAGCAATTACTTGCTTGGGAATTGAGAATTTGTATTTATGGTGGTCATGGTAGTATTTTTCTTCTTGGTTCGAGCTTCCTAAGTTCCTTTTATCTTCTCAAGAATTGATTCATAAGTTAGTTCCATTCTTTCAATACCCTCTTCTTGATGATATTCATTAGATAGGGTCACTTGATACTAAGAATAGATCTATGATTCACGATGAACTTAACTAGATTGTGCATATTGAAGAAGAACTCAAATTTAAACTTGTACAAGTCTATATATTCTACCTCTCTCTTTGTGAAGACATAATTTGGAAAACCATACAACACTAAAACTAGCTAAGATGTACAAAGCTTCTTCTGGCTTACATGCAATCCATGTACCAATCTATTATTCAATTAATCCATGTACCAATCTATTATTCAATCTAACACCTTAATTGCATTGTCAAGCCTAGGGCACTTCTTACCAAAGATCAACTCATATATTAAGGCTAGGAAGTGGTCACACATTTGTCCATAGTATAGAATGTACTTGTGTTTCCACATTTCTTTGTAATACATATCGATTGGAGGGAATGAGCAATTCCATTTTAGTTCATACCTAGGGATGGATTGGTTTTATATACAAGACCTAGTAGATAGGAGGACATGTAAAATTTAGGCTTGAATCTAACTAGAGTAGACTTTATTTTTCTAGTGCATTGATCAATATGTGTAATAACATGGATGCCTAGTTAAATATGGCTCCTTTCTCAAGGAGTGAGTGTAGTAAAGAGTGAATCTGTGAAAATGGGTAACACTTTTTGACCAAAAGTGATAGTGAAAATTTGATTTTTTACTCATTTATTAAATCGGAGCCCTCAAAACTCATAATATCATTTAATGTCAAAATTGCATTTTATGAAAGATTTGTTCTTGTAAATTTAAGGAAAAGTTAATAAGTGACTTATGTGCTCGTAAATAATTTAGAGATAAATGCATAATTTTTGAAAAAAAATATATGAACATAATCTACATAGAATGCACTGGGGCACACATATTTTTTTTGTAATTTATTTTGAGAAGTTATATTTATTATTAATTTTGGAAACTGACCATTGAAAATTTTAATCGCATTTTATACACATGTGTGCACATAAATGTTTTTTTTTACTAGTTATAAAAATAAAAATAAAAATACCCTTTTGAAGAGGACACTTTGATCTGGGGCGTATATATTTTTTGAAGTTTTTTGGTTGTATACTTTTTATGTTGTTGATTTTTCTTTGCATTGATTCAAAGTTGTGGACATGGTTTTGTAAGTGTAAGTTTAAAAAGAAAATAAAAAATATATATTATCTTGTTATTGTATGTGGATGACATGCTTGTTGGAGGGTCTAACATGCAGGATATAAATGTGCTCAAAAAGAAGTTAGCTAATTCATTTGCGATGAAGAATTTATGTGTTGCAAAGCAAATCCTTGGTATGAGAATAACAAGAGACGGGAAAAATCACAAATCGACATTGTATCAGGGTGAGTACATGGAAAAGGTGTTGAAGAGGTTCAGAATGCATAATGCAAAACTAGTTAGTACACCTTTGGCCAACCATTTAAAACTAAGTAAGGAGATGTGTCCCAAGACACAGGAAAAGATAGATTACATGTACAGGGTTCCCTATTCATCAGCACTTGGCAGCTTGATGTATGCCATGGTGTGCACAAGACCAGATATTGCACAGGTAGTGGGAGTTGTGAGCAAGTATATGAACAATCCAAGTAAAGAACATTGAAATGCAGTACAATGGATTCTCAGGTATTTGAGAGGTACAACCACTCATGCATTATGTTTTGGAGGTTTAGACACTGTTCTACAAGGATATGTTGATGCAGATATGGTAGGTGATAAAGATAGCAGGAGGAGCACCACAGGGTATGTGTTTATTGTATGTGGAACAACACTAGGTTGGATTTAGAAGCTGCAAAAGGTTGTTGCACTTTCAACAATAGAAGTAGAGTATGTTGTTGCTACAGAGGCTAGTAAAGAGATGATTTGACTGCAGAGGTTCATGGAGGAATTGGATAAGAAGCAGGAGGATAAAAGGTTGTATAGTGACATCCAGAGTACCATTCATCTTGTAAAGAAATCATCCTTCCATTCTAAGACTAAACATATACAACTGAAGTACTATTTCATACGGTTTGTTCTAGAAGATGAAATGTTGAATCTGGAAAAGATACATACTAGCCAGAATCTTGTAGACATGTTGACAAAGGTAGTAACCAGAGAGAAACTGAGTCCCTGCTTAGTTTCAGTTGGCCTTCTAGCGTGAAGGTGAAGATGAGAAATTTTCTAGGTCAAAGGTTCATATCATAATCAAGCAAGTGCAGTAGCGGTGGAGTTGTTGTGATCAGTCTCCAAGTGGGATATTGTTGGTCATGGAGCTTGATCTTCCTGATTCAGAGATGTTGTTGTTTCAGTCGTGTTTCTAACCCAGTTTTATATGATGTGCAGGTGGACTATACACTCATCCCAGCGGGGGGGGTGTGGGAGGGCATCACCCCCCCACAAATTTTATGGGTTGTTTTGTTCGCCAACAGTTTACGGGCCCATGGTATTGGGTAGCCCGTAGTATTTTCCCATGGTAATTCCCCTTAAAAGGAAGACATTGTAATACGGTTGTGTAATGTATTGTAGAATTGAAAAGATCTATGATTGTGTAAGAGGGACTAAGAGAGATTGAAGAGGAAGTTGCAGCAGATGTGTTGCAGGTTGTATCCCTTCATTTGCTAGATGGTATAATAATAAAAGGACTGGAAATTTCTTTGTGGACGTATTCCATCTTGGGTGAACCACGTGATATTGGTGTCTCTCTTGTATTATGTTTATGTGATTTATATTTGCATCTTGTTTATTGTTATTGCTCTGCGATCTTGTTTTTCTAACACATGTTCCCTTCCTCTCACGTGCCTCCTCTTCTTTTCCTCCAATGTGTGCTTCCTCGTGCCTTTTCCTTCCCCAATCACTACAGATTGAAACTCTATTTTAATATTTTTCTCAGATCTATTATGTTGGTTGAACTTCCATGGATATGTTACATATATGGGCAACGGTTCAGTTCCATTAATCAATGAGTCGTTCTGTATTGAGGAGATTCATTTCATTCCAAGAGAAATTGTTTCAAAATACATAAACCTAATTATTTAGCAACAAAGGCAAATAATTATTTAACAACACTAGGTTTTCCGCGTCCTTTTTTAATTAACGCTATATGAAATTAATTGATGTTCTTTCACATGGTTGCAGGTCTAGAATCGTTTTCTCACCGGCATTGTTGCCACGAATAGCAGCAACACAGAGTTGTTATTTCCTATGGACATCTTTATTCTACAACATCACGAGTCACAGCATGATTAACAGCAAATTGAAATCACCCTTTGTAGCAACTTGTAACAGCTCTTACAGTGACCATCAACAACTTATTTTCTAACTACCCAATAGAGACAAAAATATGCAGTATAGCTTGCTGCACGAGGGGTGCGCTTACATCATTTGGGATATAAAATTATGCTTGCAATTCCTTTTAAACTTAAAGGACTTTGGGGCTATAAAATTATACTTCCAATTAATTTTGAGATTGAAGTTCTTTTGGGCTATAAAATTTTGTAGTTAAAATTTATACTTACAATTTCTTTTGAGATTGAGATACTCGCAATATTTTTTTAAATTCAATCTCTTTTTGGTTAATTAGGATTTTAGTTTTCTTGACCTATCTATAGATTAAATAATCATGGATAATAAAATGGATTTCCAATTGGATCACACTTAAGATGACACTCTCAATAATGTTAAGCATAAGATCTACATGGAAAAAAGAAACATTTGAAAATTGAAAACTCAAGTGATATTAATGTAAACAATGATTTGCATCTTAATGCTGATAGAGATGACGTTCAAGAGAAAAATAAACAAATAAAAAGTACTTCACAAGAGAGATAAACATATATTTTCATCTTAATGTCCATGAACATGGCATTGAGGACCAAATTCAACAGCATAGGTATGTATCAATTATAATATGTCCGCATAATTTGTATTTAGAATTCAATATATTAAAAAAATTAACCAAAATGAGTATATTTTTGTCTTAAAGTGAGTTGCAGTTGAACCCGTTAGTGTTCTAATACAAAACTATTTGTCTTTTATCAAAATGAAACTTGCAAATCAGTGGTTTAGGCTAAATTTAGATGATAGATGGTTTCTTTTACATAATATTTCAAAAAAAGTCTACTAGAATAAGCCTTAATAATAATAAAACTAAATATATAACACTTTTACATATCATTTCTAACTATTAATTATGAAAAACATGCTTGATGTTTGCTTCATCCTAAGCCATCTTGGTGGCTTGAGATTAGTGATGTTCTAGGTCCATATCTCCAAGTATCTAGCGCACTTTTTATTCATTTTTTTCACTAGAGATAGATCGTGCTGACACATTTAAGTTGGAAGCTACAGAGTGCGAACCATTTCTCAAATTGCAAACCATGTTTTTGAGCATGGAGTACTCATCTTCAAGAATTTGAAATTGTCTTTTTTGGTGAACCAAAGTATCCATAACCACCGTGTTCTGAGAAACACAATTATGTTCTTTAGTAAACTTTGGTGGTGACAAAGAGTATTGATGTTTCATTTCCATTTGTGTAATATTCATGCTTTCACAGGATCCATTTGAGATCTTGAATGGCTATATGATAATTTGATTGGATCCATTTGAGATCTTAAATGGCTATATGATAATTTGATTGATTTCCTAGACAATCTATTTCCCAAATCTCCCAATAATAGGGTAAATGCAAAATACTGATAAATAAGCCAAGTTTTGAATAGTTTTATGTTTTTCACAAAAGGGTAGAATTCTTTATATAAATTGTAATATTATATAGAGTGCTTGCTGGAAAATATATAAAATTTACTAGGACTACTGATATGAATAGTGACCATTAGTTCATTGTTAACCCAAAACTAATTACTCCTCTCTTTTACAGGTTATAACATTCATCTATTGCTAGCTGAGGAGTATTAACATCAACTGAATGGAAAACACTTGACTCATATAAATACCTAGGGTTAAAGAATTCACACACAAGGAGTCTTAAATCATTCCAATTTTGAATATCTCCCAAGACAACTTAACCATACTGCAAATTTTGGAGCAAGAGACTTACCCTTATAAACAACTGAAAAAGGTTAAGGATATCGATGCTTCCCTACTCCAACGACCACCATCTAACCCTTTCTACAACTGCTTCAATTGATACCATAATCCCACCTTCAAATGTAAGATAAACCCACAAAGATTGAAAACACTGACAAAGGGTAAACTTCAACATGTGTGATGCCAAGGTGAAGTGATGCAAGCTTCGTCCAGCCTCCAAACGATATTAATAATTCTATGTTTGGTGTGTCACCATGTGATTTATATACCTCATGTAAATTAATAGAGGGGTGAGGCCTAGGAATGGCTTGATACCCCACCTCACCATTGTTTTAATGGAACCTTTAGTTAATTGAGATGCATCATTTGCATGCTTATTCACAATTTGATTCAGGCCCCATCGAGATGTGTAGAAACTGAACTTTCTCAAACCTTTGAACCTATTTTCTAATTATTGCAATGATCTTGGCTAACTTGTCATCATTGGAGTTCTTACAATTGTTCATATAATTGATAATGATGGAGGAGCATTGATGGGATATAAGAGATCAAATGTTAGTAGGCTTAATTGATTTGATTCCTTAGAGGAAAGTATAGGAATCTACCTGGTAATTTGTGTTGGATATTGTTGAAATTTGGTTGTCATTGATGTCAACTGATGTCAAATAGGATTCAGTATCCTTGTGCCAATTTGAAGAAATATATGGAATCCAGTTTCAAGAAAAAAAATTGGTACATGCGCAAGTCCCAATTCCACCTAGGCATTCTACCTCAAGGCTAAGTCATTAAAGGTTGGACAAGGTTCGGGGGTGTGCAAGAGGATTGAGAACAAGAAGCGGTTAATCAGTTATGCAAGCCCCGGAAGTGCACAAGATACACCAATCAGAAGAAGAATACAAGTTGTTGAAGCACACAAAAGTACAAGAAGAAAATAGCGGTTGGAGAAGTTAAGTGCACAAGACCCACAAGTGATGAAACAACAAGGTCACAAGTCCCACTAAACAAGGGATCAAGTATGTGCAAGACCCACAAGATATGACACCTCAGTGGCGCAAATTATGACAAGTGGAGGAACCGTGAAGTAAGTGGAACTGTGAAGTAAGGAAGAAGGGACGCTACGACCAACTTGTGGACATCACCATTCACGCAGATCAAGTATAAATAAGAAGACAAGTTGGAGAATGGAAGCAAGCTTGTGAGCAGAAAGCTGGAAGATACAGATTTATCAAGCTTATAATTCTTGGGGCATCAAGGGCTCACGAAACTAGACCATATGATTTAGCAGAGAGTCGAGTGGACACAAGCAGAGGAATGGAATTGTTGATGGTGCGCAGTATGATGTAAGTCTATATGTGACAGTTTCATGAAGACAGAAAGGTAGAAATACAGATGATGCGCAAGTGCGTGAGACCGGAATAACAGTTTCGCAAATAGCACACATACAGTCACAGATGATCTAAGACATATGCACGAAGAGAAACTTGAAGCATAGCTCGAAGTGTGCAAAGTGAGGAAGTTTATCTGATGTGCTAAGACAGAGTTGTTTCAAAGTAAAGGATGTGCATTATGATAAGTATGATCTGAGACAAGTGTGCATAACCGAAATTCCATATCACAGATGTTGCACAGAAGGTCGCAGATTGTTTAAATATTGTTGCACCAAGATAGAACAGACATATCATAGGAGGTGCAGAGACTTATATGATACTAATGCGCGAAGTCAGAACAACAGCTTATCAGAAGATGCAGAGTGTCAATTGAAGTTGCAGATACACAAAACAGAACGACATACTGAACTTGAGCGTAAACTACATAATATGATGAAACAGCACATAGTTTGTTAAGTATAAATTCAATGGTATCTTGCTGATGTGTTACAGATCATTGATTGCAAGATCTCAAGGTTGCAGAAGGTGCACACAACATAAAGAACAAAAATTAATCTGAAGAGTGCGTGGATCGGAAGAACAACAAAGTAATATCTTCTTCTTTCATATCAGGGCAGTAGTACGGGGTAAGGAGGAGGGGTTCGGTGTCTCCTTTCAGTTGAATCTGGTAAATCAAGGAGTTGGTGCTTCCTTCAGGTCGGTGCCTGTAAAACCAAGAGTTGGTGCTTCCTTCAGGTCGGTTCCTGTAAAACCAGGGGCTCGGTGCCTCCTTCTAGTTGGTGCTATAAAACGTAGGAAGTTGGTGCTTCCTCGAATGTAATCTTTCATTATAAGAGAGTATTATGTGGTTTTCTCCCATTTTGGTTTCGACGTAAAATTTTTGTGTGTTCTATATATTGCACTAATGTGATGTTGAATGTCTTATTTAAGAAGTTAAAAATTGTTCATAACTGCGTTAATACCGATTCACCCCCTGCTCAGTATCAAATAGATTCCAACAATTTGTGGTTGTACCTAAAACCCATTCATAATTCAATTCTCAAGTTCCCTCGAGATCATAGATAATGACCCCAAAATTTCCACCCCTAGAATTCAATAAATTATTATGTCTATAGTTGATTGTAATTTTGAAAATAGTTCACAACAAACAAATATGAATTTAGATGATATTGAATACCGAAATTAATAGGAAATCAACCCAAGCATTGGTATGTATATATATATCATGATATCTACACATGAATTCAATTGGTTCTAATTCGAGTGGTTGTGGGAAGCAATTTTATCCTCCCCAGCCCCCGTATGCGTGTGACCACATGCCCACCACCTCGACCCATGTGCACATGGATCAGGAATCAGGATCCAATGGTACATGCCTCACGTGGCGATATTCCCAGCATGCATGAACCAAGCCATGTGACGATGAACGCTACACACCTGTCAGCCTGCTCCACTGGACAACATTCCTCCCTAGGTGACGATGAGTATTTAAGGCTGGAGGACGAGCCCCCAGATCCCAATCCCCTTCGCGCGAGTTCGGAATGACGATATCTCTCAGCTGGTGTGATGAGCAATTAATTCTGCCACCCTCATCAAGGATATTGGTCAAAATGAGGGGAAGTTCGTAGGGGTTTTCCCTGTGATATTTACTTGGAAAATGTGTGTGTGTGTGTGTGTGTGTTTGTGTGTGTGTCAATTGGTCTAGCTTGGGTCGTTGGGATGAATTTTTTTATTCTCTCTACCCAGGTTCAATTCCCACAAGTGACATGTTGAACTCTTAAATGTGTATATTCTTAGTATCACTTTGAACCCTATATTGACAAAACCTCAAGATTCTGTAGAATATAGCTTACCCTAGGTGCCATCCTTGAAATGAGGGGAAGTACCCAGTGGGTTTCCCCGGGATATTTATTTCATGGAAACATGCACACACAAATGCACACACACACCATGAAATTTATCTTTAAAATTCCATATATTATTATGTTTATAAAAAAAAAATCAATTTTTCTTTTTATATTAAAATAAATTTAGTGTTTTTTTCTTCATATTTAAATTTAAGTTTTTTTATTTAAATATATACATTTATTGTTTATTTTAGTTTTTTCATGTTTAGAATTCAGTGAATGTGATCTATGTTTTGTTATGTTTATAATTTAGTAAATTTGATATGATTATATTAAATTGAAATCTAAACGTGGTATCAATATCATGATAAAAAAAATTAATTGATATCAATATCAACAAATATAGGACCAAAAAATCTAATCATGTTTAACCGTTTTTTGAAACTTTTTCCAGAAATGAATCAGTAGAAAAACAAGCTTAAATTTCAAATTATTTGATAAATTACAAGAATTCAAAACAAAACAAAAAAAGATGTTTCAATATTGGGTATTAAAAAGTCAACAAACAATACAATGGTAAAGCATAATGTATTTAAAAACTTAGTTTGCACCATATAAACTTTAGGAAGGTCGTGATCAAAGGATGTTTGCACTGCAAGTAAAGAAATACAAACGACAATTGTTTCATCCACTATTACAAAGGAAAAAACATTTAACAAAACAATTGACAAAAGTATTGGGAACCATGGAAAAAACCTCGCACAAGTATAAAAAAATTCCAATTGCAATTAGGTGCAAATGGTAAACTTGCTTGTTGGGTGATTACTAGTAGGTATCTCTATAAAGATAAATTTAAATAAGGTATTAGAGATATGGTGCATGAATATTGGGGGTTGGATTTTGGTGTTTCATCGAATGCGAGGGATGTGATGTGACAACAAATATCACAAGGTCGGTATGAAACCCATGTGAAACATATATTAAATATTAATCAAATAAAATTGTTCAATAAATTCAAAAAGTAATACGGTGAAATTAATATCCCAATCCAAACATTTACAAAACATAAACCATGTAATGTTAGGCCTATCACTTTTTGAGACATGATGTTGTCATTACCATGTGGAATTTGAATTATATTATGACACTTTCCTTGAGGTTGATAAAACAAAATTGACCAAATTCACCTCCACCTTCCACAATTTGTTTTTGATATCCAAAAGAGAAGGTGATGAGTTATTTTATTAGAAAAATGTGTTGGTGGAAAGAAATGTGATCATTGTGGAAATGTGGGTTTATTCCATTCCAAGTACCATATTGATATGAATGATCCATTGGTGTCAATTCTAACAATCAATTGGAAGAGATATGAATATGTCCCTTTCAATGTGGCTTCTTAAAATGTCTTTCTAAAAAGTTTGATTTGTGGGAGGATAAAATACATGAGACCTATTTCTTGAAAAATATTGAAAATGAGATTTATAAATACACTAAGCATTTGCATAGAACCAAGTGTCAATCCCTACAGTTCAAACAATCTCATGATTTTTTTCCATCAAGGAAAATTTTGTCAATGGTTGATTGTTTAGAGAATCACACATTTGCTTCAAAAAAAGAGATATGGATTGAATATTATCATTCCAACCAAGTCTCTATACATATCCATGTTCTATATAAACATGATCAAAGCAATGTTGATAATATACAAACCACTAATGATTATTGTCATGTAATCAAAGAATACCATTTCTATGTTAATGATGATTGTACACATGATACACATTGTGTTCACCATTGTTTCAATATAATTTATGACACATTGAAACCATATGTTGGGTTGAATTCAATGACCATTGAATATGGTTAGATGGATGTGTAGGTAAATTTAAATCCTCACAATCATTTTTATATTGTATTGGCTTCAAAAGAAATCAAGCATTGAACATATTTGGGATTTCTTTGAGATTGGACATGGAAAAGGAGACCATGATGGTGCAAGGGCATATGTTAAAGATCACTTCAAAGGTGGAAGATGAGTCACTCTATAGATCAATTTGTATCAGATAATCAAGTTGTTCAATGACGTAAATTAAATTTAAGCCACAAAAATAATCATCGATCAAGCGATGTGTGAGGTGTGTATATATTTTGTTTGAAATTTTAATTTTAACTAATTTGAAAGTTTATTTTATTATTTATAATTATGATTAGAATGTCGAGTTGTATTTAAAACATATTCACCCTTCGTCAATTCTCGCTATCTCATCTGGTTAAGGTGTGAGTCTTGCCAGCAGGGCAACCCGGGTTCAATTCCCCTTAGGGGTGAGCTAGTTGGGAGGAGACACCCAAAATATAACCAGTTGAGGGTTGGTGTGGGCCTATTTGGGTGCAATCCTCGGTTTATTTTGATGGCTTAGATGCCCCGAGGTCATGGTTTCTTATACCAAAGGCCGCTCCCACAAGACAGAGAGTTTCTAGCAAAAAAAACATATTCACCTTTCAAAACTATGTATTCTTCAAACCACAAATTCTTTTAGAATATTCAAATCAAAGATGTATACAAGTCAATTCCATATGATGCTAAAACCATACATGGGACTAGAAGGTTGTACTCAATTAAGACAAAGACCTTCCAAAATGTGTCTACTTATCATGTTTTTCTCCAATTTGCATATAGGACACAAAATCCATTGAGGCTTGTGAAAAAACATAATTGGAAAATATGTTAAAGCTTGGAAACATACAATGGTTATTCAAAAGGGGAAAATGGCACTTGCAAAATTGGAGGATTTAGAATCAAAGGACATTGTGGTATCCATTGATGGTGATAGAATTTATGATCTTGTTAGAGAAGGTACAATATTTCACATGTTGAAAATTTCTATATCTATATATATATATATATATGATCTCGTTGCTAGTGAAGATAAATTTGCCACAAGGTAATTCTTATTTGTGGTTGCACCACTAGAAAAAATGAGAAAGTAAAATATGATTTGATATAATGCACACAAAGAAAAATCAAGTCAATAGAGGACTATGATGATAGAAGTTTTATATATGAAATATGATGTCATATTGAAAGACTATTTTTTTTCAAAAAACCTATGAAACTAAAAGTCATGTTCATTTTAAAACCTTTAGCCAGATGTTATAAGCTTTCCATATAGTCATCTAGTATGTGTTGTTCACATAAAGAATATAAGTTAAAACAAAGAAAATATTGATAGTGAAAAGATGGAAAGTGAGGAACGAATAATTGAAGATGGTTTTCCATTACGATACTGTTTCTAAACAACATTCCATTACAATATATTGACATTAGATTCATGTATTCCCTATATTTTGTTGGTTATGTAAAAGTTGTAGATAGGTTAAATATAGTTTTTGGTAATTAAACTTGCGATGCTTTTTAAGAATGCATGACCTAGACTTTGGTTGTGTGACAATTTTATGTTAAGAGTTCAAGATATTATCAAATATGATTAAACTTGTGTTGCTTTCTAATCATGTCATCACACCATTCCATGTGAGATGCCATATTATTTTTTAACTTTGTACTTGATAAGTTTTCAACCAATTCTGATTGTGTTATGTTTAATTAGTTGTCAATGAACTTGGAAGTTCAAGAATTTGTCAATAAGGGCCCAGATAAACTTTTGTGTGTATATTTCCTTATTCTTACATTTGCTTTATCGAACATCTCAAAAATTTGCCAATAAGGGCTAAGATAGGGCTCACATGTTTGATTTCCTTCTTACCTTTAATTTATCAAACATTTTATTTGCTACTTGTTTAAAATCAATGCTCGTTGTATGATGTTTAATTGAAATAATTATTTTATTATAATGATGTATATAACTATGTTAGTTTTGTTTTTCTAACATTTTATTTGCTAAGTTTTAAACCAATTCTCATTGTATAATATGTCTAATTATTTTCATTCAATTAGAAATTCATACAATTGCCAATAAGGGTTCAAATAGACCTGCATGTATCTTTCCTTATCCTAATGTGTCCCTTTGATTTATCAAACATTTTGTTTGCTACTTGTTTTAAATCAATGCTCAGTATATGATGTTTAATTAAATGATCTATTTAATTGCATGTATTTGTGTTATTTTTATTTTTTTAACATTTTATTTGCTAAGTTTTAAACCAATTGTCCTTGTCATTAATTAAAAATGCAAGTAGCCTATACTATTTAATTAGATCTATAATTTGGTTTAGATCTATTTGATTGCATGCAATTGTGTTATTTTCTTTATTTTAACATTTTATTTGTTGTGTTTTAAACCAATTATCATTGTCATTAATTAAAAATGCAAGGAATCTATATTACAAAGTCACCAATAATATTGGGAAAAAACATTTTAATTTCTTGCTGTGATTTTTATAACATCAAACATAACTTTTTAACATTATTCCACAAACATAACAAAAAACATTATTCTCAAAATTCTTGAATATTATGTTGGACATGGCAATGTTTTAAAAATCAAGAGAACAATAAGCTTATCTTCCAAAATATTGCCTTGATGTCAAAAATAACTTTTATTTAAAATGGTCTCTAAACACTCTTTTTAAACCATCTTTAAAGGAACACACTACCAAATAAGTTAAGATTTTTGGGGAAAATATTTCCGAGCGAAGTTTAAATAACTATGTTAGTTGTTTACATAGTTAAAGAAGTACCCAAATTTCTATGATTAGCATAAGCGTCATGAGCTAATATATTAATAATGTAAAGCTAGAAAATCTTATTGTTGATTTCATTAGATCACTATTTCCCAACTAATATAATTGTTTCTTTGTAATTCATATTAGGGAAGGATCAAGCGAATTTGGTGATTTCACTCATTTCATAATGTTTACAAGACCTTCTACCATTTAAACACTCCATAAACAATTTACATAGATGGATGTCTAATTTTCATCCAACCAATTAAATGCAATGTAAATAGGGTGAAGACGAAAATAACTTCCAGCGAGCACCAAATACATTTATTAGTAAATCCATTCCAACAACCATAAGCATTACAAACATGGAAGCACAGAGGTATTTTAAATTCCAAAATTATCAATTGAATGCTTGTAGTTCAATTCAACTGTTCTTCATAGTGACTAAACCCACATCTAAGTCTACAATCCATTATGGATGTGATTGGAAAACTTCCAATTGACAGTGGAAGTCTATCAAAGGTAAATACTTATGTAACATGTAGAAAAAACCAAAACAAACTCAAAACCTTACATAGTCAATGAATAATGTAATGTACAGGGAAGATATCTTCCAATCAACAACACATTCAAAAATGAAAATTGGTGATATATCACTCGTCAAAGAGATAAAGAAAAATGTAAGTTACTTTACTAGGCAATGCTCTTTGCTTTTATGGACTGTAAATACGTGTAGAGCCTGTGCAGTGAAAACCAAAGAAAACTTGAAACTTTACATCATTAAATATATCGATGAAAATGGAAAAGGTATAGTTAAAAACTACCCAAGGATATGTATTGAGAAAGTAAGTCAAATGTACCAAAAATAAAACAAGATTTGACAAGGTAAAGAAGAATCTCCAAGAAATATATCCTTACGGGAACATAATGATGTTGTAGCCAAAGGGAGTCGACGCAATATAAAGAAAATAATAGATAAATACAATAAAAAAAATGAGGTTGACTTAGCCAAGAAAATTATTGAAAGCATGTATATATACTTATATTGCAAGAACAACATACAACACGGGGACAAAAATTCGATTAGAAGAACGACATACAAAATTATTCTTTACAAATGCAAGTAAATAATTTGAGGATTACACTGACGATAATCTAATCGGGGATTATGTTTTAGTTAGGTACCCGACATCACATCCACCTAAGGCAGCTTTAGTCAAACTTTTCCTATAGTTATGAAGTGACTTTTGAGGTGCCTCATCAACCACTAAAAGGTGGATTTCATAGTGTGTCAGCTCAGTGGATTTATGAGGGTGGTAATCCTGAAGGGTTTTCACTCCGGAGTGCTCTACAAGGTGGATCTAACATGGGTTCATTAATTACAATAAGGCCTCAATAACCCAATCAAGTACTTCACACAAAACAATGAAGCATCCATATACCTCTTCTCCAGTGGTGTATGGTCTATTTTCTCCCCATGTCAATAAGAGGATAGTTCAGTCTACTTTCAAAAGCCTGTGGGATCATAGATTTGTTGAGGGGTCTATATCCCAAGGCGAAATTAGGGGGAACAAAGGGTCAATCTCGAGGTCGTTTCAACCATAAAAGAGGAGGATGGTTATAAAGGTGAAGGACGGGAAGGCTTGTTTGGTGGTCGGCATCGATATCCGAGTTTATCATTTCCTTAGCCTTGTTGGAATTACCCTTGTTGGGAAGTTTATTGGGCATAGATTCAACATGAATTTGATGATCAAATGGTTGCATTTATATTAGGCTCCCCTGGTGGGTTATGGCCTGAAGTTCCATATTCTTCCATGTGGATGGGTGGTTTTATTTTCCGCTCTAAGGTAGATGCTAGTATAATTTTGGATGGATCTAGGTTCGAAGGTAGCTCATATTTGGCATTAAAACCTTGACATGTTGGTTTCAATCCCATGTTAGAAGGGGCCACTATGACGTCGATATGGGTTAAGTTGTTAAGATTTCCCCTGGAGTTATGGGACTTCAGTGTCATCAGAGTGATAGAGGGGTTCTAGGCTCTGTTATTAAGGTGGATAAGCCTTTCAAGACTAGCAAGTATCATATTGTGGATAGGGTGTTTCTCGGAATTGATGTTAAATGTGGTCTACTTGAATTAGTTGAATTGGTAGTGGGTGAAAATTCTTATTCTCAGTCTATCTACTATGTGAATGTTCCTTTTAGGTGTGTGTGATGCCATATCCATGGTCACATTCAGACTGATTGTGACCATTCCTTCAAGGCTAAGGCTTGGATAAGAAAATAAGAGCATCATGACACCATCCATAATATCTATGTTGTTGACTTGAAAGGTGGTATTGTGATTGGGGCTCCTTTATGTTCTACTTCAGTTTCAATAGACAATAATGTGATAATTGGGGATGTTCACATCCCAATTATATATAAGGATGTGGGGGGTGTTGTTATTGGTCAAAATGAGGGGAAGTGCCCAGGGGTTTTCCCTGTGATATTTACATGGAAAATGTGTGTGTGTGTGTGTGTGTCAATTGGTCTAGCTTCAGTCGTTGGGAGGAATTTTTTTATTCTCCCTACCCAGGTTCAATTCTTACAAGTGACATGTTGAACTCTTAAATGTGCATATTCTTGGTATCGCTTTGAACCCTACATTGACAAAACCTCAAGATTCTGTAGAATATAGCTTACCTTAGGTGCCATCCTTGAAATGAGGGGAAGTACCCAGTGGGTTTCCCTGGGATATTTATTTCATGGAAACATGCACACACAAACACATACACACACCATGAAATTTATCTTTAAAATTCAATATATTAATATGTTTATAAAAAAAAATTCAATTTTTCTTTTTATATTAAAATAAATTTAGTGTTTTTTTCTTAATATTTAAATTTAAGTTTTTTAATTTAAATATATACATCTATTTTTTATTTTAGTTTTTTCATATTTAGAATTCCGTGAATGTGATCTATGTTTTGTTATGTTTATAATTCAGTAAATTTGATATGATTAAATTAAATTGAAATCGTGGTATCAATATTATGATAAAAAAAATTAATTGATATCAATATCAACAAATATAGGACTAAAAAATCTAATCATGTTATATAATATCATGTTTAACCATTTTTTGAAACTTTTTCCAGAAATGAATTAGTAGAAAAACAAGCTTAAATTTCAAATGATTTGATAAATTACAAGAATTCAAAACAAAACAAAAAAATTGTTTCAATATTGTATTAAAAAGTCAACAAACGATACAATGGTAAAGCATAATGTATTTAAAAACTTAGTTTGCACGATATAAACTTTAGGAAGGTCGTAATCAAAGTATGTTTGCACTGCAAGTAAAGAATTACAAACGACAATTGTTTCATCCACTATTACAAAGGAAAAAACATTTAACAAAACAATTGACAAAAGTATTGGGAACCATGGAAAAAACATCGCACAAGTATAAAAGAATTCCAATTGCAATTAGGTGTAAATGGTGAACTTGCTTGTTGGGTGATTACTAGTAGGTATCTCCATAAAGATAAATTTACAGAAGGTATTAGAGATATGGTGCATCAATATTGGGGGTTGGATTCTGGTGTTTCATCGAATGCGAGGGATGTGATGTGACAACAAATATCATAAGGTCGGTATGAAACCCATCTGAAACATATTTTAAATATTAATCAAATAAAATTGTTCAATAAATTCAAAAAGTAATACGATGAAATTAATATCCCAATCAAAACATTTATAAAACATAAACCATGTAATGTTAGGCCTATAACTTTTTGAGACATGATGTTGTCATTACCATGTGGAATTTGAATTATATTATGACACTTTCCTTGAGGTTGATTAAAAAAAATTGACCAAATTCACCTCCACCTTCCACAATTTGTTTTTGATATCCAAAATTCTATGCAAAAGAGAAGGTGATGAGTTATTTTATTAGAAAAATGTGTTGGTGTAAAGAAATGTGATCATTGTGGAAATTTGGGTTTATTCCATTCCAAGTATCATATTGATATGAATGATCCATTGGTGTCAAATCTAACAATCAATTGGAAGAGATACGAATATGTCCCTTTCAATGTGGCTTCTTAAAATGCTATTTCTAAAAAGTTTGATTTGTGGGAGGATAAAATACATGAGACCTATTTCTTGAAAAATATTGAAAATGAGATTTATAAATACACCAAGCATTTGCATAGAACCAAGTGTCCATCCCTACAGTTCAAACAATCTCATGATTTTTTTCCATCAAGGAAAATTTTGTCAATGGTTGATTTTTTAGAGAATCACACATTTGCTTCACAAAAAGAGATATGGATTGAATATTATCATTCCAACCAAGTCTCTATACATATCCATGTTCTATATAAACATGATCAAAGCAATGTTGATAATATACAAACCGCTAATGATTGTTGTCATGTAATCAAAGAATACCATTTCTATTTTAATGATGATTGTTGTCATGTAATCAAAGAATACCATTTCTATTTTAATGATGATTGTACACATGATACACATTGTGTTCACCATTGTTTCAATATAATTTATGACTCATTGAAACCATATGTTGGGTTGAATTCAATGACCATTGAATATGGTTAGATGGATGTGTAGGTAAATTTAAATCCTCACAATCATTTTTATATTTTGTTGGCTTCAAAAGAAATCAAGCATTGAACATATTTGGGATTTCTTTGAGATTGGACATGGAAAAGGAGACCATGATGGTGCAAGGGAATATGTTAAAGATCACTTCAAAGGTGGAAGATGAGTCAATCTATAGATCAATTTGTATCAGATAATCAAGTTGTTCCATGATGTAAATTAAATTTAATCCACAAAAATAATCATCAATCAAGTGATGTGTGAGGTGTGTATATATTTTGTTTGAAATTTTAATTTTAACTAATTTGAAAGTTTATTTTATTATTTATAATTATGATTAGAATATCGAGTTGTATTTAAAACATATTCACTCTTCGTCAATTCTCGCTATCGCATTCGGTTAAGGTGTGAGTCTCACCAGTAGGGCAACCTGGGTTCAATTCCCCTTAGAGGTGAGCTAGTTGGGAGGAGACACCCAAAATCCAACCAGTTGAGGGTTGTTGTGGGCCAATATGGGTGCGATCCTCGATTTATTTTGATGGCTTAGATGCCTCGGGGTCATGGTTTCTTATACCAAAGGCCGCTCTTACAAGACACAGAGTTTCTAGCGAAAAAAACATATTCACCCTTCAAACCTATGTATTCTTCAAACCACAAATTCTTTTAGAATATTCAAATCAAATATGTATACAAGTCAATTCCATATGATGCTAAAACCATACATGGGACTAGAAGGTTGTACTCAATTAATACAAAGACCTTCCAAAATGTGTCTACTTATCATGTTTTTGTCCAATTTGCATATAGGACACAAAATCCATTGAGGCTTGTGAAAAAACATAATTGGAAAATATGTTAAAGCTTGGAAACATACAGTGGTTATTCAAAAGGGAAAAATGGCACTTGCAAAATTGGAGGATTTAGAATCAAAGGACATTGTGGTATCCATTGATGGTGATAGAATTTATGATCTTGTTAGAGAAGGTACAATATTTCACATGTGGAAAATTTCTTTAGATATATATATATATATGATCTCGTTGCTAGTGAAGATAAATTTGCCACAAGGTAATTCTTATTTGTAGTTGCACCACTAGAAAAAATGAGAATGTAAAATATGATTTGATGTAATGCACACAAAGAAAAATCAAGTCAATAGAGGACTATGATGATAGAAGTTTTATATATGAAATATGATGTGTCATATTGAAAGACTAATGTTTTTCAAAAAACCTATGAAACTAAAAGTCATGTTCATTTTAAAACCTTTAGCCAGATGTTATAAGCTTTCCATATAGTCATCTAGTATGTGTTGTTCACATAAAGAATATAAGTTAAAACAAAGAAAATATTGATAGTGAAAAGATGGAAAATGACCAAGGGGAATTAAAGAACGAATAATTGAAGATGGTTTTCCATTACGATATTGTTTCTAAACAACATTCCATTACGATATATTGACATTAGATTCATGTATTCCTTATATTTTGTTGGTTATGTAAAAGTTGATAGATAGGTTAAATATAGTTTTTGGTAATTAAACTTGCGATGCTTTTTAAGAATGCATGACCTAGACTTTGGTTGTGTGACAATTTTATGTTAAGAGTTCAAGAAATTATCAAATATGATTAAACTTGTGTTGCTTTCTAATCATGTCATCACACCATTCCATGTGAGATGCCATATTATTTGTTAACTTTTTACTTGATAAGTTTTAAACCAATTCTGATTGTGTGATGTTTAATTAGTTGTCAATGAACTTGGAAGTTCAAGAATAACTCAATAAGGGCCCAGATGGGCTTTTGTGTGTATAATTCCTTCTTCTTACATTTGCTTTATCAAACATCTCAAAAATTTGCCAATAAGGGCCAAGATAGGGTTCACATGTTTATTCCCTTCTTACCTTTAATTTATCAAACGTTTTATTAGCTACTTGTTTAAAATCAATGCTCGTTGTATGATGTTTAATTGAAATAATTATTTTAGTATAATGATGTATATAACTATGTTAGTTTTGTTTTTCTAACATTTTATTTGCTAAGTTTTAAATCAATTCTCATTGTATAAGATGTCTAATTATTTTCATTCAATTAAAATTCATACAATTGTCAATAAGGGTTCAAATAGACCTGCATGTATCTTTCCTTATCCTAATGTGTCACCTTTGATTTATCAAACATTTTGTTTGCTACTTGTTTTAAATTAATGCTCAGTATATGATGTTTAATTAAATGATCTATTTTATTGCATGTATTTGTGTTAGTTTTATTTTTTTAACATTTTATTTGCTAAGTTTTAAACCAATTGTCCTTGTCATTAATTAAAAATGCAAGTAGCCTATACTATTTTATTAGATCTATAATTTGGCTTAGATCTATTTGATTGCATGCAATTGTGTTATTTTCATTATTTTAACATTTTATTTGTTGTGTTTTAAACCAATTATCATTGTCATTAATTAAAAATGCAAGGAATCTATATTACAAGGTCACCAATAATATTGGGAAAAAACATTTTAATTTCTTGTTGTGATTTTTATAACTAACATCAAACATAACTTCTTAACATTATTCCACAAACATAACAAAAAACATTATTCTCAAAATTCTTGAATATTATGTTGGACATGCCAATGTTTCAAAAATCAAGAGAACAATAAGCTTATCTTCCAAAATATTGCCTTAATGTCATAAATAACTCTTATTTAAAATGGTCTCCAAACACTCTTTTTAAACCGTCTTTAAAGGAACACACTACCAAATAAGTTAAGATTTTTGGGGAAAATATTTCCGAGCAAAGTTTAAATAACTATGTTAGTTGTTTACATAGTTAAAGAAGTACCCAAATTTCTATGATTAGCATAAGCGTCATGAGCTAATATATTAATAATCTAAAGCTAGAAAATCTTATTGTTGATTTCATTAGATCAATATTGCCCAACTAATATAATTGTTTCTTTGTAATTCATATTAGGGAAGGATCAAACGAATTTGGCGATTTCACTCATTTCATAATGTTTACAAGACCTTCTACCATTTAAACACTCCATAAACAATTTACATAGACGGATGCCTAATTTTCATCCAACCAATTAAATGCAATGTAAATAGGGTGAAGACGAAAATAACTTCCAGCATGCACCAAATACATTTATTAGTAAATCCATTCCAACAACCATAAGCACTACAAACATGGAAGCACAGAGGTATTTTAAATTCCAAAATTATCAATTGAATGCTTGTAGTTCAATTCAACTGTTCTTCATAGTGACTAAACCCACATGTTAGTCTATAATCCATTATGGATGTGATTGGAAAACTTCCAATTGACAATGGGAGTCTATTAAAGGTAAATACTTATGTAGCATGTAGGAAAAAATAAAACAAACTCGAAACCTTACATAGTCAATGAATAATGTACAGGGAAGATATCTTCCAATCAACAACACATTCAGAAATGAAAATTGGTGATATATCACTCATCAAAGAGATAAAGAAAAATGTAGGTTACTTTACTAGGCAATGCTCTTTGCTTTTATGGACTGTAAATACTTCTAGAGCCTGTGTAGTGAAAACCAAAGCAAACTTGAAACTTTACATCATTAAATATATCGATGAAAATAGAAAAAATATAGTTAAAAACTACCCAGGATATGTATTGAGAAAGTAAGTCAATTGTGCAAAAAATAAAACAATATTTGACAAGGTAAAGAAGAATCTCCAAGAAATATATCCTTACGAGAACATAATGATGTTGTAGACAAAGGGAGTCGACGCTCGTGGATTACAATGACGATAATCTAATCGGGGATTATGTTTTAGTTAGGTACCCGACATCACATCCACTAAGGCAAATTCAGTCAAATTTTTCCTATAGTTATGAAGTTACTTTTGAGGTGCCTCATCAACCGCTAAAAGGTGGATTTCATAGTGTGTCAGCTCAGTCGAGTTATGAGGATGGTAAAGCTAAAGGGTTTTCACTTCGGAGTGCTCTACAAGGTGGATCTAACATGGTGTCATTAATTACAATAAGGCCTCAATAACCCAATCAAGTACTTCACACAAAACAATGAAGTATCCATATACCTCTTCTCCAGTGGTGTATGGTCTAGTTTCTCCCCATGTCAATAAGAGGATAGTTCAGTCTACTTTCAAAATCCTATGGGATCATATATTTGTTGATGGGTCTATATCCCAAGGCGAAATTAGGGGGAACAAAGGGTCAATCTCGAGGTCGTTTCAACCATAAAAGAGGAGGATGGTTATAAAGGTGAAGGAAGGGAAGGCTTGTTTGGTGGTCGTCATCGATATCCAAGTTTATCATTTCCTTAGCCTTGTTGGAATTACCCTTGTTGGGAAGTTTATTGGGCATAGATTCAACATGGATTTGATGACCAAATGGTTGTATTTATATTAGGCTCCCCTGGTGGGTTATGGCCTAAAGTTCCATATTCTTCCATGTGGATGGGTGGTTTTATTTTCCGCTTTAAGGTAGATGCTAGTATAATTTTGGATGGATCTAGGTTAGAAGGTAACTCATATTTGGCATTAAAACCTTGACATGTTGGTTTCAATCCCATGTTAGAAGGGGCCACTATGACGTTGATATGGGTTATGTTGTCAAGATTTCCCCTGGAGTTATGGGACTTCAGTGTCATCAGAGTGATAGAGGGGTTCTAGGCTCTGTTATTAAGGTGGATAAGTCTTTCAAGACTAGCAAGTATCATATTGTGGATAGGGTGTTTCTCGGAATTGATGTTAAATGTGGTCTACTTGACTTAGTTGAATTGGTAGTGGGTGAAAATTCTTATTCTCAGTCTATCTACTATGTGAATATTCCTTTTAGGTGTGTGTGATGCCATATCCATGGTCACATTCAAACTGATTATGACAATTCCTTCGAGGCTAAGGTTTGGATAAGAAAATAAGAGCTTCATGACACCATCCATAATATCTATGGTGTTGACTTGAAAGGTGGTATTGTGATTGGGGCTCCTTTATGTTCTACTTCAGGTTCAATAGACAATAATGTGATAATTGGGGATATTCACATCCCAATTATATCTAAGGATGTGGGGGGTGTTTTTATTGGTCAAAATGAGGGGAAGTGCCCAGGGGTTTTCCCTGTGATATTTACTTGTAAAATGTGTGTGTGTGTGTGTGTGTGTGTCAATTGGTCTAGCTTGGGTCGTTGGGAGGAATTTTATTATTCTCCCTACCCAAGTTCAATTCCCACAAGTGACATGTTGAACTCTTAAATGTGTATATTCCTAGTATCGCTTTGAACCCTACATTGCCAAAACCTCAAGATTCTGTAGAATATAGCTTACCCTAGGTGCCATCCTTGAAATGAGGGGAAGTACCCGGTGGGTTTCCCCATGATATTTATTTCATGGAAACATGCACACACAAACACAGACACACACCATGAAATTTATCTTTAAAATTCAATATATTATTATGTTTATAAAAAAAAATTCAATTTTTCTTTTTATATTAAAATAAATTTAGTATTTTTTTCTTCATATCTAAATTTAAGTTTTTTAATTCAAATATATACATCTATTGTTTATTTTAGTTTTTTCATGTTTAGAATTCAGTGAATGTGATCTATGTTTTGTTATGTTTATAATTTAGTAAATTTGATATCATTAAATTAAATTGAAATCTACAGGTGGTATCAATATTATGATAAAAAAAATTAATTGATATCAATATCAACAAATATAGGACCAAAAAATCTAATCATGTTATATAATATAATGTTTAACCATTTTTTGAAACTTTTTCCAGAAATGAATCAGTAGAAAAACAAGCTTAAATTTCAAATCATTTGATAAATTACAAGAATTCAAAACAAAACAAAAAAAATTGTTTCAATATTGGGTATTAAAAAGTCAACAAACGATACAATGGTAAAGCATAATGTATTTAAAAACTTAGTTTGCACGATATAAACTTTAGGAAGTTCGTGATCAAAGGATGTTTGCACTACAAGTAAAACTTGCTTATTGGGTGATTACTAGTAGGTACCTCCATAAAGATAAATTTAAAGAAGGTATTAGAGATATGGTGCATGAATATTGGGGGTTGGATTCTGGTGTTTCATCAAATGCGAGGGATGTGATGTGACAACAAATATCACAAGGTCGGTATGAAACCCATGTGAAACATTTTTTAAATATTAATCAAATAAAATTGTTCAATAAATTCAAAAAGTAATACGATGAAATTAATATCCCAATCAAAACATTTAAAAAACATAAACCATGTAATGTTAGGCCTATCACTTTTTGAGACATGATGTTGTCATTACCATGTGGAATTTGAATTATATTATGACACTTTCCTTGGGGTTGATAAAAAAAAATTGACCAAATTCACCTCCACCTTCCACAATTTGTTTTTGATATCCAAAATTATATGCAAAAGTGAAGGTGATGAGTTATTTTATTAGAAAAATGTGTTGGTGGAAAGAAATGTGATCATTGTGGAAATGCGGGTTTATTCCCTTCCAAGTACCATATTGATATGAATGATCCATTGCTGTCAAATCTAACAATCAATTGGAAGAAATATGAATATGTCCCTTTCAATGTGGCTCCTTAAAATGTTCTTTCTAAAAAGTTTGATTTGTGGGAGGATAAAATACATGAGACCTATTTCTTGAAAAATATTGAAAATGAGATTTATAAATACACCAAGCATTTGCATAGAACCAAGTGTCAATCCCTACAGTTCAAAAAATCTCATGATTTTTTTCCATCAAGGATAATTTTGTCAATGGTTGATTGTTTAGAGAATCAAACATTTGCTTCACAAAAAGAGATATGGATTGAATATTATCATTGCAACCAAGTCTCTATACATATCCATGTTCTATATAAACATGATCAAATCAATGTTGCTAACATACAAACCACTAATGATTATTGTCATGTAATCAAAGAATACCATTTCTATGTTAATGATGATTGTACACATGATACACATTGTGTTCACCATTGTTTCAATATAATTTATGACTCATTGAAACCATATGTTGGGTTGAATTCAATGACCATTGAATATGGTTAGATGGATGTCTAGGTAAATTTACATCCTCAAAATCATTTTTATATTGTTTTGGCTTCAAAAGAAATCAAGCATTGAACATATTTGGGATTTCTTTGAGATTGGACATGGAAAAGGAGACCATGATGGTGCAAGGGAATATGTTTAAGATCACTTCAAAGGTGGAAGATGAGCCAATCTATAGATCAATTTGTATCAGATAACCAAGTTGTTCCATGATGTAAATTAAATTCAATCCACAAAAATAATCATCGATCAAGCGATGTGTGAGGTGTGTATATGTTTTGTTTGAAATTTTAATTTTAACTAATTTGAAAGTTTATTTTATTATTTATAATTATGATTAGAATATCGAGTTGTATTTAAAACATATTCACCCTTCGTCAATTCTCGCTATCTCATTCGGTTAAGGTGTGAGTCTCACCAACAGGGCAACCTGGGTTCAATTCCCCTTAGAGGTGATCTAGTTGGGAGGAGACACCCAAAATCCAACTAGTTGAGGGTTGTTGTGGGCCAATCTAGGTGCGATCCTCGATTTATTTTGATGGCTTAGATGCCTCGGGGTCATGGTTTCTTATACCAAAGGCCGCTCCCACAAGACACAGATTTTCTAGCAAAAAAAACATATTCACCCTTCAAACCTATGTATTCGTCAAACCACAAATTCTTTTAGAATATTCAAATCAAATATGTATACAAGTCAATTCCATATGATGCTAAAACCATACATGGGACTAGAAGGTTGTACTCAATTAAGACAAAGACCTTCCAAAATGTGTCTACTTATCATGTTTTTGTCCAATTTGCATATAGGACACAAAATCCATTGAGGCTTGTGAAAAAACATAATTGGAAAATATGTTAAAGCTTGGAAACATACAGTGGTTATTCAAAAGGGGAAAATGGCACTTGCAAAATTGGAGGATTTAGAATCAAAGGACATTATGGTATCCATTGATGGTGATAGAATTTATGATCTTGTTAGAGAAGGTACAATATTTCACATGTGGAAAATTTCTTTATATACATATGTATATATGATCTCGTTGCTAGTGAAGATAAATTTGCCACAAGGTAATTCTTATTTGTGGTTGCACCACTAGAAAAAATGAGAATGTAAACTATGATTTGATGTAATGCACACAAAGAAAAATCAAGTCAATAGAGGACTATCATGATAGAAGTTTTATATATGAAATATGATGTGTCATATTGAAAGACTAATTTTTTTCAAAAAACCTATGAAACTAAACGTCATGTTCATTTTAAAACCTTTAGCCAGATGTTATAAGCTTTCCATATAGTCATCTAGTATGTGTTGTTCACATAAAGAATATAAGTTAAAACAGAGAAAATATTGATAGTGAAAAGATGGAAAATGACCAAGGGGAATTAAAGAACGAATAATTGAAGATGGTTTTCCATTACGATATTGTTTCTAAACAACATTCCATTACTATATATTGACATTAGATTCATGTATTCCCTATATTTTGTTGGTTATGTAAAATTTGATAAATAGGTTAAAATAGTTTTTGGTAATTAAACTTGCGATGCTTTTTAAGAATGCATGACCTAGACTTTGGTTGTGTGACAATTTTATGTTAAGAGTTCAAGAAATAATATCAAATATGATAAAACTTGTGTTTCTTTCTAATCATGTCATCACACCATTCCATGTGAGATGCCATATTATTTGTTAACTTTTTACTTGATAAGTTTTAAACCAATTCTGATTGTGTGATGTTTAATTAGTTGTCAATGAACTTGGAAGTTCAAGAATTTGTCAATAAGGGCCCATATAGGATTTTGTGTGTATATTTCCTTATTCTTACATTTGCTTTATCAAGCATCTCAAAAAAATTCCAATAAGGGCCAAGATAGGGTTCACATGTTTATTTCCTTCTTACCTTTAATTTATCAAACGTTTTATTTTCTACTTGTTTAAAATCAATGCTCGTTGTATGATGCTTAATTGAAATAATTATTTTATTATAATGATGTATATAACTATGTTAGTTTTGTTTTTCTAACATTTTATTTGCTAAGTTTTAAACCAATTCTCATTGTATAAGATGTCTAATTATTTTCATTCAATTAGAAATTCATACAATTGTCAATAAGGGTTCAAATAGACCTGCATGTATCTTTCCTTATCCTAATGTGTCACCTTTGATTTATCAAACATTTTGTTTGCTACTTGTTTTAAATCAATGCTCAGTATATGATGTTTAATTAAATGATCTATTTTATTGCATGTATTTGTGTTATTTTTATTTTTTTAACATTTTATTTGCTAAGTTTTAAACCAATTGTCCTTGTCATTAAATAAAAATGCAAGTAGCCTATACTATTTTATTAGATCTATAATTTGGTTAGATCTATTTGATTGCATTCAATTGTGTTATTTTCGTTATTTTAACATTTTATTTGTTGTGTTTTAAACCAATTATCATTGTCATTAATTAAAAATGCAAGGAATCTATGTTACAAGGTCACCAATAATATTGGGAAAAAACATTTTAATTTCTTGCTTTGATTCTTATAACTAACATCAAACATAACTTCTTAACATTATTCAACAAACATAACAAAAAACATTATTCTCAAAATTCTTGAATATTATGTTGGACATGCCAATGTTTTAAAATACAAGAGAACAATAAGCTTATCTTCCAAAATATTGCCTTGATGTCATAAATAACTCTTATTTCAAATGGTCTCCAAACACTCTTTTTAAACCGTCTTTAAAGGAACACACTACCAAATAAGTTAATATTTTTGGGGAAAATATTTCTGAGCGAAGTTTAAATAACTATGTTAGTTGTTTACATAGTTAAAGAAGTACCCAAATTTCTATGATTAGCATAAGCGTCATGAGCTAATATATTAATAATCTAAAGCTAGAAAATCTTATTGTTGATTTCATTAGATCACTATTTCCCAACTAATATATTTGTTTCTTTGTAATTCATATTAGGGAAGGATCAAACGAATTTGGCGATTTCACTCATTTCATAATGTTTACAAGACCTTCTACCATTTAAACACTCCATAAACAACTTACATAGATGGATGTCTAATTTTCATCCAACTGTTACCGGACAATCCACTCAAGTAGACGCACACAGGATCTCCCTAGCTCAATGCGAGTCTAGAACAAATAGAACAGACTACAAATACATCTCCTAGATCTACTTAAGGATCGGGTAATAGATGTCTTACCTTTTACTTCGCAATCCTTTCTCCTGAATGCTGCTCCTTGTCTCACGATCGTCAGGTCCAAGCAGCAAGATCTGTTAAGACAAAGAAACAAGAGAAACTAGTAAAAGACATCTATACAATAAGAGATCTAGGTAAACAGTTAAGTAGGTAAACTACTCAATATCATTACACGCGTGAACAATATTGGTGGAAAGCATTTGTATTACTGCAAATAGAGGAGTAGATGATAGAGATATAGAATCACAACCAAGACTTAACATAGTGACCCTTCTCTGACCAAGCCAATTGCCATAAGCTTCCAAGGAATTACGAGTTCTCCAATAGGTGAATGGAGGTGTCTTAAGAGAGATTTCACCAACATGTAGATACCATAGGCTTCTTCCCCTTGGAATGGGAGTGAGCTTCACTTATATAGGACTAAGTGGATAGGATAGGTTGAGAGATGGTGGGAGAGAGATAGGAGATCCTCCCAAAGAGTTAGGGGTCGAGTACCATCTCCCTAGAGGTCAGGGATAAGCCCCCAATTGAACAAGTTTCGAGAAGGATCTCGAATAGAGTATTTTTTCCCATTAACTTACCTCTTCACACCCTGCAATGGAGCAAGATGCAACGTCGCATGTTGCATGAGTGAAACCTGCAACGACCTCTCAAAAGTTTGTACAACTGAGTACAAATCCTCCCAGATAAATACTTGGTCCAGGTAACTTTAGGGATGTATACACTGAATCTAATGATGGGTAGATTTTAGGTGTAACAGAATGCCCCCCAAAGCATGAAGTTGTTAAGGATGTACAGGTGAAGTTCTTTGATAGAAGTAATGGCAATAGACTCAACAGACAAAGGACACTGTTGCAGTACAAATGACTCTGAACTGACAATCTCATATGAAGTACAACATGGATGTCGACCAATACATTGCAGATCCATGGTAGTAATGACCGACTGAACACAATCATTGCTACTAGACACAAGCGTAGATCCATGATGAGATGATAACACAGCCATGACCAATACAAGTGTGGATCCATGTGACATAACTCAATACAAACTCCATCGCAACCTAGGTAAAAACATGACTCCCCAGGGTCTTCAAGTTGAACCCGCAATGATACGAATCTATCCATGTGATTACAAATGTCTTGACGTCGAACATGGTAGAAACCACTTGATTACCGGTCATTGATGTAAACTGTTAACAAGTGAGAGGGAGATCACCATTGATGTCAATGATTCCCAAGGTATCACAGTACATATCACCAAGCGTGAATAAATGAGTTGAAGTCGAACGCAAGATGAAATCTTTCAATCAAGAGTCAATTATGTAAACTCATGATGAAAGCGAGGTAACCTGCCATTGAGGCATGCAGGGCCAAGGTAGTTGGTTGGTTTCTAGATTCAATCCTCGGATGATGTGTTGAAGTCGACAAGGATGAATCCATCGAAGGAGGGCCATGATGAATCCCCCATCAATCGACACGAAACACGACAAAAGATGTGTAGAGTGGATCGGATGGTACAGTAACATGTGAGACTGACTCAAAGTAACAACGGCATGACGACGTGTGTACTGACTGCAAATGATGAATGATGAATGTGTTCTTGAACATGGGCATGGCATGACTTGGCAGTATTGACATAATGAGAATGACGCAAACTTCTAATGCAACTTATGGTGGAATATTTCTCCGAATGACTCAGAGGAGTAACAGGACTCAGAAAGTAAGCGAGGACTCATAGACAAACAGATGACCCAAGTACTTTATGCAAATGCAGATGAGTTCCATTTTCAAGAACGACTACGTACTGCCACTAAGGTATGTAACACAAACACTTTCCTTTTTCCCCATCATGAACGATGAGTGCCTCATGTGTTTTTTACGAGCTTGATGAGGGTAACCAGATGCTCGGTATAGCTCATCCCATAGATGATTCCAATCCCAAATATTTTCCGAACCTAGGATAGGAGGGGTTCGTCCCATGACAGGCCCTTCAATGTGAAAATTTAACGAGTCCATAGAAGGTGAACTCGGTCGTCATTTCATGTTTAGAGAGTCTGAAAAGAACTAAAGAAGACTCCAACGATCCTTTTTCGTAAAGTTAGCCTCATCGCCCGAAAAAGGTTAAAACAACGCGGAAGAGGACTCTTCCAGTCATGATTGGCTGGAGTATTCCTTTTTTGTAATTACTGCCTCCTGGTCCAAAAAAGGGGTAAACTAATGGCAGGAAGACGACCATTCAAATACTTTAACAAGCGTGAACGTGACAAGTTCTCTTGGCAATATTTTCATTTTTCGAGAGCCTGAAAAGAGCTTAACGGTAGACTCCGGGGGGTATCCTTTTCCATAGAATTTTAACGAGCCCGAAAATGTGATAATTCATAACTCAGTACTTGTTCTCATGGTTTGGTGAGTACGAGAACAAACGAAGAGAAAACTCATCCTCATGCAATAAATATGACTAACAAAAAATAATAATGACAAAACATTCAAATGGGTGTTCATACCTGTAGTTATCGTTGGTGATGCGAGAAACAGCACAAAAGACCACTTTACGACTCCTGTACACTAGAGAAAGTGTCAAATAGCACCAAATATAAGGACAAATGGTCGAAACTATAGTAAATGGCCCAAAAGCATCAAAATATTTGAAAAGGAATATTCCATTCTATTTATAAATAGAAATATGGACCAAAAATAGAAAACATTGTTTCAATTGCCAATTTGGGTGGAGAAGTACCAATTTGGAGCCAAAACTTCCTTTGCCGATTTCGGGAGCTACGATCCACCATTTCACCAACCGTCCGAATCAGGTAGGCCTAAACTTCATCCAGCAACCTTCCAATGGTTTAGTTTTTGCTTTTAAGTCCATTTTTTGGGTTTTTGATGGTGTTATGGAGGGCTTCATGCGCCCTTGACTCGTCACAAGTTTCCCTTTCGGGACCTGCGACGAGACCGAGTCGTCGCAAGCCTCGAATGCGAGAGGTGCGACGTCATTGCACTGTACCTAAACGTACAGT